>JAPVLO010000043.1:2471191-3706787 GCA_027257055.1 Cephalopachus bancanus
CTTTTTTTAATTAGCAGGCATGGTGGTTCATCCCTGTAGTTCCAGCTACTTGGGAGGCTGAGGCAGGAGGATCACCAGAGCCCAGGAGTTTGAGGCTGCAGCAAACCGTGGTCGCTCCACTCACGGCTCTCCTGCCTGCGTGACAGAGGGAGACCCTGTCTCAAAAAACAGAAACGGAGAATAAGGACTGGAGAAATCGACCCGCCACAGCCCCCCGGCTCAGGTAACGCCGGAGTTCGACCAGAACCCGGGTGGGCGCGGGTGGGAGCGGGGCAGCCCTGGCGGGAGACCAGCCGCCCATGCCCCCTCCGGCAGCCGGGCGCGAGGGGACCCACAGGAGCACGCGGGAGGGGCAGGGGCACACAGCACCCAGTTCACACGCCACCAGGGCGCCCCAGGGCCTCTGCTCCATGCCTTCTGCGTGGCCTCCATGTCGAGGGCTTCATCAAAATCAGAGGTGGCGCCTCCACGGGCCGGCTTGGGCTTCCACACAGCATGGTGGCTGCCGACGGACAGAAAGTCGAAGCGGCCAGGCTCCTTGAAGGCAGGCCAGAGACAGGCGCACATCACTTCTGTCCCATTCCATCAGTCAAAGCGAGGCACAAGGCCAGCCCAAAGTCAAGGGCAGGGGACGGCAGAGGGGAGGGAAGGACCCGACGGTGCCATCCTGGGGTCCAGCCCCCACAACCTGCAGGTCAAGGAGAAGCGAAACTTCCCTCTCACTCCTCAGCACTCGGTAAATGCCTACAAGTATCCCATCAATGAATGAACAGGATGACCTGGAGTTGGTGTCTGCCAGGTGTGTGGAGCTGTTCATCTTTTTTTAATTTTTATTTTAAAATACAAAAAGTAGGCTGGGCACAGTGGCTCGCGCCTGTCATCCCAGGACTTTGGGAGGCCAAGGTGGCAGGATTGCTTGAGCCCAGGAGTTCGAGACTAGCCTGGGCAACATAGAGAGACCTTGTCACCACACACACAAAAAATTAGCCAGGCATGGTGGCACACACCTGTATTCCCAGCTACTCGGGAGGCTGAAGTAGAAGGATCACCTGAGTCCAGGAGAGAGGCTGTGGTGGCCGTGAGCGTGCCACCGTACTCCAGCCTGGGTGAGAGTGAGACCCTGACTCAAAAAAAAAAAAAAAAAGGCACTCTGTTTATATTTCTGGGGGAATCTGGTCGACACTTTCCTCCCCTGGGTGCCCATTTATAAACCCGTCCGTTCTGGTTCGGCTGTTTTAGCGATCCAGGAAGTCACGGATTGCTAGCTCTGGGGCTCTCCAGCTCTGGGGGTCTCCACTGTGTCGGGGTGCCTCGTCACCCACTAACGCAGAGGGGCCGGCTCCTTGCCCCCACCAGGACGTGGGTGTCTGCAGTCGAACTCAGGTCTGAGGTTCACTGCTCAGAGCCAAACTCAAGAGATGAGAGTCGGTGGAAGGAGAGACGGGTCTTCCAAGGGCATCCTGAGGAGAGGCAGACTCGCATCTCCAGCACCATCTCAGATCTGAGGCCAGTCAGGAAGGGGTGGAAAGGGAGCATGGGTGCAGGAGACACGCAGGCGTGGACAGGCGTGGGGTCCACTGTCTGCTCCGATGGCTGCCCCGAGTAACTGTCCATCAGGGGTCTGCCTGGCGTCATCCTGGCTGTGGCAGGGTGGTGGGTCCGTTGGCCTTGAGTTCCCTCAGGCAGGCGGGTTCTGCAATAGAAACTCAGGCCCAGCTCATTCTGAGTTGGCCTCTGGAACCTCGGGGCCTGGCAGGTTTTGCCCTGATGGTGGCCAGGCTGTGCATTAACCGTCTGCGGCTTCTTCCTAAGCAGGGAGTGAGGAGGCTGGCCTCTATGCCTGGCTTGCTGTGAGAGTCACTTCTGGGTGTTCTAAGAAAGCACAGAGTTGCCGGGCGCAGTGGCTCACGCCTATAATCCCAGCACTTTGGGAATCCGAGGTGAGAGGATTGCCAGACGGGTTCGAGACCAGTCTGGGCAATTTGGTGAGACCTCATCTCTACAATAAATAAATTTTTTAAAAAACGAGCTGGGCACGGTGGCGTGTGCCTGTAGTTCCAGCTACTTGGAAGGCTGAGGCGGAAGCCCCGCAGACCGACGCTGGGGTGGCTGTGAGCATCCCACTGCACTCCAGCCTAGGCAACACAGTGAGACTCCAACTCAAAAGAAGAAAAATATAAAGAAAGCATGGAGTTAAATGAGGATCTCAGTGTAAGGAAGGGCCCAGAGGGGGAGGAAAAAGGAAAAAATGATGGTTAAAGGGCAATCGTAAAGCAAAAGAAGAGTGTCTAGAATCCATGGTAGGGCTGCAATTCTTGGCTACGCATCGGACTCGGGCTTGGCCTGTTGGGGCCTCTCACCACACTCAGAACCTTGACCCTGACCCCAGTTGTTGGCGAGGGCCCGATGCCACTGGCGACCCAACAGGAAGCCCGGGCGGGGCGGGGGGAGCTGACAGGCAGGGCCACCACGGCCTCAGAGTTATCAAGGCGGCTGTTACATGTCCTGGCTCTCCCACTGCACTGCTTCCTACCCATCTTCCCAACCAAATCCTCCCATTTCCCAAGATTCTGTGAGCCCCGATATCCTTCTGATGCATTTTCCTGGTAACAGATGCTGTTTTCATAGGCTCCCGGCTCGTATGGGATCTGGCGCTCTTACCCAGGGTGGTACCATGTGACGCAACTTGAATGTCTACCCTGACCCAACCCTTCCGATCTAGAGCCTTCCTAGAACCAGGTGATGGCCATCCTTCCAGATGTGAGGCCAGGATGTAAGCCCCGACTCAGAGGCGGGGTCTTCCAGGTGCTGGATAACGGCTGAGTCTCCAGGCAGCCGGCTTCTGAAGCCACGGGTGAAGGAGGGGCCCCAGTGCCGGAACGAAAACACGGGAGAGCTCAGGGGGCCCACAGCCCCCCAAACCCATCCTCAGAAGCAGCCCCATTGGTCTGATGAGCGGGCCACTTCCTCTCTTCTGACGCCTCCTCCCCTCCTTCCCCTGCAAGGAGAGAGCTTTCCTGAATCTGCTGTCAGCCCCAGGACCCCAGGAAGCAGCCTGTTCAAGAGGAACGACCGCTCCCAAGGCCTCCGGGCTGGCCCTCGTGTCCCAGGGATCAGCCACAACTCCCCACAGCTCAGGCCTGTCGCGCCCCACCCATCCGTCCTCAGTCCTTCCCCCCTTCTTGAGGTCATCTTCCCTGGGAGTCCTCGGTACCGACTCAGATGAGGAGTGTTGGCTGCCTTGGAGTCCTCAGAGCGCCGATCATCTGTTGCACCAGAGTGGCACCCACCGAATTCTACCTTTGTGCAGTGGAAGGAACGAAGGACTTAGAAACCCAAGCGTCAAGCACCCATTCAGCTGTTTGTGGCTCTGTCCCTTGGAAGAGTCCCTTGAGCTGCGAGGATTGACATCGCCTCGTCTTTAAAATGGGGCTGGGTGTGGTGGCTCACGCCTGCCATCCCAGCACTTTGGGAGACCAAGGCTAGAGGATCATCGCTTGAGCCCAGGAGTTCAAGACCAGCGTGGGCAACACAGCAAGACCTCTAAAAATTTTTTTAAAAATTGACCAGCCTGGGCAACTTGGCAAGACTTCGTCTCTGCAATAAATAAAAAAGTTAGCTGGGCATGGTGGCGCGCACCTGTGGTTCCAGCTACTTGGAAGGTTGAAGTGAAAGGATCACCTGAACCCAGCAGGTCAAGGCTACAGTGGCCACAAGCGTGCCCCTGCACTCCAACCTGGGCAACAGAGTGAGACTTCAACTCAAAAATAAAAAAATAATCAAAAAATTCGCTGGGTGTGGTGGCATACGCCTGTAGTCCCAGCAACTTAGGAGGCTGAGGCAGAAGGTATCTCCTGAACCCAGGAGTTTGAGGCTGCGGTGAGCTGTGATCATGCCACTGCGCTTCAGCCTGGGTAATGGAGACCCTAAACAATTTAAATTTTAAATAAATAAGTGAGGTGACAGCACAGGCACCGTCCTTCTCACAAAGGTAAGAGGCCACAGGAAATACTGGCATGTGTTTCTCCTCTCTCTAGACACTAGAGCCACAGCCATTTAGGACCTAGTACTGGGCCAGGCACAGTGGCTCATGCCTATCATCCCAGCACTTTGAGAGGCCAAGGCAGGAGGACAGCTTGAACACGAGAGTTCAAGACCAACCTGGGCAACATAGCGAGATCTCGTCACTATGGAAAAAAAAAAAATGAGCCGGGTGTGGTGGTGTTTACTAGTCCCAGCTACTCTGGAGGCTGAGGTGGGAGGATCACCTGAGCCCAGGAGGCGGAGGCTGCAGTGAGCTATGATCATGGCCACTGCCCTCTTATGGCCTGGTAGAAAGAGAAGACAAACCAAAGCAAACATGAAACGAAGCCTCTTACCACAGGTCAGTAGACATTAAATGTCACACGAACTGCGAACACTCGAAGGGGACACACGCCCAGTCAAGGCAGACATCCCAGAGAGGCCTGGATACTTGAGGAATGCAGGAGGTGGGTTGGAGGGAGGTGGACTGCAGGTGAGCGTGGTGAGGTGGGTGTCTCTCCAGCGGGAAGACCAGCGCAGGGGGCAGGAGCCAGCCTCCTGCCAGCCACTTGCCAGCCCCAATCCAGGGAGGACCGCGCAGAATCCAGAGGTTACACAGACCTGAACCCAGAGCACAGGCCTCCCCCGGAGGGGCCGCCAGCAGCAGAGCCTGGGGGCCCCAGCCCCACCACCCGCTTCGGGTCGATATCCACACCATGAGCATGCGTGGCCTCTTGGGGACTGTTTCTGGGCTAATTACAAAAGTACGTACTCTTCAAGCCCTCTGGGATCAGCGACCCAGAGGACACGCCCCAACACCAAGAGGACATCCCCCAGGCTGCAGGAGACGGCCGGTGGTTTCCAGGTGTTCCCAGAAGTCTTGGCAGCTCCAGGAACACCAGGGAGCCATAGAGGACAGACAGCAGGGAGGAGGCTGAGGGCCTACCCATCCTGAGACTCTTGTGGCTACGTGTACTTGGCAGTAAAATTCAGCTTAAAGAACTCCACAGCTGAGACTTTTACATTTTTCGTGTGTGTGTGTGTGTGTGTGTGTGTGTGTGTGTGTGTGTGTGTGTGTTGAGTTGGAGTCTCACCCTGTCACTCAGGCTGGAGTGCAATGGCACCGTCACAGCCACCCCAGCATCGACCTGCTGGGCTCTGGTGATCCTTCCTTCCGCCTCAGCCTTCCAAATAGCCCGAACTACAGGCGCGTGCTACCACGCTTGGTTAATTTTTTGATTTATTGTAGAGACGAGGTCTCACCAAGTTGCCTGGGCTGGTCTCGAACCCATGGACTCAGGCACTCCACTCGCCTCGGCCTCCCAAAGTGCTGGGACGACAGGCTGAGCCACCACGCACGGCCAGCTTTTTTTTTTTTTAACGTGATTTAGTTTTCTGAAAGATCTCTAACGCCAACTCACACCGCAGTCCACATGCCTAATTTCAGATTCACTAATAAGTAGCATGATGAGTAGCATAAGCGCGAGCTACTTAATCTTTAGCTCTAGCACGTGATATCCCTAACTGCTTACCTGTATCCACTTGCTAATGTGCCCCAACACACCACCTTTCTCACTTTCACACCCTCCCATCACCCAAATCCCCCACCCTCGCCCCTGTATCTCCAGCCCTCTCGCCTGTGTCCCCTCCTTCCAACTGGCATCCCCCTCCCTCTCACCTGTGTCTTCCACCTTGTCACTGGCTCCCCGTTAGATTCTACTGGACATGTGAGCCTGTTCAAATCTTGCATTTTAAAAGCGGAAGGCCTTCCGTGAGACATCTTCACACCTGCCTCCCATCTCGCCCCTTCCCAGCCTTGTTCTTAAGCAGACATGTCTATTTTCACCCCACTCGTATTTTAAGTATTATTACTGGGCGCCATTCAGAGCGAACAGTGTACAAGGTGCCTTACCATCCCCCCAGCTCCCCTCCCAAAGGGAAGCATTTGGAAATCTTTCTGCTGATGTGTGGGTGTGTATCTCCGAGCCTACCATGACGTGCTCACAGCGACTTCCACTTGCGGTTTTCAGTTCTGGCAAGTGACCCCTGCGGGGGGCTGATCCAGCCTCCCCTGCTCGTGACAGCCTGGCCTCAGGGCTCCTAGCTCCGACACACCCCTGCAGCTCTCAAGAACAGACAGCAGTGCACAGCTGAGCTGGGCAGCCAGCTCCAGTCACTTTTCTCCTGCACCTGGTGCTTCCCAGGGCCGTCCTAACTGTCATCTTCCCCATTGGCCTGGACTATGTCAGTTGTCCCTCGGTCTTCACGAGGGATTGGTTTCCGCCCACTTCCAAGACCCAAATCCACGCATGAGCAAGTCCCTATGTAGCCCGGGGTCATTGCACGTGACCCGCACACATCTTCCATAGGCTTTACACCACCCCTCGCTTACTTAGAACACCTAGTACAGTGTAGACGCCGTGTACATTGTTGTTATACTGCCTTGACTAGGGCAGCGGGCTCCAACCTTCTTGGCATCCGGGGCAGATTTCGTGGAAGGCTGTTCTTCCACGGATGGGGTGGGCGGTGGAGATGTGCAGCCAACCTTCACTGCCAATGGTCATCTGTGCGTGCAGCCATTCCCCCGCACTAGCATCACCGCCCCACAGCATCAGGCGTTAGATTCTCATGAGGAGCAAACAATCTAGATCCCGTGCATGTGCAGTTCACAACAGGGTTTGCGTTCCCATGAGAACTGAATGCCGCCGCTGACCTGACAGCAGTGGAGCTCCGTGCACCTACTTCTCTCCCTCCTGCTTTGTACCTGGTTCCTAACAGGCCACGGGCCAGTACCGGCCCACAGTCCAGGGGTTGGGAAACCCTGGTGCAGAAAACAATGACAGGAAAAAATCATGTGCATGTTCAGTACAGACACAACTATTCTTTTTTCTTGAATTTTTTTTTCTTGAGTTGGGAGTCTCACTCCATCGCCCAGGCGGGAGCACAGTGGCCACCCCAGCATCGGCCTGCTGGGCTCTGGAGACCCTTCTACTTCAGCCTTCTACGTAGCCAGAACTATAGGTGCATGCTACCATGCCCAGCTAATTTTTTGATTTATTATAGAGACAGGATCTCGCCAAGTTGCCTGGGCTGGTCTCAAACCTGAGGGCTCAGGCAATCCACTCACCTCGGCCTCCCAAAGTGCTGGGGTTACAGGCTGAGCCACCAAGCCCGGCCTTTCTTGAGTATTTTCAGCCTGTGGTTGGTTGACTCCAAGGATGCAGAACTCGGGGAGCCACTAGCTTGCAGTAAAGTCCAGCCTGACCGCCAACAGCTGCCAGCACCTATCAGAACGTTCAGAAACATCTGGTGTTCTCGTCTTCCTGGAGAAACTGCACCTCGAGCCCCTTAACCTGCCTGATGTGGTCTGGCCGCCCTCCTCTCCCCGTCGGCCACCCTGGAGGGGGCATCGTGCCTGATCTTGGTTTGTTCCCTCCCTTTACTGAACTGCATCCTCTGGCAGCTTCTGGAGAAAGACGGTGTGGCAGGCGGAAAGCCTGAGTGAGAACACGCCCTTACTGCTGCTGGTTCCTGGGTGAGATGACCCTTCTCAGCTGGGGACCACTGCCCTTCTGTGTGGAAGGGACAATAATAAAAGAAACTCTTTCATTATGCAGACGCTCAACTTCTTACATTGGTTCCCCGACTACTTGTTTTTCAGTCTATTTTTGTTCTACTTCCTGAATATTTTCTCAATTTATCCCTCCAACAACTCAATGGGGGTTTTCGTTCCCTTCATACTTTCAATTTTGTCTCTAAATATTCTTGGGGATATATATACACACACACATACACATATATATACGTGTGTATGTACACACACACACACTTGACGCCGTTATTCCACGGATGCACTATGCTCTCCTCTCACTCTCTGACACGTCAGCAGTACTAGATGTTGTCTTCTCCCTGTATAGACAGTTTCCTTCTATCTCACCTGCTATTTTGATCTCCAGCCTCATTCCACGGCTCCTTTCAGAGCTTGCCAATCCTGTGTTCGCTGCCCATGTTTAAGGGCAGAGCACTGAAGACATGTCTGCAGCTGAGCCCTGGGTGTGGTGTGCAGACGGCAGGCGGTGCCCCCCACCCCGCCCCCCAGGCTGGCGGGACTCCCTACAGAAAGATCCGCTGGCCCCATCCAGAGGACACACATGCTTCCCAGCTTCCCAGCTGTCATGCCTGTAAGTGTCCTGCTTCCCTTGCCCTTAGGCGTTTTTTGGGTTTTTTAATTCTTTAAACTCTTTTATTGTCCCTGTAGGGTGGTTTCAGAAGAAACCACAGTAAACACACACAAGTCCTCAAATCACCTGAGAGTTCCTCAGTCACACGTTAGGCCACCGCGGTCAGTTTCTCGCCTAGCTGAAGGTGACCAGCGAGCGTCGCCACTGACATCCACACGCTGGCCGAAGGCACTCCTGTCCGCCTCTGCGGTGCGCGTGTCCTTCGGCGCTGGATGCCGACACTCTCGAGTCAGCCCCCTCCAAGGCAGCCCCTGCCTGGGCCAGCCATGAGCCCAACCCCCTGCTCCCATCCCGCCTCGTGCTCCCCAGCTGGCTCCCGAGACCTCTGCCTTCTCATCCTTCTCGCTGCCTGGATGACCTCCCTGAAGCCCTTCCTCTCAAAGGCCACCCGCCTGAGGCCACTCTGTCTCTCTTTCCACAGAGCTCTCGGCTGAGGTGCAGACCTGCTCCCCCAGCAGCTCCTGGCCCAATTCCGCTTGGACTTCTCACGAGCAGCCCCAAGCTCCACGCTGGAAACCAAAACGAGCTGTTTCCACACGAGCCCACCTCGTCGCCCATCTTGCCCGTCTCAGTGAAGAGGCTGTCCTACCTGGAGGACCAGCCAGACGATGGGTAACCCAGCACCCTGCCACCGAGTCTCCTCGTCTGGGTGGCTCAAAGCCCTGCTGATCCCACCCCCTCAACCTCGGACAATCCTCCCCGTTCATGTGCATCGGAATCACGTGGGGGGCTTCCGAAGTGCTGGCCGCTGGGCCTCATTCCCAGGGTTTCTGCCCAGCAGGCCAGGGTGAGGGCTGCACGGCTAAGGATCTCAGGTGATGCTGCCGCTGCCCCGGGCACACACTCTGAGCACCGCCAGCCCCCGCGGGCTTCCTCTCCACTGGCCCCGAAGCTGCCCTGGTTCCACCCACTCATACCATGTCTTGCTGAGAACACAATCATGAGTCTTTCACTCATTAGACCTTCTTAAAACTGAAAACACCCTCCAAACTACAGCAGGGTTTTTTTCTTAGATAAATGGCCAGAGGTCAGAAGACTGTGGACGCTGTTGGACTCGGCTCGGAGACCGATGAGAGGAATTCTCGGGGTGATGCCAAGCCCAGCCCTCCATGCCAACAGCTCCCTGACATGGATGGATGGCAAAAACATCAAGCAAGTTTTTTCACTGGTGGCTTCTGTAAAAATGCCTTCCTCGTGACATCCACCGGCTCCCCAAGCATAGGAGATCCAAACAGCCACCGGGCCCCCGGCCCGCCTCTCACCCACAGACTCTGCCCTCCAGGGCTGTGCCTCCATTTCCCTTTCAGGGTTTTCAGATCTTCGGGCTGTGCCTGCAGGAATCATGCGGTCTCACCTCCCCATTTAAGCCATGAGCTCCCAGTGAGGTACATGCCACATCTCACACATTGTAGAGCTCCCCCATGGCACCTCTGCTGCATTTTCGATGTGCCAATTACCACCCTGGACATCACGTCTCGCACTCTGCTTGGTGTAGCCTGTGGATGGTGACAGAGCTGTTGAAAAGAGCGAACAGAGCCAGACGCAGGGGCTCATGCCTGTAACCCAGCACTTTGGGAGGCTGAGGTGGAAGGATCGCTTGAGGCCAGGAGCTCAAGACCAGGATGGACAACATAGCGAAGACCTTGTTTCTACAATAAAATTTAGAGATCAGCCAGGTGTGGTGGCATGTCCCAGTTACTAGGAGGCTGAGGCAGGAGGACCGCTTGAGCCTAGGAGGTCGAGGCTACGGTGAGCGGGGACCATGTCACCGCACTCTAGGCTGGGCGGCAGAGTGAGACTCTGTCTCTAAGAACAAAAAACGCGAAATAGGATAAAGAGAAAGTTCAAAGGACAGCGCTGAAGCAGGCGTCACCCAGATACGGCCAGTGCTACGGTGCTTGTTTAATTGAAACGTCGTAATAAAAGTTTAAATACATAAAATGTTTTTCTATCAAAAAAGCAGCCCCCGCCTCCCCAACCTGATGCACACAGAGGGTGGCGAGCGGAGACGGGCGTGTGCAGGGAACGGGGAGCCGGCAGGTCCAGCCGGGTGGGCGTCTGCTTCCTCAGAGCCCAGTGTCTCGGGGGGAGCCTGCCCCGCTGGCTGGCCTCGGCGCGTGGGGCCCCCAGCCCGCCGCTCTGCGCCACGGAGAAGGTCCGCCCGGCTCAGAAGACGAGGAAGAGCAGGGCCTCGTGCCGCGGCAGCACGATGTTCTCCACGGTGCGCACCATGGCGCGCACCTGCTCTGGGGAGGCCGTCAGGAAGACCAGCGGCCCGATGCGCTGCTCCACACAAGAGTGGCACAGGTAGCCGCCCTTGTTCTCCTTCCTGTTGCTCTGGGGGACGGAGGAGAGAGGGAGGCGCCATCAGAGTCGCCACCAGAAAGCCCTGAAGGGCTGTCTCGGCTGCGCAGGGCGACGCACTGGGACTCGGGGTCCGCAGACCCTCGGAGGGGGCACCCCCACAGCGCTGTCCCCACAGCGGCTCAGCTGGACGAGCTTCCTGAGCGCAGAAACCGCCATGCGTCTGGCTGAGATGAAGAGCCGAAGAACCGAGGCCAGCTGACCTGGGCCCAGCAAGCAGCTCCCCTCCCAGGCGTCCAGCACATGAGGGCCACGTGCCCTGACCTCAGGCTCCGGCAGACTCGCACCTCCTGTGCCTCGCGGGCGAAAGGGCCCCCGCGGAGGACGACACAGGCCTCCCGCCCTCACCCACAACCCAGATGTGCGCACAGCCCACACGCAGCGCCGCCCCGACGCCTAAGCCCCGCGACCGCCGCTTGGCGATGGAGCCACATACGTAGGTGATGGGGAGCTTCTTCATGGTGAGGACGGTGTCGACGGGGATGGCGTTGTCACACTGCCCCACGCAGCAGCGAACCACTCCCGTCTTTAAAACGCTGCTCGTCAGCTCTGCTTGCAGGAAATACTCCTGGGAAGGGAAGAGGAGAGAGAGAACAGTGACCACTGCCACGCGGGCCTGGAACTTCGTGGGGGGGGCGAGCCTGCGGGCGCCTCCCAAGTCCCAGCAGGAGACGGCCCGGCTGCCCTCAGGTTCTCTAACCGCTCCTGCCTCCGCAGCCACCGACAGCCCCGCTGGCTTCTTGGGAAAACTACTGAAGAAAAACACGGAACCGAAAAGCAGGCAAGATGGTCTACAACGGTATTTCAGTACTGTTTCTGGGTTTTTTTGCCTTATGCTAACACATCCCCAACTCAACCATTAGGAAGTGATTTGCGTGTTCAGTTACAACCCAGGGAAGCGACACGGCGGACCTTGGTAAGACTTGCCCAAACTGGGCCTGCTCACGTCCACCTCACGTCCACCTGCCCAGGACAACAGCTGGGCTGGCAGGAAAATGACTTTTTAGCCCTGGTAAGTCTGCTTTTTTATTTTTATTTTTTGGAGATAAGGTCTTGCTATGTTGGCCTCAACCTCCTGATCTCAAGCAATCCTCCCACCTCAGCCTCCCAAAGTGCTGGGATTACAAATGTGAGCCACCACACCCAGCCCACGCCTGTTTCCTTATCTATAAAATGTAGGTCGCGCGGTATTGTTGTGAGAAGAAAGGCCACAATACATGCAAAGTGAGCACCAAGTGCGCACCCAAAAAACGTGGGTGAACTCCTAGACCAGAAGCGCCGCAAGGACAGGCAGCTGCCGCCTGAGGAGCTCCGTCTCTCACGGACGCCCCCGCGGGAGGCGAGCACCGCCATCGATGCGCTCACGCCTCCTGGGTCATGACTGGTGTCAATCGAGTTTCCTACAACCTGTGTCCACACTGGATGTATCTGGTCTCTCCCGCTGGTCCTGCCTACCTGCTGCAGAAACAGAAAACACATAAACACCCAAGTTCTGACCAAGGAGTGCTGACAATTGACCAAGTGAAATCCTCTTTAAAATAAAAGCCAAAGGCCAGGCCAAGGTGAGAGGATGGCCTGAGCCCAGGGGTTCGAGATCAGCCTGGGCAACTTGGTAAGACCTCGTCTCATCTCCACAATAAATCAAAAAATTATCCAGGCGTGGTGGCGCACACCTGTAGTTCCAACTTCTAAGAAGGCTGAGGCGGAAGGATCACCTAAGCCCAGCAGGTTGAGGCTGCAGTAGCCATGAGCATGCCACTGCACTCCAGCCTGAGCAGAAGAGTGAGATTCTGATTCAAAAATAAAAATAAAATACAAGTAGAATTTTGCAGAAGTACTTTGCCTCGCCCCGTTCCATTCCCCAGAAGCCCCAGTATCGGGAGCCGGCAAGGTCCTTCCCAACCCCTCGTCCCCCCCGAGATCGTTTCCCATCTGCACATGCATCCCAGAGCACGGGTCTCCCCTCCCCAGTGTCTGTCCACACGGGTGCTCACTCTGGCTCCTTCCCTGTGAGTCATTCTCTCAGCACTACGGGGACCCACCCACCCCACGCTCTCCCACGTCACGTCTCGCTTCCCTTGCTGGGGCTACGCCGGGTGTTCCCAAAGTCCGTCCAACAAGGTGGCCAAGAGTCCCTTGGACAGGTTCCCACCCATGGGCTCCTCTAGGGGGGTCTGTAGACATCCTGGCCCACTCGCCGGCCCAGCTACACACAAAGACAGGCACTTGAAGAAACGTCAATAAAAGTCGCCCAGTCCTACTCAGGCTCACGTGCAACATGCTTTGGTTTCTTTAGAGACTTTATGCCGTTTCCCCTTTTTAAGGTTGACATAAGCCACCACATTAATTTTTTTTTACGTTTGTGTTAACTTAAAGGGTACAAGTGTAGTTTTGTTACATGGATGCCTGACGTCGTGATGAAGTCTGGGCTTTCAGTGTGTCCGTCACTCAAACAGTGTACACTGGACCAATTCACTAAGTTCTCACCCCCGCCCTCTAAACTAGTTTCGTCAGTCACTCCTGATCTGCAGCCACGCCTTGAGCAGCACCACGCCAGGGCAGCAGGGCACATGCATGCACTTGGGTCCTGGGCCCTTCACACCACTAGACGTTAAGGCTCCACAGAGCTTGTGTCTGAGTCACCAACGTCTAAAGAACCTTAAACTAAGAAATGCCGAAAATATCAATTCCTTTTAAAACTAACAATAAGTCCATTACATACTAACTTTTCTGTTTATATTTGAAACAACTCTATTTTCTTTCTTTTCCTGTTAAAGACAGGGTCTGGTTCTGTCTCCCAGGCTGGGATGCAGTGGTCACTGAGCCTTGAACTCCTGACCTCAAGCGTTCCTCCTGTTTCAGCCGCCCAAGTAGCCAGGACTACAGCAACACAGCACCACGCCCAGCTAATGTTTACATTTTTTAAAAACGAGAGACAAGGTCTCGCTGTGTTGCCCCGGCTAGCCCCTGAGCTCAAGCAGTCCTCCCACCTCGGCCTCCCAAAGTGCTGAAATCACAGGCGTGAGTCATGGAGCCAGCCTTTTTGCACATTTCTTTAATATCTAGCCTGATAGAGGCATCTCCGGCTGTTCTTCTCTGTGTCTGTGTTCAGTCTGTGGTGACACATGCACAGAGGAAAGCACAGTGAGGACACGGTGAGAGGGTGTCAGAAGAAACCAAACCTGCCAACACCTTGACCTTGGACTCTGAGCATGCAGAACAGTAAGAAATACATTTCCGTTGGTTACGTCCCCTCCCCCCAAAAAACAATCTGTGCTGATATCACTTCAGGTGGCCTCTGGGGATGCCACCGCACACTTGTGAGCGTATCTGAGTGAAACAGCCTAGTAACCCCAAACAGTGAGTGTTATATGCACAATATGTCCACTGTCAACAGGATATATCTTACAGGCACAACTCTGGATGGTGTGTACGCCATGTAAAGTATGAACTATGAACACAGCATTACAAGTATAATACATACAGTATTACTACTACATGTATAATGTAAATAGTATATATTACATGTATGACGTGTACATGCATAATGTGAACACAGCATCATGGGCATGTGTACTGTGAACATTGTTACACATGTAATGTGCACTGTGAACATAGCATTATGTCCACAATATACACTGTGAATAGCATGTGTACACACAGAATTTGTACTGTGAACACAGTATACATTTCCTGTGTAACATATACTAAGAACACAGTATTACTTGCATAACGTACTGTGCAGTGTGTATTACATATAACAAATACTGTCAACAGTGTGTTACAGATAAACCATGTATGACACAGTGTTATACACATAACATGTACTATGAACACTGCTACATGCATGACGTGTTATGGACACAGCATGCAACATGCATTACATGTACTGTGAACACACATAACATGTCTTGTGTTGACCCTCTTCTGGAACCCTGGAAGGCAAACCTGACACCGGCAAGATGCTGCACTCACGTGACAGTGGCAGCGAGCACCCAGCTAAACATGCACAGCACGCCCTCCAGAGGCAGGTATCACCATTACGCCAGTTTCACAGATAAAGTCGCCAGAGTGTCCAACCACAGAGTGGTTCCAGCGTGCCCAGGGCCTGAGGCGGAGTGAGGAGCTGGAAACGAGCCAGCCTGGCCAGGCAGAGCTCTCACACGAGGGCCACACAGGACAACGTGGACGTGCTGGGTGGGCAGGCCCCTAAGGACGTATTCGTGAGGCCTGATTTAGGGTCTAAGGCGCTGGGAGGCCCCCGGCATGACGTCACATCCGAACCCTGCGGCAATGCAGTGATGTCCTTTCACTTCCGCCAAATGTCAGGAAACAGGTGAACGAGGGCCCAGCGATGGGATGAGCTACACTTTCCGAGGGGCTCGGAGGACAAGAGCGGCCTGCCCGGCTCCCGGCTAGAGGGAGGTTCCGGGCAGCAGAGAGCAAGGGTGCACCTTTTGTCTCCAAAACGCTAGCCTGGACTGCACCATGGACTCCAAGGACCCGCCATCCTGCACATGCTTCCCAGCCTCTGACCGTCACTCCACACATACCCTTCGGCCTTCCCCTCTGAGAGAGGCTGGACTCGGCCAGTTCTGAAGCAGGACGGCCCCCCGTTTATTCACAGGCTGTGACCTTTTAAAAAGCAGAAGTGCTCCCCTCACACGAGGCCCCCCGGCCTTGCGTCTGGTCACACCGATGGGCAGTTGCCCCAGCTTCCTCCGAGGACCTGCGGGCAGATGGAAGCTTCCCAGGCTGGCCTCAGCATGGGGAAGTAGCGCTCTAGACCCCACATTCTTGCCTTCTATAGAAGAAACAGAAAAGGCACGCAGCGACCAGCCCACGAGCTTCCGATCAGCTTTAAAAGGCCAACTTCGCTCTTACTTCACAACTATGGGACTCTCAAGTAACATGACCTCCATGAAAAATCTGGCAACATCTAGACAAATCACACCACACCTGCATTTCTCTTTACCCAGCAACTCCACATCTAGGAAGGCGCCCTCCTGATGCACAGAAGACGCGAAATGACTCAAGGGAGGAGGGTGTACTGTGGCATCATTGGGAACAGGGGCTGAAGCAACCCAACATCCACGGCGAGGGCTGCACCAACAGAGACACTGCTCAGCGGGAGCGAGAAAACTCTGCGAACTGACAAAGCATCAAAACAAGTGCACAACCACACGTGTGGAGGCCGCCTTCTGTGAAAAGGGAGGCTGGAGAAATGCACGCAGGTGTGCTGCAACGTGCAAACAGAAAGCCCGAGGCATGCAGGAGCAGCTCTCTAAACCAGCTGCCAGTGGGAGAGAGAGCAAAGCCTGACGGGACAGGGAGGAGACGGGCTTCTCCCATCACGAAGCTTTGACTCTGAAAACACAAACAGGGCTGGGCACGGTGGCTCACACCTGTGACCTCCACACTTTGGGAGGATGAGGAGGAAAGATCACTTGAGTCCAAGAGTTCGAGACCAGCCTAAGCAGCACAGTGGGACCTCGTCTCTACGAAAAAATGTAAAAAGTAGCCGAGTGTGGTGGTGCATACCTGTAGCCTCCTGCCTAAACAGGAGGCTTAGGTGGGAGGATCACCTGAACCCAGGAGGTCACAGCTGTGGTAAGCCTTGATTGGTCTACCACACTCCAGCCTGGCCAACAGAGTAAGACCCTGACTCAAAATAACTAACTAAATAAATGGATAAATAATAAAATTTCTACTAAAAAACATAAATCGGCTTCACACATTCAATAACATATAATTAAATAAAAAAGAAGAAGCACAATCTCTACAGGAACCATAAATAAACAACACGTCTAACTGAACATTAAATTGGTGATAAGGCCACAGAGGGAAAAGGAACTTTTCTTCTTTTTTTTAAGTGACTTCAGAACATGACATTTTGACTCTATCTCATTACTGGAATACATCAAGGGAAATGGAGCTGTCGGGCAATCTTTAATTCCACCCTATTCCAATATTAATAGCAATATTGATATGATTTTGAATATTTGTTTGGAATACATGGAATTATATAAATAAGTAATAAATACGTTAGGATTCAAAATTTTCAGTGTGAGAGAAAAGATTCAAGGGTGACAGAAGTAGTAGTAAAAATCCCCTCATGCTGGCCAGGCACGGTGGCTTATGCCTGTGAGTCCCAGCTCCTTGGGAGGCTGAGGCGGGAGGAGCACCTGGGCCCAAACTTCAAGGCCTGCCTGGGCAACGTAGCAAGACCCCATCCCTACAAAAAATTAAAAATCAGCCAGGTTGGTGATTTGCACCTGTAGTCCCAGCTACTCAGGAGGCTGAGGCAGGGGGACCACTTGAGCCCAGGAGGCCGAGACTCCGATGAGCTATGACTGTACAACTACACTCCAGCCTGGGTGACAGAGTGAGACACTGTCTCTAAAAATAAGTTTAAAAAATGCCTTGATGTGACCGCTGACCTGGGTGACAGAGCCACAACTCGTGAGAGTCACACGTGCACAAGGCTAAAGGCTCTGGCGATGAGAGTCAGTGCAGCTGTGGAAAGTTGGGAGCAAGAAGGAGTCAGGGTCCTGTTTTCAGCCCTTGGCGGTGGAGGCGGCGCACACTTGGTACAAAACTGTGCAGTAAAGCAAGACAGTGCTTCTCACAACAGCCAGGAGTCATTCTCGGGGGGGGGGAAGAGCACGACCACGGCGAGGGGGCATGCAGACGGCGTCCATCGGGACAACAGATCCCATCTCCTGACCGAGTGGACGCTCACTGTGTCCTAACTTTGACCTGCTTTATGCCAGTCCATATATTTGTGTTATATTTAACAAAAGGGTTACATTAAAAGTCTGGATTGGGCCAGGCACGGTAGCTCATGCCTATAATCCCAACACTTTGGGAGGCCGAGGTAGGAGGATTGACTGAGTCCAGAAATTCGAGACCAGCCTGAGCAACACAGTAAGATCTCATTTCTACAAAAAGATCCCAAAATTAGCCAGGTGTGGTGGCTCATGCCTGTAGTCCCAGCTACTCAGGAGGCTGAGGAGGAAGGATTGCCTGACCCCAGGAAGTTGAGGCTATAGTGAGCCGTGATTGTGCTACTGCACTCCAGCCTGGGTGACAGAGTGAGACCCTGACTCAAAACAAACAAGCAAAGTGTGTAACTCAAGGTTTCTAGGTAGAGACTATCTGTACATAAAGATGCTATTCGGCTTAGCTCCTGGGGTTCTGGTTTAGAGACTAAGAAAAGTCACACTTATCTTTAAACCAGGAGTCAGTTAACCACAAGTGAGTGTTGCCCTGACCAGGGCTGCTGATGTAAATAAAGTTTTACTGGAACATGCCTTGCTCATGCACTTACGGACACACAATACCTGCTCTTGCGCAACACGGCACAGCTGAGCTGCTGCCCTGAGACTATGCGTCCTGCGAAGGCCACAGTAGCTGCTTGTCTGGCCTGCCACGGGGAGCCCAGGTGCCACTAAAGATGCAACCCACGAGTGGGCTGCAGGTCTACATGCTGACACTTCAGCTGTCACACGCGAGGCCCTGGGGAAAAGCTGCTTTGGGAAAGCTGACTTCAAATGCTAGAAACATTCTGAGGGTCAGACGAGTCCATCTCAGAGAGGCATGGGGGGAGCTGACAAAGGGGACATGCGAGAGGAAGTGTGACAGACATGCACGCTCGTCAGCCATCCGTGACGTTTCTGCCACTGAGAGGGGGCACACGGAACCTTCATTTGCCAAGCTCCTCCCCTTTAAGCCTTGATGTCACCTTCCTAAAAAACATGAAGAGAAAGCCTGTCTGCCCACTTGCTTGTCTGTCTCCTCACCCAGACGTGGCATTACACCCGAGGCCCGGGGGCCCTTGGCAAGTGTCAGGCATTTGATAAATGTCCCATGACAAGCGTGGAGGTTCCAACACCCCGCGAGAACTCTGAGACCTGTGTAGCATCTCCGAAAGATGACAACTGCTCACCTGCCTCGACCCTGAGGGTCAAGCCCACAACTAGAAATGCTGCCCAGTGCTCCCAACATGCCTCTCCTCCTTGCCAGGAGGAGTATCACTGTGCTAAGTCATCCTGCCGCGCAGACTCCTAACGTGGCTTGGAGGTGCTAGGGAAGAACGAGTGTTCACACTTACTCTCACCCTCAGGTTTCAGGCCAGCAGTAACCGTTGGCTCAAATTTATGTTCTAGTTTCCAGCAGGGCTGAAAAGACCCCAGTCGTGAAAGGCAGAAAAGAGATTAAAATAAGAAAGGCCAGCTGTGGTGGCTCACACCTGCAATAATCAGTCTTCTGGGAGGTAACACTTGAGACCAGGAGTTCGAGATGAGCCGGGGCGACAACATCTCTACACAAAGTGAAAAAAGTAGCCACATGTGGTGACACACGCCTGTAATCCCAGCTACTTGGAAGGCTGAGGCAGGAGGATTGCTCGGGCCCAGGGGGTCAAGGCTACAATGAGCCGTGCTCGTGCCACAGCACTCCCAGCCCGGACAACAGAGCAAGCCCCGTCTCTTAAAAGCAAATGAACAGACTGGGGTGGGGAGGTGGCTTGGGGAGGCAAAGAAGCACCTGCCGGCTCTTCTGCATCTCGGAGGAAGGCCAGGCGCCTGAGCACTTGCTCTCCCGGCAAGGCCGAGCTCTGCAAAGCCTCACGGGGGCGCAGCAGCTGCCGCTTCAAAAGGGCCTGGGGCAGGAGGGAGGAGGCTGGTGCAGCAAACACCCTGGCCGGCTTCTCCCCAAGAGAGCTGGGAACGAACTGAGCACAGGAGAAATTAAACACGGGCACACGGACACGTGGCGGCTTCGACAGACCTTTTCCACTGGACCAGCGGAGAGCTCAGAAGAGACGCACGCCTTTCTTCTCCGAACGCTCCCCGCACCGGCAGCCGGCCTCCGCACGCCCGCAAAGCCCTCCTCTACCCGGGAGCCCAGCCCGAAGACCTCCAAGGGCCGCAGTGGGGCCCTCGTGCAGACCAAACAAAACCCAAATGTTGTCACATCAGCTTGTGCCACCCATTCCTCTTACCCCTGCCAAAGTCAAAATGTTTTCCAGCGATTTGGTCATGATGAGCCGCTTCCTGGCACGAGTTACTGCAACATACAGTAGGTTCCATTCATCCTCGGAAAATGACTCTAAAGCAAGCAAAGGGGGAAATCAACGGAAAAGCCAGCTGACAGAAGCTTCTGTTCTCATCGAACGCTCGCTACCCCACCCACCCCGCAAAATCCCACTCAGACTTGCCAGCGGTGTGTACAAAACGCTCCTACAAACGCCAACTCCAAGAGGAAACAAAACCAGCAGGCCAGCAGCACAAAACAGTCCCGCTTGGAAACCCTGGGGACGTGCCCGCTGGCTCTTCAGCCCCTGTGAGGTGCCAGGTCAATGTTTATGTCCATTATGCCAGTCTCCTCAGAGTTGTGGCGCAACTTCAAATGGTTTTATTCTAAGATTTAAAACCAAACAGTAACACTGATGTCTAGAGTTTAACAACTAGCTTTAAGCATAACTAAAAAGCAAACAAAGCCAAGCACAGTGGCTCACACCTGTAATCCCAGCACTTTGGGAAGCTGAGGTGGGAGGACTGCTTGAGCCCAAAAGTTCGAGACCAGCCTGGGCAACATAGCAAGGCCTCCTACAAATGCCAACTACAAAAAAACAATTTAAAAAGTTAGCCAGGGGTGGTGGTGCATGCCTGCAGTCCCAGCTACTTAGGAGGCTGAGGCTGGAGGATCGTCTGAGCTCAGGAAGTCAAGACTGCAGTCAACCATTATTGTGCCACTGCACCCCAGGCTGGGTGACACAGGGAGACCCCAACTTGAAAAAAACAAAACAAAAAAGCAGGAGAGCAATCAAGAGTGCTATTTCTCCTTTCACAGCTTGCTGATCTCTTCAATAAAAGGGGAATTAATTAAAGAAAACCACCTTGGTAAGCAGGTAAGATGCACGTCTGAGCGCTTTAATGAGGCACAGGTGTGTGGTAAACAGGGCCACAAACACACACACTCCCAGCAGCAGCCCGAGGGGTGACCCCTGGGAAGTCTGGTTCTTTTACAAAACACAGCGTAAGCCGGGCTCAGTGGCTCAGCCTGTAATCCCGTACTTTGGGAGGCTGAAGTGAGTGGATTACCTGAGCCTGCGGGTTTGAGACCCGCCTGGGCAACCTGGCGAGACCTCATCTCTACCATAAATCAAAAAATTAGCCAGGTGTGGTAGTGCGCGCCTGTAGTTCCAGCTACTCGGAAGGCT
This sequence comes from Cephalopachus bancanus, assembly GCA_027257055.1. Taxonomy (NCBI): domain Eukaryota; kingdom Metazoa; phylum Chordata; class Mammalia; order Primates; family Tarsiidae; genus Cephalopachus; species Cephalopachus bancanus. The sequence goes on from JAPVLO010000043.1 coordinate 2,492,045, forward strand.
GAGGCGGAAGGATCGCCGGAGCCCAGCGGGTTGAGGCTGCGGTGGCCGGGAGCGCCCACTGCACTCCAGACTGGGTGCCAGAGTGAGACTCCAACTCAAAAAAAAAAACACACAGCGTAAGAGCCAGATGTTTCCGCGTAGGAGACATTTTCACTTTTTTGCTTTCTAGACGGACCCCCTGGGTGGCCACATGGTACAGCCCAAACCATGGCCATCCGAGGGCAGCACCCAGTCAACCCTGCCCTGCTGACACCAGGGCGCCCGTGTCCTTACCCACGCGGAAGTGGGGCAGCTGGGACAGGTTATGCCGGGCACAAGGCACTTTCACGAAGTCATCCAGAACGTGCACAGTGTCGAACTCCAGGCCCTTGGCTTTGTGCACAGTGCCCAAGATGTACTCTACGGGAAAACAGCAGGCGTCACATGGGGCTGTGCAGGGGAAGAGGCAAGAGACAAAAAGTCCACGCGTCCCCTTGACTCGGGTGTGACTGTTCTTGCCTGAGTGGCTTGGTGGGAAAAGGGGGAAGGAGGGCACGACGGCGTGGGGAAGGAAGAAAAGGATGAGGCACACGTCGGAAATCAGCTGCAGGAGAGTCAGTCCCTTTCGGAGTACAGCCTGGAAGCCAGGGTGGTCTTCCCTGCCCCCCGTGCTTTACACATAAGGGACAGAGGCCCGGAAGTAGGGCTGTGTGGCAGAGCTGGTATTGAAGACCACACCCCAGGGGCCCAGAAGTCGCCGGAAGTCGCCGGAAGTCAGAGGTCGCCAAGGCAGGGCTGGAGCTCTGCCCACTCTCCCTTCACCAGGAAAGCCAGGCTGGGCCCCGACATCTCATGCAGGTGAGCAATGCCAGAAGCGCCCGGGTCCCCTCCTGGCGGGAGGTGAACTCCAACCGCTGCCCTCACCTGCAAAGTCCAGGTCTTCGATGTGGCACCTTTCAATCCTGGCCACCAGTTCTGGGATCCTGATGTTGTACTTTTCGACCACAGCGATCTTGGCTTCGAGCTCCTTGTCCTCGGCAGCCGTCACATACCTCTTGAAGCCACTGAAGCCTTCTTTGTGTACCCATCTTTTGATAAATCTGTCTTTGATGATGAGGTTTTCTAAGGAGAATACACACACAGGTCAGTGTGACATGGCCACGCTGAGAGTGGTGACAGCAGATGCACATCCCTGACAATGGCACGACAGTGGACGGCCCTGGCGCGGGGAGACCAGGCTCCAGGCCCGGCCACATCACTAACTCGCTGTGTGTCCCTGGGCAAGTCAGCGCTCCAGCCTCGCCCTCTGCAGCTGAGGCTCGCGAACGCGGGGCCCACGACCCTCGCCCCTTCACAGGGTCCTGAGACAGCACACTCGACGGAAGAGGTAAGCACTACAGAAACTCTTTCTACAAGTTGTCATCTGGGGTGCACGTGGACGTGCCAATGCACAAAGCTGCCCAGACAGACAGAAAGGTGTGGGTCAGACAACCTAGGGGACCCATGTCTGAGAGAAACTGAGACTCCTGAGACAAGGATCTGGAAAAACCTGTCAGTGCCTATGAAAACAGGAGGCCTCAGGCACCCCACTCTTTTTGGGAAAAGAGTCACACTACCTCCTGCCTCCAGAAGGAGAGCGAGACACTGGCTGGGGGCCAGTCTGATCCTCTCCCGTCCCTGCCACCGGCGTGTGGCCTTCCATTGCACAGGCCAGGCGAGTACTCACGTTTCTTCCGTTCTTCCTCTGGCTGAAGGAGGATCCAAATATCAATGATTCTGTCCAATCCAAATGATTTAATCCCCTGAAAAAGTTTTTTGGTGGGATTTTTGTTTTTTTGCTGTTTTTCTGTTTTGTTTTGTCTGTTGTCATTTTAACAAAACAAAGTAAGGCAAATGTAGGGAAGGGATTCTGAAATGAGATGGTTTCTTGGCAATGAAATGCAAACTCCACCCACGGCACAGAAGCAAGCTGGAAACTTCATCACACACAGCACTGAGCTATCATGTGGCCTGAACACCCGGAATTAGCACCCTCCACACTGTGGCTGCGACCCCAACTTGTCCTGTCTTTTTAAAAAAAATACAAAATCTGGCCAGGCTCGGTGGCTCAGCCTGTAATCTCGCGCCTTTGGGAGGCTGAGGTGAGTGGATTGCCTGAGCCCACGGCTTTGAGACCCGCCTGGGCAGCGAGACCTCACCTCTACAATAAATCAAAAAATCAGCCGGGCGTGGTAGCGCGTGCCTGTAATTCCGGCTACTCGGAAGGCTGAGGCGGAAGGATCGCCGGAGCCCAGCAGGTCGAGGCTGCGGTGGCCGGGAGTGGCCACTGCACTCCAGTCTGGGTGACCGAGTGAGACTCCAACTCAAAAAAAAAAAAATACAAACTCCAGCTACACGTTGCTTTCCCATCAATGTAAGGGCAACTTAAGTCTACCTTCCAGAAATATAGACTGGCTGCAAAGAAGAACACCAATGTTTCCTGAAGACGAAGCGCTGGGTATGATACTCACCGCCGTTTCTTGAGAAAAGAGCCAGAGAGTGTCTCTGGGCCCAGATTATTCTGTGTGTGACCAGGTCAGCTCCTGAGGACAGTCTGATTGTGCCATGCCCAGCCCAGGTCTACCTGAGAAGCACCCGCCAAGTGCCGGGCCCCAGCGCTCTCACGACCCAGACCCAGCGCGGGAGACAGATGTAACGTGGGCTCCACACCGCAAGGGCCTGGCGTCTTCTGGGGAGGGACACGCAAAACACTGACACAAAACAGAGACTGAAACAGACAGTGAGCGCTGCGATGACAACCAGATGTGGGACCACGTGTGATGGCACATGACACAGGCAGTGAGTGGGAGAGAGAAGAAGAGGAGAACTTCCTTGAGATCACGCCTGGCAGGGCTGACATTCTAAAAACACTATTCCCTTACAACAGCGAAAACGGCTATATTAACCCTAGACGCATTGGATGAAGCAGTACAAGGTCAAAGCAGCAATGAAGACACGTGTTATGCACTGAGTGAAAAACAGCATACGTTTGTATGTACGCTATCACTGCAATTATGCAAAAAACACATCCATAAGGACAAAGACCAGAGTAAGTGGCAGAAATGCGAATTCTTATATGAAATACTGGGGCTATGTGATTGTTTTTAAGTTGCTAAAAATTGCTACGTTTACAAAATTTTTATGATGAGAAAACATAAAACATCAAAATTAAACTACGCTTCATGACGGGCTTTATGGGGTGTCCAGCACACAGCAGGCCCTTGAGAACATGTTTTCCATAAAGGTCATGTAACTCTGCTTCAGAGTTAAAAATGCCACGAACACGCCACTGAGGCCCCAACTCCCAGTGAAACAGGTCAGGGAGGCACTGTCTTCTCTCAGAGATGGCGAGAATGGGCACACGAAGTTGTGACTTGCCCTGCGCCACACGGAGTTAGTGACAAGCCAGAGCTGGAGCCCAGTGCGACTGCTCAGCAGCCATCGCACTACAGAAGGCGCACAGCCCGAGATGCTCCGGGGCCTGCAGCCACCTGTGCGTCCCCAAGGTAAGACAACATTTGCTTTCTTCACAATTTTTATTTATGACTTATTTTACATTTTTTTTAGAGCCAGGGTATCATTCTCATCACCCAAGCTGGAGTGCAGCCTTGACCTCCTGGGCTCTACTGATTCTCCCGCCTCAGCCTCCTAAGTAGTTGGGACTACAGGCAGGAGACACCCGCTAATTTTACTTTATTTTTAAACAGATGGGGGTCTTGCTATGTTGCCCAGGCTGATCTCAAACTCCTGGCCTCAAGCGATCCTTCTGTCTCGACCTTCCGAAGTCCTGGGATTACAGGCATGAGCCTCCACACCTAGCCTCATTTTTTAAAAGTGGAAGAAGTGGTCCTTAGCCCTTACCGGGTCTACTTTATAGAAATGTTTCACTAGCATAGTCAGAAGGGCCAGGGGTAGAGTCTTTATTCACAGGGCAGCCTTTTTTGCATACTAATCCCAACGAAGTGGAACACTCTCACTGGTGTGACCGTCTGCCATGTTTCTGTGCATGAAGCAGTCAACAGGAATTCGCTCTTACCCCAATTAAATGTATCCTTGAAGGTGCGTCCCCTTCGGTCACCCGGACGGCCTCATCAAACACGTTGGCATTGGTCCGAGACAACAGGGCCACTTGCCCCTTGGCATCACCTCTAATGCCACCTTGGGGAGAGAGCACAACCTCTATGGCAAATGAAAATAAAGAGGAAAACGCACTGTTCTAGCAAGCCAAGGAAGAGAAACCGTAAGCCTTACTCTGATGGTTTCCTCCGACCAATGTCTTCTTCCTCACTCTCTTGCAAACATCCAAGATCGTGGCTCCCACATAAGCGATCTCCACACCAAATCTAAAACTCTGTTGGCAAACAGCAGAACAAAGGGGGTCGACAGCTGGCCCTGCACATGTGAGTGCCAAGGCCTGGCCTGGCTGAGCCCGACCAGTTATTCCTGACCTGCCCTAAGGCGAAGGGACCTCAAAAAGCTCACTTTCAAGATCCTGTACAACCTGATTGTCTTGATTCCCCCACACCAGTAGGAAACTTTTCTTTTAAGCAAATCTACTATTTTCTTTAAATTAATCGAGAGACGTTTAAACCAGGGGCCCCAACCCTATCAGGAACAGGATGCACGGCAGGTGAGCGGCGGGCGAGCAGGGCTCGGCCTCCCGTCAGATCAGCAGCAGCATGAGATTCTCATAGGAGTGCGCGCCCCGTTGTGAACCGCGCATGTGAGGGATCTGGGCTGCATGCTCCTTAGGAGACTCTCACGCCTGATGGTCCCCCGACCTGTGGAAATTCGTCTTCCACAAACCGGTCCCTGATGCCACTTTAGGCTATACAAAAGAGTAAGGGGGGAGGGAGGGCTTCCCTCTTACCTTTGAGACCACTTCAACATTACCTGTAAAACCGCTGCCCTGCCCAGCCAGCCTGGGGTAGACCCTTTACGACCTGAGCAGCCCTGTGCTTCCCCGCCTGGGCTGGTGCCGCTTCCGGCCACCCAGAAGTCGTTTTCATTCGTCAGATTAGCTCCTGCCCATCAAAACTTAGCCAAGACTCCTCCAGCGGAAAGACCCCGTTCTTTCCCCGGCTTATGGCACCGCCAGCCTGTTGCCATGTATTCACAACTCAGGTAACAGCAGCATATGCTTTGGCGAATGGCAAGAACAGTCACAGGAAAACTAGCCTCTCAAAAGCAGCTCTTTGTTGCCATAAACCTATTCTGACTGAACTGTAACCCGAATTATAAAACAAATAACCATAAGTCCAGGCTGAGATAGATAAATGACTGGAAAAATACCCAGGAGAAAAAGACAAATCTTTGCATAAGAATTCCAAATAATTTACAAAGATACTCCGACACATGCTCCTCAGGGTGCACTGAGCACAGGGCCTTCCCAAGCACACTGTGAGAAAGGGAGGAAGACAAGGGCAAACCCGCTTCGGCCAGGAACCCACACCAATAGTCACAAACCAAGCCAATGGCAGGCGCCTTTGACATAACGTGATGAAAACAGCACTGCACTGCTGTGGTCCTCCTCCAGAACCCAGAACCCTGGTCTAACCTAAGAAGAACCATTCGACAAATTTCAGGACAAGGCCACCCACAAATACTTGACCAGTACTTCTCGAAACTGTGAAGGCAATCAAAAACAAGGTGAGTCTGAGAAACGGTTACAGCCAACAAGACCCTAAGAAGACATGAACAAGGGCAGTGTGGAACCCCGGATAGGACCTGGCATAGCAAAGGAATTTCTTGAAAACGGAAAGAAACGGGAACGCGATGTGGACAGTGGCCTATAGCGATGCATCAAGGGCGATCTGTGGTAAGCGTTCCTGTGAATACGTCAGAGCAGGGAAATCAAGCACAGAGGACATGGGAACGCTCTCTCAATTTTTCCATAAACCTGAAACTACTCTAAAAACATACGGTCTATTAAAAGAACAGGACAACCCCCTCAGGTCTCTCACTCTGGGAGCCTTTCTGTCCTCTCAGTAAATCCTGCTTTCTAAAAAAAATTAAAAAAAAAAAGGAACCAAACTACTGAGCTGAGGCCGCCCTGAATCCCAAAAGACAGGAACTCAAGGGAACACAGCTACAGAGGCTCCACAGGACCTTCAGGAACACAGCAAAACAGTGCAGTGGACACTTCCACCCAGTGACACCCCTCGTGCCCTCTAACTAGAAGTGAGTTTCTTAAAAGCAGCGGTTCTCAAACTTCTGTCTTGGGCTGCTTCACACTTCAAAGTGACTGAGGCCTCCAAGGAGTTTTGATGGATGCGAGTCATAGCTATATTTACCATACCAGAAACTTCCATTCATTTAAAAATAATAACAAACACAGTAGCATAAAGAACATATTTTCTGACACATAACTGTATCTCCCCAAACAACAAAAAAAACCCAGCAAGAGTAGTAGCAGTGGTTTTTTTTTTGTTTGTTTTTTTTTACATTTTTACACCTCTCTTGCATGCCTGGCTTCACAGAAGACAGCTGCTTCCTGTGCTCACATCTGTGTTCAGTGTGCTGTGATGTACTATTCTGGGTGGAGAACATGAAAAAAATCCAGCCTCATACAAATGTGTAGTCGGAAAGGGAGGAACGTCAGTAACCTTTCCATGTAATCAAGGGCACTATTTCCATTGTCACGCTCACCGTGGCAGACGTGAGTTTGTCAAAAGTTCAGTTTCACTTGAAAGCAAAAACGTTATCTTTGACAACAAACACTGTTGGCTATTTTCCCTGAAGTCACAGGGAAAATGAGCTTGCTTCGCTCATCTTTGAGAAAATGCCAGACACCTGTCGGAACAGCCAGCACCAGCCAGTCAGCTGTTCCTTCAAGCACAGTTGGCAGAAGACAAGGGCAGCCAGTGCTCATAGCTCTGCTGCGGCAGGCAGGGCTCTTCCTCACTGTCCAGACGACAGCTGTGAGAACCGTCTGTACAGATCCCCTAAGAACCACGCTTTGAGAACTGCCACTGAGAAGGTGAGGCTGGCACCGCCCTCGCCCAGCGCCTGGCACAGCAGAACCTGGGAGAAAAATGCAAGGCCACTTGCAGGCGCCCAGATGCGGAGGTCAGGGAGAGCGCTCACCTGCGTGAGATAGAAGACGTGCGTGTGGGGCACTGTGAACAGAGCGTTGACTGCACCCCGGAAGGTGTAGATCTGCTGGTGAGGGTCCCCGACAAAGATTTTCCCACATGGCTGAGACAGAACTATGTTCATGATGGCTGCAAAAGCAGGAGGGAAAATGAGGCATCTTGAGGATTCCAGCCAGCAGCAAACAAAAGACAGGGGTGAAAGACTTTCACAGTGGGGCATGGTGGCTCAAGCCTGTAATCCCAGCACTTTGGGAGGCTGAGGCAAGAGGATTGCCTGAGACCAGGGGTTTGAGACCAGCTGGGCAACTTGGTGAGAGCTTGCCTCTACAACAAATCACAAAAAAATTTAGCTGGGCATGATAGAGCTGTAGTTCCAGCTACTTGGAAGGCTGAGGTGGAAGGATAGCCTGAGCCCAGCAGGTCAAGGCTGCAGTGGCCACGAGCGTGCCACCGCCCTTCGGTCTGGGTGACAGAGTGAGATTCCAACTCAAAAAAAAAAAAAAAAAAAGCTTTCACGAAAGGCAGGCTGCTGGACCATAATGTAGCCTTTTCCTGAAGGACACACACATTATCAAATGAAACAATCTAGGCCGGTGTGGTGGTCACGTCTGGGATTCCAGCACTTTGGGAGGACAAGGAGGAAGGATGGCTTGAGCCTAGGAGTCTGAGCCCGACCTGGGCAACATAGCAACAGCGCATCTCCAAAAATTCAGAGAATGAGCCCCGAGTGGTGGCACATGCCCGCAGGCCCAGCCACTCGGGAGGCCTAGGCGGAAGGATCGCCTGAGCCCAGGAGGTCGAGGCTGTGTGAGCAGCGATCATGCCACCGCACTCCAGCCTGGGTGGCAGAGCGAGATGCTGACTCAAAAAAAAAAGTAAAAATCTTACAAGGGACAAAAGACACAGCTCTGGTCCTGGAAAGGCAGCCTGCTTTGGTCCGGATGAATAACCGACCCTGGGAGATGCACTGGCACACACAACACCAGGGACAGCGTCTCCTCCAACGTTGCCACGTGCCGCCCCAGAAGGACCCGCAGCCGCGCCTGGGCCAAGGCCAGGCTCCCAGCCCCCGAGAAACACACAACCGGCTCTCCCCGTGAAGACTCTCCCCCAGGCCCTGGCAGCCCATGGGCCGGCCCGCACTCGGCACTGCGAGGACGTCCTGCGGGGACACGCGGGGGCCCGGCCTGGGCAGGGGCAGGACCGGCCGCGAGACCCCGGCCACACGAGCCAGACGGCCAGTGCCCACTCCGCACCGAGACCGGCGGCCTCTCGCGAGCAGCGCCGTGCTCCTCGTCACCTGGGGTGCAGTCCTGGGCCTCATCCACGAAGATGGCGTCGTAGGAGGCGAGCAGGGGCTTGCTCAGCTGCCAGAGCTTCAGGTAGCCTAGGAGAGGCCGGGAGAGACGAGGACAGGAGTCACGGCCGCCGCGGAGGGCGGACCCGGAGCCCGGCCGGGCCTGCGCCGTGCGTCACCAGGTGGAACCCCGAGCCGAGCGTGGGCCTAGGCCGTGCGTCACCGCATCGGACCCTGAGCCCGGCCTAACCTACGCCGTGCGTCACCACGTGGGACCCCGAGCCCGGCGCGGACCTACGTCGTGCGTCATCTGGTAAGACCCTGAGCCTGGCACAGACTTACTGTCCTGCGTCACTGGGGGGAACCCCGAGGCCAGCGTGAGCCTACGTCGTGCGTCACCGCATGGGACCCCACGCCTGGACGAACTTATGTCGTGTGTCACTGGGCAGACCCAGAGCCCAGAGCAGGCCTACAAAATGCGTCACCACGTGGGCCTCCGAACCTGACTGCGGCTATGTCATTGGGTAAGACCCTGGGCCTGGCGCAGGCCTACTGTCCTGCGTCACTGGGTGAAACCCTGAGCCAAGCATGGGCCTACGTCGTGCGTCACCGCACGGATCCCGAGCCCGGCCAAACCTACATCGTGCGTCGTCTGGTAAGACCCTAGGCCTGGCGCAGGCCTACTGCCCTGTGTCACCAGGTGGAACCCCAAGACGAGCTGGGCCTACGCCGTGCGTCACCGCACGGGACCCCGAGCCCAGCTGAACCTACGTCGTGCGTCACCAGACGGGACCCCGAGCCCCGCTGCACTTACGTCGTGCATCACCGGGCAGAGCCTGAGCCCAGCTGGGTCTATGTCGTGTGTCAACGGGTGGAACCCCGAGCCGAGCGCGGGCCTACGTCGTGCGTCATTGCACTGGACCCCCAAACCCGGCCGAACCTACGTCGTGCGTCACTGGGTGGACCCAGAGCCCAGCGCAGGCCTACGTCGTGCGTCACCACACGGAACCCCGAGCCCGGCCGGGCGCACGTCATTCGTCACCGGGCGGACCCAAGCCCGGCGGGCCTACCGTCGTGCGTCATCTGGTAGGCCTCCTCGGAGCACTCCCCCAGCTTCCGCATGTTGTCCCACAGGCGGCTGGCCTCCAGGACGCCGTTCTGGAAAGCGAGGGGCCGGAAGCCGGCGTCAGACCCGGAAGCAGCCCCCCATCGCGCCTGCCGGGGGAGCACGGGCGGCCCGACCTCCCGGGGCCCGTGCCACGCCCACGCGGGCCAAGACAGCGCGACCGGAAAAGACGGTTTATTCGGCCAGCCTTGGCACTGACTCAGGAGCCAGTGATCGCGGCTCCGCAGCCTCGCGCTCCCGGCTCGAGGATCCTCCGCCTCGGCCTCCCGAGTAGCTGCGACGCCGGGCGCGGGCCTCCCGGCCCCGCCGTTTTCGGTGTTTTCGCGTCATGGAGCGGGGGTCTGGCCACGCTGCCCGGGCTGGTCTCGAGACATCATCCCCCCTCTGCTTCCCGAAGGGCTGGGATCACAGGTCTGAGCCGTGCCTAGCGCGACTGACACTGAATTCGGTAAGAGAACGGCAAATGATTGAAAAGGCGTGATGAAAACAAAAATAGACTCTTCCGCTCGCAAAATCCGTTCCAAAGAACCAGTGTCCGAGCAATGAGAGCGCGACTTCAAGCCTGCAGACGAGGTCGGCTTCTCGTACCCCGCCCAGTGACAGGCTTTTATAAACCAGGGCGGGTGGCTCCATTCTGCCTCTCGTCTGGCAGGCGGAGGACTGTTGGAGGATCAGTGGGAGCTGCCCGTGAGCGCTCGTCACAGGAGAAAATACCTGCTGATTCACAGCTGCCACCATGGGCCCACAGCCTCATCCTGCCACCTACAACGCCTACGAGCATTCTGAAGAAATGAAGGAAGAAACAATACTCGCTGGGGTGTGGCAGCTCACGCCTGTAATCCCAGCATTTTGGGAAGCAGAGGCAAGAGGATCGCTTGAGCACAAAGGATCAAGACCAGCCTGGGCAACACAGCAAGACCTCGTCTCCACACAAAAAATTAAAAAACAAATCAGCCGGGTGTGGTGGCATGCGCCTATAGTCCCAGTTACTCAGGAGGCTGAGATGGGAGGACCACTTGAGCCCAGGAGGTAGAGGCTGCAGTGAGCCGGGATGGCATCCACTGCACTCCAGCCTGGGCCAGAGTGACACTCTGACTCAAAAACAAGAAACAATACTGTACCACACCGCCTCTCCTCTGGTCCCCAGATCCTAACACTCAGGCATTAGGCACTCACCAGCTTCTCACTCTGTTCGACCATGACTCTCTGTCCTTGGCTGTTCTTACACCAAATAGGCACGTGATCGATGGTCAGCTCTTCATCAGCTGAGGCAAAGAAGTTTTCTAGCGTCTTGCAGACGAGCTTGGCCCTTATGAATCCGCCTTTCCCTTCAGCAAGGACAGAATTGACCATGAAGGGCGTCAACTTGAAGAGATTCAGCTTCTTCTTCGACTGGTACCTGCAAGGCACACCCCAGGTGAGAAGCATGGGCCTCCCTCCCCAGAAGCAGCCAGCGACTGGGCACTCGACAATAACGACCCAGACTACCAGCATGGGGTTCCTGGCCCTGTGGTGTCTGCTGTCTCCCCACTCTCTCCAGAGAAACAATAATGCCCCTCTCAGCCAGCAGCGTTATATGGAAACAACGCATCTCCATGGAAGTGCAGGTCCCTGAACCTGTCTACAGCTGCTGCCTGCAAGTGGAGACAGCAGCGGGACGTCCTCTCGGCGTCACTGAGTGTGAGTTCGTGCGACCATATACATGATCGCCCTGGGAGGAACCACGAGCCGGGCACACACTCACTTCCGCCCGACGTGCCCGTAGGCCATGGAGTGGAAGGTCTTGCAGGTGACATTGCTGGGGAAGACGCGCTCCGCCTGCTTCGCGATGCTCTTGTTAAACGTCACGTACAGAAACCTGCTCTGAGACCACTTCTCTGCGTACTTCACCAGGGTTGAGGTCTTCCCGGTGCCTGGGGAAGCCGAGAGGAAAGGCTGTGACTGCTGGCCGGGAGAGTGCACCCATGCATGCCCTGACCTCGGCACTCCTGGGCTCATCCACTTTGGCTTGAGAGCAAGACAGTGACAAGTTTTGCCTTTTTTTGAGTCAGGGTCTCACTCTGTGGCACAGGCTGGAGTGCAGTGATGTGATGCTTACTGCAGCCTCGATCTCCTGGGCTTATCCTCCTGCCTCAGATTCCCAAGTAGCTGGGTCTACAGGCACACGTCACCACGCCTGGTGAGTTTTTAAAAATTTTTTGTAGAGATAAGGTCTTGCTGTGTCTCAAACTCCTGAGCTCAAGCAGTCCTCTCCCCTCAGCCTCCCAGAGGGCTGGGATTACAGGTGGGAGCTACTGTGCTTGGCCAGTGACAAGTTTTTCAATACTGATCAACGTTGTGCGGTGAAAAGAACAGATTCGAACCCAGACGAAGGTAGGCTGGGATCTCAGCTCTGGAAGGTTCTAGCTGAGTGACAAAGGGCAAATCCCTGACGTCCTTCAGCTTCAGCTGGCTCCCCCACAGCACGCGAGTAACTCTCCCCTGCTGGGTCTGAGGGACAAGGATGACACCGAGGTCCCCACAGCAGAAGCCTACGACCGGCAGCCACCGCTGGCCTGGTCACGTGTGTCCAAGGCCAGAGCTGCTGGGTTGAAGGGCCTTCTCGCCCAGTCCCAGCTCTCACTGCCCTGTCTCTCCACCAGTCATTCAGTGACTCAACCCGCCATTCGCAGAGCGGCCATTTATTGAACACCGACTACGTGCTCTGCTGTTTGCTAATAAGCACTGTGAGTCTGCTTTAAAGCATCCATTTCCACCTGGTAGGGAATGAAAGACCAACACGGTGGAACATAAGAGAACAAGACTGGAAGGCCAGTGGTAACAGCGTAGTGAGAAAGAATACGCACTGGAAACAAAATCCTCACCTGACAGGGCTGTTTTGAAGGTTAATGAAATAACGTGGAAGTACTTATGAGATGCGCATGTTGGCCATTCTTACTACATAACAGTTTTTACCGCAGGTTAATAAGTGGTGGCTTACAGTAAGAAATGAGAGTGCATACGGGACTGGACGTGAGTGGCTGAAGAAGCCCTCGGGAGGAAGAACCAAATGACAGGAGTCGGGGAGGGGAAGAGAAGAGAGGGGAGGGAGGGGGGGAGAGAGCGGTGGGGGAGGGAGGGAGACGGAGGGAGGGAGAGGAAGAAAGAAAAAGGGAGGAGGAGGGCGGGAGAGAGCACCTGGAGACCCAGTCCCAGCCGGGATTGCCACCCCCCACGCACACACTACCTGCGCTCTTCCCGGGGCAAGCCTTCCCCTTAGGCGCCTTGCCCGAGTGTGACTGGCTTGCCCCTGCTACCGGCTAGCGTGCCTCTCAGAATGCGGCAGGGCACCCTGCAGGCTCTTCACAGACTTTTCTCACCAGCAGGATGTTTAGCCAGAAAAGAATCGGGAAGGGATTCCGGGAGGAAAAGGAGCAAAGGCCGGGACAAGAGAAGACCCAAGTCTGACCGGGAGTGGGCAGGCTTGGGGACAGGCAGGCGGATGGCGGAGAGAAGGGTCAGGACGTGGACTAGGACCGGCAGAGGGTGTGTCCTCGGGCCACCACCTACACAGTGAGGGTGCCACCAAGATCCTCTGAGCTGGAGGCTCACGTAGCCTCCCTAACGGAGGCAGCGAGTGACGCACACACGGTGATGTGGCCTCAATCCCCGGGCTGTCCCTCAAATGAATTCCTAGCAACTGTCTACACGGGGACTCCAGCGTGGCCACGCCCTGGTGCGAAGAGAAAGCAAACCCTCTTTGGAGTTGCCTCGGAGACAGTCTGACTGGCTGGGGGTGAGGGGGGAGCCTGCTGGGGGTGGGGGGAGCCCCCCCGCAGAGAGTGGCAGGGATGTCTGAGCCCACTGCGTATTCCCTCACCTGCGAACGCCATGATTTTTACCACCTGGAGAGGCTCCATCTTGTGGTTCAGAATCAGCTGCTGCTCGTGTGTCAGTTGGATGGTCTTCTTGCTAGAATCAACACAAGAGAGAAGTCAGAAAAACAGGAACGGCAAAGCCCAGAGGGTGAACTGTCCAAGAACTACAGACAAAATGGATAAAGAAAAGCTGATGCAGAAGGCCTCCCCTCGATCCTCTTGGGGAATAGAAACGCTCTACAGCTAGATACAATGCCGGCCGCACAGTTTTAACTCAGTACGTTTACTAAAAATTACAGAATGACACTCTCAAATGGGTGAATTTTATGGACTGCACATCATGCCTCAATATAGCCGCTAACACAGCACAAAACACTCTACCTTTAAGTATGAGAAAGAGTCAGGAGGGAAGACAAAACCCACCCAAACTTCTGCTCATACATACCCGGACCAGACAGACGGCTCCTCTTGAACTCTGGGGGCCTGAGCACAGGAATTCTCCTGAAGATATAGGCAATAGAAAATGTTGTAGTGAATCCTAATAGGAAAAAAAGGAGATTTAGGGAACTCCAAACTCCAGCCACCATCTGCATCTTATTTTTCCTCAGATGTTTTTAAATTTATTTTTGTTCTTAAAATATCTACCACCATTTTAAGGGGAAAGGAAATAAAAGAATTTAAATATATCTACAGCTGTCAAAAGCACTCTGGGAAAACACAGCTCTGGGAAAAGTGTGTAGTTTCTAGTAGAACGCAGAGGAGGAAGAGACCAGGACATGCTCTTTAGGGAACAGGAGCACTTGCTGTGACCTTAAGAAACGCACAACAGAAAAAGCAGTAAGTACCAGTGGAGCTCGTGCGTGTAGGTCCAGACCTTGAGAGGCTGAGATGGGAGGACTCTTGAGCCCAGGAGTTCGAGACCAGCCTGGGCAACATAGCGAGACCTCATCTCTACAAAAAATTTAAAAATCAGCCAGGTATGATGGTGCACACCTGTAGTCCCAGCTACTCAGGAGGCTGAGGCGGAAGGATCACCTGGGCCCAGCAGGTCGAGGCTGTGGTGAGCCATGATTGTGCCAGTGTACTCCAGCCTGGATGACAGAGTGAGACCTCCGACAAAAAAAAAAAAAAAAGCGAGCCATGGTGTCATGTGTCCACAAAACACTCTTACCTGCATTTCCATGTTAAACCTCCCAGCCTCACCCTGCAGGGGAAGAGTCGAGGCTGGGCAGTGTGGGCTTCGGACTCGCCTGACGCTCACGCCGGTGCGTGGCAGGGCTATGCCTGCAGCCCCGTCTAGGCCGCACTCCCGTGTCCCCGGCCCCTCCAGGCGTACCTGTTGCTGATGTTAATCCCCTTCTCCCTCATGGCGTAGAGAAGTACAGCAATGCAGTACAGGGTTTCGGTGATGTCCGGCACTGTCACCGTGGAGCTGGGTCTCCTGAGGCAGAAGAGCAGTCGCTGGATATCGCCTACGCCGCCAGAGAGGAGCACCACGGCTGCCACCAGCGCCCACACGTTGACACCCTGCGAGCCAGGTACACAGGGAGGGCAGAGACACAGCCGCCATCAGTGCAGATCGCGTCAGGAAACAGCCGCGGGGCCGAACTGGGGGCCCAGAGCCACCGACAGACTGAACTGAGGCCAAGTCCCAGGGACACTCAGGCAATACGGAACCCTCCCCATAGCCCTGAAGGCTCTGCTTGCCCCCTGCACCACAGAGCTTAGCTTTCCTTAACCAACACTCGTCAAGTGTTTAACACAGACCTGTGCATGGAGAGGATACACCAAGGATGCGCGCCCCCTCTCCCCTCTCCACCCTCCTCTCCAGGTCAGCAAGAGCTCTGGGGTCCACCAGAGCTAAGTCAGGTCAGAAAGAGACCAGGAGTGCCCACCCAGCAGACATGAAGGCCGGAGAAACGAGAGAGGGCAGCGGGCTTCAGGGGACTCAAGATGGACAATCCCAAGCACTGTGAGGGGAATTTACTACTTATTATTGACAATTGTCAAATATTAAATATGGGACTGAAAGTTTATTTTGCGAAGACAGCATGCTCTGCTTAGTCATGTCTAAGGAAACGTTCACCAGCAAGGCAGCAGCCAGCACTGGACACAGAGCTCTGTTGTTCTTACAGAACTGTGTGTCTCCCTGCAAAGAACGCATTCCCAAAAAGGGGGCCCACGGTCCCCTCGCTACAACCACCCCGTGAGAGAAAACTTGCTCCACCGCCATCAGCAGGCTTTCGCTAAGAGACACAAATGCAGGTGCCAGGGCTGCGGCCCGTGGCCAGCAGAAGACGGAGGGGGCTCATGGCACTTCCAGGATAAAATCTGGGAGGCCTGGACTAGATGAGGAACACCAGGACTGAGACTCAGGGCCTGAGAGACGTTTACAGCTTCTAGTCTCCTCCCCGGGTGTCTGGAGCAAGACTCTCAGGTTCTGTGTCCCTCTCAAATAAGCAGCACTGCCAACAATGGAAAGGGCTGTCTTGTAAAGAAATCCTGTTCCTCCAAGCGGTCAGAGCCTAGACTGCCACCTTTCGGGGGGATGTCAGAAAGGATTCCTCAACAGAGTGGGAAACCGGACTGCATTGTTTTTTAAAATTTTTTTCTAAATCTAGAATCTATAATTATACAGCCTTTTATCTCTCCAGTAGAACCAATGACAAGATGACCGCTCTGAGGCATTCAGAGATTAAATAAAGCTTTTGAAAACCAATATAACGAGCCGGGCTCAGTGGCTCAGCCTGTAATCCCGCGCCTTTGGGAGGCTGAGGTGAGAGGACTGCCTGAGCCCGTGGGTTCGAGACCGGCCTGGGCAGGCGAGACCTCATCTCTACAATAAATCCAAAAATTAGCCGGGCGTGGTAGCGCGCGCCTGTAATTCTGGCTACTCGGAAGGCTGAGGTAGAAGGGTCGCCGGAGCCCAGCAGGTCGAGGCTGCGGTGGCCGGAAGCGGCCACTGCACTCCAGTCTGGGCAACAGAGTGAGATTCTGACTCAAAACAACAAAAAAAAGAAAACCAATATAACGTCATCTCCAGCTGAACTGAATCACCAACACACTTCATTCCCACGGACAAGGAAGCTGCCAACTCCTGCAGGCTCTGACATACCCCAACGGCAACATAGAGGTCGGGGAGGTGCTGCCGCACGCACGCCTCTGCCTCAGGGAGCAGGGGGTGGTCCCTCAGGCTCCACAGCACCCGCTCAGGATCCACGCTCGGGGAGCACTTGGAGGTGGCTGTGTACCTGGAAGAGACCACAGGAAGGATGCTCGCAAGCATAGCAGGGGAGGACTCCAGGACCACCATGCCCCGGGAGCCACGCCACTCACCGTATGAGGCCGAGCACACACAGGTCCGAC
Organism: Cephalopachus bancanus; assembly: GCA_027257055.1. Lineage (NCBI taxonomy): Eukaryota > Metazoa > Chordata > Mammalia > Primates > Tarsiidae > Cephalopachus > Cephalopachus bancanus. Next base: position 2,508,803 of record JAPVLO010000043.1, read on the forward strand.
TCCTTCTCTATGCCACAGGCCGACAGGACGCCGTCCACTTTGCTGACGGCCTGCTCGTCGTTCATCAGGTATCTGTGGTACAGCTTCTTCCAAGGAATGAACTACAGAGTTCCAAAGCCAAAAATAACATGAGGCGAAGGTATCAGAAAGCAGATTAGGCAAAAACACACAGAGACCCTCCTATCAACTGAAAGGGAACTGTAACTCACAATCAAAAAGCAGTGCAAATCGGGAGGGACTGCTACACACATTTTGGTTGGAAACTAGGAGAACTGGGTCTTGGTTCTAACCCTGATTTGCTCTAGAATCTGGAAAAAGCTAGCACTTCAGTTTCCCTGTCTAAAACATCAGGACACAGACAGCTCAGAATTTCAGTGAGAAAAGAAACGAGAGCTGTGGCTTAACCAATATCAGACAAAACTGACTTGAAGACACACTTTTAGAGAGACAAAGGACAACACGTAACGATAAAAGAGTCACAAAAAATTCACCAAGAAGATGTAATAATTATAAATATATATGCACCAAATATATATAATAACACTCCTAAACATACAAAGCAAACACGGACAGAATTGAAGAGAGAAACAGCACCACAATAATAGTAACACCCCAATTCAGTAATGGATGGAGCAACCAGACAGACAATAAGTAAGGAAACAGAGGACTTGAACAACACCCCAGACTAACTGGAGCTAACAGATACACAATACTCTACCCAACAACAGCAGGAAATACATTCCTTTCAAGGGCACATGAAACGTTCTCCAGGATAGATCACACGTTAGGCCACAAAACAAGTCCTAACAAGTGTAAAAAGACTGGTTATATAAAGTATCTTTTTCTATCACAATAGAATGAAACTAGAAATCAATAGTAGAAGGAAAACTGAAAAATCCACAAATATGGAAATTAAACAGCACACTCTTAAAACAACCAATGGGTCAAAGAAAAAAAGTCACAAAGAAAATTAGAAAAGACTTTGAGACAAATGAAAATGAAAACACAACATAGCAAAACCCGTGGAATAAGTGAATGCAGTATAAGAGGGACGTTTGCAGGTGTAAACCTCACATTTAAAAGCAAGATCTAAAACCAACAGCCTAACTTCACACTTCAAGAAACTAGAAAAAGAATAAACTAAGTCTAGCATTAGCTAAAAGGAGATCCCTCGCTTATCCCCTCTGTGACTACTCAGCCCACACCAGAGAGATCGATTTAGTGACAGAAACATTGTGACACACACAGGATTCACATCTAAAGGCAGAGAGACATTGCTCAGAAACTAAGATCTAGGACTCCAAGCCCAGAATGGAGCAGAATGGCAGGGAATTTCCCCCAAAATCTTTCAGGCTCAGAAGGCAAACTTAAGACATCTTGAGCGATCTATCTTGCACTCTATCATTGCATTGTCAAACTTCAATATGACTGAAGGGAGATATAACCCCCGTCTCTGATTTGTTCCCAACAGCTAGTGAAAGGGACACACCAGCTAGGCCTAACATTCTCCCAGCCCTCTGGCTCACCCGAGAGCCTGCACCTGGTGGGAGGAAGTATCACTAAAAAACAGAGGAAAGGGGAGGGAGACAGAGTGGTGATATGGCCAACTGTAGCACCAAGAAGTCTTTGAGAGTAGGGTTGCCCACTGTGTCCACTCTGGGCGATTCAACACAACACTCATTTATTAACACTCATTTACTATACGGAAAAGATCGTGAGGTACCACAGAGAATGCAAAAATAAATAGGACAGCCAGCTTACATGCCCGGCCTCTCTCCATGAGGTAACCCTTTTAAGTATGGAGGAGGCGCTCTAGAACCGCTGTGTGACATGTGACACAGACTGTGTGACAGGCTCTGTGACAGACGTGTAACTGCTACAGTTGCCCAAAGAAGAGAGCGTAATTCCCTTCGGTGGGGTGGAAGGAGGAGGTCGGGATGAGTGAAGCCTTGGAGAAGAGGTGTGATGCCGACAGAGAGACGAGCCCTCTAAGTGGGAAGGGGCCTAGAGACCCCGGGTGGGTCAGGAGCAGCGTGCTGGGATGGGCACCGCAAGCCGTCGGCTGCAGGCAGAAGATCGGGAGGGTGGTTGCGGGGAGGTGGGCCAGGAGGCAGGCGTGGCCGGCGGGGTGGGAATGGACGGCCTCGATGCCTCCAGGGGGCTGGACAGCTTCTGAAGGCAAACGGAAACGCCACTTCTGGAAGGCTGCTCTGACAGAAGCGTGCATGACGCGAAGCTAGTATGTGCTCTCCGAGAAGATGTCCGCAGCCTGGCGCAGCACTCACCAGCGGGTCACTGATGACCTCCCTCCAGAGGCGGCACACCAGGCTCAGATTCCAGTAGAGGTCTTCCACCGGCAGGAAGGCGAAGACGTGCCTCAGGACCTCGCTGGGCAGGCTGCAGATGTGGCTTGGCGCCTCTGGGCATGGCGTGGCCCCCAGAAGACCGTAGTACGGGTCGCAAACAGGCTCCGGGCCAGCATCCCCGGCATCGTGGTCAGCTTCTTCAGGCTCTGCAGAGAGCCGTGACACACCATCCCCCACTTCCTGCCTGGCCCCCCCAGGCCGTGTGCACGGCACAGACAGGTGATGCCGTGGGGCCTTCTTAGAACCCCCATCCCACTGGCTGGTGCCTGTGGCCGGGTTGCTCTCTTCCTCCGAGGACCGAGATCGCTTCCTGGAGGGCACAGCACACCCCGGCAAGTCCAGTCTCGCCTCATCACCTTCCTGCGCCGGGGCCCAGCTGCTCTCTGCAGGAAAGATCATGTCACCCTCAGAGTCCTGACAGTCATCCTGGCCCACAGAATTGCTTTTGGCCATGTCATTGGTGCGCAACTGCTGGCCAGCTAGGCAGAACTCAGAGGTGCATCTTTGACGGCCTTGACCTGTAGCAAGAACCCAAACAGAATAGGCGAGAAATGAACAGTGACTGCTCACCAAATAAGGCAAACTCATTTTCACTTGCCTATGTTAACAGAAGAGACAAGGAAATATGTGTGGGTCAGGTGGTCATATAAACAGTTCATCAAATGTAAAAATATTTGCATGTGGCCCTATCACATAAACAGACCTATTTGCCAAGGGGCAGAGCCTAGCCCTCAGGGTTGTGGTGGCCCACACCGCACACAGGCACAGAGGAGCAGCTGCCATGGGAGCACCTGAGTGGACAGACGTGAGGAAACACCTGCCCCCACGCATAGGCCTGTTCACACACGCCCCTCCCAGCTCACTCCCGATAGGACGGCACGAGAAAGGAGAATGCCTGAGGCTGTCAGGGTTCAGAAAATCCCATTTTTCTCATTGGGTGGAGTTAGAACCCTTTTATTTTTATTTACTCCTATGAAGCTAACATATTAATTGGTTTTATCTATATATATGTTTTAATTTTTAAAATTATTTTATTTTACTTTTTGGTGTCGCAGTCTCACTCTGTCGCCCAAGCTGGTGCAACAGCACACTCATGGACACCGCAGCCTCAACCTGCTGGGCTTAGGTGATCCTTCCGCCTCAGCCTTCCAAGTAACTGGAACTACAGACACATGGCATTACGCCTGGCTAGTTTTTGTCACCAAGTTGTCCGGGCTGATCTCTAATCCCTGGGCTCAGGCAGTCCTCTCACCTTGGCCTTCCAAAGTGCTAGGATTACAGGCTAAGCCACCGCGCCCAGCCTTAATTGATTTTAAAATAAAATAAGAAGGAAGCCAGGCACAGTGTCTCATGCCTGTAATCCCAGCACTTTTGGGGGACTGAGATGGTTGGATTGCCTAAGTCCAGCCTGAGTTCTAGACCAGCCTGAGTAACATAGCAAGATCCCCTCTCTACATAAAATCAAAAATATTAGCCAGGTGTATTGGCGTTCACCTGTAGCTCCAGCTACTTGGGAGGCTAAGGCAGAAAGATTCCCTGAGCCCAGGAGGTTGAGGCTGTGGTGAACCATGATCATGCCATTGCACTCCAGCCTAGATGACAGAGAACGGCTCAAAAATAAGATAAAATAAGGAGGCATTCTGAATTCTTTTTCTATTATTAACGTGGTCCCTAATCTCTGCCACACATTTATTCAGTCGGCATTCACTAGCACCTATGATTCTGAGAGGAACAGAAAGTGGAAAACAAGGCATCCCCTGACTCAGACTTCCCAGGCATGGTGGGGAAGCCCAGATGGTGACACATGGCATTCCCAAGCTCCTAAAAATGAGTTGAAAGTGCCAGTGAAGCAAGCACCTTCCCAGTATGCAACAGTAGATGTGGTTCCCTCCTCAATGGCTGTAGACAACATTTGCACTTTGGAAAATAAGAGAATGGACTGAAACGAGATTTAGCCTTTCGTAGAATTTATGAAACTAAAACCAATCATTTTTTTTTCTCTCCTGGGGAAAAAAACGATGATAACTGCTTCTAGGGTAATCTGATTGTGGCCAGGGCCGAATCCTGGTGTCCTCCCGCTGCCGAATCGAGTCACACCCGGTCCCTCAGAGCCTGCTACCTTCCAGAGCTAGGCCACAAGTCCTTGTCAGTAAGGAACTCACAGGCAGATGAGGAACTGACATACAGGGAGCCAACCACGGAGCAGAGAGTATAAGGGAGCTGACAGCTGCCATGTACAGCTGGGTACAGTGGCTCCTGAAAAGGGAGGGACACACATGACGATATTCATAGACTGGATAACACCTGAGTTGGAGTCTGGGACGAGACGCGCCAAAGGGAGATGAGGCAAGGGCATTACCTCGGGGAAACCCACTGGGCACCCTGAGAGGGAGTAGGAAGCCCATGCTGCTGGGAGGAGGCTTCCGTGTACTGACGAGAACCGCCCAGCGATGGCAAGTGCAAGCTAGCGGCCACCACAGCTTCAAGGCAACCCTTTACTGTGGGTTCCTGAGAATAGCTCCAACACGACAGAAAACGATCGTATTCAAGAACATGGGCCGGGCGTGGTGGCTCAAGCCTGTAATCCCAGCACTTGGGGAGGCCGAGGTGAGCAGACTGATTGCTTGAGCCCACAGTTTGAGAACAGCCTGGGCAACAGGGCAAGACTTTATCTCTTGACCAAAAAAAACAAAACAAACAAACAATATGAACTCTGGCCAGGCACCATGGCTCATGCGCTGTACTTCCATGTCGTATCTACAAAAAATCAAAAATTAGCTATGCATGGTGACATACACCTGTAGTCCCAGCTACTCAGAAGGCTGACGTGAGAGGACTGCCTGTGCCCAAGAGGTTGAGGCTGTAGTGAGCCATGTTTGTGCCATTGCATTCCAGCCTGGGTGACAGAGCGAGACCCCCTACTTTTTTTTTTTTGAGTTGGGGTCTCGCTCTGTCACCCAGGCTGGAGTGCAGTGGCATGCTCACGGCTACCTCACCCTTGACCTGCGGGACTCAGGAGAGCCTTTCAAGGAGGCTGAACTACAGGTGCGCACCACCACACTCGGCCAAGACCTCCCTTCTGAAAATAAACAACAAATTAACTCAATGACACATGTTCCAGTTGACATGGAAGAGAAAAATCTAAAGTCAAGAAGGGTTACAAGCAGTAGTCTAGGCACTCGGTAGAAAAGGGCACAGAATGGGGGAACACTGGAGAAAGATAATGACATGTGGACCTAAGACATACTGGACAGAGACTACTAATGAGAGTCAAGTAACCACAGTGCTTTGGATTAGAATAGCAGTGACACTGGCCCATGTATCTATCACTATATAATTACACAAATCTGTGGGATTCATTCCATCACATTTTCCCAGGGCTCTTACCAGCCATTTAGTAGGATGAGATTTTCATGGAAAACTCACAACAGTGGAAAAAAGTTTCAAACTCTCACAATAGACTACAAAATCACAGCCGCAACACTCAGAGACTTTTAAACTGGGAGATGCTCAAATGCCACACACACTACAGGTTTTGAATGCAAGGCTTTTTTTGGAAGACGTACCCCTACTGCCTCTTTTTGTTCTGGGTTTAGGATAGAGACCATGGTTCGGATCTCTGTTTGTCCATCTTTGACCAAAGGGCTGAGCCGCAGCCAAATGACTCCGAGCCAAATGTTGGCATTCGATGGCTGTGAGATGCTTCCGCTTAAACCGTCTCACTGTGTTGCACCAACGGGCAGAAGAAACAAGACACTCATTAGTTATCACCAAGTCGACAAGTTAGCAGCAAAGAATACTCAATTTTCCGGACAGTGACTGATGATGGCTTGTGATCACCCCACCAGTCCTTCCCCTCTCCCCATAAACCCACCACCTTTCAGTCATTTCATAGTATCTCATCAGTTCTTCCTTAGAATTTATGAAATAATCCTAAAATAATACTTCAGGATCCTAAAATGATCTTTTTTTCCTACTTATCCTTTATAGAAGCCTTGATCACAAAATGCTCATTCAAAATGAAGTTGCCATCCATGAATACACTGAGATTTGGCATCTTTCCCATGTCTCTGTCCAGGCCACTTGTGTTCTTATAAGAACCACAAATATTTAAAAGTGAGCTATAGCTTTTTTAAAAATAATAAAACTTTTGGCGAGGCATGGTGGCTCATGCTTATAATGCCAACACTTTGGGAGGCTGAGACAGGAGGATTGCTTGAGCCTAGGAGTTTGAGACCAGCCTGGCAACATAGCAAGACCGTCTCTACAAAAAAAATTTTTTACGTAAAAAGTAAAAAATAATAAAAACATTTATAACTTACATTTTCTCAAATGGTTAAGGTTTTTTGTAATAGCATAAAGCACGTAACATAAAAGAGTTGGCTCTCTGTCCCGAGCATACCAGTCCGAGTCTCAGAAGCAAAGCAATATCAACAAAACAGGCTTTAAACACCTTGAGAGAAGGGCAACATTGCACATGTCCCCTGCCCCCAGAGCACCTCAGTACTGAGAAATGACACACAAGGCAGGGAGCAAGGTCGCCACGCAAGTGGTAGAAACTTGAAGCACTTTCCAGGACTTTCAGAGGAGATGTCACACGCTGCCCCAGCAACGCTTCACAGCAGCAACCGTGCCTGGAATTCTGTCTTGAGAGCACTAAAACATTCAGTTTTCTGTTAGTCATTTTTTGTCAGGTAATTCTTTCATGTTTTGCCAAGATTCTTCACATTTTTGTATCTGTTACTGCATGTAAGATCCAGCTACCTCCTCATAGCATCAAAAATTAAAATATAATAGATGCTTTTAAAAAACATATAAGCATTAAAGCTCCCTTTACATGAAATGGTCAAGAGAGAATAAAATCAGTTCTTCCCTGTATTAGGTTTTCATAACCTAAAAATACCCAAGTAGCCAGGCTCAGTGGCTCAGCCTATAATCCCGCGCTTTGGGAGGCCGAGGTGAGTGAATTGCCTGAGCCTGCAGGTTCGAGACCCACCTGGGCAACTTGGCGAGACCTCATCTCTATAATAAATTAAAAAAATTAGCCGGGCATGGTAGAGAAAAGGTTCAGCCGGGCTCGGTGGCTCAGCCTGTAATCCCAGCGCTTTGGGAGGCCGAGGTGAGTGGATTGCCTGAGTCCGTGGGTTTGAGAGCCGCCTGGGCAACTTGGCGAGACCTCATCTCTACAATAAAAAAAAAAAAAAAAAAATTAGCCGGGCGTGGTAGCACACGCCTGTAGTTCCAGCTACTTGGAAGGCTGAGGCGGAAGGATCGCCAGAGCCCAGCAGATCAAGGCTGCGGTGGCCAGAAGCAGCCACTGCACTCCAGTCTGGGCGACTGAGTGAGACTCCAACTCAAAAAAATAAATAAATAAAAATACCCAAGTAAACCGTGGTATCAAATGCCAGAGCCACACACAATATGTCCTTTATACTAAAAAATATTTAAAACCAAGACACTAATGAGTATAACTGATATAGTTTATATTTTGTTGGTATTCCTCCCCAGCCCCAGCTTGTTCAGAAGTCACTCTTCCAAATATCAGTTAATTCTTTCAAGGTTTAATATAATGTTTCAAACCTTCATGAATATTTTAAGACTTGTCAAAACTCAATTCTACACACAAAATACTTCTGAAAGCTCTTCTAATGGGATGCTGGAGACCTCATTTCTACCTGAATTTAGGAAACACAGTATGACAGCTATTAAACCACTCAACAGCATTTATAAATATGCTCACTTTGGGCTGGGCATGGTGGTGCACATTTTGGAAAATCCCAGCATTTTGGAAGGCCAAGGCAGGAGGATCACTTGAGCCCAGGAGTTGGAGACCAGCCTGGGCAACATAGCGAGTAGCAAGACCCTGTCTCCACAAAAAAAAAAAAAAAAAAAAAAAGAAAAGAAACAAACAAAAACTACTAGCTGAGTCTGGTAGTGTGTACCTCTAGTCCTAGATACTTAGGAGGCCAAGGCGGGAGGATCGGTTGAGCCCAGGAGCTGCAGTAAGCTGTGACTGCACTACTCCAGCCTGGGTGACAGAGTGAAAACCTGTCTCAAAAAAAAGGAGAGGGTGGGACTGGCAGTTGAGGGAAACTGCTAGGAAAGGGAGGGGCACACCTCCTCCACAAGGGGACCTGCATAACCAACATGTGTATGCCTAACCCGGACTTGTGCCCTGTGTCTTTGTAATTTAAAAAAACTTACTCTGATGAAAGCACAGCATTGTAGAGTGAGTGGACAGTGGATCCTCACCTGGCCACTTGGTGACTCTATGACTTCAGGCCACCTCACTTCTCTAGGGCTTAGGCACTCATTTCCTCCTCAGACATGTTTGTCAAGCCATATAACCCTACGCAAACATACTCACCTGTTTCCTCCATTTAATAAGGTTATCTGACCAACTTGCAAAAATCATTAAAATATCTTTCAAGTTATAAAGAAGCCGCCCCATGGCAAGTCAGGAAATATTCCCGCAGCCTGGCAGCCAAGTCTGCACTATTGGAAATGATTTGAAAAAAACAAGTAACATGTCCCAATGACTTCTTATGAACAAAAAGTCAAATATCTCCTCCACCATAATGGCTTTGGAATGTTGGCAATGGGTTCTAATGGTCTTTAATGTTGTTGAAGTGTCTCTAACACCAAACACTTGTAAACAGTCTCATTCATGGAGGCAAAATATGAATGTGAAGTTTTTCTACATTAAAAAAGATTTGAAATTTTTCTACATTGAAAAAAACATAGGCTTGACGTTTATTCTCTCTTTTTCTTTCTTCGTGTGTGTGTGTGTGCACGCGCGCCACACCATGACTTGGATTTGAATGAAAAGTCTGTTCTCTTAAAAAAAAAAATTAGCTGGGCATGGTAGTTCATGCCTGTAATCACAGCATTTTAGGAGGCTGAGGTGGGAAGACTGCTTGAGGTCAGGAGTTTGAGACCAGCTTGGACAACACAGCAAGATTCTATTTCTACAAAAAAAATTTAAAAAATTAGTCATGCATGGTAGCGCACACCGCTAGTCGCAACTACTCAGTAGGCTGAAGTGGGAGGACTGCTTCAGCCCAGGAGATCAAGGCTGCAGTGAGCCACAATCATGCCACTGACCCCAGCATAGCAGCAGAGTGAGACCCTGTCTCTAAAATATAAAAAAAAATAACAAGACATGAAATGTTACTTCTTCTGTTGAAAACGCTTCATATTACAAATGCAACCCAGTGACTGTTTTGCCTGGATGGAGACCTCTGGTCATACTCGCAGAGAGATAAGTTAAAGCTATGACGAGGCTTCCAGAACACAGGCCAACTCTAGGTCAGGTGCTCCACACACACTTGGCTCAAGTCCAGGGGCAGCTGCAGGATTCCAGTCACAACCCCTGACCCTGTAAGACAGTAGAGACTGATGTCTGCTTTTCTCTCTCTCCAAAAATTCCCAACTGCTTCAGAGCGGGTAGATACCATGTCTACAATTAGAACTGGAGATACTAGAGAGACGTTACCCATAGAAAACATCTCACTTAGATGGGCCTCAAGAGGGAAAGCCCTCATGGAGCAGGAGCAAGATCAAGCTCACGCTGCTCAAGTGGACATGGCCCACGACCCTGGGGCAGCACAGCCGGCTAGCCATGGGGCAGGGTGGGGGGGAGAGGGATCTGAAAAGACACACGTCCGATGAGAACGTTAGACTGAGTCGAGTGTTCTGAGCCCACCCAAAGCTATGGCACACTGTAAATCTAGCTTTTGGAAATAATTACAAGAAACAGAGGCTGGCAGAATCGCAAAGAAGAGGTACTCATCCCTGCAGAAGGAACCTTGGGACATCTGTGAATTTTGTAGAATGGCTTTATCTCAGCCTCTCCAGCCTATAACAAAGGTACATCGATAAAGACCACAGTAACTAGATGGAGATTCTTCATCAAGCGCCTAAGAGTCAAAAAGACAGGAAGAGTGCTCCAAGGTAAGGAATGCATGTAGTGCCCACTGCTGGACGCTCTGCACACAGCATGGTGCCGCAGACACACACACATGGCACAGACTGAATGTTCGTGTCCCCGAAAATTCTCATGTTGAAATCCTCACCCCCAAGGTGCTGGTACCAGGATGTGGGGGCTTTGGAAGGTGATGACACCATGAAAGTGAAGCCCCCATGAATGGGATTAGTGCTCTTATGGAATAGGCCCAGAGAGTTCCCTCGCCGCTTCCACCATGCAAGGACAAAGAGAGGGGTTGCTTCACCAGATTCCAAATTTTCTGACACCCTGATCTTGGATTTCCAGCCTTTGGGGACGACAAGATCCGTTTGGTTGTTTACCTGCTGCCCAGTGATGGCATTTTGTGACAAGCAGCCCAAATGGACTAAGACAGCACACGCTCCAGGAAGACCGGATGCACAAAGGAGGATGAGAACAGGTGGAGGAGTCGGGTTGGGAGGCACAGGCGTCGACGCCCTGGTCCCCAGCAACGAGCTAGGGAACTGTTCTCGTGGAACCGAGCAAGGCCAGACTTGGAAGACCCTCCTGGCACCCCACATCAGATGCACAAGCGATCCAAAACCTTCAGCCCCAAAAGGAACTGGTTTGGAAAAGTTGGGAAGGATGGGATCAATTTGTAGTTACGTATTTATTTCACAAAATACATCTGAATCTAAAATATGTGTTGAGAAGTTTAAGTTTTTGCAGAAATGTAGCAAAGGCACAGGAGTAAAAGAAAGCAGAAGGAAGTGTTGGAGCACAAAGTTCTGCTTCCAGAGAGTTCTGGTATGTTCCAGTGTTCTGGCATGAAGCCATCAGGGAAGGAGCTAAGGTCAACTGCTGGGGGAGAGCGCCTAGCCTGGAGATGTGGCCTCTGTATACTAAGACAAGCTGCCTGGATTGTACACCTGGAATGACCTTACCTGAGCCATGGCATGGCTGGGAAGGACAGCTGGCATTTTTATTGGATTCACATACCAAAAATAACTTTTCTGGCTGGGCATGGTAGTTCATGCCTGTAATCCCAGCACTTTGGAAGGTCAGGGTGGGAGAATCGTGTGTGGCCAGAAGTTTAGACCAGCCTGGGCAACAAAGCAAGACCCCATCCCAACAAAAAATACAAAACTTAGCCAGGCATGGTGGCAGGCACCTGCAGTCCCAGCTGAGTCTGAGGCGGAAGAACTGCCTGAGCCCAGAAGATTGACATTGCAGTGAGTTGTGCTCATGCCACTTGCACTCCAGCCTGGGTGACAGAATGAGACCCTGACTCAAAAATAAGTAACTTTTCTGACTTCAGCTAGAAGTCAGGAAAATGAAACTGTGTCTCAGGTCTCCAACAGATAAGCGCTGTGGTGCCCTGAACTGGGAGCCAGGAGCCCCACCTCCTCTGGAGTTAAGTAAGTCCATTCATGGCCCCTTAAAGCCCAAGACCTCCCCTTCCTGTGGCTGCGCTCTTCGCTAAAACCGTGATTCCCTTACCTACAGAAAGGAGGATTATAAAAACCTGCGCAGTGAATTTACAGACTGAGACTGTACATATGTCAGCACTTGTGACACTCACGTTGAGGGTGACAGTACTTATCTCCATGCCTCTATTCCTCCGTCAATACCTGGCAACAGAAACGTCAGGACTGTGTGACTACCACACCAATCTGAATGTCTCCGGAAAGGTACCTCAGCTGTGTTCTAATAGCATTCATGCTCTTGCTAAATGGTTAAAAAAAAAAAACAACACTGCACTGGAATTCTAATCACCCGTCTATTCTTATTAGCATTTCTTTTTAAAAGGCAAGTCAAATACAATCTTATCAAGACAAAGATGCTCAAAGGCCACCTCTCCACAAATGCTTCCTTCCCTGAGTCACCCAAACCTCACACAGCAAGTCATGCCAGGCTTCTCTTAAGGGCATTTGCTGTTAGAAGCTGCTTGTGACTCTCTAAGGAGCAAGACTGGAAGGGTGATGTGGTGAAGATGGAGCTGAAGGGAGGCTGCGTCCCCACCTGGGTCCTTGCGAATGAAGGCTGCGTCCCCACCTGGGTCCTTGCGAATGAATGGAGAGATCAGAGTCACTTCTGGGTCTTCCCAGGCTGTACGAGGCCCCAGAGATGCTCAGTGATCCCGTCCACCTCAGACTGGGCATCTGCACCCCACCTGGTGACTCTCTTCTGGAGTGACAAATAGAAACGGGTCACAGCCCTCAAGCGTTGGACAGTAAAAACACTGAGAATGCATGAAAACCAGCAGATGACACCCAGGCCCAAGCCGCCCCTTCCCACATGCCTTTCCTGTGATGGCTTTTGACAGTGTGACTCCTCTCTGCCCTCCCCTCCAGAGGCCCCACTGTAGACCCTTGTGTCTCTGCTAACCCTCAGCTTTGAGCCCAGCTCAGCGGACCACTGGCACTTCAGGTTCCTGGTCTTTGCTGACTCCACGGTGGCGTGACCTGGCGCCAAACCCTTCGGCAATCACCCTGATGGTGGGCTGTTCCGTCCTGGCCCATGGTGACCACTCCCTCCCTTGCCAGCCACCCTGATGGAGATGAGACTCTTGTGGTCTTCCCTGAACTGCTGTCCTTACCTAAACTCTACTGCTGGGCACCGAGAGGCAGGGACCACGTCATGTCACCTGGTCCCTTTACGTGCTTAGAACGACACTTGGCAAATAACAGACACTCAAACACTGGGGGAGTGAGAAGTACCTGCCTGGCTTCGTTTTTAAAGTCTTCTTTATTGGAAAAATCACTCACACTGCAAGTCACAGAAAGGGAGCTGAGCGCTTTGTTGCAAGACCGCTGCTCCTCTTCTCCCGAGACTCAGCCAAGTCACCCCTCCAGTCCTGGGTGTGGCTTGAAGTCACCTACGACTGAGTGCCAGCCAACGGAGGGGACAGAAGCGACACCTCTTCAGGCCTGCCCTCCACCCTTCTCCTCTTCCGCCAGCTGGGAAGCTCATGCCCGACAGCCTTTGAAGGCAGCTGAGTCCTCAAAGTAGGGCTTTAAAGAGAGTCCGCCCAGCTCCTACAGGCACCTGCACACACAGACTCCCACAAGCCCCTTAGCCTGTTACAGGACTGAGACACACACTTCTACTGTGAGGTCTTCACAGGTTTGACCTATTTGTTACTGCAGCAAAGCTTCCCCTAACCATTCCAGGATCATTCGAAATTGACACCAAATATTTCCTTCCCCTACCTTTACTAGTCAGATTCATACCAAGACATTCTCTAGACCTTACAGGTTTCAGTCCTAAATGGACAAGATGAGGATAGTAAGCACCCAGAAGTCTTGGAAGGAAAAAGTAGTAAGTAACTGCTTTGAAAGAAATTAAGCTGACTCTAGTACGAGGCACCAAGCTGGAGCAACTGCTCCCAACACCAGACCTACTGCAACAAAGACCCACAGAGGGAGCTCTGCTCTCCTGTGCAAGGGCCTGGGCCGCCTCCACTCACCTACCGCTCACTCCTCTCAGAGGACAGGCTCCGAGGGGGTCAGCAAGGGACGCTTGGCCTCTGGGTCACCCATAGAGGTGACAGCGCCGCCTGCAACACAGCCGGCGATGACAACGATGCAGGCACTTGCAGGTCCAAGCGTGGCGTGGCCTGTGACATCCGCAGCCCAGTTGCAGCTGCTGACTGCGCTGCCTCTCAGCTCCAGGACTGGGGAAAGTGTCCACTCGAGCCAAAGGCCCTTCACAGCAATAAAACCACCCTCTACCCCTGAAGTACTTGTAACAATTCTTTGTATCAGTGTGTATGTAATGATTCTTATGCAAAGTAGTGCTAATACACTTGTATTGCGGCGGGTCTTCTATATTGTTATGTTAATAACAATCATCTGTAGAAGCACACACCTATCTAATGGATCTTCCACCCTACACCAAAAGCTCTCTGGTCTAGTGGAAAGGAGGCGAGAGGTGCTTACCCGACATCCAACACACACCGCTTCATAGACAACTGCTGATTAAGGGAAAGATGTCTGGACACAGCACGTCCTTCTCATGTTCAGGCTGTCTTCGGGGCTTGTGGCTGCTAACTGCTTCCAGCGTCTGCAGTTCTTCCCTGCACTCCCACTTGATCCTCACTGCAACCCTGTGACTGTGCCACAAGCAATCGCGGGCTTGGAGACAATCCCCTGACATCACCATGCGGCGCGTGAGTGACAGGCCAACCCAAGTCCCACTGCCCTCCCGGAAAGTCCTTCCTGCTAGGTCGTGGCAGCAGCTTCTGAAAATCTCCAGTTTCGTTTCTAGATCCTTTTTTTTAATCACAGTAAAATATCAGAACCAAAGAAATGTAATGATACCCGAATATTTAGAAAATACAACTCTAAGGAAAACAACACTCAACATTGTGCCTCAAAGTGGAAAAACGTCAAAACAGTCTGTCCCCATTGGCTCTGAAAGAAACCAGTGTCAAAAACAGCACAGCACAGGGCAGCTCCATCCACCCATGACGCCAGTTAGGCTCTCACGGCCACCATGCCTGCTTCTCCTTAAGCCTAAAAGGTCCAAGCCAGGAGCTTCCATCCGCCCAGATCCCCTCACATCCTGACACACCCGCCACCAGTGGAGACAGCGCTCGTATGTGACAGCAGGCATGGAGATGGGCTTCCCACTCTACATGTTTCTGTCGAGGACAGCAGTGGTAGAGGGAAAAAGCAAGGAGAAGGCCCTGTTTACTGCTTAGAACGGAACCTTACCTATCCAAAGGTCTTTTTCCTTTCTTTTTTTTTCGAGTTGGAGTCTCACTCTGTCGCGCAGACTGGAGTGCAGTGGCCACTCCCAGACACCGCAGCCTCGCCTGTTGGGCTCCGGCGATCCTTCCGCCTCAGCCTTCCGAGTAGCCGGAACTACAGGCGCGCGCTACCATGACCGGCTGATTTTTTATTTATTGTAGAGATGAGGTTCGCCAAGTTGCCCTGGTGGGTCTCGAACCCACGGGCTCAGGTAATCCACTCACCTCAGCCTCCCAAAGTGCTGGGATTACAGGCTGAGCCACCAAGCCCGGCTCCAAAGGTCTTTTTCTACGGTCACTTCACTCTAGGACTGCTTGCAAGCATCTACCATGCCCCAGATTCAGGATAAACTCTACGCGGGCATCCCTCCTTAGACACTGAAGACACAAAAGTGAGCGTGCCGGCCCGTGAGGCAGCTACCAAACCACACGCAGATCACCAAACACGAGGCAACAGAAGCACTACAGAAACACATGAGGGCTGCGGTAGTGACGTGAATGGAGCCAGACACTCTGGAAAAGGCTGTGTGAGGCACGGAGCCTTGAAAGCTGAATGGGCCTCACCAAGGCAGGAGAAACAAGGTGCGCAAACATAGAGCAGCAAGACATGGCCGGTGTGGGGGACGCTGGGTCTCGGCGGAAGAGAGATCCCCTGATGGGGAGGCCAGGAGACCAGGCTGGAAAAGGAACCGGAGCCACAGATGACAAAGGTCCTAAGACACCTGCTAAAGAAGCAGATGTGCGGGTCATTCGGAAATCACCCCGTTCCTAAGCAGGGCCATCACGCAAGCACACAGGACAGTGACGCGTACATGGCCGGAGCGTGCCCTGGCCTGAAGACTGTCGGGAGAGTGACCAGAGCGCCGCCGTCCCAGCCCAGGTGAGAGGCGGCAGAGGGCTGGGGCCAGCCGATTGGGCAAAATGCCCTTCCTGAGGAGACTGGGAGAGAGGAGAGAGACGGAGCAGCTGGGATAACCGACTTTTTCAACAGGACATCACGAGAAACGACAATGTCATTCACCATGGTGAGGAGCAGAGGAGAAAGAGTGTTTTGTTTTTTTCAAGTTGGAGTCTCACTCTGTCACCCAGACTGGAGTGCAGTGGCCGCTCCCAGCCACCGCAGCCTTGACCTGCTAGGCTCCGGCGATCCTTCTGCCTCAGCCTTCCGAGTAGCTGGAACTACAGGTGTGCGCTACCACGCCTGACTAATTTTTTTTGATTTACTGTAGAGATGAGGTCTCGCCAAGTTGCCTGGGTGGGTCTCGAACCCGCGGGCTCAGGCAATCCACTCACCTCGGCCTCCCAAAGCGCTGGGACTACAGGCTGAACCACCGAGCCTGGCCAGAGTGTTTTCATTTTAGTCACTTTTTCCAGGAATGAGGGGGAGACCTAAAGTTCTGTTTCGGAAATAATGTTTTGTTTTGTTTGTGTCTGTGGAATGCACATGAAGGTCCAGCAGGTGCTCTGACATTTAAGGCATGTGACAGACAGTTGAAGATGTAAGATTTGATATGGGACATGTGTCTAGGAGAAATTTCACAGACAGAAGAACAAAGACAGAATCCAAATTCACATTCCAAATCCAAATTCAGTTTCCAAGTAAAATTCACTGGGAGGCTAGACGGGGGAGGTAACTCGCAGAGATGACGGCAACAAATCTGAAATGAGAGTTCCAAGCCTAACACCAGCGGTCTGGGGTCCACACTCCCAAATCGCAAACACGTCCCGTGAGCAGTACACCAGCAAGCATGGCCCAATGCTACACAACCAAGAAATAACCCGGGCAAAAGAGGAGAGACAAATAGCAAGTCGCGATGCCAATGACGATGACGCGAAAGGTGACCCCAACTCTGCAAGCCTGCTCAAGAAAGTGGGCAGCCTGCCCAGAGAAAAGCAAGGCCCCGGAAACGGCTTCCCCACCAGCCTGCTGTGGGTGCCGCCCCTCTAAATCACAGGGGTTGCGAGCCAGACTCACATAATTATTATCCAGTTGTCCCAAGAGAGATACAGACCAAAGTAGGTTCAGAAAGAAGACTGGAGAGGAGGACTGGACACGGAATACCAATTAGAGCCAATTACCCCGGATGCAAATATTCCATCCCATTGTGAACCCGTGTGTCCCAATTATGTTTTTATAAACAGAGAAACTGGAGCCATGATGAAGAGAAGATGGGTGGTCTGTAATAAGGAGGGGAGAGGTAAAGAGGAGAGTTAGCAAAACAGTATTTAAGCTACCAGAGGCCTCAACTTCCAACCCGCACAGACTCCAGCAGCAGCAGAGAGAACTCTGCTCAGCAGGTTCTCAACTTTTGTGCATTTCAAAGCACTTTTACACCTTCCTCTTTTTTATTGTTTGGAGTGACAAGACACAGCAAAACCACAATGTTAGCAAGCCATACTTGGGACTCCCCACATCACTCTGTAAGTTACCTTAACCAAACTGAATCCACTCAGACTCATTTTCATGAACTCACACCAGAGGTCCTTTTCCATTTATCCCCATTTATTTAGCACAACATCAGGCACTCAACACATGCTAGCATCCTGTCTTCCAGAAGACTTTATTACCCGGACTTCCGCGGGAAAAATCACTAACTTCACTAGGCCTCAGTTTCCCCACCTGTAAAACAGGACTGTTTGCAGATTAGATCTCTAAAGCGCTTCATAAACCACAGAGGGCAATAAAATGCAAAGGGTAACTGGATTCAGGCCTGGCAAACAGTGGCAACTCCCATCTGACCTCCTCGAGGAGGTGAAAACACCAAGAGGTTGGTGGCTCATGCCAGTAATCCCACCACTCTGGGAGGCGAAGGCGGGAAGCTCGTTTAAGGCTGGAAGTTCGAGACCAGCCTGGGCAAAAGCGCAAGACCCACCGGACTCTACCTAAGCAAACAGATAAATGACTAGAGCCCAGTCAGGTCGGGTAAGGAGCGCAGCACCTACCCTAGCCTCCCTCATCCCCATGCAGCTTGCTCAGACGGCCGCACACGCCCCAGCAGTTCCAGGCCTTCCACATCACCTTAGTCTTCTTACGTTTAGGTCAGGGGTTGCGGGGGGGGGGGCTACAAATGGCAGAAGGGCGGCGAGCAGCATAAAACGACTTGCCCAAGGTCAAAGTGTCGGGGTGGAAAGGAAAGTCGACTCGCCAGCAGCCGAGGCCACGTCTCGCGCGCGTCCTCCCACGGCCCCCGGGAGGCCGCAAGGTGCTCCTTCCCGGGAGGTCGCGCGGGGGCCGAGTCCGGTGGGCGCCCGGCCGGCCCCGTGCATGCCCCGCAGCTGCCCACGGCCGAGCCCCCCGCACCCACGCTCGGATCCGCGCCCCCCGCGGCCCCACCCCCGAACTGGGACCCCCGCGCCGGACCCCGGAAGGCGAAGTTTCCCACACGGCGGAGCCCCGCCCGCGCCCCCTGCCACGTCTGCAGCCTCACGCACTGTGGCGCTCCGGACCGGGGCGCCGCCGCCGCCGCCGCCGCCGCCGCCGCCGGCCGCCCGCCGCCGGCCGCCCAGCCCCGCGTCCCCCGGCAGCGAGCTCCTCCTCCGGCCGGGACCGCTCGCCAGAGACGGCCGCCGACTTCCTCCGCGAGCCCCGCCCCGCCGTAGACTCGGGAAGCGCCCGCCGCCGGAGCGGACGGACGGCCTCTCTAGCCAATAGGGCCGCGCGGTCGGAAGGGGCGTGTTGACTGACGGCCTCAGTAGCCAACGGGGATGCGCGGACGGCAAGGGCGCACCTCCTACCGAGCCACGCCCCATCTGTGCTTCCGCTCGGGGCGAGGCGGCGAGGGGAAACTTTCCCAGAGTTCCTCCGAGCTCTCTCGGTCCCCGGGGCCCGCGGCGGCCGAAGGCGGGGCTGGCTGGGCGAGAAGTGGGCGGGGCACGGGGACACGCCCGGCGGCGCGGAGCTTCCCGGCTGCGGGCGGGGCCGGCGGCTGCGGCGGGCCGCGCGCGCTCGGCGGCGGGGCTCCGCTGCCTCCCGGGCCGCCCGTGCCCCGACGCGGGGCGCAGGCCCCTCGGGCCCGCTTCGGGGCTCCGAGCGCACCCCACTCCCTGCCGCCCTGAGCGCCGGTCTCCCTCCGCGGGGCAGGTCTGCAGCCGCGCCCGGGCTGTAACCGACCCCGCGCCCCTGGGGAGGCGCGCCCGGAGCGCACGTCGCCGCGCCGGACCCCGCGGCTTCCCTCAGGGACCGGGCCCGGCCGGGGGCGGTGCTCGGGAGAGTCACGTGGAGGAAGCGGAAGCCCCCGCCCGCCCCCCGCGGGCTCCGGCCCCCGGCCCCGCCGCCGGGGTCCCCCCTCCGCGCGCGCACGGCGAGGCCCCGGCCGCGGCGATGGGGGCGCCCGGCGGCCCGCGGCGCCTCTGCAGGCTGGTGCAGGAGGGCCGGCTGCGCGCCCTGCAGGAGGAGCTGCCGGCGGCCGGGGGCTGCCCGGGGCCGGCGGGGGACACGCTCCTGCACTGCGCCGCGCGCTACGGGCGCCGGGACGTCCTGGCCTATCTGGCCGAGGCCTGGGGCCTGGACATCGAGGCCGCCAACCGGGACTACAAGCGGCCTCTGCACGAGGCCGCCTCCATGGGCCACCCGGACTGCGTGCGCTACCTTCTGGGGCGCGGGGCGGCGGTCGACTGCCTGAAGAAGGCCGACTGGTAGGTGGCGGGGTCGGGACACCGCCCCCACGCCCACCCCCCACAGGACCGGGGTGTTTCGTGTACTCCTCCCTCGCCTTGGAAACCGTAGCTTTCCTGGGGCCTGGTTCTCGCCCAGGCCTGTTGAGGGGCAGGGTCGTCCTGCCAGCGTTCTATAGCGCGGATAATCCACAGAGCCCGTGGTTCCTGCCCTTGTGGGCTAAGTGGTCAGGACGGTCGCTTCCCTTGGTA
This sequence comes from Cephalopachus bancanus, assembly GCA_027257055.1. Taxonomy (NCBI): domain Eukaryota; kingdom Metazoa; phylum Chordata; class Mammalia; order Primates; family Tarsiidae; genus Cephalopachus; species Cephalopachus bancanus. Next base: position 2,528,733 of record JAPVLO010000043.1, read on the forward strand.
GGGCAGATAAAGTAGAGAATAGCATCAAACAAGCCGGTTGCGGCGGCTGGTACCTGCAATCCTAGCACTTTGGGAGGCCGAGAAGAGAGGACTGCTTGAGCCTGGGAGTTGGAGACCAGCCTAGGCAGCCTATTGAGACCCTTAGCCAGGTGTGATGGCCGGCACCTGTAGTTCCAGCCACTCTGGAGGCTTGGGGCGGAAGGATTGCTTGAGCCCAGGAGGTCTAGGCTGCCCTGAGCCGTGATTGTGCCACTCTACTCCAGCCTGGGAGACGGTGAGATTCCAACTCAAAAAACTAGAATGCAGCAAGCAGTGAATTGGGTGTTCTACACAGAGCCTTAGGATGTGATGAGGACTTCAAGCCAAGTCACTGCTGTACCAGTTGCACTGTTTTGATCGACGTTGACCCAGTCCCTGTCCTTATTCATCTTCATTTGTCATATGTGCATGTAGCAGAGTGTGTGGCTTATCACTTGCGTGTAGCCTTGTGTCATGTAGCCACCACTACAGTCCAGACACTCATACTGTACCATCTCACAAACCAATTACATTTTGATTGCTAGATTGACACTGTTGTTAGTACTCTGGTGGGTTATGACCCTCTTAAGGTTCAGGAACAAATTAAGTTCCTGCCTTAAAGTGATTCTTGATCTGATATAAATAAAACGAGGGAGCCATATAGTTAAATATTTTTGAGTTGGAGTCTCATCCTGTTGCCCAGGCTGGAGCACGGGGGCATGCTCACAGCCCCTGCAGCCTCCCTCTGCTGTGCTCAGATGATCCTTCTGCCTAAGCCTTCAAGTAGCTGGAACCACAGGCACATGCCACCACGCCTGGCTGCTTTTTTATTATTTTTATTCGCCCAGGCTGGAGTCCAGTGGCACACTCATGGCCACCTCAGCATTGACCCACTGGGCTCAGGCAGGCCTTCCAGCTTCGCCTTCCAAGTAGCCGGAACTACAGGTGCATGCTACCGTGTCACGCTAATTTTCTGATTTATTGTAAAGACAAGGTCTCGCCAAGTTGCCCAGGCTGTTCGTGATACTTTTTTTTTTTTTATGGTAGACATGAAGTCTTGCCAGGCTGGTCTCGAACACCTGGGCTCAGGCACCCCTCTTGCCTCTGCCTCCCAAAGTGCTGAGATGACAGACGTGAGCAATTGCACCCTACCGTGTAGTGAAGTAAAGCACGCCCTCCCCTACTGAGGTGGTGGGTTAGACCTGGTTGTGTGCTGAGGGTTGTCTGGGTTTCTTAGCTCTGCCCAGTTCCCTGTTTTCCTGGGAGCTGGCTCACAAATGCCTCTGCCTCCCAGGGCCCCTGGAGGTGTACCTTTGTCACAATCACTTTCCCCTTGTTATGTCTCTCAGCGTCCTCCCAGCAGGCTCAGAAGTCACCAGTCAGAGCTGTTCTCCTGCCTCCCAGACCCTTGAATCCTCTAGGTTTCCCATCTGTGCCCAGGTTGTGCATGTTCTGAAGACCTGGCCCCTTGCTCCTGTGTCATGGCTGCCTCTGTCTGACAGCTTGTCCTGCTTGACCTTAGGACGCCTCTGATGATGGCCTGCACGAGGAGGAACCTCGAGGTGGTCCAGGACCTCGTGGAACACGGCGCCAACCCCCTCCTGAAAAACAAAGATGGCTGGAACAGTTTCCACATCGCCAGTCGCGAGGGTGACCCTCTGATCCTCGAGTTCCTGCTCACTGTCTGCCCAGAGGCCTGGAAGACGGAGAGCAACATCCGAAGGACGCCTCTGCACACCGCAGGTACGCTCCACAGGCGGGCCGGCCCACGGTGCGGCCGCTCCACCCAGCACTGCGAGCCTCATCCGGCTAGAGTCACCCGCAGGGGAGCGAGGATTCTGGGAAGCGGGGCAGGGAATAAGGGCATCTGGGAGCCCTGAGGCACGCAGTCAGCTTCTAAAGCCAGCAGCGAGCATGCGCCTCTTGTGTTGGTTCGTTTTCTACGTGGCGCTGTCTTCTCCTCCCTGGGCGGTTAGCTGGTGAGCTGGTTCGGTTCCTTACGAAATCGTTGACCTTGGGCAAGGAAACTGCTCTCTCTTGAACGAGTTTCCCCACGAGCAAAACAATGATGGCCATGAGCCCGTGTCACAGGATTGTTACAGGATTGAAGCAGCATGATAGATGTCAGTCCCTTAGACAGTTCTTGGCACATGGTGGTCACAAAAACTGGTTGCCGCAGTTTTCTTTGTGATTTTCTTTCTTTCTTTTTTTTTTTGGAGTCAAGAGTCTCACTCTGGCTCCCAGGCTAGAGTGCAGTGGCACACTTTCACAGCCACTGCAGACTTGACCTGCTGGGCTCAGGCAATCCTTCTGCTTCAACCTTCCAAGTAGCTGGAACTACAGGCATGTGCCACCATGCCCGCAAATTTTTCCTTTTTTTTTTTTGAGTTGGAGTCTCACTCTGTCACCCAGACTGGAGTGCAGTGGCACACTCCCGGCCACCGCAACCTTGACCTGCTGGCCTCCAGCGATCCTTCTGCCTCAGCCTTCCAAGTAGCTGGAACTATAGGCACGTGCTACCATGCCTGGCTAATATTTTGATTTTCTGTAGAGATGAGGTCTCGCCAAGTTGCCCAGGTGGGTCTCAAACCCGCGGGCTCAAGCAATCCACTCACCTCAGCCTCCCAAAGCGCGGGATTACAGGCTGAGCCACCAAACCCGGCTAATTTTTCTTGATTTATTATAGAGACGAGGTCTTGCCATGTTGCTCAGGCTGATCTTGAACTCCTGAACTCAGGCAGTCCTCTTGCCTCTACCTCCCAAAGTACTGGGATTACAGGCTTAAGCCACCGTGCCCAGCCTGTGATTTTCACATTGTTATTATTAAAGGCAGGAGGGAAAGAGACTGTATTTCCTCATGTCCTGAGTAACACCTACCATAGTGCTTTATATTTAAGTAAATATAGATGTTTATAATTAAATACTTGGGCCCAATGATGTCAAATATAAATATAGGGTAAAATTTCCATTATTCAGAGTAGTGATTCTTAATTTTGAATTACCTATTCATAGCTTATTTTAAATTAGTAAAAAAGTAATTTTACAAAAATGAGCCAGGCATGGTAGCATGCTCCTGTAGTCCCTGCTTCTCAGGAGGCTGAAGCTGGAGGATCACTCAAGCCCAGGAGTTTGAGGTGGCAGTGAGCTATGACCTTGCCACTGTATTCCAGCCTCGGTGACAGAGCAAGACCCCATCTCTAAATAAATAAGTAAAAAGGAAAATCACTGTGATGTCAGAAGAAGTGGATGGTAAGGGGCTCAAGGGGTCAGATCAAGAAATTCAGAAAACAACTTTGAGCCTTCCAGGTAGTGCATAGCACACAGGTCCTAGTATCTCTGAAGTTCAGTGCCTGTGACGTGATGGCATCAGGAAATACACACTCACACTCTCGCCACAGCTGTCGTTAGGGACCAAGGAATCCTTTTGAAAGCTTTATAAGTCAGTAAAACAACTTTTCTCTAGCTCACGAATTGTTTGACCAGCTCTTCCCACCACCCCCCAGATCCCTTGGAGAAATAGCACCCTGTCATTCACCCAAAGTATGGAGGACAGGCAGTCCAAATCTTTCATGCTGAGTATAGTTATTTTTAGTAGGAGAATTAAGTTCCCAGCTATTTTGTCGTGGATTATGATTATAGTGTTTTGCGTTTCCTCGGCAACAACAGGCTAGCTCTGTCTCCAGCACAAAAGTATGGAGATAAGTTTAGGATTGAAAGTTTCCCGTGAAAGTACTCATACAGATGAGGTGAGCAACCAGGCACGATGGCTCCCACCTGTCATCCTAATGCTCTGGGAGGCTGAGGCAGGAGGATCACTTGAGCCCAGGAGTTTGAGACCAGCCTGGGCAGCAAAGCAAGACCTCATGTCTACCAAAAAAATAAAAAAATTACCCGGGTATGGTGGCATGTGCTTGTAGTCCCAGCTATTTGAGGTGGGAGGGTCACCTGAGCCCAGGAGAACAAGGCTGCGGTGAGCTGTGACTGTGCCACTGCACTCCAGCCTGGATGACAGAGTGAGACCCCCAACTCAGAAAAAAAAAAAAGATAGTCAGGTGTCAGCTGTGTACATGTTAAGAGAAACATTATTTTTATTCATCTATTCATTTTTGCAGCGGAGTCTTTTTATGTTGCCCGGGTTGGTCTCAAAATCCTGGCCTCAAGCGATCCTCCTGCCTTGGTCTCCCAAAGTGCTGGGATTACAGGTGGGAGCCACCAAGCCTGGCTGAAAACATTATTATTTGTCACCAGATTCAGCTCCATATTTATGTTTCCGGGGCAGTGACAGGGCACCTTACTTAATTCCTTCCTATAAGTTACAACAATAAGAGGGGCAGAGAGCAGAGCCTGGGGAGAGTGGCATGTTACTGAAAACGGCTCTAATTCTCAGCTCTCTCCTGCAGCCCTGCATGGCCATTTAGAGGCAGTCAAGGTGCTTCTTAAGAGGTAAGACCAACACAGCAAATGACATGATAATCACGACAGTCAGTGTCAGGGCTACATAAAGGACTCAATGAGGAAGAAACTAAGCTTTCAAAAGAAAATCAATGAAGCAGATAAAGAAGACAAAGCAAAATAGCCAACACGCATATGGAAAAATGCATTTTTAGTGGCAAAATTGTCCATTTCCCTATTATTTATTTATTTGTTTGTTTTTGAGCCAGAGTCTCACTCTGTCCCCTAGGCTGGAGTGCAGTGGCACAGTCACAGTCACCTCGTGATTACTGCAGCCTCGAATTCGTGGGCTCAGGTGATCTTTCTGCCTCAGCCTCCCGAGTAGCTGCAACTACAGGCACATGCCACCATATCTGGCTGAATTTTTTTATTTTTTATAAAGACAAGGTCTCGCTGTGTTGCCCAGGCTGGTCTCAACCTCCTGGGCTCAGGCGATCATCCCACCTCAGCCTCCCGAGTAGTTGAGACTACAGGTGTATGCCACCACACCTGACTGAATTTTTTATTTTTTATAAAGACAGAGTCTCACTATATTGCCCAGGCTGGTCTTGAACTCCTGGGCTCAAATGATCCTCCCATCAACCTACCAAAGTGCTGGGATTACAGGTGTGAGCTGTGGCACCCAGCATTCTTTCCCTGTTTATTCAGTGATCATTTACACATCCAACCGGTGCCTGATGAAAACTGAGCCCTGTGTCAGGTGCAGGGGCTCCAGCAGAAGTGAGATAGATGTGGTCTCTGCCCACCTGGAGCTCACAGGCTAGCAGGAAGCCACACTAGGAACAGGTGCTGGGAGGCTGATGAGTGTTCTGGGAACTGCGGGCCCTGGGAGCTCGTCACACCAAGACCCATCTTGACCTGGGAGTCAGGAATCTTAGCACCAGCAACGGTGACACTAGGACCTGAAAAGGGAAAGAAAGGGGGAGCCAGGAGCCTTCCAGACAAAGGAGAAGCACCGGAGGACGCTTTGAGCCAGGAGAAGGCCTCGAGTGCTTGAGAAACTGAGAAAAGTCCAGGATGTGCTAGAGCCTGAACAGTGGAAGGAAGACTGGAAGCTGTAGACCATGGTGAGGGCTGCAGACTTTGTTCTGAGCACTCAGGGAGCCACCAAAGCTGGGTGCAGTGGTGCATGCCTGTAGTTCCAGAACACGCTGTAGTCCCAGCTACTTAGGAGGCTGAGGTGAGAGAATCGCTTGCGCCCAGGAGATCAAGTTTATCCTGGGCAACATAGGAAGACCCCATCTCGGAGAGGGGGGGAGTGATTTTTTTTTTAGGTCATTGAGGGGTTTTAAGCAGAGGGGTAATAAGAAATTTGTAGTTTTTCTGGCCTGGGCAACATAACAAGACCTTGTCTCTACAAAAAAAAAATGTTTAAGTTGATCATGGTGACACACAGCTGTAGTCCCAGCTACCTGGGAAGGAGGCTGAGGTGGGAGGATCACTTGAGCCCAGGAGTTCAAGGCTGCAGTGGGCTATGATCACACCACTGTACTCCAGTCTGGGTGACAGAGCAAGACGCTGTATCCAAAAAAAATTTTTTTTTGCAGTTTTCCAAGATCCTGAATCCTTCTGAGGCAAAATAGAGGCTGGATTGGAGGGGGCAGGGTGAGCCGTGATGCCACTGGGGGTTCCTGCGAGCCTGGAGAGGAATCTTGGATGCTGGACTGGGGAAGCGACCAGGGAGGAGGCAGAAGGTTGGGGCACGCTGAAGGTGGGGAATCCACAGGGCCAGGCGAGCAGTCCTTACTGGGGGCTGAGGCAGGAGGGGAAGTCGAGGACGACAGCCGGGGTCGAGCCCTGGCGGTGGGGCTGGTGCCACTCCTCAGGTCCCAGACGTGGAGGAGGAGCGGGACGTGAGAGCAGGGGTCGCCCGTTTCACCTCCGGACACAAGTTCACGCCCCTGTGCGTGGTCCCAGCCATGACGTGAGCAGCCAGTTAGACACAGATGGGCCGAGCGAGAGAGAGACACGGGGCTCACAGACGTGGAGGCTGGGATTGAAGCCAGAAGAGAGGAGAGACCATCTGGGAGAATCGCTGGGAAGAGGAGGGAAGGGGAAGCATGGCCCGCCGGGCGGAAGCACTGCTGTGTCCGACTCGCCTGGCACTCGTGGGAACTCACCTGCAGTCTGCACGTTCGTTAACATTCCTCCCTTCGTTCGAGAAACACCTTCCCTCCTGTGTGTTGGGTTCCTGGGGATGAACAGGCAGCCCCTTCTGAGGGAGCCTGAGGCTTGTGTGGCAGCATCGTCCTGCGGTGAATGTCACGTCGTTACCAACCACGGCGACCCTGCCGAGGACGCAGACAGGACACTGCCAGGGCGGAGGCACCGTGGGGTGAGGAAAGGCCTCCATCAGGGTCACGTTCAGGGTGAGAGGTGGCATGGAACGAGGGCAGCGGACAGTGCTGCTCCCAGCGCAGGGCTCGGCAGGGACTCAGGAACAGCGAGGCTGCAGGAGCTCAGGGTGAGGCCTGGAGACGGAGGCAGGGTCTGCCAGGTGGCCCTTGGAGGTCACACTGGACTTGAAGGAGTTGTCCTCTGTGCAGGGGCAGCAGTGGAGGCTGGAAGCAGGTGCGACTTTGCCTGCTCGCACCATGGAGAGAGGACCGCAGGCGCTGTGGGCAGTGGCTCGGCAGGGAGGCTTCGGGAGAGAGGAGACTGGAGGCTGTTGCCGTGGACGTGGCCCCAGGACGTGAAAGGTGGAGAGACGCTTGTTTTATTTTTTGAGTCAGAGTCTGACTCTGTTGCCCAGGCAGGAGGGCAGTGGCACAATCACGGCTCGCCACAGCCTTGATCTCCTGGGCTCGGGCGATCCTTCTGCCTCGGCCTCCCTAGTAACTGGGACTACAGGTGCATGCCACCATGCCCGGCTCAGTTTTTCACTTTTTTGTAGAGACGTCTCACTGTGTTGCCCAGGCTGGTCTCAAACTCCTGGACTCAAGCAGTCCTCCTGCCTCAGCCTTCCAAAGTGCAGGGATTGCAGGCATGAGCCACCATGCCCAGCCCGGACATCTTGAATATTTTGGCGACAGAATCAAGAGATGTGGGTTGTTAATGGGTCTTGAGGGATGAGGGAAACGCTTCGAGGCTTCTGCACAAGAAGCTGGAGAGAAGAAGGCGCCGTCAAAGGGGCTGGGCAGGCTGGCGGAGAGCGGGTTTGCCAGGGAAGGTCAGTGTGCTCGGGCCAGGATCACACAGACACCGAGGGTAGGAGGGGAGATCCCTGCACTGCCACTGGCCGTGCGTCCAGCACACAAGCCACATGCAGGTTGTCAGGTGTCCTCTGGCCGCCGGGCTGGAGACGGTGCATCGCTCAGCTCTCTCCTCTGGGGTTTGGGCTCTAGGTGCCACTATGAACCAGACTGCAAGGACAACTGTGGTGTCACCCCCTTCATGGATGCAATTCAGTGTGGCCACGTTGACATAGCCCGGCTGCTCCTCGAAAGACACCAGGTATAAAGGCCACTTTGTTTTATGCCTTTGGCTCTTCCTACAAATCCTAGACCACAGGATAAGCAGAGCACAGCTTTTTCAGATCCTGGGTGCCAGTCCCTGCTGGACCAAGGACCCCACAGGATTTCATGACCTCTTAAAGCATCTGTGTTTCCATCTGTAAAATGGAGACAAATCTAATATCTTCAAAGCTTCCTGCAATGATTAAATCATATAATGTACAAAGTTATCAAAGTTAATGTTCCATAAATAGTGGCCGTGTGAGAGTAAGAGTCTTTTGTTGTTGTTGTTGTTGTTTTGAGGAGGAGTCTTAATCTGTCACTTAATTTATTATAGAGATGAGGTCTCGCCAAGTTGTCTAGGCTGGTCTTGAACTCATGGGCTCAGGCAACCCTCTTGCCTCTGCCTCCCAAAGTGCTGGGAGTATAGGCGTGAGCCACCGTGCCCAACTGAAAGTCTTTTCTTTAAAAAAAAAAGAAGAAGAAGAAGCTAAGTACTCAGTCTGTCACCCAGGCTGGAGTGCAATGGCACGATCATAGCTCATTGCAGTCACCAACGATCCTCCTGCCTCAGCCTCCCACGTAGCTGGGACTACAGGCATGCACCACTATGCCTGGCTACTCATTTTCATTTTGTAGAGTTGGGGTCTTGCTATGTTGTCCAGGCTGGTCTAGAAATCCTGGCCTCAAGCGATCCTCCCACCTCAGCCTCCCAAAGTGCTGGGATTACAGGTGTGAGCAACCACACCAGGCCTGGAGTCCTTTGAGAATCAAACAAAAGCTACGTAGCCTCTGCTCAGAGGAACGTATGTAGACAACTATGTTTTGCCACATTTCGGTAAGTGCCTGGACCCAGGTCTCTCTTTGTCTTACCGGCTTTGCTCCTCTCTCTCCTGTGTTCACTAGGCTTCCCTTTCAGCCGAGGACAGCCTGGGCGCCCAGGCTCTGCACAGAGCAGCTGTCACCGGGCAGGATGAAGCCATCCGATTCTTGGTCTCTGAACTCGGCGTTGACGTCGATGCGAGGACCACGTCAAGTCACCTCACGGCACTTCACTGTGCAGCCAAGGTTTGTTTCTTCTTGTGGTGGCATCCCAGGCCCCCAGGCTGGTCTTTCTCCAGGTCTGGACAGCTCCACAGCCTGGTTTGTTTCCATCTCTGTGGAAGGAATCACCTGTGGTAAAGTCCCGAGATGTTCGTGACCCCAAAGCCCTGTATCCTTGTGGCAGAAGCCTGCCTTCGTTTTGTTTCTAGGCAAAAACAGAAAAACTTTTGCTCCATACAATGCCTGGTTCTTACACCCTCCCCCCCAACACACACATACATACACACACTTTTTGATTTTAGGAATAATGTTATGTGAAGCCATAAATATCCACTCTGAAACCTCTGGCTCTCTATTCTTATATTGGATTTCAGAAGTTAAGATCTCTCAAAGTACAGCAAGAGATTGCCTGTCCCAGGCTTTATGGTGTATAAAATATTGAAGATAAGCAAAAATTTTGTATTAGAAAAGTAGCTGTTTCAAATTCTAGAAGTGGCTTTTGTCTATAATTCTAGCACTTTGGGAGTCTGAGGTGGGAGGATTGCTTGAGGCCAGGAGTTCAAGAGCACCTGGGCAACATAGCAAGATCCCATCTCCAAAAAAAAAGAAAAAGAAAAAGAAACAAACAAAAAATGCTAGGAGTCTTTTGAGTGTTGTCTTCAACATTCCTGTCATGAGAGGTCACCATCTTTTCTGGCTTATTGCTGCCCTAAAGATTGTAGCAGAGCTTGGGAAGTCTTGGAATTGTGGGTTTTGTACAAATCACAAGACTTACACTGTTTGCACTGACGAACCCAGCTGCATTGGGTCAATAATTTGGCCTACAGAGTTGATCATCTATATTCTAATAATTAAATGTCACTAAAATACTTGGTGACTTTTACTAGAACTTGAGAATGATATGGTGAGTCTTCCTTGGATATGGAAATTGTTTTAGCAGTCTTATTTTAGAAAAAGTACTAGAGTTTGTATGTAAAGGTTTGCTTTTGTCCTCATCACGTGATAACACATTTATTTCAACACATAGGAAGGACACAGAAGCACAATTCAGACTCTCTTATCCCTGGGTGCTGATATCAACACCAAAGATGAAAGAAATCGATCAGGTATGGAGTAATTTCATATCTACCTTGAAACGGAGTGTAAACAGTACACATACTTTTTTTATATTTAAAATACTGGTTTTAGGCAGGGGTGTGGCTCATCCCAACAATTTGGGAGGCCAAGATGGAGGATTGCTTGAGACCAGGAGTTGGAGACTAGACTGGACAACATCACGAGACCCTGTCTCTACCAAAAATAAAAATATTAGGTGAGCATTGTAGCTCACGCCTGTAGTTCTGGCTACTTAGGAGGCTGAGGCAGGAGGATCACTTTAGCCCTGGTGTTCGAGGCTGCAGTGAGCTATGATCATGCCACTGCACTCCAGCCTGGGCAACAGAACGCGATCCTGTCTCAAAAAAAACTTGTTTTTAATATGCTTCTTCTGATAGCTCAGCATCTTTTTCTTAAAGTAACGTTTTCTCTGTTTGCAAAGCCCTAGAGCTATCGCTGTCATTATGATGGTGACGATGACACTTGCTTATTGCTGCTGCTGCAGGTACTGTTGGGGTTGTTATTATTATATTATTTATTTGTTTGTTTATTTGTTAATTTTTTGAGTTGGAGTCTCACTCTGTCACCCAGGCTGGAGGGCAATGGCATGCTTCCAGTCACCACAGCCTCGACCTGCTGGGCTCAGGTGATCCTTCCACCTCAGCCCTCCAAGTCGCTAGACTACAGGCATGCACCATCACGCCTGGCTAGTTTTTTGATTTATTGTAGAGATGAGGTCCCGCCAAGTTGCCCAGGCTGGTTTCGAACCCCGTGGGCTCAGGCAGTCCTCTCACCTCGGCCTCCCAAAGTGCTGGGATTATAGGCATGAGCCACCGCGCCCGGCATGGGGTTATTATTATTTTAAACCCTAATAACACTGGTGGTGTAGAAGCGCTTTCTGCATAATCCATGATGACTCCACTGTGCAGATGTCTTCTAGTACTTCACAGGTCGTCAGCCCCTGGCACATATTTAGAAAATATGTTTGTAAATGTAGAGTTCAGAAATATATTCTCAGAGCTCATTCTTTAGACTTAGACTTCAGAATAAACCCTCTGGTGAACATTCTATGATATGAGCCAAAGGCCATCTCGCAAGGGCCTGGAGGGATCTTTACGGAGTCGCAGACACTCTCAAGTAGCTGACCGCTCACCCAAGGGCCAGACGGCAGCTCCTCACCCCAAGAGGGAACATGGGCTTTCTCCTCGAGGCAGGGCAGCCAAGCCAGCGGTGGTCTGGACTCAGCACACCAGGAACCTTCAGCACTAATTTCAGAGGAGATCGGCACGTTCAGGATGGTATGGCCATAGACCTGCCACACGAAATCTATACCCAGCCAAGAAAATTGGTCAGCATTTTTCTTTCATGGTGATTTTTTTTTTTTTTGGTCGGGTCTCACTTTGTCACCCAGGCTGGAGTACAGTGGCACAATCATGGTCCACTGCAGCCTCAACCTCCTGGGCTCAGGCAATCCTTCCACCTTAGCCTCCCAAAATAGCTTGGACTACAGGCATGCACCACCACACCCAGCCAACTGTTTTGTAGAGACAGGATCTTACTATATTGTCCAGGCTGGTCCCAAACTCCTGGGCTCAATCATTCCTCTTGCCACAGCCTTCCATAGTGCTGTATTACAGGCATAAGCCACTGCACTTGGCCTATGGTGATATTTTCACTTCCAAAGCAAATTCCACAAAACGTTGAGGAAGCTTCCGTGCCATTTAAAGTGTGTTTCTATGGCACTCGGGAGTGAGTGTAAAGAGGACCAGCCTCCGTTTCTCAGTAATGTTGCTCTTTTGCCGAAAAGTTTCTTAAATTCTTTTTAACTGGTTATGCTGTTTTTATACTATTTTCAACCTAGTCAGTGACTCAGCTTGTAATCCCAGCTCTTTGAGAGGCTGAGGTGCGTGAGTTGCCTAGTCCACGGGTTCGAGACCAGCCTGGGCAACTTGTTAGCACACACCTGTTGTTCTGGCTCCTTAGAGGGCTGAGGTGGAAAGATCACTGGAGCCCAGCAGGTCGAGGCTGCAGTGGCTGGGAGTGTGCCACTAAACTCCAGGCTGGGCAACAGAGTGAGACTCCGACTCAAAAAAAAAAAAAAGAAGAAGAATACTGTGATCTAATCGTGGTGGCTCACACCTGTGATCTCAGCTACTCAGGAGGCTGAGGTGAGAGGATCACTTGAGACCAGGAGTTCAAGACTACACTGGGCAACAAAACGAGAACCCATCTCTAAAAAAATTAAAAATAGAGCCAGGCTCGGTGGCTCAGTCTGTAATCCCGCGCCTTTGGGAGGCTGAAGTGAGTGGATTGCCCGAGCCCGCGGGTTTGTGAGACCCGCCTGGGCAGGCAAGACCTCATCTCTACAATAAAATCAAAAAATTAGCCGGGCGTGGTAGCGCACCTGTAATTCCGGCTACTTGGAAGGCTGAGGCGGAAGGATCGCCAGAGCCCAGCAGGTTGAGGCTGCGGTGGCCGGGAGCAGCCACTGCACTCCAGTCTGGGCAACAGAGTGAGACTCCAACTCAAAAAAAAAATTAAAAATAAAAAAAAAATTAGCCGAACATGGTGGCACATGTCTGTAGTCCCAGCTGTTCAAGAGGCCGAGGCTGGAGCATCACTTGAGCCCAGAAGTTTGAGGCTGCACTGACCCTTGATCATGTCACTGCACTCCAGCCTGGGCCACAGAGCAAGACCCCATATCCAAAAAAAACAAAATAATATTCGATCTAGTGTAGGTAAAGTCACGGGGATGAATTGTGGGAGCCACTGAAAGAATTGATATTTTTATTGGGCACGGTCAATGCCCAAGCTCAGCATTGCTCTGGGGTCCTGTACTGAGTCCGTGTGGCTCTGTCCACAGCCCTGCACTTGGCCTATGCCGGCCAGCACGTGGCCTGTGCCGAGTTTCTCCTACAGTCGGGGCTGAGGGATTCCGAAGACGCAGTGGGCACCATGGCTCAGCAGCTGACCAAGAGTGCGGCCATCCTTTAGAGCTCCTGCCGCGTTGGCATAGGACGCCTCCAGAAGGAGAAATAAAGTGCCTGTTAATCCGTATCCTGCTTCTTGACTCATTCAGAGGCCATGAGACTGGTGGGTGGCCAGTGTCCCGTCCCTTCCTGCCCCTGCCCTCCAACATACTTTCCCGAGGACCAGGAGGCAGATTCCTCGCTCCAGGACTGGCACGATCATCCTTCCATACTCCAGAATGCACATTTTCTAGCCTTAAAATGGAATCAGTTGGCCTGGCGCCGTGGCTCAAGCCTGTAACCCCAGCACTTTGGGAGGCCAAGGTGAGAGGATTGCCAGAGCCCAGGCGTTTGAGATTAGCCCGGGCAACCTGGCGAGACCTTGTCTCTATAATAAAAAAATTTTTAAAAACCGGGAGTGGTAGTGCGCGCCTGTGGTTCCGGCTACTTGGAAGGCTGAGGTGGAAGGATCGCCGGAGCCCAGCAGGTCAACGCTGGGGTGGCCATGAGCGTGCCACTGCACTCCAGCCGGGCGATGGAGTGAGACTCCGACTCAACAAAAATAATGGAATCAATAATGAAGTCAGTCTCTGGACTCTTTCTCAATATATGGATTGATTTTTTGCTAGCAAGTATGAGGGGGCACCCAAAAAAACAGGAATTTGTTTATTCAAACAGTACGTGCTTATTCTGACATGCTTAAACTTCAGTCGCCTTCCAGGCCTTCTCCACTGGTTGCAGTACACCCACTGGGACGCTTTTCCCACCACTTCAGACAGACTTTGAACTCATCAGTGTTGATGCATTTAAGCGCTTCTGCTGTTTTTCACTTCACCTCTTCCACATCAGCAAGATGTTCCCTTTGAGGACCTTTTTCATCTGGGGAAATAAAAATAAGTCATTTGGGACGAGATCGGTGACAGGAAGGGTGGGGCACAGGGGTCATGCTGCTTTTAGTCAAAAACTGCCAAACACTCAGTGTACTATGCCAGGTATGTTGTCATGGAAGAACCAGTCACCTGTTTGTCACAGCTTGGAATGTTTCTTCCACAAATCGTGACACAACCTTCTCCAGACTTCCAGATAAAAACTTTGCTTGACCGTTTGATCTGGAGGAACAAGTTCTGAGTATGCTATAAGGACCCTGCCCTCCAAAAGATAATCCTGGTTTTTTGGGGCCCCCTCATATATAGAGCAAAGTCTCTGGAATCTTTAGAGAAGCCTCTAACATGCCTGAATGTAGTGTGGTAAGCATAGTTTCATAAACCTATGAAATGCCTCCTGATAACTGCTGTATGATGAGGTACTGGTAATGATATAAAAATATAACATATGAGCTAGGTGCAGTGGCTCAAGTCTGTGATCCCAGCACTTTGGGAGGCCAAGGCGAGAGGATTGCCTGAGCCCAGGGATTCGAGACCAGCCTGGGCAACTTGGTGAGACCTCATCTCTACAGTAAATTTGAAAATTAGCCAGATGAGGTGGGTGTGCCTGTAGTTCCAGCTACTTGGAAAGCTGAGGCAGAAGGATGGCCTGAGCCCAGCAGTTCAACACTGGGGTGGCCATGAGCATACCACTGCACTCCAGCCTGGGCAACAGAGTGAGATTCTGACTTAAAAAAATACATATGACGTACATTGCTATCAGCTTGAGCCATAAAACATAATTGACCTGTTTGATTTCTTCCTTCATAGGCTTTTACTTGATCATGGCAATGGTTCAGTGTTTGCTTTCATGGCCAAGAAGGAAATACTTATGGTCTGTCTACACAGACATTTACAAGAAATTCATTAAAACTTTTATATATTCTAAGCACTGCTTGTTGAGCTATAAAGTTTTCATCTTGGGCCAGACGTGATGGCCCTCACCTATAATACCAGAACTTTGGGAGGCCAAGGCAGGAGAGTGGCTTCAGCTCAGGAGTTTGAGACCATGCTGGGCAACATAGCAAGACCTCATCTCTACAAAAAATAAAAGTATTCGTGACCCGCCTGGGCAGCGAGACCTCATCTCTACAATAAATCAAAAAATCAGCCGGGCATGGTAGCGCATGCCTGTAATTCTGGCTACTTGGAAGGCTGAGGCGGAAGGATCGCCGGAGCCCAGCAGGTCGAGGCTGCGGTGGCCGGGAGCGGCCGCTGCACTCCAGTCTGGGCGACAGAGTGAGACTCCGACTCAAAAAAAAAAATTAAATAAAATAAAAGTAAAAAATTAGCTGCACATGGTGGTGCACACCTGGAGTCCCAGCTTCTCTGGAGGCTGAGGCAGAAGGATTGCCTGAGCCCAGGAGGCCCAGGCTGCAGTGAGCTGAGATCACACCACTGCACTCCAGTCTGGGGATAGTGAGACCCTGTCGCTCACACACACATGCAAGTTTCCATCTTAAGGGTTTGTGTTTGCCGTAATAGACACATTCGGTGTGGGCCTTTTAGATCGTCAGTGTACCTAGAACGTGCGGCTGGCGTGTTGACGAAGCTTGTCCGCTGGCCTCAGCTGCAGAGGAGAGCTTTGTTCTTAAAACCCGTAGGTTGCCTTTTCTGCCCCCCCCCACAGAGACCTTGAACTTTAAGGAATGAAACGCTCCACAGGTACCGTGAATCGTATCGTCGTCTCTTTGCCAGATTAAAGATAGAATGAGTCCTCAGGCGTGTGGATTCTTTTCTTTCTGCGTTTTTCTGTTTTCCTTTGCTTTTTTTTTTTTTTTTGAGTCGGAGTCTCACTCTCGCCCAGACTGGAGTGCAGTGGCCGCTCCTGGCCACCGCAACCTCGGCCTGCTGGGCTCTGGCGATCCTTCCACCTCAGCCTTCCCAGTAGCCGGAATTACAGGCATGCGCTACCACGCCTGGTTAATTTTTGATTTATTGTAGGGATGAGGTCTTGCCAAGTTGCCCAGGCGGGTCTTGAACCCACGGGCTCAGGCAATCCACTCACCTCAGCCTCCTAAAGCGCGGGATTACAGGCTGAGCCACTGAGCCCGGCTTTTCCTTTGCTTTTTTGATCATATTCTCTGATTTGCAAAGAATTATTAGTCCAGCTCAGTCTTGCTGAGAATTACGTGCATCAGCCACAAGCAGGCCTTCGTTCCCGGGCTCGGTGTGGCCCGCAGGTAGGTGCTGCATGCCTGCCTTGTTTTCAGCGTGTGCTGGGCTTGGCCAGGAGTGAGAACTTCATTAGTCCCAGGTGGCGGTGGCAGCTCCTGTCGCCAGCCACCATGTAAATGTTCTGGTGGGATCCTGTCTTGTGACCTCTAAGTCAATACACGGTCTGCAACGATTGGAGATGATCTGAGATCTCTGCGTCGATGCCCTGTGGGTCTGAAGATTCTGCTGCCTTCTTTCGTACACACAAGTAGGGCCAAGAGACCAGCCCGGCTGTGGCTCCCGCCCCTCGTCATGCACACCAAGTCGCTTCCTGTTTGCAGCTCCCGTGAACATGAGCTGCTCCCATTTGTAGCTTTGCTTCTGCTCATGCGAGCCTGCCAGTGATCGGGACAGATCGAGTTCTTTGGGAAAGCTCATACACTGCTGGTGGAGTGTCATACACTGCTGGTGGAGTGCCGTTGCAGAAAGCAGTTCGGAGATTTCTCCAGCAGCTGAAAGTGGAATGATCACTCGATCCAGTGGCCCCATGACTGGGCATCTACCCAGAGGAACACAGATCATTCTATTGAAAAGACCCCTGCATTCATGTGTTTATCACGGCACTATTTACAGTAGCAAAGACGGCACCAACCTGGGTGCCATCAATGGAGGACTGGAGGAAGAAAATGTGGTACCTACACACCACAAAATAGTAAGTTAATTGTTTAAAGAGTTACTCTTGGCTGGGCCCGGTGGCTCACACCTATAACCCCAGCACTTTGGGAGGCCGAGATAAGAGGATTGCCTGAGCCCATGGGTTCGAGACCATCCTGGGCAACTTGGCGGGACCTCATCTCTACAATAAATCAAAAAATTAGCTGGGCATGGTGGCACATGCCTGTGGTTCCAGCTACATGGAAGGCTGAGGCGGAAGAATAGCCTGAGCCCATCAGGTGGAGGCTGTGATGGCTGTGAGTGTGTCACTGCCCTCCAGCCTGGGTGACAGTGAGACTCCGACTCCAAAAGAAAATATTTATTCTTTGTGTCCTAGTATTTCCAGATTTCCTACGCCTTTGTACCATAAACCATAAACCTTAGCTACCAGATGCCACTGCCAAAACTACACAGCAGCCAGGCACAGCCGTGGTTACAACAACATTAACTAGCAAAGAGAACAGCAGTAATATCATGGACAATATAATTTCGGTAACAGTAGCATAAGGATGCTAGTGGCAGTGATGATCAAAACTAATGTCTCTCTGTCACATCCTGATTACGGTTACTTTCCTTACCTCCCAGGGTCTTCATGGGAAAGTCAGCCCGGTGCAGCCTGCCCAGGCCTCCCTATCTGGAATCTTCTTTGCTTAGCGTTTGCTGTCTTCTTTCCGCGGTTTGCTTCTTGGCGTTCACCGTCAGCACGTGCACCGTGTGACTGGAGTTCGTTATTTTGCCCATCACCCACCACCGCAAGCCCCCTGGATGGGGCCTCTCGTCCCCCATGCTCACACACTGTCTCTGCAGGGCCCAGAACAGGCCCTGGCGCCTGGTGAATGTTCAGATTGCCCTGTGCTACTGGATGCGTGGTGACAGCCGTTTATAGCCCTGAGGCTTCCTGTGCTCAGGATGCCGGCCCAGCCCCTTCCCCACGCTGATGCCGGCCCAGCCCCTTCCCCACGCTGCCTCTTCTCACCCTGACTCCTATGCCCTGCGGGCCGTCGTTCCGTCTTCAGGCATCCTCTCCCACGTACCTTCTTTCTAGAAGAGCCTACCCTTAATGCTCCCATTCCACCCACCGCTCCGTGCAGACCATTCTGTCAGGATGCGGGTGACTTCCTGCTGCCCGATTGGGTCATGTCCTTTCCACCATCGTGTTACCCATCCCTCCCGTCGGCTTGTTGATCGCTCCGGCCTCTGGACTCTTGCCGCCGGTGCCAGGGCGCCCCTGGGCCTCCTCGCCGTTGCGTCCTTCACTGTCCCCCTGCCAGCCCTGCCCCACACGTGCATGTGCCCAGCTCGTCTCTGCCTCGTCCCGGTTCAGCATCTGCTCCTGAAGCCAGCTTGCCTGCGCCCACCCGCAGACCCCTCCCCGGCCCCCACTGCCCGCTGCCTTCTGCATGCTTTTTCAGGGGTGGTCTCAGGCTCTCTCGCGCTCAGTGTAGCCAAAACCCTTCCCTCCCCCCAGCCACCCGCACATGGGCCTGTGTTTCTGCCCCAGAGATGGCACCACAGCTCACTGGGTCCCCCAAGTTAGAAACCTGGGATCGTGTGTGGTCCTCCCCCTCCGGAAGCCGGCCAGCTCCACCCCTGGACGATGCTCTGGTCCCACGACCCCTTGCTCAAGCTCCCATATTCTCATTCCAGCCCCCGAGGGCAACAGCTTCTTCACTCCGCCACACATCCTCCTCCATTCGAGCCTCCACGCAGCTGCCAGAGGTGGTCGCTCATTTGACCAAGGGCACTGATTGCTGACCAAGGCATCATATGCCTCCCCTCCCAGAGAACATCCTATACTTCGACCGGGATTTCCGACGCCTCAGCCAAGACCCGCTTCTGCAGGGCTGTTGGCTGCGCCCGAAAGTTCTGTGGCAAGTGTGTTGCTCGGGTCCGTCAGGGCAGAAGTTGCTAGAAAGAGGCACAAATGTGCCAGGAGTGGAATCGCTGGACAATACTAAGCCTGAGCAGATTACAAAAAAAGTTATACAAGGGAGTACTGTATGTACAAGACAGGAGAAAAGGAATTGCAATGTGGAATGGAAAAAGCAAGACTCGGGCTAAAGAAGCAGGAGAAGGCTGGGCGCGGTGGTTCATGCCTGTAATCCCAGCACTTTGGGAGGCCAAGGCAGGAGGATTGGTTTGGGTTTTATTTTTAAGATGTGGATGGAATGATCAGTCCAGCTTTCTCAAATCCGGCTGGAAGGAAGGACAGTGGGTTAGAGGTGGGAGAAGGCTGTTGGATCTGCTCTCCAGAGGTCGGGGCCCAGTGAATGCTAGGTGACGCAGGGGCCATGCGGGTACCCAGGTCCCTTGGACGTGTTGAGACATAGTGGAGGAAAGAGAAGGAAGAAGAGGGCTATTGACTGGAAGAGTAGGCTTTTCCAGAAAGAGAGAGAGACCACGGCGTGTTTACAGACAGGGCAGGATCCCGGGTTGGAGGGAGCGGGGCCTCACTGGGGGCGGGGCCCTTCAGGAGACCTGGGGAGCGGGCTTAAAGGCCCGAGGGGCAGCTCAGCTCTGAGGCAGGAATGTTTCCTCTCAGAAGCATTAAGCCTCCTTGGGAGGCTGAGATGGAAGGATCGCTTGGGCCCAAGAGTTGGAGGCTGCAGTGAGCTGGGATTGCATCACTGCTCTCCAGCCTGGGCATCAGAGCGAGACTCCTCAAAAGAAAATTAAAAATAAAAATAAGGGAAAAGAGAAGGGAAGGGAACTGTAGGCTAGAAACTTGGGAGACACGTCATCTCTTGGGTGGTGACAAGGGCAGGGAGGAAAATCAAGCAGGCAGGAAGGGGCCAACGGCGGGTGGAGGTGTGTACCAGTGACCTCCGAGCAAACAGCCAGTAAGCTGTGGGAGAACATTCCAGACAGAGCTGGCAGTGCCCACCCAGGCCTGCACAGCTGCATCTCCCCGAGGAGACAGGCAGGAAGCCAACGTGGCAGAAGTGAGTCAGCAAGAGAGAGAGGCCGGGGTTGAGGACAGAGGAGGAGAGAGGACGGAGCTGGAAGGGTCGGGTAGCCATGTCCCGTGGGCCCTCTGGCCATTCTCCTTGGATGAGGCCGGGAGCCGTCCGAGGGCTTGAGGAGGGCAGTGGTTGCCCCGGCCGGTGTTTCAGCAGGTCACTTTGAGCACTGGGCAAGAGCAAAGGCCCCGGGGAGAGGCTGTTGCCACCCCCGGGAGCCCAGCGGACCCAGGATGCCAGGCGGAGGGGTCACCAGGGTGCCGATGTGTGTGGAAAGCGGAGCCAGCTGGGCGGTGGGTGTGGATGCTGATGTGGGAGAGGGAAGCTAAGACTCTGGGCCTGGGTCCACAAGGCAGATCTGGCCCTGCTGGGTTGGGAAAGCCTGGCTGGGAGGGGGCGGGGACTTGGGACTGCGTTTGTTGAGTGCCTGTGAGACGTCCAAGTGGGGAGTCTGGGCCAGCTGGAAGGAGGAGTCTGGAGTGCAGGTGGGAGGCCCAGGCGGGAGGTGCGATTTCCTGAGCCTCCGTGCACAGATGGGGCTGGCGGATGAGGTCACCACAGGCGAGAGCAAAGAGGAAGGTTCCAGAATGCAGCCCGGCGAACAGGGGAGGCCGGGGATGCGGAAGAGCCAGGAGAGACCCAGGGAAACACCGACAGGGGCTGAGGAGAGGCCAGTGTCTGGGCAGTCATGGGGAGGGGAGAGGGGACCTCGCAGCAGGGGGCTCTGGGGCATGGGGGGGCAGGCCAGGACTGACAGAGCAGGCTCCAGAGAGCGCGGGAAGCAGGCGCCAGGGTCGGAGAGTGAAGCCACAGAAAGGCCTGTGGGCTGTTTTGTTTTCAAGGGAGCTGGATGGGCCACCCGAGCCAGAAGGGGTGAGGAGAGGGAAGCCCACATCAGGGGCTGCCTGGCGGGAGGGGAAGAGGACCCAGAGCTGCTTAAGCTGAATGGCCACAAAGCGCCTGGTTAGGATGCAGCTTCCCGGCGCGCATGGCAGGGCACACCTGTCACCCCAGCACTTTGGGAGGCTGAGGCAGGACGATCGTTGGAGGCCAGGAGTTCAAGACCAGCCTGGGCAACATCGCAAGACTCCATCTCTACAATGGAGAGCTGGACATGGTGTGCACCTGTAGTCCCAGCTACTCAGGAGGCTGAGGCGGGAAGATCATTTGAGCCCAGGAGTTGGAGGCTGCACTGAGCCGTGATGGTGCCACTGTACTCCAGCCTGAGCAACACAGGGAGACCCTGTATCTAAAAAAAAAAAAAAGCTGCAGGTTCCTACTCAGCGGCCCTGAGATTCTGCACTTCCAGCAGTTTCCCAGGAGGCCGCAGCCGCCACCCTGCAGGTCGCCCTCAGTAGCCCTAGTGCACGATGAAGCCTTCACGTCAGCGCAGGCAGGTCCTCCCGGTCTCGAGGGACCGCTGGACGGAAGGCGCAGAGCCGAGGGCTGGGGCGCTTGGTGCCGGGGAGGGGGGCCTCTGGCTGCTTCCATTTTCTCCGCGGAATGGGAGAACTGGCGACAGGCTGAGCGGGGTTGAGGCTGGGGCGCCTGAGGGGCCGGGGAGGGGTGAGGTGGTCCCTGGGGAGCAAGGCCTGGCCCGGTGGCCATCTCAGTCGAAGCTCTAGGTGGGATGGCCGGGCGCCCTGAGGGCTGGGCCAAGGGTCTGGGATGGAGTCGGGGGTTTGCACTTCTTTGTCTCCTTTTTAAAAAAAGCTGTAGGTAGCCGGGCTGGGTGGCTCAGCCTGTCATCCCGCGCCTTTGGGAGGCTGAGGTGAGTGGATTGCCTGAGCCCACGGGTTCGAGACCCGCCTAGGCAACTTGGTGAGACCTCATCTCCACAATAAATCAAAAACTAGCCGGGCGTGGTTCCAGCTCCTTGGAAGGCTGAGGCGGCGGGATCACCGGAGCCCAGCAGGTCGAGGCTGCGGTGGCCGGGAGCGGCCACTGCACTCCAGTCTGGGCAACAGAGTGAGACTCCAACTCAAAGAAAAAAAAAACTGTAGGTTTTTTTGAGTTGGGGGCTCACGCTGCTGCCTAGGCTGGCGTGTAGTGGCACGATCATGGCTACCACAGCCTCAAATTCCCGAACTCGGGCTATCCTCCTGCCTCATCTTCCCGAATAGCTGGGACTACAAGTGCACCACCACGCCTGGCTAATTTTTTGGGTTTTTTGTAGAGACAAGGTCTCACTTTGTTGCCCAGGCTGGTCTCAAACTCCTGGGCTCAAGCAATCCTCCACCTTGGCCTCCCAAAGTTCTGAGATTACAAGTGTGAGCCACCGCACCCAGCCTTTTAAATAGTTTTATTGAAATATAATTGGGCCAGGCTTGGTGGCTCAGCCTGTAATCCCAACATTTTGGGAGACCAAGGCGAGTGGATTGCCTAAACCTGCAGGTTCAAGACCAGCCCAGGCAACTTGGCGAGACCTCATCTCTACAATAAAATAAAAAATTAGCCAGGCGTGGTAATGCGCGCCTGTAATTCTGGCTACTTGGAAGGCTGAGGCAGAAGGATCACCAGAGCCCAGCAGGTTGAGGCTGCGGTGACTGTGAGCATGCCACTGCACTCCAGTCTGGGCGACAGACTGAGACTCCAACTCAAAAAGAAAAAATATAATTGACCTACAAAATCCAGCACATCCTCAACGCGTAGAACTTGGTGAGTCTGGACACTACACGCACCCGCCTAACCATCAGCGCAGCCAAGGCAATAAATGCGTACCTTGCCTCCAAAAGTGTTTTTGTGCCCTGACACAATCTGGATGTTTGTCCTCCCCAGCAATGTGGTCCCCAGGCCGGGCATGGTGGCTCATGCCTATAATCCCAGCACTTGGGGAGGCCAAGGTGAGAGGATTGCCTGAGCCCACGGGTTCGAGACCAGCCTGGGCAACTTGGCGAGACCTCATCTCTACAATAAATTTAAAGAAAAATAAATTAGCCAGGCATGGTGGCCCGTGCCTGTAGTTCCAGCTGCTTGGAAGGCTAAGGCGAAAGGATCACCTGAGCCCAGCAGGTTGAGGCTGCGGTGGCCGGGAGCAGCCACTGCACTCCAGACTGGGCGATGGAGTGAGACTCCAACTCAAAAAAGAATGTGTTCTCCAGGGTTGGGGGGCCCTGGTAGGAGGACTTGGGTCTTGGGGGCGGGCCCCTCGGGAGTGGCTTGGTGCCTTCTCCCCCATAAGGAGCGGGTTCTCTGCTAGTGCACAGGAGAGACGGCTGTTTGGAAGAGCCGGCCCCTCCTCCCTCTCCGGCTCCCTCTCTGGCCGTGTGACACGCCTGCTCCCTTTCACCTTCGGCTGTGAGTGGAAGCTTCCTGAGGCTTTAACAGAAGCTGGCTGGTGCCTTGCAGGACTGTGCACCCCGTTGGCCTCCTTTCTTCCTAACCAGCCTCGGGTGTCCCTTCAAGGCAGCACAGAACGAGCTGACACAGGGCCCTTTGGCTCCTGGTGTTTCCTGTGGTCTGAACCCTCCGCGTGACAGCACCCCTCAGCCGCTGGGTGAGCGGTCAGTGTGGTGGCCTTGGCCGCAGACCCCGTGCTGCGCCAGCACTGACTGCACAGCCAAGCCTTAGCACCGGGGACAGCAGCGCCCACTCCCCCTCCTTTGGGATTCGCCTTTGGTCCCACGTGCCCAGGTGACTCTGGTGTGGGCGCTGCCAGGCCCGCATGTGGAGAGCTCGTGGGCTCGGGGATGGCCGGGGTTGCGGGTTCACAGGGTCCCCTGAGGGTCCCTGCCCTGGGTTCCCTCCCCACGGTCAACTGCAGGTGGAGAGTGAGCCTCCATAAGGTGGGGCTTGCCAGACCAGCAGGACAGAGGGACCACCCAGTGGCGCGTCTGGCACGTAGCACACGCTCCAAGCACGCAGACCATTGCCTAGCCCCATCCTGCCCTCCCGCCCTCCCCCAGCACGACGGGACTCCCTCTCTTTGTTTTCTTCTTTGCCATTTTCCAACGCGCCCCGGCAGGCTGGAAGGGGATCTCCCTGTCTCTGACTGCATGACCCGAGGTGAGAAGCCAGGCCTGTGACCAACAGACCTGAGTCCAGCTGTGGGCCTTGGGCTGGCTTCTCAGCGTCAGCTTCTTCATGTGGAAAATGATGTCATAGTAACTTCCCAGCATGGCTGGGAGCTTTAAATAAGTTGCCGCATCTAAGCCACTTAACCTGGTGCCTGGCACGTAGCAGACAATAAATGTCAACGATCCCACAGAAATAGAACTAGCATCTAATAGAGATTCGCTCTCGGCATAATCTCTGCTCATCCAAGCCCAGCAGGGCATCAGACGTCGTTCAGATTTACTGTGAGGATTCATTTTTCCTCCCATTCCTGCTCTGTGATTTGTGCAATTGTCACCTGGTTTGCCTTATGTTAGAACTATTTATATATGTAGTAGTCAAGGCCACTGGACGAGCAGCCCTGAAGGGTAATTTTTAGTGAGTGTGTGTCTACAAGTAATACTGGCAGGGCACGGTGGCTCTTGCCTGAATCCCAGCACGTTGGGAGGCTGAGGCAGGAAGATTGTGTGAGTCCTGGAGTTCAGACCAGCCCAGAAAACACAACAAGACTTTGCCTCTACAAAAAAATTTAAAAACTAGGGCAACCCCCTGGGGTCCCCTCCCACGGTGGGAGCTTTTCTGTCTTATCAATAAATCCTGCTTTCAAAAAAAAGAAATGGCCACAGTGGCTCAAGCCTGTCATCCCAGCACTTTGGGAGGCGGAGGCGAGAGGACTGCCTGAGCTCAGGGGTTCGAGACCAGCCTGATCAACATGGCAAGACCTCATCTCTATCATAAATCAAAGAATTAGCCGGGTGTGGTGGTGCACGCCTGTGGTTCCAGCTACCTGGAAAGCTGAGGCGGAAGGATCATCTGAGCTCAGTGGGTCAAGGCTGCGGTGGCCGTGAGCAACGTGCCACGGCACTCCAGCCTGGGTGACAGAGTGAGAATCCAACTCAAAAAATATATATATTTAAAAACTAGCCAGGCGTGGTGGCATGTGCTTGTAGTCCCAGCTACTTGGGAGACTGAGACGGCAGGACCGCCTAAGTTCAGGAGGTCGAGGCAGTAGTGAGCCAAGATTGTGCCACTGCTCTCCAGCTTGGACAACAGAGTGAGACCCCAACTCAAAACAAATAAAAGTAATACCCGTGGTGAAAAATAATCCAAACCACACAAAATCAAATGAGATCGTATAATACATACTCTTGCAACTTTTTAAACTGTGTGTGTCTGAGATGTAGTTTCTCATTCATTCTTAAAGATCTGACTCGTTCTTTTTGACTTTGCGTAATATTGCATTCTTTCTAACATGCCGTCATCCAGATGTCCCACATTTGTCTAAGCTGTTTCCTATTTCTGACACTTTGGGATGCCGCTAAGTAAGTTATTGTAAACAGCGGCACAGCGAACACATACCTGTTATGCATCTTTTATGTTCCTAACTGTATCAGTGACAGTTCAGTTGGCAGAGAAGACCAGCCAGTGTCAGCAGAAGGAGGCCGGTCAGCAGATACTGGCAGTGGGCAGAAGTATCGGGAAGGGTGGAGAGCAGGTCTGGGTGCAGGGATGACTTCCAGAGTCACACTGCAGACCCCGGCCTTGAGAAGGGCCACCTTTTGCATCGGGAGACTCCTTGCCAGGCCTCCGCTTCCGACTGCAGGAGCGTGCTGTCTCTCTCTGCTGTAACCGGAAGCCGGATCCATCCAAGACTCCATGGAAAAGCACGTTCCTGACAGCCTTTGCCAGCAGAAGCAGCACAGGTGTGGCTTCCTCTTCTGCCTTGCAAAGCTCAAGTCGGGGGCAAACTCCAGCTCCCATCCCAAAACCTCGGGGAGCTGGAAGAGGCGGCGGGGACTCCCTGCGCCAATGTGGGTGCCACGTGAGGAGGAGGCTGGGGAATCTCTGGGCTACATCCATTCACCTCGCCGACCGTTGCCAAGGTTCCTCCCAGGCCTGGAAGTGTCTCGTTTCCCCCCAGTCCCAGAGCTGTTACCACACTTTTCATGTCCACTAACTTGATCTAAGACCTCATCGTTTTAGTGTTACATTTCCTTAAGAATCAGATTGAGCCGTGTGCGGTGGCTCATGCCTGTCATCCCAGCACTTTGGGAGGTGGAGCTGAGAGGATTGCCTGAGTCCAGAGGTTCGAGACCAACCTGGGCAACTTGGCAAGACCTCACCCCTACAATAAACCAAAAAATTAGCCGGGCTCGGTGGCACGTGCCTGTTGTTCCAGCTACTTGGAAGGCTGCGGTGGGAGGATCGCCTGAGCCCAGCAGGTTGAAGGCTACGGTGGCTGTGAGTGTGCCCCTGCACTCCAGCATGGGCAACAGAGTGAGACTCTGATTCAAAAAAAAAAAAAGAATCAGATTGAAGGCCTTTAAATTTGTTAAGTGTCCATGATATTTCTTTTTCCTTTGTTTTTATTTTGAGACAGGGTCTCACTCTGTGGCCCAAGCTGGAGTGCAGTGATGCGGTCGCACCTCACGGCAGCCTTTACTTCCTGGGCTCCAGCGATCCTCCCACCTCAGCCTCCTGAGTAGCTGTGACTGCAGGTACATGCCACCATGCCCAGCTATTTATTTCTTTACGTTTTTAGAGTTGGAGTCTCACTATGTTGCCCAAACTGGTCTCCAACTCCTGGCCTCAGGTGATCCTCCCACCTTGGCCTCCCAAAGTGCTGGAGTTCTAGGCCCGAGCCACCATGCCTGACTTCTTTTTCCTGTTTTTGTCTGTATCTGTTAGTTCTAAGAGACAAACCACCCCCAAAACTCAGTGACTTCAAACAGGTGTCTATAGGGCATCTGGGGGATTCTGCCACTCTGGGCTGACTCCTGCATCTGGTCAGCTGGTGGGTGGTGCAGGGTGGCCTTGGCTGGACCGAGCTGATGCTGTGCCCCAGGGTCTCTTCCTCCATCAGGCCAGTCCAGGCTTATTTCCAAGAGGGGAAAAAGGCTCTTCCCTCTGGCTGAAGTGAGTCATGGCCAGCCCAAAATCAGGAAGCGGGCAGCACCCCCGGGCCTGGACACAGTGGTCGTTGATGGAGATACCAGTGAAACCAGTTCTTGCGTTGTCCCCTGACCATTGTGTCATTCTGTCTTGTTGATTTGTAAGAGACCTTCTTATGTTGAGTTGATGAGCTCTACACATAATTTGAGCGTGACAATAAAATTTTTGGTATACACTTAAAAGAGAAAAAATCAGACTACATTACAGCTGAAATCAGCTCCTATCTATCTCCTTTAAAAAAGACTCTCTTGAGGCCGTCTACAGTGGTTCATGCCTGTAATCCCAGCTCTTTGGAGGCTGAGGTGGGAGGATTGCTTGAGCCCAGGAGTTTGAGATCCTCTGTCCACAAAAAAAATCAAAAAATTATTGTGAGTGGTAGTATACACCCGTAGTTATAGCTACTTGGGAGGCTGAGGCAGAAGGATTGCCTGAGCCAAGGAGGTCGAGGCTGCAGTGAGCTCTGATTATGCCACTGCACTCTGGCCTGGGTGATGAAGTAAGACCTCAACTCAAAAAAAGAGAAAGAAGGCTGGGTGCAGTGGTTCAAGCTTGTAATCCCAGCACTTTGGGAGACTGAGGCAAGAGGATTGCCTGAACCTGGGAGTTTACAAAAAAACACTTTTTTTAAATGAGCCTGGATGGTAGTATATACCTATAGTCCCAGCTACTTGGGA
Source organism: Cephalopachus bancanus (assembly GCA_027257055.1). Lineage (NCBI taxonomy): Eukaryota > Metazoa > Chordata > Mammalia > Primates > Tarsiidae > Cephalopachus > Cephalopachus bancanus. Next base: position 2,556,196 of record JAPVLO010000043.1, read on the forward strand.
GGCTGAGGCAGAAGGATCACCTGAGCCCAGGAGTTCGAGACTTTAGTGAGCCCTGATTGTGCCGCTGCACTCTGGCTGGGAGATGAAGTAAGAACTCAAATCCAAAAAAAAAGAAGGCCAGATGCAGACCCACACCTGCAGTCCCAGCACTTTGGGAGGCTGAGGTGAGAGGATTGCCTGAGTCCAGGAGTCCAAGACCACTCTGGGCAACTTGGTCAGACCTCCTCTCTAGAATAAATCAAAAAATCAGCGGGCATGGTGGCACATGCCTGTCGTTTCAGCTACTTAGGAGGCTGAGGTGGAAGGATCGCCGGAGCCCAGCAGGTCGAGGCTGCGGTGGCCGTGAGCACGCAACTGCACCCCAGCCTGGGCAACAGAGTGAGACTCCAACTCAAAAAGAGAAAAAGGTTCCAAGGGAGGGAGAGCGACTGCCCCTCGTGACGGCCAGTGGCAGCATCTAGAAGGACATGGGGACCAGGCTGTCCGGGCCACCTTTCCCACACAGGCCTGGCCCATCCGTTGAACCTGCAGGCTGCGATGGCCGCACGCTGGCCTCGTCCCTTCAAGTGCTCCTCACAGAGCAGCTGGGAGGGAGCACTGCAGACGAGCTCATGCCCCCTCTCCCTGGGGATGGACTCTAAGCTAAGGGCTGGGCAGCCCTGCTGTTCCCCTCCACCCCCCACCCCTCCACCCACGCCCACCCCCCTCCCAAGCCTGCCCTGGCTTCCTCCCAACTCCACCCACACAGCCTTCTTTTCAGTTCCTTAAACCAAAAAGACCGACTCCCCCCCCCCCGCCCACGTCCTCCTGGAAATGCCTTTGCTTGACTTGCCATGTGGCTGATTCCGTCGGTCCTTGGGGTCCCAGCCTGAAAGTCCCTCCCCAAGAGCAGCTGTTCCGATCCCAGGCCAAAAAGCGTACCTGGAATCCCATCGCTGGTGAACCTGGGGACATGTTAGGTCAAGCAAGCCAGGCACGGAAAGACAGGTGCCATGTGGCCTCACGTGCGCTGGAATCGAAAACCGTCAAAGCCGCAGAGGCAAAAAGTAGAACGGAGGATGCCAAGGCTGGGGGCAGTGAAAGGGGAGATGTTGGTCAGAGGGTCTGAACTTTCTTTCTTCTTCTGTCTTTTTTGTTGGGGTCTTGCTCTGTTGCCCAAGCTAGAGTACAATGGTGTGATCATAGCTCACTGCAGCCTCGAACTCCTGGGCTCAAGCAATTCTCCTGCCTCAGCCTCCCAAGCAGCTGGGGCTACAGGGGTGTGCCACTACACCCAGCTAACTATTTTGTCTTATTTTGTAGAGATGGGGTCTTGCTATGTTGTCCAGGCTGGTCTAGAACTCCTGGCCTCAAAATATCCTCCGGCTTCAGCCTCCCAAAGCGCTGAGATTACATGTGTGAAACAGTGCCTGGCCAAGACGGTAGATTTTATACTAAGGGCTTGTCTTAGTCCATTTGGGCTGTCATAAGTGGAGTGGCTTATAGACCACAGAAATTTGCTTCTCCCGGTTCTGGAGGCTGGAAGGTCAAGATCAAGGTGCCAACAGGCTGGGTCGTCCAGTGAGGGCTCGTTTCCCGGTTCATAGACAGCATCTCCTAAACATATATGGGTTTTTTTTAATGCCAGTTAATATCTCAATCAACTGGTTTTTAAAAATCAACATATAGGCTGGGCACAGTGACTCACACTTGGAATCCTAGCCCTTTGAGAGGCCAAGGTGTGAGGATCACTTGAGGCCAGCAATCCAAGATCAGCCTGGACAACACAGACCCCGGTCTCTACAGAATCCCTGCTACTTGGGAGGCTGAAGTGGGAGGATCGCTTGAGGCCAGGAGTTCAAAGCCGAAGTGAGCTATAATCACAGCACCGCAGTCTAGCCTGGGTGACAGAGCAGCGCCCTATTAACAAAATAATAATAATAATAATGAAAAGGCCACAATATCTATACACAGAAGGCACTCCATGAAGAGTTGTTGCTGCAGTATTATTGTTTGTAATCCGTCATTAAAGGTTAATTCTGTGGCTTGCAGGGTGGTGTTGGCTTACTCAATAGCAACATAGAGCGGTAGCATCAGAATGTTTTATAGCTTAGATTTTTTTTTTTTTTGAGTTGGAGTCTTACTCTGTCGCCCAGACTGGAGTGCAGTGGCCGCTCCCGGTCACCGCAGCCTCGACCTGCTGGGCTCCGGTGATCCTTCTACCTCAGAGCCTTCCAAGTAGCTGGAACTACAGGCGTGCGCTACCATACCCAGTTAATTTTTTTAAATTTATTGTAGAGATGAGGTCTCGCCAAGTTGCCCAGGTGGGTCTCGAACCCGCGGGCTCAGGCAATCCACTCACCTCAGCCTCCCAAAGGCCCGGCTTATAGCTTAGATTTTAAATCTAAGAAACCATCAGTGCAGTCGAGGCTCAGCAAAGCTCAGAAACTTGGCTGGGATCACATAGCTGAGAGTCTCAAAAGACAGAGGGGGCCGGGCGTGGCTTCTCATGCCTGTAATCCCAGCACTTTGGGAGGCCTAGGTGGGAGAATCATTTGAGCCCAGGAGTTCAAGGCTGCGGTGAGCAGTGATTGTGCCACTGCACTCCAGCCTGGGCAACAGAGTGAGACCCCCCTGCTCAAATATAACAAATAAGACAATGGCCTTCTGTCCTCAAATCAGACAGAGTCACTTTCACCAGATGTCCACACTGCCATCCGGACCATTTCCACATAAAGATCAGGCGGTATTTGGTATGTCTTTTCTTTCTTTGTCCTTTCAATATCAGAGACGATTATGCCTTGGCTAGCGTTTTAGTTTCCCGTTCTAGGAGCCTGACCAGCACAGTCCAGCAAAAGAAGCATCAAGACCCTCCCTGACCCTCCCTCCTTGGCTTGTCCCCATACGTGACTTCTCAGCGGGGCTGGCTGTCCCCTCCAGGGTCTCACTCATTTCTTCTGGGACACACAGCACCTCGTGCAGTCACGACTCAATGCTGTTACTGCTCAGATGTCGATCTGGACCAAAAATGGGCTGCTGCTGGCAACAGTCAAACAGCTGTGACCATGTGACCACGCTCTCCCCTGCTATGTTGTTCGGTTTTCAACTAGGTTTCTTTCTTTTTTTCTTTTTTTCAGTTGGAGTCTCACTCTGTCGCCCAGGCTGCAGTGGCACAACCATGGCTATGGAAGCCTCTGTCTCCTGGGGTCAGGTGATGCATCTACCTCAGCCTCCTAAGTAGCTGGGACTGCAGGCGTGTGCCACCACGCTCAGCTCATTTTTTGACTTATCGAGGTCTCACCAAGTTTCCCAGGCTGGCCTCAAGCAATCCTCCTGCCTTGGCCTCCCAAAGTACTGTGATTACAGGTGTGAGCCACTGCACCCAGCCGAGGTCTATGATGCGTTTAGAGGAAATGTTTTAAAGGGTATTAAACAAGAAAGAAAGAAACAGAAAAATCACAGTCTTATTCTGTTTGCTCTGGAGGAGAAGAGCAAGGATTGAGGGATGTGGCTCCCTTTGGGTGACAAGTGACAAGATGACTTGAAAAAGCAAAAACACGAGAAGATGCTTAGGAGTCCATGCCTCAGGATTGCGGGTTTTCTAGTATAACCAAAGACCAATTTGACTATTCTTTGTTTTTTTGTTGGCATCAGAGCTTATCATGTGGTGACTCCACAAAGTTCAGTTACTCTCGTAGTATCCCCACTGTTCTTTCTCATGCCAAACACAGTTGTATATGTGGCTTTTGTCCCTGGGAAGTAATTGCCGGACACAGACCCTTTCCCTTCCACCTGGCTTCCTTGTGCCCCTCCCCCGGGGAGCAGCCCCCAGCCAAGGCGGTCCCTGCAGGACGTGCATACTCCCAGTCCCCGGGGCAGGGGAAGGAGCAAAGCTGAGAACCCTGTGGGTGGCCCCCTTACACCCTGTACTTGTAACCACATGTAGCAAGTTGAGTAATTAGCTTGCTTGATTATAAATCTGCGCCGGGCTCGGTGGCTCAGCCTGTAATCCCGCGCCTTTGGGAGGCTGAGGTGAGTGGATTGCCTGAGCCTGCGGGTTCGAGACCCGCCTGGGCAGCGAGACCTCATCTCTACAATAAATCAAAAAATCAGCCGGGCGTGGTAGCGCATGCCTTGTAATTCCGGCTATTCAGAAGGCTGAGGCGGAAGGATCACCGGAGCCCAGCAGGTCGAGGCTGCGGTGGCCGGGAGCGGCCACTGCACTCCAGTCTGGGCGACCGAGTGAGACTCCAACTCAAAAAAAAAAAAAAATCTGCTTGCTGTACTGTCCTGCGGTGTGGCCTTTCTTCACCAACCGGCCGCCATCGATGTCTCCTGGGCGGACTCTTTCTTCACCGGCCAGCCACCATCGGTGCCTCCTGTAAGTTCTAATAAACCAATGTCTTTCCCTGCCAGGCCTCTGGGTGACTTCTCTGGGACAGATAAGGAACCTGAGGCACAGGCCTTCTGAGCTTTGGGGCCACAGTGTTACAGTATCCCTAAAATAAACAGGAAGGAAAGAAGAGAGAGAAAGGGAAGGCAGGCTCATGGAAGGAAATTGTTACTTACGCTGATGAAAACAGTCAGCCGCAAGACTCCGCATTTTCACTTTGCAGACGGGGAGAAGCTGCTTTGATAGCACAGCTTCTCTTTCCATCGTGAGAGCGAGAGAGCTTTTAATAGTTAAAAAAAGCTAAATGCGGTTCTGGTTTGAAATTTAGTATGTGCAAGCCTCAACACAAGTTCCAAGACTTCGATTTTGAAATAAAACCACAAAAAGAGGTATGACTAGAATAAGTAACATGGTTCTTTTAATTGCTAACCACAAAACTAATACATGATCAAGTACAAACAAACATACAAAGGAAGGAAACCCTAAAGGAAAAGAATATGTAACTTTTAAATATCTCTTGCAATAGAAATCCATGCATGTTAAGTAATTCAGACAGTAGAGCAATGTGAACACAGAAAGCGAAAATTCCCTGGTATCCTTCCTCTCAGAAACAGCCCATGAACGACTTGGTTGACCCCTTTCCAGGTCTTTCTCTAAATGCAAACACCTCCTGGGAGGGCATTACAAACAAACAGAATCAAACCTTAAGAACTTGGTTTTTGGAATTTATTTTTTCTCATAACTATTTTGGAGAACCTTCCATAGCAGTAATTTTTTTTTTATTTTTTGAGTCAGGGTCTCACTGTCAGCCAGGCTGGAGTGCAGTGGCACAATCATGGCCCACCAGAGCCTCGACCTCCTGGGCTCAGGCGATCCTTCTGCCTCAGCCTCCTGAGTAGCTGGGACTACAGATGTGCTCCACCACACCCGGCTAATTATTTTATTTTTGTAGTGATGAGGTCTCACCATGTTGCCCAGGCTGGTTTCAAACCCCTGACCTCAAGCAACCCTCTCCACTTGGCTTCCCAAAGTGCTGGGATTACAGGCTGATCCACGACACCCGGCCTGCAGGTGAGTTTTTAACTCATATTTTATTTAGCAATATTGTAATAATGCTTAAAGGCAAGTTTAAAGGATTCCAAGTAATCATACTTTCATTCCATAAATGCAGTTTTCGGTTCTTCCTGTTTTCTCTCTGTCTTTGTTAATCAATCACTTGTTGAACCAAGAACTTTTGCTGCATCCTTCCTGAGGGCTAAGTCTAGCCAGACCCAAGGAAAGAAATGCCAGCTAGGATTTTTGTTTTGTTTTGTTTTGTTTTTTAGGGAGGTTAGGCAACTTGCCCAAGATCATATAGTTAATAAATGAACAAGTCAAGAGGGTTTTTTTTTTTTTTGCAAAATTTTTAATTGACACATAATAAATCTATATATTTATGGGGTGATATTTTGACCTGTGCACGCCGTGTATAATGATCCAGTCAGAGTATCAACACACCCTTCACCTCAAACATTTATCATTTCTTTGTGTTGGGAACATTTCAAAGCTTCTCTTCTAGTTTTGGTTGTTGCTGCTGGGATCGAGTCTTGCCATGTTGCCCAGGCTGGTCTTGAACATCTTGGCCCAAAGGATCCTCTCACCTCAGCCTCCTGAGTAACTGAGATTATAGGTGCATGCCACTGAGCCTGGTCTTCTTCTAGCTATTTTGAACTATATGATCAATTATTATTATTATTATTATTTATTTATTTATTTTGCATCAAGATCTCACTCTATTGCCCAGGCTAGAGTGCAGTGGCACCATCACAGCTAACCAGAACCACACCTCCTGGCCTCAGATGATCCTTCTGCCTCAACCTCCAGAGTAGCTAGGACTACAAGCATATGCCTCCATGCCTGGATAATTTTTTAAAATTATTTTTTGTAGAGACGAAGTCTTGCTATGTTGCCCAGGCTGGTCTCAAACTTCTGGATTCAGGCAATCCTCCTGCCTCAGCGTCTTCAAGTGGTGGGATTACAGATGTGAGTCACCACGCCTGACCTTGAAATACATAATAAATTACTATTAACTATAGTCACCCTGCTGGAAAACAGCTAGTTTTGTGAAGAATGACAAAAGACACAGCAAAACCATTATGCCAAAATATTCATGTTAAGACTCTCCAGTTGCTTTGTAATTTAAAGTAACATGTAAATACATGTATCTGTACCAAGTTTAAATATCTTCCTAAAACATAACAAGGGCTGGGCTTAGTGGCTCAGTCTGTCATCCCAGCACTTTGGGAGGCCAAGGCAAGTGGAATGCCTGAGCCCGCGCGTTTGAGATCAGCCCGGGCCACTTGGCGAGACCTTGTCTCTACAATAAATAAAAAATTAGCTGGGTGTGGTGGTGTGTGCCTGTAGTTCTAGCTACTTGGAGGGCTGAGGTGGAAGGATTGCTGGAACCCAGTAGGTCAACACTGGGGTGGCCGTGAGAGTGCCACTGCACTCCATCCTGGACGATGGAGTGAGACTCCAACTAAAAAAAAAATAATAGCCAGCTCGGTGGCTCAGCCTGTAATCCTGCGCCTTTGGGAGGCTGAGGTGAGTGGATTGCCTGAGCCTGTGGGTTCGAGACCCCGCCTGGGCAGGCGAGACCTCATCTCTACAGTAAATCCAAAAATCAGCCGGGTGTGGTAGCGCGCACCTGTAGTTTCCCACACTCCAGTCTGGGCGACAGAGTGAGATTCCAACTCAAAAAAATAAAATAAAATAATAATAAACAAAAAATAACAAGAATTTCATTTTGGTCAGATGCTTTTTTTTTTTTTTTTGAGTTGGAGTCTCACTCCATCGCCCAGACTGGAGTGCAGTGGCCGCTCCCGGCCACCGCAGCCTCGACCTGCTGGGCTCCGGCGATCCTTCCGCCTCAGCCTTCTGAGTAGCTGGAACTACAGGCGCGTGCTACCACGCCCGGCTGATTTTTGGATTTATTGTAGAGATGAGGTCTCGCCAAGTTGCCCAGGTGGGTCTCGAACCCGCGGGCTCAGGCAATCCACTCACCTCAGCCTTCCAAAAGCGCGGGATTACAGGCTAAGCCACCGAGCCCGGCTAGGTCAGATGCTTTCTTCCCACTCAGACTTGCTTTCTTCCCCTGTCTTGGTCTAAGGTAAGTCCGACTGTCCATCCGCGCCATCTGGGAGCTCAAGGGGGTGGGCGGGCAGTGCAGGTGCTAGGTTGGCACTGTTGGTGTGTGACCACGTTGGGCCAACTGGTCCTTTTACCTCTCTGGTCTCTCCATTCCTTCGGGACCAGGTGGGAAGGGACTGTTTATCCTGCAGCACCTCCAGGTCACCTCTCCCCTATCCCGCACAGGTACTGCCATCACCGGACCCCTCTTCAAGCACTGATCACAAAGATAGAAGTAGGCACTGAGCACAGTGGCTCACGCCTATCATCCCAGCACTTGGGGAGGCTAAGGTGCGAGGATTGCTTGAGTCCAGGAGTTTGAGACCAGCCTGGGCAACATAGTGAGACCTCATCCCTACAAAAATAAAAATTAGCCAGCCATGGTGGCATGAGCTTGTTGTCCCAGCTGCTCGGGAGGATGAGGTAGAAGTTTCGCTGGAGCCCAGGAAGTCGAGGCTGTAGTTAGCTTTGATGGTGCCACTGCACTCCACCCTGGGCGACAGAGCAAGACCTATCTCTAAAAAAGAAAAAAGTAAATCTAGCTGCGGCCGCCAGAGCCTCCTATCTTGCACTTTCCACAGCAGGCACAGTGAACCTGAGAGGACACTGTGGCCCCCAGACCCCTCAGACATGACACGAGGGGGGACCCTGTGGAATGGAAATGTATCTTCTTCCTGCCCACAAGGCCAGCAAAGAAACACTTCCCTCTGCTGCGTCCACATAATGGCGCCTCTGTTCCATGGCCTCCAGGAGTGCTGACCATGCCCGTGGTCATCAGGCCAGGAACACGCCGTGCTTTGATAAGCACCTCTGATCAAAGTAGCCGACACGCTGATAACCGCTCCGGCTGATACAACCAGCGCTTTGAGGTCTGACCCTGAAACGAAGACCCACCTCCTCGGACTGAAGCCCGCACTTCTGCAGCCAGACACTCAAAGGCAGCTGGGCCTCTGGGTCCCCCCTCGGGCTCAGAAAAACGTCTCACCAAAGAAATCCGAGCCACAGCGAGGGCCCTCCCGACCCACATGGGAGTGAGTCACCTGCGCAGCCTCCTTTCGCGTGCCCTGTACGGCTGATGGGCAACTTCAGGTGTCTTTTTTAAAAATAAAGTGAAATTTACATAAAATGAACTGTTTCAAGTGAGCAGACCAGGCACGGTGGCTCACGCCTGTAATCCCAGCACTTTGGGAGACAGAGGCGAGAGGATCACTTGAGCCCAGGAGTTCAAGACCAGCCTGGGCAACATGGCAAGCCCTCGTCTCCACAGTAAATAAAAAAAGTAGCCGGGCGTGGTGGTGTACCTGTAGTCCCGGCGACTTGGGAGGCTGAGGTGGGAGGATCACCAGAACTGAGGAGGTCGAGGCTGTGGTCATGTGAGCCATGATCACACCACTGCACTCCAGCATGGGCGACAGAGTGAGATCCTGATTTTAAAAAATGTGTATAATTTTGAAATTGGTTCCCCGTCCTGGGACTCTCCTGGGGTCACCCCGACTGGCTGCCCCCGAGTGGGCCCTGCTTTCACAGAGTCCCTCGAGGGTGGCTCAGCCACGCACCCACACTTGCTTGCGGAGTGCCCAGACCTCGCTTGGCTGTCAGTGACTCAGGCGTGGGTGGCTCAGAGCCCAGAACCCAACCCTTCCCTCTGCAGATAGCAGGACGCTGACTCTGCAGCGGTCTTGGCCTTCCCTGGGGCGTTCCTGGGGCAAGGGCAGGTCCCCTCCGGCTTCCAGATCCCGTGGAAGGTGCATTCCCAGCTGACGCCCGGAGTTCTTTCCTTGGAGTCCAGTCTTCGACCGGACATTGTCCCATGAAGACGTCACCACCCGAGGGAAGGTTTCACCTCTGGACTGTCACATTCTAAAATGAAAGGATCCGGGTGGACATGGAAGTGGCCGGGCAGCTTTTTGAGATTCCTCTTCTCTTTCATGGGATGCCATCGGCGCAAAAGTGTGGCGCCCAAGTGCTCAGGGAACTCGCCATTGCCCCGCCTGCAGCCCTGGGACCTGTGCTCCCTGCCTGCCCTGCCAGCTCTCCCTCCCCGAACCGAGCCTCAGTTTCCCCACTCCCACGCCCCCCCCCCGCCCTCCCAGCCAGCACCATGTGGCCTCCTCCAGCACGCTGGCTGGGTGTGCTCAGGGGCCTGTCCTGGTCCGACCGGTTCTCAGGGAGCAGGCTGGGGTGTGGCCACCCTTGCTCCCGGGGAGGCTGGAGTCCTGAAGGCCCCACTTGGTCAGCGCAGCGTGTGGCCTTCTGCCCCGATGTTGGCAGGAGGAGGGTTGCCGTGAGAGAGTTGTTACCGAGCGCTAATCTGCTACATTTTGGATTTTCCTTCATTTGCTTTTGATTCTTGTAACGTTACATTTCTCTTATCGACCTCAAGGCCTACACGTAGGGTAGGTCCGCACTGCTTTGAACTGCTGAAATGGGTCGAGGCCAGGTGTGGTGGTACGTCTGTCATCCCAGGGCTTTGGGAGGCTGAGGTGGGAGGATCACATGAGGCCAGGAATTTGAGACCAGTCTGGACAACATAGCGAGACCTCGACTCTAGAAAAAATTTTAAAATTATCCAGATGTGGCAGTGCGGCCTGTAGTCCCAACTATTCTGGAAGCTGAGGTGAGAAAATCACTTGAGCCCAAGAGGTCAAGGCTGCAGTGGAGATTCTGTCACTAAAAAATATATTAAAGGCCAAGCACGGTGGCTCAAGTCTGTCATCCCAGCACTTTGGGAAGCCAAGGCGAGAGGATTGCCTGAGTCTAGAGGTTCGAGACCAGCCTAGGCAACTTGGCGAGACCTTATCTCTACAATAAACCAAAAAATTAGCTGGGCATGGTGGCACGTGCCTGTGGTTCCAGCTACTTGGAAGGCTGAGGCGGAAGGATCACCTGAGCCCAGCAGGTTGAGGCTGCAGTGGCCGTGAGCGTGCCACTACCCTCCAGCCTGGGTGACAGAGTGAGATTCCGACTCAAAAAAAAAAAAAAAAGGAAAAAGACAAACCAGGTTGGAGAAAGGGCAGATGCTGCGTGAGGGTCCAAGCTGAAACCACCACGGCCCTAGCCTGGGTCAGGGGCGCTGGTTCGAAGACCTTGAGGTGGACGGGAAGGGGCCCTGGGTTGGGAGCAACACAAGGCACCTTCACCTACGGGGTGAGACCACCAGGAGGAAACACTTTCTCCTCAGCGTCTTCCCTTCCTAGGACTCGAACGTGCTCATCTTCTCCACAAACTCAGGAGGCAGCACCTGGAGGCCCCCGAGTTGTTCCTACAGCCTTGGCCCCAGCCTGCTCCCCTGGGCAGACATGCGGCTGTCGCTGCCCTCCTGTCTACTGTCCCAGCTGTCCTACGCCAGCTCTCTGTCTGCCTTTCTCTTCGAGGAGCACCTGTCGTGGATTTGGGGACCCCCACATCTAGGACAATCTCATGTTAAGATCCTTAATTTAATGACACCTGCAAAGACCCTTTGCAAACCAGGACAGTCACAGGAGTGAGGGGTTAGGGCATGGGCCTTTGGGGGCCACCAGCCTACCCACAACATGCTCCTTGGGGAAAGGCTTCCCCTGTCCTGCCATAAAGGCAACGCTTTGCAGAAAAGGTATGGGATGCCATTTCACTTGAGAGTTTACACTGAGGGTCTCCAAATTGATTTCCACCTCATATCTTAATAACTTCTGTGAATGTGTATTATAACCTAAAGAAAAATAGTGTGCTAGCCGGGCTCGGTGGCTCAGCCTGTAATCCCGCGCCTTGGGAGGCTGAGGTGAGTGGATGGCCTGAGCCCGCGGGTTCGAGACCCACCTGGGCAACTTAGCGAGACCTCATCTCTACAATAAATCAAAAATTGGCTGGGCATGGTAGCGCGCACCTGTAGTTCCAGCTGCTTGGAAGGCTGAGGCGGAAGGATCGCCGGAGCCCAGCAGGTCGAGGCTGCGGTGGCTGGGAGCGGCCACTGCACTCCAGTCTGGGTGACAGAGTGAGACTCCGACTCAAAAAAAAAAAAAAAGAAAAATAGTGTGCTAGCTGGGCGCAGTGGCCCATGCCTGTAATCCCAGCACTTTGGGAGGATGAGACAAGAGGCTTGCTTGAAGCCAGGAGTTCAAGACCATCCTGGGCAATATAGCAAGACCTTGTCTCTACCAAGGGAAAAAAATTAGCCAGGTGCGGTGGTGCTGACCTGTAATATCAGGTACCTGGGAGGCTGGGGCGGGAGGATCACCTGACTGCAGGAGGTTAAGACTGCAGTGAGTTATGGTCTTACCACTGCCCTCTAGCCTGGGCAACAGAGTGATACTTTGTCTCTAAAAATATATATGTGGTGTGTTTAACCATACAATGCTATACAGCTGTTCAAAAGAATGAGTTAGAGCTATGTGTGGAAAAGTAAACTGATCTGCAAAATATGTTGGGAAGGGAAAAAAGGAAGGAGCAGAATAGTGTGAACTGTCCTGAACACACACACGCACGCACACACACACGGATCTTGCTTGTATAGAAAATTTCTGGAAGAACACAAGAAGCTATTGACAGAGGGGAGAGGAAATACAGGTCCAGGTAGAAGGAGTACATCCTACTTCCCACCACATAGTCTTCTCTCTCTCTCTTTTTTTTTTTTTTTTTTGAGTCAGGGTCTCACCCTGTTGCCCAGGTTGGAGTGCAGTGGCACAGTCCTGGCTCACCACAGTCTTGACCGCCAGAGCTCAGGCAATCCTTCTGCCTCAGCCTCCCCAGTAGCTGGGACGACAGGTACACACCACCATGCCTGGCTAATTTTTTTTGTTTTTCTTTGTAGAGACACGATCTTGCCATGTTGTCCAGGCTGGCCTTGAACTCCTGGGCTCAGGCAATCCTCCCATCTCGGCCTCCCAAAGTGCTGGGATTACAGGTGTGACTCGCTGTGCCCAGCCCCTACTATGGAGTCTTAAGAATTATTTGACCTTTCAAGAAAACTGTGCTATTTTTAAATCAAAAATTAAAGAATAAAAATATACCATCCTGACACGTTAAGGCTGAACCCTACCATGCCGTTTTTAACATCATAGAAGCTTTGGCGTCGGGATCAGAAGAATCCTCGGCCAACAGGGCTAAGTGGCAGAGCTAATCAGGGTGTTTTGGGGTCGGACATCCGTGCAGGGAGAGGAAGGTTCTTGTGCAAAAGAGCATGCCCAGGTGCTTCCCGCAGAGGACGCGTGCCAGGTGGCCTCTGTGTGCACAGGAGGTCGGTGGACCAGGATGCGGGTTGCAGGCAGGGGAGGCACCTGGATGCTGAGTTGAATGAAGACCGGAGGCAAACCCCTCTAACCATATCCGGGACACTGTTACCTGCACCCACTGTCACCCTGCACGTGCTGTCACCCTGCGCCCATTGTCACCTTGTGCCTGCTGTCACCCTGTGCCCTTTGTTACCCTGTGCCCAGAGGAGATTTTGGCTCTGGAAAACCAGGGCCCCAAGAAACCCACCACTTACAGAACAGGGAGCCCAGAGGTGCAACCCATCGAAGGTGGGGAAGCTCTTGGACACACCAAATGGTGAAGTTCTTTTTCTTTTTCTTTTTCTTTTTTGAGTCAGAGTCTTACTCTGTCACCCAGGCTGGAAGGCAGTGGCACGCTCATGGCCACCACAGCCTCGACCTGCTAAGCTCAGGCGATCCTTACGCTTCAGCCTTCTTTTTTTTCTTTTTTTGAGTTGGAGTCTCACTCTGTCACCCAGACTGGAGTGCAGTGGCCGCTCCCGGCCTCCGCAGCCTCGACCTGCTGGGCTCCGGCGATCCTTCCGCCTCAGCCTTCCAAGTAGCTGGAATTACAGGCATGCGCTACCACGCCCGGCTGATATTTTGATTTATTGTAGAGATGAGGTCTTGCCAAGTTGCCCAGGCAGGTCTCGAACCCGTGGTCTCGGGTAACCCACTCACCTCAGCCTCCCAAGGCGTGGGATTACAGGCTGAGCCACCGAGCCCGGCTGTTTCAGCCTTCTAAGTAGCTGGAACTACAGGCACGCACCACCATGCCTGGCTAATTTTTTGATTTATTGTAGAGATGAGGTCTTGCCAAGTTGCCCGGGCTGGTCTCGAACCTGTGGGCTCAGGCAGTCCTCTCACCGCGGCCTCCCAAAGTGCTGGGATTATAGGCTTGAGCCACCATGCCCAGCCTTCTTTTTCTTTTTCTGAGTCAGGGTCTCACTCTGTCACCCAGGCTGGAGTGCAGTAGCACAACCACAGCCACTGCAGTTCTGACTTCCCGGGCTCAGGCGATCCTTCCACCTCAGCCTCCCAAGAACCGGGGACTGCAGGTGTGTGCCATCATGCCCAGCTAATTTTACTTTTTGTAGAGACAAGGTCTTGATCTCTTGGCCTCAGATGATCCTCCTGCCTTGGCCTCCCATAGTGCTGGGATTACAGATGTGAACCACCATGCTCGACCAAGACTCTTAATTATGTCATCTTTCCAAACAACATGCCTTTTCATGCCAACATCCTGGGAAGTGTCGAGGGTGGTGTAGGTGGTGGGGCCCCAGGAGGAAAGATCCAAGAGAAAGGGACCAAAGCGGGGCGGCGGGGGGGAGAACAAGAGGAAGTATAGGAAAGAGAAGGAGAGAGGAAACAGGTTTTGTTTTAATAATCCAGGACAGCCGGGCTCGGTGGCTCAGCCTGTAATCCCGTGCCTTGGGAGGCTGAGGTGAGTGGATTGCCTGAGCCCGCGGGTTCGAGACCCGCCTGGGCAGGCGAGACCTCATCTCTATAATAGATCAAAATGAGCCGGGCGTAGTAGCGCATGCCTATAGTTCCCGCTACTCAGAAGGCTGAGGCGGAAGGATCGCCGGAGCCCAGCAGGTCGAGGCTGCGGTGGCCGGGAGCAGCCCCTGCACTCCAGTCTGGCGACAGAGTGAGACTCCAACTCAAAAAAAAAAAAAAATTCCAGGACAGACGGGATGGCCCCTGACCTATCCTCTCATCTAGCCGGGTGCTGGAACATCCGTTCCTGCTACCTGAATGCTGGCGTGGAAAATAAAGTATTGCTGAAATAAGACAAGAAATGCTGTCCAAAAGCCCCGGGCATGGAGGGCGCGGAAGCTGGTGCATGGATGTACCCTGTGTTTTGGCAGGGCTTCACTGCACTCACCAATAAGATCGTAAGTAAAGCTTACAGGCAAGTTAGGCCAACCTGTTACTTGGGTCTCCCTCAAAACAAAGAGAGGCCAGGTGTAGTGGTTCACGCCTGGGAGCCCAGGGCTTTGGGAGGCCAAGGCAAGAGGATCACTTGAGGTCAAGAGTTTGAGACCAGCCTGGGCAACATAGCAAGATCCCACCTCTATAAAATTTTTTTTAAATGGAGGTGTACCTGCAGTCACAGCTCGGGAGGCTGAGGTGGGAGGATCACTTCAGCCCAGGAGATTGAGGCTGTAATGAGCATACTCATGCCGCAGGACTGCAGTCTGGGCGACAGAGCAAGACCTTGTCTTTTACTTTAAATAAAAGTTTTATTTCATTTTTTAGTTGGAGTTTCACTCTGTCGCTGGCTGGAGTGCACTTGTATGCTCACAGCCACCCCAGCATCGACCTGCTGGGCTTGGGCGATTCTTTTGCCTCATCCTTCCAAGTTGCTGGAACTACAGGTGCGCACTACCAGGCCCTGTTAATTTTTTATTTATTGTAGAGACGAAGTGTCACTGAGTTGCCTGGACTGGTCTCGAACCACGGGCTCAGGCAATCCACTCACCTCGGCCTCCCAAGGTGCTGGGATGACAGGCTGAGCCACGGAGCTCGGCCCAAAAACATTTTTTCTTTTTCTTTTTTTGAGTTGGAGTCTCACTCTGTCACCCAGACTGGAGTGAAGTGGCATGCTCCCAGTCCACTGCAGCCTCGACCTGCTGGGCTCCGGCGATCCTTCCACCTCGGCCTTCCAAGTAGCTGGAACTACAGGCGTGCGCTACCACGCCCGGCTAATTTTTTTTATTTATTGTAGAGATGAGGTCTCACCAAGTTGCCCAGGCGGGTCTCGAACCCGCGGGCTCAGGCAATCCACTCACCTCAGCCTTCCAAAGGCGCGGGATTACAGGCTGAGCCACTGAGCCTGGCCAAAACATTTTTTTCTAAAAGAAAAAGATACAGCACATCGACAGCGTCTCAGTGCGAGCAGTAGCTCTGATGTCACAGTGGCTGAATGTTGCAGAAATTCTCTGGGTCTAATTTAAAGCCTTCAAAACGCAGAAAAGCAAGCCTTCACGAAAATATACAATGTAAGCAGATTCCCTGGGAAAGAAGTTTAATTAGCCGAGAGATGGCAGTTAATGGCACAAATTATTTAAATTTTCTTATTTATTTTATTTTTTTAATTTTAAATATGTGGGGTACAGTTCAGGGTTAAGTATACAAATGTTCACTATGCAGGCACCCTTGTTGATGAGGTGTGCCCCCTCTTCCCCAAGCAGATTCCTACTACTGCCAATCGGGCTTCCTCGCCCCCTTCCCGACAGTTTCCTGCTACTGCCAATCCTTTTCCTATAATGTTACAATAATTGTTCAAGGTCCGCTTATGAGTAAGAACATGTGATACTCAGTTCTTTGTTTCTGTGAAAGATCACTCAGTATTATAGACTCGAAGTCCATCCAGGTTGCTGTGAAGTTCATGATTTTGTTCTTCTTTATGGCTGCGTAATATTCCATCATGTATATGTGCTACATTTTTAAAATCCAGTTCTTGCCAGGCTCGGTGGCTCAGCCTGTCATCCCACGCCTTTGGGAGGCTGAGGTGAGTGGATTGCCTGAGTCCGCAGGTTCAAGACCCGCCTGGGCAGCGAGACCTCATCTCTACAATAAATCAAAAAATCAGCCGGGCGTGGTAGCGCGTGCCTGTATTTCCGACTACTCAGAAGGCTGAGGCGGAAAGGATCGCCGGAGCCCAGCGGGTCGAGGCTGCAGTGGCCGGGAGCGGCCACTGCACTCCAGTCTGGGCGCCAGAGTGAGACTCCAACTCAAAAAAAAAAAAAAAAGTCCAGTTCTCTTTTGATGGGCAGCACGGTTGGTTCCATGTTCTTGCTACTGTGAACAATGCTGCGATAAACATACATGTGCAGGTATCTTTTTTATAGAGCGATTTGAATTCTTCCGGGTATATGCCCAGTAGGGGGATTGTGGGGTGGTATGGAAGGTCGATTTTTAGATCTTTTAGGAATCGCCACACTGTTTTCCACAGAGGCTGTGCTGGTTTATGTTCCCGCCAACAGTGTTTCTTAGTTGCGGATTTCCTAATGCATGCAGTGGGGGAGATGAGAGGGCGGCTCAGAAGTCCTTCTTGGTCTCACTCTGGAATCCAGGGGTTCTAGACTGTTTGAAGGCTTCAGGGTGGCGAGGGGAACTGGAAGCAGCCTCTATAAACCAACAGGGCAACTGTGTCAGGGACTGTCAGTTCCGGGACAACACAAAGACACAGGGATGAGCTCATCTGTGTGTGAAAGGTGGCCGGCAGAATGACCGCAGCTTAGGCCCAGAGGCTTATTCAACAGGCTTTGATGCACTTCTCGGAAACTAACAAAGGCCTGGACAGTCCCTATCTGGAAGTTGTGTTCGTTTCAATGAAAGAGAAAAGGTTCAGCCGGGCTTGGTGGCTCAGCCTGTAATCCCAGCGCTTTGGGAGGCTGAGGGGAGTGGATTACCTGAGCCCGCGGGTTCGAGACCTGCCTGGCAACTTGGCGAGACTTCATCTCTACAATAAATCAAAAATTAGCCGGGTGTGGTAGCGCACGCCTGTGTTCCAGCTACTTGGAAGGCTGAGGCGGCGGGATCGCCGGAGCCCAGCAGGTCGAGGCTGCGGTGGCCGGGAGCGGCCACGGCACTCCAGTCTGGGCGCCAGAGTGAGACTCCAACTCCAAAAAAGAAAAGAAAGAGAAAAAGTCCCTACGGGTTTTTTTTGTTTTTGTTTTGTTTTGTTTGTTGAGACAGGGTCTTGCCCTGTCACCCAGGCTGGAGTGCAGTGGTGTCATCACCGCTCTCTGCAACCTCAGCCTCCTGGGCCCAGGGATCCTCCAGCCTCAGCCTACTGAGTGACTGGGACTAGAGCGCCAGCATGCCCACCCAGGGGTCTCTTGTTTTCACGTGGCACCTGAGGAGCCAGGTATGCCTCTCTGGCCACAGGCAAGCCGAGGCACCAGCGCGGCCCTTCCAGGACCAGTCAGGACCGCAGGCTGGCTCAGGCCTACACCAGGCCTGCGGGATGCACAGGGCTGTGTGCTCCCTCTCTTCCAGCTCAGCCTGGGCAGGCTGGGCTTCCACCCTCTTCCCGGGGCGCTCAGATCTGGGGCCTTTCCAGGCACCCTCCCCGGCGCCAGTGCCTGACTTCCAGGGGCTGGGGTGGGGGCAGTGCCAGGTGGCCTCCACCCCAGCTGTTCCCTCCACACCCTTTCCATCCAGCACCCATGTCCATCCCAGCTCACATCGGGCCCTCCGAGCTGCTGTTGCTATTTTTCTCAGGCTAGTCCAGAGTGTACTGGCACGGTCACAGCTGATAGTAACCTTGACCTTCTAGGCTCAAACAATCCTCCCACCTCAGCCTCCTGTGAAGCTGGGACCACAGGTGTGTGCTGCTGTGCCCAGCTAATTTTTAAAAAATATTTTCTGTAAGCCAGGCATGGTTGCTCAAACTTGTAATACCAGCCCTTTAGGAGGCCGAGGCAAGACGATTGCCTGAGCTCAGGGGTTCAAGACCACCCTGGGCAACTTGGCAAGACCTCGTCTCGACAATAAATCAAAAAATAAGCCGGGTGTCGTAGCATGCTCCTGCTACTTGGAAGGCTGAGGCGGAAGGATCACCAGAGCCCAGCAGGTCGAGGCTGCAGTGTTCGTGACTGCACCCTTATACTCCAGCCTGGGTAACAGAGGGAGACTCCGACTCAAAGAAGAAGGGAAAAAAAAATATATATATATATTTATATATATATTAAAAAATATATATATATATTTTTTTCTTCTTTTTTTTTGGAGAGATGGGATCTTGTGATGTTGCCCATGACATGTGTTTTTAAATTTTCCAGCAATAGTATTGTATAATAAATCTCATTGGGCTTCCTTGTCTCACTTTTCGTGTTCCATCCCCCCACCCCCTTGTGACATTGTAAGTCAGTCCCGATTGCTGCAGGAGGGTCGAGTTCCACCACTCTGCACTTATCCCCTCTCTTAGGATGGACGTGGCTACTTCCAACGCTTTGCTGCCATATATCACAACTTAATAAAACTTGTAGCATGTCTTCTTCTATCTAGAACATTTCTTTTAGGTATATACCCAGTAATAGATTGCCAGGACACAGGATTTACTCATATGAAATTTATTAACTACTACCTGATTTCTTTCCAAAATGACCACGGCAATGCAAACTTCACAGAGCCCTGAACCCATTAGTCACGCTGTGACTTTTCCAGAGGTGGATAGGGTACACAGACTTGTATGAGCCCGGAACTCCTTCCTGGGAAAGCGCTGGGAGACAGTGGTGTAGATTAAGCAGGAATGAAGGAGCAGTCGCTTGAGACACAGTTACTCTCTGTCAACCCATCTTATTTTTAACCCAACCTGACCAGCCCATATAACCTTCACTGCAGAGTGAACACTCATTTGCCTGCTAACACGATAACTAACTTACTCTTCTGTTATCTGGGAAAAGACAAAACGTCCTTTCTAACACTTTGTTATTTATTTTTAGCTGAAGTCTAGACTCACCCTGGGATTTTTTTGAGGTCATGGCAAGCAAGATTCAGTGGTCAAAACTGCAACCATTCCAATAACACAAAAACATTTCTTCACCAATTACTGATAAGAAAACCAGGACTAACATTCAGTTCTGACAAGCAGATAACACCATACTGGTGTTAAGATGCTGGATGGATTTGAAAACTTTTAAGTAAAAAATAGCAATTAGACATTAAAAATAAATTGGCTCTGAAAAATGTGAAAAGTGTTGATTCAGAGTAGGATACATGGTAGATATAATATTCTAACCATTAAGTCAACCTGAATCTGAAATGGACCCTCTGTGAAGATAGGCCCCAGTTTCCTAGCTCAGGAAGACCAAGGCCGTGCCTGGCACAGAGGAGACACTGCAAAGACGTGTTGAAGAAAAAAATGTAAAAGTTAAATGTTTTTACTTTAAAGCCCTTATACTGGGAGATTTGGGGTTAGGAATTTTAAAGGCATACAGATAGCTTAAACATATCTCCGAGAAAATTTCCCCTAAACAAACCAGGAGTCAGGATACAGAGAGTCATGCTAGGAAATCTCACGTCTAAGATTGAGGAGATGAAACAGACACCATAATGGACACCTACAGATGAAACTGACACCTGTACTAGGATATGTGTCCCCCCTCCCTCTTTTCTGGGGCCTGGCCATCCCTCCCACAGGTGTGGATTCCTGGCAGCCATATTTCGGTTACGTGGGCCTGTGCTCCCAGGCTGTGACTGATTAGATCAAGTTGACGAAGGGCCGAAGCTAGGCCAATCAAATTCCATCTTCTAAAAATTGGATGTTGAATTATGAAAACCGAGATCGTCTAGTCCAGTGCCCATTGGAGACAGTGGCAATGTCTGGAGACGCTGTGACTGTCACAACAGGGGCGTGGGTGCTACTGGCCACCAGTTCGTGGAGACTGGGAAGCGGCTATGTCCTACGTGCACAGGACAGCCCTCATGACAAAGCATGATCTGGCTTAGCACATCAGTTGAGTAAGGATGAGAGCCTTGCTCTCGGTCTGAGCATTTGAACAGAGATCATGTAAACACAGTTGACGGGCTCCCAGCTGCAAGCCACCCTCCATATGCAAGCAAGGTCGACAAAGTCAACCACAAAGAGAAAGGGTGTAAGCAAAAGGTTGCACAAAACGGGCTGGGCTTACAGAGTTTCTAGTTCCCAATTCCAGGTCCTTCCAGAAACCTGACTACGTTTTGCCCCTTTAGTCTGCTAATAAATTATCTTTTATACCTAAGCTAGTTGGATGTGGTTTTTGTTACTTGTGATCAAAATCACTTTAATACAAGAAATATTCAGGCCAGGCGTGATGGCTCACACCTGTATTCTAGTACTTTGGCAGGCTGTGGTGGGAAGATTGCTTGAGGCTAGGAGTTTGGGGCCAGCTTAGGCAACATGGCAAGGACTCTGTCTCTACAAAAAATAAAACGATTAGCCAGGTATGATGGTGTGCACCTGTAGTCCCAGCTACTCAGGAGGCTGAGGCAGGAGGATCACTTGAGCCTAGGAGTTTGAGGCTACAGTGAGTTATGATTGTGCCACTGCTCTCCAGCCTGGGCGACAGAGTGAGACCCTGTCTCTAAATAAATAAATGAAATGTTCAAGTACATTATTTTATTATTTCATTTTTTGAATCAGAGTCTCCCTGTCACCCAGTCATCTCTGTCACTCAGGCTGGAGTGCAGTGGCACACTCACAGCTACATGCTCATGGCTACCCCAGCGTCGATCTGATGGGATCTACCAATCCTTCCACCTCAGCCTTCCAAGTAGCCGGAACTACAGGCGCGTGCTGCCACACCCGGCTAATTTTTGATTTATTGTAGAGATGAGGTCTAACCAAGTTGCCCGGGCTGGTCAAACCTGCAGGCTTCAGGCAATCCACTCGCCTCGACCTCCCAAAGTGCTGGGATTACAGGCTAAGCCATGGCGCCTTAGTTTGTTTGTTTTTAAAAAAAAATTTACTGTAGATATGCAGTCTCGCCAAATTGCCCAAGCTGGTCTCAAACTCCCGGGCTCAGGCAATTCTCTCACCTCTGCCTCCCAAAGTGCTGGGCTTACAGGTGTGAGCCATTGTGCCCAGTCGAGTAAATGATTTTAAGGTGATCTAAGAAACATCAAGGCTTGGGCAACTTAGAGATCATTTTGGTCTTCAGGACAGTACAAAGAAATAAAATGAAGTGGTCAGCTGTCATTGCTTTTCTATGATAGACACATGACAGTACCACAACCTCGCTACACTCAGGTGCTGGAGTGGGTTGACGCCTTCCGAGGCCACACCCAGGCCGTGCTTATCCGTGTTTTGGGAATGAGGACACCTGGCTGACTGGCTCTGCCACTCTGCACGAGCCCCACCCAGGGCCACCAACTAGCCATTATGTGTGAGCACCTAGAGCTGCCACGAATCACACGTCTGCAAGTGGTTTCTGTTGGCTTCTTATCTCGTTTCTGTGTGCATCCTCCTTCTGGGTGCTGGTTTCATCGACCCGTGCACAGGACTGAAATACAGGCTGTGACCTATAGCAAGTGACAGCTTGGACCTCTGTCCCGCCTGAGTCTCGGTTTGAAATGTAAGGATGGGCGTGGTGGCTCACGCCTATAATCCCAGAACTTTGGGAGGCTGAAGTGAGAGGATGCCTGAGCCCATGGGTTCGAGACCAGCCTGGATAACTTGGCGAGACCTCATCTCTACAGTAAATTTTAAAAAAATTAGCCAGGCGTGGTGGCGCATGCCTGTAGTTCCGACTACTCGGAAGGCTGAGGCGGAAGGATCGCCTGAGCCCAGCAGATCAAGGCTGCGGTGGCTGTAAGCATACCACTGCCCTCTAGCCTGGGTGACAGAGACTCTGACTCCAAAAAAAAAAAAAAAAAAAAGGAAAGAAAGAAATGTGACCCAGTGTTGGAGGTGGGTCTGGTGGGAGGTGTTTGGATCGTGAGGGGAGATCCCTTGTGAGTGGATTGGAGTGGGTCTTGTGCTCATGAGTGAGCTTGCTCTTAGTTTCCGCAGGAACTGGTTGTTGAAGGGAGTTTCACATCCCCCCCTACTTCCTTCCCTCTCGCCATGTGACCTGCACACGGGCCCCTCCGTCACCTTCGGCCAGGAGCAGAAGCTTCCCGAAGCCTCACCAGAAGCAGATGCAGATGCCATGCTTCCTACACAGCCTGCAGAACTGTGAGCCAAAAAAAAGCCTCTTCTCTTTGTAAACGATCCAGCCTCAGGTGTTCCTTTATGGAAACACAGACCAAGACGGCAAGACAGCAAACCACTGGAAACGGCCTTGGAGGCTCAGTTTCTTCCTGGAAGCTATCTTCTTCTGGAAGTCTTAGGAATATTAGGAGCCAACTCCTCTGTCCATAAGTATGGTTGCTTAATCATTTAGGAGTCGTTGACCTCTTTGGGATGATCGATCCTTTCGCTGGAAAAAATGCACATGTGCTCTGTATTTTGCACACAATTCTGGGGGTTCACAGGCCATTTAGAGGCTCAGGTTGGGAACCCCTGCATTATACACTTATTTTGTGCCTACTCTGAACCAGATGGTGAGGAAAACAGATTAATAATGTAGTTGTGGGGTAACACCAAACATAGACTGTGTCCTCCTTACACCTGGCTTCCCCCTGTCCCCTCCCTTGAGGAGTGGCCTCTGGCCACGAGGCTGGCCTCTGAAGGGTGTGCACATTTGCAGTCATGAGTCGTGGGGTACAGGTGACCAGGCAGAGCTGAAAGCAATGTGGTCCTCGGGCTTAATCAATTAATTGTAAACCTGGATAGGAATGTGAATGATTAGCTTGATTGTTTTGATAATAAAACTGCTTGCTGTACTGCCCTGAGGCGGAAATTCCTCACTGACTGGCCACCCACCATTGGTGCCTCCTGTAAGTTCTAATAACCCGGGGTCTTTTCCTGGTGGACCTCTGGGTGACTTATTTGGAAAAGGCAAACATGACACACAAGCCCTGTCAGATTTGGGGTTACCGCATTACAAGAGTTCTACTGTTGAGAGGGACACAACTCAGCAAGGGTACAGGGCAGTAAACACTCAATGACACCCCGGAGATGGGTAATCAGAGTTTCTGTCTTTTGGACTGGATGCTGACTTACACCCCGGAGAAGGGTACAGGGCAGTAAACACTCAATGACAGGTGCCAGGAGATGGGTAATCAGAGAATATTACGGGACCCCAGGGAAGAGGAAACACATCCAGAGTGGGAAATTAAGGAAAGATCCCTGGACGCTGTGACATGGACACCGAGACTTCTAGCAAGTGGAGAACAAGGCCAGGCGGGAGGATGCGAGAACATTCCAGACACAGGTAAGCTGTCCAGAAGGGGAAGAGCATGGCAAGTTCACGGAACATAAAAGCATGTGGTGGCCGGGTATGGTGGTTCACGCCTGTAATCCCAGCACTTTGGGAGGCTGAGGCGGGAGAATCACTTGAACCCAGGAGTTTGAGACCAGTCTGGGTAATATAGCGGCACATCATCTCTACCACAAAAAAAAAAAAAAAAAAAAAAAAAAAAAAAAAAAGGCTGGGGCCAGGCTCAGTGGCTCAGCCTGTCATCCCAGCACTTTGGGAGGCCGAGGCGAGTGAATTTCTTGAGCCCGTGGGTTCGAGACCAGCCCGGGCAACTTGGTGAGACCTCATCTCTACAATAAATCAAAAAATTAGCCAGGCATGGTAGCGCACGCCTGTAGTTCTGGCTACTTGGAAGGCTGAGGCAGAAGGATCGCCAGAGCCCAGCAGGTCGATGCTGGGGTGGCCGTGAGCATGCCACTGCATTCCAGCCTGGGCGACAGGGTGAGACTCTGAAAAAAAAAAAAAAAGCTGGGCATGGTGGCATGCATCTGTGGCCCCAGCTTCTGAGGAGGCTGAGGTGGGAGGATTGCCTGAGCCCAGGAGTTCAAGGCTGTGGTGAGCTGGGATCATGCCACTGCACTCCAAGCTGGGCGACACAGGAAGACCCTATCTAAAAAAGTGTCTGGTGGGCCGGGTGTGGTGGCTCAAGCTTGTAATCCCAGCACTTTGGGAGGCTGAGGTGACAGGAGTGCCTGAGCCCAGGGGGTTCAAGACCAGCCAGCCTGTGCAACTTGGTGAGACCTGGTCTCTACAATAGATCAAAAACTAAGCTGGGCGTGGTAGTGTGCGCCTGTAGTTCCATCTACTTGGAAGGATGAGGCAGAAGGATTGCCTGTGCAAGAATGAGACTCCAACTCAAAAAAAAAAAGCATCTGGTGCATGGCTCAGCTGGCTCTCAGCCTTTCGGGCTTTCCTCCACATTGCAGGGGTCAAAAGTCTGCAGATTGCATCTCCCGACACTGCCCGCAGACTTCTGGTCAGGTGCTGCCACGAGGGGCAGGGGGTGGGGAGCCAAGCTTCCCGCTTTTGTGGCATTGCCACCAGTGGCAGGACCAGCTGCCAGAGAGCAGGCCCCGGGATCCCAGCAACAGCCGTGGCACGAGTTTCAGAGCCAGAGTGCTCTGGCAGTGGCTTTATGGAGGTGGATGACTTCGAGCTCTGCCAGCTTCTGTGGCACGAGCATCTGGCAGCTGGTTACCAGGTGCTGGGCCACCTGTTCCCTCTGGCTCCTGCCTAGAGCTTCAGGAGTTCTGGATCTCAGGGAGACCTTATCTTTTTCCCCCTCCAGTCCTTGGAGTAGTTTGACATCAATTCCCTGTGTTATATTGCCTCTGTTTAAAATACCTAGGGAGGTTTCTGTCTTTTGGACTGGAGGTTGACTTACAGCAACTGAATAATAAAATATGACGAAGAGCCCTGGCCCGGTGGCGTGTACCTGTAGTCCCAGCTACTCAGGAGGCTGAGGCAGGATGGCTTGAGGCCAGGAGGTCAAGTCCAGCATGGACAACATGGCAAGACCCGAGCAGATGGGGAGGGAGAGAGAGAGCATGATGGGGGGGGAGGGTTGCGGTTAGAGAATTGGTGGTGCAGGTAATTCTGAGTGCAATGATTCAAACTCACTTTCGGAAAAGACCAAGCATTTTGACAGTATCCTAAGAGCAACGGAGACCCATGAAAGACCTTAAAGGCATGGTCAAGGTTTTCGGTTTTCTATAAAGATCCCTTGGCTATAAAGAGAAGAGGTTTGAGCCGCCCGAGCTGAACACCAAGCAGGAGACGGTTGCAGGGATCTGGGAGGCACCTGGGTGGTCTACACGAGGGTGGTGTAGCGAGGCTGAAGAGGATGGACTGGAAGGATTTGTAGGAGGTGGGATGGCCAGGATTTAATGGGGTATTGTGGCAGATTAAAGCTGGTCACAAAGTTGACACTCTTCCTGTGGACACACTCCGTACCTTCCGTCTGAACTCAGGTGTGCTCTGTGACTGTGCAAATGCAGAGGATGCCAAAAAATGAGCACACAGTTTAAGAAAGGAAGAAACCATGTTAAAATGGTAATAAAATATATGTTGATAACAAAAGATGAATTCAAGTCACGTTTAACTTCTGCAGTTATAAGCAGTGCTCAGAGTGGTTCCCGTCAGCATCCAGACACTTCTGACGACGGCAGAGGACTGCGGGGCTCGTTGCTGTGCGAGCTTCCGGGATCTTCCCTTGGGCACGTCACACACAGGACCAGGCGTCTCAGACTCATCATGAATGCGTGCAACTGTTAGGCTCTGTGGCATACTCATGCCTCCACTGTCATTGGACTTCCACCATGTTCTCGAATTTCAAATACCACTTCAAAATGGCCTTGTGTTCCTGGAACAATGACCATGCTTCTGCCATTTTCTTTGTCCTGCTAACGGTGACGCTAGCATTCGTCTGATGAAGGTTGTCTTTTGAGCAAATGTCATACTACACATCGTTACCATCACTCAACTTTGAAAAGTAATACATAGATAAGATCATGTGTCTATATATTTTTGGCACCCACCGGTAGACTAAGGCACAAGTCACCCCATGTCCAGTTTCTGGACCCAGGTCTTCAGAGACTGGCAGCTTCCATTTCTTGTTTCTGGGAACATGACCACTTGCAGCAGTGCAAGCCAAACGGAGAGGCCACGCATGCATGGCTGTTCTGGTTGACAGCCCTAGTTGAGCCACCAGCTGGCGCCAGCCTCAGCCATCAGCCTCGTTGGTGTGCCATCTTGGATGTCCAGTCCAGTCTTCAGATGAACACAGCTGCAGCCATTGATACAGGTGCATGAAGACCCAAACAATTCCCACCTCGCTGACCCATTCAACCCACACATCTACACAAAACAGTAATTCAGTGGGGCTTTTTTTAATTAAAAAGAAAAAAACTTTTTTGAGACAGGGTTTCACTTTGTCACCCAGGCTGGAGAACAGTGGCATGATCACAGCTCACCACATCCTCCTGCCTTAGCCTCTTGAGTAGCTGGGACTACAGGAGTGTGCCACCATGCCTGGCTATTTTTTTTTTTTTTTTAAGAGATGAGATCTCACTATATTGCTGGTCTTGAACTCCAGGACTCAAGAGATCCTTCCACCTTGGATTCCCAAAGTGCTAGGATTACAGGTATGAGCTGCCACCATGACTAGTCCTACATATTATTATTTTTATTTATTTATTTATTTTTATATATTTTTTTGAGTTGGAGTCTCACTCTGTCGCCCAGACTGGAATGCAGTGGCCGCTTCCGGCCACCGCAGCCTTGACCTGCTGGGCTCCGGCGATCCTTCCGCCTCAGCCTTCCAAGTAGCCGGAATTACAGGCACGCACTACCACGCCCGGCTGATTTTTTGATTTATTGTAGAGATGAGGTCTCGCTGCCCAGGCGGGTCTCGAACCCGCGGGCTCAGGCAATCCACTCACCTCAGCCTCCCAAAGGCGCGGGATTACAGGCTGAGCCACTAAGCCCGGCCCTACATATTGTTTTAAGACTACTAGGTGGTTTTTCTTTTTTCAAGCTGCCACTACATTTTGGGAGTTTTTACACAGCAATAGAAAACTGGAATAGATGTGAAAAGAGAGAAAAAAGCCAGGATCAAGGATGATACTTAGAATTTTGTTTGGGCAGAGATGGAGACTGGAAGCAGATGAACAGTTACTCGGGGGATGGATGTGAGTAAATGATCTATTAAAATATATATATTTTTGGAACTACAGATCTAAAGATCCTATGTTCTCAGCATTAGCTATCCAGGTTTTAAAGATTTATATATTTATATTTTGAAGGTTCCTACCTCTAAGATCCTTTAAAATATTTGTTTTAGCCGGGATTGGTGGCTCAGCCTGCAATCCCAGCACTTTGGGAGGCCGAGGCGAATGGATTGCCCTAGCCCACGGGTTCTAGAACAGCCTGGGCAACTTGGCAAAACCTCATCTCTACAATAAATCAAAAATTAGCTGGGCGTGGTAGCACACACCTGTAGTTCTGGCTAGTTGGAAGGCTGAGGCAGAAGGATTGCCGGAGCCCAGCAGGTCGACGCTGGGGTGGCTGTGAACATGCCCCTGCACTCCAGCCTGGGTGATGGACTGAGACTCTAACTCAAAAAAATAATAATAATAAAATATAATATTTGTTTTAGGATCTTTCCTATAAGAAAGGCTGCACTTCTCAAAATCAGCAAGAGGAACCAGTACCAATTTCATCACATTTAGTTCTTGTTGATTTAGGGCTCAACTTCCGGGTCTCCTATCTGTTGATCAAATACTCATCTTCTGCCAGGTGTTCAGCCCTGTTTGAGGGGTCGGGCATAATCGTGGGCAAGACGACATCCCTGCCCTTGTGGAGTTTCCATCCAATGTGACAGGCAAAGAACAAGTGAAAAAAACAGTGACCGACTAGATGAAACCAGTGAAAGAAATGGGCAGGGTGCTGATAGAGAACCATGGGTGGATGTAGTGATCAGGGACGGCTTTCTGGCTGAAACCGAAGGAAGTGGAAAGAGCTAACTGTGTGAGGAGGTGTGGGGGAGGTGGGGATGGGTTGGTAGCTGTGGGACTAGGAAGGGGCAAAGGCCCCCAGGTGGGTGAAAGCTTGACCAGATTCTAGGAACTGAAAGATGAGTGTGTTTGGAGTGTAATGAACAGGGAACAAGGGAGCGCGATAAGATTCCGTTGGAAAGATACACAGAGGCTAGATTAAACAATACCTTGTAGGTCACAGTAATGGATTTACATTTTGTTCTAAATGTAAAAGACATGCAGAAGTATGAACATGATCTGATTTATGGTTTCTGATTGTTTTGTTTTTTGGAGACATTGTGTTGCTCTGTCTCCCAGGCTAGAGTACATTGGTGCAATCATAGCTCATTGCAGCCTCCAACTCCTGGGCTCAAGTGATCCTCCTGCTTTGGCCTCCCAACATGCTGGGATGACAGGTGTGAGCCACCAAACCTGGCAGGTTTTTTTTCTTTTTTGAATCAGGGTCTCACTTTGTTGCCCAGGCTGGAGTGCAGTGGCAAGATCATGGCTCACCATAGCCTTGATGTCCTGGGCTCAGGTGATCCTTCTGCCTCAACCTCTGGAGTAGCTGGGACTACAAGTGCAGGCCACCACACCTGGCTCATTTTTTACTTTTTGTAGAGATGGGGTCTTGCTGGGTTGCCCCAGACTGGTCTTGAGCTGCTGGGCTCAAGCAATTTTTTCGCCTAGGACTCCCAAGGTGCTGAGCTACTGCACCAGGCCTCAGATTCATGATTTAAGAAAGATAATGGCCGGAACATATGGGGAGCAGGGAAGAGAGGGAGTAAGAAGAGAGGCAGGAAAACCTGTTGAGAAACTGTTGCAGTGAGTGGTCCAGAAGAGAGAGAGAGAAGTAGCCTGGACTGAGCTTTACTCTCATTTCCTTTCCCTTTTTTTTTTTTTTTTTTTGAGTCAGAGTCTCACTCTGTCACCCAGGCTGGAGTGCAGGGGCATGCTCATGGCCACCGCAGCCTCGACCTGCTGGACTCAGGTGATCCTTCCAACTCAGCCTTCCAAGTAGCCAGAACTACGGGCATGTGCTACCACCCCAGCCAATTTTTTTGTAGAGATGAGGTCTCGTCAAGTTGCCCAGGCTGGTCTTGAACCCCCAGGTTCAGGCAATCTCTCGTCTCCGCCTCCCAAAGTGTTGGGATTACAGGTGTGAACCACCGAGCCCAGCCTCATTTTCTTTTCTTAGATTCAATTCCTTCATAACGTGCAGATGGAAGCTTGGAAGAAACAGATCAGCCAATGATCATTCCCAAGTATAAATAAGACTCACACGGACTCCTGCTTTGCATACAGATTTGAAGTATTCTCAAGCTTGATGTTGTGCTGGTTAAATCCTGGGTTTTGGCACAAAAAAGAAAACCAATGGTGCTTTCCACTCATCTTCACCAGCCAACCCACTTCCCCTAGCCTAAGGTTTCACTCTAGCAGGAACTGCCATCTGCAGTGTGCGATCTACTGAACCGGTTAGTGGCCGTCCAGTCTCTTTTCCATGAACAGTGTTTGTTGTCCCTGAGTTCCTCAGCAACTGGACTGGGAGGGAAGATCCAAGAATGGGGACAGAGTTCTGGACTGACTCAGTCTGCTGAAGATTAGCCAGGTTTGTGTTTGTTGTTGTTCTGCAGGGCCCTAGGACCTGTCCTGCCACCAAAACTAAACTTCAGTCTAAGTAAGGGACCCTTATTAGCCTTCAATTTAACTCCCTTTTCTCAGTGCCTTTAAGTTTCTCAGTAACTGAGTATTGATGAAATAGCCTTCACTTAAAACATGGTCACAAGCCGAGTGCGGCGGCTCACACCTGTCATCCCAGCACTTTGGGAAGTGGAGGTGAGAGGATTGCCTGAGCAAGGTGTTCGAGACTAGCCCAGACAACTTGGCGAGACCTCCTTTCGACAGTAAATTAAAAAAAATCAGCCGGGTGCGGTGGTGCATGCATGTGGTTCCAGCTGCTTGGAAGTCTGTGGCGAAAGGATCTCCTGAGCTCAGCAGGTGGAGGCTGCCATGGCCATGAACGTGCCACTGCACTCAGCTTGGGTGACAGAGTGAGACTCCGACTCAAAAAAGAGAGAAAAAAAAAGACATGGTAACGTCAATCAGTGGAGATGATTAAAAGCCCCTTCAACTTTCAGAGGCTGATGGGCAACATATGAAAAAAGCTATTGTCATTCATGTTGGCTCAGAAATACAGGAAACATGGACCCCGGTTAAGTGAAGACAGCACCGGAGGACTTTCTTCAGGCATTATCTGCTTAGCCAGCAGAAAAGCCAGCCACACCCACTATTATACAACCGGTTTAGTGATCTGGCAAACTGCACTAATTCGTTTGGCCTCCAATGTACATAAACCCAATTAAGGCTGTACGTAAACTGCTTTCTCCCATCCCTCCCCAAAGTCCATCGTCTAACCTAACACATCCTCTTAAACTCTTTACGGGGTAAAGAAACGTTGTAAAAAGTGGTTACATCCTTTCCTCCATCAAAATGTTCAAAGATGAAGTCCTGTCTACCAAAGTTCTCTTTGAATATTTCTCATCCCGTCGTATTTAAACAAATCTGGAAGGAAACACCGATCTTCATTGTCTGCTGAGTACGCAGATTTGTCCCAGGCTGAAAGCTGGCTTTCCCGTGGTCACGGCCTTCGGGACAGCCTCCTGCCTGCAAGGCCCGCTCGGGTCTGTCTCCGGGCTGGGAAAGCAGCTTCAGCCGCCCCGTCCCCTCCCCAAGCTGGGGGTCCCAGAGATCCCGGAGAAAGGGGGCGGGAGGTGGACGCAGACCAGAAGCAGCGTCTCCCTAGCTCGGGGCGGGCTTGTCGCATCACGCTCAGCTGCCATTTCTCCCGCGGGCTGACGCTGCAGCCCTCGCAGGTGCAGACCCGCGTCCCCAAGCCCGGCTTCCTTTGCACCGATGCTAACTAAGGGGCAGTTTTAAAAAGAAGCTTTTTTTTCCCTCCTCCCGAGTTTCCTAAACGGGGCAATGCGCCAAGCAAGGCAGCCACAGGCGGGACGAGGACACGTGTGGCTCCGAGGACTCCTCCGGGCTGGCAGCGGACGCCGAGATCGCCGCGGCGGCCCGCGACGCTCGCCCACGTGGCCGCCACACCCAGGGCCGGCACGCACCCGCTCGAAGTCCGCGGGCGGCCTCGGGGACCTTGGACCCAGCCGGCTCCCGCCCCAGCGGCGGCCGCCCCCGCCCCGACCACGGTGGCAGAGGGCGGCAGGGGGCCGGAAGCCGGACACCGACGCCCCGCCCTCCCCCTCTCGCGAGAGGCGGGACGGGAGCGAGGCGGGGCGAGCGCGGGGACGTGGCCAACGAGAGGCCGGCGGCGCGTGACTGGCGGCCCCGCGCCCGGCAGGCCCCGCCCCGCCCCCTTCCCGTCTGAGGTGGCGCCGGCCTCGCCTCCTCGCCCGCTCCATTTTCCCTCGGCTCCTCGCTTCTCTTCCCCTCGCCCGAGCGCCCCGCCTCTGCCGGTGGCCCGGAGCCCCGCGCCGTCGCCCTTCTCGGTCCCGCGTCCTCGCCCCGCCCGCCATGAACGAGGAGTACGACGTGATCGTGCTGGGCACGGGCCTGACGGTGAGCGGGGCGAGGGCTCCGGGCGGGGGCGCGGGCCGGGGACCCGCCGCCCGCGGCTGCCGCGCCGGGCCTTCTCGCTTCCTCGCGCGCGGCCGCCCGGCTCGCTGCAGCCTCGGCCTCCGGGCCTCGGGCAGCCTCCCGCCGCGGCCTCCGAGTCGCCGGGGCCGCAGGCGCGCGCCGCCGCCCGGCTCGCCTTTCCGCGTTTCGCGGAGTCGGGGGTCTCGCCCCGCAGCCCCGGCTGGGCGCGAGCGGGCCTCCCTCCCGCTCGGTCTCCCGCGCTCGGGGCCGCCGGCGCGCGCCGACGCGCCGGGGGTGGAGGCCGCGCGGCGCCCGGGAGCGTGCCGGGGCCGGCAGGAAGCGGAGCCCCGGGACGTGCGCGGTGCGCCCGGGTGGGGGCTGGGTGCCCGCGGCGAGGCCCGGGGGGCGGGGCTGGGGCCGAGCGGGAGGCCCCGCCCCCGCCCCCGGCCCCGCCCCTTCTGGTTGCGGGCTCGCGGGCGGCGGCGGAGAGGCCGGGCGGGGCGGGGCGGGGCGGGGCGGGCGGGCGGGGCCGCGGGCCGAGCGCGGGGCTTCCCGTCCCGGCTCGGACGCTCGCGGCTCGGCGGCTGCGGCTCGGCGGGCGCGGCCCTGGGGCGGGTGCGGGCGCCGGCGCTCATGACGCCCCCAAGCGTGATTGGCTCCCTGAGGCCGCCCCCTCCCCTTGCTGGAGCAGCGCGGGGCCCGGCGGCTTTTCGCCAGGCTCCGCGGGCGCGCCTGGCCTCCGCCCCCGCGTGGTGTCCCCTTGCGGGCTGGGCCCGCCTCCACGTCGCGAGGCTTCGCCCGGGCGTGGACTGGATGGGCTGCGGGACTGCCGGCCGCGCCCCGCCGGGAGCGCTGGAGCGGCGCGGGGAGGGGGCCCGGTCGCCGCGGGAAGAGGCCGCGACACCTGCCCGGGGCGGCCACCTGCTCGGCTGCTCCGGGCAGCCGGCTCGTACCTCGTGTCCGGCAGGCGAGGCAGGCCTTGCGCCTTGTCCACCCCTGCCCCGGCCGTCCCCGCAGCGAAGGCCGTCGGTCGGACGGAAGGGCCCGCTTTGGCGCGGCGGTCTCGCTCCGCCTGGGGGGGCGCTGGGTCCTGCCCCTGGGCTGCCTGAGCGGGCGAGGGTCGCAGCCGGTCTCTGCTCGGCCTCGGCTCCTGGTCCTCAGCGCAGCCCCCGCTCCAGCGCTGTTGAGGTGTGTTGTCGACTCTCAGGACCAAGCTCGCACTTTCTTCCGGGTAGCACCCCGAACAGCTATTGTGGATGCGCCTTTCTGGAGAAAACCTTCTTGCTTCTCTTTGGCTGACTTTTGAGGACAAGTTTGATGCTATTAGGTGTTTTCTGGGTCGTCGTGCTCTGTTGGCTGTGGTTCACGGTGGTTGTGGGACACACTTCTGATCGCCCATTAGTTTGGCCGTTCCAGAAGCAGCACCAAGTGGCCGTGACACACCCAGCCAGAAAGCGGGGCCGCCGTTCCGAGCGGGAGGCGGCGGCCCTTTGTGTGGCGCTGCCTGGGCGAACAGGCCCTGCCCACGGCGGGTTTGCTCCGCTGGAGAGCCCGACTGGGTCCCTGCCCGCGGGGCCGTCGCTGCCAGCCGGCTGCAAGAGCCAGCCGGTTCCTCGGCTTCGCGTGGGTGGGTGGTGCCGTC
This sequence comes from Cephalopachus bancanus, assembly GCA_027257055.1. Taxonomy (NCBI): domain Eukaryota; kingdom Metazoa; phylum Chordata; class Mammalia; order Primates; family Tarsiidae; genus Cephalopachus; species Cephalopachus bancanus. The sequence goes on from JAPVLO010000043.1 coordinate 2,589,591, forward strand.
TTCTAGGCTTGCCGGTGGAGGGCGGGTGGACGTGGACACTGGAGGGCAGCGCCGCCATGCCCAGGTCTCGCAGCCCAGGTCACAGGGCACGCGGTGTCCACACAGCACCATGGCACCGCGTAGCCCAAGCGCTGTTCAGGCTTCATTTGGATGGGGACTCTGGCGTGTGGCGGATGCACCCTTGACTCGAAATCAAGCCTCTCTACTGTCACCGAATAGCTGTGGTGACTCCAACCTCTGTGAGGCGCCCGAGATGGTGTTGTGGTGGTTCTTTGAGTATTACATGGATCCAGGGCCGTCGTGTTGTTGCCATCACTGATAGGAGCAGGGATGACAGAATGATTTTGATAGTGAGAACCCTTGTAGCCTCATTTTTAGTGATACCAGGACTCAGATGATGGAAAGTTAAATGAAGAGAAAACCAAAGTTAATCCTCAAGTTAGAATTAACTGAGTGTCTGGAGGTAATAAATTTTCTTAAAATTTAGTTCATAAATATTTAGTGTTTGAGATGTAAGAATATGAAAAAAGGCAAGTGCTTTTAGGGCCAGCAACTTGTTACTTTTAAAGAAGTGTAAGGAAGTGTGGAGTGTACTGTATTTGTTGCTCAGTGTCATCTTTGTGTCAGTTGTTAAATGGAAAATAACAAACATGAGCCGTCTGCAGTGGCTCATGTCTGTAATCCCAACTCTTGGGCAGACCAAGTGGAAGGATTGCTTCAGCCCAGGAGTTTGGGACCAGCCTGGGCAACATAGAAGACCTCGTCTCTACGAAAATAAATGAGCTAGGCGTGGTGGCACACACCTGTAGTCTTAGCTATTCAGGAGGCTGAGGCAGAAGGAGTGTCTGTGTCCTGGAGGCTAAGGTTGCAGTGAGTCGGGATTATGCCACTGCACTCCAGCCCGGGCGACAGAGTGAGACCCTGACTCCAAAAAAAAAAACAAAAAACCAAAACCCAAACCAAAAAACGTATTCACAAATATTTAACATTAATAATAAAATGATTTGATATAAAGTGGAGTAAAATTTTCCCTCTTTGTCTAGCAGAAATGGAGTGTTTTATATAACTGCATTTTGTGAGGAATTGAGTTATCCCTTTAAAGAAGCATAGGGTTTGAATAAACCCTTTTTGGACACTGTCACAATTTAGCCAGCACTGAATGTACTGGGAGCCAGGCTTCCCGCTGCGAAGACGGATTCCCGTGTGGTGCTGTGGCGGCGTGGGGAGCGGGGGGGGGGGGGGGGGGGGGGGCTGGAGGCTCTGTGAGCTCAGGCCCCCTCCGGGCATGTCAGACTGAGCTCCTGGCTTCAGATGGCCTCTCTGGTTTTCTCTGGTTTCATCCCTCCCTCCTGGCCCTCAGGTTGGGCTCCTGCTCTCAGCTTGTGTGGGCAGCCTCTCACCACAATTTGCCTTGGGGCTTGGAAAAAATTCACTCATCTTGTTAGAAATTGTAGATTAGAGAAGTAAGAGTAAACTAGTTCACAGCTGTTTGTGCTTCCCAGAGGTTCCCACCCCTTCTGGTTTTTGTTTTTGTTCTACACAGTAAGGAGTTGTGAATAGGGACAAAGACTTTGGTGATCTTTAGCCAGATTATTTCCAGCATTATGTGTTTAAAAAATTGTTTTACATCTCAGACGTACTTTCTTCCCTTTCTCTTTATTAAGATTTTGTGACTTCAGAGAGGAGTTTTGTACTTGATTTAAAAGTCTTGAACTGTAATTTAGATTGCCTCTTGGATTTGCTTAATCTTGGATTTGCTCCCTGAACGTTCTTGCTGTGGCTGTGTTAGAGTTCTTTAGACAAAGTCCTTTCTGTTCACTGCAGGAGCGGTCATAGGACCAATACTTACAGATGCTTATTAGTGTTGGGAGGTGCAAACATTGCAGGCAGTTTGTGTTTTAAACCAACCTCGAGCATATTGGCCAAATAGAAAATCCAAGTCAGACCAGACATCCTTGAGCATGTGGAGCTTGAATGCCTGCTGGGTGACTGTCTTGGTGCGCATGCATGACATACTGCAGGCACCCCATCTTCCCTCTCGTGGTACCTGACTGAAGACTTTTTTTTTGAGTCGGAGTCTCACCCTGTTGCCCAGGCTGGAGTGTAGTGGCATGCTCACGGCCACCCCAGCCTTGACCGTGGACTCTGGCGATCCTTCCGCCTCAACCTTCCAGGTAGCTGGAACTATAGGCGCATGCTACCACACCCAGCTAATTTTTTGATTTATTGTAGAGACGAGGTCTCACCAAGTTGCCCAGGCTGGTCTCCAACCCCCCGGGCTCAGGAAATCCACTCGCCTCAGCCTCCCCAAGTGCCCGCTGAAGACTTGCTGGAGTAATGGCTTACCCAGTTTCAGTCCGAGTTGATGTGAGAAGCACTGAGTCCTGCAAGAGAGGTGCACCTTCATGAAGGGGCATTTGCTGGCTTTGAAACATTGGAGGGAGAATGACTTGCTTAGGCAGAGAGAGCAGTGTAAGTCAGTGTTGGGTTGAACATGCGTGTAAGGAATGGAGAGCTGTTTATTTTGCTTGAAGCAGAAGGTGTGAAGAGGCAGAGTTGGAAGGAAGCAGATAACAAGGATGTGGAATATTCTAGGCTAAGCAATTCTGATGTTATCGTCTAGGCAGTGGGCGGGGACTTCGAGCAGGAGACTGATATCATTCGCCAAATTTCAAGAAAAGGTGTCTTTTGATGGCTTAACATGAGCAGCATTATGAGGCAGAGTCATTTAAAGAAACGTTTATTCTGCATAAAATGAACAGCTCTTTTTATGTTGTATTTTTAAGGAACACTGTTGAAATAAACCGATTTAAAATGTTGCCAGTCAATACATTTTTCTCATATTCCTTGATAAGGAGCTTTGAGAAGATATTTTTCTTTAAAGTGTTAATAGGTACCTTGTTTCCCTAATTGCATTTTTGTGTGTATATCTTTGTTAGGTTTTTGTTTATGTATTTTGTCATAACTACTTAGAAATGCAGTAGGAAGCCAGGCATGGTGGCTCTCTCCTGTAATCCCAGCACTTTAGGAGGTGGAGATGAGAGAACCACCTGAGCCCAGGGGTTCGAAACCAGCCTGAGCAACTTGGCGAGACCTCGTCTTTACAATAAATTAAAAACCTAACTGGACGTGGTGGCACAGCCTGTAGTTCCAGGTTCTTGGAAGGCTGAGGCGGAAGGATGGCCTAAGCCCAGCAGGTTGAGACTCTGGTGGCCATGATTGTGCTATTGCACTCCAGCCTGGGCCGCAGAGTGAGACTTCGACTCAAAAAAAATGCAGGAGGGTTTCATAGTTTAATGGGTCACTTGGAAGGTATATCAGAATGTTAATAAATTCTGTTCTCCTTGTGTTTTTCTCTAAGGGGCGTGGGCCCTAAGTTTTTCGGGATCCTGGTCGTTGTCACTGGAGTTTGAACATGAACTCTATTCCGGGTCCTTCAGTAGGCAAGAGTGTTTGCCTGGTCTGTGTTCAGAGCTGTTCAGTGAGCGAGCTGCTCTGTGCTTGATTTCTTTCTGCTCTTGTGTCTTGTGTGCTAAAGGAAGTGAACGTCAGTGTCACGAGTGGGTCTGTTCCCCGGCCCACATCATGTGTCTGTACGTACTGGAACTTGGGTACAATTCAGCCATTCCAGCTGGTTACCTCTTCTTTTGTAGGAGAACTTGGGTTCTGAAGGTGGTTTTAGTCTTAGTTGTTTGGTTGTTTGTATTCTAATTCTGCTCAGTCCTTTGTGGATGAGTTTAAATTAAGTGTGCTATACTCTTGTCTGCTAGATTTAAACTAATATGTTATTGAATATTCATTCATGTGTAAGTTTCCTGGTAACAGTTATCAGCATCCTTAATGTACGTGATCAGGGTTTTTTTCTTTCTTTCTTTTTTTTTTTTTGAGTTAGAATCTCACCCTGTGGCCCAGGCTGGAGTGCAGTGGCATGCTCCCGGCTACCGCAGCATCAACCTGCTGGGCTCAGGCGATCCTTCGCCTCAGTCTTATAAGTAACTGGAACTACAGGTACGCACCACCACACCCAGCTAATGTTTTGATTTATTGTAGAGATGAGGTGCTGCCAAGTTGCCCAGACGGGTCTCGAACCCCTGGACTCAGGCAGTACTCTCGCCTCGGCCTCCCAAGGTGCTGGGATTATAGACGTGAGCCACCGCGCCTGGCCCTCTTTTCTTTTTTTGGGACAAGGTCTCACTTTGTCACCCAGGCTGGAGTGCAGTGGCACTCACCACAGCCTTGCTACTCACCACAGCCGTGAACTCCGGTGCAAGTGATCCTCCTGCCTCAGCCTGCTGAGTAGCTGGACTACAGGTGTGCGCCTCCATACCTGGCTTATTTTTCTGTTTTTTTTTTTTTTGTAGAGATGAGGTCACACTTTTTTTTTTTTTTTTTTTTTTGAGTTGGAGTCTCACTCTGTCGCCCAGACTTAAGTGCAGTGGCCGCTCCCGGCCACCGCAGCCTCGACCTGCTGGGCTCCGGCGATCCTTCCGCCTCAGCCTTCCGAGTAGCTGGAACTACAGGCATGCACTACCACGCCCGGCTGATTTTTTGATTTATTGTAGCGATGAGGTCTCGCCAAGTTACCCAGGCAGGTCTTGAACCTGCGGGATCAGGCAATCCACTCACCTCAGCCTCTCAAGGCGTGGTATTACAGGCTGAGCCACCAAGCCCGGCTCCCCTCCCCTCTTTCTTTCAAATAATAGAGCTCTTTTTGTTTGTTTGTTTTGAGTCAGAGTCTCACTCTGTCGCCCAGGCTGGAGTGCAGTGGCACATTCATGGCCTCCACAGCCTCGACCTGTTGGGCTCAGATGATCCTTCTGCTTCAGCCTTCCAAGTAGCTGGAACTATAGGTGTGCACTACTACACCTATAATTTTTTTGATTTATTGTAGAGACGAGGTCTCACCATGTCGCTCATGCTGGTCTCGAATCTATGGGCTGAGGCAATCCTCTCACCTCCACCTCCCAAAGATCTGGGATTACAGGTGTGAGCCACTGCACCTGGCCTGGACCAGGTTTTCTGTTGCAAGAAGTGAAACAGTATTTTTTTTTATCACTTTAATGTACTTTGCTTGTTAGTCTGTGTTCACCAGATAGGTAGTAGATTTTAATTTTGAGCCACTACTTTTGGAAGATATTACAATATTAAGGGACATGTGAAGACAGAGATGACGACTGAAGTTACGCTATTGCAAGCAAGGAACTCTTGGGGCTCCCAGAAGCTGGAAGAGGGAAGGAGGAGCCCTGCCCTCAAGGGCATGGAGGGAGCATGCCCCAAAACTCCTTGATTTTGGACTCTGAAAGTACGGGGGAGTAAGTTTGTTATTTAAGCCAGTGAATTGGTGACTTCATCCCATATTTTAAAGCAAAGTTAAAAGCGTATGTTTGCCACTACACATTTTATTCTTTGAGCAGTGTATAAGCAGTCTTTAGTAGGTAGCTTTAGAAGAGCCAGTGGACCTGCAGGTTTTTGCTTAGCTGTGGTTAGCATCTGCCGTATTTGCTTCTAGTGATACCTTTGAGGGTAGTTACTGCCATCAGCTCTTTGGATTGACCGCATCTTGAAGTTATTGGGTCCTTTATTTTAGGGCCATGGGCCAGTGGGTCATGCTTATTTGCAGTGGAGTGTGAAAAGTTATATATAGCAGTGTTGTAAGGCTCAGAGTTCTTGCTGAGATTTTGCTCCCAGAGCTTGAACTCTGGAGTCTCCTTGTCACTTGGGAACATGACTGTTTGGTCTTCCTCCGTTTGTTGTGTCATAACCTATTTTTGAGATGGTAAATGTTATTCTACTTTCATATACCATATTGCCCTATAGGCATTAGTGCTGCTTTAGATTTTTTTTTTAAGTAAATTGTTTGAGATAATAATAGGGTTGATTTTCATAGTTGTAAAAAATACCTTCAGTTCTGTTTATCGGACATAATTAAGGAAGTGAAAAGGCAGGCCACAGAATGGAAGAAGATATTTGCAGTGCATGTAACTAATAAAGGACTTACATATATCCAGAATATAGAAGGAACTTTTATAAAACAGTAGGAAAAAGACAAAGCACGTTTTAAAAATGAGACTCCAACTCAAAAAAAAAAATAAAAATGAACAAAAATTTGAGTAGGCACTTACCAAAAGAAGATACCCTAATCATCAATAAACTTAAAAAAAAAAGTTCAACCTTCTTAGTTGTCAGGAAGTACAGATTAATACATCGTAACTAGAATGGCTAAAATTACGAAGATAACAATGTAAGTATTGGTCAAAGATTTGAAACACTAAGAACTTTTGTACACTGCTGACAAGTGTGAATTGGCACAGACTTTTTTTTTTTGAACTGGGTTAAGTAGCTTTTTTTAACTGGAGAAAGTCAGAGTTACAAAGGACTTAGGAGTTGGCTTTGGGGCCCTGGCAGTTGTGCTGCATCCTCCGCTTGGCCCGGCCACTTTCTTCTTCTCGTTTGCCACCTCAGGAGTCTGACCTCTCACTTTCTCAGCACGGGCCGGGGAACCATGGACTTCACGTCCAAGCATGCGGCCAGCAACTTGGCTGAGGGGCCCAGGCTTCCCCCTCACACCGGCCCAGGGTAGCCTCATCCTCCAGGGGCACACCTGCACAACTTGGTCTTCTGGGTGAGGCCCGCCAGGAAGGCCACTTGAGCCTTGGTCTGGGCAGTCGTCTCCTGGCCGGTCACCTCGAGGGTCGTAGCTCTTGGGCATGAACAGAAAGCTGCATGTTGGCGGCAGAACCGCAGACCCAGAGTGAGTAGAGCAAACGGAAGAAGCAGGGGCACGCACGTCCACACCACCGCTGCAGGCTACAGCACAGCCGCTGCAGAGAACCGTGGGCAGGCTCTGTCGAAGTTGCTCTCGCTCACTCTTCTCGAGATGCACCAGGGCTGCCACCTCCAGGACGTCTGTGAGGATGCCCCCAGAGCGTTCTTGGAAAAGCCGAACACTGGGCGCGGTCTGATGAACGAATGAATGAGTGAGTCAACAAAGGAGACCACACACGAAGCGCGGATGGATCGTTGAAGCAGTATGTGTTCAGTATTCAAACAATGTATTCAACTATAATGTTGAATAAGATACGTCAGGTGCAAAAAGTAAATGCTTGATTTCGTTTTTACAGAACTCAGAAACAGGCAGAACAAATGTTTGCTGTTAGGATCCTTGCGCGGGCCAGGGAAGGTGGTGGTTATGACTGGGATAGGGTGTGTTGGGTATTGTCTGGATATGGACTGCTTCCCCCTCCCTCGGGAGTGACCTCTGGCCGAGGCCGGCCGGGGCCGGTGTGCACATCCCCGGAGCTGGAGGCAGTGCAGTCCTCCCTCTTAGTCAGTGTAATCTACACAGCTTGATCGCTTTCATTATGAAACTGCTTGCTGGGCTGCCCCCGAGGCACAGATTCTTCGACCACCACCTTGGTGCCATGGGTGCCTGAGAGCTGGACTAAACCAGTGTCTCCCTGCTGCTCGGGGACTTCTTCGGAATAGATGAGCGTTGCTCACAGGTATTACAGTTGGCGGCTGTAGCACGAGGACCTTCTGGAGTGCTCAGTGTTTTGTTTCTTAAGCCAAATAAAAAATGATGCACTCTCCTATTCTAGAAGTTGAACCTCCCGGCAAGTAATTGAAAACATTAAAAATGTGCTCAGTGAATGGACGCATCATGGAAGAAAATTTGACCTTTGTATGAATTTTAAAATTAAAATTTAAAGTTTTTAAAGTTATAGATGTCTGGAGAATAGATTGTTCTTCTGTGATCTGGTGTCCTTTGAATACATTTGAAAAGCTTTAAGGATTCATAAAGATGTGGAATTTCCTTTGTCTTTTTAAAAAATTAAAAAATTTTTTTGGCTTTTCGATCACCAAAACCCTGGTCCGATGGTTTTGAGTGAATATATACTGCCCCTTCTCTGTGGTTTTTCTCATTAATTGTTTTCTTGATTCCCCCCATCTTAATTTGGTTTCTTTACCTTTTTCCTCCTTTACCTTTTTTATCCATGCTTTCTTTACCTTTTTCTTGGGAGTGATCATTTGTAATTCTCAGATTGTCAGTTTATTGGTGGTTATCCTGGATGCTTTGTTTAGGGCTGTGTTCTCAAACTTTTGGTCTCAGGATCTGTTTACAATCTGAAAATTGAGGACCTTGAAGAGTTTTTATTTATAAGGGTTAGAGCTGTTGATATTGGTCATATAAGAAGTCAACAGAAATAAACAATTATTAATCCACTTCAGTGATGATAATAAACTCATTGCATAGTAACACAAACAACAATTTTATTAAATATAACTTTTCTAAAAAATTATGAGAAGCGTGTCATTGTTTTCCATGTTCTACAAATCCTTTAATGTCTGACTTAATAAAGCTACATTGTCATGTCTCCTTCTGTGCTCAGTCTGTTGTGTTATGTTGTCTTGGCTGAAGTCTGAAGAGAATCGGGCCTCACAGACGTGTGTTGGAAAAGCAGTATTTTAATAGCCTTTCAGATTGTTGTGGATATGCTTTTATTGATACAAAAGCACAAGTGGTCATTTTTTTAAAAGATTAATTACGGTATGGAATCTGAAACCACATCAGTGACTGTTTCATATTCTGATACGTTAAAAGTCCACTGATCTAGTTTGCACTTTGAATTTCTCTTTTTCCTCCTGTGTGATTTTGTAACTTCATTCACCTGTCATTTGGAAAATACTGTTTTACTTTGAGCAAAGGAGGTCTTCTGAATGTTGACACATTTCATTTTACAATGTCAGAAAACCGTATTTGTTAATATTGTCACTGAGAACGTCTGAAAAGGTCTTTAAGTATTGGGGTCCTGACATGCCCATAGTGGTAGATGTAAGTTTTCCAAAACTCTAATTTTCATTCAAAATTTTGGCTTTCTGTTATTGGCAACAAATAATGCCAGTTATTTTCCTTTGTTTATCTTTGAGAAAATGCCCATCAACTACCTAAGTCTGAATATTTTGTTGGGCAGATAATTTAACTTTTCAAATAAAAATGATGATCCATGAAAACTGACTGGTTCAGGTTGCAAATCAGTGGCACAAAAGGTTTTCCCTGAGCTGGAAATGCTGTCTCTGTGCTTTCCATTTTGTCACACAGAATATTAAAAAGATGAATATCGACCGGGCTCGGTGGCTCAGCCTGTAATCCCAGCACTTTGGGAGGCTGAGGCGAGTGGATTGCCTGAGCCTGCGAGTTCGGCATCAGCCCGGGCAACTTGGCGAGGCCTCGTCTCTACAATAAATCAACAATTAGCTGGGCGTGGTAGCGTGCGCCTGTAGTTCCGGCCATTTGGAAGGCTGAGGTGGAAGGGATCCCCGGAGCCTAGCAGTTCAACGCTGGGGTGGCTGTGAGTGTGCCACTGCATTCTAGCCTGGGCGGGGGAGTGAGATTCCAACTCAAGTAAAAGATGAATATTGAAAGGTGTACGTTTAATAAAACTAATCTTTAATGCCTTTTCAAGGACACTCGTGAGTGCCTGGGGATGAGAAATATGACTACTGGTGTGGGTTAGCGATTCATCTTTTATCTACCACTGATGTTTACATCATTAATGCAAATGTTAGCATTGTAAAAAATGGTGACTCATGGTTCAGTGTTTTTATGAAAATTGTTTTAACCTTAGGACCACACCTTGAGCCCTGTCGCTTTAGGACTTTCTCCATAGAGTAGGCCATGTGTTGCACAGGTGTATGCTTGCTACCAAGAGAATGTGTGATGGTGAGCTTTTAAAGAAGTGATCAGCTTAAGCGTGCGGCAGCCCATTCCTGCTTTTGAAGGTTCTTCTGCTTTGCCCACAGGAATGCATCCTGTCGGGCATAATGTCCGTGAACGGCAAGAGAGTGCTGCACATGGATCGCAACCCGTATTACGGAGGAGAAAGCGCGTCTATAACTCCGCTGGAAGATGTGAGTGCCAGCCCAGTGTGGCGTGCCCCAGCCTGTGGGTGCCCCTGTGCCTCCTCTTTCCTCCCCAGAGCTGGTTTCCAGTTTCTTTTTTTATTTATGTTTGTTTATTTTTATTTTTTTTGAGTTGGAGTCTCACTCCGTTGTCCAGACTGGAGTGCATTGGCCGCTCCCGGCCACCGCAGCCTCGACCTGCTGGGCTCCGGCGATCCTTCCGCCTCAGCCTTCCGAGTGGCTGGAACTACAGGCGCGCGCTACCATGCCCGGCTAATTTTTTATTTATTTATTGTAGAGATGAGGTTTCGCCAAGTTGCCCAGGCGGGTCTCGAACCCGCGGGCTCAGGCAGTCCACTCACCTCAGCCTCCCAAGGCACGGGACGACAGACTGAGCCACGAGCCCGGCTTCCAGTTTCTTAAATAGAACACCTGGGGCACCGTGACTTTTCAGGTGACTTTTCAGGAGCATCTCGTGTGGGGCTTGTGGAAGTTTAAATCAGGGCTTTGTTGCTGCCCGGAGCAGCTGCTTCTTGTCAGAGTTGAGTGTGGACTGGGAAGGCGGCAGAGGATCGCCTGCTGTGCCAGGCGCGAGGCCGGCGCTTTCCACACCGTCTCGTTTGTTCTCTCAGTGACGCCAGGACGTGCTTTACCCCGTTCTACAGATCACGAAATGGTCTCGGGGCGGGCTGTGGATCCAGGCACGTGACTCCAAAGCCTGGCTCTTCTGCTGGTTCCCGCTTTCCGTTTTTGCTGCCCTGCTTCCCTTTTGTCTCTGGAGTCGAGATCGTGCTCGGCCACCCAGGCAGGAGCGCGCTGGTGCGATTCACAGCTTGCTGCAGCCTCACACTGTGCTCGAGCGATCCTCCCAAGTCGGCCTCCTAAGTAGCTGGGACTGCAGGTGTGTGTCACCACACCCAGCTACTTTTTTGACTTTTTGTGTAGAGACAAGGTCTTGCTGTGTTGCCCGGGCTGGTCTTGAACTCCTGGACTCAAGCCTCCCTCGGCCTTCCAAAGTGCTGTGAGTACGGGAGGGAGCCACCACGCCTGACCTCGTTCCCTTCTTTCTGAAGCCATGGTCACACGAAACACTCCCACAGTCTGCCTTACTCTATTTATTTATTTGTTTCTCTGTGTGAGGTTCACTGAACATTCACATGTGTGGATGTGTGCTGCGTTGCATTTTGTGGGAGACAGGTGTCATCGACTTAACACTATCAGACAGGTTTGTTCTCTACTCAGGAATGCAGGAAAGTTGAAAGAGTCGAATGCCCTTACATCAGATGCCTTCCAGCTGGGCTCAGTGGTTAATGGCTTACTACATTTGCTTCATGTCTCTTTTTTTGTAGTTCCTGGTTTTGAACCATTGAAAGTAGTAAGACCTCATCAACCAAATACTTCAACATTCATCTGCCAAGAATAACATTCTCCTGCATAGTCATAATATTATGACCATATGTAAGAAAATTAATAATATCCAGACCATATCAAAATTTTCCAGCGATTCTAAGAGAATGTCTTATGTAACTGTTTAGTAGGCGTTTTTTTTGGTTTTTTTTTGTTTTTTTCTTAGAGTCAGAGCCTCACTCTGTCCCAGGCTGGAGTGCAGTGGCATGCTCATGGCCACCGCAGCCTTGACCTGCTGGGCTCAGGTGATCCTTTGTCCTCAGCCTTCCGAGTAGCTGGAACCACACGTGTGCATCAGCATATGCTCAGCTAATTTTTTGATTTATTGTAGAGATGAGGTTTGGCCAGGTTACCCAGGCTGTTCTCAAACCCCTGGACTCAGGCAATCCTCTCACCTCTGCCTCCCAAAGTGCTGGGATGACAGACATGAGCCACTGTGCCTGGCATCTTTTGTTTTTATTTTTATTTATTTACTTATTTTTTGAATTGGAGTCTTACTCCATCGCCCAGGCTGGAGTGCGGTGGCATGCTCACGGCCACCCAAGTGTCGACTTGCTGGGCTCCAGCGATCCTTCTGCCGCAGCCTTCCAAGCAGCCGAACTACAGGCGCTTGCTACCATGCCTGGCTAATTTTTTTACTTATTGTAGAGACAAGGTCTCGTCTTTGGGAGGCTAAGGTGAGTGGATTGCCTGAGCCCGCAGGTTCGAGACAAGGTCTCGCAAGTTGCCCGAGCTGGTCCCAAACCTGCGGCTCAGGCAGTCCTCTCACCTTGGCCACCCAAAGTGCTGGGATTACAGGCTTGAGTCACCACACCAGGTCAGCCGTCTTTTGCTTTTAAACTAGGGTTAACTAAAGCATCAGTGTTGCATTTGGTATCATTTCCTTTTTATTCTTTTGTCTCTCTACTGTTTTTTTTTTTTTTTTTTTGAGAAGTCCAGGCAAGTTTATAAGACGTTTTTGTTGAGTACATCACATTGCATCACATTAGGGGACACATGACATCTGGTCTCCACCACTTAGGATGCTGAGTTCGACCCTTGCTTCAGGTGGTGACCTAGATTTCTGCGTTGTCAGTAAACTCTGGAATGATAGGCTGGCACCGGGCCTCCCATACTGAGTATGTTCATTAACTGAGTTTGACAAATACCTACCAGCTTTGCTTATAAACTCTTCCACCTTAGCAAGGATTCATGAACTTGTGTGAATATTCTCTAACTTTAAACTGCAAGCTTGCTTTTATCTGAGGTTCTCCTCAACTCATGCAGACTACAAGTGAACTGACTAGCTGGGCTCGGTGGCTCAGCCTGTAATCCTGCGCTTTGGGAGGCTGAGGTGAGTGGATTGCCTGAGCCCATGGGTTTGAGACCTGCTTGGGCAACTTGGCAAGACCTCATCTCTACAATAAATCAAAAAATTAGCCGGGCGTGGTAGCGCGTGCCTGTAATTCCAGAACTGGATTTGCTGGGCGACAGAGTGAGACTCCAAGTCAAGCAAATAAAATAAAATAAAATATAAGTGAACTGAGTGTTCTTACCATAAAACAGCACAAAAGAACACAAGAAGTTTTTGAGGGGATGGATATGAGTAGGAGATCTTGTGGTGGTATCATGGGCATGGCCTTTGTCCAAATGCATCAAAATGTGTGCAGGAAATGTGAAGTTTTTGTATATCAATTATATCTCAGTAAAGCTTAAAAATTATAAATTAACTGTAACTGATTTTAATTGTTTTCTGATTTGAAGAATCTAAAATTTATTTATTTTATTTTATTTTTATTTATTTATTTATTTTTGAGTTGGAGTCTCACTCTGTCGCCCAGACTGTAGTGCAGTGGCCGCTCCCGGCCACCGCAGCCTCAACCTGCTGGGCTCCAGCGATCCTTCCGCCTCAGCCTTCCAAGTAGCTGTAACTACAGGCGCGCGCTACCACGCCCGGCTAATTTTTTGGTTTATTGTAGAGATGAGGTCTCGCCAAGTTGCCTAGGTGGGTCTCGAATCCGCGGGCTCAGGCAATCCACTCACCTCAGCCTTCCAAAGGCGCAGGATTACAGGCTGAGCCACTACTCTGGCTCTAAAATTTATTTTTAACTTCTTGCATAACTATGAAAGCAAAATTAAGTCTGTTAGCTTTTTATTCAGGGGAGAATAAATGATTTCTACAAAAATAAGGGATGTATCTGCAGAACTAGTATGTTGTTGACAAATAGTTTTGTATTTTTGCTTTTCTGCTACTGAAAAGCAAACAAAACCCTACTTCTGTATTATTTGCTAATTTTTGCATTTGTGAGTTTATTAATAAATTTTACTTACATTTATACTGAAAGCTTGCTAAAATTTTCTTCTGATAAAAAAATGAGATGCCTCCATACCCTATTCCTTTAGTGGTGTTTAGTATTTATTACTGATCATTTAATCACAAACCAGTTGTATGTTATAATGAAATATCAAATTTTGTTACATCATGTGTATGTTTCATTTTGCTTTTAGTTATACAAAAGGTTTAAAATACCAGGATCACCACCAGCATCGATGGGGAGGGGAAGAGACTGGAATGTTGACTTGATTCCCAAGTTCCTGATGGCGAATGGTAAAGAATTCTAACTCGGCTTCAAGGCAGTGCTTTGACTCCAGTTTGAAAGTCAAAATCAGTTCTTGACAGTATTAATCTGGGTATGAGGAACTGGATCTTGCTGGATGGCAAGAGTCGTGAATAGTAGGTCCTTCAGATAGCTGAAGTCAGTCAGCAGTGGAGGGAAGGGGGTGTGACTCACTGGTTGGTTCTGGAGAAACTGCATTATGATGTGGCACAATATCTGCCGAGCTTAGAAACTTTTGTAACAGACTTTCCTCTCTTTTTTTGAGTTGGGGTCTCACACTCTCACCCAGACTTGGTAAGAGTGTCTCACAGTCTCACCCAGACTCTCACCCAGAGTGCAGTGGCATGATCATGCCTCACTGCAGCCTCGGGCTCAGGTGATCCTTTCTCCTCCTAAAAGCCTAATGCCATGATGCCCAGCTATTTTAAAAAATTTTTTATTTATAGAGATCTCACTATATTGCCTGGGCTGGTCTCAAACTCTGGGCTAAAGCAGTTCTCCCACCTCAGCCTCCTGAAGTGCTGGGATTACAGATGTGAGCCACTCAGTTGAATTTTATATTTGTTAGTGAATTGTCTAGCATTTGCACATTTTTCTGTTGAGGTTTTTGTGTTTTCCTTTATTGATGTGAAAAAGCTCTATATAGATTAAGGTCATCACCCCTTGAGAAAAAAAGTTGAAAATCTCAGTTTGTGATTTGCCTTACGACTCAGCTGTATTTTTTCCTGTCCAGAAGATTTTAATTTTCATGTCATATTGGTGAATATTTTTTCCTTTTATTGTTTTGATTCGAGGGGATTATATTTGGAAACTTTCCATCTCAAAGTTCTATGAATACTAATATTCATTTTGATTTTATGGTTTCATTTTTTCATTATATACATTTACTTATTAGGTTTATCTAGTTTATTCTGTTGGTTGAAAGGTTGAGATTGAAATTTATTTTTTAAAACCAGCTAGTCAATTTTTCCTCAACATCATTTATTTTTTCCATTTTGGTTTGAACTTCGATTGCATATGGGTCTATGTATGATTTTCCATATTTGTGGAAATATCTTTAATATCTGGCTGCATAAATCTCTCATTATTTTATTTCTTGTCAAAAAAAAAGCTTAACCACTTTGGTGTGTTTATCTTTCTAAGGAAGCTTTAAAATAATTTGTTTGGTTTCTCAAACAAATTTGCTGTTTTTGATATACCAAAATTTTTTGGTTTATAGGCAGATATTATTTCTAATTATAAACTTGACTTTTTCTTTATTAGGGGTTAATGTTCACTTAAATGTAAATTGACTTGGAAATTGAAAAGCATAAATTCCTGAAAAATTCTAGGAGTTGCCTCTCTTTAAAATATCATAGATACTGAAGCACCCCAAATCCCTTTACAATAATACTATAGTTCTAAGTAATCCTCGTACTTCTGATACATATTTCATAGCTTTTGCAAAAGCAAGTTGATAGACTTATTAACCTTTAAGTTGGAACGTTAAAAAAAACCTTCAAAATCTGCAATAAGTATGCATTCTGGTTGTCTCATTTAGAATATGGCTTTGGAAGGTTTTGTTTTTGTTTTTTTTCGGTCAGAATTATTGAACATTGTTAGGAAAAATTTGAAAAGCTGTTAATATTAGTCAGTGTACTTTCATTTCTGCTCATTTATAGTTCATAAGTTATGGACTAAATGACTTAAGTTATAGTTGGAATTATGTTTTTGGTTTTTTTTCCAGGTCAGCTGGTTAAGATGCTGCTTTATACAGAGGTCACTCGCTATCTGGATTTTAAAGTGACTGAAGGGAGCTTTGTCTATAAGGGTGGAAGAATCTACAAGGTTCCTTCCACTGAAGCTGAAGCCCTGGCATCTAGTAAGTACTTCCATTTTGTTTTCTCAGAGTATTGAGATTTTATAGGGGAGAAGAATCTTAGAGATCCATCCATTCAGTCACAAATATTTCTTGAATGTGTCATGTGCCAGATACTGCTCTAGGCAGCTGGGAATACATCAGTGAACAGAAGCTTCCAAAACTCCCACCTGCTTGAAGCCTTAGCCGAGTGGAAACGGCCCCTCGTAGACCACGCTGCTTGTCGCTGGTGGGTCTGCGCCCACGTGGGGTTGGTAGCGATCTTCAGTAAGCAGTCACAGTGGCTGTGCGGTGGGAGTGTTTCCCACGTCCGTAGGCTCTGCCCTGCTTGATGGGAGACACCTGTGAGTCAGGGTCTCCATGTTGTAGCGGAAGAAGCCTGGGCCGAAGTCACACAGGAACTGGGTAGCAGGGTTGAGCTGAGGCGCTGGCAGTGCTGTGGCAGAGTGGACCCTCGCTGTGTGGCCCGCCTGTCCGCAAAGAGGACGCACGACTCCAGCCCGGGATGCTCGTCTCCTGGCTGGTCCTGTTGCCGCTCGCACCTTCTCGGTTTCAGAAATTCTTAAGCAGCAGGCACCTAGAAAGACCTTCCTTCTGCTCATCGAGGTGTTTTAGTCGCACAGAGCAGCTTGGGCGAGATGAGTTTGTGCGTCCAAAGGGTAGGTGGGTTTTACAGATGGCAAGCACTCTAGGAGTTTAGAGGAGGGAACAGCTCGGACTGGGAGAACAGGAAAAGGGCTGAGACATTCTCACAATTATGTTACATCAGTGTTGAAAAGTTTTCTAATCTACAAACCTGATACGAATTGTTTTGGCAGTTTCTCTAACTCCATTTATTTACTTATTAGGGGAGAAAATATTGGGTATAAAATATCGAAAGACACTATAGCTAGACAGTAAAAAACACCACCCAGAATTGCAACTGGTTAGGACTGACAGCAGCGACAGGAGGGAGAGAAGTGGTTCCTCACCATCAGGGTAGGGGGTGTTGTGAGCATGGACTCGGAATTGTCTTTTTTTTTTTTTAAGTCAGAGTCTCAGGCTGGAGTTCAGTAGCACGCTCATGGCCATCGCAGCTTCGACCTGCTAGACTCAGGCGATCCTTCCGCCTCAGCCTTCCAAGTAGCTGGAACTACAGGTGCACGCTGCCACGCCTGGCTAATTTTTTTGATGTTTTGTAGAGAGGAGGTCTTACCAAGTTGCCCAGGCTGGTCTTGAACTCCTGCACTCGGGCAGTCCTCTCACCTCAGCCTCCCAAAATGCTGGGATTACAGGCTTGAGGGCATTGTCTTCTTAGGAGAACACGTCATCTACATAAGCAGGAGGTCAAGAGCATGAGTAGAACCCTTTTCAACAATGTGCTGGTGGATTTTTTGTTTTACATTTGTATTACTGTTCTTTCTTGGATCACTTACTATATTAAAGCTTCATTTACCTTCTTCATTGAACAGACATTACCTTTTGGCAGTTTTATCTTTCTTTTTGATTTTTTAAAGATGTAATTTTAATTTTTTTTTTTTTTGAGTTGGAGTTTCACTCTGTCACCCAGGCTGGAGTGCAGTGGCATGCTCACGGCCACCACAGCCTCGACCTACTGGGTTCAGGCGATCCTTCTGCTTCAGACTTCCAAGTAGCTGGAACTATAGGCATGCGCCACCATGCCTGGCTAATTTTTTGATTTATTGTAGAGATGAGGTCTCACCAAGTTGTCCAGTCTGGTCTTGAACCTGTGGGCTCAGGCAATCCTCTCACCTTGGCCTTCCAAAGTGCTGGGATTATAGGCGTGAACCACTGTGCCCGGCCTGTAATTTTAATTTTTAAAACTTTGGCACGACCTGAAAGTTACAGGTGTGTTTAGAGTCTTGATCTCAGTTCTTATCTTTCTGCTTTGTTCTTTCTGCCCTGCCAGATAATCATTTTCTGGCTTATCCTTCTTACGTTTCTTGTTGAAAAGTAGGAAAATGTGTTTGTACATTTTTAAGGCTAGGCTTGTTGAGGTATGATTTATATACAGTAGAATTAACCTGCTTTAGTATATTGCAGTTTTATGAATTTGAGCAGACCACTATCTTATTAGCAACTGTTTTTACGTAGTGGAAAAGATTTTGAAGTCTGGAGTGGCAGTCAAGAACATTCTGGGTGTGAAGGTGGTGAAGGTCAGGAGAAGGATGCACCAGGATGAGGTATTTTGTAATTTTAACAACAGATGCTGTGTTTGAGCATCTGTGTGCTAGGCGTCTGTGTACGGAGAACTCTGTATTACCTAGTTTTACGTGTTTGTTCCGCACCCCTGTGGGACGTGAGTGCTGGCGTTGTCTCTACTACAGGCCGGAAGGCTGAAGGGCACTGGCGTGATGGGGGACCCTAGAGGAGTGCAGCTAAGCCCGGGTTTGCCTGACTCCAGAACCCCACTCTTTTTCCTTAATTCCATCAGGATGATGTTCTTTCTTTCTTTATTTTTAATATATTTTTTATTTTAAAGTTGTGGGGTACAGTTAAGGGTTAGGTATACAAATATTCCTTGTGCAGGTACCCTTGTTGAGGAGGTGTGCCCCCCTTTTCACAGATAGATACTATCATTAATCCCACCTCCCTTCCCCTCCCTGTCCCCTCTCTCCGCCATAGTTTCCCGCCACTGTCAATCCTTTTCTTATAGTATTATGGTAGTTGTTCAAGGTCCACTTATGAGTGAGAACATGTGATGCTCAGATCTTTGTTTCTGTGAGAGGTCACTCAGTATTATAGACTCTAGTTCCATCCAGTTTGCTGCAAAATTCATGATTTTGTTCTTTTTGATGGCTGCGTAATATTCCATTGTGTACATGTACCACAGTTTTTAAATCCAGTCTTCTTTTGATGGACAGCGTGGTTGGTAGAACCTCACTCTTTTTTTTTTGAGTTGGAGTCTCACTCTGTCACCTAGACTGGAGTGCAGTGGCCGCTCCCGGCCACCGTAGCCTCGACCTGCTGGGTTCCAGCGATCCTTCCACCTCAGCCTTCCAAGTAGCTGGAACTACAGGCGCGCGCTACCACGCCCAGCTGATTTTTTGATTTATTGTAGAGATGAGGTCTCGACAAGTTACCCAGGCGGGTCTCGAACCCGCGGGTTCAGGCAATCCACTCACCTCAGCCTCCCAAAGTGCTGGGATTACAGGCTCTAAAGTGTTTGTGGATTATTCAGACATCGTTTTATTTTCAAACCTTATTTTAGGCAAGTCAATGAGAAATATATTTGACCTCTAGAATAATGTTGATCTCAGCTATTATGTTGATAAATGTTCTGGGAAGATTTGAGGAGTGGCTTTGAAATGTACCCAGCCAGATCGTCCATCTTAAACTATGTCTTTAGTTTGTCTTGCATTCTCAGTCTTACTGCAGGAGGCCTCTGTCAGTTGGGAGCATTAGCACCTTTGCCATCAGCATGTGGCCCAAGATATCTCAGAGCCAAGTGAGTCCAGGCTTTGGGGACTGTCTCAGGTGGGCAGGACTGCACAACCTGCTGCAGATCGCCAGGAGTGACGGCATGGAGGCCCACCTTTAGCTTTGTTTTTGAGTCGGGGTCTTACTCTGTCGCCCAGGCTGGATCCAGTGGCACAATCACACCTCAGGCAGCCTCAAACTCCTGGGCTCAAGTGATCCTCCTGAGTAGCTGGGACTACAGGTGCACACCACCACGCCTAGCTAATTTTTTTTTTTTTTTTTGGTATAGATGAGGACTCACTGTGTTGCCCAGGCAGGTCTTGAACTCCTGGGCTTAAGCAATCCTTCTGTCTTGGCCTCCCAAAGTGCTGAGATGACAGGTGTGAGCCACCACCACTGGCCATCTTTAAAATTATGTGTGTGGAAAGTTGATCTAGGCTGAAATCTAGGCCTCTTGCGCCAAGTTGTGAAAGCAAAAGAAAAGTTCTTGAAGGAGATGAAAAGTGCTACTCCAGTGAGCAAACAGGCGGGAAGCGCAACAGTCCTCATTGCTGAAAAAGAGAACATTTGGGTGGCCCGGATGGAGATCGGATCAGCCTCAGCCTCCCTTCAGCCTCAGCCTCCTCCAGAGCGAGGCCCTGCCCGGCTCCCGTGTCCTACGAAGGCCGAGAGAACAGATCTTCAGCGTAGCCGAAACGGCATTACATGGGAAGAAAAGGTCCTCTAGGACTTTCAGCCGTGGTGGCAGTCGGGGCCTGACTTCAGAGGAGGGGCAGACGTGCTCCTGAGGGACCACAGCTGGTGCCCCTGGCCATTCTAGTCCCAGGGCCCTTGGGAATGATGCTCAATCTCAGGGGGCAACAAGGCATGGGCGGCGGCACATCTGTTCACAGCAGGAGACCTCCTGCGTAGGCGGAAGGGCTCCTTCCAGAATGTTCCTGCCCCTCGACGAGCAGAGCCTGGTCACTCAAGAGCTCTAATGGAGATGTGCAAAGGATTCTTTTTTCATGCCTGCTGACACAGCGTCCATTCTTGCTCCTGGATCAAGGAGTCTAAATGACTCCTTGTCTAAGACTGTCAAGTCTTATTTAAGAAATACATTTCGTGAAAGAATTTGAAAATGGTGTCTTCCACACTGAGCCGGCCAGAAAAAATTGCTGGAAAAAGTGAATTTCATTACAGAAGCCGAAGCCTGAGAACCAAGGAATCACTGTTTCTGATGGTTGGAAAGAACCAACTTTTTCCAAAGAGGACAACCCCAGAGGACTCTTGGAAGAGAGCAGTTATGCACCTTTGTTTCCAAAATACAGAGATGCTTACTTGAAAGAGTGTTGGCCATTGGTGCAGAAAGCCTGGAATGAACATCATGTGAATGCAACCTTGGACCTGTTTGAGGGCAGCATGACTGTACTACAAAGAAGACTTTTGATCCATTTATCATCATAAGGGCCAGAGAGCTAATAAAACTGTTAGCAAGGAGTGTTTCATTTGTACAGGCAGTGTGAGTTCTTCAGGATGATAAGATGTGACATTTAAAATAGATTCTTTAGTGAGATATAAAGATTTGCAAAAAGAAGATAACAGCTTATTGGTCACAAAGGATCTACACTGAAGGCCTTGGAACTCTAATGAACTGTTACATTATGGTTCAGGGAAACAGTTTCAGCCATTGGACCTTTTAGTGACTTAAAAGAGGTTTGAGAAGTTCCAAATACTATGAAGAATGTTCATCCAATTTATAACATTAAAACTTTAATGATTAAAAGAGAGTTGGCAAAAGATTCTGAATTGCGTTCACAAAGTTGGGAAAGATTTTGCCACAGTTCGAACATAAAAATGTGAATAAACACAGGAACCAAAGAAAAAAACTGTCAGGAAAGAATATACACCATCCCCACCACCGCAGCTGGAAAGGCAAATCCAAAGAAGCGACAGAAAATGGAAGCAATAGAGGCTAAACAGGCAGAAGCTCTCAGGAAGAGACGACAGGAAAGAAACAAAGCTTTTGTTCAACCTGAAGAACCACCAGCTGTGAAACTAAGGAAACTTCTGCTGAAACTGAAGTTGATGTGGCTGTCACCATAGGACAGCAAAGAATAAGAAACTGGGAGCTCTTACAGCTGAAGAAATTCAGCTTAAGATGGAAGCAGAGGAAAAGAAAAAGAAGAAAAAAAAGTAACATGAAAACCTACTGACTAGCACAATGCTATACCTCCTTTTGTAAAGAATTTTGAGATACCAGGGCATCAGTTGCCTTATCTGTGAGAAATAATACTCTGATCACCTTTTTCTGAATTATTTTTGTTCATAGAACAGTATATATATATTTTTTTTTGAGTTGGAGTCTCACTCTGTTGCGCTGCTGGGCTCCGGCGATCCTTCCGCCTCAGCCTTCCAAGTAGCCGGAATTACAGGCGCGCGCTACCATACCCGGCTGATTTTTTGATTTATTGTAGAGATGAGGTCTCGCCAAGTTGCCCAGGTGGGTCTCGAACCCGTGGGCTCAGGCAATCCACTCACCTCAGCCTCCCAAAGCGCGGGATTACAGGCTGAGCCACCGAGCCCCGCTGTTTTTTTTGAGTTGGAGTCTCACTCTGTCGCCCAGACTGAAGTGCAGTGGCTGCTCCCGGCCACTGCAGCCTCGACCTGCTGGGCTCCGGTGATCCTTCCACCTCAGCCTTCCAAGTAGCTGGAACTACAGGCGTGCGCTACCACGCCCGGCTAATTTTTTTTGATTTATTGTAGAGATGAGGTCTCGCCAAGTTACCCAGGCGGTTCTCGAACCCGCGGGCTCAGGCAATCCACTCACCTCAGCCTCCCAAAGGCGCGGGATTACAGGCTGAGCCACTGAGCCTGGCAGTATTTTTTATAAATTTAAATTATTGAATCCTTCATATAGTTTTCAAAAAAATTTGTGCTAGAATGTGGTAAATATGTCTTTGTATATGTTGCACCTGATCAGTTTCCGGCAAGCTTTGCCTAAGCATGACTTGGAGTAAATTTCTAGGTTTATTATATAGAGATTTTTGGAATTGTGACCACCGTTAAATCCAATGTCTGATGTCATTGGTTAGTCTTTAAATATAGTGATGTCAGCCGGGTTCAGTGGCTCAGCCTGTCATCCCGTGCCTTTGGGAGGCTGAGGTGAGTGGATTGCCTGAGCCCGCGGGTTCGAGACCCGCCTGGGCAGCGAGACCTCATCTCTACAATGAATCAAAAAAAAAAATTAGCCGGGTGTGGTAGTGCATGCCTGTAATTCTGGCTACTCGGAAGGCTGAGGCGGCAGGATCACCGGACCCCAGCAGGCAAGGCTGCAGTGGCTGGGAGCGGCCACTGCACTCCAGTCTGGGCGACCGAATGAGACTCCAACTCATAAAAAAACAAAAATAATGATGTCTCAGCACGTTTTTGAGAAAAATAAATGCCAACTTTTCAGTGTTTAAAAAGAAAACCCCACATTTTGTAAGGTTAGAGCTACCATAGACAGTGGTTCCTCTGATGAATCCTTCTGGAAAGGATGAGGACGTACCATTCTAGATGCTGTTAAGAACGTTCGTGATTCATGGGAGGTGGTCAGAATACCAATATTGACAAGATTTTGGAAGAAGTTGATTCCGAACCTCATGGATGATTTTGAGAGATTCTAGACTGAAGACTTTTCACGATCCCCAAACTTAACTTCTGATAGCTTACCATTGACCAGAAGCCTTACGGACAGCATGCAGTTGGTTAACGCTTATTTTGTATGTCATGTGTGTTATATGATATATTCTTAGCTAGCTAATCTTTTACTTATTGTAGAGATGAGGTCTCGCCAAGTTGCCTGGGCTGGTCTCGAATCCACGAACTCAGGCCATCCACTTGCCTTGACCTCCCAGCATGCTGGGATTACAGGTTGAGCCACCAGGCCCGGCTGAGTTGAGGCTTTCTAAAGCGGTAGTTTGTACTTTCTCTGCAGCTGTGTTGTTTCAGTATAAAAAGCAGTGGATTATCTTAAACTGACCATCAGCATCTAAGTTTCATTGTGGTTAGTTTGTTATTGGCATCATTCATTTATGATTGATGAGCTCCTTCCTGTTAAATGCCAGAGCACGTCTGAGCACTCAAGGGAGGAGAGAAGGAAGAGCCTTCGGGTGGCTGTCCTCGTGGATGCTGCTGCTTCAGAGTCATCGTTACTTTGCCTCGGAAGGGCCCTAATTGGACCGATCGTTCATTTGATTAAGTACGGGTTTATTGGTTACTTGTAACCATATGGTACCATTGAAGACTGTGTAACTGACCTATTGTGTCAGTTAAAGTGTTGAAAAACCAGAAGCCATGTTGTCTAAACTTCGTATCTTAAATCGTACCTGCATAGAAGGGCCTCAGCTGACGTGACGCGTTTCAATTTGCTCTCATGCTTTCTTTTCCTTAATGTCCTTTTGTGAATGTGTGCTTTTTGAAAAATTCTTTTTTAGGTTTAATGGGACTGTTTGAAAAACGTCGCTTCAGGAAATTCCTAGTGTATGTTGCCAACTTCGATGAAAACGATCCCAGAACTTTTGAGGGCATTGATCCTAAGAAGACCGCAATGCGAGATGTGTATAAGAAATTTGATTTGGGCCAAGATGTTATAGATTTTACTGGTCATGCTCTTGCACTTTACAGAACTGATGAGTAAGTTTTGGGTTTCTAGATTTGTATTTTTCTTGGGACACTCATTGAATTTCCCAGTTATCCATGGCAATTCTAACAACACACATGGCTGGCCATGTTATACTGTGACAGAAGTCGTTCTAGTTGCAAATCTGTGTTGAGCCTCTTACATACAACAGGAAGGTCGTGGACTGAAGTCCACTTGCACGAAAGACTAGAAACAACACCAAGAAAGAAAACTGAAGCCCTTGCCTAATACCCATTTCATTTTCTCCAGCTACTTAGATCAGCCATGTTGGGAAACCATCAATAGGATTAAACTCTACAGTGAGTCTTTGGCACGGTACGGCAAAAGCCCATACCTGTACCCACTCTACGGTCTTGGAGAACTGCCACAAGGATTTGCAAGGTAAGAGCCTGCGTCCAGCCTCCCAGTTGGAGGTGAGCCAGCGCCTCCCAGTCCTGAGCCGCCTCCAACACAGACTGTGTCTGAGGCAGAGTGTGGACAATGAGAGATGGCTGTCAGGAACAAGATGCTTTTTGTTTTCATTGAAGTGAAATTTGCATGCAGTGATATGCAGGTGTCTTCAGTTAAAAAATTCCGTCTGATAAATGTATAGACCTGTGAAACTAAAACCCCAATCAAGACATAAAACATTTCCTCAGCCCAGTACGTTCCCTTGTATCGCCTCGTCATCAGCACTGCCCCCCAGCAACTATATCTGTTACTTTGGGGTGAGGGGGTTGGGAATCTCACTCTGTTGTCCAGACTGGAATGCAGTGGCATGATCACGGCTCACCACAGCCTTGGCCTCTGGGCTTGGGTGATCCTTCTGCCTCAACCTCTGAGTGGCTGGGACTGCAGGCACACGCCACCCCACCTGGCTAATTTTTTTGTAGAGATGAGGTATCGCTTATGTTGCCCAGGCTGGTCTCAAACTGCCCAAAGTACTGGGATTACGGGCATGAGCCACAACGCCTGGTCTACATCTGGGATGTCTATCACCATACATTACTTTTGCTGGTTTATGAAGTTCATATGAAGGAGTAATACAATATGTGTTCATTTGTGCCTGGCTTTGTGTAAATATTTTTTACTAAGGCATATTGATATATGTGCTGGTAGTTTAGTTTTAAGTCATGGAGTGGGACTGCATTATATGAATTATGTGAGTATCCCACATTCTCCTGTTGGTGGACAGCTAGATTGTTTTCCATTTTGGCCATTATGAGTGAAACTACCATGAGATTGTCTATGTGTTTACTTAAAATTTACTATGAAATTACAAATCTTGCTGTGAAGTCTTCGGGGTAAATATCAAAAGTGAAATTGCTGACCAGTATGGCAAGTATATGTTTAAATTCATAAGAAACTGCCACACAATTTTCAGAATTGGTTGTGTCATTGTGCATGTTTGCAGCATTTATGGGAGTTCTAGTTATGCCATATTCCTGGTAACATTTATTATTGTCAGTCTTAAATTTCACCACCAAGTAAATCTCATTCTGGTTGTAATTTGCATTTCCTGAGGAGGAATGCTGATCACCTTTTCTTTTTTTTTTTTTTTTGAGTCGGAGTCTCACTCTATTACCCAGACTGGAGTGTAGTGGCCGCTCCCGGCCACCGTAGCCTCGACCCGCTGGGCTCTGGCGATCCTTCTGCCTCAGCCTTCCAAGTAGCTGGAACTACAAGCGCACGCTACCATGCCTGGCTGATTTTTTATTTATTGTAGAGATGAGGTCTCACCAAGTTGCCCAGGCGGGTCTCGAACCCACGGGCTCAGGCAATTCACTCACCTCAGCCTCCCAAAGCGCGGGATTACAGGCTGAGCCACCGAGCCCAGCGTTGATCACCTTTTCATGTGCTTATTGCCATTTGTATAGTTTTGTGCTGATTGTTCAAGTCTTTTGCACATTTTTAAAGACTGAGCATTTCTTTTGCTTCTGTCTTGTAGGAGATCTTGGTGTATTCTGGCAGCAAGTTTTGTCAGATGCGTGTATTAGGAATGTCTTCTCGAGTCTATGGCTTATCATTTGATAAGCAGAAGTTTTACAGTTTTGATGAAGTCCACATATCAAAAACTTAAAAAAACGTGGGACCTTTTGGGTCTTACTTAAGAAATTTTTACTTGCCCCAGTGGCACAGAGACTCTCCCATGACTTTTTCTCGAAGCTTTGCGCTTGACTCTGTCTCCCCTGGAAATCGTGCTGATGTGTGGGATGAGGCGGGCCAAGGCGCACTGGGGCTCACGTCTTTCCGCCCCGAGGTCTGGCTGTTGCGGCTGCGTTTGCTGAAGAGACTTCCTTTCGGGGCTGGTGCGGGAAGTCAGCTGGCCGTGCGGAGGAGTCTGGATTTAGTTCGCTTCCATGGCTTCTTTGTATCTCTCTCCATCGTCGAGTGCTACTGTTTTATTGTGCGTCTTGAAGTCAGGTGGTAGGAATCCAGCCACTTTGTTCTTCAGGGTGTGTCAGGGCCTTTGATTTCCATATGCATTTAAAAATGAGCTTGTCTGTTTCCCGAAAAAACAGCCTTGTTGGGATTGCATGACATCTGTAGATCTGTTTGGAGAAAAGATTATCTTAATAATACTGAGTCTTCCAATCCATGAATGTGATGATATGCTCTCCATGTATTTAGGGTTTCTTTGTCTCAGCTACGTTTTGCAGCTTTCATTGTTGAGATCTAGCACTTTTTTGTTCAAATCTTTTCATACTTTCATAGTATTTTAAATTATTTTGATCCTGCTGATAATGAAATTGTTTTAATTTTACTTTAAAGATATTTGCTGCCACTACACAGAAAGAGAATAGTTTTGTGTGCTGATCTTGTATCCTGTGACCTTGCACTTGCTAGTTGGACTGTTGTCACAGATTTCTTAGACATTTCCTTCTACATAGACATGTCATCTGTGAACAGTGATTGGATTCCTCCCTTATGACCTGTGTTTTTCCCCTTACCTTTAGTGCATGGGTGAGGACTTCCAAAAGGATGGAGAAGTGGTGAGAATGGGCTTCCTTGCCTCTTTCCCGGTTCTTGGGGGAGTGGAGTAGAATCCTGTCCCATTAAATGTCTTTGGCAGCTTTTTTGTAGGTGGTTCTGTTGGATCATCTTCCACTCTAGCCGTAGTTTGATTTGAGGGTTTCTATTATGAATGGGAGTTGACACTGAGTTGATCATATGGATTTTCTTCGTTATGCTATCAGTACAGAATTGCAGAGGCTGATCTTTCAATATTAAAATAACCCTGCATTCCCAGGGTAAATGCTCCTTATTCATAATGTATGTTCTTTTTATTCATTGTTAGGTTTAAGTTGCATGTGTGTGTATGTATGTATGTGTTTGTGTGTGTATGTACAATGAACACAAATACACTATGGATGGATTTTTTTTCTTTGTGTTTATGATAGATACGGGTTTTACAGCTCCTGTAATGTCCTTGACTGGTTTTTGTATTCGGGTTTGGTAGACTCACATAGTTAGTTGGAAGAGTTTCTTCCTCCTCTGTTTTCTGAAAGATTTTTGTGAAGATTGGATTTCAGTTGACCAGTGAAGCCATCTGAGCATGGAGCTTTTTTGGGAGGGAAGGCTTTTTACTAGAAATAAGGCTTTTCAAATATACAACCATGCATAACTTAGTATCAGGGACACATTCTGAGAGATGCATCGTTGGGGGATCTCGTTGCTGAGTGAACATCACAGAATGCACTTGCACAAGGCTAGGTGGCATAGGCTACTCCACACCAAGGCTGTGGCTCTCGGCCACCAACCTGTACAGCATCTTACTGTGCCACACAGTGGTGTTTGTGTATCTCAACATGCCTACGCATGGAAAACTGCAGTAAAAATTGGGCATTATAATCTTATACATGGTCTGTCATTGGCTGAAATGTACTTGTGTGTTGCATGACTGTACTGTTTCTTCCCGTTGCAGTTTTCAGTTGTGTTTTGCAAGGAATTTGTTTCAAACAAGTTCTTGAGTTTATTGACATAGAGTGCTTCATCTTCCTTTATTATCCTTTTGGTGTGTACAGGGCATGTTAGTGATGGCCCTGTCTTCATTCCTGTATTTGGTACTTTATATTTTCTGTTTCCTTGCAAGGATTTTAAACATTTTGTTTTTTCAAGCATCCAACATTTTGCTTTGTTGGTTTCCTTTGTAGCTTGATGTTCTCTTTCTTTCTTGATTTCTTGCTTCCCCTTGGGTTCATTTGCTTTTCTCTTTGCTTAGCCTTTTACATCTCCATACTCCATAAGCTCCACAACTTATTTTCTAGACTCTGCAGTACAGTGTTACGATTCTCTGCATTAAGCAATCTGTTTAAAAAGAGAAGGGAAGGGTGGCCGTTTCTGCTTCTCCACACGGTGACCACCCGTGCTGTTCATTCTTGTGCGTAGAGATTGCTTCTGCTGGTGTCGCTTTCTTCAGCTTTGTCCCGGCCCCGTGTGGGTGTGCTGCTTTAGTTTACCTGCAGTGCGGTTTCCCCTTCCTCTTCCTAGGACTTTCCGCTGGCTCGCGCTGTTCAAAGTGTTCGCAAAGTGTTCAGCGCTTTGAAGCAGCTGTTCCCTCAGTCCTCAGCTCCCTCAGTCCCGCGGCCTCCGCTTGGACTGAGAAGTTACTGGCTGGTCTCATTCATTCCTGTGTGGGATGTGTTTTCTCCCCTGGCTGCTTTCAGGCTTTTGAGAGTCTGGTCTTTGTCAGTCTGAGTAGGGTTTTCGTGGGTGGGTTTGCTTTGAGGTTTGCTGAAGCGCTTGGATGTTTAACTTTCGACATCAAATTGGACTTCTTGAAATCATTATTTCTTCAGATGTTCTGTCTGTCCCATGACCGCTCTCCTCCTCTTCGGGGACACCAACTACTTGTGTGTCAGACGCTGATACTATTCCTCGAGTCCCTGAGGCTCTGCTTGCTTGTTTTCTTGTCTTTCTTCTCTCTGTGGTTCATATGTCTTAACTTCACTCATTTTTTTCTGCTGTTTTCAATAGGCCGTTAATCCCATTACTTTATTTCTATCTTATTTTGTAGACATGGGGTCTTGCTATATTGCCCAGGTGGGTCTTGAGCTCCTGGGCTCAAGTGATCATACTGCCTTGATCTGCCAAGTGCTGGGACTACAGGCGTGAGCCACTGTGCCTGCCACATTGTTTATGGTGTGCTTCCTATATCTAGAATGTTTTTAGGATAGTTTTCATTTTTGTGAGATTCTGTTTACTCGTTTGGCTCTCCTGAATGTGTAACAACACATTCATCTTTGAGCAAGTACCTTCTACTAGGAACATGCGCTTGAACAAGGATGATGATGTTCTTGACCGTAATTGTGATGGTCGCCTTTGAACTCCTGCATGCTTTAACATCTGGGTAATCTGGGCATCTGTTTCTGTTGACTGCCTATGTTTACTTTGGATCCTGTTTTTCTGTTTCTCCATGTGTCTCATATTCTTGGATCGTATACTAGACATAGGGATTGATACTGTGTGGAGACCTTTTCTCTGAAGTGCTGGTTTTTGTTTGGGCAGACAGTGTGGTTATTGGCTGTGTTCATCTAGAACTTGTGGAGACTGGAATTTACATTTGGTCAGGGTGGGTCTCTTTTAGCTTCGCCTTTTGCCTTTGGAGGAATTCCCAGACACCAAGACGTGGTCCTCTGGGGTAGCCAAGCTCCTCCGGTGTGGCCATCTTCGACGTCAGACTCCTCTTGCCTTCTGCCCGGCAGCTGTGATCTCCGCGGCGCCTTCGGCCTTCCAGCTGCTGCTTTTTGATGGGTTCCTAAGGATTTGAAGAGGCCTTATCGCAGTGTTCAAGGAGCCACATCTGTTGGTTTCTTCGTGGCTCCTTCTGTCGTGGGACTTCCCGCCCCTTTCTTCCTCCTTCGGCAGTCCCCGGATCTGAGCATCCCTCCAGCCGCCAGCCTGTGGGCGTGCTGCTTCTGTTCTGCCTGCCTCCTGTTGCCAGGACTGGGAGGCGGACGCCTCGGGGGGAAAACCTCCGACACCGCCAGCAGACACCATCCACGTGGCGCCGTGCAGGAGTCCCTGGGTTCTGCCTGCCTTAGGCATCCTCCAGGGGCTTCTGGTGGTATTTCTCACATTCACCATTTCGTTGACATGCAGAAGGAGTAGGCTTGAGTAACTCTCCCCCATTACAGGTTGGTTGTTTTTTTGACTTGATGTTCATGTCTGGCTGCAACGCGAATTCGTGTTTCTGACT
This sequence comes from Cephalopachus bancanus, assembly GCA_027257055.1. Classification (NCBI taxonomy): domain Eukaryota; kingdom Metazoa; phylum Chordata; class Mammalia; order Primates; family Tarsiidae; genus Cephalopachus; species Cephalopachus bancanus. Next base: position 2,619,614 of record JAPVLO010000043.1, read on the forward strand.
CTTATAATTCCTGCTTTAACAGATTTTAAGTTAACATCTTTCCAGAGGGAAATCCAGCAAATATTTATTGCCTGTAACTCATTAAGATCTAAGGAAGGAGACTTTAGCAGTTGAAACAATTAACGTCATTAATTGAGATTTTGAAAATTTTCCAGGCTAAGTGCTATTTATGGAGGTACCTACATGTTGAATAAACCAATTGAAGAAATCATTGTGCAGAATGGAAAAGTGGTTGGTGTAAAATCTGAAGGAGAGGTGAGTAGCTTCTACAATTTAAAAAATCATCGTGTTGTGAAGAAAATGATGTCATCTAAAGTGCTTTTTTTGCCGCGGATGTGGGTGTTGGGTTCTCGGCTGTACGGGACTTATTTCCGCGAGGCGGAGTCCTTCATGACCACAGACTCGTGCAGGCGCTGTGCTTGATGTAAACAAATAGACCCTAGTGCTTTCTTGTGTCAGCTTGCTTTTTTCAAGACTGACTGTGCCTCCCAGTTGAGCTCTCGTGGCATGTGTTCTCTGTCATGGAGTGCGGGTGGGTGCCTGTCTCCCACATTTCCGCTCACATCCAGCTTTATTTGCGGCCATCCACACAGGTGGAATTCTGAGCCACGTTTCTCAGGCGTGAATAAAGAGAAGTCACTGTTGGTCTGCTACAGGCGAGTTCTGAGTTAGGAGGTCTGGGCCGGTGCTGCATGTTCCCGAAAGCTCTCAAGTGAAGAGAGTGCTGTTGATCTGTGGGTCCACACATTACAGAGAAAACTTGTCTTTCCTGTCACTGCACTGCTGGGTTTTCCTGCCACGTGACCCACTCTCAGCAGTTCCTGGGGTGGTGGGCTGGCTTGGAATTCTGCCTCATCAGTCCCTGCGTTCCAAACGTGCAAGCCTTATATTTTTAACGCTGAGCACATGGCAGTGTGGAAACCCTCTGGAAGGGGTGTTTTCAGTTGCTTAGACCTCACTGGAAGTGAAAACTTGAGATCAGACTTTGGTAGCCAGTGTAAGGGAGTGACAAGGAAGGGGGAAATGCAGGCTGGCCTGGGGCAGAAGGACCTGGTGTGACACTAGAGCCTGGCGGTCCCAAGAGGCCGTGTGGCACCCGCAGTCACGGAAGGCGACGTCCGCAGGGCACACAGCGGGCCGAGTGGCCAGTGTGGTGCTGGAACTGAGCCTTCGGTTATGTGACGCGGGTGGCATCCCTGTGCCCGGGAACGTGAGTGCAGTGTGCTTTATCTTCGACAGCGTTGCTCAGTTGGGTGTTCATACTTGATCAGAAACATCAGTGCCTTCTCTGTGACCCCCTTCATCTCGACTCTGTCGCGTCTACCTTAAATGAAATCACAGACGACTAAAGAAATGAGGTTTTAATTCTCAGGTATATCACCCAAAATGGTCAGTACCGTTTTACCACTTGGGCCCAGAGGACTTCACCTCAGCCACCTTTTCAGTACAGTCATGTGTCGCTTAATGACTGGGGTACCTTCTGAGAGATGTGTCGCTGGATGATCCTGTTGTCGTGTGAATGTCAAAGAGTGCACTCACACAAACCTAGATGGTCTAGCCTGCTCCACACCTAGACTGGATGGCATAGCCTGTGACTCCTGGGCTACAGATTTGTATCACATGTTACTCTACTGAATACTATAGGCAGCTGTAGCACAATGGCAAGTAATAATGTTTCTAAACATAGAGAAACTACAGCAAAACACAGTCCATGGCGTGGTAGCTCATGCCTGCAACCCCAGCACTTTGGGAGGCAGAGGTCGGGCCTGGCAGAGCGTTTGAAGCCATGAGTTTGAGACTCACCAGGGCAACGTGGCAAGACCTGTGTCTCTGCAAAAGATACATTAGCTGTGATGGTGTGTGCCTGTAGTCCTGCAACCTAGAGGCTGAGGTGGAAGGATCACTTGAACCCAGGAGCTGTGTTTGTGCACTGCACTTCAGCCTGGTGACAGAGTGAGGCTCCGTCTCAAAAATGACCATGCTGTAATAAGGTAAAAAGCAGTCCACCTGTCTCGGGCACTGCCGTGAATGGAGCTTGCAGGGCTGGAGCTTCCTTGGCTGAGTCAGTGAGTGCGCGGCGAGTAAGATGAAGGCCTGGGATGTTACCACTGCGCCCTACAGCAGACAGACTTTGGGACACACACATCTGCAGCCAAGTTTTCTTCAGTAACAAGCCTTGGCTTACTGCGACTCACTGTGTTGCCCAGGCTGGTCTGGGCTCACGCGATCCTCCTGTCTCAGCCTCCGGAGCAGCTGAGACTACAGGTGTGCGCCACTGTGCCTGGCTATGTGCAAGTTTAATTTTGTGGAGTCCCGTTTGTTCACTTCTTTTGTTGCCTGTGTCCTGGGTGTTATGTCCGAGGGATCACCGCCAAATCCAGTGTCCTGAAGCTTGTTGCTTCTGAGAGTTTTATATTCCGGTCTGGGGCCCATTTTGAGCTCGTTTTTGTGTGTGGTATGAGGTCTGGAAAGGTCCAGCTTCCTTCTTTTGCACGTGGATCTGGTTTTCCTGGAACCAAATGTTGGAAGACTTTTCCTCCCGCCCGAATGGTCTTGGCACTTGGTCAGAAATCACTTGACCGCAGAGGCGAGCGCTTCTAACTCTGGCCCTTTTCCGTTCCACTGCGGCGGGGGGTGTCTGCTTGAGCCCACGCCACGAGGCCGTGCTTACTGCCGCTTCACAGTGAGTCCTCCAGCTTCCCTGTTCTTTTTCAAGGTTGTTCTGGCCATTCCTGACTTCAGTCTCTTGAGATTCACCGTGAGTTTTAGGATGGTTTCTGACATCCTAACAACATCCGTGGACGTGGGCTACGTTTGTGCTTGTCAGTTCTGGACGTCTTTCCATGTACCTGTTGCAGATTGCTCGCTGCAAGCAGCTCATCTGTGACCCCAGCTACGTGCAAGACCGGGTGGAGAAGGTGGGCCAGGTGATCAGAGTCATCTGCATCCTCAGCCACCCCATCAAGAACACCAGCGATGCCAATTCCTGCCAGATCATCATTCCACAGAACCAAGTCAGCCGGAAGTCCGGTGAGTGGAGAAGAACACAGCCCAGGTGGAATTCTGTAAGATGGCATTTGCTGGGCAGCCCCTGGGGTCCCCTCCCACTGGGAGCTTTTCTGTCCTCTCAGTAAGTCCTGCTTTCTAAAAACAAAAAAAGATAGCATTTGCTTTGTGCTTTAGCCCAGATTCCTGATAGTAGGTGCTGCATTATCGCGAAGAGACTTCTGTTTACCTGTGAGAAACAAAAAAGTGTCCCTTGAGATGGCCAGGTCGGACGAGGAGCCCCGCCCTCGTGTCTGTCACCTGGGGCTGCACCCTCGTCTGTGGAGCGGACGGACTGGACGGGTGAGCTCGGAGTGAGCTCGGAGTCTCCCAGCTTCAACCCCAGCAGGGGCCTGGGGTCTGGCTCCAGGGCAAACTGACTCCGCTGCCTTTTTGGGCTGATGGTGCAGCTGCTTCCGCACCGTTACTTGTAAACTTAGTATTTCGGTCGAGTCCAGCATTGTGCTAGAAAACAACCTGCGTTTCTAGGATTGAGATCAGACATGGCTCTACGCCTCAGTTCTTAATTTCTCTGCCTTAGCCATCTGTCTTCAACCATTAGACTTCCCTGCCTTCCTTCCAGCTAGGATGGAAGCCCTAGGCCTTACTCATCTAAAATTAAACTTAAAAGGCGTTTTAAAGGACTAGGTACAGCCTATCTGTATTATGGTTTTAAAGAAACCCCACCCATGTCTAAAAAAAAGCCACGTCTGATGGCATGTACTTGTAGGCCAGCTTTAGGAGGCTGAAGCCAGGAAGGCTGGAGCCCAGAAGTTGAAGGCTGCAGTGAGCTATGATCGCACACTGCACTCCGCCCTAGGCAAGAGCAGGAAAGAAAACAGTAAACAGCACACAAGATTATACTGTAATAAAGGGACTCGGACTTCAAACTTCAAGAGTTCTTGAGCAGATCCTGGGTCCATGAAAAGTGTAAGATGCGTGGAGTCCCATAATGGCTTTCTGCTCTGGAGCCTACAGTTATCGGACAGAGGTGTAATACACCGCCCACGCTGCATCTCGAGAATTCTGTCCGTTTATCGTGCCAGCTTCGAAATTGTTGATGCGGATTCTGCAGTTCACTTATTTATTTGAATAAACACATAAGGAAATCACTACCGAACACATCCTTTGTGGGCTCTTCCAAACCTCTAAGTGCAAGGCCAAGTGGAAGACGGTCCCAGTCGTTGGTTAATATGGTTGCCCGGCTGTGACAGCTGCTGGGGGGAGATCCCATTCTCAAATTCAGGCGTCCACTGTCACAAGATCCAGCATCTCTGGTGGGTGAAGAGGATCCCTAGTGTTACTTGTGCCTTTTACATACGACTCGTGCTTCCAAGTCATTGTAGTTCCTGCCCGATGGCACGGGGGAAGCCCGAGTGCGCCATGTCCAGGTGGACGCACTCCATGAAGCGGCTGGTGTCATTTGTTCCTAGATATCTACGTCTGCATGATCTCCTCCGCACACAACGTGGCAGCCCAAGGGAAGTACATCGCCATAGTCAGCACCACTGTGGAAACCAAGGAGCCCGAGAAAGAAATCAGACCGGCCTTGGAGCTCTTGGAACCAATCGAGCAGAAGTGAGTGTCGCGCTCATCGGTGTCAGGGAAGATCCAGGGGATGGCTGGAGGGCTCCGAGTGCCCGGGCCGGGTGAGAGCCGGGCCAGCCGGCCCAGTGATCGGATGCTTTCTCCCCTCCAGGTTTGTCAGCATCAGCGACCTCCTTGTACCAAAGGATTTGGGGACCGAAAGCCAGGTGAGTGTGGCGACGACGGCACGGATGCGAGACACGCCCACGTAGCCTAAGTCTGTGTCATCTGTGTTTCCAGATCTTCATTTCCCGCACGTACGACGCGACAACTCACTTTGAGACGACCTGCGACGACATTAAAGACATCTGTAAGCGGATGACAGGATCGGAGTTTGACTTCGAGGAGATGAAGCGCAAGAAGAACGACATCTGCGGGGAGGACTAGGCAGCGCGCGTCCTCGCGCCTGGGGCCTGCAGGTGGCGCGCATTGTGTGCAGTCGCGATTGAGAGGCCTGCCTTTGAGATCCGGACGGAGAGACTGGGGCGCGGTGCCAGTCAGTACCCCCCTTCCTCTTTCTAGTATCATGTCTTAACTTGTTTCCATGGAGTGGCTATTCAGAATTGGCGGGTTACCACATTCTGTCCAATTTAACCAAACTGGCTTTTTTTCCCCTAGTTGAAGGATCGGTTTTAAGCAAGTATTGCCAGACTGATCAGAGAACTTGAGACGGTAGCACTAGAGGTGGCATTCGCACCTTCTGGTCATTGTAGCCGTGGCAGTTGTGTGCTGCTGCTGCTGACGGCTGGAGCCGTACCGTCGGCGTGCCGCCGTCCTCCTGACGGCGAGGAGGTTCCCAGTGGAATACCCTGTGGCCTGGGATGGCATCGTGTTTTCCGATGCCTCGAGGCATCGCGTATGTCAAGTATGGTGGCATGGCCCACACCGCATAACCTCAAGCTGGGCTTACGTGGGCGTTAAATTCCACCCCCGCTCCAGACGTGGGGCGTCACTGGAGGAAGCTGCGATGTGGCATCTTAACCTGATACAACGGATGAGAGAAAAGGGGAGAGGAACCGATCTCAAGCAGGTAAAATGTGGAAGCATCTTTGTGTCTCAGGCTGGCCTCGTCACTGGACCAAGCTGCAATGCAGTATCGATTTGACAGAGCCTCTGCCGTCTCAACATGGCTCCAAATGATTTCTGTACTGCAAAATAAAGCCAAACTCTGGAAACCAGTACCCTGTTTGGTCTGTGTGGATTGTCATGCTGGCTGCACACCTGCTTTGGGAGAGCTGGTGTCCATGCCAGGCACAGGCGCCAGCCAGAAGGTGCTCAGGGGCCGGGAGTGGGTCCGCGCTGAGCTGGGGCCGCTCCAGCAGCTCTGGCGTCCGGCTTCCTGTGAGCAGCCCTCCGGCTCTATGCTTGGCGCAGTCTGACAGCTCGTCTTTGCTGATCTCAGTAGTGGTTTGGAACAAGTACTCGACGCAAATAACGAGTTCCTGCCTTTACTAACTTTGCTTACAGAAGCAGTTACCAGGGAGTTGAGTGAATGCTGGAACAGGTACTGTAATGGCTTGTGTGTAATTAAGTTAGTGCAAGCGAGGCCTTTTCCCTTGACAGTGTCAGGCCTTGCTGTGCATGCTGTTGTGACTGCTAGATTAAAGGTGAGGTGACCTGTTTAAGAAACGAGGGCGGTGATTTAGACGATCGGATTCTCGTTCTGTAACTTCAAGTTGTGACCTTTCAGTGCAGGCGAAGGCACAAGCTGGTTGGTGCAAGCGGAAACCTCAGCACAGCTCCAGAGCCTCCATCCAGCATGTGGACTGAACCCCTCCCGTGCCGGGCCAGTGGAGACAGACAATGGCGGGCTCTGGGCCTATCCCCTCTGGGGACACACATTACTCTGTGGCTTGGTCGGGTGTTAGAACAGTTACAGAAAAGGCAGCTTAGACATGGAGGATGTCCTTGTGAGCTTTTCACAAGGGCATGCGGACTTGGGGCACAGCCTGGAGGGTGAGGCTATCGGGCTGACAGTGCTTGGCAGGTTGCAGGCACTCAATAAGTGCGACGTTCCTCTTCGCAACGTGAAAGTAGTTCACTGTGCCAAATGCAGTTCTGGTTCCTTGCTAGATTCTTGTCCGTGGGGCAGAAAAGTTAAAAACTCGAGTTCTTTCTTCTCCTGGGAAACTGCTTTTGTCTAAGTGGGAATGTGATACCTACCTGCCATCAAAAGTTGGATGACTTTTTTTTTTTTTTTTTTTTGAGTTGGAGTATCACTCCATCACCCATGCTGGAGTGCAGGGGCATGCTCACGGCCACTGCAGCCTCAACCTGTTGGGTTCAGGCGATCCTTCCGTCCGTCTCAACCTTCCAAGTAGCTGGAACTACAGGCATGTGCCAGCCACCACTCCCGGGCCAATTTTTTTTGGCTTATTGTAGAGATGAAGTCTTGCCAAGTTGCCCAGACTGGTCTTGAACCCGCAGGCTCAGGCAATCCTCTCGCCTCACCTCAGCCTTCCAAAGTGCTGGGATGACAGGCATGAGCCACCGCGCCCGGCCAAAAGTTTGATGACTTTTGACAGAAGATTCTCTGTAAAGGCCATGGGAAACGTCCTCTTGAGTACCTGACTTTGGGAAGAGAGGAACACCAGAAGCACCAGCCAGGGAAACAGGAGTGAGGAGGGAGGAGCCTCTGGAAGCTGATTATTCCTGCCTACAAATGCTATAACGTAACACCCCATACACGTCCAGCTTTTACTATAAATTCATTGGCAGAAACATGATTTTCAGCTGTCTTTATTGAAAAAATGAAACAAATTAGTTACAAAAACCTTTGCCTCAAATAGATACTATGTATCTCACAAATGTTTTTTGCTTGGTTTTGAGTTTTCAAGATCACTGTAAAAATTATTTCTAATATCATAAATAAAGGATTATTTCTTCCTCAGAAAGTTGACTTTGTAGTGCAGTATTTACAAAAACCAAGTAAGTGAAAAACGAGTTTATAAATCTGTACCATTTAGGAAAAAAATTTCAACTTTATGTAGTGTTGCTTGTATAACAGCAAATAAAGCCATTAAAAATGATAGTTTTTCCAAGGGTGGTAAAGTCCTTAACACAGACCATAATGTGCGTCATACGTTTTTCTGATGTTAACATGCAAAAACGATGCTATTAAAATAGACTTGTTTTTGCTCCAAATAAGTAGACACAATTCTTGTCTTTAACATTAAGCTCTACAACTTTGAAGGAAGGCATCCTGTCTAAAGTGAAAATAACTTAAAAACAATATGTAACACTGCAACCCAAAGCCCTACTGTGCCTCCATGAAGCCAGACATCTCAGCAACATGCAAGAAATGAAAGAAGGAAAACTTTACAAGTTGCGGAACGCTGACTTTAAAATATGAGATGTTCGTGGGTACCAGAGTTTTCCACAGAGAAGGAACGTTACAGTCTGTTGCTGACATCCGTGTCGGGGCAGGCTGCAGTTAGGTCACCTGGAGAAACACAAGGAACGTGTGCTAAGTGGGCTGCTCTGTCTCAGAAAGACGCCTGTCCTCAGGGCGCACGTGCAAACGCACAGCATGCAGGTGCAGTTTTCATGGAGCGAGCATTCCAAAGGAACAGCCGACATGGAACGTGAAGAACCATTTTCCTTCTGTTCCCCTCAGATTTAGGCGTCAGTATCTGTTGCCAACAACTGCAGGGCACGCGGGCAGTGGAGGATGTGCTCTTACCAGTAGCTACTCCTGAACGGAGCTGCTACTTCTTGTATATTTTCTATAAAGCCGTTGACATCTGTAACAAGGATTCCACTGCTTTCAAAGATTTCTCTGGAGACAGTAGGCTTGTCTATAACAAGAAGAAGAAACACTTGGTGAGAAATACCATCAATGTACTTTTTTTTTGAAGGAGCAGAAGCCCTTTAAGGAAAAAAACCCCCAAACCAAAAAACAGTCCTTTGTGGAACTCCATCACAGTCTGGGGAGAGGCAGGAGAAAGTGTCTGGTTCGGGCTGCCCCGTGGGGTGGGGGCGGGGGAGGAGGACAAGCGCCACTGTGGCTCTGGACTCCCGTGTCACAAGATCCCGGGCAGGACGAACAGAAGCATGGGGAATGACCCATGGGGACAGGACCCGCGGGAGCTGAGGAGGCTCTGCTGGGACCCCCTCCGAGGCCAGCCCAGCAGTGCCCTGCCCCCAGCACGCTGAAGTCAACTGGCCTCGGCATCCGCGGTTCCCAGTGCTCGGGAAAGTGCTCGAACCAGTATTCGGGGGAAAGAAAACCAGTAACACAGAAAGTAACACTAATGTCAAAACATATACGACGACAACTATCTACACTGTGTTAGGTATTGGCATATATCTGGGAGATGATTTACCTATGTGGGAAGGTGTGTATAGGTTGTTTGCAAATAGGCCATTTTGTATAAGGGGCTTAAGCATCTGTGGATTTGGGTGATTTTGGTGTCCAAGGGACAACTAACTACACTGTGTATTTAATGACGCTACTTGGAAGGACATCCCCAGGTCTGACCCATTTTGGCTTTAACCGAGGCTGTACTTACCTGTTAGGAAGACAGCAAACCTGGCATCAATATGCTGAATTTGCAGGTTTATCAAACACTTCAAAATTTCCGTTTTTGTTGATGACCGAGAATCGCACTGATGGTAATGAAGCGATTCAATAATATTTGCACCCTGGTATGACTTCAGTATCATGTTCTTTTTATGTGCAGTCGAATCCACTCTGAAAAGTACACAGGAATGGTAATAATCAAATTTAAACTCAGTATATGTTTGTGACAGCTCAATTGTGTGTGTGTGTGTGTGTGTGTGTGTGTGTGCGCACGTGCACTTTACACTACATGTTTGTTTTTCAGTTTTATTCTTTGCACTTTTCTTGCCTTCAGTTTAAACATGTCATAATATTCAAACTCATGTGAGATCCTCTTTTTTTCTTGATGTTCTTTTTCTCTGCTTATTCTTTTCATTTTATTATTTTAAGACACAGGGTCTCACTGTCTCCCTGGTTGGGCTGCAGTGCACAATCACAGCTCACTACAGTCTCATCTCCCGAGTAGCTGGGACTAGAGGCGAAAGCCTGCCTCATTAAAAAAAAATCCCACCTTACAACGAAATTGAGTTCAGAGGGCTTACGTAAATCTTCAAGCTGCACGGTGTAATGAGGTGAAATTTAAATTGCAGCTAATGGGATGGTGGATGCAGGAGAAGCAGAACTTGGTCGCGAGAAAGAAAGCCACAGAGGCACGACTCCTATCGGGTGTCCTGACATCTGTGCCAGGCCACCATTTCGAGTCAGGGAAAGAGCCAGGGCCCCACGCGTGCCTTTGCCTCCCCTTGCTGTCCACTTCCCGGCCGAAGTTAGAAGGCCAAAGCGACCAGTGCCTAGCACGCAGCAGGCATTCTGTAAACGAGGCTTACTTTTCCCTTAAGCTCCAGGAAAAAACCCGCTCCTTCAAGGAAGCGACGGAGTCCACACAGTGAGTGTCTAAGTTACAGTCACTTCAAACAGCTGCAGATGAGAAAACTGAAGATTCAGTGGGCAAGACAGCCAAGCCACCTGCCCAAGGCGGAGGAGCCGGCTCATTTTCTGACGCCTCCTGGATTCGGCTGTCCTGCCGGGGAGTGGCCTCAAAACACAACAGCCGTACTCACTCCTCTGGTAAATACAGGTGCTAACAAGGGCCTGGCCCCAAGCTACAGGACATCACGCATTTACCAGCACGGCCCACCTTGGCAAGCCTGGCAGGAATTCCCAGCGGACCTCACTGAGGTCTGCTTCACAGCCATGGCTCTGACAGCCCTGGCTCCACGCTTATCACGTCTTGTGGGCAACTTCTTCACAATTAGGCAGAACCAAACCTTTCACTTCTCGCCTCTCCGAGGCCTGTGACTACGTCTCCCTTCTGTTCTCTTTCCTGTTTCACTTGCGCCCCTCCTCTGCTCTTGACTCGCGCCAGCCTTCGCCACTGACGTCCTCTTCCTGCTTGTTGGGGAAAACCCAAATCACGCACATCCCCGTCACCCTAGTGATGCGCAAACGTGGTTTACGACTCCAACTTCTACGCCACACCTCCTTCCTTCTGCAGATAGAAAGTTGCATGTGCTTCTACTTACTGGGTAAGTGCTGTGTGCCATTACTTTCTATAAAGTTTAAAAATACACAGCTACACAGTCTGTATTTCTTTCTAGTATTTGCCTAGAGATGGAACTGATGTTGATTCTGCAATTACTGATAAGCACCAAGAGCTGTAAACATCTTTGTGGAAAGAGTGGTTTTTAAAAGCTAGGTTCTTCTCCAGGCTGGGCAACAGAAAAGACCCTGCCTTCAAAAAAAAGCTAGCTAGTGGCTGGGTGTGGTGGCTCAAGCCTGTCATCCCCGCACTTTGGGAGGCCGAGGTGAGGGGATTACCTGAGCCCAGGGGTTCGAGACCAGCCTAGGCCACTTGGCGAGACCTCGTCTCTACAACAAAAAATTGGCTGGGCGTGGTAGTACACGCCTGTAATTCCAGCTACTTGGAAGACTGAGCCCAAAGGATCGCCTGAGCCCAGCAGGTCGATGCTGGGGTGACCGTGAGTGTGCCACTGTACTCCAGCCTGAGCGAGAAAGTAAGACTCCAACTCAAAATATAAAATCCCCCAAGAGGCCAAAAGGATGTATGTGAAGAGTTTTCGGACAAGTTCTCGTCATGCACCTGAGCAGGAGGAACGCGAGCACAGCCACGCACCACACGAGATTCCCTCCAGGGTGGGCCACGTATACAAAGGGGTCCCGTAAGATGGCAATACTATATTTTTGCTGTACATTTCTGTATTTGGGTACACAAATACTTGGCACTGGCTACAAGTGTCTACAGTGTTCAGCACGGTCACATCCTGTCCAGGTGTGTCGCCCCGGAGTAGCAGGCTGGACTGCCCAGGTGTGTGAACGACACTCAGCGATGGTCACACACGGACAGACTCGCCTAACGATGCCTCTCAGACCACATCCCTGCTCTTTCTTCCCCCAAGACGAAGTACCGCTCCATCTGTCACCCAGCTGGAGTGCGGCGGCACAACCTTCACACTGCAGCCTTGACCCGGGCTCCAGCAATCTTCCTGCCTCGGCATCCCAAGTAGCTGTGACTCTAGGTGCAGGCGACCACACCCGGCTAACTGAAAACTTTTTTGGTGAAGATGGGGGTCTCACTATGTTGCCCAGGCTGGTCTTGAACTCCTGGGCTTGAGTGATCTTCCTGCCTTGGCCTCCCAAACTGCTGGGATCACAGGTGTGAGCCACCTGGCCTTTATTTTCTCATTTTGCTAAAACCGTGCCAACATTTCAAGTCTCCAAAACATCAATGGAGCACATTCAATAGATTTTTTTACAGTTCATGGTGGTAGGACCAGAGCCTGGCTATACGGGCATCTCGTGACGGCCACGTTTGACCCCCTCACTCCTGGTTAGTCTAGAGAAGCGTGTGCCTCATCTGCTGATTATGTCACAACAGTGTGCTTCGATGAAAGCCCTGCCGCAGAGACGACCCAATACTCAGCGGGCAGCCCTCCCACGGTGTTTGGCGAGAGGGTGATTTCCACTCCAGCAGCGTCTGGCGTGCGCAGCAGGAGGGCACCCCCGCCCCAAAGTGGAAGCGACAGTCACACAGCAAGTCCTGACCTTCTGTCGTCCTTCAGCTTTCTGTTTTCCCTGTAGTGAAGCAGCCACCTCCACCTTCCATTTCCATTCAGCTCTTCCAGGATCTTGACAATTTCCTTCAGCTGAACTACAGAAGAAATGTGGCAAGACAAGAAGTGTTGGTTCAGGGTGTTTGGGCTCATGTGAAGTCCAGTAATGACTCCTTGTAATGAGCCCCAAGAGCTGAGACCCGTGGCTGAGAGCACCCCGATCCTGTCGCTTCCGTGGGTGGTCAGCATCCCGCTGCCCAGTGCATGACCCGTGCCCCTCAACCAGGCCCACCCGCTCCCACTTCGGTGGGCGAAAGCTGCGCAGGCCAGCACACAGCGGTCCCCAGCCACGACAGCTCTGAGTGTGTGCAGGTGTGTGACAGAGAGCAGCGGGCGGTCCAAGTTTCTAAATGCCGAATCTACAGATATTTTAAATCCCAGGTTCATGCAGATGTCACACTGGTTATTGAGGTCCAGAAGTGGCATCCTTCCAGTGTGACAGAGCCAGGGTAGGTTTGGTTTACACGTAAAGTGTCCTAGTAGAAGGACACCTCTAGGCGTTTCCCAGCAGATAATTAAACAGGACAGCTTTTATCTGATACCAGCAAGATGGCAGGGGTGATACTATCACAAGTGTTCGAGAAGGCTGATTCCCAGCAAGGCATTTCATACGGAGCTAGCCTGACCAGGCAAGGGAAGGAGGTAAACGCCACAAAAAAGTCCTGGATTTGCATGATGCGCTACCGAGAAGGAGGGATGTGGAATCCTGGGTTTGCATGCTGCGCTACCGAGAAGGAGGGATGTGGAAGCCAGCGTGCTGGTGGAGGGACCCCAGATAGTGCGTAAAACAAAACCAGCGAAAGCCCTGCTAGGAGAACTGCTGCACGAAGAGAGTGCAGCAGAGCAGATGCGGAGGTTAAGCCTGCACTCAGGGTCAACTGGCAGTCTCTCGAGCTGCTCCTGTCTTCTTGTTCAACTAGTGTTTGGGTCGCTGGGTGAGAAGTGGGTTGACTAGACTTCCAAGAAGAAGCAAAAGAAAACAGAACCAACCTAGTGTTAAGGCTTCCAATATCTTGTCATCTGAGACCACGAAGCCCCCTGCACAAAACAGCTCTTGGTAGGTGTGATCAAGAACATCCCCAGGGCTGTCAATTCCAGCAAAGATGACGCCGGGCAAACGTTTCAGCTTCAGCAGAGAAGGGATCTACAACATAAGCAGACCCCGTGAAGTCAGGCGTGCTGGGTACACTTTTGCAAACGCCCCCTCGCTTCCCACCCAAGGGTCTCAAGTCTCAGGACCGCCAGGATGGCTGGCTGGGGCACGGCCCTGCATAAGCAACAGCTGAGCCAGCGGCTGCACGCTCATCGGCGCTCGCCAGTGGGAAGGTTTCCAGCTCCCCGAGGTGGGAGTGACAGGCTGAGGCAGGGCCACATCTGAGGCCAGCAGCCACGACGGCCACCCCCCCGCCCGCTCTGCCCCTGGCTTGCAGGCAGCGCTGGCACGCTGGGCTCGGGGTGCTGCCCACTCAGCAGCAGGACTGCACAACTCATCGATGCGTGTCTACGGATGGGGGTCTCCTGGGGACAAGCGCTTCCTGCTATTCAGCTGGTGGGTGACTTTAACAGTTTTGCAATTTTCCACAAGTTATTTTGTTTTCTGAGTCGCCCAGGCAGGAGTACAGTGGTGCGATCACAGCTCACCGCAGCCTCAACTCTCTGGGTTCAGGTGATCCTCCTGCCTCAGACTCCGGAGGAGCTGAGACCACAGGTGCCACCACGTCCAGCTAATTTTTCTGACTTTTTGTAGAAACAAGGTCTTGCTACATTGCCCAGGCAGGCCTCAAATGCCTGGGCTCAAGCAGTCCTCTCGCCTTGGCCTCCTAAAGCACTGGGATTACAGGCGTGAGCCACTGCGCCCAGCCAAGTTTTTAAAAGCAAGATTTCTTATTGTTAGACAAGTCATGCAGATGAATATCTCAGATGACAAAATTTAGCAACCTCTCTCTCTCTCACCGTAGTTCTTCGTTCATATGACCATCTCCTTAACTCTGAAACATCATCTGCCCTACAGACACCTTGAGATCCCAGCCCCCCAGGTGACTTCTCTTGATCTCAGTGCCTCCCGCTTCGAGGTGCAATGGTGATGTGTGTGTTAGCTTTCCCCGTAAGAAGGGCGGTGAGGAGCCCGCTTCTTACAGAACCCCCGAGTGCCTGGGGAGCACCTCTTCGTACGAAAGGCCTTCCCGACCCACCTGATGCAGACGTGATGCTATGTCTTCGTTTCGGATGATGATGACCAGCGTGTGGCTCTCTCTGTGGAGAGCTTGACAGAAACGCTGGGGTTCGACTTCGGTGTGGCCTCCTTTCCTCAGAAGGTTCTGAAATATCGACCAACAGCCATTGCTTCAAACAACGTGGCACAAAACTACTTTTCTGACCACCACGTAGTAAAAGATGAGTATTTTCAAACACCCGTCTACTTTACATTGAGATTCACCTGCTTCAAGGGATGAGCTGCCTGGGAAAGCTGGACATTTATCTTTTCTTTTCTTTTTTTTTTTGAGTTGGAGTCTCACTCCGTTGCCCAGACTGGAGTGCAGTGGCCGCTCCCGGCCACCGCAGCCTTGACCTGCTGGGCTCCGGCAATCCTTCAGCCTCAGCCTTCCAAGTAGCTGGAACTACAGGTGCGCGCTATCACGCCCGGCTGATTTTTGATTTGTTGTAGAGATGAGGTCTCGCCAAGTTGCCTGGGCGGGTCTCGAACCCGCGGGCTCAGGCAATCCACTCACCTCAGCCTCCCAAGGCACGGGATTACAGGCTGAGCCACCGAGCCCGGCTGGACATTTATCTTAATGCTTTGCACTCAAATGTCCCCTCTGAAGGGACTTCGTCAACCTAGCAAACCACTCAGATGACCCCTCAGAAATTGGTCAAGCTTCAGACCCATCAGTTGAGAAGTGATTTTCAGGAATCACAACAAGTGCATCCTTCCACATCTTGGAACAACAGACTGGACAATAAACTACATATTAATGTGGGAGGAAGGAAACCAGACTGCACTGTCTGCTCAAATAGAAAAACACCAGGTGGAAGACATCCAACAAGTTAGTACTGCACAACATGGATCCATGAACCGATAATGCATGTAACTGTTTCACATGCTACCACACTTTAGAAAGAGATATAAAATTTTGATTTGTCATAAATAAGTTCCTCAATGACCCAAATTCCATTGTAAGCAAAGTATCGCTACAATATAATAATGCCAGTGGTTCTCATGCTGTGCTATTTAACATGGCGTGATTTTTCACTATTTTGTAAGAAGGTGTGGTCGAGCTGCTGGAGGGTGATCTGCAAGCTGTGTCCGAGTGCAAAGGGCCAAGACACCCAGTAAATCACCAGGCGTCTCCTGATGCGACACTGAGAAGAGCAGGACACAGCATGGTATCCGGGCATTCTCGCCTAAAATGCACTAATTAGGAAGAAACGACATATGAACACAAATTGAAGAACATTCTAACAAACAGCTGGCCTGTGGTCTTCAAAACCGCCAGGGTCATAGATAAGGAATGGCAGAGGAAGGACTCCAGGAAGACGTGACACCGGGGTGCCAAAAACACACACACACATTTTCAGAGATACTCGCCATCATCAGAAGTGGCTGGACGCTGACAGCAACCACTTTCAACACCTCTTGTAACTGCAGAAGTCTAAAGTGACCTGTATTCATTCACCTTATTGAGTATTACTATCGCAATGCAGTTTTCCTTTTCTTAAAGTGTGCATACCTTTCTTGGCACCCTCTGTATTTGTATGCGAAAAGGCTGGTGGAGATGGTCATAGTGGATGAATATTAACTTCCTGATTACATAGATGAGTATCCTCACACTCAATTAATGCACATCTAAGTATCAAGAGGCAATGGCACATCACTGCGTATGCAACACAGTTGCCAATGGGTCAGAAATGTTGATAACGGGGTATCTGGGTAGAGGGTACTGCTTCTCTAACATTTCTGTACATTTTAAAATGTTACATTTAAAACTATTAAAGAAAAAACATTTGGGCAACCCCTTCGTGTTCCCTCCCACTGTGAGAGCTTTTCTGTCCTCTCAATAAAGCCTGCTTTTAAAAAAAAGTTTTAATGATATCCATGCCCAATATAGAAGAGAAATAAATTGAGAGGATAAAACGAGGGAGCTAATGGTGAGTCAAGACAGATTCTGGCTCTACCCAAGCCAGAATCTCACTATGGTTCCAACATTTAAATTTAAAGTACATTTAATTCTATGCGAGTCACTCAACAGAATGTTAAGTTATCCTAATATTCAAGTTTTTAAAAATACACGCAAAACCCAAAGAAGTTCCTCTCAACTATCCACACTAATGGAGAAACACAGTTAATAATATTTTAGAAATCTGTATTTTAACACTAGAATATATTTGAATGTGGGCATGTCTACTATGGTAACTTTGGTGAAAATGAATCACTGCCCTAATTCTGGAACATCATACAAATCTTGAAATATAGTACAAATGGCAGATCCTTGTAGGAAGACATTAGTATGCAGATAAGACTGAGCTGTGATACTAAACTTATTATTTCTAAACTGAGAAAGCAATTAGCATAAAGTACAAGAAAACGTGGGTACTTTACCTTTGTTCTTACAAAGAACGATCTGTCTTCTGTTTCGACAAGGTAGAACAGGAAGGTACTTTTACAAGCCTCTTTCATAACACTTTTGAGCTTGACGTGCAGATTGGAACACAAGTCTGTGATCATGTCTTCATAGGAGGCTGACTGTCTCGGGAATGGTGGATACACCTCTTGAGACGTGGCTTCTCCAGAGGTGTCATTTAACTCTTTGTCTTGGAACACCACCTGGTCGCTATTCATCATCACCTTGTTGAACTCAGCATATTCACTGAGAATAAGTGAGATATCACTCCGGCATTCTTTCAAAGTACTGTTGTATTTCAGTTTGTTCAGGTGGCATGAAGCAGTCTGATTTCTGTGAGAATCTGTAAGGTCTCGACTGTGGCCACAGCTCTCCTTCCTAAAGGAGCAGGAACCGTCCAGGCTGCTGGATGTGTGGCCTCTTGGGGGCTGATTCTGCTGTCTGGGGTCTGAGTGTACAACTGTGACCCTAAGGGGGCTTCTGCTCCTGGACGAGGGGTGCAGAAATGGAGCCTCAGACATTTTTGTCAAAGGGAAAGCTTCAGTGGCAACTTGGATAGGGGACTCCCTTGGAAAGACGCTGGCGGAGGAGGTAGAATGCTGACAATCCCCATTCTTCAGGGTTTGCTTTAGCTTATATACGAAACGCAGGTACTCAAGGTCTAGAGTGTTCTGGGTGAGGTCATCTGCCACTCGCTGAGTGCCTGTCCAGTTGAGCAGGCTGCGGTTTGCAGTAAAACTCAAGTGTCTCCTGGGGCTGTGTACACTTCTCGGGGTGTCTTTAAGCTCTTTTGTTACAGTGAAGTTGGCATACATCCTGGACACCCCGTGGAGATCCCGGATTTGGACATAACACGGCACACGGGCGTCTTCTTTCTTGACCCCACCTGTACAGTGTCTGGGAAGGAGGCCCGTGTCCACACCCGGAATCCAGCTGGAGCAGCCCCAGTCCTCACGGGCACTGCTGTGCAGGCTCATCATTAAGCCATACCCGTCTGGGGCAGCAGCTTTTTTCCTCCTGGTATGACTGCCTCTCAGAGTGTAAGAATCCTCTGAGTCTAACTTGAGGTTGCTACAATCACCAAGAAGGTCTAGGTCAGAGTCTCCAGAAAGCGGTTCATAGTGCATGTCAGAGTTCATGCCGACCCCTGGCCCCGAGTCTCTGCCCCGGGTTTCAGAGCCAGCCTTGGTCATGAGCTCTGGCCCAGCATCCTCCCTGTCCACCTGGTCTCTGGAGAATCCAGAGACAGAAGTGTCAAAGGACTCTGGAGCAAAGGCAGCAGAAGGCTCTTCTTTACTGAGATTCTCCCTGGAGGCTGCTGCATTCGGGTGAAGACCAGCATAGGCCGAGAAAGCCCCAACATCCCACAGCTCTGTTTCATATGTAGACATACCTGGCAGTGTGTGGGTGGCTTTTTGTTCACCTTTTGGAGGAAACGCCGTGTTGGACTGCGGGCCAGTGGTGCTGAGACCAGTGGCTTCTTCATGCGACTCAACTTTAGTTTCACTGTTCTTGAGCAAACTGGCCATTCTGACTGCTGGTATTTCCTGGGTCTGAAACTCCGGCTTGACGCTGATTGGTCTCATGTAATGGGTTAATGCAGCGCTCCCTGAGGAAGAGCCAAGTGCAGGAACCTCTGAGTGCTCGCGGGCCTGTGTGGCACAAGCCGCACCAACTGAGCCAGTGCTCGTTGACTTCGCTGGTGGATGGCTGCCTTCGTATGCTGTCACATCACCGCGGCAGAGGTTTATCTTAATGTCTCTAGGGCTCAGCTGCTGTTTCAATGATGCAGTCACTAGGCCACTCGGAGCACTTGCAGAAACCAGCGTGTCAGTCCGAGATTCATTTTCGATAATCTTTCTGGGACTAAATGGAGGTTCGCTGGACTCCAAGACGAGATGTTTTAAGTCCAAATTTCTGTTCTCTACACTCATTGGCTGTGAGGGATTTCCTGACGTGACCAGTTTGTCCAGAGAAGGCGCAGAGGCTCCTTTGTACCCGGCTGTGGAGCCAGGTCGGTTTTCTTCTGCAATACAGAAAAGCTGCAGCTTTTCTGAGAAAGACAAGTCTTCATCACACTCACCTGGGACACGTTCCTCATTTATTTGACCAGGAAGAGTTAGTCCACCCTCTCTTCCTGGCCGATGAGGTACAGGAAGAGGCACTTCAGCGGAGAGCCGCGTTTGTCGTACCTGAGTTAAGTGATCTTGTCCCACTGGACAGGCAGGCCCCACAAAAGAATGTTCTGCTTCTGCTGTGCCTACGTCTCCTGACTCAAGCTGGGAGAGTCTGTTATTCTTCTCACACTGTGTACCATGAAGCTTTGAGCCACATGGAGACACAGCCTGGGAGGATTGTGTCTCTTCAGCTGGTACTGGGGTGTCAGGACTAGAAGCTGGTGACACTTCCTCAATTAGAGAATCAAAGGGAAAGTCAGAGGTCACATTAATTTCCTCTGTAATCTCCAGGGTGCAACTTTCTTTAGAAAGTATTAACGTGACTGGCTGTAAATTATCTCCCTCTCTCTCCTTATTTTCTACTGGTTCTTCTGACACTGCAGGAGACACAGACACAGAATCAGCAGAAGTCAATTCTCCGCTTTCTGCGAGGGTTGCCTTTTCTGGCTTGCCTGTTTCCTCAGCTACACCCTGAAGTTCTGGCCTTGGTACCGGGGCCTCCTGAAGCGGCTCTATTTTACCAGCCGGCATTTCTTCTTTGGGGCTTGGAGGTGGTGACACTGTTATCAAGTCAATGTCAGAATCCTCCTCGGATACCTCTAGGCTGACCTCCTCTCTCTTCGCAGATAGGCTCGTTGGTTCGATGAATACCGAGTCACACGATTCAAAATCTGTATTTTCACTCTTTAGACCACTCTTGTCATTCTTCCTTAGTTCTAAAGAGCCGTCTGATATGCTGTGGCTGGATGCAGTACAAGGAAGTAAACGCTTTCTTCCCAAGGTGGCAGAGGGTGGTGATGAGACCGCTTCACCCTGTGTCGGCTCTCTCCTCTCTTCTGAAGAAACGCTAACAAGACTCTGAGTCTGCAGAGGGACATCTTGAGTGCGTCTCACTTCTTCACTGGGTAGCGAATAACTGGAACTTTTAACCAATGATAATGCTGCCATGACGGCTGCCTTATCAGGCTGTGATGAGACTGGAGGCAGCATCTCATTTTGTAATGAACACCCTTCATTCTCAAGTCTCTCTCTACTTACTGAAGAGGAACAAAGGCAATTAGTGCCTTTCTGCCCTGCCACTGTTAGAGAGGGACTGTCCCTAAGGCCCTGTGACGGGACCTTCTGCAATGTGGATATAGGATGTCTAGGACTTGTGGCAGGTGATTCTTGCTTAATCAACTCTTGATTAAACGTTTTAGGTTCATCAGCTCCATTTACAGCTTCAGTCTGTACTGCTACATCTGCATTTGTTTCAGGCGTGGGAGTCACTGGTTCTAGATTCATCATCAAACACCCCCTATTATCATCTTTCCTGTCCAAGGAAGGCTGACATTCGTTGTCTGAGGGGCTGCTATGCTGCAGAGGGTCCTGTAAAGCCCCTGTTTTTGTTTGCATCGTTGCATGAGGAACACTGACCTTGTTTTCAAGGGTGCTGTACACAGACTTCTGACCCGTCACCAGCTGACTACTGGTTTTACCACAGGTCTCGGTGAACGTGGCTTGAGTTACAACATCAACGTAAGATGTCACTATTGTGCTATCTAGTGGCTGAAGAGTTCCATCTTCACCAGGAATAGGTCCGTTTGTATGAGGACTTCTCATCCCAGAAAGCACATGATGAGAAGTCTCTAGCTTATCTGATGATTCTTGTTTAGTTGCTTCCCCAATTACCTGAAATGGCAAAAGTAAAAAAAATCAGAGTCAAATAAATGTTTTTAAAACAATTACATGTGTAAAGGACAAAAAGGAAAAAAATTAACCTTGGTTTGTGTCTCTTCTTTTGAATCTACTAATCTATGAGAATGACAGGGTTGAGATCAAGCAAATCTCTCTCTGTTTTTTTTTGACTTGGGAGTCTCGCTCTGTCGCCCAGGTTGGAGTGCAGTAACTGCTCCCGGCCACCGCAGCCTCAACCTGCTGGGCTCCAGCGATCCTTCCGCCTCAGCCTTCCAAGTAGCTGGAACTACAGGCGCGCCCTACCATGCCTGGCTAATTTTTTGATTTATTGTAGAGATGAGGCTGAGCCACTGAGCCCGGCTGCAAATCTCTTTTAAGATAGGCTTAAAATATCCTCAAATGGGATTTCTTTGAAACTACACAAATGAAAGCTCCCAAATTTCTTTTCTCTTAATGGAGATGGGGGTCTTGCTGTATGTAACATACAATTATCGTGGCCTCCCAGATCACCTGACCTCTGTGACTGTTTTTCTTTTTTTTTTTTTTGAGTCGGAGTCTCACTCAGTCACCCTGACTGGAGTGCAGTGGCCGCTCCCGGCCACCGCAGCCTCGACCTGCTGGGCTCCGGCGATCCTTCCGCCTCGGCCTTCCGAGTAGCCGGAACTACAGGCCCACGCCGTCACACCTGGCTAATATTTTATTTATTGTAGAGATGAAGTCTCGCCAAGTTTCCCAGGCGGGTCTCGAACCCGCGGGCTCAGGCAATCCACTCACCTCAGCCTCCCAAAGCGCGGGATTACAGGCTGAGCCACCGAGCCTGGCTACTCCTTTTTTTCAATCAGGACGGCAGGTAAGCTCTACCTGCAGACAACTCAAGGACCTTTCATGAGAAGTAAGTTTTTGGTGTAACAATCCTTTACAGACCTGGAGAATCTACTTTCCTAAAATAAAGCAATGCCTTGTTTTGGATGTGACTTTACAGCTGAAAAATGAAAATTTCTTAAAAAACAATGCCAACATGTACAGTATTCAGCCTTACTTACCCCATTACCACAACTATAGATGAAATGTTGGCTTTCTGGGCTATCTTGACGACCCTTGTCTGCAAAATGTTCTTCCTGTGCGTTCTGTACGCAGAGTTCCAAGCCTCGGACAGGTGGTGGTGCGGTGAAAGGAAGCAGGCAGTCAGGGTCAGGGAAGGACACATCGGTGGCGGGACCCCTGGAAACGTCACTAGTCTCCAGGAGAGGGTCTGTAGACTGTGGTTCCATGCTGGGGGACTCCTCAATTTCACTGAGCTCATAAGATTCTAACGTGCTATTAATAGACACGTATTTTGCTGGGTTGCTGTGTTCCACCACTTTTCGAGATGATCGTATGACTTTGTTCTGCCTGCTGTAAAACAGAGCTACCCACATATGAAGCAAAAGCTTCACTTCTTCCACATTTTCAGGCAAACTGGTGTTCCAAGGCCTGAGATTTTACGGAAAGAACACAAAAATAAAATCAGTGAAGAGTTATTGTAGTTGATTAGCTCATCATAAGCAAGTGCCTCCATTATTAAGCTGAGTTTTGTATTTACTTTTACTTTAAACATTGACAGATAAGAAACAACGAATAAATACGGAGTTGATTTAGCAAGTTGTTACGACTCCCACCCGCTCACTTTACAGAGAAGGATACTAAGAATCAGAACATTTATGTGACTTGAATCACAAAACGTCGAACAGTGACCTGAAAAGGGGTCTCCTGAGACCTAGTCTACCACTTGTCTTCCACACCACACAGACACTCTCTGGACGCAAGAGACCAGGTCTGTGATCAATGGCTTCAGCTCTACCCAGATCCTCATCGCCTTGCTTGTGCCAAGTCTAGCTGATTTCACATCTTCTCCAATTTGTGTCTCTCTTCTAAAAGTCGAGAAAGTCTGAGGACTAAGTCTCTCTCCAGGCAACAGAACTATTCTGTTTTCAGGTTATAGGTCTGGAAAATATCTTGAAACCACGCAGGGAGATACAAAAAACTTCTGACAGTTTGGCAGGCAAAAGGAGAACAGAAACCTGGAGAGGGATGAGGGAGGGAGGCTGTCGAGTTATGCAGTGGTTAAACAGGTTAGTGCCAAGGAAACTATCTGTATTAGTATACGTGAACAGAAGCGTACATAAACACGCATAAGGAGAGGAGTCTGACAGCCAAAGAGTCCACATAGTCACATTTGAAGGAGTTCAACAACAGGGGGCTGAATGTCATTTCACGCTGAATGTCATTTTACACAGCCCACAAATGCTTCCTGCTAGCTGTGATGGTTACTATTTATTGCTAAGGGCCAGCCACCATGCAAAACCCTCATATCTGTAACTACCTCAAGACACTGCCGTTACTTATCGCATACTTAAAAGTGTTGGCCACAGACTGCTGTCCTCCACTGACGTCACCTGGAAATGTTAGACACATAGACTCTCAGGCCTCACCCCAACCTGCACTGGAACCAAACCTGCATTCAGTGAGCTCCCTAGACAAGCAGCAGGCCACCGAGGTTGGGAAGCATGGTCTGGACATGCTAACTTGCCCAGGATCACAGGAGGCAATCAACGGGAAGACTCTAGGTTCCAACGCAGGTTAGTCTCATCTCCAGAGCCCGTGCTCGAACCACTCTGCTACCACGGGCTCGATCCCTTCTTACCAAGGAAGATCTCCTGAACAACCCTGTGGAAGACTGCTCACTCCTATCCATCTGATCAATCTGCCAAGCTAGAAGCTAGTGAAAAATGTTTCTTCTGGAATTCAGTCTGTAAAGCATTACTTCTGAATCTCACACTATTTTACGTTAATATTCCATCAAAAAATTTTAATTCAAAGACCACAAGGGCTTAGGAAAGGGCACTGCAAAATGGAAAGTCACCCACAAAGCTAATGTTATCTTTAAAAAGCTCTTCATGTGATCACAGTGGCAAAATCAGCCAGCGACTCTTAACTGTGAGTAAACATGCTTGCTTGATATTCTTACCAAATTACTGGTTTTACACACTTTTCCTTCCTCAGAGTTTGGCGGAAGGGTCCCCATGTCACCACACTGATCTCAACAGAAAAGTTTCATCCATTTCCAACAAGTTTCGCTCGAACTTACCCGTGTAGTGCTCTTACTACGGTTTTCTCCAGGGAGTTATTGGTATATCTGCTGTCTAGGTCGAATGCGTATTCGTTTTCACATTTGAAAGTGACCTTAAAGGAGCCATCACAGCTCAACACAGTGTGGGAGCGGCTGAAACCTTTCAGGCGGGAAGACATCCACCGAGTCTTGCGCCTCAACAGCTCCTCAGAAAGTTTCTGCAGAGGAGAGGTTTTCTGATGCCGAAAGGGCATGACTTTGCCCACCGGGGTTATTGCTTCAGGGTCTCTTGTCCCATTCTTGGCAAATGCAGGGCCTAGTACTGCTCTCTGCTGTATATGTTTCTTTGAATGTTCTGCAAGGAGCAGGGCATATGAATGTTCCACAGAAACAGAAGAGCTCTGGCTTGCATCGGAAGGCTCTAGTGTTTCCTCAATAAGTGCTGGCTGGGCTTTAGCAGGGGCTTGACCACAAGAGGCCACGCCCTCTTCATCTTGGCTAGGTGTGAAGTCTGAGCCAGAGTCACCCTTCTTATTAGAGCACGGTTTAGGTAACAACCCACCTTTTTGGCTTTTAATTCCCCTATGATATTCGTGGTCAGATGTACTTCGCAAAGAATTTTCTTTAGGAGAGAGCAAAACTTCATTTTGTGGCAATTCAGAAGAGCTGGGAAGGTTTCTAGACTCAGGAGCTGGTGTGGAAGAGGTAGCGGAGCTTAATGCGAGATCAGCTAACATATTTAGAGCCTGGGAGTCATAGTTGACAATGGAGTCTCCAGGAAGGTCTTTGTGAGCCACTGTGGTATTTTCTGGCTCAACTGTATTTATGCTAACAGCATCTTCTTGTTCAACTGATATAATCTCTGATTCAAGCTGTGAAGCAGTTTCTCCTCTGGCTTTAGTATAGCAAGAGAAAAGAAAAGACATAATGTTTGCTGTTCACAGAATTCATACTCTGACACATGATGCCTTAGTGAAAACTAATGGTTAAGTCAACATATTCAAGAAAAGCTTGTTATGCTACACGGATTGCATATTAAAAGTGTATTATCAGACCAAGGTTTCTTCTAACCCTCAGATCTACTATACGCTACTGACTGGAGGAATAAGTCTTAAGGAGTGTGCACATTAGTTTAAAAATAAATCACCCTTCAAAAATGCATGTATTGAACTACACATAGGGTCTACAACTCAGTTCAAGAAAAATACAAAGAGAACAACAAAAAAAAAGAAAATGAGAGCCCTACCCCTGAGAGCTTATATTCCAATGAGGTAATAGTGTAGAAATGTCAAGTGTGTGCTAAGAGTCTGCTAACCAACTTCTTCAGAATTCATTTCCCGTAAGAAGTGATTTATCTGAAAAACCACCTAAGTTCAAATGATTTAATTATCTGATCTTTAATGAATAAAAAAGTTTAAAAAGTGATAAAAGTATTCAGACTCACCAATTTTATCACCTTTTAAAACTTACCTTTCATTACTGAAAACATTACCTTCTTATACTACCTGAGAAGGAACAAATCTACTGATAATTTTCCTTTCTGTAAATAATCAAACTTATCCAGTTGTCCTTAATCAGAAAATGTATGTTCTTCAGTGGTTTGCTTAGGTATTCTCAGGACATTAATTCATGCTTCCTAAATGCTGTTACTATGAAAGATCAAGTTCAATCCTACATGAGGAAATGATTCCATTGCTGATGGATGGACAGAAAAGCCAACTGTAGGCCACGCGCAGTGTCTCATGCCTGTCATGCCAGTACTTTAGGAGGCCAAGGTCAGAAGGTTCCTTGAGACCAGGGACTTCAAGATTAGCCTGGTCTTTACAAAAAAACTTAAAAATTAGCCAAGCATGGTCATGCATTCCTACAGTCCCCATTACTCAAGAGGCTGAGGACTGCCTGAGCTCAGGAGGTCAAGGCTGTGGTGAGCAGTGATCATGCCACTGCACTCCAGCCTGGGCAGAAGAGTGAGACTCCAATTCAAAAAAAAAAAAGAAAGAAAGAAAAAAAAAACCTAACTATGCTCTTCTTTATAATTAATAGCAGTAGTCTGCGCCGGGCTCAGTGGCTCATTCTATAATCCCAGCACTTTGGGAGGCCAAGGTGAATGGATTGTCTGAGCCCATGGATTTGAGACCAGCCCGGGCAACTTGGCGAGACCTCGTTCTAAAATAAAATTAAAAATAGCTGGATGGGGTAGCGCACCTCTGTAGTTTCGGCTACTCGAAAGGCTGAGGTGGAAGGATCACTGGAACCCAGGAGGTTGATGGAGGGGTGGCCGTGAGTGTGTGTGCCACTGCACTCCAGCCTGGGCAATGGAGTGAGACTTCAACTCAAAAAAGAAAAAAATTAGTTTGAAATGAGTCAACAACCTGCCAGCAAAGGTCAGTGACTAATATATTTAAAGAAAATAAAACCCTGATCTTTGAATAAGAACAGTGTGTGTGTTTATAGGAGAAAGAGTAAAATTTATCACCACTACCCAGTTTTTATTTAAAATAGCAAAACTCAGCTGGGGCAACACAGTGAGACCTTGTCTCTAAAAAAATAAAAATAAAAAAGCAAATCAATTAGCAGGGTATGGTGGCATGCGCCTGTAGTCCCAGCTACTGGGAAGACTGAGGCTAGAGGACTGCCTGAGCCCAGTAGTTAGGGGGTGCAGTGAATTGTGATCATGCCACTGCATTCTGGCCTGGGCGACAGAGTTAGCCCAGAGTCAATACAAAAGTAAATAAACAAACACAAATAAAATATAAAAACCCAAGGAGGCCAGGTGGATGACAGGAACCCCAAACAGAGGAATGTCTTGTGAGCCTCTCAGGTGTACTGGAAACATGAATTTATTTTATCATGAGTTTATGGACACTAACTTCATTCTGTCTTTGTTAACATCTCGGCCTTCATATACGTTATCTATTTCTTACACAAAGCATCACTTACAAGTAAAGCCTAATATAAAAAATACTGTATTAAAGTCAAGAGAAATGGAACAGTTTAATAAATATGTATAGTCTCATGTAAATCATTTATTGACTTGTTACAGGTTCTCAATCAGAAATACAACATCAATAACCTATCTCTATTTAAGACATATATAGATAATGCCAAAGAAACTGCATTAAGAAATATAAAAACTTCAGTGAATAAAAAGCTGAACTTTAAAAAGAACAGAAAATCATTAGTTTTTGTAACAAAATGGTTGTTTGACTTGAAAAGTATCCGATTCTGATAAAACTCAAAATAACTTAAATAATTAATTTTCTTTCTCTCTCGTCGAAGTCTCACTCTGTCACCCAGGATGAATTGGAGTGGCACACTCATGGCTACCACAGCCTCAACCTGCTGGGCTTAGGCGATCCTTTAACCTCAGCCTTCCAAGTAGCTGGAACTACAAGTGTACGTCACCACGTGCAGCTAACTTGCTCAGACAATCCTCTCACCTCCACCACCCAAAGTGTTGGGATTATAGGTTTGAGCCATCGCACCCGGCCTAAATCAGTAATTGTCAAACCGAGGTCAACATGGCTATGGTCCATCTGTCTTCTTAAACTCTGATATTTCGTGTATAAAAAATAAAAGATTAATAACATAAGTGATTAAGAAAAAGAAAAATTAAGAGCTAGCTTAAATGTAGTAATCCTAGCCATGGTGCCCCAGTTGGGCATTAAAAAAATGTAGTCATTTAGGATTTAACTGAGAATATGGCTGCACAGCCCATACAGCTATTTGCAATGCAAACCAGTCTATTTTTTGAACACCAATTTTGAAAACTTTTCATTTTCTGGGCTCACTTTTCTGCCAAAATCCAACAGTGTCCTCCTACTCTTAATCGGTCTGTCAATAAATATCTGAGAGCCAAATCAGTACAAAGAATTCAAATGACACTGGCAGGAATACAAGATATCTATTATCATAATGTTTACAAACAAATTGGAAAGACAGGACCAAGACACACCCAATGATTTGAAAAATCACGGTACCGACTCCATAATGCTCTAAAAAACCCAGCAGGAAGGGAGAGAGACGAGTGAGGACAAGAGCATGGGAAAAGGCCTCTTGGCGGGACAGACGTCAGCTGCCTGAACCTGGACGGGCAAGGGGATGCAGTGGGAGGAAGCCAGGGAAGGGCTGTGTCAGGAAACGGCGTCCGATACAGGTGGGGCAGGGGGATTGACCAAGCGGCGAACTCTTGGAGGGATAAGCAGAAGAGTTCACCTTTGGTATGGAAGCCAAAACTGAGAACATGAGTTTCAGAAAGACATGGTAAGCTTATAAAAATTTTCCAGTCGTAAAACAATATTAATAATGAAACTTAAGAAAAAACTCACAACTCAACCATCCCATGAAAAACAGTTTCTTTCTCTGAATTCCCCACTACCTATGAGATATCTTAAAACCTAGTAACAGATGAGGGAGAAAGTAGAATCAGGAAAATCTGACAAAACTGATAGAAATATAAAGATATGAGGGAATGAAGTCTCTTTGTTAAACAATAACATACAAGCACAGCAGGATTCGATAAGAAAGACTAAGTGTCATTTGTAGACTTTCCAGTCAGGAAGAAGAATCACACCATACACAGTAAAGGAAAAGTTAAGACGGAAAACAGATTCAGGAGAGCTGGTGCTTTCTAGTAAAGAGGTAATGTCTAGCAGCTGAAAATACAGAACTAAAGCAGTTGTTTGTTCATGTAACTAAACTTTACTATTCACTTAAGCAAAGTTAGAAAAATGAAACTACTTTTACAATTAATTGAAAGCCTTTTAAAATCAAATACAGGATTCTGGATAACTAACAGTTTTGAACAATTCTGCTTATAACTCCTTTAGACAAACTTATCTTTTACTTTTTTATAATTGATTTTGGTCCAGAAAAATACTGCCAGATACTACTTGCTTGTTCATTTAGTCATAAATAAGGTCATTTATACTTTAACACTTGCAGACAATTCGATTTATACTCAGGCTTTAAGCAAATTAAAAAGTAGGCTCCACTGAAGGTTTGAATCTTTGCACCTTCCTGGTTCATTTACAATAGAACTCCAAACTACTTATTCTTGTTAGTGTCTGAACTAAGAACATAGAAAAAACATTGGCAAATTTCAACTGTTTTCACGTTATCTCAATTTATGATCTTGCAATCTCCATGAGATCTGTACTGTGGCGTCTAAATTCACAGGAAAAGAGTCTTACCAGGCTGTGGCTGCTTTCTGATTCTGGAATTCTGATTGCCTTTCACTATATTCATCCTCTGTTGCTGTGGCAGTTTCTTCACAGGTGGCTTAGCTCTTGGGATAGTTTTGACTAGAGGTTTCTCTTGCTTCCTTGTTCTTTTAGGGTTCGTTGCTACTGGAACATCTTTAGAAACAGGAGCATCTTGGTTTTTCCTATCCCATTTAGTTTTCTGTACAAACTGTGCAGTCAGCACTTCCGCACCTTATATAGAAAAGACATCATTTTTTAAGGGCCAGGGGCCCAGATACTTATCAGCATAGCTTTCCTCTTTATTTCTTGTGTTTTCTTTCTTTGGGGGGGTAACTTTAGTAGTGGGAAATAACCTATAAAGCTTCAGGTATTTCATTAAATGATTTTAACAGAGCAAGAGTTAAGAGTGCTCACATAAATATATTATTAACTTACAAAGTATATGTGTCCCTATCAGGTGAAGAAGAACAATATCAAACTAATAACTTTATAACAATTTAATTTTTTAAAAAATCCTCATAACCTTTCTTGACCAATGTGGCAGGTGAGACTGGACAGCTAGTTCACATAGCTCCGGGAAATAGAGAATTCTGTTTAAACAAATAGCAACACAGCTTTCGTAAGGTGGTGTGGTTAAAACTATAATCACACTGCAGAGAAGAGGTTGTAATTCATAAAGAGCCAAATTATATCTCTTACTTTAGTACTTATAAGTATCTGAGTTTTAATATCATCTGAAAAATAATCTTTTAAAACATAAGAGAAGAGTGAGGAAAGTGTACGCCTGGTTTTATTTTCAACAAATCTACTACCTGTTTTTTGGAGTTGGTGTCTCACTCTGTTGCCCAGATTGGAGAGCAGTGGCACACTCAAGGTTCACAGTAGCCCTGACCTGCTGGGCTCAGGCAATCCTTACACCTCAGTCTTTCAAGTAGCTGGAACCACAGGCGTGCACCACCCCATGCCTAGCTAATTTTATTTATTGTAGTGATATGTCTCACCAAGTTATCCGCGCTGGTCTTGAACCCCTGGGTTTAGGCAATTCTCTCACCTCTGCCTCCCCAAGTGTTGGGATTACAGATGTGAGCCACCACGCCCAGCTAAAATTCACTATGTTGCATGAAATCATCTCTTAGAAAATGCTCTGCTTTCTTCCCACACTCAAGTATGAAAATAAAAGGTGGAGGTAGGTGGGGAAATAAAGAAAATACTATTTGCTTATAAAGCACAATAGGAAGTGTTTCAATCTTTTATTTATTTTTTTTTTTTTGAGTTGGAGTCTCACTCGGTCGCCCAAACTGGAGTGCAGTGGCCGCTTCCGGCCACCGCGCCTCGACCTGCTGGGCTCTGGCGATACTTCCGCCTCAGCCTTCCAAGTAGCCGGAATTACAGGCATGCGCTACCACGCCCAGCTGATTTTTTGATTTATTGTAGAGATGAGGTCTTGCTGCCCAGGCGGGTCTCGAACCCGCAGGCTCAGGCAATCCACTCAACTCAGCCTCCCAAAGGCGCGGGATTACAGGCTGAGCCACCGAGCCCGGCCAATCTTTTAAAAGTAAACAAAATATATATTATAAATGCTCCCACTAAAAACTTTAATCCCACTGATTCTTCATAATTTTAGTTGTTCTCACCAAAAAATGTAGCCCAAAGATGATATAGAAAATAATCACATCTAAGTGTTGGCAAATACTTTAAAATTACATTATACAGAAAATACTACTTCTCACTGATAACATAACATACACTATTAGCCAGCTTAAAAACTGTGACTAGTGAAACACAGGAAAAAGAAAAGCGACCCATTTCATTCTTTTGGGGTTAGAGAAAGGAATGGTTTTAAAAAATGCTTTCAGAATATCCTAATGCTGTACATTTCCCTGGGTATGATTAATAATCCATTGGTGGGCTGTGAAATAAATTCAGTGTTCCACAACCAGCCTTCTTTCTTAAATAAAACAGAATAGAAACTGTCAGGTTGAATTACACATCATTTTTTAAAAATTCTATTTCAGTCATGTATGGATTTGAGTATACCAGAATATCTTCTCAAATACTTCCCATAGTGGATATAATCAAAAACATTTGAGAAACAGTAACAATGTCTGCTAAACTAGATGGAATTTAACACCTATATAGTTCGCAAAGAACAGAAACTCCGTATGGCTGGTCTAGAACACACTTCCCAACAGCTGCATGGTCTGGCTCACTGCTTTATACTTCCCAGTTTTCTATTCCCCTCCTACATACACATCCCACACCATCTCTCAAGCCACAGAGAGTCAGAAATCACCACCTGCTAAACCGTGGGTAAGGCCTGAACTGTTCCCAGTCCTGGGGATCGCCACAGCCTAGCTGCCTCTTCCCCAGGCACCAACCTTTTCAGGTTCAAGTGCTCACTGCTGCCAGTGTAGCATGACGGCAGCCAGGGATGACACAGGCACAACTGAGAAGCCGCTGGGCCAGAGTGCTGACCCTTCTCTAAGGTCCACACAGCATTTAGCTAGCTCCCTGCCATTTTAGAGAAGATGCACGTACACCCGCAAAACACTAAATGGCTTGAGACTGATTCTCTCTGTTTTAGGGGAGCATCAAAACCACATTCAGAACGAACGTGTTCTATGTTCCCAGGCCACTTCATGTTCCATTTCAGCAGGTCTGTCGCAGAATCTAGGTGATTACTTCTTAGAAAACTCTGCTGGACACACAGTTAGAAACTCCACCCAACTGCGCTTTAGTCTGGAGGTCTCAGGCCTCTCTCCCCTCTTTACAGGTGTCCAGGCTACCTGCTCTCACCTTTTGCTGCTATTGGTGTGCCCACTTTAGAAGGTCCTCTTACCCCATCTCCTTTTGTCAGAAGACGGCACAGAAACGGACAACCATCTTTTTTAGAATAGAACATGATACATGAGCAGTTTACAAGGGAACACATGCTTTTGGTGGGCAGACTTCCTGTTTTGTGGCTTTCAGCTGTTACCTAGATCAGTGCTTGTGGGGCTTCAGCAGGCACACAAGTTGCCTGGAAAGAAATGCTGGCAGTTCCAATCATCCCACTGATGCTGCCAAGCTGCAGTCCACATGGACCGAGGCAGGACAGCGTGTGGGCACAACAGTTATCACTACGATTGCCCAAACTCATTGTGCTTACCTCTTTTTCTTTTCTGAGGAAACAGTCCTTTAACTAACTTAAGAGTTGTTGGGGAGTCTGAGCCGTTGTCTGCCCTGGGAGCCGTTCTCTTAGGAAAGGGGCGGCCCAAGTTCATCTTTTTACTCTGCATCATGGGGGACATGCTGGCTTTTCTCTTGGGCTGCACTCTCAGATTTGACACTGGACTCGATGGAACCACAACACCCTTCTTTGCTTTCAACTTTTCTTCAGAATTCTTTTTCGCTTCAGTTTCTTTTCTTACTTCTGCCTCAGAGTCAAAAAGTTCAGGATCTGGAGTCATAACTAAAGAAAACCCGACATCACAAATTCCGTCTGAAACACAAGGAGACTGAGGACGCTCTGCCAATAAATCCAAAGCAGCAGACACTTCCAAAATGTAGCCGCTAGGATCTGAGAAATAAGACTTCAACTGAGCTAAACACTCTAAAGGGCACTTTTCACTTGGAGGAACCAAGTCAAAGCCATAGGGTAGCTTCCCAAGGAATGCAGTCTCTTTTGTTCCATCCTGAGGAGAAGCAGTCAAGGCAGGGCTTCTGTCTACCTTGGACAGTTCTTGGAAATGATGCTTCACTAATGTGTTTGGATGAGTTCCTTCTTCACGAAGGGATTGCTTTGCTTCTACCAGGGCACAATTAAGGGCAGGTAAAACAGGTATCACTTTCATCGAGATGTCATCTTCAACATTCAAATCTTTCACCCCTAAAATATATATACACGTGTTAAATGACTAAAGTTGTACATAAAAGAAAGAAAAGAATGCCTTAGGTTTCAAAGTTATATGATGGTTAAACATGCTACAGTGTTTCAAATGACAACCTCAATAGCAATTGCCAGCAGACTTAAAGGTACATTTAATGAATGCATCACCATGTATTTGAAATTACAGACACACACACACAAAGATAGAGATGGACAGAGAGAGAGAGAGAGAGAGAGAGAGAGAGAGAGAGAGAGAGAGAGAGAGAGAGAGAGAGAACTGAAAAAAAGCATCCTCTGGCACGCAAACACTAGGCTGGGCTGAATAAGCGAAACTCTGCCTCCAGCTCTGTCTCACCTGACAAGGAGCTCAGGGAACTCGAAGGCCCATCGTAGTAGCACCAGCTTTTAGAGCTGGCAAATCTGTTTTCTTACTCTTTAATGTTATAATGCAAATCAACTGACCCAAACTGAAAACAGGAGAAACCCTAAATAATGCCCAAGTTTCATTAGAACAATTGCTGCCAATTTCATCACCTTTTCTATCAAATGAAATAAGTTCTTTTTTTTTTTTTGAGTTGGAGTCTCACTCTGTCGCCCAGACTGGAGTGCAGTGGCCGCTCCCGGCCACTGCAGCCTCGACCTGCTAGGCTCCGGCGATCCTTCTGCCTCAGCCTTCCAAGTAGCCAGAATTACAGGCATGCGCTACCACACCTAGCTGATTTTTTGATTTATTGTAGAGATGAGGTCTCGCCAAGTTGCCCAGGCGGGTCTCAAACCCACGGGCTCAGGCAATCCACTCGCCTCAGCCTCCCAAAGGCACGAGATTACAGGTTGAGCCACCGAGCCGGCTTGAAATAAGTTCTTAAGAAAAAAATGAGTAACTAAACTGACTAGTGTGTGTTTTACCTCCTCTCCTTGACTCATGCTGTGACTGAAGTGCTAATTTTTTGTTTTGAAGCAAATAAATAATGTAAAGAAGACAATGAAAAGGAGAAAAAGAAAAGGTCTGGTCCCTGTGAATGAGGTAATAAAATCCTAGAACATTTCAGAGCTATTAATATTATAAACCCACAAATAACAAAGGCTTTCAGGGCCTATTAAGTAGAAATAGAAATTGTATCATTCTTTTTAAAGAAAACTGCAGAATTCAAAAACATCAAATTGGTCCTATTTAAAATAAATTTGCACTATAAAAATTAGGAAAAGGAAAAGACAGGGAAGAATAAAAAGGAAAATGTAGGCAGCTATTAAATAAAAATCTCTTTCTTTACAGTTCATCATTTAGAGTAACAAGGAAAAATAAAATGTTAAAAATCTAAATGTACATTAAGGACGTAGTTCACAATGAAGTAGTATTTTCTAGGCAAAGTCAAAGGAACATGGCAAGGTGGAACCCAGTGTAATATTTCTAGTGAACTATTATAAAATCTATAAAAAATAACTTTTTCAGTTGGCAAAGACAAGTATCACCCAATTTAAAACAAATAACCAGCCAGACGTGGTGACTCAAACCTGTAACCCAGCACTTGGGAGGCAAAGGAGAGAGGACTGCCTTAGCTCAGGGGTTCGAGATCAGCCTGAGCAACATGGCGAGATCTCATCTCTACAATAAATCAAAAAATTAGCTGGGCATGGTGGTGGCACATGCCTGTGGTTCCAGCTATTTGGAAGGCTAATGTGGAAGGATTGCCTGAGCCCAGCAGGCCATGGCTGTGGAGGCCATGAATGTGCCACTGCACTCCAGTTTGGGTGATGGAGTGAGACTCTAACTCAAAGAAAGAAAAAAAAGAAAAAGAAAAATCCACAAATAACCAAAGCTCTGAACCTCACCTCTAAATGACCCTAGTTTAAAAAATATCTTACTAAGCCTGAAGAGAATATGAAATGTGTAACATAACACTCCAATGAGTATTCAAACAGAAATTCTGTACTGTTCAACACGAACGGATATAGGTAATAATAGTTCTTACCCGAGTGTTAGTTTATAATTAAAAAATTAGAATGAAATAAAAAATCTTCCCAAAGGAGGTAGAATGATACAACAGTTGGAAGCCAGCTCTGGAGGCAGTTGTGTGACCTTAGACAAATTTAAGTCTTGGTTTCCTTATCTTTGAAATGGTGATAGTAAGAGTACTTATTTTATGCATTGCTAAGTCAATTACACCTACCACAATAGCTGACATAATAAATGCTTGAAAAATGCAAACAGCCATTGCCATTATGGTATTATAATTGATAGATTTTGCTTGTTCCAAAGAAGTAGTGCTCAAGAAAGCACAATCCTCTGCTATAAATAACTAAATATAATTTTTAAAAATCAATTTTAAAAACAAATTTGTATTGGTTGTAGTTTTAGAAATACTATTTACAGCTTTATGTGTAATTGTGATTATAAAGAGAATTTCCTCATGTGGAAAAAAGATTCATTTCTTCATCTATTCATTTGTTTAGCAAATACTTTTTTTTTTTTTTGGTGCTTGGCATTGGTAGACACTAGGGATATAGAATACAAGGAAAGGTGCCAAATAAGTGTTTACACTGTATTGATGATAAATAAACCAGGGGTCCTAGCTGAGGGAGAAATAGTGACGAGAATCATGAAAGTGATACTGAAACCAAAACTTGACAGATGCAAGTAAGCATAAGCTAGAACAGTGTCTTCCACCTTTTTATTTGTTTGCTCTCCCGACCCTTTTAGACCCATTCAGGTCCCCCACCATTGCCCTCTGAAATTTTAATACCACAGATATATTGGATATGTTTATACACTGTATGAAAAATACATTTTTACCCTAAGAATCAAATTTCGGCCTTTTGAAGGGGGTCTACGACACCACGAGAATGTATGAGCTTGGTAAGAAAAAGATCAACAGTCCAGCTAAAGGGCACGACATCCATGCAGGACCTCCGTCACATTTACTAGAAAGACTGCAGCAAAGGCATCTCCTTGCCTTTCGACTACAAGTGAACCCAGTTTGAGGAACTTGAGGGACCTTGGGAGACTTTCAGTGGCAATGTCAGGAGACAGCTGGAAATACGGGTCTGAAGCTCAGAGGAAAGGCTAAATCTGTAAAGGAGGTCAAGAAAGGTCAACCAGGGAGGTAAAGAGAAGAGAGCTACCTAAGAGGAAAAATACAGCTACAGCACCACATGCTATCAAGAGGTCAAGCCAATGAAGACCGAGTCGCATTCAACAGACTGAGAACAGAAGTCACATATACTCACCTGCTGACGAGGGTGAACGGAATAAATGCAGCCCATGCAGACCCACCTGCTCTCCAGCATCTGTGCAGGATGAGAATCAGAGCAAGAAAAGTCAGGCTGTTGATCTCACAAAAACACGGCAGTGAACAGACTGAAAATACTTTCTCCAAAAAGCCATCCATACCTGGTTCTGATACTAAGGCTGATGATGTGAGTAAAATGAAAAAACCCCGATCTTCTAAGCATCTGATGATGGCCTTAAACACAAAAGAAAAATACACATGAGAGAAGATGCTGCAGTCCCTCTCTCTTGTCTCTATCACACCTGCTGGTGAATTTTAAGCTCAAAGAAAAAAAACTCTGGAAATGCTAGTCAGGGTAATTTTGTCCCCAGCATCAGAAAGTGCGAGTTCCTTAGGTCAAATAGTCTTGACCCTGTTTGGGCTAATATAATAACTAGGACATAAAGGGTTAGTTTTAGAAGTGTTCAACTGCTTAACAATGAAAAGGCCTTTTTTCTTTCTTTTTTTTTGAGTTGGATTCTCACTTTGTCACCCAGGCTAGAGAGCAGTGGCATGCTCACGGCTACCGCAGCCTCAATCTGCTGGGCTCAGGGGATCCTTCCGCCTCAGTCTTCCAAGTAGCTGGAACTACAGGGCTGTGCACCACGCCTGGCTAATTTTTTGACTTATTGTAGAGGTGAGGTCTCGCCATTTTGCCCAGGCTGGTCTTGAACCCCTGGGCTCAGGCAATCCTCTCACCTCCACCTCCTAAAGTGCTGGGGTTACAGGCATGAGCCCGGAAGAAAAGCCTTATTTCATTTTTTCACTGAGACAGTTGACATTTCATACTGTTGCCTAGATAGTCAATATATTACCATGAAGCCAATTCAAATTCAAGATAAATCAGTACTATAAGTAGTATCTTAAGCTCATGTTTACATGAAAATTATTACAGAATCCTGGAACTAGAAGAATGGAAGATAAGTTCAATAAATGAATCCTTTCTACAGCATCCTAATAAATAGAAGCAGAAAACAATCAGGGCCCCATGCCAACAAGAAATGCACATGAAAATAAACTTTTCATCTTTTTATTCCCCTCTACCAGAGTTTTCAGTGGAATCTTGAGCTCAAGAAAAGTCTTGAAATTTTAATGTTTTCAGTAACTAGGGCAATTCTGTCCCTAGGTAGCAGGGGAAATTATCTAAAAGCTGTCATTCATAATCATAAACTCAACAGTTCTTCTTTTCCCCATTTCAAAAATCTATATGTCCATAAAAGAGAAAATGCAATATTCATACAATTACTTTTCAAAGAATATACCATTTTAAAGAATAAGGCAATTATTTCCAGAATGACAGGACATAAGCCTAGACATATGGTAAATCAATAAATCAGTAAATCAATGGAAGTATGAAATATGTGGGGACCAAAGGGAGACCTACGCCCTGATGCTGGTAACCCAGTCAGAGAATCACTGTTCTGATCGGAGCCACATGTTTCCACTGGCACTGCCTGTGCTTCATGGCACACGACGGTTTCCATGCTTGGCTCCTCCACAGTCCCTCCACTTTTGGGAGTTAGGGCTTCGCGACTATTCTGTATCCTTGCTTCTACCACACAGTAGGCATCCCAGGAATTACTGGGTGAACATACTGATGATTATATACGCTCACAACTTTGGTATCTATTAATTACGAACAGTACAATCTGATTTGTTTTCCACTGATATAAGAAGTGAAACCGACAATAATGACTTTCTACATTGTTTCTGAACTTTAGTTTTGTAATAAAAATGAAAAAGAACAGCCTTCTATTAAAATCATGCATTTCTGTCTTCCAAAATATGTAAAAATAAAACATAAAGTCTTATTAGTATCTCACATTATATATTGAAAGGGCTTGTAGGGCCAGGCGCGGTGGCTCAGTTTGTAATCCCAGCACTTTGGGAGGCCGAGGCGACAGAACTGCCTAAGCCCGGGGGTTCGAGACCAGCCTGGACAGCTTGGTGAGACCTTGTCTCCACAATAAATCACACACACACACACACAAAACTAGCTGAGCGTGGTGGCGTGTGTGTGTAGTTCTAGCCTTGGAAGGCTGAGGTGGAAGATCGCCTGAGCCCAGCAGGTCGGGGCTGCGGTGGCCGTGAGCATGCCCCTGCACTCCAGCCTGGGCAACAAAGAGTGAGACTCCAACTCAACAACAACAAAAAAGGGCTGTTTAAGGCTCTTATTTTAATCTTTGTTGGGGAGGATTCATAGATTCTTGTAAATGGAATATCTCCTTTTAGCCTCTTCCCTACACACACAGAAGAACACAGCCATGTATGTTCCCCACACCTTTTTAAACAGACCTTGCTCTGTACTATTCTTAAGTTCAATGTTCCAGGCATAACCCTACATGAAATTTCTTCAAGGGACATGTACTGCTTGTCTACTAGACACCAAGCACTAAGGTACCAGGCACTTAAGCCAAGAAATCTGCCCTCAAAGAATTCAACGTCTAGCTAGGGCAACAGGATATATATATGTAAAAAAAAAAAAAAAAAAAAGTTTTTTTTCTTGAGTTGGAGTTTCACTCCGTTGCCCAGACTAAAACGCAGCGGCACACTCACGGCCACCCCAGCATCGGCCTGCTGGACTCCAGCGATCCTTCTGCCTCAGCCTTCCAAGTAGCCGGAACTACAGGCGCATGCTACCATGCTCAGCTAATTTTTGATTTATTGTTGAGACAAGGTCTTGCCAAGTTGCCCAGGCTGGTCTCAAACAACAGGCTCAGGTAGCAACTTTTATCAATCCACAATCCACTCACCTCGGCCCCCCAAAGTGCTGGGATTACAGGCTGAGCCACCTAGCCCGGCCTAAAATTCTTAATAATATGAGGCAAGAAAAAAAGTACAGTGCACTGGAGAAGAGCCATATGCAGTATGTGATTTCCACGAGTAACTGTTATTAATAAACAGGTTTCAAAGCAAACCAACCAAATCTTTACTACTCTTTATACCATAAGCACTCAGGAGCAGTCCTTTCACCAATGCATTTTCAGAAAATATCTTCAGACTTTCTTCCTTTTGATTTTCAAATGTAAAATTTTCTATGCTACTTCAAAAGAAAAGAGCTGCCACCCTACAGTAGACATTCCACGGTTATCCACTTGGCACTGACTTCCCCCATTCCCTTGGGGAACTGTAGAAAGTTATCATCTTTGGGAGCACTGCTGCAGACTGGGTGGGCTTGACCTTCCGTTGACCGCTGGAGGTGGGCTCAGCAAGGTCTCAGGCAGCCAGGGGAGTCCATGCCCTTTTTCGGGTACTGGCTGGTGAGTGTGCAGATGACACAAGCCAGGCTGAGATGGAAGTGATGGTTTGGAGAAGGGATTCTACCCGGCCTGTTGCATGTCAGAAGGAAGCATGGAGGCCTGACGGCCAGCCTGAGGTTAAAACTATCACAAAGAGGAGGGCAAAGCTGAGGAAGAAGAATCCTGAACAAACAGCACTTGAACCTGGCTTGGGATGAAAAAGGAAGCCTATCAAACCTCTTCATGTTTAAGTTTGGGTTTCTCTTATGCGCAACCCAAAACATCTTAACTGACACTATCACTAAGACAGGCTACCTTGACAGCTTAAGTGTATGCTATATTTTACCTTACTGAAGCTTTAATATCTGCTAGTGGGATACACAGTCATATTATCAAAGGGCTCAGACCTGTGTGGTCACTGCCCAACATGTGCACCCCTTCTCTTGTGATATTTAGAAATCATCCATTATAAAGCCAGGAAGAGACTCTGGTTCAAGGTTCTATTCCTGTATTCACACTGAGGAACCCTGTTTAATACAATGGAAAGTAGTCTTTGGACTAGCACGTTTCTTAGGGTCCTACTTTCTACACTATGGAAACAGTAGAAGAAGCAACTTTTATCAAGTGATGGATTAGGATACAGGTGGCTGTTGTCTCACAAGTGGTCCTTTGGTTAATGCAGAAGCACTACAGAGCTACTCAATTCTTCTGTCAAAAAGCAAAAGCAATAAAGACACTGAGAAAAACCTGCCCTCTTTTTCTTATAGTCAGGAGTATAAGTTGGCTAGTGAGACACAAAGTAAACTGAGATACAAAGAGGATGAAAATGTGTTCGTCAATAAACAGATACAGCAGTTCCCCTTTGTCTGTGGTTTGATCGTGCTGTCAGTTATCCATGGTCCACTGAAGCCTAAAAATATTAACTGGAAAATTCCAGAAAGACCCTCTAAGTTTTAAACTGCACACTGTTCTTCTGAACAGTGTGATGGAATCTTGCCCGCCAGCAGGCCGCAACCCACTCTGCACACGCCATCATCCCTCGTCTAGCCTACTGGCACGCTGCCTGTGCTACTGACCTGCTAGGCCAACACAGCACCCACCTCACTGGGCTTCAAGAGGAGGCATGGCATCACTTCACACCACCCAGAGGAGGCTGAGTGAGCACTGCACGATATTCCGAGAGTGACAGACAGATCACATAACCTTTACTACAGTCTATGGCTCTAACTGTTCAATTTTATTACGAGTTTTATTGTTACTCTCTTGTTGTGCCTAATTTATAAATCAAACTTTACCACAGGTATGCATGCATAGGAAAAAACAGAGTAAACAAAGGGCTTGGTACTATATCCAGTCTCAGTTATCCAGTGGTGGTTTTAGACTATCCCCCTCAGACAAGGGAGGGGGTGCTGTATTATGTCAATAATATGTAAATAAACACTAAATAATAAAAATCCTTTAAGCAAGCTAAAATAATTCAATCTAGGGACAGGCAACTAATACTTAAATACCAATGTCTCAATTTAAGAAAAGTAACAGTTGTTATATTTTAAATTGATTCTTACCAATTGCTCCTTTTTAATGTATTCAGTTAATTTATCTATTTTTTCCCCTTGTCTGTTGGACAGTTCCACCTCATACAAATTGAAGCACAAATCTTCGCAGCAGACTGTGGAGAAAAATCAGAAAATGTCTTATTTTTAATAAGCTGTGATTTTTTTTTTTTTGAGTTGGAATTTTACTCTGTCGCCCAGACAGGAGTGCAGTGGCTGCTCCCGGCTACCGCAGCCTCGACCTACTGGGCTCCGGCGATCCCTCCGCCTCAGCCTTCCAGGTAACTGGAACTACAGGTGAGCGCTATCACGCCCGGCTAATTTTTTTTGATATATTGTAGAGGTGAGGTTTCACCAAGTACCCAGGCGGGTCGTGAACCCGCGGGCTCAGGCAATCCACTCACCTCAGCCTCCCAAAGGCGCGAGATTACAGGCTCAGCCACCGAGCCCGGCTTGTGATGTTTTTATAATCAATTTGTTCATTTTAACATTACAAAAATTAAAGAACAGGAATACTACTCAAAAAACCTTTATCACTGTGTTCTTTGTTATAAAACTCCTTAGTAAAAAGTTACTAGGATTGTTATTTTAAAACAAGCTCTCATTTATACTGACAGTGTTAAGGGATTAATAAGACAAAGAAATACTATATAAACAAGCATCAATGTTCCATGAATTCACCTAAATGACCAAAAATTTTCTTCTCATTGCTTTTCTTTCATTCAAGTTTAAAAGTACATAAATAAATAAACAACAAAAACTGTTTTCCTTGAGAGAAACGGTTATGAGTTTCCCAAGACCTTTAATATCTGTTTGCTTAATTCCTTCAGTATTTCGATATTAAAACTAGTCTATGTCATCTTAGATGAAACTATCTTTGTTTCTAGCTGGCCTCCAAGGAACTAGAGAGCATAACAGTAACTCTAAAAGTTTCTCACAGAAGATGCTTTTTTTTTTTGAGTTGGAGTCTCACTCTGTCATCCAGACTGGAGTGCAGTGGCCGCTCCCGGCTACTGCAGCCTTGACCCACTGGGCTCCAGCGATCCTTCCGCCTCAGCCTTCCAAGTAGCCAGAATTATAGGCACACGCTACCATGCCCAGCTGATTTTTTGATTTATAGTAGAGATGAGGTCTCGCCAAGTTGCCCAGGCGGGTCTCGAAACCGTGGGCTCAGGCAATCCACTCAGCCTCCCAAAGCGTGGGATTACAGGCTGAGCCACCAAGCCCGGCTACAGAAGATGCTTTTAAGAATTGCTTAACTGGGCAACCCCTCAGGTCCCCTCCCATTATGGAGGTTTTTCAGTTTTCTCAATAAATACTGTTTTCTAAAAAAAAAAAAAGAAATAAAAGAATTACTTAACCCTCTGCACTTGGATGTCTCCTCTGAGGGGACATCGTCAATCTAGCAAACAGCACTGGTGTTCCCTCTCAGGAGACATAAAGAGATTGCTGGTGATTATACAGGACAAACTTATGCCAGGACAAATTTTTCAAAAATGTATGTTTCCTTGAAGTTTTCCATTCAAACTGCATAAAAAAACAAAGAGATGGAATATACACTGAGATGTATGTAAAAAAATATCAGCTGGCGTTAATTAGAAACAGAATGTGTGAAGTGTTTTTTCATGTGGTACACAGACTGGACAATAACTTACGTATTATTAATGTGGGAGGAAAAAAGGAAACTGCATCATCTGCTCGAATAGAAAAACACCAGGGAGGAGATGTCAAACAAATTACTACTGCACAGCATGTATCAATGAACTTGCAATGCATGCTGGTAACTGTTTTACAAGTTACAAGTTAGAAAAATATAAAATAAAAAAATTTTGATTTTTTGTCATAAATAAGTTCTTCAATGTCCAAAATTCCAAAATAAAAAAAGCATGTGTGACCTGTGAGATTCTCTGAGTACAAAGGGTTAAATATGATAAAACAGAAGTGTGTGTGTGTCTAGAAGAGAGAAGAGATTAACTGGAACAGAGCCTAGGATACACAATATGTCATTACACTTCAACTGACCTTTTTGCTCCAGGTAATTCTGTTTTCTAAAGGCAGCTTCTGGTATTCTTTTTTTCAAAGAAGACACTTTTATTACATACTTAAAATCCAGGTCGTGTGGTCTAAAAATCAAAACAATATTAAGCAGTGTAATAAATACTGGAACTATCTGTAACTTCGTAATTTTTGGTTTTCTAATATAAATGCAAACAAAAATGCCACAACGCAAAAAGGCCTTAAATTAATAAATTCTGGTTAAATAATAACATATATCTATAAACAGTATAGACTTCCAAACATATGAGTCACAGAGGTCTGCAAATGTGTTCACATCTTCCAAATATGTAGTTTTGGTATAATCAAAATATGCAGATGTGTCAAAGAATTATGTATATTGAGAACGTTTTAAAAACTGCTATGTAAGAGTTGAAAACTCCTGGCAATGCTGGATTGTACACCATGCAGGGCCACAGAATGAACCACACACAGATCTTCTGTACCATTTCCTGA
Source organism: Cephalopachus bancanus (assembly GCA_027257055.1). Taxonomy (NCBI): domain Eukaryota; kingdom Metazoa; phylum Chordata; class Mammalia; order Primates; family Tarsiidae; genus Cephalopachus; species Cephalopachus bancanus. The sequence continues at coordinate 2,663,161 of JAPVLO010000043.1, forward strand.
TAACTTTTTCCATTTTTAAAACTTATTTTGAAATGTTTTTATACTTTTATAGAAAAGTTGCAGTAATAGTACAAAGAATTCTTTTACACCCCTCATCCAGATACCCCAGATGTTAACAGTATTATCATGTTTGTTTTGTTATTCTCTCTCTCTATACAAACACATTACTTTTTTCTGAATCTTTTGGGAGTAAGATGCAAACCCGATGCTCTTTTACTCCAACAACTTCTCTATGCATTTCCTTTAAGGAAGAACATTTCTTACACAAACACAAAGCAAAATCAACAAATTCACAAGGATATAGTACTACGACTTAACCCACATCTTCCCCAAATTTCACCAACCATCTCACTAAGGTCCTTCATAGTAAAAGAAAATAGTTTATCATCCAGGATGCCAGAATGAAATAAGTTATCATGTTTCTTTAGTCTCCTTTAATCTAGAATGGCTTCTCAGTCTTTCTTTACCTTCAGTGACTTTGATATTTTGAAGAAAATAGACCAGTTTTCAGAATGCTTCTCACTCTGGAAAGGTTTAAAGTTTCCTCCTGATTGCAATGGCAGGAACACCACAGACAGGAGTGATATTATGTCAGTCCCTATCATATCAGGAAACACATAACATCTATTCCATTCATGGCAGCATTGACTTAACCACACAGGGAAGATGGTACCTTCCAGTTTTCTCCACTGGGCAGTCTGCATTTTTTCCTTTGTGATTAATAGTAAGTTGTGGGGAAATGTGAGCTACGCAATTATCAAACATCAACCTACTATTTTTAGCATCTGCTGATTATATGGCGTTGCCAAATGGTGATTTTATTCATCACTCTTTTTACATGCATTAGTTATACCCAACAGTGAGAAAGAACTTTCCCGCCTCTCCCACATATTTATTAACAGAATTCTTATTTTATTTTCTGGGTTACAATACTGCTGCTTCTTCTTTAAAAAGGCAAATAGAAAATGAATTCTGACAGCATACCAGTTTTTTTCTTGGATGTCAATTAAACTGTGATTATCCCTCAGTGGTTTGGAGTACCAACTGACACAACAGAATGAACAAAAAGATTTTCTAAGATGTTCGCCACAGGTCAATATTCATGACAATAGTTCATATTATATAAATGCACACGACAGCTACTCTAACAGTTTTTGAAGAGAATCACGTGAAAACTAAAAACTAGATGCTGCAAATCCTAATAAAAGTTGAGTAACAAGGCTAAATGGCTATGATCTGCTATATTTGCTGTCCAAGTAAGTCTGATGTTTCTTGGGGAAATTACAACTTCCAGTATAAAATAATTTAATTCCTCTCAAGAGGTCATTTTCCCATTAGTGAACTGGAATTTAGGTCTCCTGTATCATGGTCCTATATATCTACGCAAACATGCCCTAGTCTAAAACAAAGCACAACTGTGACATTTCACACCAATGCCACCCCTCAAGACCTTGCAATGAATTTTTAAAAAGCAGAAAGCTTTTAATACAAGCATTAGTAAAGGACAAAACATTTACTACTTACAGCTGTACTGGAATCACTGTACCATAAATGGACCAAAGAGTTATATCACACAGCATACAGCCTTGAATGATTAACTTCCCTTTCCATGGAGAGATGAGAACTTTAAGAAATGAAGGTAAGACATAAACTGATTATTTATGAATGCAACATTTACTTTGAAAAATATCCTTAAAAAAATGCATGTAAATTTTCTTACCATTTTTACTGGGTTCAAGCCTAGAAAAGAAAAGAGAGCACTGTTAGAAGAACAAAAGAAACAAACCCAGTAAAATGAAGTATGCACAATTACTCACATGCTTTGATGAGCTGGTGTTGCCATCTTTTTAGGTTCCCTGTACTGAAAAGCTACAATGACATATGGGCAGATCTGTCTGGGTCGCTCAGTAACAGTGTTGCCTGAAAGTTCATAAAGGTAATACTGAAAGAAGAAAAGTATGTATTAACAGGGTAGCATTATGGAATCGCACATGTACCAAGTTTATCTCAAACCCATCCAGCCCTGAAATTTAACATACTAGATTCAGAAATCTATCTTGGGTATCATTTATTCACAAGTGACTGTACCTGACTCAGTTCAAAGGCACGAAAATGACTTGTCTCGTGAGAAACCTTGTTGGAATTTGCAGCCACGTGGCAATCATAGCCAGAAGATGGCCTAGTATAGTTAGTTGTATAATTCTCAGACACACACTTGACTTTTCCCTAGAATGAAAACATTAAAACTAATCAGATGTCTACAAATAGCAATAACCTTTACACTAGGATTCATTTAAAAGTAGCCCAACAAAGATATTTCCACTAAAAGTACTGCATTAAGAACTATGCTGCTTAGAAAAAGCAAAATCTTAAGACCAACTATAGTTTTAATTCTCTAAGAACTCTCAAAATTCTATTTTAAAAATCTTGGGCGCTTGGGCAAATATCTATCGTTTTTAGTCACAATATCAAAGAAATATATGAATCACCCTTGATTTGAGGTAACTTTCTTTCTTTCTTTTTTTTTTTTTGAGTTGGAGTCTCACTCTGTTGCCCAAACTGGAGTGCAGTGGCCGCTCCCGATCACCGCAGCCTCAACCTGCTAAGCTCCGGCGATCCTTCTGCCTCAGCCTTCCAAGTAGCTGTAACTTCAGGCGCGTGCTACCACGCCCGGCTAATTTTTTGATTTATTGTAGAGATGAGGTCTTGCCTGCCCAGGTGGGTCTCGAACCCACGGACTCAGGCAATCCACTCATCACCTCAGCCTCCCAAAGGCGTGGGATTACAGGCTGAGTCACCGAGCCCGGCTGGGAACTTTCTTAATAAGAAAAACTACACAGCCTACTGTCTTTTATGTTATAGTTATATTCAATGACTATAATATAAACAATGACAAATTAAATTAAAGTGACAAAAGTGAGTTTCCAAACTGAAGTATTATCAATTGTAAAAATAGTTCTATTTTCTCTGGAATTGGATAGCTGTCTTTAGCAAGGACTACTTTCAGTTAATAATTTACAAAGAATGTCATAGGCAGATAATTCTCAATTTTTTAAAAGAAAACTACATAAAAGCACAACTGGGTTTTACCTTAATTAGGTTAAAAATTACAATATAACCAGATTTCCCATGATACCACGGTCTTGGATGAAGGCAGTCTGAGTATTTAGAAATGTATACACCTATAAAAGTATAAAATATAGATTAATTTACACTTTAAAAAAGACTGTTTACACTCACACAATTTATATGTAGGGCACCCTTAAACTGAATAAGGTTACAGAAGGGGCAACTAGAAGTCTATTTAAAAATACATATTTTGATACTGCTTACCTTTTAAAGAATCACTATCTGTCATATTCTAAAGGCATGGAGAAACATTAGAGTTAAAAATATATCTACTGGACAACCAATCTTCTAGTTGGTACAGTAACTGAAAAGTGATAAAAGAATTTATCTGTTTTTTTCTCCAGGCAATCATTCAACTAAAAGGCCTATGACAGGGCAGGGCATGGTGGCTCAAGTCTGTAATCCCAACACTTTGGGAGGCTGAGGCTAGAGGACTGCCTGAGTCCAGGGGTTTGAGAGTAGCCTGAGCAAATTGACGAGACCTTGTCTCTACAATAAATCAAAAAACAAAAGAAGAAAAGAAGAGAGAGAGAGAAAGAAAGAAATTTAAAAAAAAAATGGCTTGGTGGAGTGTGCCTGTAGTTCTGGCTACTCAGAAGGCTGAGGCGGAAGGATCGCCTGAGTCCAGCAGGTTGAGGCTGCTGCGGTAGCCGTGAATGTACCACTGCACTCCAGCTTGTGCAACAGAGTGAGACTCTGACAAAAAAAAAAAGAAGGCCTATGATAATCTGACTCTCAAGCTGTTGTTTGTGAAAAATATCAATAAATACCCTTAAAGTTATGTATGACTACATGGCAGGTTCTGAGCTAGACAGCAGTGCCATACATACATGTATGCGTATATACATACATACATACAAACCAGGCCCTTGCCTTCAAGTTTATTCTGCTAGACTGAAAATTCCATTAAGGCAAGGGTTCTATCTGTTCTGTTTGTCACCGTAGCCACACTATGTCCAACGTATAATAGCTACTTACATATTTATGAAACATGCTACATTTGAGGCCACACAAAAATGGACACAAAGACCATTAAGTGCTATAGAGTAGCATGTATAAAGATCTATAAGAACACTCGGTGGCTCAGCCTGTAATCCCACGCTTTGGGAGGCTGAGGTGAGTGGACTGCCTGAGCCCGCAGGTTCGAGACCCACCCCGGGGCAACTTGGCGAGACCGCATCTCTACAATAAATCAAAAATTAGCCGGCTGTGGTAGCCGGGAGTGTGCCTCCAGCCTGGGTGACAGTGAGACTCCAACTCAAAAAAAAAAGAACATTTAAATAATGTCAGTTTGTATGGACAAGAACAAGTTCTTTAGACAGAGAAAGGAATAAACCCTAAATAGAGGAGAGAATGACCACATGTATGGAAGCCTAAAAGATCACATATTGCTTAGGGCACAGCCCAGAGTTGGGAATAGGGAAGAAAGTGGTGGAAGCCAAGGGTGAACAGAAAGGCAGGCACTGGACAGTAAGGACCTCTGTATGACTTGACAATCAGCTTAGACTGTTTTCTGTAGGCAGCAGGGAACCATCAAAGGTTTTAAGCAGTGGACTGCCCATCAAAGAGGAAGCAAGACCAACCGGAAAGCTACTGTGCCAGCTGAGATAGGCGAAGAGGTGCCCAGCAAGACAGCGACAGTGACAACAAGGAGGAGAGGACACACTGCTATTCCTCACAGAGGCAGTTCTTGTGAAATATAAAAGACAACGGGTGAGAAAACTGTGATCAAGTGGAAAGCAGTGAATCTGTGGGCAGATGCGTGGGTTCCAGTTAGGAATAAGGCACTCAAGTGGGGAGGGTGGGCCTGGGGCACAGACACACAAACCACAGGGTTCTCAGGGTAGACATACACAGACCTACACGCTTTTAAACTATAAAACACAATATTGATAGAAAGCATTGTCAGGCCATGGTTGCCAGAAAAAAGAAAGTATCAATATTACACACAGAACTAGGTAGTTTTGTGTATAACCTTTTCAAGCCAAAAAGTATAAAATACACACAGGCAGTAGTGCTATTTTACTAATCAACCCCAGCATATGTGGCTTTGAGGAATGGATGCATGTCAGGAACAACCTAGCTTCCACTTCTACCACCCTACTGAAGCCAGCCTCTCTCACATCAGCAACAAAATGAGACTGTAGGAATGCAGGATAAGATCCTTTTTCTTTGAAACGTAAGTGGAGATTATTTGTAACTTGCTTTCAAATTCTTCAGAAAAAATTTAAACAAAAGAAGCAATGCAAAATATTATCTGTTAAAGTCAGGAGGCGGGTATATTATACTACGCTCTCCATTTTTTTCTATGTTTATATTTTTCAGAATGAAAAAAAGCTGGGGCAGCTTTACGTAGTGTTATAAATGTTATCACCTTTAGTGTTCTTTTCTTTTTTTTTTGAGTTGGAGTCTCACTCTGTCGCCCAGACTGGAGGGCAGTGGCCGCTCCCGGCCACCGCAGCCTCGACCTGCTGGGCTCCAGCGATCCTTCCGCCTCAGCCTTCCAAGTAGCTGGAACTACAGGCGCGCGCTACCACGCCCAGCTCATTTTTGATTTTATTGTAGAGATGAGGTCTCACCAAGTTGCCCAGGCGGGTCTCGAACCCGCGGGCTCAGGCAATCCACTCACTTCAGCCTCCCAAAGTGCTGGGATTACAGGCTGAGCCACCGAGCCCGGCTTTTAGTGTTCTTTAGAAATGAGTTGAATGTGCGTTTAAAATTTTTGTTTTACATAGCTACCACATAACCCAGTGATTTGACTCTTACATACATACCCAAGAGAAATGAAAATATGTCCCAGCAAAAACCTGTACACGCATGCTCATAGCAGCATGATTCTTAACAGCCAAAAAGTAGAAACAGCCCAAATGTCCATGAGTTGATGAATGGATAATGTAGATGTGGCATAAGCATATAGCAATACAGTCATGCACCACATAACATTTCAAAGGTCAACGAAAGACCCAGTGTGAAATGGCCATCCCTAAGAGTATAATGCCATTTTTTACCATACCTTATCTATGTTTAGATACACAAATACCACTGTGTTACAACTGCCTGTAGTATTCAGTACAGTAACATGCTGTACAGGTTTGCAGCCTAAGACCAACAGGCCGTACCATACAGCCTAAGGTAGTAGGTTAGATCGTCTTAGTTTGTATAAGCACACTCTACGATGTTCACACGACCACAAAAACGCCTAACAATGCATTTCTTAGAATGTGCCTCCACTGTTAAGTGCTGCACGACTTGTCTTGCTCTACCATAAAAAGGAATGTAGTACCACTGATAACATGCTACATGTAAGAGTCTCAAAAAGATGGTGCTAAGTAAAAAGTTACTCATAAAAGGCCACAAATTGTATGATTCCATGTCTATGGAATGAGAGAACAGGCACATCTACAGAGGCAGAAAGTAGACTAGTGGCTGTCCCAGGCTAGTGATGGCAGGGAATGGGGAGTCCTGACCAATAACCACATGGATTCCTTTTTGGGTGATAAAAATGGTCTAAAATTGTGCTGTTGAATGACTCTGTGAATACCCTTAACAAAAAAACACTGAATTGTATACTTTGGATGGGTGAATTCTATGGTATGTGAACTGTGCCTCATGAAGCACTTACTTAACAACAATCCAACAAAAAGATCAGCAGAAGCCCAGTCATGAAGCCTAAGACTCCTTCCCAGCCCTGACTTCCACGTCCAATGGCACCGGTGTTGCCAGCCACCTCTTCCTGAGATTCTTCTTTCTGTGAAACCCAGTTTTCTGAGTCTCCACCCGGTGAACTGCCCTTGACACTACCTTATGCTAGCCTCCCCCATATCCTGACACATTGGTCCCACGAATGATCCAAAAGTTGTTCCCTGTCGTCTTCTCCTTCTGTACCATCCCCCAATGACATCTTGGCTTCAACTAACACCCCAGCCCCAAACCCAGCCTGATCCCATTCCCAACTATTTTTACCACCTGTCGATTACCTTTCAGAAACCATTTATGAAAATCTCATTATTTCTCAGATTTTACTCCTAAAAGCAGTACTGTCCATTTACTTACTAGCTGCAAGCTTCTGGGCTAGGCATTTCACATGGTCTCATTTGATCCTCACAACTCCATAAAGCAGTTTAATCTATTTTACAGATAAGGAAACCGAAGCTTAGAAACCTAGCGCTAATTCACGTTCTTAACCATTGGATTACTTGTTCCTTTAACTCACACGCCTCCCTTTCCAATGTGCTTCTTTCCTTCTGCGTCTCTCCGTTAACAGCGATCACCGCAGCGTAAGTTCAAAACTTACTTGGTCACTCTTCTCCGTTCCCTGACGTTCCACAGTTGCCCGGTTTGGTCAGCTCTATGTAGTCTGTACTCCCACTGCCATTGTGGTCAGAAGACTCTCATGATAATACTAATCGGGCACTGAAAATGACCCTGAGCTTTAGACTCCAAGTTTGGGTGTTAGGGTTGACTAAGGGTATAAACTGTGAGACATCAATGAAACTACTTTTAGTACAGGTGCCTTATGAAATTAACTAAGCCTCACTTCATCTTGTCAAAGAAGAGATTCCTTTGTCTTCAGACTTACCTTTGGTCGGATCACCCAGAGTGGTAAGAGCACTGCTGCCAACATGGAGTCCACACTGACATGCCAACTTTGCCTATAAAAAAAGATATTGCTTTGCTTACACGACCAGTCTTTTGGGAGGTAATGAAATAATTCTGTAACCCGTAAGCTTGAAAATGAATAAAGAATCTGCTCACTGAATGTATGCGTGGCACAAAGCAAGCTTATGTAAAGCAACCATGTTTTTAACTCATAACTCAAAGCTTTCATAAAATGCTTACCGTTTCTATCAACAAAAGTGTCGCCAGTAAAATCAAATTAAATAAGGTCACAGATAAGTCCCCTCTTGAAGATCTATCTTCTAATTATAGCTTTAGAATCGCTAAATTTCAAAACGTCTTATCTCCAAATGTCATCTTATGTGTGAACACATAGCATATTTTATTTGGTTCTAGATGATTAGTTAAAAAGGGATGAACTCTTCTAGTGCTATCTAATCCTTTCATGTCATGTTATCTGCCTTTGTTCTTTATAACCCTTAACTCATCCAAAGCATTACCTTTGAATTATTTTGAAGACAGACCTCCAGTACTGTTTAAACTCTACCTAGAAAGCCATGATGCATATCTTTGGAGACATATCTGGATCTGGTACACGGTGTTTTCCTTCTCCCACAACTTAGGTCCAGACAACAATCTGGATGCTCTATCTTCAACAGTTGAATGAAACAATTCCAATGAACTACAAAGCTGAAGGTGTTCATCTTACCCCCCAAACCATGTAACTTAACCCTAAAAAATCTTTGCAGGACACAGAAAATGTCGATGCAAACAATGATCCAGGATGGAGAGCTCTCTGTTCACGACATCACAGGGCATCACCACATGGAAGAAGCCTGTACTAATCCAAATCTTGCCCCAGGCTTACAAACTTATTTAAGATAAAGCTAAAGAGAAGCCATGAAAGGGTGTAGAAATAAAATCTCTTTAATGACTGGCTTTTACCACTGTCATTTACACTATCACCAAATTAAGTAACAAAAAAACCTGATGAACTGGTCATCTCACAACTCTTCCAGAATTGAATGAAGTACCAGGGCCGGGTTCGGTGGCTCGGCCTGTCATCCCAGCACTTTGGGAGGCCGAGGCGAGTGAACTGCCTGAGCTGGCGGGTTCAAGACCCGCCCGGGCAACTTGGCGAGACCTCATCTCTACAATACAACAAACAAAAAAAATTTAGCCGGGCATGGTAGCCTAAAATTCCAGCACTTGGAAGGCTGAAGCGGAAGCATTGCAGGAGCCTAGCAGGTCGATGCTGGGGTGGTCGTGAGCGTGTCACTGCACTCCAGCCTGGGCGACAGAGTGAGACCCCAACTCAAAAAATAATAAAATAAAATGCCCTTCAAAAGACTAAAAAAAAAAGAACTGAAGTACCAACATTTAAGACTAATGATACCACCAATTTTGTACATTATTTCCACAAAATCAGTTTTCTACAACCTAATTCCCTTACCTGATATTCAGTTTCAAAAAGAAGAAAACCATAAGTTTCTTGAAGTTCTTCCTGAGTATAGTTACTTGCTTTTTTTTGTTGGTAAAAAGTGTGGTACTGTATAAAGAGAGAATAACCAACTGCCATAAGCATGGTACTTTGTCTTGCAAATTAACTTTTAAAACATATCATTTGAATTCTTTCTACTATAAGACTAAGTAAATGTGTCATTTTCTGTTCACAAAATATATTATCTTCTAAGAACTTTTCCAAGAATCTTTAGTCTCATCTGGAAAGTAATAGCTAAAAAGCTCTAGGCTTATATACCAAAAATGATGGGTCTATTTCTTTTGAAACTAAAATAGAACTATCACACAGACACACTGTGTACCAAGTACCTCACCTCATTTAAGAAAATGTCATTTTTCACCAAAGTCACTTGACTGTACTGAAAACCATGCTCAGATGCAGAGTCCAAGTAGGAAGTATGGAGGAGGGAAACTGCCTTCTGGAAGAGAAAGTCTGAGCTCAAGGGCACTGTCTCAAAAACTGTAAAACACAAACAGAAATAACGCGGCTATTGAAGATTCAAAGGACAGGATTAAGAGAGAGACACTGAACATCTCTCAAAACGCCACCTAGTCCCTTAATGGGTAACTAAGCAACTCAAGACGTGTTGTGGACACCAGATCGTCACTGTCTCAAAACAAAATTTAAAAGGCAAATCATGTGAAGAAAATAACCTCAGTAAGTTGCAACTGGGGGTGTATTCGCTTTTAATACGGGAGCTAAATTATGTCCTGCCAGACCCCGCCTGCCTTCTGGCTGAAAGCTGGCCCTGTAACCGCACTTAGTCCAGAGCACTGCAGGGTCAGGGCGAGCAGCTGCCATGAGAAACCATTTCCACCCTTTGGGTTTTCTCATCCTTCGGTGCTCCTATCCCTTAGTTTTCGCTTTTGTTTTTGATGTGTGCCTCATTCTGATAAACCTGCCCTTCCCATCTTGTCAACAAATCCCCAAGTGAGTTTGCTAAACTCCTTTTAAAGGACCTACTACTGCTCCGTCACCAAACAACAGAAATTGTTGCATCTCAGGGCTTCTTCACCATCCAAGAGTCTATTGAGCGTTACTCTCTGCAAGTTACGACAAAATTACTTGTTTCCATTTTACAAAATAAAACTATATTATGTATTTTTGAAAGTGCTTTTTGTCTTTTTTTTTTTTTTTTTTTTTTAGTTGGGGGTTTTACCCTGTCACCCAGGCTGGAGTGCAAGTGACATGATCACTGCTCACTGCAGCCTTGACCACCTTGGCTCAGCTCCCTGAGTAGCTGGGACTACAGATGCACACCACCACACCTGGATAATATGCTTTGGTTTTTCGTAGAGACGAGATCTCACCATGTTGCCCAGGCTGGTCTCAAGCAATCCTCTCGCCTTGGCCTCCCCAAGTGTTGGGATTACAGGCACAAGCCACAGAGCTCTGCCCAAAGTGCTTTTTCCAAACCACACCCACATGCTACCCCAAAGTGTGACATGCCCCTCCCATGAGAGGCATATTTGCTAACAGAGATTTACTGCCTGTATCCACTAATTCTGTTAGCTGACTCTTTGTGCCTTTGATTTCACAAGTCTTTATTTGCAATAACCAAACCTAATGACCTAGTGAGTGTTCATAACATTGAACCATTTGAACCGTTAACTCTCTTTTCTTTGTATTCCTTCTATTTGCTTTATCAAGGTGGGAAGGGCAGTTTACAAACCTATTATCTGTAAATAAGGAGAATGGAGCGATTTATATAGCACTGGGTTTTGGTCATATAGTAAAAGTAAGAACATTACTGTGGCTTCCTATTTTTACCAAAATTCTGCCAAATGCACTAAAGTTCAAAAGCTAAAGAGGAAAAGGAAATTTAATTAAAATTAACACATGAATAACAGACATAAAGAAAACCATACTATTACAGAAATGAAAGTAAACATTTTAGTAAGCTTATTTATTTATTTTTGAGTTGGAGTCTCACTCTGTCACCCAGACTGGAGTGCAGTGGCCGCTCCCGGTCACCGCAGCCTCAACCTGCTGGGCTCCGGCGATCCTTCCGCCTCTGCCTTCCGAGTAGCTGGAACTACAGGCGCACGCTACCATGCCCGGCTGATTTTTTGATTTATTGTAGAGATGAGGTCTCGCCAAGTTGCCCAGGCGGGTCTCGAACCCGCGGACTCAGGCAATCCACTCACCTCGGCCTCCCAAAGCGCAGGATTACAGGCTGAGCCACCGAGCCTGGCCAAGCTTATTTTTTAAGGACTAAGCTGTATTGATATTTCCATTATCAAGGTATTTTTAAAATCCTTTAGTAAACACCCTAGTTTCAAAACGAAAGGCTGTAAATAGAAAAGAGGATGTTTTAAGAATATTCTGAAGTTGTTCCACATGATCTATATATTCATTCTAAGTTTTACTTTTGCTCAGTTTCACCTTCTCCTTCAATATCAATGTGCTAGTGCTGTTTTTTGAAAAAAAAGGAAATTCTGGATAGATTCAAAAAGTAAAACACCAGCGATAAACAGTTTAAACTATAGTTTCATTTCATTTTACAAATAATCTGTACTAGTAGCCCAAACACAAAAGAAGAATCCTTTAGAAACTATACTTTTGGAAATTTTAATATTTTTAAAAAGATAATATTCAAAAACGTAACTATGTATATACCCCGAGGCCCAATATTTGAGAAACATGTGTATAGCAAAAGAAATAAAAGTTTTTAAAAAGTAACTTCGGAAATGATGACTATGACTGCCAATTTCTCTAAATTCTACAAGATTTTTTTTTTTTTTGAGTTGGAGTCTCACTCTATCGCCCAGGCTGGAGTGCAGTGGCATGCTTATGGCCACCACAGCCTTGACCTGCTAGGCTTAGGTGATCCTTCCAGCTCAGTCTTTCAAGTAGCTGGAACGATGCATGCCACCATGCCCGGCTATTTTTTGTGATTCACTGTAGAGACGAGATATCACCAAGTTGTCCAGATTGGTTTCAAACCTCCTGGCTCAGGCAATCCTCTCACCTTGGCTTCCCAAAGTGCTGGGATTATAGGCTGAGCCACTGCACATGGCCAATTCTACAACACATTAACAGGTGGGCACAGGTTTTAAACTGAAAAGTACTAAATACTACATAAAATCTACAAAATGTTCTAGTATAAGACTGCACGATAATGAAATGCCAACTGTGAGAGACAGCACAATTAAAAACACTATTTAATATTTAACACAGTGTTTTCCAAATGCATATGGCAAAGAATTTTATTAACACCAACAATTAGTTAACACCTATGCTGGTGTTAATAAAATTCTTTACCATATATATTTGGAAAACACTGTGTTAAATATTAAATGAATAAAGCTAATGACTGAACACAAACAAGGAGGAACAAATAGCAAATGAGTTAATTATTTTGTGGTTACATACTTATTTCCAGAACTATTTTACTTATGGTTAAAATTGATTCACCTTTAATTCCATTTTCCAAACAGCAGTATATTTATAAAAGTAATTATCTTATGGTTAGCAGAAAGAAATGTAATGAGCAACGTTGTTGCAAAACCAAACCTAATCCTTAATCTTTCATGACTTTATAATAATGACCTGAATTGGACTCTGAAGAAAGCACAAGTTTCCTGCTCTGTAAATGAGGAAAGGGATGAGCATTTTACCTAGAAAACTGTTTCATGCGCTGTCTTCTTTACACAATATACTCTCACTTAAGAGTGCACTAAACAATATGAACATGTCATGAATGAATGGCCTCCTTTCTGCCAAGAAATTCTCACACTTGATTTTATTTATTTTTTATTTTTTATTTTTTGAGTTGGAGTCTCACTCTGTTGCCCAGACTGGAGTGCAGTGGCCGCTCCCGGCCACCACAACCTCGACCTGCTGGGCTCCGGCGATCCTTCCGCCTCAGCCTTCAGAGTAGCTGGAACTAAAGGCGCACGCTACCACGCCTGGCTGATTTTTTGATATACTGTAGAGATGAGGTCTCGCTGCCCATGCGGGTCTCGAACCCACGGGCTCAGGCAATCCACTCACCTCAGCCTCCCAAAGGCGTGGAATTACAGGATGAGCCACCGAGCCCGGCTATGCTTGATTTTAAAATTCAAGGCTATCAATGCACTCAAATGAAGAGGGGGCTATTCCACAAAAAAACTTATGACAGCATCTATAAAGGTATCTGGAGAAGTGTCTGTCTGAAAGTATTAAGAGCATCCCTCAGGGCTAAGTGAAAAAAGAAAGAGCACGTGGAGAAAGGCCCAAGTTCAATCACAATGGCTCTGAAAACTGAGTTTTCCCATAATACCCGGATTTGGCACATTTCTCTACTTGTATGTTCAGTCTTAAATAGTGGTTAAAGTGCATGCAATAACCGCATACCCTTCTCAAAATCCATCACAGAGATACAGAGTGAGACTTGTTTTAGACATTTATAATAGAGAAGAAAAAGTTATAAACCGACTTCCAATGCTATATTACGGAAACCTGTTTTCTGTTCCATAAACTGTGGTCTGAAAACAGATGATGCGATAAAGTAATGTCAACATCTTAGGTGTCAGACTAAGACTAGCCACTTGTACACATCTAACAAGACTAGCCACTTGTACACATGGTCACATCTCCATACAGAATTGTAACTGACATCAATTAATACTAACCCTGCTTATACATTTTTTTATAGTCTAAGAAAGCCATTTGATAGTTCTGAAGGAACAAATACTTAATCACTTAATCCTAAAATGCATTACCTTTACACTTTTAAGATAATGGATAACTGGTTTAAAATAAAATATAACTCTTTAAAGCACAATTTGGCAGGACCTAAGAAAACGTCTTAAATGTACACATCTAATAACCATCCCATTTCTAGTAATCTATTCCCAAGAAACAGTAAAATAAGTATACAGGATACACATGCACAGTGTTCCATGTATCAGCATCTATAATAGCAAAAACAAAAAAAACAAAAACCTGGCAACAACCTAAACTGCCATCAACAAGGAACACCTTACAACTATTAAAAATCTATATATACTGACATATTGAGATTGGAAAGTGGATAAAAGGGGAACGCAAATTTTTTTTACACAAATATGTATTACTTCTATCATTTAAAATATTTCAATTCAAAAACAAAAAAATGGACCAATTTCAAAGAAATACAAATAGAGGAATACACCCTTTATGAAGCAATTTGAAAACAACCACCTATCAATTTTAAACTAATGACTATAAAAGAATCATAGCTACTGGAAATTATAATTTTAAAAACGTCTTATTGTATTACAGAGTCTAAGTTAAAACTAAAAATATCATAATTCTACTTTGGATGCATTAGTTATAACTTATAGGCACCTGGTTTAATACCCACTCTTTTCTGATATGAACCCTGTCTTGATCTTCGCTAAGAGAGTGTGTAGCTGGGAGGATGGTCTTAATTCATCTTCACCAAGTATACCCCCAGCATTCTTGATACAGTCCTGTTCTTTGTTAATGTCATAAATGCTAAAATGAAAAAAAAAATCATAAAGTGAATAATTCTATTTGCAGAATTTCTACTACATAACAAATGCTTACTGAGTATCTAATTAGGAATAATCTGTTTCTTTACCTCCTTTGACAAGTCTTCACAGCTAAGGACTAAACTTTTTCTATAAGCATTAAGAGTGTGAAATACTTTTCCTCCAAATCTTTAACTTCTAAAGAAAATTTTGTACACAGAAATAAATTATGCTGATACGAATCACTTTTGCATCATTAAAAAAAAGTCTCTCTCAGATTGAAAAGTAGAGATCATAGAACTACATTTTTATTCCACTGGTAGAAAATAACAAAATCAAGTAGAACACACTCTGAAAGTCTCTCCCCAGTACATCAACACATTAAACAAAACTGTTAGTGGTGACTATCATGTATCCAATACTATGCTACACGTTGGATTTATCAAGACAAATGAAAAACAAGTTCCAGTGAAAGAGCTCAGACTAGGAAAAGACAAAGCTGCAAAAAAAATCAGTTATTAATAAATGTGTAGGAGTATCTGGAACATGATATAGTGATTGTATAGTGATACACCTTCATGGAGTGGGCGACATGCCAAGAAAGGTATCATAGAGGAATTGACATGAATCTGATACTCAAGTGAGAAAGCCAAAAAAAGGGAACTAGTGTGTATGCTTTTAGATACTGTAGTACAAACAGTATGAGGAAATGAACGGAGGTATAAACATGATGGAAATGCAAATAGTTTAATATGACTTATTAAGGTAAGAAGAAGGAAGAAGAATAAGAGCAAAGAAGGAGATAAAAAGTTTTCAGTTTTTATTATAAGACAGATTAACAAAAATTTCAATATGCCTCACAAAAAATAGTCCATATAGTTTTACAGCACACTTTTTTTTCAAAAAAGAATTTGAGGTAGAATTGTATGGATATATAGTCAAAATTATTTGGAACACATAGCTGTATTAACTCATTAAGCAAATAAATTACTTACGTCAAGAGAATAAAATTAAACTGGGAAGACCAGGACTGTAGTGCAGGCTCTACCACTAACTTGTTTTGAGACCTCAGTATGACATATCACGGACTGCCTTCTCAACCACTGTTCCTGTGCCCTCTTTTCTTCCCTTCCACAAAACCACTATTTTGTTCAGTTAATAGGTAATCTCAGACTTGGGAGTATAAATGGGTGGATAGAGGATAATCTTAATTACTCTAAGCTCACTATGGTAATTCCACTCTCTTAAGCTAGTGACTGTTTTTGGAATAAACATGTGGACCAATTCTGATCAATGAGATGTAAATCAAGTCTACAGTAGAGAGAATTTGGGTCCCCTTTCTTACAAAAGAACAATAGGAAAGGATGCACCCTCCCTGCCTCCATCTTTCAGCCTTAGGACCCTGTCTGCAGATGGGTTGCCAGGAGCTCCTTGCAACCAAGATGGGACTGATCAGTCAACCTATGCCAGGAACAGACAGAATAGATAGAAAAAGACAGACTCTTGATGGAAGCCTTCAACTGTTGAATTAATGAATCCCGAGCTGCCCTAACTCTGGACTTTTTGATATATAACAAATGTTTATTATTTGAATTTTTACTGGCAGGTGAAAGCACACTAACTGGTGGATTTTGTTAAAATCATATATTCTCTAGGACTTAATTACCCAACATAATTTCTAAGGCTCCATTTCAATTCTAACACTGTGACTCTATAAACTGCTTTACTGAATGCTTGTTATGCATAAGGCACTGTGTACTTCTCAAATTCCTCTTTATTTGCTGCCATACACAGAGCCATTTGTCCTAGGAAATATTTATTAACAAGAAAGGTATTGCTATTAATGATAACTGGCTAACATTTGCTGGGGTTCATTATGTACCAGGCATCATTTACAGACAACCTTCAACCTTAACTGCATCTTCTGGTATAATACCACATTTCTCAATAAAATACTTGTATGAATTCTAGACATTCCTTTAATAAAAAGACACCTACCATACCCCCACAAAACCCCAAATTTCTCCATCCCATTCTCTCATAGTATAATCACTACTGTTAAAAACAGCAAGCAGTATTCAAGATTTCACTACTTTGTTGTATTAATCATGGCTGAGCCATACGAGGTAGTCACATTCCTTTCTCACACCATGTTTTGTTTTTCTGAATTCAAATAGCCTCTGCTTAAATTTCAGTTACCAATCCTTATTTCGACTTGAAATTCGCCTAGAGAACTAACAATATCCTCTGGAGAGAGACAGATCAAAGGTTTCGTGTTGAATGGTTTCTTTTCTTTCTTTTTTTCTTTTTTTTTTTTTTTGGAAAGCATCTTTCATAGAGCACTATGACCAGCAGCTTCAACCTGGATTGTGCTCTGTGATACTACTGCCTAGTTTTGTAACCCTGCTGGGGGATCTTAAGATACAAAATTGATCTAGAGATTCACACAATCCTAGCTGCCAGCCACTGACCACCTGATTCTAAAACTTATATGAGAATTCAAAATAGTCAAAACAACTTAGAGAAAAAACTAAGTTAAGGACTCACTACCTGATTTCAAGAATTACTACAAAGCTAAAGCCAAGTCAAGTACTGATGTAAAGATAATGCACACAAACCGATGAAGCAGGGTCCAGACACTGACTTTCAGCAACACCGCCAAGACAATTCAATAGGAAAGGAAGAGCTTTACAACAAATGATGACAGAACAACTAAGATGGAGAGCAATCATGAATCTCAAACCTCTACCTCGAACCATAAGATTTAACTGGAAAGAAATCATAGACCTAAACCTAAACACCAATATACAAAGCTTATACCAAAAAAAAAAAAAAAAGGGAAAAAAATCTTGACTCTTGGATACATAACATTTTCATAGGGCACAGTAATTAATAACCATACAAGAAAAACGGAAACACATGATTTCATGAAAATTAAAACCTTCTAATCTGCCAAAGTATTATGAAGAAATTAAAAATATTTGCAAAGGACTTGTGTCTACACAAGTCAAAGAACTCTTACACACACACTTCACAAAAGAAAGCATACTAGTAAAAGAAATACATGAGAAAAGGGTCAACATTATTAGTTACCAGGAATATACTAGTTAAAACCACAATAAAATACTACTTGCCAGTGGAATGGCTAAAAAGACTGATACCACCAAAAGATGACACAGATGAAGAGCAACTGAAACCATCACACATTCCTGGTAGAAAGACAAAGCTATATTACTAAGTGGGAAACTAATCTGTCAGTTTCTTATAAACATACACTTAACAAATGACCCAGCCATTCTAGCCCAAGAGAAATGAGACATATCCACAAAAAGACTTGTACATGAATGTTCAGAGCGGCATTATTCACAGTACCCTGAAACTGGAAACTCCAAGGTTCATCAATGGTGCATAGATAAACTTGTCTATTTGTACATAATGCCACTCAGCAATAAAAGAAAAACTGTTGATACATGCATGCATCTCAAAAACATTAAACCAGGCAAAAGTTGTCAAAAGAGTACACATTGCAGAGTTCCATATATATGAAATTCAAGCAAAATTAACCTATAGTTATAAAAATCCGAATCAGTGGTTGTCTAGGGTAGGGGATAGGAATAAGAAATTTAATTTCAAGTGGGATAAGAATAAGGGACCTTTCTGGGGTGATAAAAATGTCTTATATTTTTATTAATGTGATGGCGACATGGTACATACATTTACACAAAATTCACTGGACTATATACTTAAAATGTGTTCATTTTATTGTATCAAAATTAGACTTCAATAATGTTGAGCAAAAAAACCTTCAAAACTAAAACAAAACAAAACTTACTGCTTATGTATTTGGTCATAAAGGAAATCCCAACAGTACTGAAAAAAAAAAAAACTGATCTCTAACTAAAATTAAGTAAAATAACAATGCAATGTTAAAAATTTAATCTTGGCCAATTGTGGTGGCTCACGCCTGTAACCCCAGCACCTTGGGAGGTGGAGGCAAGAGGATTGCCTGAGTCTAGGAGTTTGAGACCAGCCTGGGTAACTTGGTGAGACCTTGTCTCTATACAATAAATCACAAAAATTAGCCAGGCATGGTGGCATGCACCTGTAGTTCCAGCTACTTGGAAGACTGAGGCAGAAGGATCGCTTAAACCCAGCAAGTTGAGGCTGTGGTGGCTGTGAGTGTGACACTGCACTCCAGCCTAGGTGACAGAGTGAGACTCTGACTCAAAAAAAAAAAAAAGTTAATCTCAAAAGGCTCACGTTTGGAAATTTAAATTTTAAAAAACCATCATGGAAAAAAACAACAAAAAAAAACCCCACCATACTTATAAATGATCCATAAGTAAAAGGATAACACCATCTGTCCAAACTTAAGACACAACTAAAATATTTACAAGGATGGGGGGAGGGGACACACACACACAACATCTCATGTCAGGTAAAGTGGGGACCAAAGGGAGGTCCAAACTGTACCTGTACAATGTCCATGTGTATACCTAATCCTGAATTGTACCCACATCTTTAAAATAAAATATATATCTACAAGGAAATGATTAATTTTTAATGTATAGATTAGAAAAGAAACACTTGAAAATCAACAATAGGAGAAGTCAATCCACAAACTTAGAAGGGGCCGGGTACAGCAGGCCACACCCACAATCCCAACACTTTGAGAGGCAGAGGTGAGGCGACCACTTGAGCCCCTGAGTTCAAGGCAGCCTAGGCAACACAGTGAGACCCATTACAACCAAAACCAGAAATAACAGCCAGGTGTGGTGGAGCACACCTGTGGTCTCAGCTACTTGGGTGGCTAAGGCAGAAGGATCACCTGTGCCCAGGAGATGGAGGCTGCAGTAAGCCATGATTGTGCCACTGCACTCCAGCCTGGCAACAGAAACAAAACAAACAAACAAACAAAAAACCAAAAAGAACAGAACATGGCAAATTTAAAAGAGAGAAGAAAAATAATAAAGACTAGATATTAATTAAGTAGAAGGAAAAAAAAAAAGCAGGAAAAAAACCGAGCCTTTGAAAAAAAATCTGACATATCTTCAGTCAAATTAACCAAGAACAAAACAAGGAATGGAAAACCACTAAGAATAAAAGGGGTGTGATTAATAGACACTCTAAATCATAAACACAATAGAAACAATTTTATGACAAAAACTAAAATTATAGATGAAATAGGAGAATTTCCTAGAAATAACTGAATGTATGAAAACCTATTTAAGAAAAACAGAAGCTGGGCTCGGTGGCTCAGCCTGTAATCTCGCGCCTTTAGGAGGCTGAGGTGAGTGGATTGCCTGAGCCCACGGGTTCGAGACCCGCCTGGGCAACTTGGCGAGACCTCAGCTCTACAATAAATCAAAAAATTAGTCAGGCGTGGTAGCGTGTGCCTGGAGTTCCAGCTACTCGGAAGGCTGAGGCGGAAGGATCACCGGAGCCCAAGAGGTCGAGGCTGTGGTGGCCGGGAGCGACCACGGCACTCCAGTCTGGGTGACTGAGTGAGACTCCAACTCGAAAAAAAAAAAAAAAAGAAAAACAGAAAACCAGAATAAACCTGTAACTATTAAGTAATTAAGTGATTTATCTAACCAATAACAGTTGTTTAACTGTTATAGGCATATAAATGTCAAGCCCAGAAGTTTTCCCACATAAAAAATTTTTCTCAAGAACAAAAACAGGAAAAATCTCAAATTATTTTGTAAGGTTAGTGCAATGTTGATTTAAAAAAAAAAAAATCAGAAAGGGCCAGTTAGAAAGGTAAATTTTAAGACAGTATCACCAATGAAAACACATGCAAATTTTAAATTAAAACATTACAAAACCTAAACTAGTAATATATGTAAAATACAAAACAACACAACTGAGTGCGGTTTATGCCAGAGATTCAAGGAAGGCTTAACATTAGACAATTATTCATGAACTGCACCACACTAAGTGATTACAGAAAAACCAACGACCTCATAGATATTTAAAAAAAGCACTTCCTGTAATCCCAGTACTTTAGGAGGTTGAGGCAGGAGGGCGCCTTGAGGCCACTTTGGGCAACATGACAAGACTCCATCTCTACCAAAAAAAAAAAGGAAAAAAGTTGCAGAGGTTCCAGTTGTGTCCAGAGGTTCCAGTAAAAGTACTTCAGAAAATTCAATAGCCACTTGTAATTACTAGACAAGCATCTAGAAAACCGCTAACGTATATAGTGGCGGGACATTAAAGCCTCCCTTTGAAATAAGAAAGACCCTGAAGTCCCTAATAATACCTTCTGGTTAATTCTTAAGGTTTACTGGTTAATTCCTGTGCTGAAGTTTCCATTCTCATTTGCTGATTAGCTGGCAGTTGTCTTCTAGTTGTCTCCTCAAGAAAAGCTCGTGTAAAAAGATTTGAAACCCCGAATGTTCAAAACTACCAGCCAGTAACTGTCTTTGTACCCAAAGGGCAGCTCTTAAGGACAAAAGAGTCTTTGCTCACGTTTCCTGAATCAACTATTTCTCCAGTCACTAGTTGCTGATTAAAACCCGTCAACAGCCTCGCACTGTCCTCAGAACAGAACAGCCCTCTAGCCACGGCCCAGCCGCGCTGGTCCCGGCCGAGCACCTGCACTCATCTCCACGGCGTCCCCGACCCGCTGCTCAGAGGGCCAGCCACACGGGCCTGGGCCTGTCGTTCGCAGCGTTCCTCTGTGGTGCCTGGTGCGAGCTGTTCTCCGACTAGAATGTTCCTTTTTCTCATTCTGCTCGTGGTTGAGCGCCCTCTCTCCCTTCAGTGAAACCTGGAAGTTAGCGAAACCCCAGATAAAAACTCTGACTACTCCACCAAAAGCAGGGTTTTTTTTTAAGTGTCCATTACAACATGCAGCTAATTTGGACATTTGCTTTTTGGGGGTGGGGAGAGGTCTAACTTCTCCACTAAAATGTAAAGTTTATAAAGTTAGATACTGTTTGCCTTGTCACCAAAGTCCCCCAATACCCAGCAGAGATCCTAGCACCACAGCAAGTAATAAAATGATGGTATCTTTGGGTGGGCAAGTACAGGCAACTTTCGCTTTATCTTTTCACAACTTTATATATTATCTGAGATCTTAAAAAAGCACAAACAGAAGTCGGTGGAAACAAAGCTATTTTCATTTTGGAAAAATGATCTCCTATAGCCCTAAGTAGCAGCAAATTATCATCTTTTTAACTTTTTAAAAGTTTTTTTAGAGAACCCTGGGGTTTCGCTATGTTGCCCAGACTGGTCTCAAACTTCTGAAGTTCTAGTACTTTTAATGAAGAAAAAGCAGAGAAAACAAACGGAGAAATAGAGACAACACTTCCTGCCAGTCAAAACCCTAACCGGGACCCACACAGCAGAACGGCCCCATCCAGAAAAGTTCAACTCGACAGCCGTTCGGCTTTCGCCGACGCTTAAGAACTCGGCGAGAAGTCCCGCCGGCACAAACGCACGGACGCGCTCGGCGGGCAGGTCCTCAGGCCGGAGCAGCGAGCGCCCGGCCGCACCGCCCCCCCCACCCGGCGCGCCAGGCCCCCGGCAGCCCGGCCCCGCCCCTCACTTCACGGCGGGCGGGAGGGGACGGCCGGCCTCGCCGCCAGGGAGCGGGGCGGCGCCGGGCGGCGGCGGCGCCTTTTGAAAGCCCACGAGGGCGCCCGCACCCGCAGCCCCGGCGCGAGCCGGCGAGGCCCGCGTCCGCCGCGACCCGCAGAGCCTGCGGGCGGGGCCGGGGCGGGGCCGCCGCACAGCCGCGGCCCTCGAGGACCGAGAGCTCGGCGGGCCGGTCAGAGCGCGGGCCGGAGGCGAGGTCCCGCTCGGCCACCCGGCAGGAGAGGGCTTTCGGGCTGCTTCACGACCGCCTCTCCAAACTCAGGTCCCTTCCACGTCCCGCCCGCGGGCGCCCAGTAAGGACGCCGGACGGCACCTCCCGGGTCGACCCAAAGCCCAGGTCTCTTCACGCCAGGGACGCCAAGTCACGTCCCGCTGCCCCTCTACGCAGCTTCGCCGGCTCCGTCTCACCGTGTATGCTCAGGAGGTGCGGACGCCAACACTGGGGCAGGGACGGGCCCCTTCCCCCTGCACCTCACAGCACTGGCAAAAGGCACCGAAAACAAAATTGGATGGCGGCGTAGCCTGACCTGAGGGCGTCCTTGCTTTTGATTCATTAACACTGTTTTAACTAAGCAAAGGGAGATATTCGCGTGCATATTCCAGGAGAAAACCTAATTCGTAGATTTTAGGAAACATTACTGTTATTGTGTTGTATAAACATATTTAGAATAGTTTGAACTCATAAAGCAAATGACATAAATTCATAAAGAATTATGTAAATTAACGATTTAAAATAGAAAAGTCACTTAGGGTATTTCCTACATCCAGTGGGAAAGAAATTGTCTTTCTTAAAAACATTTTTTGAGGGATTTTACCCATTCAACAAATGAATTATACCTATGTACTATAGTTTTTCCATTTAACTTGGCATTCTTACTTTTGGATTTAATATACAATTTTTGAAGACCATTTTAATATTCTCAAAATTCAGTATATTATAACAATGTTTTTTATTATCAGACAGATGCTTATAATCTAACACCTATCAAAATTATGCTTTTGCTACGCTATGTAAAAAGATTAACACATTAACACATCTTTTGGATACCATACTTATACATTCAAAATCATCCTTTCATTAGAATCATGTCCAAGTTCATATGGTGACTTAAATTTAAGACATCTGTACATTGTACTGGCTCCTCATCCAACCAGGTTTATGAATTTGTGCTTCAGCATTAAATCATCAGTCTCTAATTGCATAGCTGCATCACATCCATCACTGTATTTATTATAAATTTTGTCCCTCTCAGGAACCATGATATCTTAAGACCCACCTCTGGATTCTCCTGATTATTACATATAACAAAAGAAAGAGTGACATCCGATTCATGCCAGGACAAAGATAATTTTTTATTACCACCACAAAGCCTGCCAGCCTGTCCTGGGCATGATAAGCAGGGGATATTCACAGGATGTAAAGCAGGGCCTTGACCGGACAACCTGGCCTCAGGAGTTGCAGTCTTGAATACTCCTTCTCCTAATGAGGGAGCAGGTGTACATGAAAATTCTCAACAGGGTCTATTTGAACATGCCAAGGAGGGCAGTGAATATACAAAATATTAGCAAGGGATTTAGTGCCCCAATTAAATGTTATCAAGGAAAACAGAAACTATACCCCAGACGCATTTCTTATGATAAAAGCCGTAATTTTAAAAAGCCAATTAAAAAAGCTAACTGAGTTAATCAATACAAGCAAAAGCTGGTTCTCTGAAAGGACTAATAATAAAATAGGTAATCTTTTAGCAAACAATAAGAAAAAAGGAAAAAGTTAAATGTTGAGAACAAACAGGATAACCACAAATGTAAGAAAAATATTTCTAAAATTATGAGTTACCACACAACTAATACCAATACATTTGAAAACTAAAAAACTAATTTAGCAACACCAGTGTCAATGAAAGTAACGCTTACATAAACCAATAACAATGAAACCAAAATAGTCATAGTATTACCTCCAAGAGACCAGTTCCAGAGACCTATTGTTTTACTTTTAACAATTTTTTAAATCAAAAATCCACAAGTTTGGCAATTTATTCTATTAGGGAAGCTACGGGGAACAAAAAGAAAAACAAAAGACCAGAAAGGAGTATTTACTTACTATGTAGATAGTAAAGATTTACTTGTACATTAAGATAAACAGGACATCAAATGGAAATTCACATTTCAGAAATTATGAAAAGCCAATAAAGCACATTTAAAAACACTTCTACTTTACAGATTTAAGATGACAATCTCAAGCAAGATAAAGGCACCTAACACTGAAACACAAAAAAACCTAAAGACTCCTTCCCCCCCCAAATCAAAAGCAGTAGAGCAAAAGGAATTGATGGACTGACAGGTGACTTCTCAATGGCAATAATAAAAGCCAAAAGACAGAATAAGATATTCAGCATGTAAAAAAAAAAAGTATCGATCTATCAACTATCACCAATCTTCAATATTCAATGAAACTTCAATATTCAACAAAACATCTTTTAAGAATGACAGCAAGATAAAGACATTTTCAGGTGAAACAAAACTGAGTGTTCATCAACAGACCTTCAATAAAAGCCTTCCAAAACAGAGACTTTAAGCAGAAGGAAGATGGTCCCGGATGGGTATAAGAGAGAAAGAAGCAATGCATAATGGAGACAGTAGTAAAACTGGAGGAAATATAAACAAGTACCGACCACAAAACACAACAATAATTCTAAACAGGTCCACTTCTATCTGGCAGGAATTTTAAAAAGAACTCAGGTACATGACAGCAATAACATATATAACTTCAGATTTTGAAAAATCAAGGAGGTATATTTCTAGGAAAATTATAAAATTCCAAACTAGTAGATGGGAAAATAAAACGACAAAAGATATAAATCAGTATTTTAAAAATAAGCTGGGTCTGGTGGCTCATGCCTGTAATCCCGGCACTTTGGGAGGCAGAGGCAAGAGGACTGCCTGAGCCCAGGAATTTGAGACCAGCCTGGGCAATTTGGTGAGATCTCAACTCTATAATAAATCAAAAAATTAGCAAGGTCGGTGGTGTGCATCTGTGGTTCCAGCTAATGGGAAGGCTGAAGCTGAAGCATCACCTGAGCCCAGCAGGTCGAGGCTGTGGTAGCATGAGCGTGCCACTGCACTCCAGCCTCAAAAAAGAGAGAGAGAGAAGCTCCAGCTCAAAAAAGAGAGAGAGAAAAGAAACACAGGACAAACAGAAGACACATAATAAGAGAAACTATGTTAAATGTAAATGGGCTATATGTTCTACCTAAAAATACTTTAAAACTGCACTTTAATGATACCTAAAATATACAAGTGTCTATAAATCTACAGCTATTCCCAATAGTTTAATAAGTAAGAAACAAAGTAAGCAAAAAATACACACTAATATAACTGATAAACTACAGGCAAGATGAATAAAAATTAGAAGGTCTCGGGGACAGAAAGTATTAGAAACAAAAAAGGAGACATAAGTATACATGCTTCAGACCTTAAAGAGAGTAAAAGGCCCTTATGACAACTCAGACAAAATGAACAGAGTCCTAGAAAAACGTAATTTACCAAACCTGACAATCAAAAAAATCTAAGCATCCTGTAGCCACTAAAGAAATTAAATCAGCTGGGCTCGGTGGCTCAGCCTGTAATCCCGTGCTTTTGGGAGGCCGAGGTGAGTGGATTGGCTGAGCCCGAGGGTTCGAGACCCGCCTGGGCAGGCGAGACCTTATCTCTACAATAAAATAAAATTAAAAAATTAGCTGGGCGTGGTAGCACGCGTCTGTAATTCCGGCTACTCGGAAGGCTGAGGTGAAAGGATCGCCAGAGCCCAGCGGGTCGAGGCTGCGGTGGCCGGGAGCGGCCACTTCACTCCAGTCTGGGCGACAGAGTGAGACTCCAACTAAAAATAAAAAATAAAATAAAATAAAATAAAATAAAAAAATAAAATAAAAAAAAAAAAGAAATTAAATCATTTGTCAAACATCTGCCACCAAAACTTCAGGTCCAAGTGAACTCAATGGCAGATTCTACAACTGGTTATCCACATGAGAGGAAGTTAAATTATATCTCTATCCCACAATACACACAATTAACCCTTTGCACAGATCACCTATCAGCCAACTCAACTGCACTTTTTTATGAAATAGTGAAAAATGATGCATTCCATATTAAATAGTACAGTGTTAGAACTAATTACTTTATTGTAATGATATCAGGCTTATAATGGAATTTTGGGCACCGAAGAACTTACTTGACAAAAATTTAAAATAAAAATGAGCTGGGCTCGGTGGCTCAGCCTGTAATCCCGCGCCTTTGGGAGGCTGAGGTGAGTGGATTGCCTGAGCCCGCGGGTTCGAGACCCGCCTGGGCAGCGAGACCTCATCTCTACAATAAATCAAAAAATCAGCCGGGCGTGGTAGCGCATGCCTGTAATTCCGGCTACTGGGAAGGCTGAGGTGGAAGGATCGCCAGAGCCCAGCAGGCCGAGGTTGCGGTGGCCAGGAGCGGCCACTGCACTCCAGTCTGGGCGACAGAGTGAGACTCCAACTCAAAAAAAAAAAAGAAAGAAAATAAAAATGTTATAGCTTATATTTTTCTAAGTATGGTAACGTGTGAAACAGTCACAAACATGCACTGCCGGTTCACTGATCCATGTTGTACAATAGGAATTTGTTGGGCATCTTCCACCTTGTGTTTTTCTATTCAAGCAGACAATGTAGTCTCGTTTTCTTCCTCCCACATTAATAATATGTAATTTATTGTCCAGTCTGTTGTTCCAAGTTGTGGAAAGATGCACTTGTGATTCCTGAAAACCACTTCTCACCCAATCGATTACATCTCAGTATACATCCCATCTCTATTTGTTTTGTGCAATTCGAATGGAAAACTTCAAGGAAACACACATTTTTTGAAAAATGTGTGCTGGCGTTTGTCCTATAGAACACCAGCATCTCTTTATGTCCCCTGAAAGGGGACAACCATGTCAAAGGGTTAACAATTCTAAGTATACAAACCTGAAATGACAACCTCTGAAATTTTTTTAGTATCTTTATAAGTGAAAGAGTGATAAACACAACTGTATCAAGAACTTCTGCTCATCCAAAAAATCACGGAGAAAAGGCAAGTGCAGCCCATTTAATTACCAAGATTAGTATCCAGAAGGAGAGTTCCAGTGTATGAGGGTGACCCAAATATGTAAAGATACATATTTTAGCTCAACATATTCAGCTCAACAACCTATTTAAGAGGAAAAAAAGTCTTTTCTATTTTTTCACCCAAAATCAATCAACAGAAAATTTCTGTGACCTCCAGTCACCAAAAAGTGTGTGGCGATTTCTCCTCACCAACAATCAATGGATTCTGCAGCAGATACCTGATGAGTGTCCTCTAATAGCTCAATTCTGACACTATCTGCCTGGAGATAGTATCAGACCACAGACTGAGGACTCAGTCCCATGAGACTGAGCTCTCCTTCCAATACCAATTGCAAGCTCCAGGTTGCTTACCTGTCTCTGACTGGCCCAGCTATAAATCAGGGTTCTCGCAACCCCTCCCGTCCTTGGGTTTGATTAATTTGCTGGAACTGCTCACAGAACTCAGGGAAACTTTTCACTAAATGTACTGATTTATTATAAAGGATATTACAAAGGATACAGGTGAAGACATGCATAGGGCAAGGTAGGGAAGGGGCTTAGAGCATCCATGCCCTCCTTCAGCATGCAACCTTCCAGGAAGCTCCACAAGTTTGGTGATCTGGAAACTTCCCGAAACCAGTTCTTTGGGGTTTTTAATAGAGGCTTCATTATTTGAGCATGATTGCTTAAATCATGATGAACTCAACCTTCAGTTCCTCCTCTGTCCTGGGACTGGGGGATGGGAATGAAGTCTTTAATCATGGCTTCATCTTTCCAGTAACCAGCCTCCATCCCTGAAGCTACCTAGGTCTGCTAGCCTCAGTTAACTCATTACTCTACAAAAAGACACTCGAACTTCCAGCTATTTTGGGGCAATGTGCCAGGGAACAGGGCTGATGACTGAATACATTTCTCACAGTATCATGACTAGACAAACGGACAAAGGAGATATGGACAGTTAACACAAAGAAAAAGGGGGAGGGCAGCCCTTAAACAAATGAGAAGCCGTTCAAACGCCGTCACACTATAATGGAAACTAAACCCTGATACCACTTTTCATTGATCAGATTATCAAGAGTCCACAAGTTTAGCAATGCATATTGCTGAGGAAGTTTTGGGGAAAACAGTGAACCCAGCACACCCTGCAGTTTGAGAGAGCAAAATTCCAACAGAAGGCGGCTTGGCAACATTTATCAAAATTTCAGGTTATTTATCTTTTGACTCAGTAACCACAGTTCTGGATATTAATAATATAGAAAACCTGCTTACATGCAAGATGACAGTATATAGTTACCCCAAAAACAACTGTTTTTGTTTTTTTTTTGAGTGGGAGTCTCACTCTGTCACCCAGACTGGAGTGCAGTGGTTGCTCCCGGCCACTGCAGCCTCGACCTGCTGGGCTCCAGCAATCCTTCCGCTCAGCCTTCCAAGTAGCCGGAACTACAGGCGCTTACTACCATGCCCGGCTAATTTTTGATTTATTGTAGAGATGAGGTCTCGCCAAGTTGCCCAGGCAGGTCTTGAACCCACGGGCTCAGGCAATCCTCTCGCCTCAGCCGCCCAACGTGCTGGGATTACAGGCTGAGCCACCAAGCCGGCTAGGAACGACTGTTTTTAACAGCAAAAGACTAGAAGCAACCAAGTAATCTGTTTACTACAGACTAGTTAAATAAACTGATACCGCCACACAGTGGATAACTATTTTCCTACTTCCTCATGGAATGAGCATGTTTCCTACATGCTGATTTGTGAAGAGTTCCAGCGTACAAGGGCGACCCAAAAAGACCCAAATTACTTTTTGGAGGAACGTCCTCGTACAGGCTTCCCCCACTAGGTTCAGCATTCTAGGTAGGAGCCCATCACATCAGTGCACCAGCTAGTGTGGTGTGAGAGACCACATTCAGCTTCAGTGAAGTTTATTTTGGGAAATTCTTTCAACACGTTTGCCCTTTTCATGATGAGTGATTTATGAGTGCACCTGCCCACATCGTGCTCTGGGTACAGAAGTCTTTGACCAAAAACAGCATGACCCTCGTGCCCAATCTTCCTCATTCACCAGATCTTGCCCGGACCCATGTTTTTTTGTTTCCCTGAATGAAAAAAGTCCTCAAAGAGAAACATTTTGCTGACATGGGAGAGGTGAAACAAAAAACAGCAGAAGAAAAGTTACCAAAATTGACGGCACAAAACGGCACAAAAACTGTTTTGAGCAGTGGAGAGAGCATCGCAACAGATGTATTGCATCAAATGAAGAGTACTTTGAAGATGACCGAAGTTTAAACATGTAAGAATACACAATTTTTATAAATTACGGGTTTTGGGGGGACCCCCTCGTGTAGTGACATGTAGGGAGAAACACAGTGCAGCAAAACTTAGGGTAAGAAGGAATGGGAAGGGCATGGGGGCTCACACTAGTAATCCAGTGTGGGAGGCGGAGGCGAGAGAACTGCCTGAGCCCAGAGTTCGAGACCAGCCTGGGCAACTTGGCAAGACCTCATCTCTACAATACATTAAAAAAATTAGCCGGGCATGGTGGAATGACCTATAGTGCCTGCCACTGCACTCCAGTCTAGACGACAGAGACTTTGACTCAAAAAAAGTAGTAATGTAAAAATATATACTCATACACTCAAAAAGCACTAGGAAGAAAAACATACTAAAATGAGCTATGGAGGTAGAGAATGAGTAGGACAGGTACAGAGAAGAAATGCTTTTTGCAAAGTATGCCTGTGTATTTTTAATTGTGTAATAAAATGATTATAATTGTTTTTAGTAACAAGAAAAGTTCATCAACTTGTATATATAATTTTTTTTTGAGTTGCAGTCTCACGCTGTTGTCCAGGCTGGAGTGTAGTGGCATATTCATGGCCATCCCAGTGTCGACCTGTTGGGCCATGGCGAGCCTTCTGCCTCAGCCTTTCAAGCAGCCGGAACTACAGGCACGTGCTGCCATGCCCTGCTAACTTTTGATTTACTGTAGAGATGAGGTCTCGCCAAGTTGCCTGGGCTGGTCTCGCACCCATGGGCTCAGGCAATCCATTTGCCTTAGCCTCCCAAAGTGCTGAGATATAGTGCATTTTTTAAAAACTCCTACAAATTAATAAAACAAGTACCCAATAGAAAAAGTGAAAAAAAAAAGTGGGGAAAAACATGACTAAGCATAACATAAAAGAAAACATTTAACTGGCCAAATACATATGAAAAGATCCTCAATTTGTTGAAGCAAGCAGAGAAACGCAGTTTACAAGCACAATCCTTCCACCATTCCGGCACAAATTAAAGTCAGACAATGCCCAAAGTGGAGAATAGGGAGCAAAGGAAGATTCCATGCACTGCTGCTGGAGGATGACAGACCATTTTGGAAAAGTCAGATAATATCTAAGTTGAACACACACATACCCTCCTGGTGGACCCAGCAACTCCACTATGAATATGCTTGAGTATAAGCATTTTATACATGTACTTGGAGACTGAAAAACGTTAATTTATGGCAGCACTAGGTCTAATAGCCCAAAGTTGGAAATAACCAATATGCTCATAAAGAGTAACACAGATAAATATATATGCTTACAGTAGACTATTATATTTCAGTGAAAATGAACAAGCTGCAACAGGGATTCCCAAAGTGGTGATAAAACAAAGCAGTGAGTTTGATATTATATAATGAAATGTGTCCAGTTTGAAAGATCTGCCTAACTCAGTGAACCACTACCTTCCAAATGATGAATGCGTGGGTGAAGGAGCCCTTCCAAGTGCCAATGGATTTTTAATGTCACAGTATCAGCAGTTCATTGATATGGCTTCAAATTCTACACTACAGCTAAACTTTAAGAAACTGTCAGGTTTCAAAATATGGACTTCACAGCAACCTATATAGATTTAGAGTTCTTCATACTCAGTGATCTGCTACAGAAACAAAGAACGGAGAGCCACATTTCCTTACTGATAAGTAGACTCTGAACATTGATCATAATACCACATGAAAAAAAGATTGGCAGTAGCAGGTCACTGCCAGGGGAGGGAAGGGGGCACACAGCGTCAATAAGGGTAACTGATCCTAAGTCAGATGAAGTGAGGACCCATGGGAGACACAAACTTCACCTGTACGATGACCACTTATGCACCTAGCCCTGAATTGTACTCCACATCTTTAAAATAGAAAAAAAAAAAAAAGGGAGAAACTCTCAGGTTTTGATGAGTACCAAAGAACATGACTATCTGAAAAGGTTATTATTCCAACTACTCAGCTGAGTGAGGCTGGATTTTCTCCACACACTTCAACAAAAATAACATATGGCAACGGAAGGAATGCAAGATGTGAGACTCTAGTCATTAAAGGAGACATTCAGGGAACACTTTTTTGCAAAACCGTATAAAAATGCTACTCATCACCAATTTTCTCTTGTAAAATGTTATTTACGTTAAGATGTAACGTGTCTATCATTTTTAAACTTACCAATCAATTCACATATATTTAAAATTGGTCAGCTTTAACAGCTAACATTGCAACTCTCAGTAGACTTAATCCAGTAAGCAAAAGATCTTTGGAGTCCTCAATAACTGGAGAGGTGGAAGGATTGCCTGAATCCAGCAGGTTGAGGCTGCGGTGGCCGTGGGCTGCCACTGCGCTCCAGCCTGGGTGACAGAGCGCGACTCCAACTCAAAAAAAAAAAAAAAAAAAAGTGGAAAGGACTTCTGAGACCAAAAAATTTCTAAATTGATGAACTATAGGCACTAGCTTTAACATAGATGGATGTCAGAAACATATTTCAAAAAAATCCACAGGCTATGATTCTATTTAAATAAAGTAAAAATCAGGTAAAAGTAAACAATGTGTTCGTTGAGATCCAAATATAGGTGAAACTATAAAAATAAAAAAGGCAAGGAAATAATTATCACAAAATAATGACCACGGTAATGGGGGCAGGGAATGCTTTCCTCCTAGGGTAGACACTTCACAGAAAAGGTTCCGACGCTGCTTGTGACGACATTCTGCGAAGCTGGGTACACAGATACGTTTTCAAAAAAAGCACAAATCAGTGGCATATCTCACAATAAAAATTTTTGGAAGGAGACATACGCAGTATCCCAGAAAGAAAAACTCAAAAAAGTATCTCCTCTCAAATTCCTTTACAAATTCAAGGTCGTCCCAAGCAATATCCCAACAAGCTTCTCTCTAGACCTTGAAAGATGGTTCTAAATTCCATGAGGAAAGACAACGCAAAAGAAGGAGTCAAAGGCTTTTTCAAAAGAAAGTACCAGAACACGTGATAAAGCTACAACAATTAAAAAGCCATGGCAAGAGGCAATGGGCCACCAAGGACCTCGGCGAAGGGTGGGACCCCACCAGAAGCACTTAACTTTCTTATTCGCCAGAGAGGACAGACACGAAAGCACGTAACCGTCGTCGCCTGCTCCACGGGCAAATACTTTCGAGACACGGGCGCCGTCCCGGCCCACCCTCCCAGGCCTCGCCGTCCGACCCGTCTCGCCCCCTCCGGCGGCTGGCCCCGAGCAGCTGTCACCGCGCCCCCCCGCCGAGACGCGCCCTCCACCGTCGGGGACACCCGCCCCGTCGCGGCTCCTGGGGCCGCCGCCGCGGGGCCAGACGCGGCCCGCGCGCGGACCGGGACGCGCCGCAGCCTCGCCCGACGGCGTCCTGCCCGGGACACGGCGGCCGCGGAAGGCGCGAGACGCTGCGCCCGGCCCTCCCGCGCGGGGGTCGCCGGCCGCGTCCGCGAGGCGCGCCCGCCGCCGCCGCCGCCGCGGACCCCGGAGGAGCCTCGCGGAGCCCCTGCCCGCCGGCGCGACGCCGACCACGCGCCCGGCCGCCGGCCCCGTCCCGGGACACGCGGGGCCGCCGCCCCGGCTCACCTGTGCCTGGCGCGGCCGCCGCCCCAGAGGACTCGAGGTGGCCGCTGGGCCTCCTTCCCATGCTTCGGCGGGCCGCCCGCGCGTCCCCCGCGGCCCCGCGGGCCCCCGCGCGCGAGTGCGGGGCGACGCGCCGTCCTCCTCACCGCGCCGGCCCGGCCTCGGGCCGCAGCCGCCGGGCGCCGACCGCGACGCCGCGGCCGCCCGAGCTCCGGGCCCGAACTCCGCTCAGGGTCACGGGCGCGAGCGAGCGCCGGGCCGCCCGGCCGCCCGAGGGAACATGTCGACTTTCCCGCTGACGGACGCGGCCGGCCGGAAGTAAAACCTCGAGGCCGGGGGAGCAGAGGGGGCCGAGCGCCGAGACAGAAAGTGAAAACTGGACGGGGCCGGCCCCTCGGAGCCGGGAGCCAATGGCCGCGGGGGAGCCAGGGCGCAGGCGCACGCCGGGGTTGGCGTCCACGCGGCGCTCGCTTCTCCCTCCTGCGCAGGCGCGGGGCCGCGGCTCGCCGCTGATTGGGCGGCCGAGCCCGGCGCGTGCGCGGGGTCTCGAGGAGGGGGCGCCCGGCCGGATGCGGAAGGTGCGCGCGGGAAGAGGCGGGCGGTGCCGACCGGGCGGGGCCCGCGCGTGTTGCGGCGCCGGTTCCCGCGTTTCTCTCCGCGTCTGCCGCGGGGACTCTTGTTTTGTCTGGCCCAGAGGCGTGTGCGGAGTCCGCCAGGGTTGTAATCGACTAGTGTCAGCGTGACCAGGCAACACGCGTCGCTGTGCTGTCCCCGGGAAGGCACCTCTAGGGGGTTCTAACCTAGGCCCCGAGAGTTAGAGCGACTGTAAGTAGCGTTCGTTCGCGTTTCTGCTTACCCGTGGTAAGTACAGCCCCGCAGGCGTTGCCTCGTGGCAGGGATGCCTTCCTGGACAAATGCATCATCGGGCGAGTTCGTGGTTGTGTGACCATCATGGAGTGTAATTGCACAAACCGGTGGTCTAGCCTGCGACACTCTTAGGGCAGATGGTCTAGCCTGCGACACACCTAGAGCGGATGGTCTAGCCGGCAACACACCTAGAGTGGATGGTCTAGCCTGTGACAATCCTAGGGCAGATGGTCCCATCTGTGACACCCCTGGGATGAATGGTCTAGTCTGTGACACACCTAGGCAGATGGTCTAGCCTGTGACTCCTAGAGCAGCTGGTCTAGCCTGTGACACTCCTAGGGCAGCTGGTCTGGCCTGTGACACTTCACACCTAGGCAGATGGCCTAGCCTGTGACTCCTAGAGCAGCTGGTCTAGCCTGTGACACTCCTAGGGCGGATGGTCTGGCCTATGACACTTCTCAAGCGAATGGTCTAGCCTGCGACACACCTAGGGGCACATGGTCTAGCCTGCGACCCTTAGAGCAGATAGGCTACGCACCTCTGCCACTTGTGACTGTTCTGAGTATTGAGTCCTGCAGGTAATTGGAAAATAATGGTCGTTATTTGTGCATTTAAACATGTCCACACACAGAAAAGGCGTAAACCCCTGTGTGCAACACACAAACGGAGCTTGAAGATGGAGGTTGGGAAAGTCAATAGTGAGCAGTGAATGAATGCAAAGACTTAGGGTGTTGCTGGACTCTACTGTAGACTTTGTAAGCTCTGTACCCTTAGGGTACACTGCATTTATAGAGAAGATTTTTTTGAATAATAAATTAATCTTCGCTTACTGTAACACTGTCACTCAATAACTTTTAAGTTTTTAAAATTTTTGACTTATAATGCTTAGCTTAAGACAAACGCACCGTACAGCTATACAAAAGTGTTTCTTTGTATCCTTATTCTGTAAACTTTTTTGTGTTAAAAATTTTTTTTTAACTTTTTAAGCTTCTTAGAAATGAAGACACACACACACACACACACACACACAGCCTAGGCCTCCAGAGGGTCAGCATCATCAGTATCGCTGCCTTTCATCTCCATGTCTTGTCCCACCGGAGAGTCTTCACTGGAGCTGTCATCTCCTGTGATAACAATGCTTTCCTCTGGAATACCTCCTGAAGGATCTACTTGAGGCTCTTTTAAATTATCTTTTTTTTAATAAGTAGAAAGTACACTGTACAATAATGATAACAAGTGCAGTAAACCCATAAGCCAGTAACAGTTGTTTTTATCATTATCAAATAGTAGGTGCTATATGTAATTGTATGTGCTATACTTTTCTACAACTGGCAGTGCAATAGGTTTATTTATGCCAGCATCACCACAAGCACATGAGTAATGCCTTGCACCAGGCAATAAAAATTTTTCAGCTCCATTATTATATTATGAAACCACCATTGAATCTTTTGTCAGTGAAAGAAATTAAGTGCTATTG
Organism: Cephalopachus bancanus; assembly: GCA_027257055.1. Lineage (NCBI taxonomy): Eukaryota > Metazoa > Chordata > Mammalia > Primates > Tarsiidae > Cephalopachus > Cephalopachus bancanus. Next base: position 2,698,816 of record JAPVLO010000043.1, read on the forward strand.
GATACTTCCCATGAGCCAGACACCGTGCAGTACAAAGAGATTGAGTCATTCTGATTACTGTTTACTGTGACAGGTGCCGTAGTAGATACCAGGATTACAATTGTCAACAAGCTAGACAGAGACTCTGCCCATAATGGAATTTATTCTAGAAGTGGGTAACAAACACAGGAAAATACCAAAACAACAAAATATAACTTCAGATAATAATATGTACTATGAAAACTAACTAGAAATGCTGATGGATGGCTTTGGAGACTGGAGGCCAGAGGCAGAAAAGGTAGAACAACAATGTCTCACAGAAAACAGGGCATTTGAGGTCAAACTCTACAGATGAAAACATACCAAACCAATGCTTGGAAGATCTGGAGGAAGAGCTTTTCAGGCAGAAGGCAATTGGCAAAGTCCCTGAGAAGAAATGCTACGTTAAAATGAAAGAACCAATATACCCAAAGAAGGTCCTTACAAGAAATACTAAAGGAAGTTCTTCAGGTTGATAGCAAGTGACTCCAGACAGTAGTTTGAATCCACATTTTAAAGAACTGAAGAAGTCTGGCTGTGGAAGTAGAGAACAAAGTATAGCAACTGTTTTAATAGAGCATAAAGCCAGAATGTACAACTCTGTGATTTATCACAAAGCATATATTCATGAAACTAGCACCCAAGTCAAGTAATAGAACATTGCCAGTACCCTACATGCTCTCTCTTATGTTTCCCAATCAATGCCATGCCACCAACTCTAATCGCTATTCTGACTCCCATGGCAATTTCTTCTTTCTTTTTATTATTACTTATTTATTTTAGTTTATCTTTTTCGAAAGGTGGGAAAGCAGGATTTATTAAGAGGACAGAAAAGTTCCCAGAGCAGGAGGGGACCCAAAGGGTTGCCCTATTTATTTATTTATTTATTTATCTATGTATTTTTGACTCGGGGTCTCACCTCTGTCATGTAGGCCAGAGTGCAGTGACCTGATCACAGCTCACTGCAGTCTTGACCTCCTGGGTTCAGGTGATCTTGCCACCTCAGTCTCTCTAGTAGCTGGGACTACAGGTGGTGCCATCACACCTGGCTGATTTTCTATAGAGACAAAGACTCACTGTGTTACCCAGGCTGGTCTCAAACTCCTAGGCTCAAGCAATCTTCCTGTCTCCCAAAATTCTGGAATTACAGATGGGAGCCACCTCACCTGGTCTCTTTATTACTTTTAAAATAAGTTTGCCACCTGAATACTGAATATGCATTCTTAAGCTTTCTCATTTGATTTGCTTGTGGTTTGCATTTTGTACAAATTGAATAATTGTGTGCCTGCATGTGAGACTTACTATGTTTATGGGTAGACTTTTTCTTTTTCATTGCTGTGTCTGTAGGTGGAGGTAGCACATTTTCTTTAATACATTCTACTGTTAATAAAATTTGGATGGTTTCCTGTTCTTAGTTATTATGAATAATGATTCTGTGAACTTATATAAACTCATCTCTGTTGGGTTTATATCTTGGAATGGAATTCTGGAATGCTGGACATGGTAATTTGGATTTTTGCTCTGCAGATATGTATTTCTCCACCCCCACGCCCCCACTGTTAGCCAAATTTACTTCTCTACCTCATTGGCACCAGGCTGATAAAGGGAGTTCTTTCACCTGATAGAATATCAGCAGACATGACACAAGCAGGAGTCTTAAGTGTGCTTGTGTAGTATGACTTCGCTGTTGCACCAAGGTGATTCACATGAAAATATGTCTCATGTAGCTGTTGTCCCTTCAGTCTGGGTCTCTGAAACAAACCTGTGTGGAGCAGATATGGCACCACCCCACAGCCCGACACACTTTATCTAAGCAGAATCTTAGATATCCTCAAGATTGATGAGTCTGAGAATTAATGCTGTTATTATAAGTCATTGAGTTTAGGGTGACTTACTATGCAGTATTTGGGGGGCAATAAAAAAGACATATGTTCAACTTTAGTAGATAAGTCCAAACTTTCTGCAAGTTGATTTGATCAAGTTACAGTTTCACATACAATGTAAAAGAATTCTAGTTCCTTTAAATTCTTGCTAATACTTTTAAATTTTAGTTACTCTGAAGAGTGTGTGTCATGGTTTGAATTTGCATTGCCTCCTACTTTGTTCTTTTTCAAATATGTTTTGGCTATTTTAAGTCTTCTAAATTTCTGTATAAATTTTAGAACCAGCTTATTTTCTACCTCAAAAAAATTAAAGAAGACCTGTTGGCGGTTTTTGGGGATTGTTTGGAATATATGTATCGATTTAGGGGAGAATCAATATCTTTTTTTTTTTTTTTTTTTTGAGTTGGAGTCTCACTCTGTTGCCCAGACTGGAGTGCAATGGCCGCTTCCGGCCACTGCAGCCTCGACCTGCTGGGCTCCGGCGATCCTTCCGCCTCAGCCTTCCAAGTAGCTGGAATTACTGGCATGCGCTACCACACCCAGCTGATTTTTTTATTTATTGTAGAGGTGAGGTCTCGCTGCCCAGGCGGGTCTTGAACCCACAGGCTCAGGCAATCCACTCACCTCAGCCTCCCAAAGGTGTGGGATTACAGGCTGAGCCACTGAGCCCAGCTGAGAATCAATATCTTAAGAGTCAATTGTCAAATCTATGAACATGATAAATCTATTTATTTATGTCTATTAAAATCTTCAATAATATTTATAATTCTCAGTATACAGTTCTTGCACACTTCAAAAAATATCTCTATGTTTTTATTATATTAGTAGTTTCTAAAATTTCCAATTTACAATGATTTCTGGCTAGTATATAGAAATGCATTTTTTTCTCTATTTACTTTGTATCTTGCAACTTATGAAACTTGTTATATCTAGTAGCTGTTTGCATGTGTTTTCATGTTTTGGACTCACTAAGACAAACATTGTCTACGAATAAAAGTTTTATTTATTTGTTTTCAATCTGTATTTTTTCTCCTTACTGTATTTTTAGGGTCTCTAAAGTAATGTTGACTAAAAGGAGGAGAAAGAAGAAGAAAAAACATACTTAAATCATGGCTGAAAACTCTACAAATTTATATGTATTTACAAATTTGTATATATATATATTTATATATACATATACATGTAAATAACCTACATACCAAGAAACTCAGCAAACTCCAAATAGCATAAACACAAAGAGGTCCACAAACTGGCATATCATAGTAAAAATGTTGAAAGTCAAAGACAAGGATAACATTTTGAAAGCAGCAAATAAAGATGATGTGTCACTTACAAAGGAACTCTAATAAGATTAACAGCTGACTTATCAGCAGAAACAATGGAAACTAAAAGACAGTGGGAATGAGACATTTAAAATGCTCAAAGGAAAAAAGAACTGTCAGCCAAAGATCCTATATCCAGCAAAGCTATCTTTCAAACAGGAAAGCAAATTAAAGATTGTCCCAGAGAAACACTAAATAAATGTATTGCTAGCACATCTGCCTTATAAGAAAATCTAAAGGAAGTTCAAAGTGACTCTAGATGATAATGTGAATCCACATTAAAAAACAAAATCAAAAAGAATATCAGTAGAGTTAATTATGTAATGGTAAAAAATGTAAGTATACATCTTTCTCCTAACTTATTTTAATTAAAAGTGATTGTATGAAACCATATGTATACGATTTAATGCTGGGCCTCACATAGAGAAATGAGCTCTATGTTTGCCAATAACAGCACAACGAAGGTAGGTGAGAGCAAAGTTGCTTTTGGCTAAGAATATGACCAAAGATGGTACAGTAATAGTTATGACAATGTCTTGTTGTAACATTAATAGATGTAATTATATATATCAATAATCTTACCAAAAGAAGGAGAGTGGAATCAAGCTATATAGATGTAGCATTTCTGAATTTCACTGGAATTAAACTAACATGAATATGGAGTTGATTTTTATAAGTTAAGATGCTTGTGGTAAACCCTAGAGCAGCCACTAAAAAAAGGAAAAGAAAGAAACACCTAAAAAATGTAGTTTAAAAAGTCATTAAAGAAATAAAAATGCTACATTTAGAAAATTCACTTTATGTTAAAGAAATCAGTAAAGGAGAAATAGAGGTACAGACACAGCATGAGACATAAAGTAAAATGGAAAACATAAACCGAACTATATTAATGATAACATTGAGTGTGAATAAATTAAACAATGCAATCAAAAGGTAGAGATTGGCAAAATTGCTAAAAAAAATTGATTTAACATATGCTGTCTATAGGAGACACTTTAGAGCCAAGTATACAAATAATTTGAAAGTAAAAGGATATGAAAATGTGTCAATCATGCAGAATGCAGCCACCAGAAAACTGAAACTATACTAATCTACGACAAAACAGACTTTAAAACAAAAAAGTTACTAGAGATGAAGAGGGATATTGTATAATGATAAGAGGATCAATCCAGCAAGAAGATATAACAACTATATACATTCATGTACCTAATAGCAGCAAAACACATAATCAAAAATTGCAGAAATGAGGAAAGAAATAGTTAAATGATAATATTTGGAGACTTCAATATTCCACTTTCAGTAATGTGTAGAACAACTAACAGAAGGCCAACAAATATAAGGAGATTTGAAAAATAATATAAACTAACAGGCCTCTATAGATTACTCCACCCAGCAACAAAATACATTTCTTTCAAGTGTGCACAAAACAGTCTATGAAACAGACCTTCTTTTTTTTCTTTTTGAGTTGGAGTCTCACTCCGTCGCCCAGACTGGAGTGCAGTAGCCTGGCCACCGCATCCTCGACCTGCTGGGCTCCGACGATCCTTCCGCCTCAGCCTTCCGAGTATCTGAAACTATAGGCGCGCGCTACCACGCCTGGCTGATTTTTTAATTTGTTGTAGAGATGAGGTCTCACCAACTTGCCCAGGGGGGTCTCGAACCCGCGGGCTCAGGCAATTCACTTACCTCAGCCTCCCAAGGCGCGGGATGACAGGCTGAGCCACGGAGCCCGGCTAAACAGACCATATTTTAAGGCCATAAAACGAACTTATACAAATTTAATATGATATAATAATTTGAAGTATGTTCTCTGACTACAATAAAATGAAATTAGGAATCAAAAGGAAAAATTAGAAAACTTACAAATATGTAGAAGTTGACACTTTTAAATAATCAACTGACAAAAATGAAAAGGGAAATAAAATTATTCCTTTGAGATGACTGAACAGGAAGATACAACTTACCGAAACATGAGATGCAGCTAAAAAAGTACCTAGAGGGAAATTCCTACCTGTATATGCCTATATTAATAGGAAAGAAATAAATCATTCATTTCCACCTTAAACTAAAAGAAGAGCAAGTTAAACCTAAAGCTAGTAGAAAATAGAAAAATAAATAAATATTAAACCAGAAATTAATGAAATTGAGAGTAGAAAAACAACAGAGAAAATCAGTGGAACCAAAACTTATTCTTTAAAAAGATTGTCAAAACTGACTTTTAGGTTGTCCAAGAAGAATGGATCAACCACTCAAGTTACTAGAATCAGATATAAAAGAAAAAATGTTGCTATGTTACCTTAGAGATTAAAGGGGATATAAGGGGCTACTATAAATATAATACTTGTATGCCAACAAGTGAGAAAATGTAGACAAAATAGATGAATATCTAGAAATACTGAAAAAAGGTAACCTGACTCAGGATAAGTAGACAATTTCAGTAGAACTCCAAGTGACTAGATTGAACTAGTACTAAGGATAATAAACTATCCACAAAGAAAAGCCAAGACTCAGATGGTTTCTCTATTGAATGCTACCAAATATTTAAAAAATGAAATAACAATTCTTCACAAATTCTTCCAAGAAGTAGAAGCAGCATAACACTTCTGAACCCATTTTGTGAGCCCAGTTTTATCCTAATGCCAAAAACCAGACAAAACTATCATAAGAAAACTACAGATCAATATCTGTTATGAATATGAATGCTAAAATAACAACCAAATTATAACAAACTGAATCCAGCAACATAAAGAATTGACTATGAACTATGAGCAGGTGGGATTTAGCCCAGAAATGCAAGGTTGATTTACTTTCCAAAAACCAATTAATGTAATACATCTTACATAGACACAGATAAAAGCATTTGACAAAAGCGAACACCTTTTATGATTAAAAAGAAAAAACAAAGAAGGAACAGAAGGAAGTTTTCTCAAATTAATAAGGAGCATCTATGAAATTCCCATTCTAACGTCATCCTTAAAGGCGAAAGATTGGATGCTTTCCTCCTGGATGGGGAACAGGACAAGTATGTCCACTCTCATCATTTCTGTCCAACACTGTACAGGAGGTTCTAACAAGGTCAATTAGGCAAGAAAAATAAAAAGCATCTAGGTTAGAAAGCAAGAAGTAAGATTATCTTTTTTGCATATGGAAAATTCTGAGGAATTCACTAAAATTGAGGAATGAAAGCATGGTCCTTCCTTTCAAGACACTCTCACTTGAGGAAAGAGACATTAAAGCCCACTGTGTCTGTAGTCCCAGCTCCTTGGAAGGCTAAGGTGGGAGGATGGCTTGAGCTAGAAGTTCGAGTCCAGCCGGGGTAGCATAGTGACACCCATCCCTCAAATAAAAAACCCTTATATTCAAAGGTTTAAGATATTTAAATTATGGATATTAAAGAGCATAGATGTCATGAAAGATGAGTAGATACAATTTATTGGAGGTCAGAGAAAAGAGCCACAGATGGAGAATTTACAGCAGGGGTATTTGGCAGGTGGTGCATAGGCCAGTCCTGAAAGGTAGGTGGAACTTAGACAAGCAGAAATAAGAATGGAAAGTGATTTCAGAGAGTAGCCCAAGGAAGAGAAAACTCACAGTGGGTGCCCCATGTTGTACAGGAAGATCACTAGTGGACCAATACTTTTTAGGCTGAGATTAGATCAAGAAAGGCATTGGAAGCTGGACTGAAATGATTGGTGTATTTGGTGACAAGAGGTTAACAAGATCTGTCAGTGTCTGGTAAGTAAACAAACAAAGCTTTGCTTAAGAAACTGTGAACATTTACCTCACTAGTTTCAGATTTCCCTCCAACAGTTAACATAATCTCCCTGCAATCCCATCAGTTGCTCCTTGAACATAAAGTCCTGTTGGTTTGGCTGCTGGATATTTAAGTAGCAAAAAAGATATTCTCTTCCTCCAGTTTATTATTTTGTATATTAAATTATGTCATCAGTCAACCTACACAATCCTACAAACAGTGTAAGATGTAAAGATGAAAAAAATACACATTTGATCTGTTTGGCAACTGTTCCATTATGAACCTACCAACCCATCATTCCAAGGAATACAACTCAGCTTATTTGTATAACCTTTTGTGCTAGATTTTAGTATTTTTCATAACTATAGAAAGAATGGTTTTAGTTTTTTCATAACTATGGAACTTAGAAGAAAAAAATATTCTCTCTTTCCTTGAAACTTTTTTGTTAAGTTGCTTATCTAAGGGGACAATATCTCAAATTGTTTGCAAGGATGGAGGTTTTGTTTGTGGGCTCTCGTTTTTATAGTGCTTGTGGTGAAAGGCATCCTCTGACTGGATGTGACTGACATCAAAACTGATCTGACAAGATCCATTTTCCATTTCCTTTGGACAGGTCCTTGACTTGAACAGTATAAAAAACTATGCACACATGCATACATATACACAGAGAAATATATACACATGATAAACATAATGTTAGCATGAAGAATAGACACAAGTATAGGTATACATGTATATATGTAGACTGACTATATCATTCATAGCTCAAGACCTTTAAAAATTGCAAGCACTCAAAAAATAATCACGGCGACTATCAGCTTTTACTTACAGAAAGGATACATATTGAATATTCATTCTTTGATTACTTTCATCTGGAGATGTACGACTTTGAGAAAATGTGCTCAATATTATTTGTGGTTCCATCACCCTATCTAGAGACACCATCCTTGGACACACTTTGTGAAGCTTTCTGAAACCTGACTCTGATCACTCTATCTGCATAATCACTAACTGCATTTGGAAATGCAGCCCTAGGCCTGACCCCACCCTTGCATTGTGCTCTAGCCGGTTGCTTTCTATGTGGCCCACCCCCCATATTCTTCCTCCTTTCCAGACCTCTGCTGTGTCTGAGGTCTCTTCTAATTTATCCAGATCTCACCTAAGGTGTTCCTTTTTTTAGGAAGCTTGTTCCGACTTCCTGAGGTGGGGTGGGGTGCGCCTTCCTGCATGTTTTCGGAGCATGTTGTGTGCTCACCCCATCAGGGCTGTGACATTCTGTTCTAATTGTCTGGTTGTCTACCTCCCCCACCAGATGGAAAGATCCTGGACAGGAGATTGTTAGTGACTAAACTCCCATCACTTCATATAACTCCGAGAACTGAAGTCCATGTGCTGAATACATGATTCCCTCTCTCAGGGCTTTCCACATTGGCAGAATGAGACAGTCAGGTGGAAACTCCAATTTCTTACAGTCATGCTCTTCTTTTCAATTTTATGAAATTTTAATAATACATGGAAATAAAAATTCAAGAGAATGGCAAGATTTGTTGAAACCAAACTATGTGGCTCTTCCCTGTCCCATCCCCTTCTTGCTTCCTGCTCCTCGGGGACGAGCACTTCTAATTCTTGCAGCTCCTGCTTCTGCCATTTACCCACATAGTTCTAAAAACGTTTCCTTTTTCTGCCACTCTTGAGTTTTCAATTCTAGATAAAATCTTCCCAAAATGGGTAATGAGGACTGCGCTTTTTTAGGCGATACCTTGCAGATACACATTTGCCTTTCTATGTGTAACCAGTGAAACTATATCATCACTTTTTTCTTGTTGTCTAGGCTGGAGTGTAGTGGCATGACCATGGCCCACCACAACCTCGACCTCCTGGGCTCAGGCAATCTTTCCACGTCAGCCTCCGAAGTAGCTGGGACTACAGGCAAGCACCACCATGCCTGGCTAATATTTTTATTTTTGTAGAGACAAGATCTTGCTATATCGCCCAGGTCTCGAACTCCTGGGCTCAGGCAGTGGTCCCATCTTGGCCTCTCAAAGTAGTGGGATTACAGGTATGTACCGTTGTGCCCAGCACTATCATCATTTTTTATTGTGTGTTCACAGCTAAGCCATAACAAATTTTGTACACTTTTTGTTTTTCTTGAGGTTAACACTTGCTCCTTTTTGTCTGTCTATCAGAAATATAACTCCAAGTTCTCCAACAAAACACACACAGACATGTACACATACACCATTGTGTTAGGAGAATGAGGGAGAGGTGTGTGCATAAAAATGGGAGCAGACAGCCTGTAATCCCAGCACTTTGAGAGGCCAAGGCGAGTGGATTGCCTGAACCCGTGGGTTCGAGACCAGCCTGGGCAACTTGGCAAGCCCTCATCTCTACAATAAGTAAAAAATTAGTCAGGCGTGGTGGCACATGCCTGTAATTCTGGCTACTTGGAAGGCTGAGGTAGACAGATTGCCGGAGCCCAGCAGGTCGATGCTGGGGTGGCGGTATGTCACTGCACTCCAGCCTGGGCAACAGAGTGAGACTCCAAGTTTAAAAAAAAAAAAAAAAAGCAGAATTAAAGAGGTTAAATCATCTTTAGTAATAAGTAGGAGACCAAGAATGGCTCTATTTAAAAGTGTCCCAGAGCCCAACTTATAAAACGTAGCAATAACATAGCACTTCAATCCAAAAATGCCACAAGGAAAGTATAAGCAAAGTGCTGTGTTTAGAAAGTTTTTCAAAACAGTAGTGCTATGGAAGTATAGAGGGGTGTGAGATTAAATCCAGTTATGAGAACCAGGCAGGCTTCGTGGGAGAAGTGACCTGAAAGTGGGTTTGTTAAGCAGAATTTTGACAGGCAGAGGAAGAAAGAGGAACATGTTTGACACAAGGAAGCATAAAAAGCCCAGTGTCGCAGAGGTCAGCAAGTTGTTTGGGAGTCAGAGATATGATAGGATCAATCTACTCTGTTTTAGAAAGATTTCCAGTGGCAGCCTGATGAGCAGTTGGCGGACGTGGGAGTGAGGCGGAGGCAGAAACTGGATATCTTGAAGTCTTGGGATTATATTTTCCATTTCTGTCTAACCCTCGTAGTGCCCAGTGTAACATTTTGCAACGCGGAGCCTCAGTAGATAAACATTATTGACTAAGAGGGTGTGTTCCATTATATCAAAGTGGAGGAAGGAAAGAACAAGTAAGGGAGGGGGATGAGCAAGAACGTGGGGCCTTTTGAGGAAATTGAGTAAGAGGACAGGAACAGGGTTGGATACATTCTCCGAGCTTCCGTTTCACTTCTTCTGTGAAAAAAGCCCCCATATGACTGGTCAATAGCAATTTTTTTTTGCTTCGAAATTCATTCCCCCAGTGGCTTCCTGTTCTAAATCTCCTCTTGAACCAGCTCGTAACTTTACTTGCTCACCTGAATGTCAGAAACCTTAGACTTAGCTAAGAGCGCCTCTTCATGGGCTACCTGGTCCAATCCAGAGACATGTCTACAACAAAATAAATCAATAACACCACATAAGTGAATTATAATCACCAAAAAATTACCTCAATAACAAAAATACTTGCCAGAGGTAATGATCACTTATTATTGAAAACTAATGGAGACAAGCGAGTAGATAGATAAGTAGCCTTAAAGTAGTGGTTCTTAAACTGCAGTGAATATCAGGATCACTGTGACCAGCTTGGGATGGGCCGCACAGTTATCCCTTAAACATAGAACTTGTCCGGGTGCAAGAAGTATGGTTGGCTGGCATTTGCAGCTGTCAGCTCCATCAGGGTTTGCCTCAGTTTTTCAGCTGAAGTCATGCTCTTCCTGGGGTGGCCCCTGATCAGTGGTTAAACAGGGCCGTGGTACAAAGGGCCAGCCATTTTTTGCCCAATGTGGGATTTCTCCCGATTGCCACAGCGCTCCCTGTTGGGCTTCCTCCCTCTTCCTTTCCTAGGTATCACTCCCTGTGGTGGTCATGGAGATGACTGCACTGATCTCCTCCAAGAGATGCTGTGTGGGGAGCACCACCCACTAACAGCCTTCATACCCCCCGTGCAGTCTACCAGCGCATTCATGCAGAGCACATGCTGCCCTCGAGCTATTCCAGTCAGTGACTGAGCATGGTGGGAAGACTAGTGCTGGGTGTTCCTGCCCAGAGGAAGGCTCTTCTCAGGGAGGACCTCGTGCAGAGGTTCTACATGGCCTTGCTGAGACTTTCTCAGAACTTCATGGTGGCCTGAGCCTCTTTCTACCCATTCTTCCTTCTTTCCACTCAGAAACGTGTGGTGCAGGCCTGCACCACAGTTGGAAGACTCCCTGTGTACACGTGCTCTTTCCTCGTTTGTGCTTCCCAAGGGTTTCCCCCAGTGAGTCACTTGTAGATCTGCTTTGTAGAGAGCCAGAGCTGATACAAGCAGTCCCCCAAAAAAGGAGCCCAGGTGGGGTTTCGGGGTTGGCTCACTCACTGTCCAGAAGGCAGGAAGTTGCTCCTTCCGAGTGGAATGTGAGGCACCAGATCGTCCTTGGAACAAAACGGTGGCCCAGTTGCAGGAGATTTCCCCACTGGTAACCTCGGAAAGGTGGTAACTCTGTAGGCCTGTGCTTATAGGAGGCGAGAGGGGGGTCACAGGACTGGACCCATTGATGTCCCTGCACTGAGGGGCCTGAGGTGAAAGAGGCAGGTGGCGATGGAAGCTAGAGGTCACAATGACTCTAATGACTGGCCATGGTGGAGAGGCAGCCCAGGGCTTGGCCCTTAGGTAGTTGTGGAGATGGCAAATAGGACGTGATGTGCCTGGGGCTGAAATCCGTTGGCAGCTAGTGAGGGTTTTTCGTAATACCTACAATCAGGAGAAGGTCCCAAGGGAGGAGAGGGAAGCCGAGGGTAGAGGTGGAAGCAGAAGGAGCCCCGATTTCCATTGTGCCCAATGACTTTGCTTCCCAGTGACTGTGCTTCTTGTTCCCACAACTTCAGGCTCTGCCAGGCCAGTCTGTCTCCAAAACAGGTGTCCTCTTGTGAGGAGAGTCAGCAGGCATCCTTTAAGTCTCAAGCGAAGGCTGCTGCCAGGACCTACGGACTCCTGCGTCCAGGAGCAGCAGGTGAGAAGAGGAGTTACTGCCTTGACAAGTGGTAGTTGACAAGACTCATGCAGGAGGAGGCGGGGCTGTTTGCGCACGGGGTAGGAATACCAGCGCAGCCCAGGTGCACACCCGGGTGCCTCTTAGCACTCCCTTGCCCCGTGGACACAGTGAATGGATGCACATGACAACTCCAGCCTTAGGAATGTATGGTGGCTCTGAGTTTAGGCCCCTCGAGCAACAAGGTTGGCATCACATCACAAAGGTAAGACACAAAGATGTGGTGATGACTAGGAGTGCGGGGAATTTTGAAATCGACAGTGGCAACCACATCATCAAAACGTAAGTCATCCTGATTTCCCTGAAACGCTGTCTCTGTTTATAAACACAAACGTAAACTTCATATCCTTGACAGCATGATTCACTGAGAGTCAGCCCGTCCACTATCGACAGATCAGTGTAAAGAATGTTCATCCCGCAAGCAATGATAAAGCGAAACAGCCAATCACAGAAAAGGTCAAAACACTTCTTGTATTTTGTGTCCTGGGTTGCGACCTGTCCTTTCTCTTATTGTATGGAAATAGCCTTTACATTTTTTAGTTTAAAAAAAAAGTGCTCAATGGAGAGGACAACGAGGAAAGCCAACTGAGGCCCTGAGACGGACTGCAGAGGCAGAGCTGGAGTTTGTCCACCCACTTTCTTTCTCTAAGTTCCCCCATGGGAGCCATGGCAAAAGGTGCCAGATATGTGTGGAGAAATACGTTTATGTGCTGCAAGGGGGCAGAGACTGTGGTAGTGATAGAAGTGATCTTTTTCAAGAGAAGCCACTCTGGCAGTAGTCTCAGAGCCCTCAAATTGAAGACTCACAGAGTCCCCCTGCCACCTGTTGGAGCCGCTTCCCCCAAGATGCTCCCAGATGGTAGTTGAGCACAACTGGGTACTAGTGCTGGCCCATTCCTGCATCCTCCAGTGGACAACCCTTGCTCAGGGACTCTCCATCAGCCTGGCCAAGCTACGATCAGATCGGAGCTGCAATCTGAGACTCCTTGGATCCAAAGCTTCCTTAGCGCTCTTCCTTCACAGGACTTTTATCTCCCTCTGTAGGTTTTCTCTCCTTACCCTCGTGCCCTGCCCATTTATCCTTCCTGGACTTTTCTGTGATCTATTGCACATCTATTCCATGCTGATGTCTGCCTCTTGGAGGACCCAAACTGACATACTCCTCCAGTGAACCTATTGCACTCCTAACTTTAACTCATCTCAGCATCTGCTTCCCAGAGAATCTAGCTGGTGCTCTTGTGGATCTTACTAAAAATACAAATGCTGGGCCCTATGCCTGAAGTTTCTTTCTAACTAGGTAAGGGCCCAGGAACTGGTCTTTCTTTCTAGCGTCTCAGGTGCTTCTGTTGCAGTTGAATTAGATGAGAGAGACTATTTTATCTTCAACATTAATGATTTCAATATCGTCAAATAAATATAAGAGCACTGAAACAACAACAAAAAAGAAATTCCAGCCAAAAAGGCACATGCTTATCTAAAGTGATCTACAGATTCAACACAATCTGCATCAAAATACTGATGACATTCTTCAGAGAAATAGAAAAAGCGATTCTAAAATTTATATGGAACCACAAAGACCCCCAAATAGTCAAAGCAATCTGGAGCAAAAAGAACAAAGCTAGAGGTATCATACTACATGACTTTAAAATATACTACAAAGCAATAGTAATCCAAACAGCATGGCACTGGTTTAAAAACAGACACGTAGACCAAATGGAAAAGAATAGAGAATCCAGAAATAAATCTATGCATTTACAGCCCACTGATCTTCAAAAAGGAACCAGGAACACACATTGAGGAAATAACTGTCTTTTCTGTTAGTGGTGCTAGAGAATGAAACTAGGTCCCACCTATATGATGTCCACTTGGATGCCCAACCCTGAATTGTATCCCATATCTTTAAAATAAAAAATATATATAGGCTGGGCTCGATGGCTCAGCCTGTAATCCCAGCACTTTGGGAGGCCGAAGCAAGTGGATTACCTGAGCCCGTGGGTTTGAGACCAGCCTGGGCAACTTGGCGAGACCTTGTCTCTACAATTAAAAATTAGCCAGGTGTGGTAGTGCGTGCCTATAGTACCGGCTACTTGGAAGGCCGAGGTGGAAGCATTGCTGGAACCCAGTAGGTCAGTGCTGGGGTGGCCATGAGTGTGCCACTGCACTCCAGCCTGAGCTGTGGAGTGAGACTCCGACTAAAAAAAAAAATATGTGTGTGTGTGTGTGTGTGTGTGTGTGTGTGTGTGTATTTATATACACATATATATATATAAAAGAAACTAGGTCCCTATCTCTCACTGTTTATAAAAATCAACTAAAAATGGATTAAAGACTTAAAGACCCAGTGGCTCACACTCATAATCCCAGCATTTTGGGAGGCAGAGGTGAGAGGATTGCCTGAGCCCACAGGTTTGACCCAGCCTGGGCAACATGGCAAGACCTCGTCTCTACAATAAAAAAAAAAAAAATTAGCTGGACGTGATGGCACATGCCTATAGTTCCAGCTACCTGGAAGACTGAGGTGGGAGGATTGCCTGAGCCCAGCAGGTTGAGACTGCGGTGGCCATGAGCGTGCCACTGTACTCCAGCCCGGACGACAAAGTGAGACTCCGATGCAAAACAAAAACAAAACAGAACTGAAAAAGATAATTCCACATCCAAGGTTGGAAATTGACCCTAGTCTTTCAGGAATTGACAGAAGTAGATAGAAAATAGAAGGATTTAAAAGACTAGAGCAACGCTGTCAAACCATTTGTCTTAACTAAAATGTATAGAAATGTCACCTAATAACTGCCAAATGTACATTCTAATAATGTGTATAGGGAACATTAGATAAGACAGACCATATGTTGCTCTATCATATAAATCTTAATAAATTTAAAATAGTTGAAATAATACGGAATGTGTTAAGTATACGTTCTGTGTAAAATTAAAAATTAACAAAACGACTTCTGTACTATTCCAAAATATTTGGAAATTAAGCCACACACATCTAAGTAAGCCACAAGTTCAATAAAAGACATTAGAATTTATTTCGGGCCTGTTGGGTGGCTCTTGTCTGTAATCTCAACACTTTGGGAGGCTGGGGTGGGAGGATCTCTTGAGCTTACGAGTTCGAGACAAGCCTGGATAACATAGGGAGACCTTGTCTCTACAAAAAAAGAAAAAATTACCCAGGAGTGGTGGCATGTGCCTATACTCCCAGCTACTTGGGAGGCTGAGGTGGAAGGATCACTTGAGCCCAAGAGTTTGAGGCTGAGAGACATGATTATGCCGCTGCACTCTAATCTGGGTGGCAAAGTGCATCCCTGACTCAGAAAAAAAATTGTGCAGAATGGTAATGAAACTCAGAAAAAAAACTGTACAGAATGATAATGAAACCTGATCCAAAGTTGATCACAACATATCAAATTGGGGGAGTGGAACTAACGCCGTGATTAGAGGGAAATGTGTAGGTCTGTCCATTGCGTCGATCTCCACCCTCACTGCCATGGCTAACAGAAGAAGCTGGTGTTCTTATCACAGAGCCTCGCACACACCTGGCCCAGGCCTTTGAGAAGCTGAAGACAGAGATCCAGTAAAAGCCAGTGCTGCCTGTGTTAGAGAAGAAAAAAATGGTCGAGATGAGGTATGTGTTGCATCAACAATCTGAGGAAGCCTGTTTGGCATCGTGTTTCTTCCTTAGCGGCTGGAGCGGTCTGACATAGACCATTTCTTTCACTTTGGGGCATGGGGGATTTCTTGATGTGCCCCAGAGAACTAGAATTTCTGCCATTTATCTCTCACTCCTTGGCATGGGTATGTCTTGCCAAGATGCCGAGAGTAGGCGCTGGTTCCTGCTTATCAGATCCCGTCAGCTCAGTGTCATCAAAACAGATGACACAGAGGGTCATCCTGGGGAGCGAAGAGGCAACCGAGACTCCCGCGGATTAGGCTGTGACACGACGTCAGAAGGTGGATGAAGGTCCACGGTGAGACAGTGGCTGTGGGCTGCTGGCCCTGCCAGCTGGAAGAGAGCTGTCCCTCCTGGTCTTCACTGCCCACATGGAACCATGTAGCTAGAGGAAGTGTTCGCATACCAACAGCTCTTCACTGGGAAGGAAATCATTTCTGAAACCACAGCCTTGAGGAGAGTCCTTCCTGGTCACATTTCATAATCCATCGTCCTCCAAGATCCATCTGTCTTCTGCACAGGCCAAATAGTCCAGTTAACTAGGAATGGAGTAGGGATCACTACCCAGCATCTTTCATGTTCTTAATGGTGATCCCTCCAGCCATGTGAAATCGCTTTTTGTCATTTTATTTTATTTATTATTATTATTAGAAACAGGGTCTTACTCTGTTGTCCAGGCTAGAGTACAGTGGTGCCATCCTAGCTCACTGCAGCCTCTACCTCTTAGACTCAGGAGATCCTCCCCACTCAGCCTCTTGAGTATCTGGGACTACAGGTGTGCGCCACCACACCTAGCTAATTTTTGTATTTTTTTGTGGAGATGAAGTCTCACTATGTTGCCCAGGCTGGTCTTGAACTCCTAGGCTCAAGCGATTCTCTTGCCTTGGCCTCCCAAAGTGGTAGGATTACAGGCAAGAGCCACTGCGCCCAGCTGAATGCTTTTTCCTCTTTTAGTAGACAGAGACTGTTTCAGGGTCTTCCACTTAGCCCTTCCTACCTCATAGCTTTCATTCCATGACTCGGAATCTGTGCAGGGACTCTGCCAGTTTCTAGCATATGTATTCATGTGATGCACGCTGGAACTAGAGAAATAATTGCACAATTCAGGGACTCACTGGGCCTGAGATGAACCTGAGCCCCAACTCCATGGGTTACCTTCTCCAGCGGTCCCCATTCTGTCTGACACACATAGTGGCACTTCAGCTCACCAGGAATCCGTGTCTGTTCCGAGCCAGTGACCAGTAATTGCTGGATGGTCTCATTATTCCCCCTCCTTCAGGGAATAGACAATATACAACCTGGCAAATATAAAATTCTTTGTGAAGGCTAGGAGGACGATTTACAGAAGAAACTGTGTGTATCTGAGTCCTTCCCCAAGTGGACCTGGCTTTCCCTTCAAGGAGCTCTGGGTTGTGAACTGACTCAAGCCTGGGAATTGTTGGGAGGCTGAAAACCCCCCATTGTCGTGATTTGAGACAGACCTGGAGCTCTTCTGGCTATGCAGATCAAGTAAGGCTCCATAGGCTGCCTGTCTCTTTCAGCTCTAAGGGCACTGCCGTCACCTAATCAACGCCAAGGTGTCTGAGGACAGGCCATTCTGATGCCTGAGCTGGATTCTTTGACTCACTGCTTGCAGGCTGAAATGAACAAGCACAGGATGTCGTGGAAGGAAGATGACTTCAAACTAGAATCCGGTGGATGGGGAAATGGCCAGGCTCAGGCCTCAAAGAAACCATTCCAAGATTGTAGGCTGAGGACGGAGGACTTTTAAGAGAGAATGGAACGAGGGGGATCTGGAAGTGACACAGGGTGCAGGTCTTGCTTCGATGACCATCTTGAATTGCTTCCCCCCGGAGATCTGGCTGGTGACATCCCAATGGTGGCCAGGCTGTGCTTAATCATCTTAAGGTGACCGCTAGGCCAGGCTTGGTGGCTCAGCCTGTAATCCCAGCACTTGGGAGGCTGAGGCGAGTGGATTGCCTGAGCCTGCGGGTTCAAGACCAGCCCAGGCAACTTGGTGAGCCCTCATCTCTACATAAATCAAAAAAATTAGCAGGGCGTGGTAGCTTGCGCCTGTAGTTCCGGCTACTTGGAAGACTGAGGCGGAAGGATCGCTGGAGCCCAGCAGGTCGGTGCTGGGGTGGCCATGAGTGTGCCACTGCACTCCAGCCTGGGCCACAGAGTGAGACTCCGACTCAAAAAAAAGAAAAGGTGACCACTAAACACTGGGGAATTCTGCCAGACTCTGAGATCCCAAAGTCAGCCCTCTGGAAGAGCCTCTAGAATTTCTCAAGCAAGTACACCATTCAATCAATAAAAGAAAAAAAATCTTTAAAGTGTAGGCTGAGAGAGAAAAAAGCTTAAAACTGATTCTCAAAAGCTGAAATGGAGGCCAGGTGCAGTGACTCATGCCTGTAATCCCAGCACTTGGGAGGCCAAGGCGGGAGGATTGCTTGAGCCCAGGAGTTTGAGACCAGCCTGGGCAACATAGTGAGACCTCATTTCTTCAAAACTAAAAAAAAGTTAGCCAGGTGTGGAGGCATGCACTTGTAGCCCCAGCTGCTTGGAAAGCTGAGGGAAGGATCACCTGAGCCCACAAGACTGAGGCTGTGGTAGCTGTGAGTGTGCCACCACGCTCCATCCTGGGCCAGAGTGAGACCCCCAACTTGAAAAAAAATTTTAAAAAGCTGGAATGAAAACTCTCAGCTCCAAGACCACGTTGGACTTGACAGTTAAGAGCTGCCACACAGCACCTGTTGCCACTGGATCCTGTCATTCCTGGTGACTCCAGGGAGCCCAGCTTAATGACAGCATCTCCCCCCATGCCCCTACCTCCACCATGACTGGCCTAGAGGTAATGGCCACCAGAGGCTCCCCAAGGATTATGAGCCCCCCATAATGGACTGCTCACAGTCTTGGTGAAAGAGTGTTCTTTGGCCCCTTCTGAGAAGCAGAGTCCGGGGATGGGAGGCGGGTTTTACATGATAAACCTACTCCGGTGTTCCAGCCGCCCTAATCTAGGGACCTTCCTCAGAGCACAGACCAAGGAAGTTCTGGCATTTCCACTGTAAACCACACCTAGCCATTTGAATTAGCATGTTGAATGTACATATGGACATATTTTTAAAATAAACTTTTATTTATTCAATTTGAATCTTTGAGAATATTAATTTTAAAAATTTAAGCAGATTGAATTAGACTTGCCATGTAGTAAACTTGATTTAAAAATTTGGCCGGGCTGGGTGCAGTGGCTCACACCCATCATCCTAGCATTTTGGGAGGCTGAGGTGAGAGGATTGCTTGAGCTCAGGAGTTCAAGACCAGCCTGAGCAACGTAGTGAGACTTTGTCTCCATGATACATAAAAAAAATTAGCCAGGTGTGGTGGCGGGCACCTGTCATCCCAGCTACTTGGAAAGCTGAGGCAAAAGGAGTGCCTGAGCACAGCAGGTCGAGGCTATAGTGACTGTGATCGTGCCACTGCACTTCAGCCTGGACGACGGAGTGAGACTCTGACTCAAAAAAAAAAAATTGGCCTGATCCAGTATTAATTTCTGATATAGTTTGGATGCTTGTTCCCTCCAGACCTCATACTGAAATGTGGTCCCTGATATTGGACATAGGCCTGATGGGAAGTATTTTGGTCATAGGGCAGATCCCTCATGAACAGCTTAGGGTTATGACTGACTTCTGCTTCTTGTACAGCCCACAGAACCGCGAGCCAAATAAGCTTCTTTTCTTTGGAGATGACCCAGCCTCGGGTATCCCTTCAAAGCAGCACAAAACATACTAAGACATTTTCCTTCTGCCCTGACCCAGTCTCACTCTGTTCCGGTCCCATACATGTTTTGATATTTCTGCCAATGTAATTTGGCAAAAATCTTGCAGTTTTTGTGGTGTGTGTTGTGCCCCCTCAAGCCTAAAGACGTCTTTGTACCTTACCTCCCAGGGCCTGGCAGGTCGAGTTGGGCTATGGATCTAGAAGCAGTGAGAGGTGGGGGCGGTTGAAGAGGACCCACAGTCCTTTGCTAAAGTGACCACCTCAGGTGAGGCACAACTAACCATCTCATCAAGCAGAGGGTGGGTTTCTTCTATTGGCAAAGAAGAATTCAGAGACCTGAGGTCTTCAGCTCCATGGAACTCTGCCCCATGTCCCCACCCTGCTTCCAGTGTCCTGACCCTTTCTAATGAAGGTCCTTCCTTTCCCATACAAGGCTCTGCAAGGGTGAGTTGTCTCAGGCACCAGCAAGATGATGCTCTGAGTTGACTTTTCAACTCACCTTGACTCTGGGACCCTGCGAGATAAGAGTTTCTTTTCGTATGGTCACGTGAGACGTTTGGCCCCTCGCCTGGTCTTTGAGCTGGGTAAAGCCCTAAGCGTATCAATTTTTCCCCCCTTAAATTCTCCTGAGCTCTTAGAAATAGCCAAGTCACTCTCTTCTGTTCTATGGGAGCAGCTACTTGGTCACCCAAGCCTGGCCATCTTTCAGGCGACCACAGGTGATCATCCTGGTAACTGCTTTGCCACTGCATGCTGGAGCATACCGACATTCCCTTCACTTCCGGCAGCAGGGTCGCTAAAGCCTCGAGTCTAAACTGATCAGGGCTTCTTGTGCCAGCCAAGGCGGAGTCAGCCCACTGTATTCTGTCTTCCACTGCTGCAGTGGAAAACTAGACAAGCTACCAAAAGCAACAGCCAAGGAACTTAAATGCTTTTAAAATTTAGATGGGGTCTTGCTGTGTTGCTTAGGCTGGTCTTGAACTCCTGGGTTCAAGTTATCCTCCCAAGTAGCTGAGACTAAGGTGTGTCCAGCAACTTCCCAAGGACTCTGAAACATTAACCACAGCAGGGAGATTGGAGAGGGGAACCAAAACCACAGTACTCTTATCCTTATAAAAAATTGTGTGTGTATCCTTACAAAGTCCTCTCGGTTTGATGCAATGCACCTGTAGAGACACTCTTTCCATTGCTCAAAACAGCTTTTGAACTTGTCCATGTCGATGCCTTTGAGGACTTCTGCTGTTTTTTGTCTCACCTCTTCCATGTTGACAAAACTTTTCCCTTTGAGGACTTTTTTTCATTGTGGAAACAAACAAACAAAAAAATTGCTGGGCTGGATTGGGTGAATAGGGAGGGTGGCGCACAGCGGGAATGCGGTTTTGGTCAAAAACTGCTGAACCCTCAGAGCCCATCATGAAATGGGCAAACATGTTGAAAGACAAAAAAAATTCACTGAAGCTGACTGAATGCAGCCTCTCACAACAAAGCTAGCGGGGGAAGCCTGTACTGCAAGGCCTGCCCTCCAAAAAATAATTCCAATGAGTTTTTTGGTTCCCGCCCCCGTGTGTGTGTGTGTGTTCTCTTAATATCATTTAAAGATAAAGCGATCTATATGTTTTTTGATGAGTATGCTTTCTCACACCGTCTCTGGATGACAGGGTATGCCAGTGTTTGTCAAACTTGTAGTAATAGTTTGAAAAAAGAAATTAGCCAGGTGTGGTGGCACACACCTGTAGTTCTAGCTACTCAGGAGTCTGAGGCAGAAAGACCACTGGAGCCCAGGAGTTGAAGGCTGTGTAATGTGCTATGATTGTGTCTGTGGATGGCTACAGCACTGCAGCCTGGGCAACATAAATTCCCATGTCCAGCTGAAAAAAAAAAAAGAAAAGAAAAACTGTAGGACTGTCTTCCAGGCATCTCCTTGGAGTTCAGAATTTTCAGGAGAAACCTAAAAACAAAATTTTAACAAGATTCTTGGGTGATTCACTCAATTTAGCATGTTTAGAAAAACTGGCAAATAGAATTGGACTTCCTACAAATTCAGCCCTCCCCCAGGCTGACTACTCCTTATGAAGGTCAATGGAGAGTGTTTTATGACCTAGAAGACTCTCCAAATGTGGTACAAAGAGTTATTAGAGGCTAGGCTCGGTGGCTCAGCCTGTAATCCTGTGCTTTGGGAGGCTGAGGTGAGTGAATTGCCTGAGCCCGAGGGTTTGAGACCCGCCCGGGCAACTTGGCGAGACCTCATCTCTACAATAAATTAAAAAAAAAATTAGCCGAGTGTGGTAGCGCGCACCTGTAGTTCTGGCTACTTGGAAGGCTGAGGCGGAAAGATCGCTGGAGCCCAGCAAGTTGAGGCTGCAGTGGCCGGGAGGGACCACTGCACTCCAGTCTGGGTGACAAAGTGAGACTCCAACTCAAAAAAAAAAAAAAAGAGTTATAGCCGGGCTCAGTGGCTCAGCCTGTAATTCTGCGCCTTTGGGAGGCTGAGGTGAGTGGATTGCCTGAGCCTGCGGGTTCAAGACCCGCCTGGGCAACTTGGCAAGCCCTCATCTCTACAATAAATCAAAAATGAGCCAGGCGTGGTAGCCCGTGCCTGTAGATCTAGCTACTTGGAAGGCTGAGGCGGAAGGATCGCCGGAGCCCAGCAGGTTGAGGCTGTGGTGGCCGGGAGCAGCCACTACACTCCAGTCTGGGTGACAGAGTGAGACTCCAACTCAAAAAAAAAAAAAAAAAAAAAAGAGTTATTAGAAAATTTACGAGTGCCTGTCATCATTCACTTTGGGAGGTGGGGCTGAGGAGTCTACATCTTAAGAATTTCCCCCATGTGTCTCTTATGCTCTGGGATTTGTTGGAGAGGCTGGAAACCAAGATCTGATAGACGAAGAAAGCTGTGTAAGTGATCAGTTAGAAGGCTAGGTGTGGTGGCTCAAGCCTGTAATCCCAGCACTTTGGGAGGCTGAGGCAAAAGGATTGCTTGAGCCCAGGAGTTCGAGTCCAGCCTGCGTAACATAGCGAAACCTTGTCTCTAAAACAAACAAAACAAAACAAAAAAGACAGGTTAGAAAGGGTAAGAGTTGGAGCAACACCTTCGGATCCCCTCCCACTGTGGGAGCTTTTCTGTCCTCTCAATACATCCTGCTTTCTCAAAAAAAATAAAAAATAAAAATAAAAATAAATAAATAAAAAAGAAAGGGCAAGAGTTATGATATAAAAACAGGAATTTCAGAAAAAGTTTCCTCTACCAATACAGAAAAAGAAAACCCAGCTGACAGGGAAGAAAACCACAGAAGCAAGATTTCACCACATTAGCCCAAAGGGGTGCTTCAGGGTCACACAACTTCTCCTGGTCGTGCTTTTTGTGTGTACAAGAAGCCCTTGGGCTAAGGAAGGCAGTTTCGAACTCTCCGCAGATTGCAAAGACATTGCAGACCTGCATTTAATACCTGTGTGGTATATAAGATGGGCATTTCCATTTTACAGAGGAAAAATACAATACAAAGATAACTCTCATCTTTTTTTCTTTTTTCTAGAGACAAGGTCTCGCTATGTTGCCCAAGATGGTCTCGAACTTCTGGGCTCAAGCAGTCCTCTTGCCTCGGCCTCCTAAGTGCTGAGATTACAGGCATGAGCCACCACTCCCTGCCAACTCTCATCTTTTAAACATGTAAGTCAGACCCCTTTGCTTAAAACCCTCCAATGCCTTCCTTTGCACTTGGAATGAAATCCAATCTTTTATTTTATTTTTTGGAGGCAGGGTCTCACTCTGTCACCCAGGCTGGAGTGCAGTGGTGCAGTCATGGCTCACTGCAGTCTTGACCTTCTGACCTCAAGCATTCTTTTCCCCAAGGCTTCCCGAAGTGCAGGGATTACAGGTGGGAGCCACTGAGGCTGGCCAAATCCAGTCTTTCATCAGGTTTCTTGCCTTTGCCTCTGAGAGCTGTTGCTGTCTGCTGTGACTACAGGGACTTGCCTTGGGAGCGGTGCCCAGCTCTGAGTGGGCCCTCGAAAATGATTTGTTGGCTTTTGTGAGCAGTTTTTTTCCTTTTCTCACACTTAGCTGTTTAAGCCATCTGGAATTAATTTTTATGCATGATATGAGGTAAGAAGCAAAATTTATCTTTTTTCATATACAGACATTTGACTTAGTGCCATTTATGGAATGAGCCCCATTTTTGTTGACTTGTGAAACCTTTCTTTTTAATACCAGGCTCCCTCATGTAAGTGAATCTATTTATGGGGGATTCTCTCCTATATTCCAAATTATCATACTTGTTGAATTACTGCTTCATAGAAGGTCTTGTTACCTGGTAGCCAATCAGACTCTTTAAGACGTCTTAACTCCTGATGTGTGGCCAGTTCCTAAATATACCACTTTCCAAATAGCTTTCTTCTCAGGTTTTAAGACTCCAACAAAAAAAGTATGCTCTTATAAAATGACGCTTATTTTAAAACCCCTACCCTGCTTGCTGCACCAAAACCAAAAAAAAAAAAAAAACCCATGTGGTGGTTCATTTAAAAATTACCTACCTTAAATTAGATAATCAGTAAATATTTGCTAAATAAATAACAGAACTTTTATTAGCATCATAGAGGTTCTTACAATAGATTCAAAAGGTAATTGAAACCTAATATGCAATAAAAATATGATCACAGAAATAGATAAATGGACTACTATTTAATGAATATTTGGGAAGAATTTTCTTTCAACTTAGAGAAGAATTAATTCTATATTTTCATTCTATACAACAAATGCCAGATGCATCATAGAATTAACAGCAACAGAACAGAACAGAATAGAATACATATTCTGGCTCTTGATGGGAAATAAATTCTGAATATTAAGAAAAAAGAAGCCGGGTGCAGTATCTCAAGGCTGTAATCCCAGCACTTTGGGAGGCCAAGGTGAGGGGATTGCCTGAGCCCACGGGTTTGACAACAGCCTGGGAAACTTGGTGAGACCTCATCTCTACAATAAATCAAAAAATTAGCCAGGCATGGTAGCACACACCTATAATTCCAGCTTCTCTGAGGGCTGAGGCGAAAGGATCACCGGAGCCCAGCAGGTTGAGGCTGGGGTGGCCGTGAGCGTGCCACTGCATTCCGGCCTGGGCAATGGAGTGAGACTCCAACTCAAAAAAAAGAAAAAAGAAAAAAAAAATTGAGAAAATATATTTCTGAGTATATAACTTAAAAAAAACTTTTCTATAGTAAAATATTGAATTAAAGCAACAGAAGGAAGAAAAAATACCATAAGCAAATGATAAACAAATCCTGTTTTGATCTATTTAGCAGATCCTTGTCTAACACACATACTCCTATGACTACATATACATTCTGTATGAGGCGTTCCCAACCCCCTGGGCCACGGACGGTACTGGACAGCAGGAGGTGAGAGGCGGGCTAGCGAGTGAAGCTTCATCTGTGTTTACAGCCACCCCCATGGCTCGCATGACTGCTTGGGCTCCGCTTTCTGTCAGATCAGCAGCATTCGGCTCTCATAGGAGCGCGCAACCCCACTATGAACTGCACGCACGGAGGGATCTGAGTTGCGCGCTCCTTATGGCACTCTAACCCCTGATGGTATTGGGGGAGCTGAGGCGGTGATGCGAGTGCTGAGGAGCGGCTGCAGATACAGAGGAACGTCAGCAGGGAAGTTTGACCGCACAGAGATCCTAACAGATCAACCGCTTGCAGACTCAGATCAAAACCTACCTGTGCGTGGCAAGGGAGGGGATGCACTTAAATTGTGCAGCTGCTTCTGGAGACAGGCTTTCAGTCAGAAGCCGCGGGCGACCCGCCCGTTATTTTATTTCCCCCTTCCTTCTATGTCTCTCTTCTTTTGGAGTTGGAGTCTCACTCTGTCACCCAGGCTGGAGTGCAGTGACATGCTCATGGCCACCACAGCCTCGACCTGTTGGGCTCAGGTGATCCTTCCGCCTCAGCCTTCCAAGTAGCTGGAACTACAGGCACGTGCCACCATGCCCAGCTAATTTTTTGATTCACTGTAGAGATGAGGTCTCGCCAAGTGTCCCAGGCTGGTCTTGAACCTGTGGGCTCAGGCAATCCTCTCACCTCGGCCTCCCAAAGTCCTGGGATTATAGGCATGAACCACTGCGCTTGGCCGCTGCTTTTTTTTTTATGGTGAGTTGTATAATTATTTAGTTATATACTACAATGTAATAATAATAGAAATAAAGTGCACAATGCATGTTATGCACTTGGATCATCCCGAAGCCATCCCACGCACCCCGCTCTCTGGAAAAATGGCCTTCCACGAAGTCGGTCCCTGGTGCCAAAAGGGCTGGGGACCACTGTGCTACATGGTCTGTGCTCAGATCTGGAGGACACTTTGTCAGGGAAGAAGTTTTGAAGAAAATACAAACATACAAATGCATGATATCGTCACAGGAGAAAACTTAGCATCCATGGCAAATATAACGACACAAAAATCGATGTATTATAGTTAGTAAAAAAAAAAAAAGCAGAAAACTGGCAAGAAAAATGCAAAAACCTAGTTTCAAAAAGGGTCAAATGCACACTGCGAATAGGCTTGGAGTTTCATTCCCAGGCCCAGGGCTGTAGGCTCCCAGGCACTTGGGATTCCAACAGACATATTTCACGCCTTCTGTAGACAGTGTGCATGGTCAAGTGTGATGAAGATTCAGGTCATTGGAGAGGCGTCGTGCGGAGTGACAGCTCAGATTGGCTACTCTCTGCTAGTCCCTGCCTATTCCTGATATTTTTACTTTCTGGCACAAACTAACATCTACATGTAGGTTCAGTACCATTCAGAATGGATGAGGAATTTCATGATAAGGCTGTGAGGAACCTTGGCAAGGTTAATTTAATTTTTTTTTTTTTGAGTTGGAGTCTCACTCTGTCACCCAGGCTGGAGGACAGTGGCATGCTTCTGGCCACCGCAGCCTTGACCCGCTTGGCTCTGGCGATCCTTCCGCCTCAGCCTTCCAAGTAGCTGGAACTACAGGCACGTACTACCACGCTCGGCTAATTTTTGATTTATTGTAGAGACGAGGTTTCATCAAGTTGCCCGGGTGGGTCTCGAACCCGTTGGTTCAGGCAATCCTCTCGCCTCAGCCTCCCAAAGTGCTGGGATTACAGACTGAGCCACTGAGCCCAGTCGGCAAGGTTAATTTTAAGCCTTCTGAACTTTGGAAGCTACTTTACCAAAAGGAAAAAAAAAGCTTAATTATTGATTTGAAATTTGTTGAGAAACTGGTTCTTCATTTCTGCCAGGCTGTGCCCCAGCTTCCATCTGCTGAGCCTCTTAGGGGGATACTGGATTAAAAACCATCTGTAAAGGAAAGACTTTAAAAAATGGATTTGAACAATGTGTAACTTATAACTAATCCTTAGATAAAGCAGGGATTATGGTGGGAAGCACTTCCTGAAGGTTAAAGCTTGGGTGCCTTCTGGAGCTCCACCAACATTAATGCCAGGCCAAGGATTGGAGTGGGTTTTGGCAGCTGGAGGTATGCTTTGGACACAAGGACACGTGCTTGCACAGGACACGCATCTGCAATGAACACGTGTTTTGTACACGGACGCACACACATGCTTGCACAGGCCACACGCACGGGGCACATGCTTTGTACACATACCCACGGACACACATCTGCACACGCAGGCGTGGACGCACGCTTGACCAGGACACACGAGCTTGCACGGCCACGTCTGGCACGCGCAAGCACACACGGCGAAGCGCGGCGACGGCGACAGCGGGGCGGGACGGGGGACCGCGCCGCCGGGAGCCGCGCCAGGACGGCGGCGGGAACTACAACTCCCGCGCGGCCACCCCGGCCGGCGCGCGGCCCCGCGCCGCCGGCCCCGCCCCGCGGCCCGGCTCAGGCTCAGGCTCAGCCGCAGGTCCCGGCGCCGGGAGTCGCGGGGCGGCGGGGCGGCGGCGGGGCGGCGGGCGGGCGCCGGGCCGGCCTGCCGCATGGAGCCGCGGGCGGCGGACAGCTGCTTCCCGGGCGACGTGGGTAGGTGCGGGCGCGGGGGGCGAGGGGGCGCGGCCGCCTGCGGGCTGCGGCGCGGCGCACGGCCTGGCCCCGGGGTGGGACGCGGCCGCCGAGGCGGCGCCGGGCAGGCTCCCGGGGTCCCGCGCGGCCCCGACGGGCTCCGGCGCCCGGTTCCAGCCGGCGCGCGGCGGGGCTGCCGTCCGCGCCGACAGGGGTGGGGGTCGGGGCGCCGCGCGGGGGAGGTCGCTCCTTTGCCCCGGGGCCCCTCGCGGGGCAGCCCCGCGCGAGCCCACGGTGGGAACCGAGACGCGCCCCCGGGGCCCGGGCGGCCGTGGCGCAGCGTCCGAGCGCCCTGCGGCTGCCCCCGCGTGACAGCGAGTCCACTCCCGGGCGAGGGTGGCCCTGGGACACCGCGGCCCGCGCTGGAAGAGGCCGGCCCAGTGCGGCATGCGGTCCTTCTGCACCATTTGGGCAGCCCCCGAACGCAAAGGCCTCCGGCAAAGGGACAGTCTTTGGGAAGCCGGTGTCTCCCTGCCTATGAAGCCATAGTGCGGCAACTGAACGGACAGCAGACCCACTCCGAAAGCCTGGAAGCGAAAACAACAGTCTAAAGTATATATACCCTGGTGAAAACAGCAATGCAAAGAAAAGTGAAAAGTCCTGAGGGTCAGTTTAGCCGAAGAGGAGTTCATAGCAACGCTAAGATACTTTAATTGATTTTGCAAAACAACAAGCTTCCACATGATCGAAGTAACTTAATAAGCGTCTGTTTTTACTAGACATTCTACCCCAGGCCAAGTGCTAGACTTTGACCCTGACTCTGTAATCTGTGTTTGATTGACTCAGTAGAATAAGCAACGAACTGCTAACCATGAAGCCTATTTCAAAGCACATTTTAATATTTTTGTGCATGTAGCAAGTTCAGTAGCATGATGTCACCTCTGAGCATGTTGTCTGCCTAGCTTGTTAAGAAATATATCTGTAGAAGAAAAGCACATTCTTTTTTTATTTTAATTTATTTTTTAAATGAGATGTTTTGTAGAGATGAGGTCTTGCTGTGTTGCCCAGGCCTCAAGCAGTCCTCCTGTTTGGCCTCCCAAAGCTCCGGGATTACTGGTGTGAGCCACCATGCCTGGCCAGAAAAGTACGTTATAAATTAATGGAAGCACAGTTTCTGAGGTTCACAGGTATTTGATATTGTCATTGTTATATTTAATATATTTATCCAAAAATAGAATCTGCTGATATTTTTTATACCTGACCTAATGAATAAGCTGAATGTTTTGGTCCAAAACAATATTGTTATTCCTGCAGAAGCAGAGGCCAACTGTAGGAGCTTTAACCCATTTTAACATTCTGATCTTAAATTCTTTTTTTTTTTTTTCCTTTTTGAGTCAGGATCTCACTCTGTTGCCCACGCTGGAAGGCAACGGTGCAATCATAGCATTGCAGTCTTGAACTCTTGGGCTCAAGTGATCCTCCTGTGTCAGCCTCCCAGTAGCTGGGACTCTAGGCTCGCACTACCACTGATTTTTTTGTTTTGTTTTTTTTGTAGAGATGAGGTTTCGTTATGTTGCCCCGGCTGGGCTCCTGTGATCCTCCTGCCTCAGCCTTCCAAGGTGCTGGGATTACAGGCGTGAGCCACTCTGCCCCGTCCGGATCTTAAATTCTCTATGTGTGCTGTACTCCAACCAAAACACTCAGGTTGTCCATTTTCTTTTCTTTTCTTTTCTTTTTTTTTTTTTTTTTTTGAGTCGGAGTCTCACTCTGTTGCCCAGACTGGAGTGCAGTGGCCGCTCCCGGCCACCGCAGCCTCGCCTGCTGGGCTCCGGCAATCCTTCCACCTCAGCCTTCCGAGTAGCCGGAATTACAGGCATGCGCTACCACGCCCGGCTGATTTTTGGATTGATTGTAGAGATGAGGTCTCGCTGCCCAGGCGGGTCTCGAACCCGCGGGCTCAGGCCATCCGCTCACCTCAGCCTCCCAGAGGCGCGGGATGACAGGCTGAGCCACCGAGCCCGGCTGGGTTTTCCATTTTCTAATCCAACATCTCACAGAGGGAATGATCACCGAGTCTGACAAAGTGGCCTTTGTGATAAGTACAAGGAGTGTAGGGAGAGTCACACCTGAAAGTGAATGCGATGTTTATAACTTAGCAAATGTAAGACAGGGCATTATAGACTCCAGGTCTGTGTGTCCATTTGCAAAACCGAAAAGTGACTCCCACATTCAGCGTCTACACATGAGTACTTCTTTTTTTTTTTTTTTTGAGTTGGAGTTTCACTCGGTCGCATAGACTGGAGTGTAGTGGGCGCTCCCGGCCACCGCAGCCTCGACCTGCTGGGCTCTGGCGATCCTTCCGCCTCAGCCTTCCACGTAGCCGGAATTACAGGCATGTGCTACCACGCCCGGCTGATTTTTGGATTTATTGTAGAGATGAGGTCTCGCTGCCCAGGCGGGTCTCGAACCCGCGGGCTCAGGCAATCCACTCACCTCAGCCTCCAAAGGCGCGGGATGACAGGCTGAGCCACTGAGCCCGGCTACAAGTACTTCTGAGGAAAAAGAGTTAGGGATGTGAGGCTGTAAGCCAGGTAGCTCCCTGCTGGTCACTTATCCTCTTCACACAGTCCTTGTTTTGGGGGGGCGGGGTTTGGAATGGGAGGCGGGTGAGGAAGAGGATCAGCGCCGCCAACTCAGGTCAGTGTCAGGCACTAACTGCAAGCCCACAGGCCAGCTGCAGGCCAGCCGCAGGCCAGCCATCATTTCTGATAACTTAGAGATGCGACGGAGGTCACCCAACTGGGAGGTGGCAAGGCTGAATTTTAACCCACGCGTTCTTTGTTTTTGTTTTTTGTCTTTGGTTGTTGCTTGTTTGGTTCTAAAGGCTGTTGCCCTTCCCACCAAATAGATTCGGCTGTGCTGGAATGACTTTGTGTTGGGGATGATGGGTCTCTGAGATGCCCGGGGGCACTTAACATTTCCATTCTTTCCTTTCGCTGGCCTCGCGCTTCCCGGGGACTTCGGGGATGGGCAGTCCCAGGTTCAGTCTTCTGCTGAGTCTGCAGAATGGGAGTTTGAAAACGTGCAGTTGTTGGCTGGGGCCGTGGCTCACTGCGGTTGTCCCAGCTACTCAGGAGGCGGAGGCACCAGCACCACCATCCATCTCCATAGTTTTTCACTTTGTAAAACTGAAAGTCTGTACCCATTCAACCCTAACTCCCTCTCTCCCTCTGCTCAGCCCCAGGCAGCCACCATTTGCTATCTCTATGGGTTTGACTAGTCCAGGGACCTCGCATGAATGTTTGGGTTTTTTTTTGTGCCTGACTTATTTCACTTAGCATAATGTTGTCAAGATCCTTATTGTAGCACGTGTCAGAATCTCCTCCCTTTTTAAGGCTGGATAATATTCCCTTGCGTGGACAGACCATGTTTTGCTTATCTGTTTACCCATCAGCGAGCGCTTGGGTTGCTCCCACGTTTTAGCTGTTGTGAGTACTGCTAAGTTGCAGGTATTTTAAATAGCAGAACTTATGGAAGGGACAGGAGAATTTTGATTCTCTGGCCTTCCTTTCCATCACAGTCTAGGCTCAGAGGACTGGGATACTAACAGGCAGAAGCTGAGGGAACACGTTTAGGTCTGCACCCTGAGGTCTGCCTGTTGGCTTCTCAGCATTTTCCGAAACCAGTCTCTTCTGCCTGCTGATGCTAACGGATGCTTGGAAAACAGAAGTAAGTTTGCCTGTTCGTTCACGGCTGGGTTTGAATCTGCCTATTTTTAGTCATCAGCACAGCCACAACGGTGCGGCAGAACTCTGCAGGGCCCGGTAGCTTTGAATCTCATTCAAAGAAACCTAGGAGGAGAGTCAGCTACCAAAGGCTCAGGCTCCGCTCTGTGAGGTGGTTCCGAAGGACAGGATGCGGGGGCTCCGAGGCTTTTGTCACACTCCACCCAGACCAGCATGTGCCATTCCAGAGACGGTGGCCTGTCCAGGCGAGGGGGCAGGGGCTGGCAGACTCCACCCACCCAGGCAGTGACGTCAAGGATCGCTTGACACCCGCTGGAAAGGACAGCACGGAGACATGTTTCAAGAATACACGCCTGAAGTTACCTGTGCCTCTTCTCTGCGTAGCGGAGACTGTGAAGTGCGCTAGAGGTTGCTTGTGAGCGGTCCAGCTTTGAGAATTCGTCTTCAGGGGGTGGGAAGGCAAAGCCAGGCATGACTAGTTCGTGGTGGGCCAGAGTATTTTAACACGTTCACCGGGAATCAGAGCCAGAAATCCCGGGATGCTGAGTGGCCCTGATGCTGTTTGGTGTCACATTGGGACAGGAGGTGTGCCCCACGATGGACCAGTTTCTAGCTAGGGGACCAACATACAACACATGCGTGTGCCAGTGAGCCAGGAAGAGGCCTGTCTTGAGGACCAGGAATTCGAGATTGTGTGATCTGAAGCTTACTCTACTCCATTTTTCCAAAATAGGTTAAGTGAGAGATTATAAAGGATTTTGTGTTCGTTTTAAAATACACTTTTTTTTCGAGTCGGGGTCTCACTCAGTTGCCTAGGCTGGAGTGCAGTGGCACAATCACGGATCACCACAGCCTCAACCTCCTGGGCTTAGGCGACCCTTCTTCCTCAGCCTCCTGAGTAGCTGGGACTGCAGGTGCACACTACGACACCTGATGATTATTATTTTTTGTAGAGACAAGGTCTCTTTCTTTCCTTTTTTCCTTCCTTCCTTCCTTCTGTCTTCCCTTCCCTTCCTTACACCTCCCCGCTTCCCTCCCTCTTTCCTTCTTTCTTTCCTTCCTTCCTTCCTTCCCTTCCCTTCCTTTTCCTTTCCTTCCCCTTCCTTCCTTCCTTCCTTCTCCCTAACCCTCTCCCTCCCTCCCTCCTTCCCTTCCTTCCTTCCTTTTGAGCTGGGGTCTCACACCGTTGTCCAGTCTGGAACGCAGTGGTCTGATCATGGCTCACTGCAGCCTCAACCTCCAGGGCTTAAGTGATCCTTCTGCCTCAGCCCCATGAGTTCCTGGGAGTACAGGCCCGTGCCACCATGCCCGGCTAATTTTGCTTTTTGTAGAGACACGTTCTCCCTATGTTGCCCTGGCTGGTCTTAAACTTCTGGGTTCAAGCGATCCTCTTGCCTCAGCCTCCCAAAGACCTGGGGTTGCAGGCGTGAGCGACCGTGCCTTGCCTTAAAATATAATTTTTTTATGAATAGGACATTGTATGTAGTTTTAAAAAATCTACCGTGAACACATAAGATGTAGCATGAACAACATCTGTCTTCTGCCAGCCTGCAGTCGCCTCCTCTGAGGCAGCTACTCACTCCTGCAGCCATCGGGCTGAGCTCCCTCCTCTAAAGAATGTGGTGACACTTCTTGACTTTTACATTCTGCCTTCCCTGTGCCGGCATACCCGGAAGACAAAGCTCCAGCCCGCTGGCTGCCACCATCCCTGTGCGTTCCCTCCCAGGTCCTCCAGTGGAACTGCATTTTTGGTTTAAATCAGCATTCAGCATTGACATTGTTATGGCTGTGGGAAGTTTGCAGCAGAGCCCCTTGCTCTAGGAGGGTTGAGTATTTCTCCTTGTGTGACTTCCTGCTTTTCTCGGAGGTCGTGACTGTTGTCTTCCCCATGACGGTCCTGGATTCATCCCCAACCCTGCCAGAGCTCCACAGGTCCTCCCCTCACGCCCGGGAACCTGGGGGACCCGTCGGTCCCACCTTCCGCTGTTTCTCTTCCTATTTGGTTTTGGGAGACACGCTCCCTGCAGCCCTGGGTCTCCCTGCTCCTCTCCTGCAGGCAGGGGCAGTGTCTTTCTCCTCCTTAAGGGGCTTTGCAGACCCCTCTGCTTTCCACCCCTCCTGGGGGAGCTCAGATTCGCTGCCGGTCCCTGCCCCACAAACCGCCCCCAGGCGCCGGGTCGGCCTTCTTCACCCCCGAGCCCCCCCATGTGCTGCAGCCCTCCAGCCCCCGCAATTCCTTGCAGTCACTCCACAGCTTTTCTGTTGTTGACGTAGGTGTGTGCCCCCCTTACTCTCAGTTATTTCGTGGGGTCTTTGGGGAGGGGCCGAGAAGACCCCACGTGTTTAATCAGAAATGCCCCAGCTCTATCGTTCTTGACTTCTATGGGGGAACAATAGGGAGGAATCGGGGTGTTTCTGAGGGGTCAAGAGAGACCTAGAACGGGAAGCTCATCCGAAGTAGGAATTCAAAGAGAAATGCGTGTTGAGAAGCCGGAAAAACCTACTTGGGGCCAGTGAAGGTATCGGAGAAAGTCACAGTAAGTTACAAACACTGGTCAGGCACATTCATGGGCGAGGCAGTGGACATCGTCTTCCTCCTCCTTACGACAGCCCCACCGGGCGTTGCCTCTGATGTCAGAAAACCGAGGCTTGGATGATTTGGGATGAAGAGCTTCCCCGAAGCCCCTCGGTGGAGCTGGGAAGAGGCGGGATGAGGGCTCAGGTCTGCGGAGTCAAGCCCGACCTATACTCATGATGTCCTATGGGTGGGACTTGGACATCGGGGAGGGGTACCCTCGCCCCAGAATCCCTGGGGCATAGCCTCTTGGGTAGACAGGGGATGTGGGGGAGTCAGGGCGGCAGGTCATTGGCTGGCCGGAGAGCGGTGGTGTGATCACAGCTCACAGCAGCCTTGACCTCCTGGGCTCAAGTGATGCTCCTGTCAGCCTTTCAAGTGCTGGGACTGCAGGCATGAGCTCTCCCGACACCATCTGTCATTTCGCCTGGGCATCTTTCACTTTCTTTTTGCCTTTTGCTTTTGTTTACTCTTTCCCTTTCTTCCTCCCCAACTCTGAGTTTTGACTGTTGTGTCCCTCTAAGAAGGCAAACACTTTCCACCTAATCTCTGCCTGTTTGAACACATCTTGAAAACACAGTGTGCTGCTTGACCCCAAGTTTACTGGCAAGCAATATTTTGGGGATTCATAATTAAAACATTTAAGGAGACATGTTTGGAATATGTCTTCCAAAGCAACAAAACACAGCCCCCACTTTAAAGTGGGAGTTTGTACATAGAAAAATAAAGAGACTTGTTCCCCTCGTAGGAATCAAAGTGACTGTGAATTTCAAGTCCACTAAGCCATAAACTCAGACTGCGCTGTTGCAGTTTGGTGGCGTGGTGGACACCACGGATGGGGACAGACCGTGGGTCGGGCTCACCACACCGACTGTTTTCAGTCGTCACGGTGATCCTTCGTGCCTGTCCTTTCCTCTGTTGTCTCTTTGTCCCTGTGGGCTTATCCTCCTACCTTTATTCCTTTTATTTTTCCTGAGTCGGAGTCTCACTCTGTTGCCCAGGCTGGATTGCAGTGGCACGTTCATGGCCGCCACAGCCTGGATCTGCTGGGCTCAGGCAATCCTTCCGCCTCAGCCTTCCAAGTAGCCAGAACTATAGGCACACACTACCAGCTAATTTTTTAATTTATTGTAGAGATGACGTCTGGCCAAGTTGCCCAGGCGGGTCTCGAATCCGTGGGCTCAGGCAATCCTCTCACCTCGGCCTCCTGAAGTGCTGGAATCGTAGGCATGAGCTACTGCGCCCGGCCAGCCGGCTAATTTTTTGATTTATTTTATTTTATTTTTATTTTTATTTTTTTTGAGTTGGAGTCTCACTCTGTTGCCCAGACTGGAGTGCAGTGGCCGCTCCCGGCCACCGCAGCCTCGACCTGCTGGGCTCCGGCGATCCTTCCGCCTCAGTCATCCAAGTAGCTGGAACTACAGGTGTGCGCTACCACGCCCGGCTAATTTTTTGGTTTATTGTAGAGATGAGGTCTCACCAAGTTGCCCAGGCGGGTCTTGAACTCACGGGCTCAGGCAATCCACTCACCTCAGCCTCCCAAAGCGCGGGATTACAGGTTGAGCCACCGAGCCCGGCTTTGATTTATTTTAGAGACAAGGTCTCGCCATGTTGCCCAGCCTGGTCTCGAACTCCTGGGCTCAGGCAGTCCGCCCACCTCGGCCTCCCAAAGTGCTGGGATTACAGACGTGAGCCGCCGTGCCCGGCCACCTTTGTTCCCTTACACTTCATTGCAGTTTGGGAGCAGGCAGAGATGAATGGATGGTGCCCTTGGCTGTCCTTCCCCAGGAGTGTCGATTGTACAAGATTCCAGGGTTTTTTCAGCGCTGACCGTCATCGTTCACTTAGGCATGTTTGTAACAAATCCATAGCTTTCTGGGACATGCGGGGCTGTCACTCGGGACCCCGACTTTTCCCTGACAGCTGAAGCTGAGGCTGCTGAGAGCAGCCTTTGGAGAACAGTCTCTGGGACTTCCCTTCCAGTGCCCGTTCATGCTTCTCCCGGGGGGGGGGTTCCGTGAGGGTCAGCCCCTCCTCTGTCTCTCTGGCACCTACTTATGGGTGGGGCCCACTTCTTTTTTCTTTTTCTTTGTTTTTATTTTTGTTTTTGAGCCAAGGTCTCACTCAGTCACCCAGGCTGGAGTGCAGTGTGGCTCGATCATGACAATCATGGTTCACAGCAGCTTCCACCTGGGCTCAGGTGATCCTTCCACCGTAGCCTCCTGTAGCTAGGATTACAGGTGTGCACTACTATGGCTGGCTGATTTTTTAAGTTTTCTGTAGAGGCAAGGTCTCGCTGTATCGCCCAGGCTGGTCTCAAACTCCTGGGCTCAAGCTTTGGTCCTCCCTCCTTGGCCTCCCAAAGTGCTGAGACTACAGGCATGAGCCACCACGCTGGGCCAGGGCCCCGTTTCAAGAATGTTGACTGGGGTATTTGGGGAAAGGGCTTCCTCCAGAGCCTGCAGGTGGTTTTTCACTCAGACACTATATTTCTCCCCCAGGACCCCAGTCTCCCTTCATGAGCTACTTTGAACAACATTCCTGGCTCAAGCAACAGGTCAGAGTACCTCTTAGATGCTTGACCTTGATTCAGAGCCAGCACGCTGGACCTGCTTTGCCTCGAGGGTGTCCTCGGTGGCGTCTGAAACACTCTTTGTGGGGTGGGGGCTGTTGGCTGTGGAGAGATGGCCGGGCAAGAAAGGGGCGGCGTGGGGCACAGTCGCCCGTGAGTCAAGTGCACTGGAGTCGGTGCAGACTGGGTGACGTGGAGGATGGGCTCTGGGCTGCCAGCGGGCATAGCCAGTGGGCCAGCCGCCTCCCAGACACAGGCTCCCCGTGAGGTGGCCGGGTCTGGGCTGCAGAGTTGCCGCCTGGGCCCAAAGAGCAGGGTTCCAGCTCCAGGATGACTCAGTGGGACACTGGCAGACCGGCTCTCTGCAAAAAAAAAGGAAAAGGAACCAAAGCAAAACTCCGATTTGCCGCCTTCCCTGGTGTGACTCTTCACTCTGGCTAGTTTGAAGCTGCCGGCGGCCTCGGCCCGCAGAACCTGGCTGTGTAGCCGCTGGCTCTGGTGAACTGACCCCGGCACCCGGCTGCGCCACTTATAAGGGATGCGGGCAGGTCGCAGAGGACCTGGAACTGAGCAGGGAAACTGGGCGGCACTCACACAGGGGACTCAGGCAAGGATGGAGTTCCTGGAGCCCGAGTGCGTGCTCAGGCTTGTGATGGAGCAAAGATGAGATGCCAGAACCCGCACACGCTCTCCAACAGGTCTGGGAAGTGGTGATCTTGACAGCCATGGTCCTGTGTCTGTCACAGCACCTGTCACTTGCTGAGCATTTACAGTTGGCATGACTTCATTCTTTCTCTCTCTCTCTCTCTCTCTCTCTCTTTTTTTTCTTGCCCAGATTGGAGGACAGTGGTGCAATCTTAGCTCACAGCAGCCTCGAACTCCCGGGCTCAAGTGATCCTCCCGCCTCAGCCTCCCGAGTAGCTGGGACTACAGGCACCAGCCATCATTCCTGGCTAATTTTTTATTTTCTATTTTTTGCCGAGATGGGGTTTCGATATGTTGCCCAGGCTGGTCAAACTCCTGGCCTCAAGCAATCCTCCTGCCCCAGCCTCCCAAAGTACTGGGAGCACAGACATGAGCCACCGTGCCAAGCCTCATTCAGTCATTTTAGCACCCATTTTACAGGTCAGGAAACTGAGGCTTGAGGAGGGTAAGCTGTCCAAGGTGGCTAGTTGTAAGTGAGGCAGGATTTGAATCTGTGTGTGGGTTCTTGCGGGGGCCACTGTAGACGTGGCTCCCTGGGGTTAGGCTGACACCAAGGCCCTTGCCTACCGAACCAGAGGACAGGCTCGGCCCTGGGGCGCGGCCCGGCCTCACATGGGTGTGGGGGCCCAGCGGAGGCGTGGGGGCCAGCGAGGCCCATGCCCAGCTGGCACACAGGCCGACTCAGTCAGGCCATGGCGTGGGAGGGGAGTGGGGTGAATACTCTGAAGCCCGCATGCCTCCTTCTCCAGGTGACCTGGTAGACACGTGGATGACGTCCGTGAGACGCTCTGGTTTTCGAGGCAAAGGCCCTTAGCTCAGGCTTGCAAACTGCAGGCAAGCGCGAGAAGCCAGAGAAGTGTCACCGTGACCCTGACCCTGACCTGACACAGAGGAGGAGGCAGGACCAAGCCGGGTCCAGCCGCCAGGACTGGCTCACTGCCTCAGCTTCATGAGTAGCTGGAACTACAGGTGTGCGCCACCTCGCCTGGTGAATTTTTAAAATTTTTTTGTAGAGACGAGGTCTCTCTACATCGCCCAGACAGGTCTCAAACTCCTGGGCTCGAGCAGTCCTCTCGCTTCGGCCTCCTAAAGTGCCGGGATGACAGGCAGGAGCCACGACTCCCGGCCGACATTCTTCTCTTTATTGGTGTGTTGGCCCCTGGCATGGCCACAGCAGGTGAGCGTGACCACGTGAGGTCTCAGCCACTGTCTGGGCTGGAGGGGGCTGAGCTTTGTTGGAGCAGGGGACAGAACCCAGCAGCGGGGTAGGAAGTCCAGTCTGGGAGGGAAGGTGCTTCTGGGGAGTGTTCGTTCACTCTGATACATGCGTGTCTGGCCTCCATGGGAGCCGGAGGTGGGTCAGCCTTAGTACTACCCTAGGGGGCCCGAAGACCACCTGAGGGGACGGCCCAGGGAAGGAGGAGCGTCGACTAGCGGTTAGTGTGGAGATACCATCCACGTGGGCATGGGTGGGGAGCCGCACACTCGGAAGGCTTCCTGCAGGAGCAGGCATCTCACTCTTTCAGCCAGAAGGGAGGCGGGAGGGGAATGGGGGCTGGAGGCCATCTTCAGGCAGTGGAGGGAACACACACACACAGGGCTGGGGCATGGGACTACTGGGCGTTCTGGGAACGTGTGGAGGTCAGCGTCACCGGAG
This sequence comes from Cephalopachus bancanus, assembly GCA_027257055.1. Lineage (NCBI taxonomy): Eukaryota > Metazoa > Chordata > Mammalia > Primates > Tarsiidae > Cephalopachus > Cephalopachus bancanus. Next base: position 2,737,608 of record JAPVLO010000043.1, read on the forward strand.
ACAGGCTGGTTGCACGGCAGGGAGGCCCGGGAGGGAGGCTGGGACTGCATGGAGGGCCACCTGGAGACCTCACCTGCGACTTTACCCTGGAGGGCTGTGAGCAGACCCCACCGCGCCCGTGATTCACCTGCCTCAGCAAGGGGGCGGCGGGAGATCAGCTATGTGGTAGCGAGGCTGGGATTCGGGGCCAGGGCTCCAGTCCCAGAGGGTGCGTGCCACAGCAGCAGGGGGTCTCGGGCTGCCAGGGTCGAGCCCTCCGGAGGGAGATGGCATGGGGCCTGGGGAGGGGGCATCTGGTCACAGCTGGGGTCCCGCACAGGGGCTGCAAACAGCCTGTGGACGGGCCCCGCCCGTCAGTTAAGTGACAATAGAGTTTCCTGTGCCCCCTCTTCACGGATAGATTTCCCTTCCGGGGCCGGGAGGTCCTTCCCGCACCTTTCGCCGGGGGATGCTGACCTTGCATTTGCAGGGCCGGGCCACCCTGCTCTGTGGTGCTGGGTGCTGGGCTTCACGCAGAGCGGCTCTCCCCGACTCAGATTGTAATCCCGCTCTTTGGGAGGCTGAGGTGAGTGGATTGCCTGAGCCCGCGGGTTCGACACCCGCCTGGGCAACTTGGCGAGACCTCATCTCTACAAGAAATCAAAAAGTAGCCGGGCGTGGTAGCGCACGCCTGTAGTTCCAGCTACTTGGAAGGCTGAGGCGGAAGGATCGCCAGAGCCCAGCAGGTTGAGGCTACGATGGCCGGGAGTGGCCACTGCACTCCAGTCTGGGCTACAGAGTGAGACTCCAACTCAAAAAAAAAAAAAAATAGAGACAGGCTCTTGCTAATTTGTCCAGGCTGGTCTTGAACTCCTGGACTCAAGTGATCCTCCTACCTCAGCCTCCCAGAGTGCTGGGATTACAGACGTGCGTCACCACACCCGACCCCCAGTGCTTAATATTTTGTCCTGGATGGAGGTGGCAGGGTTGTAGTGTGAGGTCCCTCTCGTTTCCAGGTTTCTGGGTGGAGCGGACCCCCGTGCACGAGGCAGCCCAGCGTGGTGAGAGCCTGCAGCTGCAACGGCTGATTGAGAGTGGTGCCTGCGTGAATCAGGTCACGGTGGACTCCATCACGCCCCTGCACGCAGCCAGTCTGCAGGGCCAGACGCAGTGCGTGCAGCTGCTGCTGGCGGCCGGGGCCCGGGTGAGTGGCCCTTCGGGGCAGACCCCTGGTTAGATGAAGCTGCAGGAATGGAGGAGACCCGCTCAGGAGACAGGCAGTGGGTCTGCGACAGGCAAGCACAGGCAAAGCCAGGGGCCAAGGGGCCTTCGGAGGAAGGCAGGAGGGAACAGCAAGGGTGTTCTGTGCCGCAGAAGGAGGGACCACACTGTGTCCACGTCACACGAGGACTGAAAGGTGGGACCTGGGAAGAGTCACAGACTCAGTTGTTGGGAGGGCACAGTGGCCCAAGATGAGGCCGTTTAGCAGAATGGTGGTGGATTGCCCAGCCCTGCGGCAGGCAGGGCCAGCGGGCCAGCCACCTAGCCACAGGCTCCCTGGGGGTGGCCGGGCCGGGGCTGCAGAGCTGATGGGCAGCGCTGGCAGGCTGACTTTCAAGCAAAAAGAGAAAGAAAAAAAGGAACAAAAGCGACCCTTGGACTTGCTGCCCTCCCGGGTGTCAGCACTCACACCCTGGCTGGTCTAAGCTCACAAGAGCGTCCGGCCTGTGGAATTCCTGGCCACACAGCAGCCGGCCCTGCCTGGCTGGGAGGGCCGGGTCCTGCACAGCCCTGGACAATTCAGAAGGGATGCGGGTCCCTGGTCTCGGAGCTTAGGGGGTGGGGAAGGAGCCGTGGGCTGCTGACTCTTTCCCGAAGCTGGGAACGGATCGCGTTTTGGTGTGTACCCAGATGGAAGCCGGATTTGGACAAATTCATGGTAGAATCTGCCCATTTTGAGGAGTTGTCTTTCCCCTGGCCTGTGGTTTTCACCCTAGAGGAGACATGTCAAGCACTCGCAGGCATTTCTTCCAGTGGAGGCTTGAGTTAAAACTCATTTTTAAAAATTAGAAACAAACTTGCTATGCTGCCCGGGCTGCAGTGCAGTGACGCCGTTGTAGCTCACTGCAGCCTCGAACCCCTGGGTTCAGGAGATCCTCCTGCTTTAGCCTCCTGAGTCACTGGGACTACAGGTGTGCACCACCATGCCTGGCTAATCTTTTAATTTTTGTAGAAACGAGGTTTTGTTATGTTGCCTAGGCTGGTCTCGAACTCCTGGGCTCAAGTGAGCCTCCTGCCTCACTCTCCCAAAGTGCTGGGATTGCAGGTGTGACCCGCCCCCCCCAGATTTAAGACCCTTTCCATCCCCTGCCTTTCCGAGCTGGTGACCTAGGACTCTCCTTTCTGGCTCTGTGCTTCTTAGGTGCTTGGTGGGATTGGCTTATCCTGCCTGGAGAGGAGAGAATCCCATGCGGGATGATCCCTGTTCTTAGGAGGCTACAGATGCCCCAGGCGTGTGTTGTCTCTTTGCACATCCTTACCTAGACAGGTGCCTCAGCCCGTATTAACAGCCAAGCGGTGCTTCTGTTTTGTTTTTGAGTCGGAGTCTCACTCTGTCACCCAGGCTGGAGTGCAGTGGCCGCTCCCAGCCACCACAGCCTCGACCTGCTGGGCTCCAGCGATCCTTCCGCCTCAGCCTTCCGAGTAGCCGGAATTACGGGCACGCGCTACCACACCTGGCTAATTTTTGATTTATTGTAGAGATGAGGTCTCGCCAAGTTGCCCAGGTGGGGCTCGAACCCACAGGCTCAGGCAATTCACTCACCTCAGCCTCCCAAGGTGCGGGATTACAGGCTGAGCCACCAAGCCCGGCTTACACTTTATCTTTTTTTTTTTTTTTTTTTTTGAGTTGGAGTCTCACTCTGTCACCCAGACTGGAGTTTAGTGGCTGGTCCTGGCCACCGCAGCCTCAACCTGCTGGGCTCCGGCGATCCTTCCGCCTCAGCCTTCCGTGTAGCCGGAATTACAGGCATGCGCTACCACGCCCGGCTGATTTTTTGATTTATTGTAGAGATGAGGTATCGCTGCCCAGGCGGGTCTCGAACCCGCGGGCTCAGGCAATCCTCAGCCTCCCAAAGGCGCGGGATTATAGGCTGAGCCACCGAGCCCGGCCACACTTTATCTTTTAAACATGGAGTCTCGCTATGTTGCTGGGTGTGTAGGTTTGGTGTTTTTTTTTGAGTTGGAGTCTCACTCTGTCACCCAGACGGGAGTGCAGTGGCTGCTCCCGGCCACTGCGGCCTCGCCCCGCTGGGCTCCGGCGATCCTTCCGCCTCAGCCTTCCGAGTAGCCAGAACTACAGGCGCGTGCCACCACGCCCAGCTGATTTTTTGATTCATTGTAGAGACAAGGTCTCACCAAGTCGCCCGGGTGGGTCTCAAGCCCTAGGGCTCAGGCCGTCCTCTCGCCTCGGCCTCCCAAAGTTCTGGGATGACAGGCTGAGCCACCGCGCCTGGCCACAAGCGGCGCTTCCAAGGGGGTCTTGGCAGAGACGGGTCTGCACCCCAAGGGAGCGGGCACGCTGCCTGCCGGCCCACTCTCTGATGCCTGCCTCTTGCCGTCCCCTCTAGGTGGACGCTCGCAACATCGACGGCAGCACCCCGCTCTGCGACGCCTGCGCCTCTGGCAGCCTCGAGTGTGTCAAGCTCCTGCTGTCCTACGGGGCCAAGGTCAACCCCCCACTGTACACGGCGTCCCCCCTGCACGAGGCCTGCATGAGCGGTGAGCCGGCGCGCCGGGCTGGCCCCGCAGTGCCGGGAGCTTCCCTTCTCTTTCTGGGATTAAAGGGGCTTGTGAGGAAAGCAGTGTACACGGACTGGAGGCCCTGAGTGGGCAGAGGCGGTTTGGGCTCTGTTTCTGGCACCCGGTGGCTCCGACCAGGCGGTTCAGAGACGGTCACCTCTGTGAGTGGAGTCGGTCTCCGCTGAGGCTCCCTCATCCTGCACCCACGCCGGAGCCCCGTGGGCTCTGCAGACACTCACTGGGCTCAGGAGATCCTCCCGCCTCAGCCTCCCAAGTAGCTGGGACTACAAGTGTGCACCACCGTGCCTGGCTAACTCTTAACTTTTTTGTAAAGACGGGATTTTATTATGTTGTCCAGGCTGGTCTCAAACTCCTGGGCTCAAGTGAGCCTCCTGCTTTGTGCTCCCAAAGTGCTGGGATGACAGGCGTGACCTGGCCCTCCCCCCAGACTTAAGACTGATTTTTATCCTCTGCCTTTCTGAGCTGGTGACCTAGGGCTCTCCTTTCCGGCTGTGTGCGACACTGGGCCTCTGCTCCTGACTGAGATGGGAGCCGAGTGAGAAACACGTGCCCACGGCCCGGGCCAGGTGCGCTGTGACGGGTGCTTTCAGGAGGCCGCTGGCCCTGAAGGCCCAGAGACAGGTGGGATCTCACCTGCCCTCACAGAAGGGCAGGTTGCAGATGGTGGGAACGTAAGAACGCCCCAAGCCCAGGAAGGAGCCCTTGATCACTCTTCGCACATCGGAAGCTCCCAGGGGCGCAGAGAGGGCTGAGACCATATGGTGGGAGAACTTCAAATGAAAGACAAAGGGGTTGTGGTGGAGTCTACTATTTTGAGCAGAGATTGCAGCTTGGGGCTTATATCCTTTTTTTTTTTTTTTTTTTTTGAGTTGGAGCCTCACTCCGTCACCCAGGCTGGATTGGAATGCAGTGGTGCGCTCACGGCCACCCCGCTGTCGGCCTGCTGGGCTCGGGCGATCCTTCCGCCTCATCCTCCCAAGTAGTTGGAACTACAGGTGTGCACTACCACGCCTGGCTCCTTTTTTACTTATTGTAGAGATAAGGTCTTGCCATGTTGCCCAGGCTGGTCTCGAAGTGCTGGGTCAGGCTTGAGCCGCTGCACCTGGCCAGCATGGTGTTTATTTATCCTTGGGTGTGTTTTGCTGGCGTGTGGGGTGTGGGGCCACCGCTGCCTGTTGCTGACCCTGTACCGAGTCACTGCTGGACACTGGCAGGCCATGGGATGGCTCTAGGGTGTCTTGAAGGTCTCTGAGCAGATGTCAAGTGACAGGAAGACAGAATCTGGGGAGGGTTCGTCTAGGGCCCTCGTGTGCAGATGCACTGAGAGGCTGGTAGCAGGGTGGTCTCCCGGAATTGCGGTCGATTGGGGGCCGTCACCACGATCCAGGGGCCAAGCCCTCAGAGTAGGGTGGTGGCGTGGGGCGAGTCCGTTTACATTTTGGGGCAGAATCATGGGATTCGGTGTGAGTGGGCGGCGCCAGGGGTCAGGAACGAATCGGGTCTGAGCCAGGAGCAGGGACCCCAGGGAAGGGCAGAGGGGCCTCCGGAGTGGCGGAGACGCCGCTGGAGGGCGGAGCGCTGCGGGCGGGGCCGAGATGCGGGGCTGGGGGTGGGAACCGGCGCCCCCAGCGGGGAAGAGGCGATGGCGGCCCGAGGGGGCACGGAGTCTGGGACGGAATGTGCTGGGAAGGAGCGCGGAGCGTTCGGGCCCTGAGCCCAGTTTGCGTCACGGACCCAGGAGGAGGCGCTCGGAAGGGGGCCAGAGCGGCTGCTCCTCACGAGGCAGGTCTCCCCACAAGCATAAACACACCTGCGACGTGCCCAGGCGGGTGGCAGCCTGGGTCCTCCTCAGGCTGTGCATTCACGGCTGGTGTTCTCACGGCAGGAGGCCGGCCAGGCCTGTCGCCCCGCGGGAGGAAGGAGAGCCGTCTCCTGGCCGCCCTGCCACGTGGGGGGTGAACTCGCCTTAGGCGGGGACACAGGCCTGTCCCCGCAGCCAGACGCGGGCGACCTGTCCAGCGGAGCGGGCGGTGCCTGCTGTTCCCAGGGCACACACTCACGGCCGCTCTCCCCCCTCCCGTTTCTCTTAAGGGAGCTCGGAGTGCGTGAGGCTTCTCATTGACGTTGGGGCCAATCTGGAAGCGCACGACTGCCATTTTGGGACCCCTCTGCACGTGGCCTGTGCCCGGGAGCATCTGGACTGTGTCAAAGTGCTGCTCAATGCAGGTGTGTGGGCGTTGCTTGAGCAGGTGCTTATCTTCAAGGGCGTTTACCTACATGAATGTTTGCCTGAGTGGATGTTTACCTGCATGAGTGTTCACCTAAGTGGAATTTGCCCACGTAGTGTTTACCTGAGTGGACATTTACCTGCATGAGTATTTACCTGAGTGGAAGTTACCCGTGCGGGTATGTACCTGCACTGTGTCTGGCAGAGAGCTGGGTAGCAAAGTCAGACAGACCAGAGTTTGAAGCTGGCTCTCCCTCTTGTCAGCTGGGACCTTGGGCCTCAGTTTCTCTATCTACAAAACTGGCAAAATCTAGTTTGCAGGGTTGTTGGGAGGATTGGTGAAAATGTTTCCACCGTACCTGGTGCACCCTAGTAGGTGCTCAGGTGCTAAGGTTCATCTCTGGAGGACATGGCTCCTGTCTGCACACCTGCCTGGTGAGGTTGCTGTCTGACTCTGGGAGAGACTGGAACATTCCAGAAGTGGAGTCAGCGTTCAGGAGCATTTGAGATCCAGGCCGTTGTCAGGCATTTAAAAAGGCTCAGGATAGAGATTCCCAAGGTGGAAAAAGCCAAAGCCAAAAAATCTCAACCAGTTGAGGCTCCAGAACCTGTCTGTGCCGGAAGGTTAAAATGTAGCCAGCATGGCTGTTGGCAAAGGGTTTTTATTGTGAACCCAACTTACATGCTTTGTTGAGGGAAAATTTTAGATCTGCTATTTCCTCCATTCTGGGTGTGCTGCAAAATAAAGACCAAAACTGTTTAGGAATAGGAAGATTATGCATTCTCCCCAGATGACCGTCATTTGGACTTGTTATATGTTGTTTACTATTAGAGAATCTTCCTCACTTCAGTAGGCCACTTTTAAGTCTCTTTTTATTTTGTTGTGTTTTTTGAGTTGAGGTCTCACTTTGTGGCCCAGGCTGAAGTGCAGTGGCATGATCATGGCTTACCACAGCCTCGACCTCCTGGGCTCAAGCCCTCCTCCTGCCTTAGCGTCCCGAGTAGCTGGGACTACAGGCACACTACCGTGCCCAACTAATTTTTTGATTTCTTTTTTTGTAGAGATGAGGTCTTGCTATGTTGCCAGGCTGGTCTTGAACTGGGCTCAAGCAGTCCTCCCTCCTTGGCCTCTCAAAGTACTGGGATTACAAGCATGTGAGCCACTGTGCCTGGCCCCACTTTTAGGTCTTTTTAATGGAAAAGTTTCATTCCATGTAAGATTCGTTGTTGGGGTATATTTTACTTTTTATACAATATCTTAAAAATATCTAGGTTAGAAGCAGTCGTAGGATTTCCGCCCAAGTCGCTCATCTAATGACTGCAGCCACTTCCATCAACACAGGACGGTGTCATTCCTGTCAAGCTTTTATGAGCGCAGTACACATTGTTCCATATTTTCTTTAGTTTATTTTGGTGTGGCAGTGGGGAAGAGGGTCAACTCAGCGTTTTAACGCATGCGTATTGGTTAGGGCTTTATGTTGTGACTCCTTCCTGGGTAGCAGGAAACCGTTCCAACAGGTCAATAGTGAAGGGCATTTCTGCATTCAAGTGGCTTCGAGAAAAAGTAGTGTAAGTTTAGGGTTGGCTGGATCTGGTGGCTCCAGTGTCACCAAGATCTCGGTTTCTTTGAGTTTTGCAGCTTTGCTTTCCTTGGTTGTCCACTTCATCCTAAACCTGGCTTCCCTGAGAGTTGTCACTTGACTGTAGCAAATTCAGGCTTACACTCCAAACATTTCCTATAGTTAAGGCTTCTGGAGGCTCTTTTTTTTTTTTTTTTTTTTTTTGAGTTGGAGTCTCACTCCTTCGTCCAGGCTGGAGTGCAGTGGCATGCATGCTCCTGGCTACCGCAGCCTCAACCTGCTGGGCTCCAGTGATCCTTCCGCCTCAGCCTTCCAAGTAGCCGGAACTACAGGCGTGTGCTATCATGCCCAGCTAATTTTTTTTTTTTTAATTTACTGTAGAGATGAGGTCTCACCAAGTTGCCTGGGTGGGTCTCAAACCCGTGGGCTTGGGGAATCCACTCACCTCAGCCTCCCAAATTGCTGGGATTACAGGCTGAGCCACTGAGCCCGGCCTTCTGGAGGCTCTTTCAGAAGAGTGGAAATCCCCAGTGTCCCCTTGGCCCAAACTGGGGCCCTGTCCAAACCTAAACCAATCCCTTTGGCCCCCTAAATTCTGATTGGCTCAAGCCTGGGCCACTGGAACCAATTACTATGGCCAGGGAGAGGGATTGAGCCAATCAGGGTACACCCCTGGAGCCAAGGTTAGGTCTGCTCACTCTCCTCTACCCTGCATTGCAGGGGGGCTGCCACAGTAGGGGCAGGGGCAACTGTGATGTCCACTAAGCCTTAGAGCAGGATTCCCAGTGTCTCTGGAGCGTCTGTGCCAGGGAGTCAGAGAGGGTCGGTGTTTTCCTGGGGATGTCTTGCTGTTGTGACTGTCGTGTTGGCTCAGTGCTGGTGCATGGTGTTCAGCTGTCAGCTCTCCATGGGACCGCCACTGCCTTCTAATCTAAGGAGTCTCCTTTAACATCCCTTGGCAGAGCAGGTGGATTCTCATTTTTTCCCTGAGAAACCCTGTTTCCATTGTGGACAATTTCAAACATACAGAGGAGAGAGAAGCAGCCTCAAAACCCTACAGACTCACAAGTGGACTTTTCCAAAAGCAGTGATTCTAAAACGTTGGGGTTGAGTCACAGACCCCTTGGGAAACCTAAGGAAAGCCACGGACCATGTCTCTACAAAAATATGCACACAAGCGCTTTTGCGAGTGATTTGAGAGCCAAGCTGTGGAGTGGCACAATGTACCACATAGGGGACATGGGGATGGCTGTCCTTTCTGTTCTCTCTGTAGGCAGTGAGGCAAGTCAAGGAGCTGGGTTATATTTGTGAAGCAGGAGTGGTGGGAGGTGAAAGTCCGGTTATTATGAAAAGCAATTTTTCATGTGATCACGGGTGGTAAATGGCAAATATTGCACGGCTGGCACTGCTCAGAAGCAGCTCTCTGACGGCTGGCGGGCTTCCAGCTGGCACAGTTGTTTCCAGTTATTGTTGCAGCGAGTGTAAACTGAACTCTTTGTGTCTGTGTTCCAGCATTATGCCGGTCCTTGGCATGTGTTTAGAGGGTCCCTTCATGTCGTTGGCCACGGGGTCTCTGAGTCCTCTTTGATCCTATTTCCCTTTGAAACCAGGACTTTGGTGATGAGCCTTTTCTTTGCAGCAGGAAACTGAGTTTTTAGCATCCTGGTGGTGGTAGTTGTTTTCCTGGCTTCCCCCGCCTCTGTGTCCCTCTGCCTCTTTCTCCCCGTCTCTCTCTGCCTCTCTCTCTCTCTCTCTCCCCCCCTCCTGATGTCTCTGTCTCTGTTTCTCTCTGGCATCTGTCTCTTCCATCCTCTCAGTTCAAGGCATGTCACCGTCCTCCCTCCACAAAGCCACTTTCTTTCCTTCTCTCTCCTGTCTTCTCTTTCTTTTCCTCCCTCCTGCCCTCCTTCCCTTTCTCCTTCCTGCCTGCCTGTGTTTTTTCCTTCCTTCCTCTCCTCCCTCTTTCCTTCCCTTCTTCCCCGCCTCCATCCCTGCCCACCCCTCCCATATGTGTCTGTTAGACTCACACTCACTTGAGGCCTGCATTTTCAGTGGGCACAGGTGCTGCTGGGCCGCAGCCCCCACTCTGTTTCTCCTTTGTCACCTGGCGCTGGACTCCCAGGGCCGTCCATGCTGCTGACAACTCCACTTCCCTCCTCCCTCACCTTCCTTCCGTGGCACCCATCAACGAGGCCAAGCAGCATCTTAAAGGTGACTCTTGGGAAGATCAGCTCTCTGAAAGCACCCCCGCCCAAGGCCTTGTCTGTGGAGTGAGGAGCAGGGACAGTGTGGCAGAGAGGGTGGCTTTCAGCGCTGTCGCAGCCAGTTTTCTCTGACCGTGAGAGTGGCTCGGCCTCCTTGGCCTCTTGCTCTGTCTTGTTATCAAGATAGAGACAGCTGCTCTCCTCACCAGCTGGCAAGAATGGTGCTGGAATTAAAGACAGGAGGAAAAGCTGCTTGGACCTCAGATTTGGTGAACTTTGCCATTTACTTTTCATTGCGAGTGTGTGTTCAGTTTGCAGTTGACATTTGCATAACGATTGCAACACTATAAAGTGATTCATTCCTGTCCACAAATACTGGAAGAAACCCCTGATGGGAGAGAGTGGAGTGTGGGGAAAACATTCGTTGTTTCATGTGTTGCTTTTAATATAATTTTTGCTACACATTCCTGCCAGATACAGTCATTAGGCAGCCCAGCCTTCCTGCTAATCAAGGGATCCTTTTCCGGAGCTGAGTTCCAATTCTGGTCGTGGGAGATGAAAGGACGATTCTTTGCTTGTGTCACCGGGCTGGCAGTGCCCCTAGGACCACACTGGGAACATGGTACTTATGTTTTCTTAGGGATGATAGATACTTGAAAGCGGAAAGCGGGATTTTTCAGATACTTTTTGTGCAGAGGGACCAGAAAATGTCATGGCCTCGTAACCCCTCATGTCTCCTCCTGTGACCCTCTAAAATTGTCATGACGTGGTAGCATGCTGGTGGTCTGTTTTTTCTCCAAACTCCATTTTTGGTGGTACTTTGTGGCTGTGTTTGGATCTGCCACCTGGGGGTTTACTCTGCTCTTGCTGGGCCATTTGCTCGTCTTCTTTGAAATACCTTTTCCTCCTCACAACCCCCCTGTCTATTCAGGAGCAGACTTCAGAGAAGATGGCATTTTCTCCCCCAAACACTTCCGAGGCCTCAGAAGATCCCGTTGTATAGAATCAGTGACGGCCATGCCCCGAGAATGATGTTTTATACAAGTCGCATTTTTATCAAGACCTTTATATTTTTAATGCATGGAAAAGTGCCGTACGCAGCACTTTTCACTTTCCTGAATGTCTGACGTTATCCGGAGAAGGCAGAGCTAAAGTCACGGTTAAGAGACTTACACTCTTTTCTGAACTCCTTGTTGTATGGGTACATTGCCTGTTTTCCTTGGCCGTCCCCTTTTATAAAAGAGTATTTATGTTTAAGGAATATTCATTCATTCTTTTTTTTTGAGTTGGAGTCTCACTCTGTTGCCCAGGCTAGAGTGCAGTGGCACACACATAGCCACCCCAGCATTGACCTGCTGGCTTAGGCAATCCTTCTGCCTCAACCTTCCAAGTAGCCGGAACTGCAGGCGTGCACTGATTTTTGATTTATTGTAGAAACAAAGTCTCACCAACTTGCCTGGGCTGGTCTTGAACCCTTGGGCTCAGGCAATTCATTCGCCTCAGCCTCCCAAAGTGCTGGGATGACAGGCTGAGCCACTGAGCCTGGCCCATTCATTCTTTTTAAAAATTTTTATGTAGACATGGGTTCTTGCTATGCTGCCCAGGCTGGTTGTGAACTCCTGGCCTCAAGTCATCCTCCTGTCTTCATCTCCCAAAGTGCTGGGATTATAGGTGTGAGACACCACGCCCAGCCAGAATATTCATTCTTTCATTCAACCAATATCTTTAGAGCCTCTGTCCTTTGCCCACGCTAGGAAGAAGCAGTGTGTATCTGTGTTTGAGCCCAGACAGGAGCACTTAGGTGGCCCAGACTGACCTTCCAGAAGCCTCACAACCTCTGAAGGAAGACTGCATAGGGTATTGGAGCTTACGTGGTTTTTTTTTTCTTTTTTTGAGTTGGAGTCTCACTCTGTCACCCAGGCTGGAGTGCAGTGGCACGCTCATGGCCACCGCAGCCTCAATCTCCTGGGCTGAGTGATCCTTCTGCCTCAGCCTTCCAAGTAGCTGGAACTACAGGCACGTGCTACCATGACCAGCCTATTTTTTGATTTATTGTAGAGACAAGGTCTCACCAAGTTGCCCAGGCTGACTTCAAACCCCTGAGCTCAGGCAATCCTCTTGCCTCGGCCTCCCAAAGTGCTGGAATAACAGGCTTGAGCCACCACGCCTTGCCAGAGCTAATGTTTAACTCAAGGAAATTTTGGTTTCCTTTTTTTTCTTTATGGTTGTATTTCTAGTATATTTCTTTACTATGGCTACTTACCTCTAGCTTTCTTCTCACGAGAAAAAAAAGTAATTCCTGCTTTTGGATTTTGAAAACGGCTTTGAACACACCGCAGTGGCATCTCTCCCGCCTGTGCCTTCGGGCGGGGACTGCCTCTGTGCACCTGCAGAGTGAGGATGTGCAGGCACACTTCCCCTTGGGCGCACACTCTTACTCGGGTGCAGTCTGTCTTCCGCTCTTGACCTCCAGGGGCCAATGTGAACGCGGCCAAGCTCCACGAGACTGCCCTCCACCACGCGGCCAAGGTGAAGAATGTTGACCTCATCGAGATGCTCATCGAGTTTGGGGGCAACATCTACGCCCGCGACAATCGCGGGAAGAAGCCGTCCGACTACACATGGAGCAGCAGCGCGCCCGCCAAGTGCTTCGAGTACTATGAAAGTGAGGCCCCACCTAAGTGTGTCCTGGCCCCTCCATCCTGAGGTGGGGTGGAGGGTCCCTGGCTTGCCAGTCTCAACGGGCTTCTGCAGAGGGCGCGGTCCCTAGTCCTGAGTGCCCATCCTCTGCCATGAGGAGGTGCACTGAGCACTTAGTTTGCTGGGGCTGTTTGTGCAGGTGCACCTGTTCTTCCCGGGTTCCCGTGGCCCGTGGCCCCGGGCCGCAGGAGCTGGTGCTAGTGTCTTCCCAGACCCTGGGCCTGGGCCTCGATTGGCTGGACGTTTGATAAATGAACGCACTGGCTGCAGATTCGTTTTTTGCTGACACATCTGTGCGCTGAGGTATAATGCTGTGGTTCCAAAACAAAACAACCCTCAAAACTCATGAAATGAAATCCCAGGGGACATCACCCGAATTCCATTTTCTTATCTCTCTTCCTTGCCCCGACCTGAGGCAGACCTTAAGAGTAGGCTGTTGGTAGTTCGTAGAAACACAACTAATATAAACCTATTTTTGAGTCAGGGTTTCACTCTATCACCCAGGCTGGAGTGTGGTGGCATGATCACAGCTTACTGCAGCCTCGACCTTCTGGGCTCAGGTGATCCCTCTGCTTCAACCCCCCAAATATCTGGGACTTGAGGCATGCATTGCCACATCCTGCTAATTTTTAAATTTTTTCTTAATGGCGAGGTCTTACTATGTTGCCCAGGCTGTTTTCGAATTCCAGGCTCAAGCAGTCCTCCTGTATCAGCCTCCCAAAGTGCTGGGATTACAGGTGTGAGCCATTGCACTTGGCTGTGATTTTTCTTTGTTGATATTTTATTCTGCAACCTTGCTAAACTCAGTTATTTTTATAGTAGCTTTTTTGGTATATTCTTTGGAATTTACTATAAAGATAATTATATTATCTGTAAAAAGACAGTTCTGTTTCTTTAAAAAGAAAATAATTTGTCATTAGAACATGTTTCTTTTTCCGTTGGGTGCTGATAGGCCAGTGGAGAGAGCCCACTACAAAACATCCATGGAAGCTTGCTTTCTGAAATGTTCATCAGAACTTATTATTATTATTTTTTTGAGTTGGAAGCTCACTCTCTCGCCCAGGCTGCAGTGCAGTGGTATGATCACAGCTCACCGTAGCCTGGACTTCTCGGGCTCAGGTGATCCTCCTGCCTCAGCCTCCTGAGTAGCTGGGACTACAGGCGTGCATCGCCACACCCAACTAATTTTCTGATTTTTTTTGTAGAGGCGAAGTCTCTCTATGTTGCCCAGGCTGGTCTTGAACTCTTGGACTCCAGTGATCCTCCTGCCTTGGCCTCCCAAAATGCTGGGATTAGCGTGAGCCACCGTGCCCTGCCAGAATGTGTTTTATTTCAGAGAATGGAAGTGTTTGACAGAGAAGCATGTCTCCAAGCCTTCAGAACCTTTGGGTTATGTTCTCAGAACGCTTTTCTTTCTCCCTGGCTGTCCGTCCAGAGGAGGCATGCGGGGTGACACATCCTGTTTCCAGGGAAAACGGAGGCTTTTCCCACGCCATCGTCGTTTGCTTCAGGTTGCGGACGTGGCGCTCCTTCCTGAAACTGACCTCGCGTCTTTCCTCGCTCCCTTTCTCTAGAGACACCTCTGACCCTGTCGCAGCTCTGCAGGGTGAGCCTAAGGAAGGCCACCGGCGTCCGAGGCCTGGAGAAGATAGCCAAGTTGGACATCCCCGCACGGCTCATCAATTACCTCTCTTATCACTGAGCAGGCAGTGGCTGAGGCGGCTGCAACCCAGGCTGCACCCCCCAGTGTGCCCAGCGTCGGGTTGGTGAGGTTCTGCCTGTCCACCTGCAGCAGCGGGGTGGTTGTAGATAGAACAGCCTTCCTCCAGGCCCTTCCGGCTGTCCTGCTTGGGCTCCTCCCCTGGGGTGATGGGAAGGCCTGTGTCTTCTGTCTCTCTCGTGGCTGTGACCCTGAGCCATTCTCACTCGGCATGGGCCCAGCCATCCAGCTTTCCTTTTTCTACCAACTGTCCTCAAAGACACTCTCAGGACAGATGGCTCCGGGAGCACAGAGGAGGTGGCCGGGAGGGGGACTCGGGCACAGGTGCTGATTCCTGCTTGCCTGGGCAGCCTTCCACTGACACACCCCGTCCTGGGCACCAGGGCGGCCCTCAGTGCTCACAGGGCTCGGGTTGTGCTCCAGGGCCTGGGCCCATGGAAGGCCAGACCCTGACCACGGGGCCTGGGACGGCTGCTCTGCTGACACCTGCCGCCTGGACCCTTTAGTGGGGCGCTTTCCAAGGCCCAGCGTACCCGGACATGTGGTTCACTCAGGGACTTCACTCAGGTCTTCATGGGAAAGGCTCTGGGTTCCCGCTCCCTGCAGCTAGCACCGTGTTTCTTAGGAATTTGTCTTCAGTGTTTGGCCACACTCTTATTTTTCATTTTTTTGGTGTGTCGGAGTCTCACTGTCGCCCAGGCTGGAATGCATTGGCACACTCACAGCCACCGCAGCCTCGACCTGCTGGGCTCAGGTGGTCCTTCTGTTTCAGCCTTCCAAGTAACTGGAACTACAGGCGCATGCCACCATGCCCGGCTGATTTTTTGATTTATTGTAGAGACGAGGTCTTGCCAAGTTGCCCAGGCTGGTCTCGAATCCCTGGGCTCAGGCAATCCTCTCGCCTCCGCTCCCAAAATGCTGGGATGACAGGCTTGAGCCATGGCGCCTGGCCATCTTTTAAAACGTTTATGGAGGACAGAAGCCGATGGGAGGACCAGAGGCTGCACCCTGAGGTTTTGCCGATAAGCATGAAGGTGTGTCAGGGACAGTTGCATGCATGGCTTTTCCAGCACAGAGGGCTGACCAGAGACTCTTTGGGGACCTCTTCTGTTTCTACAGTTGTCGAGTGAATTCTTCACCCACCCTGCCTTTTGCTGACTCCTTGGGGCTATCAAATTGGCAGGAGAGGCTGGTACCATCACCCATTTATTCTTTCATTTTGTAGATACTTGGGGCACATCTGCCATGGGTCAGGTGTGGTCCCAGCGCTTCGAGCTGGGTAGGAATGAGACCCTGCAGCCAGTCGGGAAAAGAAAATGCAAAACACAGTCCCATCCTATAGTAATAGAAGAAGGTAATTCTAATTCTGCATTCGAAGCCACAGCGAAGCGACATGTAGCATGTTCAGGCTGCATTTGCCCGAGATTCTGAATCTTCCTAAGAAAACACCCCACCCACAGCAGGGAGTTAAGCTAGAAGGCTTTTACCTCCTTAGTTCAGGTTTGTTTGGCTTCTGGGGAGATGGAGGAGGTGGCCCTTGCGAATGCCCATGTGGGACAGGCCTGTCCTGAAAACAGTGTGCCCAGAAATGGGGACATGGTGGTCACCGGATACACCCAGGCCTGCCTGAGCTCCCTACCCCCCGAGTGGGACACGGTGATGCCGAGCTGGCCAAGGAGATGTCAGTTAGGCTGCAGGACTGAGGCCTCTCTCTGAGTGGTTGCTGGCTGGGGCGGTCACAGATCCGGTGAACGTTCTCATGCCAGCTGCCGCGGGTGTCTTCTTTTTCCAGTGTTCTATTGAGTGTCACAGCGGGGATTCCTCTTATACTGAGAAGAGCGGCCCTCTGATTCTGTTACCGTCTTATATACGAGTCCTGTGTAAATCAGTGTTTCTGCATGGGATAGTAATTTTTAAAAAGCATCGGATTCTGCCCTTTCATCTTTGTAACAGAATCTTACCTCCAATGATGGAATCTGGTCATGTCTTACAATAGAGCCCTTAGTGCAGAATCTCCAATAAAAGTGACTGAATAAAGTGCATCCTTGTGTTCACATGATCTTTTTTTTACAATTGGGGTAGATACCCTGGGATGGCTCAGCCTGTGTGGGTGAAGAGGGTCCCTCACCTTTTGGGGTTCAGCCGGTCTTGGCGGTGATGTGCTTCCCCGGAAACCACACCTTCGGCCTCCACACCTTCCACCTTCAGTCTCCTAGCTGACGTCAGCACCTCCCTGACGTGGACTTTCTCGGGGGAGACAGACGCCGTCCAGGGGAGGTGCTGGGGACCAGGTGACTTGGACTTGGATCCTCCTCCACCCTGGGGCTGTGGCTGGTGACAAGTTTGTCTGCTCCTGGGCCTGGGATGTCCCAGCTGCAGAATCAGGATAATGAGTCACTTTGACCCTTGAGAGGGTCTTGGCGACCAAACGCCAAAAAAAACCCCCCAGCTCCAGGTGAGCATGGGGCCCCACTAGCTGAGGCTGAGATTTGGTGATTGAAAGATGCCTTGAAAAGCAGAAATGCACACTTTGCATGGTTCTGGCTGTTGTGTGGTTTTGTTGATGTGTGTGGGTCTTGCCGCTGTGTGAACTCTTCTCTTCTGACTTTGGGGATCGTACCACCCACCTCAGGAGTCCTGTGGTCAGAAGGCTCTTCAGCTGACATTCTGAAATGCAACGTGGCTGGGTGTGGTGGCTCACACCTATCATCCCAGCATGTTGGGAGGTGGAGGTGAGAGGATTGTCTGAACCCATGGGTTCGAGACCAACCTGGGCAACTTGGCAAGACTCATCTCTTAAAAAAAAAAAAGGAGAAACACAATGTGCAGTTGACAGATCGAGTGCAGACACTGCAGCACACGTAACAATTGGCAATCAAAGTCAAGGTCTTTTATAAACCATGAAAGAAAAGATGACTGGCCCAATA
Source organism: Cephalopachus bancanus (assembly GCA_027257055.1). Classification (NCBI taxonomy): domain Eukaryota; kingdom Metazoa; phylum Chordata; class Mammalia; order Primates; family Tarsiidae; genus Cephalopachus; species Cephalopachus bancanus. The sequence goes on from JAPVLO010000043.1 coordinate 2,754,767, forward strand.
GAAGCAGCCAGGGGGCGAAGAGGGTGAGCAGAACTTTATGCAAGAGGACTCTTCAATGTCCACACGTGGGACAGGATGCTCAGTGCTGACTAGGGAGTGGATATTTCAGCAAAATGATGCCATTGGCTACATCCCCTTGACAATCATTGCAAGGCTCGACGGTTTCATAGTGGGGGTGGGCCGTCTGGCAAATGGGAACGCACAGACTACTGCTGGGAAACAGATCGATAGGTCCTTGGAGAGCTATTGGCCGATACCTAGCACAAGTAAAAGCGTGCATACCCCGTGTACCTCGTCATTCTACATCAACACCCCCAAAGAAACCCTTGGGACATATCGCAAGGAGTCACGTGTGAGGGTGTTCTGTGCAGCAGTATTTGTAATAGTGAAACCCTCCCTCAGTAGGGACCCATGGAGTATGTGTATAATGCCTACACTCTAGTAAACTTAAGGTGAATTGGAGTCACGTGTTTTAACACAAATAGATCCCAAAAATGTAATGGTAGGTGAAAAAAGTTGCCTAATTTTATTTATGCACACTCTGAATCCACTTACATAAACTTAAAAAAAAAGAGCCTTAGCTGGGTTCGGTGGCTTAGCCTGTAATCCCAGCACTTTGGGAGGCTGAGGCGAGTGGAATGCCTGAGCCGGTGGGTTCGAGACCCGCCCGGGCAACTTGACGAGACCTCCTCTCTACAATAAATCAAAAATTAGTTGGTCATGGTAACGCGCACCTATAGTTCCAGCAAGTTAGAAGGCTGAGGCGGAAGGATTGCCTGAGCCCAGCAGGCTGATGCTGGGGTGGCTGTGAGTGTGCCACGGCACTCCAGCCAGGGCGATGGAGTGAGACTTCAACTCAAAAACATAACAAAACAAAAAAGCAGCCCCAGTATCTACGGATACGTATGCATGCAGGAAATACACAAAATCACGGAAACCACACATCGCCATCGTGGAGGTGCCTGAGACTTGGGGAGAGGAGCGCAGGGAAACTGAAGTCTGACGTATTTCCTTGCCTGAAAGATGACCCAGATAGCAGGGGAGAATGCTGCTGTACATGTTGGGTGTGGAATAGAAACACGGGTGTCAGGCCAGGCTCGGTGGCTCAGCCTGTCGTCCCAGCACTTTGGGAGGCCGAGGCGAGTGGATGACCTGAGCCCGCGGGTTCGAGACCCACCCAGGCAACTTGGTGAGACTTCGTCTCTACAATAAACCAAAAAAATGAGCCGGGCATGGTAGTGCACGCCTGTAGTTCCAGCTACTTGGAAGGTTGAGGCGGAAGGATCGCCAGAGCCCGGCAGGTCGAGGCTGCGGTGGCCGGGAGCGGCCACTGCACTCCAGTCTGGGTGACAGAGTGAGACTCCAACTCAAAAAAAAAAAAAAAAAAAGAAAGAAACACTGGTGTCATCTTCCATGTGTTTTCATCATGTTTAATTTTTCATAATAAAATCAAGTGCATAGAGGAGCAACAAAGGGCAAAACCTTCTTTCTTAAAAAAAAAAAGAAAGAAAGAAAAGTCGGGCTTGGTGGCTCAGGCTGTAATCTCGCGCCTTTGGGAGGCTGAGGTGAGTGGATTGCCTGAGCCCGCAGGTTCAAGACCCGTCTGGGCAACTTGGCGAGACCTCATCTGTACATAAATCAAAAATTAGCCAGGCGTGGTAGCGCGCACCTGTAGTTCCAGCTATTCAGAAGGCTGAGGCGGAAGGATCGCCGGAGCCCAGCAGGTCGAGGCCGCGGTGGCCGGGAGTGGCCAGTGCACTCCAGTCTGGGCGACTGAGTGAGACTCCAACTCAAAAAAAAAAAAAAGAAGAAGAAGCAGAGGCAGGAGGATCGCTTGAGGCCAGGAATTCCAGATCAGCCTGGGCAATACAGAAAGACTCCAGTCTCTACAAGAAGTTAAAAAATAAAAATTAAAAAGAAGAAGAGATCTGCGTGACCATCGTAAACCGATTCTGCTTTAAAAATGCCTCTCAACTTCCTGTTGGCCAGGAGGCTGTGGTTTTGGTGATAAGAGCTTGTGTTCCACGGCAGGTGCTAACTCCTCTTAGATGAACGAGGGTTCGGGGCCCTTTGTCGTGCTCTCTGCCTTACAGAGCCCACCGTCCTCCTGGAAGGGCTGGATGAACTGCCTTTTGCTGATGCGCCTCGCTGCTCTGGGCAGCTCACTCCTTAGGTGATGATGGGCCTTCTAGACATGGCTCTGGACAGTGCCCGGCTTCAAACCCTCCCCTTTGGAGGGGCAGCGTAGCCGAGGGACCAGTGAAAAGGCACACTGCACCCGCCATGCCCAGCCTGGGTGGGGGGCACTGCCCACCTTCTGCAGGTGGGTCTTGTGGGCAGGTGAGGGAGGGAGGAGGGTCCTGCCTGCTGGGTCTGGGCTCCCTGTTGTCTCCTGGGGGGCAAGTTGGGTCCCGGCTCTTCCGGTGCCATAGACATGCTTTGTCAGAACCACTGCTCCTGCTTTCTCTTCTTTCTCACCCTTTCCTTCTAAGTCCCTTTATTCACGAAAGGGAGCCTAACTTTGGCGCAAGAACAAAGCTCAGGCTCACCCATCCTGAGAGCAGCTGTGCTATAGGGAGAGCTAGGCAGACCGCAAAGGCCCTGCAGGCTGGCGTGGTGCTCCGCCCCTGCAAGGCGAGAAAATACTTCCAGACCCTGGGGTCTCTCTCTCCCTTTTCTTTTTTCTCCACGTTGGCATCATGTGGTATTGACAGCGAGGCCCTAGCTCTATTGGCATGGAAGTCTTGTGATCTCTGGCAAATCAAATGCAGATATGAGTTAAGCTGGTCCAATCTGAACAGGGCACCTGCTAGAAGCCTAGTCTCCAAACCACAAATAAAGGAGGAAAGACTCATGATAAATCAATCTCTCTTCTCTCTCTCTCTCTCTCTCTCTCTCTCACACACACACACACACACACACACACACACTTCTTTGCTTATTTTTAAAAAAAAATTTCACTTCGCTGACCAAGCACAGTGGTTCACGCCTGTAATCCCAGCACTTTGGGAGGCTGAGGCGAGAGGATTGCTTGAGCCCAGGAGTTTGAGACCAGCCTGGGCAGCATAGTGAGACCTCATACTCTTAAAACAAACAAAACGACAGCTGGCACACCTGTAGTCTCAGCTACTCGGGAGGCTGAGGATTGCCTCAGTCCAGGAGGTCGAGGCTGCGGTGAGCCGTGATCGTGCCACTTCACTCCAGCCTGGGCGACAGAGTAAGATTTCAGCTCGAAAAAATATATAAATAAATAAAATTTTCCTTTCCAGCATCTGGTCTCCAGGTGTGCAGTTCTTTTGTGAACACAGACTGTGTGGGGGAGAATTTGCCATCGCACTCTGAGCTGGGAGGCGCCCTTAGTTTTGCCGTCTGCATGCTGAGTGATCAACAAAGAAAGCCCCCACCCCCGTTCCTGGTGCGGATCCGAAGGCTGAAGCGCGTTCTGCCGTGCTGGGGACAGAGGACAGGAGAGTCGGGAGGCTGGACGTCCACTCCTTCCCCGGTCCGCTTCTTCGTCTGTCCCTCCGCATCCTTCTTTCTCACCAGTTCCTCGGTTCTAGGCTCTCTGCTGGGCATCAGGGGTGTGGAGAAACATAAAGATACTTATCGGCCCTGAGGACTCTGGAGTCCAGGGAGCAGGCACCGGAACAAACGCTGTGCTCGCTAGTCCCGCGATGGGTTAGGACAAGCCGTGGTCCGTCGAAATCCCCGACCCAGAGGTCATGGTGTTAGGAGGTGGGGCCTTTGGGGGATCATGAGTTCGCAAGGGTGGAGCCCTCGCGAATGGGATGAGTGTCCTTCCTTATAAAAGGGGCCCAGCTGGGGGCGGTGGCTTAAGCCTGTAATCCCAGCACTTTGGGAGCACTGAGCGCAGGGATTCAAGACCAGCCTGAGCAACATGGCAAGACCTTGCCTCTACAATAAATCAAAACATAAGCTGGGCGTGGTGGCACATGCCCGTGCTTCCAACTACTTGGAAGGCTGAGGCAGAAGAATCGCCTGAGCCCGGCAGGTCGAGGCTGCGGTGGCCGTGAGCAGCGGGCCGCTGCACTCCAGTCTGGGCGACAGAGTAAGACGCCAACTCAAAAAAATAAATAAATAAAGATAAAAAGGGGCCCGAGAGAGAGCCTCATCACTCCACCGTGTGAGGGCACGGAGAGAAGGCGCCATGCATGACCCCAAAAAGCAGGCCCTCACCAGACACCAACTCTTCCGGCACCTTGATCCTGCACTTCCCAGCTTCCAGAGCTGTGAGAAATATATTTCTGCCACCAGTTTATGGTGTTTGTTACAGCCACTTGATCAGTCTAAGGCAAGGTGTGCGCCACAAACTCTAACTCTAACTCCAGGAACCCTGGAGAAGATGAGAGAGATGACTTTTGGCCCTGTTTCTTAGGTTAATTAAGGCAACTGCATAACAGCAAAAACAAAACAGACACAGCTCCTCATTTTCATATTTACGGTGCTCTGTAGTTGACAAGTTTTGTAAGGACTTTGAATACTGGCAGTGCTCCATAAGGGTGAGGATACAGAGGTTTGTTGGCATAGCTTCTCTTTTCCTTCCGACTTTTTCTCTCCCAAGCATGGAAGCCCGAATGAGGCTTAATCCTCATTTTAACAAGTGCAGCGGGGTTTTCTGTAATCCCTTCTTATGCTTAAAGCCTTCCAAAGACCTGGAAGAGACTTTGATCATAAAGGGCAAGACTGGCCCAATCCGAGAGCCTGAGATTCTGCCTGTGAGCCTGTGGGCATCTACACGCTCCAGAACAGAAATAGGTCACGAAAAAAAATGAAGTTAACTGGGCCGTAGGAAAAAAATCCGTCACAAGCTACCTTCAGAGAGTCCAGGCTGGGCATGGAGGCTCACATCTGTATTCTCAATGTTTTGGGGGATGAGGAGAGGGGACTGCTTGAGTCCAGGAGTTCAGGACCAGTTTGGGCAATGTAGTGAGACCTCATCTCTACAAAATAAAAATATTAGCCGGCCTTGGTCCTGTCATTGCACCACTGCATTCAACCCTGGGCCACAGAGTGAGACCCTGTCTCAAAAAAAAGAGTCTAATTGTTAGTTTTTTTCTTCTTTGTGGTCAGAGGGGTTCCTTGCTTCTTTTAAAATAGCAAAGAATGTGCAATTTTATTTAACAAAATATAGGTAAGCTAAACTTCCGGCTCAGTTTTGACCAAATGTGGCATTCGTGAGAGCAGTATTACCCAAAAGACTGGCTGATACTGAGCCTGAATCCTCACATCTGGGCCCCAACCTCTGATCTCCCCCCAACCAGCAGCTGCCTGTGGGGGCAGCTTTCCTAAACCCAAGAGGCTGGACCTAACAACGACCTCGTTTATAAAGCCCTTCCTCAGACCCTCTGACCCCGGCTAAGGGCCAATTCTGTATCGCTTCAGAACAAGGCAACATCATCACTAAGACTTAATAAGCCTCAATGATATTTCTTTCTTTCTTTTTGTTTTTTTTTGAGTTGACATCTCACTCCGTCACCCAGCCCGGAATGCAGTGGCACGCTCCTGGCCACCCCAACGTCGACCGGCTGGGCTCCGGCGATCCTTCCGCCTCAGCCTTCCAAGTAGCTGGAGCTACAGGCGCACGCTACCAGGCCTGGCTAATTTTTTTTTTTTTTATTTATTGTAGAGACGAGGTCTCACCAAGTTGCCCGGGCTGGTCTCGAACCCGCGGGCTCAGGCATTCCACTCGCTCAGCCTCCCACAGTGCTGGGATGACAGGCCAAACCACCGAGTCTGGCCAATATTTCTAATAACAAGTGAACCATGGTCCCAGATGGAACTGGCTCTTTTCCTGAACACCTTTCCTCTTGGGACCAGGCTCACCCCTACTGCATACGAGGAACACTGACTTGATTCGGTGGGTTGCCTGTGGTGCTGAGAGTATTCCGCCAGGTTCTGCCCGGGTTCCAGGGGAGTAAAGAAAGCGTCGGGTGTGGCAACAGATGACTGTGGCTGGGAGGACTGGGCTCGGGGCTGTGGGCGGTTTGCGCGGAATGAGCGGCACCTCCACTGAGTCTCACGATGTTGCCGAGAGCAAGCGACGTGATGGAATCCTCTGGAGATGAAACAAGATGCAATGTAACATACAGGCTTTTGATTGAGGTTGAACTGGAGAAAAGCAGAGGGAGGAGGCAGAGGCGAGAGGAAGCCCTCACTGAGGTGAGGAGGGTGCTTTTGCTGTTAGGGAGGTGTCGCGGTCAGTCTGTTCCTGCTGCTAACAGGATACCTGAAGCCGGGCAGTTTGCACAGAACAGAGGTTTACTTCTCACTTCTGGGGGCTGGGAAATCCCGGATGGAGGGGCCGGTGTCTGGTGAGGGCCTTCCTGCTGTGACATCACAGGGCGGAGGGGCACGGAGAGGGTGAAGGAGAGAGGCAAAAAGGGCTGAGCTCATTCTCAAGGGGGAACCCACCCCTGGGATAAGGACCCTACTCCCATGACCAGTGGGGCTGTTTTATTGGGGGTTGAGTTTCCACCCATGACGTTTCAGGGGACACATTCAGACCACAGCAGGAGGGTGGCAGAAGTTTGCTAGGTGGCTCGTGTCTTGATTACAACTTCAGATGCTGGTGGGTCCTTGTCCCTGACACAGGTGTGCCCCCAGGACTACTCTGAAGCACCAGAAAGGATAATAGGAGGCTGGCAATGGGAGAAGAGAGGGCGTGAGAAGGAAAAAAAGGACAACAAGAGAGGAGAGAGGAAAATATATTTCTCCAGGTACTGGGCAAAAGTCAGAGGGAAGAAGACATCGGATGGGTGTTGGAAGTTTAGCTCTACACATTTTAGTTACTATATGGAGTAATTTTCAGGGGCACGATGCCTTGGGGTGGATCGGCAGGAAGAGGTTCTTGAGTAGGGAGTCTTTTGCAGGTGTGTTGGTTGTAACTCAACAAGGTGATGCCTACACAGGACATCAGAACCTATCACTTGCGAAATGGTGGCTTTGCTTAACATTGGATGTTCATTAAAACAGGCAGCACAGCCCACTGCCTGCTGAAAGTTGTCTGTTTCAGGGAAGCGGCTTGGCTGAACGTCCAGGGCCTCAGGGTCAGGTGGACCTTACAGAGTGAGTCCCATACCTTGATTTGCCAGTGAGGAGAGGAAGGGCTGGCCCCGGAACTTTCCAAAGCCCCCGGATCTCCTGTTCCAGCCATTCTTAAACTTGTAGCATGTGTCAGAATCACCTGGAAGGCTTGCTAAATGCAGATCGCTGGGCCCTGTCCCTGGAATTTCTGGGTCCCAGTGGGGCCCGAGAATGTGCACTTCTAGTGAGTTCCTAGGAGGTGTTGATACTATGGGCAGGGTGGGGGAGGAACCCCCTTTGCGAACTACTATTCTAATCCATGGCGTGCTCCTTTCTCATCTCAGTCTGTAGCCCCAGTTTAGCCCATTGACTTTGGTCTCTGAGGTCTGGTATTTAGGAAGACCTCTGCTCGCATCTGCAGAGTCTGGGTGGCCGGGCCACAGTGGAGGCAGCTTTTCCACCATGGACTCTGCTTCTTCCTGGAAAAATCACTTGGAGCCAGGTTTCCTAAGCTGGAATCCCTGGGAATGTGCTTTGCAGATCTTGGCTTTCTCTCTGTCACCCCTTGTCAGACTCCCAGCTGTGGCCAAGTGTTTGAACCTTGGTAACTGACCGTCGTCCTTGCAGGCAGCTGTGCCGCCAGCCACCTGGCTGCCTCCCTCCAGGTGGGAAGCATTCTTTCCTGCTTGTATTCCAAGCGCTAGAGTAAATGACTGATGAACGGGGGGTGACCCAAAGCGTTAGATAAATCTCTATTTCACCCACGAATGAGGCACACCACCTGGATCTGGGTTTCCTCGTGTACCTTCCAGGCAAATCAAGGCCCTCATTGGGATTTGCCCTCAAGCAGATTTGGAAGGCCCGGGAGGGGGCTCGCCCCATTCTCAGCATGGAAACGCTGAGAATAAAAACACAACTTGGAGAAAAAGCCCTCCCACAGAAGGTCGCCTTGAGACAGGGCTTCTGCCTGGTGTTGCTGACCTTGGACTGCTATACCGCCTCTTATCAGAAGGCAATCACACCCAGACAAGTGGCCCAAGGGGGGCAGCGTCTCTCCCTATGGAGGAACACGGGTGAGTCCTTGGCTGCACGCCATTTTCTCAGGAGGCGTTTTTGCCCAGACTGGGACACCTGGTCCCCTTAGGCAGTCAGAATGCTCACCTGGGCTTGTGGCATGTTCCCAGGTGGGTGCTCTGAGGAAGGCAGCCAGCTGGGGTCAGGACTGTTCCACGCGGTGCTCAGGAAACTGCGGGCAGAGCGTGGATCGCCCTTGCCCAGTGCAGCCAGGACTTCTAATGTGGCGGCACAAGCATTTCCTACAAGACCAAGGGTAATGGCTGTCCCTATTATCCATCTCCCATTTCTCATGCTCACCTGTTCTCTCTCTCTTATGTATCAATCATCCCTGTATTTATCCGTCTATCTATCCATCTGGCATCTATCATCTCTCTCTCTCTCTCTCTCTCTCGTCTCTATCATCCATCTACTATCTATTTGTCTTTCTAGTTATTGTCCATTCATCTATCAATCTATTATTTAATAAACATGTGACCGGGCCCGATGGCTCCTGCCTGTAATTCTAGCACACTGGGAGGCCGAGACAGGAGGATCACTTGAGGCCAGGAGTTCAAGATCAGCCTGAGCAACATTGCAAAACCCCCATTCTACACATACACACACAAAATTAGGCAGGCATGGTGGTACACACCTTTAGTCCCAGCTACTTGGAAGACCGAGGCTTGAGCTCAGGAGTTTGAGGCTGCAGCGGGGTATGATTGCACCACTGCATTCCAGCTTAGGCAAGAGGGTGAGACCCTACCTTAAAAAAAAAAAAAGACAACCTCTGTGGAAAACATTTTGGTAATTCCTAAAAGATCTAAAAATTGACCTTCCATACTATCCCGCAATCCCCCTACTGGGAATATACCCAGAGGAACTCAAATTACTCTATGGAAAAGATACTTGCACACATGTTTATTGTAGCATTGTTCACAACAGCAAAAGCATTGAACCAACTGTGCTCCCCATTGAAAGAAGGCTGGATTAAAAAAATGTGGTACATATACACATAGAATATTATGCAGTCATGAGGAAGGACAAAATTATGAACTTCACAGCAACTTTGATGGACTGAGTCTATAATATGGAGTAATGTATCACAGAAACAAATAACTGAGTATCACGTGTTCTCACTCATAAGTGACCTTGAACAATTATCGTAATACTATAAGAAAAGAATTGGCAGTAGTGGGAGTCTGCTGGGGGAGGGGGGAGCATGCCTCATCAACGAGGTTACCTGCATAATAAACATTTGTAGACCTAACCCTAAATTGTCCCCCACATCTCTAAAATGAAAAATGAAAAAAAAAAGACACATATTGAATGTCCAATACATGGTTCTGAACTGGGTCTTGGGAGGGGAAATGCAGAGATCTTGGCTTCCCTATAAGACCTTCCATTTAGGAGGGGATAAAAGATGTGCAAACGATATCAACGCCCATCTCAATGAAAGCCAGAGTGGAGTGCATGCCACACAAGAGGGCAAATACTTGAGAATCCCTTGGTTTTGCAGACGTGCGTGTCTGCAGATGCTTCGTGGGGGTCGGTCAGGACTTTGATCCGAACTTGGATTCTTCAGTCAGGGAATGACTGAACTGAGCCGTGTGTGTTCCAGAAGATGGGTCAGCTTGTGGTGTGTGTGTAGACGGGCTGCCTGCAGAGGTTGGATCTGTTAGAGATGCTTTCAGGAGTCTGGAAGAGGCAGGGAGGAGGAGGGCAAAGGGGAGCCCGTGCCCACCAACTCAGAGAGAAATGGCCTGCCTGGCGCCTCACTGGGTGGAGGTTGGGGGGTGGGGGGTACCGTCCGGACACGGACTGTGTCCCCCTACACCTGTCTTCTCCCTGCCCCTCCCTCGGGGAGCAACCTCTGGCCAGGGCTGGCCTCTGAAGGGTGTGCACATTCCCAGGAAGGAGTCGTGGGATGGAGGTGACCAAGCAGAGCTGGAAGCAATGCAGGTGTCACGCTTAATGAACGAAACAGTACACACCGTGTAGGAACGTGAATGATTAACTTGATGGCTCTGATGATAAAACTGCTTGCTGCACTGCCACAAGGCGTGGATTCTTCACCAACCGGCCGCCATCGGTGCCTCCTGTAAGTTCTAATAAACCAGGGTCATTTCCTGCTGGACCTCTTCATCGGACCTGTAGACCAGGGAAGAGAACAGATGGAGGAGGCACGGGTCGGGCCCCTCAACTGCCCCACAAGCCGGGAGGAGACCTCACTGCCATGCACACTGCTGGAAAGATCGGGTGCCACCAGATGAAAGGTTGCTAAGAAATGCCATGCGCCTATGCGGCAAAGGTGATGGAAACAGGGACCTCAGCGAACAGCTAGCCTGTGCCGACCTCGGTCCCCATGGCAAACAAAATGACACAGATGTGAGGGCCACACGCAACCTCCTTCCCTAGGCATTCCCTCAGTCCTGCTGGCCTGAGAAAAGCCACCCTTGCCTGAGGTTCTGGTAGGGCTACAGGGTTAAACGCAGGAGGAAAGATCTTTCCATCACGAGGGCCGAGAATCGTGCGTCCTTCTTGGAGCCAGAGTTCGAATTCTTGCTGTCTTCCCTTCCCCCGGGGGTAGAGCTTAGGTCTTTCCCTGTGCTGCCTAGCCCAGGACTCAGGACTCAGCACAAAGTCCCAACCCTCCAGGACTCCGGAGGTGCAGGAGGACTGAGCCACCCGGGAGGATCGGCGTTGATGTTTTCTCTGACATGGTCAGATGCCAACATTTAAGGAGGAGGGAGATGGAGCAGAGAAAGTCTTCCCCGTCTGAGCTCATTGGAGGCTAAGGAAACGTCACTTCTCGGGAAATCCAGTATTGAGAGGAAGGCAGAAACGTAGGGTCCAATATGTGTGATCTTGAGCAGTTCCAGCATGGGGACACAGATGAAGCCAGGTGCCCCACACGGTGCCCCATTAGTGTGTTTGCTGTTTCCCAAACCGAAGGGAGACATTTCATATAGACCGGAGTGAGGAGATGAGAGAAAGTGACCTCACATCTGTCATGCCCAAGCCTGCTTCTCAGACAGAACACCCACAGAGGGAGGTCTTGGCGTCCGGTACACCGGCCCGGGGGGTGCTTAGGGAGTGAGCGACGGTGGCTTGGTGCTTCCAGGGAAGACGGAGCCGCCACGAAGGAAGCCACCTGCATCTCGGGAACACTTTTAATTGCCTGGTGGTGTAGTTAATTACTAAAAACAACTTTTTTTTAAGTGGTGGGGTCTCACTATGTTGCCCAGGTTGGTCTTGAACTCCCAGCCTTAAGCAATCCCGCCACCTCAACCTCCCAAGTGCTGGGATTGCACCTGTGAGCCACCACGCCTGGCCCATCTTGTGGTGTGTCATTCTTCTACCATAACACAGTGCCTGAGACGATGTGCTTTAAACAACAGAAATACATTTTCTGATCGTTCCGGAGGCTGGAACTCCAAGGTCAAGGTGCCAACGGGTTTCTCCCAGGACTCTCCTGATTCGCAGATGGCCACCTTTCTTCTCACGGCATCCCCATGGCCGTTCCTCTAGGCACATGCATCCTTCGGGCCTCTTCTTCTTAGAAGGACGTCCGTTCTGTTTGGTTTAGGGCCCTACCCTTGTGATCTCATTTAACCTTGCCCATGTCCTGAGAGGCCCATCTCCAAAGATACGTGGCTGGGGGTGGGGTGGGAGGATCGTCCACATATGAATCTGGGGTGGGGACACAGTTCCGTCTGTAGCATACGGTCTTCCAAAGACCCAGAACCACGTTGGATCCACCCTCCACAGTGTCTGATGCAACGGCCATCCATGTTCGTGGCTGAATGAATGGATGGCTAGATGAGGCTAGAGCTGTGGGTGGCTGGTGTGGCCGTCCAGGCTGTGTGCTGGACAGCGCCACCCAGAGGAGGCGGGAAGAGAGCCGCCAGGGCTACCCGGTCCATGTCTGGTTGGGTGGCTGTCGTTCTTGCTCTGATGGAGAGAATTGGGGACGTGTCTTTGACTCAGTTTCCTGAAAGTTGCCAAACTCTGCTCCCACTGTCGTGTAAACTCTCAGTGCCCCAAGTGGAGAGTAAGTATTGTTATGTCACTTTGATGGCGAGTGGCAGAAAGCTGATGTTGAACACAAGAAACCTCCTGTCTTAAACACGAGAGGAATTTTTTTTGTTGTTGCTCACATAGTAAGTCTGGAGAAGTTGCTGCCTGTGGTTTAGAGCAGAGGTTGACACATGCTCCCTCTGTAAAGGGCCAGACAGAAAATATTTTTAGCTTTGGCAGCTCTCTGATCTCTGCCACGATAGGGCAAAACTCAGTCTCAGGCAAATGAGGGAGTGTGGCTGTGTTTGGATAAAACTTTATTGACAAAAACAGGTGGGGGCCAGATTTGGCTCATAGGTCACAGTTCTCCAACCCTTGGTGTAGAAGTGCGTGTATGATAGGGCCAATTTTCTTTTTTCCACAGTTTTCTTGGCCTTTCCTTCATGGCCCCAAGATGGCTGCTACGCCTCCAGCCATCATGCCCATTTTCCAGGCAGGAGGAAAAAGGAAAGAGCTGGAGCAAAGGGGTGTCTGCCAGCTGGATGAAACCTGTTTATGGTTTTTTGGGGGGTGGCTTATTTGTTATGTTTCAGGCATATCGCCTTCCCCTCAATACAGGATTTCTCTTATTAAGGAAGAAAAAAAGAATAGATAGTAGGTAGCACTCACAGCTTCCAGCACTACGGCATTTATTTTTTTAATCCTCCAACTTCTAGGGTAATGCTGTGCTAAGTACATTCAGGAAATCAGTCAGAGAAGGCGGCTCAGGGGCCAGGTGCAGTGGTTCACACCTGTAATCCCAGCACGTTGGGAGGCTGAAGTGGGAGGACTAATTGAGTCCAGGACTTTGAGACCAGCCTGGGCAACATAGCGAGACCTCACCTCTACAGAAAATTTTTTAAAATACCCAGGCGTGGTGGTGTGCACCTATAGCTCGAGTTTCTTGGTGGGAGGATCGCCTGAGCCCAGGAGGCTGCAGTGAGCCATGATTGTGCCACTGCACTCCAGCCTGGGTGACAGACTCTGACTCAAAAAAAGGCACCTTGTTTGCTTTTAAAATACTTGTTTCTTGTCACCCTGAGTCTGTTATTAAATCCTTAGAGGAGAATGCATAAGAGAATGACTCAAATTTTCCAGTTTTCGTTAACACACACCCCCCCACACACACACGAGAGAGAGAAAGGCTTGGCAGACAGTTGGGTCCTCTGGTAACAACGTAACGAATTCCCAGAGGACTCTCAGGCTCAGCACTGGTCCACAAGGTCCCTGAGAGTCTCTCGAGCTAGAGCTTAGGTCCTCACTGCTGGGATCAAAAAGCAACCAATCAGCTCACCATTAAGCCCCTACCTCCTGCTGATTGGTCCTTAGTACTGACCAATCAGAACAGCAACAGCTCACAGCTAGTGCTAGCCAATAGGCTTGGACTTAGGGCTCTATCAGCACCAGGTTTCGGGCTCCCTCCCACTGTGAGAGCTTTTCTGCCCTCTCAGTAAATCCTGCTTTCTCACTTAACCGCCCTCCGTGTACCTCATTCTTCCTGGGCGTGAGACAAGAACCTCAACCCCCAAGAGCTGCAACCTGAAGAACTGCAGAAGGTCGTCGGAGTCGTCAAGCCGTGAACCCCAGAGGCCAGCTTGCCAGCCTACGGAACTGGCTGAGCCAGGAGGACTGCCGGAGGAAGGCAAGACTCCAAAGCCGAGACACCCAGGGGCCTGGGCTCGCCAGCCCACCGAACCAGCAACGCTCTCAGGGCCTGGCTTGCCAGCCCATTAGAGCCAACACTTCTGGGGTTAGGCTTACGAGCCCCTCGAGTCGACCCACTCTGGGGCTTGGCTGGCCGGCCCATCGAGCTGACACTTTCGAAGCCCAGGCTGACCTGACAAATCCGCATCACACCCCCCCAGCAACTCCTTTCATGCTACATCGATTTTCAGCTGGAGAACAAAGACAAGAAGACAGGAAAGGCAGGAGAGAGAGAGACTATGACACCTTGCTGGTGCAGCGATGACTGCCAGCAGCTTTAGGAGAGTTGAGCCGAGATGGCTCACGCATCCTTCAGGGCATGGCTGAAAGGTAAGATGAGGCTGTCTGTCCTGTTTGTTCAAGGGTTTGGGGAAGCAGATGCTATGATGCCCCTTGATCACCCTTTCTTTTCTTTTTTCTGGGTTGGGGCCTCACTGTGACTCCGGGCTGGAGTGCCATGACACGATCACGGCTTACCACAGCCTTGACCTGCTGGACTCAGGTGATCCTGCTGTCTCAGCCTGCCGAGTAGCTGGGACTACAGGTACGCACCACCGTGCCTGGCTAACCTTGATCATCCATTTTGATACTCCCTCGTCCAGAACTATTTTGGGGGACGGCAGGGGCTCTCCTGAAAGCCGGGGCTTTGTTCTGTTTCCCACGGGTCTTTCCAACCCACAGCGTGGAGACACCGCAGATACCCTTCCAGCCTCGCGGGGCACGGTTGCAGAAAGTCCCTAAACTCCCAGCCCAGGGAAAGCTGTGTTCTCCAGGGACCTATTGTGTGTGCCATAGTTTCTCTTCCTCTTCTCATTTCCATCACCGCTCTCCACTTTCCAGAGCGAGTCTTCGGTGAGAGCTGGATAGAACCAGAAGAAAGATGCCCCGAGTGTGCACAGAACCGAGGAGATCTGACGCGGAAAAGGAGACACCATGGGCTGGTCATGCCTCTTCTCTTGACTTAGGAGCGACCCTGAGGGGGCCTGGACACCCTGTCACATTTCTGTGGCTGTTCTCTCTGACACTCCTCATGGCCACGGCCTCTCCCTTCCTGACTCTTTCCTCACTGGCCTCTCTCTGTCCAGACTTCTACGTTTTTGTGTTTTTGGTTGGACATTGCCGGACATGCCTGCTACAGGTTGAATCAAGTCTCCCCAACATTCGCATTTTGAAACTCTAAGTTTCCGTGTCATAGTGTTAGGAGATGAGGCCTTTAATGAGGTGACTAAAATCAAAAGGGGTCACACAGGTGGGCCCTGATCCAAGAGGTGGCGTCCTCATAAGAAAAGGAAGAGACGCCAGAGATCTCTTTCTCCAAGAGAAGAAGCCATGCAGACACAGCAAGAAGGTGGCCGTCTGCAGGCCAGGAAGAGAGCCCTCACCAAACTCTGACCATGCTGGCACCTTGGCCTTGGACTTCTAGCCTCCAGAACAGCGAGAAGATAAATGTCTGTTGTTTAAGCCACCCAGTCTCTGGTACTTGGTTTTAGCGGTGGAGCTGAGACCATGTCCACCCCACCCCATGTCCATGCCCAGGAGGGAGCAGGTGCGCATGTGGATCCTGCATATTTCTGGCTTTGGCGAATGGAATTTTTATACACCAATGTCATCTGAATGCTTTCCCTAGACATCCACGCCAACACAGTGAGGTGTGTTGCTGACTCAGAACAACTACCACAAAACAACACGTGTCCTCTAGCTCACTGTGAAGCGCATTTCAAGCTGTGTGGAAGGCTTCTTAGTCACGAGGGAAATCTTCATGTTTCAGGGCTCAGCTCACCTACGAGCCTTCCTGCAATCCTTCCCAAGCTGCAGGATCACCCCCTTCCTGGGGTTCCGGGTGCACGGCTTGTGACTCCACCCGAAACCCGTTGCTTCTAATTCTGTGATGGCACCCATCAGGCGACGCTGTGGCCCCTGGGGCAGGCGGCCAGAGTTGACCGACAAGTGGACCAGGAGCTCCTGGCATGTAGCACTCATCAACATGCTGGTGAAGCTCTCTGGACTCTGAGAACCTGGAGGGTCGGGACCAGGTCCTGTCCACCATCGCCCCAGAATCCCCATTCCCGTGCCCAGCGGGCTGGAGAACGAGCTTTGAATGTATTTGGTGAACGGTGGCCTTCGCGGCCCTGTGGGCGGGAGGTCTGCTGTCCCCCTGTCTCTCCGAGGGTCCCTGGCTCTCGTGCTCACAGAGGACGGAGTCTCAGCATCCCAGGGCGTTAAAAAAATCATTTCCCGGGTTGACAGTGAGCCAGGATGCAGCAGGCGGGGAGCCCTGTCACGGGCAGGCGGAGTCCCGTGGAGAGGCCCAGGGTCCAAGAGTCACAGCGTGGGGAGAGCAGTCCTGGGTCAGCTGGTGAGGGATGGAGCTGCCTTGTGGCGGTGTTTGAGGCCTGGAGCTGAAATTTTAGTCACAGTGTAATGTCGATGGGTGAATAAGTCACTGTCGGAGCTTGATCCCTGGACAAGGGGTTGTCCCTGAGGGCCGGTTCCAGAACCTTCCCAAAAGGAGCTTCTCCACATCTCGGTCAACTCCGGCCAACCTCCCTCAGTGGCCACAGCTCCACCAGCCTTTTGAGATGTCTAAACTTCAAACTCACGGTGACCGGGGTGCTTTGGCAGCAAGTCCTGGCTTCGTGATGGGTCCAGAACGCCTGGAGGGTGGGAGACACTGTCACACCTTGTCTTCAAGCCAGAGAGTCGGCGTACCCAGAGACCAACCCAAAGGGGGCCATGCCGGCGTCAGCGACATCACCCTCGGACCCCTCGGCGTCTCCACAGGTCTCTGCTACCATCCACACAGGGCTCCCCTGATGGCTGCATCCTGGCTCACGCCCCCTGGGGAAATGGTAGTAAAATTTACATCAGTATGACAGCTCCGTTCTTATTTTTCTTTTTAGCGGTAAAAGGTACATATTTAGACGAGCCTGCTGGACTCTGTTCTGATGACCCCAGTTTTGTCGTCCACGTTCAAAGCAGCATAATCCGGAGCCAGTGAGACGTCGGCTTCCTCCTCTCCGGCAGCCTGACCAGGGTGGTGACCTTGGCAACGTCGTAGAGCTTCCTCACGGCCTGTTGGGTCTGGTGCTTGTCCACCTTGACATTCACAAGGAGCCCACATGTGTGGCTGGCGTCTGACTTCTTCGTGGCGGGCTCAGAACTCAGGGGGCCTTGACGAAGGCCGAGTGGTCAGGCTTATTTCTCCTGGGGACGCTTGGGCAGGACGTTTTCGCTTCCTCCAGATCCGTACGTCTTGGGCCGCTGGATGGTAGGGGATGGATCGGGTGTGGGTATTGTTGTGTCTGTGGACACCCCCTTGGCCTTCAGAGTCTTGGCTTTGGCTTCAACCCCATCTCGAGAAGGTTCCCGACAGCTCCCTCTCGAGGGCCTTTCGTGCTCCCCCTCCCCTAAACTCCTGTGTCTCTGTTTTGCAGAGGGGGAGGTGTGGGAGCTGAACCATTTCCTCGAGGTCACATTCCCCGGAAGAGGTTCCTGGATCCCTGACCTCTTCTTCTCACTGCTTCTGCCAGTGCAGAGATGCCTGCCTGTCCCCTGCCGCCTCCCTCCCATCCTCTCCAGGCCTGACGGGTCCCTTTCTCCTGGCTCTTTGGTGGTTTCACCGTCCTGACACCCCCTCAGATCTGCACTGTCTCGAGAAAACCAACGAGAACGGGCTCTGGAATTCCTCATCTCTGGAAATGGATTTTTTTTTTTTTGCTTCACAAGAGCTTTCCGGACAACTCAGTGTTCTCGGGGTGTGTAATGGCTAGCAAAGCCTGGCCCCCACCCCAGAACTTTGGCTTCCAGGAGCCTCTTCCTCTACTAAAAAAAAAAATGTAGCCGGGCTCGGTGGCTCAGCCTGTAATCCCGTGCCTTTGGGAGGCTGAGGTGAGTGGATTGCCTGAGCCCGCGGGTTCGAGACCCGCCTGGGCAGCGAGACCTCATCTTTACAATAAATAAAAAAAAAATCAGCCGGGCATGGTAGCGCATGCCTGTAATTCCTGCTACTTGGAAGGCTGAGGCGGAAGGATCGCCGGAGCCCGGCAGGTCGAGGCTGTGGTGGCCGGGAGCGGCCACTGCATTCCAGTCTGGGCGACAGAGTGAGACTCCAACTCAAAAAAAAAAAGTGATGCTTTATGACTGTTGGTACGAAGGTGAACAGCATCCAGGCTGGATCTGTGATTGTAGAGTCATCATTGGTGGAATCCATATTTTTTCCTTCTGATTTTAAAAGAAATGGAAGTGAAAAGGCTTTCATGGGCCCCTGGAAACATCGTGGCCCCCAGACGCCGCGCCGACTCAGCCTAGCGGATTAGTTGCTTCGAGTGGGAGCGTCCTCCCTGGGCGGGGGTGGGGGGTTGCCACGGGAGTGCTTTGCGGGCATGGTCCTTGCGATTCCATAACTGCTGGAGACCAGAACACGTGTCACCACGAAGTGCCTTTAAATTAGGTCCTCTGCATGCCCTCAGCTCTTTCCTTCTCTCCCTCCCCCTCTCTCTCTCTTTTGAGTTGGGGTCTCCCTCTGTTGCCCTGGCTGAAGTGCAGTGGCACAACCATGGCTCACCAAAGCCTTGACCTCCTGGGTTCAGATGATCCTTCCACCTCAGCCTCCCGAGTACCTGGGACTACAGGTGTGTGCCACCACACCCAGCTAACTTTTTGATTTTTAGAGAGGAGGTCTCACTATGTTGCCCAGGCTGGTCTTGAGCTCCTGGGCACAAGCCACCCTCCTGCCTCAGTCTCCCAAAGTCCCGGATGACAGGTGTGAGACGCCATGCCCGGCCCCCTTGGTTTTCCTGAATGAGTCAAGGGTTCACCCCAAAATATTTGTCAGCCACTGGCCAGCCACAAAGTTACGGCTTGCGCGGCCGGTGCACAGACGTCCTTCCCCTTGTGGGCGGTGACCCTGTGGGGTGAAGGGGCAGGTGGGGCCCTGCTGGGCGGGCCCCCCGGTCGTGTCGGCACCTAGCCTGGCGTGGAGGCATTTGGTCGCACGGGGGCGCCGACGCGCCAGCCTGGATCGGCCTGAGCTAGGTCCGGCCGCGGAAGGAGCCCTGGGGCCAGCCACGCAGCCTGCCGCTGGGCCGGGAGGCAGTGATCTAGAAGGCTCCTTGCTCCCCCGGACCCTCACAATCCCTGCCACCCCGGGGACACCGAAGGCAGCTCAGTCCCAGGAGAACACGGGTCCGGGTGGAGCTGGCCACCCAGACCACAGGCCACTGAGCTGGTGGCCTGGGGCGTGTCCCCTCCCTGAGCCTGGGACCCCTCACCTGAAACACTCACGGCTGGACGGGGGAAATCGCTAAGGTCACTTTTTGCTCTTAAATTTGTTTAATTAAAGTTAAAATTAATTTTTTTTTCAGCTTTATCGAAGTGACATTGACAAATACAAATTGCATCTACAGACCGGGTGCGGTGGCTCACGCCTCTAATCCCAGCCCTTTGGGATGCCGAGGCAGGAGGATGCTTGAGCCCAGCAGTTCAAGATCAGCTTCCCAAAGGGCTGGGATTAGAGGCGTGAGCCACCGCACCCGGCCGGCTTTTTATTTTTATTTTATTTTATTATTATTTTTTTGAGTTGGAGTCTCACTCTGTCACCCAGACTGCAGTGCAGTGGCCGCTCCCGGCCACCGCAGCCTCGACCTGCTGGGTTCCGGCGAGCCTTCTGCCTCAACCTTCCAAGTAGCTGGAACTACAGGCGCGCGCTACCACGCTCAGATAATTTTTTGATTTATTGTAGAGATGAGGTCTCGCCTGCCCAGGCGGGTCTCGAACCCGCGGGCTCAGGCAATCCACTCACCTCGGCCTCCTAAAGTGCTGGGATTACAGGCTGAGCCACCGAGCCCGGCCCGGTTTTTTATTTTACACCGTATCTTGCTATCTCAGAATTCTGGGAAGGAGGAGGAAAAAATAACAAGTTTTTGGAGCCAGCGTTTTCGCGTCCTCTGTTTCGTCTGGGGTGATGGCCCGGCCTCCTCAGGCTGCGGCCATGGTGGAAGGCGGGGTGTGGCATGCATACCCCAGCACCCTAGTGCCCCCGCAGTTCCCACCCACCAGCTCAGCTCCTCGGGGCTGGGTGTGAGGGGCCACCACGCAGTGCAGGGCTGGCCTGGGCACTCAGGGCTTGGCTTTGGTTCTGGTGGGCCCTGGAGGTTGGGACCTGAGTTCTGCCTTTCACTTACCCCAAGTGAATGAGAGCGATTGGCCGGGGTGGAAGTAACAACCCCGAGCTCCGGTGCAGCTGGGACCCCAGGCAAGAGTTTCTTGTTTCCCTCCTCCCTCCCACCGGCAGCCTCCCGGCCTCTCCCTCCCCCCTCTGTCCCGCACGTCCATCCATCACCCGACCCCCACACACTTTCTGGATGGCTCCTTCTTCCTTGCTCTCAAGGCTCCTGGGGCCTGAGACCCTCCCCGGCTTCCCTGTCTGCCCCCCCAAACCCTGACCTCAGCCAGGCCGGGGTCCTGAGGCCTTCCCCATCAGACCCCTCCCCTAGACGGGGCCCAAACCAGCCAGAGCAAGTCACCGAAAGGGAAGCGGGGAAACCCACACACAGCGCTGTTGGCCTCAGCACAAGCCGAGAACCAGGTCACACCAAACCCCCCAAACAAGGACATGGCGCGGCTGATGCATGGGCTGTGGGCTTGGGTCCTGTGGGGTCTCCCGGCCCTGCAGAGAGGGTTTCTGCTGGGGAGGGGGCTCTGGGAATGGGGGGAGATAAGGTAGGGGATGGTCCCCTCACTCCCTCCGTGGCGCAGGGCAAAAGTTGAACTCCCAAGGGCTCCCACATGGAGCATGCGTGGGCACCCCGGCAGAGGGCCAGGCTGCCTTTGCGGTACCTGGCCCCCTCCCTGGCCTTCCAGACCACCTCAGCCTCTCCCCGAGGGTCTGCCGTGGTTTTTCCTGCTGACTCTGCAGTCTGTGAGCTCAGCTTTCCTGCCAGGCCTCGACCCAAGTCCCGGCCCCCTGGCTTCCTTCTAAAGGGGGTTATCCTCTCCTTCTGCTTCCCTGTAGCCTTATCCAAGGGCAGCCACCAGTGCTGCGACAGGTGAGGGGATGTCCCTCCCACCCCCACGTCCAGGGCTCAAGGTGCAGCTGGCCATGCCGGGGGAAGGTGCGCTGCGTGGTCCCTGCAGGAGGAAGGGTCTGGCTGCCGGTCAGTCACCTGCTGCCGTGATCCGTGGGACCAGGGTGTCCCCGGCACTGGGCAGCTCCCTGCTTCTCTGAAAGAAGAAAAGCCCACAAGTCTGGAGCAGTTGCTGCCCCAGCAGGGTCTTTTATGAGAGATGTAGAAGGACTCATTCATTCACTCATTCATTCACTCATTCATGCATCCACTCATCGGTTGTCACCCAGGCTGGAGGGCCGTGGCACGCTCCCGGCCACTGCAACCTCGCTCTGCTGGGCTCCGGGGATCCTTCTGCCTCAGCCTTCCGAGTAGCCAGAACTACAGGCGCACACTACCACGCCCGGCTGATTTTTGATTTATTGTAGAGACGAGGTCTCGCCAAGTTGCCCAGGCGGGTCTTGAACCTGCGGGCTCAGGAAATCCGCTCGCCTCGGCCTCCCAAAGTGCTGGGACGACAGGCTGAGTCATCGAGCCCGGCCCATCGGTTGTTTTAGCATCGAGCAGGCACTCATGCTGTTCTAGTCTCTTCCCGCAGATTGACAGGTGGACCGGTCTGGGCCGGGGCCAGGCCACACCCCAGGAGAAGCATGGCCTGGAGCCCTGACCCGGTCAGCTGAGTGGATGCAGCTGTCACTGACGGCCGTGCCTGTGTTGCCCCGGCCTTGTGTGTCCTTTCTCACCCTGAAGAGGGCATGCTGGTGCCTCCCACAGCAAGTGCAGGAAAAGTGCAGGCCCAGGGGTCTGGTGGGGCCAGCCAGGGCCCGTCTGCCCGGCTGGGGTGACGAGATGTCTCTACCGTCTGCCCTCAAGGCACTGGCCCAGGGAGCCCTCCAGGGACCTGGGCACATGGCCACTGCCCCTTCTTGGCCTCCTTTCTGAATGCGAGCTGCCTTTTAGGGCTCAGCCCAGGTCTGACCTCCTGCCATGCTTGCTGATAAGAAGCGGCCCACCTCCCGGCTGCACCCTGTCCTGCCTTTTCTGGAGCCACGTGATGCTGGGCTAGTTCTCAATCCTCCGAGGTTTCTCCCCATCAGGAACCTGGGGATGATTGGAGTTTCTACCTTCAATTTTTTTTTTTTGAGTCGGAGTCTCTCCATCGCCCAGGCTGGAGTGCGGTGGCACGCTCAGGGCCACTGCAGCCTTGACCTACCGGACTCCGGCGATCCTTCTGCCTCAGCCTTTCAAATAGCTGCAGCTACAGGCACGCGCCACCATGCCCGGCTAATTTTTTGATTTATTGTAGAGACGAGTTCTCACCAAGTTGCCCAGACTGGTCTCGAACCCACAGACCCAGGCCATCCACTTGCCTCGGCCTCCCAAAGTGCTGAGATGACAGGCTGAGCCACGGAAACTAGCTTCTTTTTTTTTTTAATTTAGAAACAGGGTCTCACTCTGTGGTTCAGGCTGGAGTGCAGTGGTGAAACCATAGCTCACTGCAGCCTCAAACTCCTGGGCTCAAGCCATCCTCCTGCCTAGGCTTCCCTATGATTTGGAACTACAGGTGACGCCACCACGCCCAGCTAAGTTTTAAATTTATTTTGTAGAAGCAGAGTCTCGCTGTGTTGCCCAGGCCGGTCTTGAGTTCCTGGCCTCAAGTGATCCTCCCACCTCGACTCCTAAAGTGCTGGGATTATAGTCTTGAGCCACCACAGCCGGACTTCCAAACTTCTTTAGAGGATGATTCATTCAGTGTTCCGAAGAGGAACCCTGGAGCAACATAATAGTTCATTTTATTGTTAAGATTATTGCTTTACACGTGTTAGTACATCAACTCTTCAGAACCTCTCCATGGGGTAGACATTCCTACAATCCCTAGTACAACAATAACAGAACAGAGACCCAGAGAAATGAAGAAACGCACACAGGGCGCACACCCGGAAAGCAGGAGAGCTGGGGTTCCCACCTGGGGCTTGGACACAGAACCCACACTTGTGATCACTATCCTGTCCCACTTCCCAGGGAGGGAAGGGAGTAGCCATGGGGTCGCCGCCGGCCTTAAACCACGTTGGCTGGAGTCCCGCCCTGACCTCTCTGGCCACGTAGGGGTGAGGAGTGGAGGCCATTACGCAGAGTGACACAGTTGGCGAGGACTGGTCGTTCGTCAACCGCCCAGATGTAGAGCGCGGACCTCGCTCGCGGAACAGCATCCTTGAGGCTTTCAGAATCTTCCTTCTGGTGCTAGCCCTGTCCAGAGAGCTCCAGGCGCAGCCCTGCCTGACAGTCCAGAGTCCTGGGGTTTCCTGGGCAGACGAGTCCCCTGTATCTTGAAGACGTTCTCTAGGAGATGCTTCAGCAGGGACGCCCTGACCCTGGCTTTGCCACATTCCAGCAGCAGCGTTAAGAGCTTCTGGTCCTCAGGGTAAAACCCAGACTCCTGAACACAGTATCCAAGGCCTGCTCACTTCTGTCTACGGCCTACCTGTCTGCTTATAAGCCCCTCTGCTGACCTACCTGCCTGCCTGCTCCCCTGCTTACCTACTTACCTACCGGCCTACCTACCCACCTGTTTACTTGCCTACTATCAGTCTATCTGCCCACCTGCATACCTCCCTACCTACCTGTCTACCTGCCCACCTGCTTACCTACCTATGTGTCTACCAGTCTACTTGCTATCTGCTTACCTCCCTCCCTGTTTAATGGCTTACCTGCTCACTTGTTTACCTACTTACCTGTCTACCTGCTTGCCTACCTACGTGTCTACCAGTCTACCTGCCCGCCTGCCTTCTGCCTATCTACCTACCTGCCTACCTGCCCACCTGCCCCCCCACTTACCTGTCCAGCCGGGCCTTTCCTGCCCTCCTGCTACCATCGGGTGTGAGGACGTCAGCTCCTCCGGCCTCCCCAGCCAGCCCCCTCTGTCCTCTGCACCCACGGCCCCTCACTGCTCTCTCAATGGACGGACTCGTCCACCCTCCTCCACCGCCCCAGGACTCCTCAGGGCAGCCCTCTCCCTAAGCTCTTCACGTCTTCCTAGGATGGTAGACTGCCAGGCAGGTATGGCCCTCTCACAGACAACAGGGCCAGCATGGCAGCCGCCGGTGGGGTTTGTCAACTGTGACCAAGAAAGTCAGCGCGGAACCAGGCCCGTGGCATCTAGGGCTGAGCTGTTTGGGGGCCACAGGGCATCACTCTCATCCACCTCGGTGCCCAGCAGGGAAACCCAAGACAGGCCAACCAAGGAGACCACGCAGAGCTGAGGGCCCGTGGAGCCTGAGCCGGAACCAGGGGGCTCCCGATAGGTCAGCATCTCCTACAGAGAAAGCCCGCCTTCTCTCCCTGCCGGATCCGATATCCAGAGTGAGGGGTGCAAAGAAAGGGAAATGCAAGACGTGCTGCTCCCCCGGGTCCCCAGACGCCCTTTATCCCCGTCATCTGCGGGATTGAATGTTGGTGGGGACCACACGATCTTCCACTCTCTCATGTGGTCAGACACGCATCTGGTCCCGGGGGACGGAGCCTGGCGGGCGAGTCCATGGAAATTTGGCAGGACCCCGCGGGCTGCTGTTTGTGCTGCAGCCAGACAGGAAAACCGAGACGTGTGAGCAGAAGGGGCTGGAAGGAGAAGGCTTTTCCAAGAAAAGGCAGTGGGATCTTCTTCCAGGGGCTGGGGGCCTCTGCAGACATGATCTCACCGCACCCCCCGTGGCCCCCGGGAGACCGAGGACCTGGGTCTTGGCCCAGTCCCAAGCTCAGAGGAAACTCAGATTTAGCCGATTTTCCAAAGGAGGCCTGGCCCTGAAGTTTGCTCACTGGCAGTGACCAGAAAATGCTCCCCAAGCCCCACGGTGGGGTCTCCTCCTGCGTAAGAGCACGTGACTCCTCAGGTAAAAATGCCTGGGGAAAAGAAGCAGTTATGCAAAGAGAATGGTTTCATTTCTTTAAAAAATTTATATATATATTTAGAGGCAGGGTCTCTCTCTGTCACCCCAGCTGGAGTGCAGCGGCATGGTCATAGCTCACTGCAGCCTTGAACCCCTGGGCTCAAGCAATCCTCCTGCCTCAACCTCCCGAGAAGCTGGTACCATGGGCCTGCGCCACCATGCCCAGCTGATTTTTAAACTTCTTTATAGAGACGGGGTCTTGCCCTGTTGCCCAGGCTGGTCTTGAATGCTTGGCTTCAAGCGATCCTGGGCCTCCCAAAGTGTTGGGATTACAGGTGTGAGCCACTATGCCTGGCCAAGAACTGTTTCC
The DNA here is from genome assembly GCA_027257055.1 of Cephalopachus bancanus. NCBI lineage: Eukaryota > Metazoa > Chordata > Mammalia > Primates > Tarsiidae > Cephalopachus > Cephalopachus bancanus. Next base: position 2,779,945 of record JAPVLO010000043.1, read on the forward strand.
TTCGGTACCAAGGAGGTTGGGTGTCTCAACTGGCTTTGGCCCCGCAGTGTGGAGGGAGGCGGGAGGGAGCCTGAGGTTATGGGTACACGGCATTCTGGGGGCCTCTTCTACACCGCGGGCACTTTGCTAGACGCTGGTGGACATGAGCACGTCAGAGCCAGGCCCTTCCAGGGAGCAGGGGGCAGACCTGGCTCATGCTAGGGGCAAATGAAGTCACGGCTTTGGTGCAGAAGAGTCGTTCGGCTGTGGGGGGCCCGGAGGACTTCCTGGAGCTGTCGTCACTGGCTTGTTCCCTTCCAGGGTGCCAAGTATGTGTCGCCACTGTGCTGAGTAATCTGTCTTCATCACTAGTGTAATCCCCGTGAACACCGGGGTCTGCTCAGTGGCCCGGCCCGTTGGCCGCCCAAGTGCAGGCCAGGCACAGGCCGCTGACGTTCCCACTGCAAAACAAGGAGGCTGACACCATGGAAAAAAAGAGCAGCTGATCAGCAGTCTCTGAACCAGACCCCAGGACCCCATGGCGAAGAGGCCCGGCCTCAACCCCAGACAGCCCGGACTGGACCGGGCTGGGCCTCCGAGTGCGGACTGGCCAGGTCACAGACTCTGCGCGTGTGGCTTTGAATATGGAGGTAGAAATCTTTATTTCAGAGACTGATTTAAAGAGAGAGAATTAAATAAAAAATAAACTTGCTGAGCACAGGATCGGCCTGTAGTTGTTGAATCCATTATGATCCAATGACCTGGAGTGCTGAGTTTGCGAGACCCTGGTCGGTGAATGCTTTCTCTTCTTGGGAAGCTCCTTATCAGCCCAACACCTGGGTCAGGTGTGGGTTTTCCCATGTCAATCCAAGAAGACGTGTATAAGAACTTCACTAAGGCTTTTGAGCTAAGGCTTTGTGTTTTTAAGAGAAAATGGGCCTAATTAGGCAACCAACATGATTTAAGTTAGAACCTGCTGGCTGTGGTCATTGAAAGACGCTTGAATAAGTGACCACATGCTTTTGGGAACTCACCTTATCTAAATACTTTGGAAAACAAAATGAGTATGTGGGCTTAAGGCTCCAAAGAAAAAAGAAATAGCTATAACCCCACCACCAAGAAGAATGAAAGCCATCCGCCCCTCAGGGTCCTGTTTCAAGCTTAGTAAAGAAAGAGACATATCTGTTTGCTTAGTTAATTACGGTTTGCACTGGGGGATGATGGGAGGGCATCCCTGAATCTGTTTGGCTGTGAAGGCTGAGAGCTGTGAACTCCAGCATGGTGAATGTCCTGGCCGTGACGAAAGCAGCCCTCTTGCCCAAGGAAACCAAAGTTGTCCTTCACCCCCGCATGGCCAACCATGCCCTCGCTGGGGTGTCTGTTAATCAGGTATCCTTGCTTCCCAGGCTGCAGGGCAGAGAGACCCACATCTGGGACGGCGGGCGGAGGAGGGACATCGGTTTCTCTGTCTCTGTTTGTCACGGGGTTCTGGGGTCTGAGGTCGATGAAAGAATACGGCATTTCCAGGCCGACAGCCTAAAGACACTGGAGGGTCTGGGCAGCAGCGGCCGGGAAGCGCCCTTAGCCCACCGGGGTGAGCAGCTAAGATGCAGATGGAACAGATGCCAACTTCACAGACAAAAGGCGTGGCAGCCCCTTCCGCAGAAGGAAAAGGGAAAGGGTCTCCTCTGTTCTGATTCCGGTGATTTTTTTGGCCCAGGCTGCCGGCCTCTCTGGGGAAAGAGGAACCTGGTGGGACGGGGCAGGGAGGAGGCACTGGACCGCCGCGGGGTTAGTGGGGCGGCGGTGCAAAACACACCCAACCAAAAACACTGAGCTCAGGGCGGGTCGGGAGTGTGCATTTCTGGACCGTTCCATGATGGTCAAGGCCAGCGTGCAGCACTAAACACACCCAGATTCCTGGTTCCTGCCGGACCTCGATTTCCTGAAAAACCTTCCACAAAGGGGTCCCAAAGCTTTAACTAAAAGGCCATAATGAGCCCTTCTTCTGTCCCCATAAGCCCATGCAGCAGCTTCAAGGTGGGTGAATTAAAAAAAATTTTTTTAAGAGATGGAATCTTGCTCTGTTGCCCAGGCTGGAGTGCAGTGGTGTCATCATAGCTCACTGCAGCCTCGAACTCCTGGATTCAAGCGATCCTCCTGCCTCAGCCTCCCGAGTACCTGGGACTACAAGTGTGTGCCATCACGCTTGGCAAGGTTCTAAAACTCTTGGGCTCAAGCGATCCACTCTCCTTGGCCTCCCAAGATGCTGGAATTACAGGCATGAACCACTCAGGTGGCCAAGGTGAATGACATCACATGTGATAAGCCAAGCTTCCATAAGAAAGGCCCGCCTAGCCGGGCTCGGTGGCTCAGCCTGTCATCCCGCGCCTTTGGGAGGCTGAGGTGACTGGATTGCCTGAGCCCGCAGGTTCGAGACCCGCCTGGGCAGCGAGACCTCATCTCTACAATAAATCAAAAAATCAGCCGGGCGTGGTAGCGCATGCCTGTAATTCCGGCTACTCGGAAGGCTGAGGCGGAAGGATCGCCGGAGCCCAGCAGGTCGAGGCTGCGGTGGCCGGGAGCGGCCACTGCACTCCAGTCTGGGCGACAGAGTGAGACTCCAACTCGAAAAAAAAAAAAAGAAAGGCCCGCCTGTGGGAGCCAGGTGCCTCATGCCCCGACACGGACAGGACCTGAGTCCTCCTCTGGCCTCCGCAGAGCTGTCCGTCCAGGCTCTGGGATCGGCAGGGGCAGCCTGTCTCTCATCTCCAGCCTCCGACGTGTCACAGGGCGCGGGCCCACTGGAGCAGGGCGCGGGAGAGGGCACCCTGTGGCCAGCGCCTGGATGGGGACTGCCACCCGTCCTGGGGGACGTGCCCCTTTCCTTCTGTTTGCTTGCAGGGAGGAAAAGGGTGTGGGGCAGAGATCAGGGTCCGTCTCCTGTGGGGTCTGGTGTAGAAGGACTTTTCTGGAGGACTGGGTGGGCCCAAGTTGTGAAAGGGAGCCACAGGCACAGTTTATTTTTATGGTTCCCTTCTCCTGAGATGGAACCTATGTTGCTCAGGCTGGTCTTGAACCCCTGGCCTCCAGCGGTCCTCCCGCCTCAGCCTCCCAAAGTGCTGGGATGACAGACGTGAGCCAGTGTGCCTGGCTGTAATTTAAAAATAGCAGAGGGAGGTGGGCTCAGCTTCTGCACTCAGCTTCCCTGGCCCCTCCCCTGAAACTTCCGAGGTGAACCTGCCGGCAGGTTCTTTTCTCCTGGCTGGGTCTCAGCTTTGACCTTGGGGGCAGGGACACGGCCTTCTCCTCTCTGCGTCCTCAGGGTTGAGCTTAAAATCTAGCTCCCAAAGGGTGGCCGGAAGGCTGAGTTTCCTGAAAACTGTCGCCGGCTTTATAGGAGTGCACCTGGTGTGGGGAAGGCTCGCCCCATTTATTCTGGACTGCCTCCTAGAAAAGACCTTCGTGTTGGACTTACCATTACAGAGCCAGGTGGCATCGCCAACAGCCGGCGCTCGTGTCATCTGCCATCTCCGCTGATAGGTTTAACAGTGACGTGTAAGAATCGCCCCCCCACTTCCTTGAGGGGAGGAGGGGCTTTCCCCAAATCTTCCTGCTCCCTACTCTCAGGCTCACCCCACCCCGCCCAATGAAACAAACTGGAACAAGCACCTCAGTGACCTAAGACCAAGAGAGCTCTTCCTGAATTTTGACCTTGCAGGGGCGGTGGTTTATTTCCTCGAGCTGCCAGGTGCATCTCCCAAGCAGGTGCAGCCTTCTGACTGGCCCTTCTTCCGTGAGAGGTGTCGCCACACTCAGAATCAGGTCGGACGGCGGCTGGCCCGTCCCCTTGGTTCTTCCAACACCGCCAGGCCGGTCCTCCTTGAAGTGTGTCCGGACTCCTTCCTTCCCCTCCTTGGCCTCCACTGGGCCTTCCTGGGGCTCCTGCCCCCGGTGGATCATTCCTCCGCATGAACGTTGCTGGGCCATCTTCCTGGGGCATCTCGTTCACCACGTTACCCCTTATCGACTGGCACATGGACGTGGGATCCCGGGATGCTGTGGGGACACACTGGGTTGTCCCGGCAGGACTTTGGGAGGCTCCTGCGCGGTGGCCCAGGCATCCCCAGGAGGGAGGACCCCGTGTGGCTCGGACCCGGAGGGTGGGATCGGGACTTGTCCGGGAGTGCACGTCTGTGGCCGGCACAGCCTTTTCCCTCCTTTGTCATCACTGATCCGCAACCAGAGCGAGGGTTTCTCCAGGTGCTTTTATTCGAGTGCGTCCCAGCCCAGCAAAAATCCACACCTGACTGGTGTCAGCAGCAGGACACGTGTCAGTTCGAACCGCTGAAACTCCCAGGGCCGGGCAGGCGTCCAGGCTGGCTTACTCCAGGGCTCTCAGGCTTCCGAGGAGGCTGGTCGAGTTAGCTGCGATTCTCTCTGTGGGCCGGTCTCGCCCGCCGCCTGGCTTCCCTCATGGCGACAGGGTGGCTGCCAGTGCCTCCCGGGCCGTGTGCATCCCTGTCCCCATCTTCCCTTAGACTCGAACAGAGCCCGAGCTTCCCCTGAGTGGACTGACTGAGGTTTCACATCCCTCTCGGAGGCACACCTACGGCGAGAGACGTCACTCAGGCGATGGGGGTCTCCTCTGGGCGCTTGGGGGCGTGTCGCTACCCGCGCCCCGGGTGGTGCCGGGTGGTCGTAGGTGGGTGGCCCCGTGTCACCACAACACCAGATGGAGAAGACCACATCACAGAGGAAGGGCTGGGAGAGACGGGGTGTGAGTGTGGGGTGCTCACACCTGTCTCCTACCTCACCTAGTGAGGAGGGTGGGTCTGAGAAACAGTTGGGTGGGGGTGGCTTGTCCAAAAGAGCCACTGTTCCTTTTTTTTTGAGCCAGGGTCTCCCTCCGTCATCCAGACTGGAGTGCAGTGGCATGATCACGGCTCACTGAAGCTTCGACCTCCTGGGCTCAGGCGATCCTCCTACCTCAGCCTCCCAGGTAACTGAGACTACAGGTGCACACCACAAGTCTGGCTAATGTTTTGATTTTTTTTTTGTAGAGATGAGATCTCACTCTAGTGCCCGGGATGGTCTTGAACTCCTGGGCTCAAGTGATCCTTCCGCCTTGGGCTCCCAAAGTGTTGGGTTTGCAGGTATGAATCTCCTCTTGGTACACACCTCTACGTCTGAGTCGGTGCCTCCTGCCGTTTTGAAATTCTGCTTTTGCCCATTTGTCAGCCTCAGCTCAATGTGACCGTGGAGTAGGTGGATCCCTGCCTGCCTCAGTTCCCTCAGGGAAGAAGCAGAGACCTGTCAGCAGGAAACCATGAGGGAAGCTTCTCGATGCCAGCCTCAGCCTCGAGGACCAAACTGTGAAGTGATTTTCCCCAGAACGGAGGCAGCTCGATGCCTTTGGCTTCTTGACGGCGGGGAGCCAGGAAGGGCCTTGCCCGCCCGTGGGTGGTGACGCGTGACCTCTCTGTTCTCTGCTTCCCTTAGGCAGGAAATGGCAGGCGGCACTGGGCTTGGCTCTGTGTCCAGCCTGACACCTTTTCCGATGTTGGAAAACTCAGAGTCCATCCAGCAATGCCTTTGATCACTGCTGCCCGGCCCTGTGCCCTGGGCATGCTGTCAGGGCCAGCTGCGTCCGTGTTCCCACTCTTGACCACGAAGGCGGGTCACGCAGTGGCCCCTTGGGGGCATGGGGTTGGCAGACTCCAAGTTCATGGCAGTGAGGCCCCCTGATACGGTGGGGGAGGGTCTTGGGGTCCCGGCTATTCGATGCCAAAAGACACCATTGGAAGCGCTGCCTGAAGCTGGACTTGGATAACCCAGGAAGGGCAAATCAGACACTGACTGGCCCAGAAGGGACCTTAGTGTCCCCTGACCCTGTCCTTTGAGTTTACATAGAGGGCCACTGGGGCCCAGGAGGGGACAGGGTTTACCCCCAAAACTCGACACTGGAGGGGATGGAATTCGAACTTGGACTCTCCAACCTATGACCTCCCGACCTCCAGTTCTGGGCTTGTTATTACGAATCCATCATGCCACGGAGAAACCTGATGCTTTCAAGAATTTATGGCTTAAACAACACACTGTTAAGGCCTGAAAAGAGAAGTAAAAGCCGTCCAGGCGACCTCACATCCTCTGGTTCTCACCTTCCCCATCACAACAGGATTCTGACCTGTTGGGGGGCCTGGAGTCAGAAGCGACGCCAGGGCCTCCTCAGATGAGGGTCCTAGGGTCCAGTGCACAAGTCCCTGGTTGAAGCAGGTCAGAGCACATGGGCAGGCGAGCAGGGGCGGGCAAGCGGGGGTTAACATTTAGAGCGAGGTGCTCCCAGCTCTCTCAGGATTTGGCGCCCAGACGTGAAAGGAGAGAAGGGACTGATTGAAGACGCTTCTGAGCCTGGAGGCTGTCTGAGGGCACCTTGAAGCCACTGGGGCTTGAACGGGGGACATATGGGTGCAGCAAGAAAACAAAGAGGATGTTTTTGGGGAGGGACAGGGCTTACTCTGTCACCCAGGCCGGAGTGCAGTGGTACAATCATAGCTCACTGCAACCCCGAACTCCTGGACTCAAGGGATCTTTCCACCTCAGCCTCCCAAGTAGCTGGAACCACAAGCACGTGGCACCATGCACGGCTAATTTAAAAAACTTTTGAGTCTGGCTGTGTTGCCCAGATCAGTCTCTCAAACTCCTGGCCTCAAGTGATCCTTGGCCTCCCAAAATGCTAGGATTACGGGTGGCAGCCACTTTGCCCAGGTGAAGAGGATCCTTCTAGAATCTGCCCCACATGGTCCATGCTTGCTCATTGGCATGAATTTTGCTTTTTTAAAATTTCTTTTTAAATATTTTTTCTTTTTTTTTTTTTTTTGAGTTGGAGTCTCCCTTGTCACCCAGGCTGGCGTGCAGTGGCACACTCATGGCCATTGCAGCCTCGACCTGCTGGGCTCAGGCAATCCTTCCACCTCAGCCTTCTAAGTAGCTGGAACCACAGATGCGTGCCACCATGCTTGGCTAATTTTCTGATTTATTATAGAGATGAGGTCTCACCAAGTTGCCCAAGCTGGTCTTGAACCCCTGGGCTAAGGCAATCCTCTTTCCTCGGCCTCCCTAAGTGCTGGGATTACAGGCTGAGCTACCACGTCCAGCCTTGCTTTTGCTTTTGAGAGCAGAAGCCTGGTCCTCCCATTTCCTGTGCTCCATCTGTCTTATATAACTCCGTGGGCTTGTTCTGAAGCGAATTTAGCTTCAGGTGGACACACACACACACACACACACACACACACACACACACACACACACCCCTATTGCTCAACAGGCTTTATGAGGAGGTAACTCAGTCTGGCTGATGAGAGTTCTGGAAGCTGATGTGATGTAATTTCCAGCCGACTTCTGGGAATCCCACTGACTTGGGAACCTTGGTGGGATTCCACACTGGTTCTGGGAGCCCCTTGTGCCTCAGTTTCCTCTTTGTCGCCCAGGTCTTCCTCAGAGAACCCTGCAACGAAGCATGGGGAAATTCTTGACCAGTGGGGCCAGGCCCCAGCCCAGGACAGACGGGGAGGGCCTGGCGTCGAGTCTCTGATTCTGCACGGCCTGTTTTCCGGGTAGCCCGCAGGCCCGCGTTACTTAAAGACATTGAACGTGCATCCATCACGTGTCTGCTTCTCATCGGGAGCCCAGGGCCGCGTGGGCAGCCTCCTTGGATGACTGGGCCCTGGAGGAATGCGAAAGAGAGAACGTCCTCTTCCTTCTGAAGTCTGAGGACAGATTCCTTCTGGCCTGAGTGTGAAACACCATCACCGCTTTTACGAGGAGAGGCGAGGAAACCGTCCTGGAAGACAAGGCAGCCTGACGTCCACAGACGCCTCCAGCATTTGAAGGATTGTTGAGCGGAGCTGACCTTTCCTCTCTCTGACTTTTATTTTGAGGTGGAGTCTCACTCTGGCTCCGCGGCTGGAGTGTAGGGGCACAAGCACAGCTCCCCGCAGCCTTGACCTGCTGGGCTCAGGTGATCCTTCCACTTCAGCCTCCCGAGTAGCTGGGACTACTCGGCTAAGTTTTTGAGTTTTGTAGGGACAAGATTGCCCAGGCTGGTCTCCACCTCCTGGGCTCAAGCGATTCTCTCTCCTTGGCCTCCCAAAGTGCTGAGATTGCAGGCCCGGCCTCTCTCTGACTTCACACTGGCGTCACTTGCAGGAAGTGCTCAGATCGTGTGCCTAGCTAGTCGCAGTTCTTTAAAAGGGGCTCGCCGTGACCCCACACAGTGCCGGCACCCAGGCCCTGGCCCCGACCCCCACCCCAGGGTGTCTCTCCGGCTTCTGATAGCGAGGCTGGCCCTGCCTGTCCATGGACGTCATGTGACGGAACCAGGCAGTGGTGTCCTTCTGCGTCTGGCCCTTCTGCTCAGTTGTGTTGGTCCCACCTCTCTGGGGCTCCAAACCCAGAGTGGTGTTGCCAGGAAGTCGGTCCCACAGGCAGCTTCCCAGGAGGACTCTGGGAAGAGGAGGAGGGATGAGGTGGGAGGAGACTTCCGTCCAGTGCTGGGGCATCAAGTGTTCCCCAAAACAGTCTCTTGGTGCAGTGTGGCACTCTGATCAGCTGGCCCCCGTGCTCAGGACGTCCAGAGCGGGGGGGAGGACTTCCTGTCCTGGTGGTCAAGAAGCCATTGGGAAGCCGGGCTCGGTGGCTCAGCCTGTAATCCCGCGATTTGGGAGGCCGAGGTGAGTGAATTGCCTGAGCCCGTGGGCTCAAGACCCACCTGGGTAACTTGGCAAGACCTCATCTCTACAAAAAATCAAAAGTTTAGCCAGGCGTGGTAGCACGCGCCTGTAATTCCGGCTACTCGGAAGGCTGAGGTGGAAGGATCGCCGGAGCCCAGCAGGTCGAGGCTGCAGTGGCCAGGAGCGGCCACTGCACTCCAGTCTGGGTGACAGAGGAAGACTCCAACTCAAAAAAAAAAGAAGCCATTGGGACAGGAATAATGTCAGGAACCCACCACCCTGTCACACACACACATGCTTTTTCCTGGGGCGTGAACTGAGGTTATGTGTTCCCCAGAATCCACGTGGCCATCCTCACTCCCTAGGAGACGGCGTCAGGTAGAGGGGCCTGAGGTGGGGGGTGGCTTGGGTGAGACCTCATGAACGGGTTTTGTGTCCCGGGAGCACTCTTCCTCTTCCCATCACAAGAGGTGGTACTGGCCCACCTGTGGCCAGCAATTTGGTCCTCGGCAGACCTCTGGGACTGAGAGAAGACAGGTGTCTGTTGTTTAGATGCCACTGACTGCAGGGGTTCGTTTTACCGCAGCCTGAACCGAGACACCAAGCAAACCCTGTTGCTATTTTTAATCTAGCCAAATTCTTGACCAGTCATTTATTTGTTCATTTGTTAAGCATTAATTTAGTAGAAGCAGACTTTGGAACTGTAGACTAGTGCAATGATTCTTCTTTTTTGGGGGGGTTGAGTTGGGGTCTCACTCTGTCATCCAGGCTGGAGTGCAGTAGCACAGTCAAGGCTCACAGCTTCAACCTCCTGGGCTCAGGTGATCCTTCCACCTCAGCCTTCTGAGTAGCTGGGACTTCGGGTGTGTACCACCATGCCTCACTGATTTTTGGGGTTTTTTTGTAGAGACGAGGTCTTGCTATGGTGCACAAGCTGGTCTCGAACTCCTGTGCTCAAGCAATCCCCTCTCCTCGATCTCCCAAAATGCTGGGATTCTAGGTGTGAGCCACCACACCGGCCTTGACCAATAATTTAGAGAAGAGAAGACATGGCTTCTGAGGGGTCTTGGAGTCTGCTGTTCATGAGATTGAAAAAAGCTTACGTGCTTCTTAGATAATTTCTAAAGAAGCCTATCTATCATGAAGGCCATGAAATAATTTTTAAAATTGTTCCTCACACCACTAATCCAGGAGGGAGATTTTAATCTTTCACGCTATTTTATGCGAAGAAAAAATGAAAGAATAGGAAACAAGATCCGGTGAGAAAGGTGCCTGGCCGGCCACATCTACAGGTGGACGGAGCTTGTGGTGATGCCGTGTGTGTGTGTGTGTGTGTGTGTGTGTGTGTGTGTGTGTGTGTGTGTGTGTGTGTTCGTTCCCTGGTCAGGCTCTGTCGCTTGCAGGCCTGGTGAGTTGGCCTTTGGGGTCAGCCGCCCTCAGGGCTGCACCATTTGTGGGGGCCGCTCTCGGGGGAGGCCTTGGAGAAGGCATGTCTGCTCCGTGTTGAGGACACAGCGGGGCAGCGTGTTTGGGGTGGGGTGGGGATGGCGTTGGGAGCTCTCGTGGCTGGGGCTGGATCAGCAGAGTGCATCAAGACACGAAGTTCAAGTCCACCGAGAGCCTTTGGAGAAAGCTGAGACTGGGGGGGCCAAGAGCCAGTGCCACATCCCCAGAGCACCGCCGCGGACTGCCGAGCTGCATGAAGACAGGTCTGGAGGGGACGGAGCAGGAGCAACGAGGGGCCCTACGGCTGCTCTGGGGACTCCTGGTCAGTGTCTTGGCAGGTGTTGCAAGACCAGGCCGGCAGTAGGACTCCTGTGTCCCTGTCACGGCAAGTGGGTGGTCTGATTAGGAGGGCTGCTGGTCACGTGGGGGTTCCCCTCCCTGAGACACAGAGCGGGGTTCCATTTCACCAGCCTTTCCTGAGAGGGGGGTGGCTCTGCCCGGCCCAGGTGCTCACCAGCTGAACACGGGCTGGCGTCTCAGCTACGACTCGCTAAACATATCGGATGGGCTGAGACCTCATCTCCAAGAGAGGGCCCGGACAGGGTGGGGAAACAGCTCGTCGGTCTATTGCCTGTCCTCCTCCAAAGCAGCACGTGACACACAGAACCACTTTCTTTTCTTTCAAGAGACAAAGTCGCCCAGTGGTACAATCATAACTCACTGTAGCCTCGAACTCCTGGGATCATGTGATCCTCCCACCTCAGCTCCCGAGCAGCTGGGACTACAGGCACCCACCACCACGCCCAGCTAATGTTCATAGAGACAGGTCTCTCTCTGTTTCTCAAGCTGGTCTCAAACTCCTGGCCTCAAAGCATCCTCCCATCTTGGCCTCCCAAAGTGCTGGATTGTGTGAGCTGCAGTGCCCGGCCCTGAAGGGTCTTAATTCTGGAACCTTCCTGCTCACCTGAAACTCCTTTTGTAAGGCCGCAGGTCTGCTCCACTCTTTACTGCGGCCTCTTTTATCCTGCCTCACTTATTTCCATGGGTTGTCTGGTTGGGGGGGGTTCCTCTATGACGCACCCGCCACCTGGGTCTTTATAACCCCGTCTAACAGGGTCAAGGAAATATTGACGCCAGACTGAGCTGTTTTTCTGCATATTATCATAAGCGCTGGAATTTGAAGGACAGAACTGCCTTTTTTCTCCATCTTTCCTTCATTCTCATTCTCCCCCCCACCCATTCTTTCCCAATCTCTCTCCGTTGCCCCCCCTTCCCCTAGGCCACAAGATAATAAGATTTAAAACATGGAGACAGAAAGCTAAAATTAGACATATGTGACCACCGCTCCTGCTCTGGGCGACGGAAAAATAAGCTGTACCCACATTTCTATTTTTCCCAGGATCTGAAGCACAACCTTGGCTATTTGGGCAGTTGGCTACTCCTGGGTACACTTCAGAAATAGCCCGTGTTTATTTATTGTTGGGCATTTATAGCAGTGTTTCAGAGTAGGCTTCCAATAAGCCCACAAAGGATCATGGGATCCAGCGGGGACGGGGTTGGAGGGGCCAGAGACGGGCTGGATGAGGAAAGAGTGAATCTGGGACATCTTGTCTTCAGATTTCCAGCTTAACACCCGATGGTTCCCCTGGGGATGTTTGTTGAGTGACTGCATGAGCCAGGGTGAACGAGAGTGCTGTAGGTGGGGAAGAGAAAGGGATGATAGACTAGTGGTTCTCAAAGCGCAGTATAGGAATCCCTATACCCAGGTCCTCTCATAATAATCCGAAGGCCTACAATTGCTTTCTTCATTCTCATTGTCTCACAGGAGCGCTTCCGAGGCTGCATGATGTGTGATTTTTTGCAAGTGACTGAGTGTGGGAGGAGATATGACAGCCCCACTGTTTTCCCTTAAACCAGACGTTTAAAAGATTTGCAAGTCAGGCTGGGTGGCTCAGCCTGTAATCCCGCGCCTTTGGGAAGCTGAGGTGAGTGGATGGCCTGAGCCCGCGGGTTCGAGACCCGCCTGGGCAGCGAGACCTCATCTCTACAATAAATCAAAAAATCAGCCAAGCGTGGTAGCGCATGCCTGTAATTCCGGCTATTCGGAAGGCTGAGGTGGAAGGATCGCCGGAGCCCAGCAGGCGAGGCTGCGGTGGCCGGGAGCGGCCACTGCACTCCAGTCTGGGCGACCAAGCGAGACTCCAACTCAAAAAAAAAGATTTGCAAAATGTAAAATAATGCCAGGCCTGGCGAGGTGGTTTACGCCTGTAATCCCAGCCCTTTGGGAGGCTGAGGTGGGAGGATTGCTTGAGTCTGGGAGTTCAAGACCAGCCTGGGCAACATAGTGAGACCTGGTCTCTGCAGAAACAAAACAGAACAAAACAATTGACTGGGTGTGGCGGTGCATGCCTGTAGTCCCAGCTACTCAGAGGCTGGGGCTGGAGGCTGAGGCTGTGGCAAGCTGTGATCGTGCCACTGCTCTCCGACCTGGGTGACAGAGTGAGACCCAGACTCACAAAAATCCACTCTTTTCACTGACCAGTGGTTTGCAAAGTATGGAATAGGAGCCCCTGGGTGGGAAGGTCCCAGGTTCATTCACAAGGGGATTGCCATGGCAGCACCATGGGCGTGGTTTACTGGAACCCCAGGTTCGGAGCTTTGTTTTTCTGCGTCTTCCCTGAAAGGGCGTCAGAGCCTACATGGGATTATTTCTCGCACTTGGCGGACACACAGACAAGCACACACTCTGGGTGCAGCAGAGACGAAAGGTGGCGTTTCTAGAGGCAGATTTTGAGCAGTCACCCACAGACCCGCAGCCCAGAAATGCCGTGGGGCTGATTGCTGACATCATCCTCTCCTCAGGCCCCAGGGTGGGTGGGTGGGGGAGCCCTCTGACCCCTTCCCTCCCCCTCACCTCGGGGCAGTTATTCTTAGCCGGCAGCCCTCTCCTGGGGCGTTTCTGTGGCACACCCCAGAAGCCAGGGTTTCCAGGAGGGCCCCTTTGGCCGTCGGGAGCCTCCAGTTTCCACCTCTGCTGTGAAAGATCCAAGACTGAGAGGCTGTTCAGGTGCTTGGGGCTGGTCTGCTCAGCTCCCTTGGTGGCCAGGCCAGAGAGGTCAAATGACCTGAAGGTCAAACGGCCAGGCTGATAGGCCCTCCCCCACCCTTGGTTATATGGTCCACAGCAATAAATGCCGCATGAAGAGCTAGAGCCGAAAAATTTAAACAAAATGTGTTTGCGCATCCATTTGAAAATACACGCATACGGTCGGTCGAGTGCAGTGGCTTATGCCTGTGATCCTAGATTTTGGGAGGCCAAGGCAGGAGGATTGCGTGAGCCCAGGAGTTCGAGGCTGCCATGAGTTACGATGATGCTACTGCACCCCAGCTCGAGTGATAGAATGAAGCCCTGTCTCTAAAATAATAGATAAATAAATAAATTAGTAAACCCATTGTATGTTAACATAAAACATTTTTTTTTTGAGTTGGAGTTTCACTCCATCACCGAGGCTGGAGGGCAGTGGCACGCTCATGGCCACCGCAGCCTCGACCTGCTGGGCTCCAGCGATCCCTCCGCCTCCACCTTCCAAGGAGCCTGAACTACAGGTGCGCACTACCACGCCCGGCTAATTTTTAATTTATGGTAGAGACGAGGTCTCGCCAAATTGCTGTGGCTGGTCTCAAACCCGCAAGCTCAGGCAACCCACTGGCATCAACCTCTCAAAGTGGGGTTGACAGTCTGAGCCCCTGAGCCCCGCCTATGAAACATTTTAGTGAAAAGTAACTATGTTTGAAAAAAAAATCCAGTGAAAAGAGTGGCATTGTTTTACATTTTGCAAATCTTTTTAGTAAAAGACAATGGGGCTGTCATATCTCCTTCCACATTCAATCAGTTGCAAGATCACACCAGGCAGCCTCTGGAAATGACCTCCCAGGGAGAGAGTTAGAATGAAAAAAGTCATGTGCTGTTTTAGGCTTATTATGAAGAGATCTGGGACCCCCGGGGTTCCTGTACACTGCTTTGAGAACCACTATGGTGTCTTTCTGCAGCCTCATCTACAGCACCCTCTCCCCCTCTGACTCGTAAAGTCCTTCAACAAGCACTCGCTGAGGATTTTCCAGGTGCAGAGCTGGGAATTTAAAGACAAACGCAGCCGGGCTCCGTGGCTCAGCCTGTAATCCCGCGCCTTTGGGAGGCTGAGGTGAGTGGATGGCCTGAGCCCGCGGGTTCGAGACCCGCCTGGGCAGCGAGACCTCATCTCTACAATAAATCAAAAAATCAGCCGGGCGTGGTAGCGCACGCCCGTAATTCCGGCTACTCGGAAGGCGGAGGCGCAAGGATCGCCGGAGCCCAGCAGGTCGAGGCTGCGGTGGCTGGGAGAGGCCACTGCACTCCAGTCTGGGCGCCAGAGTGAGACTCCAACTCAAAAAAAATAAAATAAAATAAAGACAAACGCGGCCTATGCCCACATGGGCCAACACTCAGCTGCCAAGAAAGGAACAGCGAGCACGAGCGAGCTTCCTTTCTCTGCGATGGCTCCACGTCTGACGGCAGCCCGTTTCCCCTCAGGCTTCAGGGAAACGCAGGCTCGGCCCTTCTTGGGTCTCCCCACTCCCAGACGGTGTGCGGTCTTGGGGTCTCGCTGAGGGCGAACGCACTTGGGGACCCTCACGTCCTCGCGGGGCCCCTCGTGTTCTGTCTGCGTGGGAGCATGGTGGCCCCGCCATGGGGTCCGATGGCCAGGTGGGCCTGTGCTTCCCTGGCAGGCTGGGGAGGCTTGCTTGTGCGTCCCTCCGCCCCTCTCCCGGGTCCAGCTGTCTCTTTCAGAGGAGCCCAGGAGCTGGGCACAGGCGCCCTGCCCTGCCCTGGGTTCCAGCATCCTGTCTCTCTCTCCCTCTCCCCTCCTGCCCTCTCTCCTCTCTCTGTTTCTCCCCTGACTCTTTCTGCTTCTCTCCCCCCTCCTTCCCTCCGCCCTCTTTGTGTCTCTCTCTCCCTCCCCTCTCCTCTCCCTCCCTCTCAACCTCTCTCTCCCTTGTCTCCTTCCGCTCCTGCCAGATGAACCTTTTGTCCAGGAAAGCCCTTCTCCCCTTGAGTTTCTTCCAGAGGCTCCATCTCAGCTTCCTCCGCCTCCCCAGCCTCTGGAGCTGGAGATCACAAAAGCCAGAAAAATGTGCAGGCTGTTTCTGCTTCCCAGCCTGCCCCACTCCTCCCTTGGGATTAAATGAGTTAATAATAAATGCACCTGGCACACACAGGAGGACCCAATCAACGCTGCCATTAATATTCTTTTTTTGTGACTTATCAAGTCCTGACATCTCAGATGAGGTATTCTTGCTATTTTTACTCGGGACACTGAGCCACAAAGTTCAAATAAGGAAAAGGGAAGGCTGACATGCTGGCAGGGGGACACCTCCCTCTGGGGCTCACGTGTCACCGTGTGCCATGACAACACGGCTGGGGGCTGGGAGGGGTCTGCAGCCCCCTCCCCTCCTCAGCCGCACTGCCTTCTCAGATCACGCCTTCTCAGATCACACCATGTGAGTGTGTGTGTGTGTGTGTGTGTGTGTGTGTGTGTGTGTGTGTGTTTTATTTACAGGAAATTCGCTCCTCCAGTGGGTGGGCTGCGTTCTCACGGGGTCTCAGCCTCTGCAGGGGCTTTGGGCCTCCTAGTCTGAACCCTCTGACAAGACCCTGCTGGGGCTGCCTTCCTCTGTCCAGACCCCCCAGGTACAGGCCTTCCTTTTCAGTTCCTGGGGTCCTCCCCTGCAGCCCCAGGAGATTTCAGGGGCGTCACTCATCCTTGCCTGTCTGAGCCTCAGTGTTTCTTGGGGCGCACTCGTGTCCTGGGAGCCTTCCAGGTCAGCCCTGGACCATTTCTGTGGGACACGCAGACCATGCGGGCCTGCCGTTCATGGATGACAGTGGGCAGCCTGGTGGGCGGGGCTGGCTCACCCCTGTGCAGGGTGGCGGCGAGGCAGCCCTCTCGTCGGGTGGCCGGGGCCCACGTGGCAGGTCAGTCGCCTCGAAAGCGCAGGCTTACACACTCTCTGTCTTCCCACCCTCATGGGGATGCCAGGCGGGGTGCAGTGTGTTGCTCCGTGTGTTCTTTGACTTCACCACAGAAAAGAATTTCAGAGAGAATCAAAAGTAGGGTTTAAGAAAAATTTTGTTAGAACAAGGAGCACACGCGAGAAAAGGGGTTGGTCACTTAGGAGAGGGCAGGTGCTTACCTTCGACAAGAAGCTTGATGTACTTTTGCAACCAGGATTAAGCAAACTACAAGCTGAGGTGTCTGGTCCTGAGTTCTGATGACCGTCTCTCCACCTTCTGTGAGCTAAGAGGAGTGGGCTGCAGGTGTCTGGTCATGAGGTTTTTTTTTTGGAGTTGGAGTCTCACTCCATCACCCAGGCTGGAGTGCAGTGGCATGCTCGTGGCCACCCCAGCATCGACCTGCTGGGCTCCGACCATCCTTCCACCTCGGCCTTCCAAGTAACCGGAACTACACGCACACATATCCATGCCCAGCTAATTTGTTTTATTTATCGTAGAAACAAGGCTGTTTTGTGGCCCAGGCTGGTCTCGAACCCACAGGCTCAGGCAGTCCTCTCACCTCAGCCTCCCAAAGTGCTGGGATGACAGGCCTGAGCCATCGTGCTTGGCCTGGTCTTGAGTTTTGATGACCATCTCTCCACCTTTAAGGATCTCCTAAGTAGTGAAAACGACTGTCTAACTAGATGTGAGCTTTTCTTGGGACATGATGCCTGTGTCTGGGTGACTCCCTATTGCTTCTGTGATTTCCTGATCCACGTTCCAGCTTGAAAGGTGGTCAGATCTGATATGTCTGGTGGGCCGGGTGAAGGTCATGTACGGATGAGAAAGCTGTCTGAACGCCTGCCCCATTTTAATTGAGACCTGCCTAATAAAACCTGCGTAACTATGCCTGCCTCAGAGGAACTGCTCAGGCATGATCGCTGCCTACTGTACTCCATGCATGCATGTATGCGTTGTGTGTGCACGTATGTGTGGCGGCATCCAGCAGAGAGAAAGTCCGGCAGACAGGGCAGAGGATGGGAGGATCTTCTCTCTTCTGTCCCAGGCTGTCAAGCCTTGGGGGTCAGTCTGGAAGACACGTGGAGTGCAGACAACTAAGATACTAAGATTTTTTTTAAATGGGAAACACCGTCTGCCTGTCTCCTTTAGGATGTGAGGTTCATGACCAAGTAACTAGAGCTGCCTTAAGTTACCTCATAAAGCGGGCTGGTGGCCTCCCTCGCGGGGATCAGAAGTGGGGTGGGTCCCAGCCTACATCTGGTCACTGCTGCGCATCTGGGCAGCTGCTGCGCGTCTGGGCAGTCTTCTTATCCTGCTGTGCCCTGAAGCGGAAAAGGGAGGGGGGTAGGTTTTGCTGCAGCCGCAGCCCTGTGGCCCCTGGCTGGGCTTCCTGAACGGCGTGATGCTGCATGTGGGGGCTCGAGTCAAGAAACCACAGTTCATGGAGACTCAGGAAAACCCGCGCTGTCTGGTCCCCAGCAGCCTCGCGGGAGGTGAACTGGAGGTGAGCCAGGCACCTTTGGAGGAGGAAGTAGCTTACCAGGCTGAACTCCCCTGCAAGCACGTCCAGCCATCACTTGCAGAAACAAAAGAGAGCAAGAGAGGGGACAGTGTGCAAAGGCCCAGTCCCAAACTCGCCTTTCGGCCAGGATTCGATGGGACTTGTACCCTGGAGGACCTCCTCAAGGGGGTCCCGGCAGGCATTTCCTGCAAGAGAAAAGTTGCTTCCCGTGTATGTCCAGAATTCCCTGTCCCTAAAGTAGCCACCCTGGCTCTTCACCAGGGGCGCGTCCACCCTGAGGGCCGAGCGCTGTCGGGAGGAGGTAGAGGGGCCGCGGTGTCACATGGTGACCCTTTGTGGTCTGAAACTCCAACTCAGTCCCGTGCCCAGGGGTTGTTTCTGCCTCTGTGGTTTTCTTAGGCTGTCACCTCGGAGGCCCAGACCTTTCTGTCTAAACTGCCTTGTGGCGCTCAGCCCAGCTCGCTGCCCCGGTGTGATGATTTCTGTGAGTCACGGATGACTTTGTGCTCTGACGATTCTATTCCCACACTTCCTAAAGAAGCTCTGAGTCCTAGAAAGCCGGAGATGGAGGGACATTCAGATCATCTAAGCCTGAAATCCAACAGAAGAGGAAACTGAAGCTCAATCCGTGCGACGTGCCCAAGGCCATGGAAAACCAGGGGAAAACCCGGTTCTCCTGTCTGGCGGATCCACTGCATGTTTTACAGATGTCTCCATGGTGTTGTTTACAATAACTAATTTTTTTCACGCACGATTGCTGATCAGCACACTAATGTTATATTTGTTTCTATAACTGTGGACATGAGTGTGAGTTTCTGGTCTCAGTCGCCCGATGCCTGCAGAGTTAGGTTTGGCTGACGTGGACTCATTCAGATTTCGGGGAGTCGACTTGTCTCTGTGGCCTGGAATCGAGGCTTCTTCCTCCCCTGTTCTCGCGGAGGACGCAGGCTTCCACGGCCGTACAGTCCGTCCCGCAAGACCGTCATCGTTTGCCTCCCACGCCCCCGTCGTCCCGTGAGAACTGGGACAGACGTGGCTCAGAGACCCCGTCGAAGCCACAGACATGGACCCCTCAAGCCGGTCTGCAGGGACGGGGCCGGATCTGGCGTCTGGCTTTCGTGGGCACGGGGAAATCGCTAACAGATGACGGTGCTGTTCACAGAGGGAGCCCCGGCCTCCCAGCTGAAGCCACTTCTGAAGACAGCCCCTCCTCCCACCGTGCGCCTCCCAGACGCAGGTTGTTTACTGGTCACCCCGGCCCAGCCGCAGCTCGAGGCATCACAGCGGGAGACTGCGTGCGTGGTGGCTGAGGTCATGCCTTACTCGCTTCGAGCTGGAAAGACATTTGGTTTGAAAAGCCCCAGCGCCTCCGCTGGGAATGGCTTTCAGAGGAGAAAAACAGCCCCTGAGTTCTTTTTCTGTCCCAATGCCAGTGGGGAGCCCTCTGCATCGCTGGCCTCTGTTAACCCTTTGGGGTTGAGAAGGTTCTAAATTCCGTGACTTTCTCTGGGGGCTTTTGCCTTTTGGAGGGAGCAGTGTGAGTAGGTGATTTACTGTGAACTCGCTGAAAACGTGTCTGACGCATTTGCACCCAAACTAGAAGGCACACGGACCTCTCAGGGGCTCAGAAACTAACATGGCCGGGCTCGGTGGCTCAGCCTGTAATCCCGCGCCTTTGGGAGGCTGAGGTGAGTGGATTGCCTGAGCCCGCGGGTTTGAGACCCGCCTGGGCAGCGAGACCTCATCTCTACAATAAATCAAAAAATCAGCCGGGTGTGGTAGTGTGCGCCTGTAATTCCGGCTACTCGGAAGGCTGAGGCGGAGGGATCGAGGGAGCCCACAGGTCGAGGCTGCGGTGGCCGGGAGTGGCCACTGCACTCCAGTCTGGGCGAACGAGTGAGACTCCAACTCAAAAAAAAAAAAAAAAGAAACTAACATGGAGCTTTGATGAGTCTGTTTCTGGGGCCATTTTCCTCATCTGTAAGATAGAGGAAGGGGGTGGTGGTGGGGCTAAGACCTCCACTATCTCTTGCACTATGCGAGCCCATGAATGCATCTAATCATGTATCATGTAACTGGTTTTTATTTTATTTTTTTAGAGACAGGGTTTTGCTCGTTGGCCCAGGCTGGAGTGCAGTGGCACGATCACGGCTCACTGCAGCCTCAAACTCCTGGGCTCAAGTGATCCTTCTGCCTCAGCTTCCCAAGCAGCTGAGACTACAGGTGAACACCACGCCCAGTTCATTAAAAAAAAAAAAATGTAGAGATGAGGTCTTGCTATGCTGCCCAGGCTGGTCTCAAACTCCTGGCCTCTAGCGATCCTTCCGCCTCGACCTCTCAAAGTTCGGGGATTACAAGCGTAAGCCACCATGCCCAACCATGTAAGTTTTAAATCTATGTACTTCCTCTCCCATAATCAACCTTTCCTTGAGGTCAGGGACCCTATCTGAGTGTACCAGGCTACTTTTACACAACTTCCTGCCTCGTGGGTCAACTACTCTCGAGCCACTGGGGGGAAAAAAAGGCAAAACAGTGCTGGTTAGAGATGAGGACGTGGCAGGCAGGGGGCTGGGCTTTCTTCAGAGACATCCAGGCTGATGATAAATCCAAGAAGCCACGTGGCAGATAATGGCGGTCATTCCTACAGGTAACTCTTTTCAGCCTAAGGAGCTGTCACTGTCATGAAGCCACCATTGATCGTGGGCAACAACAGCACCATCTAACGTGAACATACCTTAAACCGATGTGCTTGCTGGATACATTGCAACCTAACCAAAACGTGTTTATGCTTGGAGAAGAGGCTGGAAGGATGAGACCTCTCTGGGTGAGAATGCAAATGACTGAGGTGTCCATCTTTGCTCCTGCACGTGTTCTAAACATCCAACTGTAAGCATGGAGGAGTTATTCAGGTGATGAAAAGAGAGAAAGCTAAATCACATTTAACTGGTAAGTGAGACGGAGCATGGTGGCTCACGCCTGTTATCCTAGCCCTTTGGGAGGCTGAGGCAAGAGGGTTATCTGAGCCCAGGGGTTTGAGACCAGCCTGGACAACATGGCGAGAGCTCATCTTGCAAAATAGAATAACATAGTTTACTATGTTATTTAGAAAATAATGTAACGGTTTATTATTGGGAAATTACAGCAAGGGCAGTTTCTCACAGCGGGTTTTGCTACCCCCAGGTGAGACCCTGACCGACAGGACTCAGTAGACGCCCTCGGATCGTGGTTAGTGATGACGGGGAAGAGGCCAGCCCCCTTCTCCTCCCTCTTTGTTGTGATTTGGACAATTCTATGAGCTCTTCCGAAGGCAAGAAAGTCCTTGACTGCTGGTGCTGCTGTCAGCACCTCGCACAGAGCCACCTCGCTCCGCCCTCCAAAGCGTTCGGACTCCCCAACCTGCCCTCAGGATCCTCTCTCTCCTCAGTCCTGGTCTTCTGAAACGTGCGGTGGGCGCCAGCCTTCCTAGGGTGGTTTTCTTGGTACTTGAGGTCCATTGACCAGACATCCGCTCCCCGAACCCCCTGGCAGCCACCTGAGAGTGGCCATCATGTCCTCTCTTCCCTTTAAGCTAGTTCTGATGGCCACGCCGGGCGCTTCTTGTAGGTTGGGCTTTGAGAAATAAACACACGATGGAGCTGTGTTTGAATGGCACGAGGGCATCCTGCCTGAATCCTGGCTTCAAAGCTTCAAAGCTTTCCGGGTCAAGTGTGCCAAATACGACAGAGAGAGAGAGAGAGAGAAAGTTTTCTGAACCTCAGGGGGCAGGGGATGAAACCAAGGTGGTCTCGGGTCTCAGGTCACCTGTTTGCATGTGCTCTTGGGTGGCCTAGGGGCAGCTGTTGCTGGAGGGGGGGATGATGGATGATGCTGGAGGGGTCCCAGCACAGACCTGACGGGAGGCCCAGCCCTGCCCCTTGTCCTCCGGGGGCTTCGCTGGGGGTATAGGAGACAGCGAACAGGAGGCCTCTTCCTGAGGTACAACCCGCGAGACATGGTCGAGGTCCCGTGACCAGTGTGACTCCATGTGGTCGCCGGAAGCTCCTAGCAGTGGCGGCCTCTGGGGTTTGGAGGCTGCGGGTCCCTGCACCGAAGGCTCCAGCCTGAGTCTCTGTCACATTCCACAGATACGTGCGCGCACGCATGCATGCAAGCAAAGACCACACGGAGGCTGGGCCGGGGGCTGCAGCCAGCCTCCCCTTTGCCGCTGGCCCTGTCCGGGCTCACTATCTCACACAGCTGTTGGGACCGAGAACAACAGGTGAGAGCTGGCCTGTGTCATTGTTCCCAGGAAGGCCTTAGCTACGCCTGTCACCACCCTCTGCCTGCTGTGTGAGATGGCCAGCTTAGAGCCGGTCACGGGGGGGGGCCAGCTCCCAGGAGCTCATGGCCGGCCGGAAGGCCACGCTTCCAGACCCAGCCTGAAGGGTTCCTATGTCTGTGCCTGGGATGGGGCCTTTGGGCTTCCTGAGGGACTGGGGAAATACAGGGACAGCTGCGGGCAGCCCCAGGAGCTCAGCAGGGGGCTCTGATGGCCGTGGGGGTCAGAGACCACATTCCACCTCCGGGCTCCCCCCCACCGTGCTGTGTATTTGGTGTTTCAGGCTGTGTGTCAGCCACGCCCCCCAAGCCTCCCAGCAAGCCACCCGAGAGTGGCCATCACGTCGTCTCTTCCTTCGAGATGGTGCTGGTGGCCTTGCTAGGCGCTTCATGTAGATTAAGCTTTAAGAAATAAATGCGCGACGCAGTTGTGTTGGAAACACACGGAGAGCGTCCTGCCTGCATCCTGAGACTTTAAGATGAGGACCTCAGGGCATCCGGGTCAAGTGTGCCAAAAAGGACAGAGAAATAGAAAGACACGCGACGTCAGAGCACAGGCCCCTGGAGGAGACACACACCTGGGAGAGGCCGGGGCAGAATTTAGTCGGCGGCAGCCTGCAGGGGAGGGACGAGGGGCTGAGTCTGAACCCCAGATCCCCCACCGTGCTGAAGCCTTCCTTGACCTCCCCTTCCTCTGCCTCCCCTGGCCCTTCTGGGAGGGGAGGCGGCCACGCTGTGCACTCTGCTCTGAGTGCCCCCGCTCTCCGCCCCTTGGTGGTGGCCGAACACCTTTGGGTGGCAGAATGAGGGCAAACCGAGTCATAAGACTGTAGGTGAACAGCACACGAGGGCTGAGGTGGGCCACCGCTTGGAGAAGGGGGCGGTTAGGGAGGGCTGTGGGCCCAGATCAGGAGAAGAGTGCTGGGAAGCTACCGAAAGCTGGGGCCATCTAGTTCCGCCCGGCATCAAATTAAACTGCTGGTAACACGGGCAACTCCTATCAAAGCGGCCCGGGGCTGGTTCCTAGCAAGGGAAGGCAGCCCCTTTCGGGTGCAGGGGCTCCCCCAAGTCAACCAGAGCTCCCCAGGCAGGAATGGGGGTCCCACAAGAGGCCGGCGGCTGGGGGGTGGTTTGCGTCTTCCTCCCCACGAAGGCTCTCTCTCCATGCTGGTGGCTCTGTTGCACGCAGTGGTGCCCAGCCCCGGCGTGTGCATGGGGAGTGACCGATGTAGCCTGGACCTCCGCGTCACCAGCGTTTGGAATTGCTGGTGTCAGTCTCATTTCTCACAGGACCTCTCAAAAAGATGCCATTTAGGCCAGGATGGTGGCTCCGGCCTAAATCCCAGCACTTTGGGAGGCGGAGGCAGGAGGATTGCTTGAGCTCAATATTTCGAGACCAGCCCGGGCAACATAGCGAGATGTTGTACCTATTAGAAAAGAAAAGAAAGGCCGGGCTCGGTGGCTCAGCCTGTAATCCCAGCACTTTGGGAGGCCGAGGCTGCGGGTTCGAGACCAGCCTAGGCAACTTGGGGAGACCTCGTCTCTACCATGAAACAAAAAATAGCCAGGTGTGGTAACGTGCAACTGTAGTTCTGGCTACTTGGAAGGCTGAGGTGGATGGATCGCTGGAGCCCAGAAGGTCGACACTGGGGTGGCCATGAGCATGCATGCCACTGCACTCCAGCCTGGCCGAGGAGTGAGATACCAACTCAAAAAAGAAAAGAAAAGAAAAGAAAAAAAGACAAGATGCCATTCCCTCAGTCAACTGAATCATCGGAGGAGGCCCTGGCGAGCTTTGCTTTGTTGGACTTTCTGCTCTGGTCACTGAGGAGTGGGCCAGGTTCATGGCCGGATCAAGGCCTGGAGATGACGTCCCACCTTCCGTCTTTTCTGCTACGGTCCACCCTGCCCCACAGCCAGACTGAACTTCGGAAAACCCTACCCTGGCTCTCCCCACTGTAAAGTCTCTGACAGGAGCCACGGCCCGCGGGGCTGGGACGAGGTGTCTCTGAGCCTCAGGGCTGTCTCGGATGCATTTCCTGCCCTGATCCTGCCCGCACTGGCCGTAGGGTCTCCCCAGCCACGGAAATGTCTGTCGGCTCTGAAAGGAAAGACCTGAAAGGACAGACCGAGAGTGGGAAGCCACTTTTCATCTTGTTCTTAAACCCTGACGCAATGATGAGAAAGTAGAAGCCATGCTTTTGGAGAAAGGCACACTTTAGGTAAAATTAACTTTACTGACTTTGTGTTTTCAGAAACAGACTTCCAGGTATTAGAGGTATCTCGGAGTGGCCATCAAGCGTGCCTAAAGAGAATTTACAAGGCCTAAGACATCATGCGTTGGGCAAGGACTGTAAAAGTCACGAAACTTGTAATCACAAAAGTTATGACCGCTCAGAGGGAGAGCAGGTGGGGATTCAATCTTCCAGTAAATTGGGCCCTATCTACAGGGAAGCCCAGGATCCCCGAAGCTACCCACTGGAGATATGCCTAGGAGATAAGGGGAGGTGCACCCTCCACTAGCTCTAAGGAATGTCATTTGGGAGGGTGCAGGAGAATTAGAATCCTTGTCACGCCCTTCTCTAGGGGCTATGATAATGTGGGCGGACATTAATGAGTCTCTGTGTCACAGGATCTCCAAGACATCCACAGGTGGTCAACAGGGAAGTCATGTCAGTCACGTGCAACATCTCCAAGAAAAGGATTTTTTTTTTTTTGCATTTCTTTCCGTTTAATCCACCTAAATCAAGTATCACAATGTGCAGATACAAGACTGAGCCCGTGAATGTTACCAAATTCGTCTTCCATGGCCATGATAATCTCCACTTGGTCCAAACTGTCTAGGCCCAAGTCTTTCATCAAATGAGAGTTTACTGAGAGCTTCTCAGGGTCATTCTTGTCATAGAGTTTCAAGACGTCAAGAACACGGTCCTTGATGCCCTCTGAAGCCAAAGGAGGTGCGTCCCTCTACGGGCGGCACAGCGGTGTAACTCGACCCGGAACTGGCGCCAGCACGAGGGCCAGCTGCGAAGGCCCGGGCCTCGTCCGGGTCCCCGTGGGGAACAAAGCAGTGCTGAGAGGTCCGACTGCGGCCAGTGTGGAAACCTGGAACAGCGGCACCGAGGCCGAGGGCAAGCGGTGGACACAGGAGGAAAGGACACAAGCCGCCATGGCTACCCCAAGAAAAGGATTTAAGCCACGGCTTTGGGGGGCTACGAGGCCACACTCACCTGGAGTGTGGGCCCACTCCCTGTCAGTGGGGGGGATGAGACTTTCTTTCTTTCTTTTTTTTTTGAATCGGAGTCTCACTTGGTCGCCCAGACTGGAGTGCAGTGGCCGCTCCCGGCCACCGCAGCCTCGCCCTGCTGGGCTCCGGCGATCCTTCCGCCTCGGCCTTCCGAGTAGCTGGAACTACAGGCGCGCGCTACCATGCCCGGCTCATTTTTTGATTTATCGTAGAGATGAGGTCTCGCCAAGTTGCCCAGGTGGGTCTCGAACCCGCGGGCTCAGGCAATCCACTCACCTCGGCCTCCCAAGGCGCGGGATGACAGGTTGAGCCACCGAGCCCGGATGAGGCTTTCTTAAATAGATCTCTTCTTTTCTCACCTCTGTGTGTCGCAATTCTTTGTGTTGACTGGGATTTCTGGGTTGCCAGCACGCGCCTCCGGCTTGCCAGCCCCGCCGGTGCTGCGCCTCCCTGTGCCTCTCCGCCCTCACCCTGTCCGTATCGTAATAGGTTCCCCACGCCCGGCCTGCCCCCACTTTGAACCTCTGCATCCTGCTGCCTCCCACATGGAAGGGCTGTCCGAGTTCTGTCCATGCCCTGAATCCCCAACAAAGTCCCCCCGGAACAATCTCAGCCGCTGCGATGTCCCCTTCCCAGAGCTCTTGTCTGCTGCATCAACTCCTGTTTGCTTTTTACTGTTTCTTATGCTGGAATGTCGCTGATTTTTTTTAACTCACATATTACCCCACTGGATAACGATCCCATTTCGGTTAAAAACCGGGTCTCACCAACTGGAGCTCTGGGGCACGCGCGGCACAGTTTCTCAGCAGACATCGGCGGGCTCTGAATCGTCACGCCATGAGGGCTGCCGGAGACATTGAGATCGGGACAGGGGACGCACGGCTGGGGGCTGACTATTCAGACGTGGCGGGTCCTGGGGCTTGGACACAATGCGTGGCCACTAGGACGAGCCCCGAAAGAGGCCTGGACGGAGGTGGGGTCTCACCCCGGAGTCCGGGATTGTCCCCGATGCATCAGGGACAGATGGGGGCCACACCCAGGCTCGCCTGCGGCTGCAACCGCAACCAGGACCGGGGCTCGATGTGAGGTCGCCGCCATGGAACCGCCACACCTTGAGGGTTTCCATGGCACACCGTGGCCAGAAGCAGGGCGGGGCGTTGGGCAGTGGGAGGGGACCCGCCCACCAGGCCGTAGATGTGGGTGGACGGCTGCCAGGACCGCTGGCTGGATGAAGGCGGGCTTCCTGAGACGTCGGACGGGGTGGGGGCACCATGGAAGAAAAGAGGGCCTGGCCACGGCTTTGACACCTTCGAAGGAAGATGCCTCCAGTGGGGGTGGAGGGGACGGAGGCCGCAGCACAGTCACTGGTGGGCAGCTGGAGAGCGGCCGTCAGAGGGTCCCTGTGTCTCCTCTGTCATATCTTGGTCCCGCCTGCATGGGCAGAACCTGCCCACCTGGAGTCGCTCCCGGCCACCTCCACCCACCACCTCCCCCTGCCACCTCCGCTGGCCACGCCTCGAACGGCAGGAGACGTCCCGCAGCTCCACAGAGGCAGGCCGGTCCAGTCAGAGGCCCTGTGGTGGCTTGGTGGCCTCCGGGAAGCCACACCAGCTCTGCGCCCTGCGTGGCAGTGTCGTCCCCCACCCCACACGTTCTCCTCCCATTCCCTTTGCTCCCACCTTTGTCCCGAGCTGTCATCCCATCACCTCCCTGTACCCAAGTGCTTTGGAGTCACCAGGCAAGCATGTGGACCCATCCCGGCTGCCCAATAAACCGGCTTCAAAATAGCCCTGCTTAAGCCCCCTGGGGATACTCAGTCTCCCTGGCTCCTGCACCGCCATTTCTCGTCACACGTCCCAGCTGTGCCCGGGAGAGGCCGTCACTCAGCCGCCTGGAGCGGGAGTCTATTTTTAGGCAGCCCCTGGTCCTCACCAGCCACCTCTCGGAGGCTGTCAGGTCCACCGTCCTGGGCGACAGTCCTGCATGTCCCTGGGTCTTCTTAAGGAAAGGTGGCTTTGGCCGGGAGCATTCTGGAATCATCTGGATGAGAAGAACACAGGAGAAGGGTCTGCTGGACAGAGAGGAAGTGTTTGCCGAGTTTGGGGTGGGTTCTCCCTGGAGAGGGGTCGGAGGACACTGGGGCTGGTGATGCCAGCCTTCGTTCTAGCTGCAGGGGCTCCTAGACAGAGGACCAGGGTCTCTGACTCGAAGAAGCTCTCTTCCTCAGGGCTGTGCAATTTTCTGTTGAATTCGTCGTAACTGCTCTTCACTCCCAGCACGGGCAGCCTTACTCGGCAACAGGGCATGGACATGAAAAGTTAAATGTTAAAAGCTAACGTGAAAAGCAACCTGGCATGAGCGTCAGAGCGGATGCGGTCCCATAGATCATTTGTTTGACTCAAAGTTTTCACATCTGTAAAATGGGCGGAATGAAAACCCACCCCAGAGGCTCATTTGAGGCCGAGAGTTGGAACCAGCCTGGGCAACAGAGCAAGATACTATCTCCACAAAAACAAGAAATAAAAAAATAGCCAGGCGTGGTGGCACGCACCTGCAGTTCCAGGTACTCAGGAGGCTGAGGCGGGAGGAGTCCTTGGGTCCAGGAGTTCAAGACCAGCCTGGGAAACATAGCGAGGCCTCATCCCTACAGAAATAAAAAATTAAAAAAAAAAAATGAGCCGGGCGTGGTGTGCATGCCCAAAGTCCCAGCTATTTAGGAGGCTGAGGTGGGAGGATGACTTGAGCCCTGGAGTCAGAGGTTGTAGTGAGCCAGGACTGTGCCACTGTCCGCCAGCCTGGGTCACAGAGTGAGACTCTGCCTCTAAAAAGTAAAAGTGAATAAATAAAAAGTCAAACGCAACACCCACTCCCTCTGCTTTGCACACAGCCTTGCCCTTGCTGTGGCATTGCCACTTGGAGAGCCTGAGGTATCCACAGCACCTCTGAGACGCCCTCGGGTTTCTGGAAGGAGGTGCAGAGACAGGCCAGCCTGGGAAGAGGCACCTGCCATGATCGTAAAGCGACGAGGGGGTGCGTGGGGGAGACCCCAGGTCCACGGTAGGAGTGGGCGTCATCTGTCACATTCATGAGGCAGACCTTGCGTGAGGTAACGGCGAGGACTCTCACAGCAAAACTCAAAGCCAACCCCCAACAGGAGCGAGAGAAGGACGGGCAGGCCCGGGGCGAACACCCCTCCTGCCCGGCGCGCCCCCTGGCATCAGGACCGTGGCTGTCCTGAGAGCTTGGCCTCTGCAAAGCGCTCCTGACCTCGTCTACCCCCAGAGCCCAGGCCAGCTCCTATGGAGACTGTAACTTGCAGCCAGCCTGGCCAGAGCCAGCTCTTGTGCCCTCCAGCTCAGTCTCGGATCTGGCGGGGAGTCACGGGGAGGAGGCGGGGGCTGGAAGGGGGCGGTGGTGCAGGTGTCCGGAGGTCAGAGGGAAGCAGGCCCCTGAGACGGTTCCCCTCCAGTGCCCAGGCCTCCCTCAGGGCCCTGAGCCTCCATCACCATCTTCAGGGTTCTCAGACAGTTTCAGGAAGCTACCACCTCAGCTGGGAGGAGTCAGCACCTCCTCTTCCCAGGGGACTCCAGTCCATGAGCTGGAGGGAAGGGCACTCCTTGGTCGCTGCTGCTGCTGTAACAGCCACCGGCGTCATCGCCTGGCATCTGCGGATGCCTTCGGGGCCCGTTGTGAGATGTCTTCTTATGAAGTCACAATCTCTGCCTTCCAGAAGGTTCCGGTCTACATGGAAAATGCAGACAGACACAGCAGAGTGAACAGTGGCATGCAGGTTAAGACCATGGGCTGGAGCTCGCCGCCTGGGGTGAATCCTGACTTGGCTACTTGCTGGCTGCGTCCCATGCCTCAGTTCCCTCCTCTGAAAATGGAGTCGGAGATAGCAACAGCGTCTAGTTTATAGACCCGTTATGAGGATTTAAGTGAGTCACTATTTGCGAAGCCTTAGGATAGTGTGTTGGCTGGGCACGGTGGCTCACACCTGGAATCCCAGAATTTTAGGAGGCCGAGGCAGGAGGATCTCCTTGGTTCAGAAGTTGAAGCTAAGAGCATCAGCCGACTTTGTTTCTAAGACATATATACTTGAGGGGTTCCCAGCCACCCGGCGAGGTGGAGAGCTGCAGATGGCAGACAAGCCACAAACACATCCCTGGCGTCTCTGTGCCAGGCTGCCATGTCTGTACAGACGCACACTGAGCCTGTGATGGATCGGAACTCTCAAGACGATTTTGCTTCAGTCAACTTTCTCTATCTTGTATTTCTTTTCAAAATGTCTGTACTTATTTTTGCAGAGATGAGGTCTCTCTGTTGCCCAGGCTGGTCTCAAGCTCCTGGCCTCAAGCGATCCTCCTGCCTCAGCGCCCCAGAGTGCCGGGACGACAGGTGTGAGCCATCGTGCCTGGCCTCCCATGATGTATTTCTTGAAATCGCGGGTTTCAGTCCATTGTTCCAATTGAAGGAAGCCCCTCTTAGGAAGCCCAGCCTGTCCTCTGAAGCACGCTCCCTGGGTCGCCTGCAGACCTGGGCAGCGTGTCTTCATCCAAGCCACCGGATAAAAATTATGAAGCCACGGGCCCCCGGGGGGTGGCGTTTTTCCGGCTGCTGTTGTTTGGTCACCAGCAGACCCATCCCACGGTCCCGGCCCAGGGCGTTGGGCCCTGAGGCTGCACATTGCTGGTTCCACGTTCCAGTTCCTTCTCTCTCAGCGGAACTGCAGCCCCCTCCTCACCTTCCCTCCTGTTTCCTCCTCTTCCTTGGGGGCGCCCTGGGGGACAGGTTCTGAACCGGAGCTGTGGGCGGGCATTCCACCCATTGTCCTCAAAGCAGAGCAAACCCCCCTGAGAGTCTCGTTGCAGCTCTCGCTTTGGGAGCCATGCTTTGGGAGCCGGGCCAGTGGCAGCGGTTGCCAGGGCAACCAGCGGTGCAGGAAGGGTCACCAAAAAGAGCCTCCAGCCTCTTGACCAACCTTCAGGAGTCAAGGAGTTGAGCTGCGGGGCGGGCTAGGGTTGCCTTTCGGGAGCGAATGTTCCAAATGTCAGTCACCATTCCTCTGCCCGCTCCAGGCCGGCCAGCCCCCAGCTTGGCGCCCACGCACCACGGGCCTGTGAATCCGTGTCATCGTCCGGGGTCCACTGGCCCTGTGGAACCTTCTCTTCTTGGTGTGTGTTTCCCACTCACACGGGCCCGTCCCCGGTGTCTTCCCGTCTCTCATCCTGGGCCTGAAGTCCTTCCTGTCTTCTTCCCCTCATGGGGGAGCATTTGCATCCACTGCGAGAAAAGATAAAATACAGTGAAACTCAGGCCCAGGGAGGGGATGGCGGGACTGCACGGACAGACCCTCTCTGCAGCCTTAGGACCTCGGCCGCCAAAGGGCAGAGGCAGTGTCTTCTGCCTGCCCAGGGGACATCTGACACAGGTCCCTGGCAGTGGGGTTTTATCTGTCGTGTTTTGAGGCGGGTCTTATGCTGTTGCCCAGGCTGGAATGCAGCAGCACTATATCACGGCTCACTGCAGCCGCAACCTCCTGGGCTCAGATGATCCTCCTGCCTCAGCCTCCCGAGTAGCTGGGACTAGAGGCAGGCACCACCACGCCCAGCTAATTTTTGATTTTTTTTTTGGACAGAGAGGAAGTCTTGCTATGTTGCCCGGGCTGGTCTCAAACTCCTGGGCTCAAGCTTTTCTCTCAGGCAGTGAGTTTGTGTTGAGCCCCTACTGTAATTTTCCTCCGGTTACCCACGGGGTATCTTTTGCTGTCTTGTCCTACCCCAGGCCTGACCCCATGGGGCCAGACGAGGGCGGCCAGCCTCCCCAGGGCCTACCTGGCCTAGGCAGTTTGGCAGGGCTGTGAGTCACCATCCATCCTGTGGCAGAAAAAGTCCCCTGAAGCCCAGAGAGAACCAAAGAGTGGACCTGAGACGGGAGAGGCAGCACCGGGCTTAATGCCCCAAAGCTCCCCAGGCAGGAGCAGCGTGGGGGAGTTTTCCCAAAACAGACTCCATGACAGGCCCCTCTCTCGAAAGGAAATCAGCCCACATCCAGAGCCCACCCGGTGCCTTTACTTCCTGGAGGGGGAATCCCCTATGAGTTTGAGACACTCGCACAACTCACCTAAGCACAGGCTTAAAACCCTGCCTCACTTCTGGCAGGGGGTCTCTGATTCAATCCCCCCCGATCTGCAGGCTTTTAAGAATGTCTCTCGAGGTTGCAATCCTTTTTTGGGTTAACGTGATGTTTCTCACAATATCCTGATGAGAAGACTCACTCAGAGCGCATGTCTGGAGGACGAATTCCCGAGCCCACCTCAGACCTGTGGCCACAACCATTCTCGGAAGAGGGGCCTGTCAGGGAGTCTGTTTTGGGAAAACTTCTCCCACGCTGCTCCTGCCTGGGGAGCTTTGGGGCCATGGGCCCAGTGCTGCCTCTCCCTTCTCAGTTGGGCTCTTTTGTTCTCTCTGGGCATCGGGAGACTTTTTCTGCCACAGGTGGATGGTGGCCACAGCCCTGCCAACCTGCCCACAAACTGCCCAGGCCAGGAAGGCCCTGAGGAGGCCGTGGGGTCAGGCCTGGTCATCCCCGGTGCTTTGGCCTGCCACACTGTGGGTGCTGAACCCACAACTGCGGGCACTGCAGCTTGAGCTCCAGAAGGACGGTGGGGGCACCTCGGCCTGTGTTGCCCACCGGGAATCTCACATCTCTTGACCGTAGGATGGGCAGGAGGTGACACAGCTTCGACACAAGCTGCCGCCTCTTCACATGTCCACCCTGCGGGCACTTTACACGCCATCAGTCGGTTGTACAGCGGCAGTGGTACATGGGGGAGTGGGGTAACCCAAAAGACCTGCAATTTATTTGTGAAAAATGGTGTATCTATTCTTACATGTTTACTCTTCAGCCACTTCCAAAGGACTCTCTGTTTGCCGCAATACTCCTGTCAAGACACTTTTCCCGCTGAGCAAAACGGTTTTAAACCTGTCAATGCTGATGCCTTTTAGTACTTCTGTCATTTTTTGGCTTCACCTCTCCCAAAGGATGCTCAGCAAAACGTTTCCCGTTGAGGAAGTTTTCATCTGGGGAAACAAAACAAAGTCGTTCGTGGTGAGATCAGGTGAATAGGGAGGCAGGGCAACATGGGTCATGCTGTTTTGAGTAGAAAACTGCCGAACTCTCAGCGTGGTGTGGGCAGGGGCGTGGTCATGGTGGAAGAACCAGTCACCTGTTTGCCCCAACTTGGGGCGTTCCTTCCACAGCGCAACCTCTCACAACCACGCTTGCTGGTCCCTAATGCCGATGGGTTCCTAGAACACATACCTAGCAGGAAAAGGCTGGACGACCAGGGGCCCACCCGCCAAAAGGTGATTCTGATTTTTTTGTGCCCCCCTTGCATCCTGGGAAGAGCAAGCAGCTTGGAGCTCAAAAGCTCTCGGTGAAATCCTGGCCACCACTTGCTGCCTGTGGGGTGTCAGAGCACCCAGCTTCCTTATCTGGAAAACGTGGACGATAACTGACTTCACCGGGTCGCGGTGGAGACTGAGGGTGTGATGTCCAGCCGACAGCTCTGCAGGAAGAGAGCTCCGTGTGTGTCAGCCCTGTTCCGTTCACATCCCTCCTTGCTTTGCAAGTACAGGCCGACTCCTGAGGCCTCTCTCATCTGTTTATGACCCCGTAAAACAGGTCAAGATATGAAAATGAACTGTATTTCTACATATAAGCACCAAACACTTGGGAATTGATGTTTAAAAAAACCGATTCCACTTACAGTAGTGTCAAAAACCATAAGATAATTAGAAACGGGTTTAGTGAAAGATGGGAAAAATTCAATCTTGAAAACTTAAAACCCAGCTGAGAGAAATTAAAGATGTAAATAAATGGAAAGACATACTGTTTATGGATTGGAAGACCCAGTGTTCACATGTCAGTTTCCCCCAAATTGATGTAGGACTTCAATATAACCCCAACCCCAATTCAAATAGCTTTTATTTTTTAAAAATAGAAATTGACAAATGGATTCTAAAATTTATTTGAAAATGCAGAGACCTAGAATAGCCAAAGCAATTCGAAGAAAAGGCCGGAGGGCTTACACTACCTGACATCAACTGCAAAGCTCCAGTTATTTAAGTGGGTGGTAGTGACATAAGAACAGACACGCAGATCAGTGAAATGGAAAAGAGAGTTCAGAAACAGATCCATATTTATACAGCAATTGGTTATTAACCAAGTCATCAAAGCAATTCAGTGGTGGGGCAGGGAAGTAGGCTTTTCAACAAATGGTTCCCTAATAGCTCGAGATCCATTTCATCCATTGGAAAAAAATTAACTTTGATTACTCCCTCACCACACATAAAGAATTAATTCACGATGGGTTGCAGACAAAAATTTGAAAGCAAAACTCATAAAGCTTTTGAAAGAAAATGGAAAATGTGGGAAAATATCTTTGGGACCAAAGGGTAGACAAAGATGTCTCTGTTCGAGTACAGAGAACAATAACCGTGAAATAAACAACCAATGAACTAGACTTTACAAAAATTAAAAACTTCTGCACATCAAAACAAGCCTCATGCGCAAACCACAGACTGGGAAAAATATTTACTAGACAGTTATGTGGCAAGGGGCTTGTGAGAATTTATAAAGAACTCTAACAATAATAAAAAGACAACCCAACCAAAAATGGGCAAAGGCTTGTGCCACCCCTTCCTAAAGGGATATATTCAACTGGCCAACAAGGACAGGAAGAGATGCTCAACATCATTACTCATTAGAGAATGAAATTAAAGCCACAATGAGATACCACTTCACCCACTAGACTGGCTTAAATTAAGAAGGCTGACAACATCAAGTGCTGGCAAGGATACTGGGCAGTTTGAGCTCTCATATGTGACTGAGACGTGTATAAAATGATATAACCACTTTGGAAAATGGTTCTGTACTTATAAAGTTAAACAGATGCCCATAACCCAGCAATCCCACGTCTAGCTGTCTGTCAAAAGGAAATGAAAACATATGTCTACAAAAATAATTATTCAAGAATGTTCATAGCTTTGTTCATGGGCGTTCAAAACAGGAAGCGACACAAACGCCCGTCAGAAGGAGAAGGGTTTTGGTATACCCACAGAAAGGATGACTATAGCCCTGTAAAAAGGGACTTGTTTCTGTCCCTGTATCTCTGTCTTTCTGCCTCTCTGTCTCTCATCTCTGTCTCTATCTCTCTGTCTCTCTCATTCTGTCCTTCTCTGTCTCTCTGCCTCTGTTTCTATCCCTGTCTCTCT
Organism: Cephalopachus bancanus; assembly: GCA_027257055.1. Lineage (NCBI taxonomy): Eukaryota > Metazoa > Chordata > Mammalia > Primates > Tarsiidae > Cephalopachus > Cephalopachus bancanus. Next base: position 2,814,518 of record JAPVLO010000043.1, read on the forward strand.
GTCTCTGTCTCTCTTGTCTCTATCTCTGTCTCTCTTTCTCCCTCTCTAACTGTCTCTGTCTCTCTTTCTGCCTTTCTTCCTGTCTCTGTCTCTCTTTCTGCCTCTCTGTTTCTGTCTCTGGCTCTCTGTCTCTTTCCATCTCTCTAGTCTGTCTCTTTGTCTCTGTCTCTGTCTCTCTCTCTCTCCCTCTGTTTCTGTCTCCATCTCTCTCTTTCTGTCTCTCTATCTCTCTCTCCTCTGAAACCCCTCCCACATACGTACCCACACTATAGCCCCGTAAAAAGGAATAAAAGGACACGGATGACCCCCACAGACATCTCACTGAGCTAAAGCTGTCAGATACGAAAGAGCGAGTGGATGGATGGATGCTTCTGGTTCTACGAAACCAAGTTCAGCAAAGCTAATCTATGTGGATAGAAATCAGACCTGTGGCTGCCTCTGGATGTGGGCTTGGCTAGGAAGGGGCACGAAGGAAGTTTCTGGAGTGATAGAAATGTTCTCCGTCTCTTGGGTGGGGTGTGACTCTCAGGGTCATGTGCGTTTATCAGAACTCACTGGCTGTACACTTGAGGTTCGTTCATTTCACTGTATGTACATTTCACTCCTAAAATACTGTGAAGTGGCATCGGCCCTAGTTAGTAGGGTCGCTTTTCTCCGAGACAGGGCTAGCAATTCTGAAGCTGTTTTCTGTTCACCACAGGTTGGAGCAAGCTAGAAAAAGGATGAGTGCTCATGGGAGACAGCTGGCTGGGAAGAGCTTCCCGAAACCGGTCCTGAGCCCCCGGCTGGGCGACCCCTCCTCGGCCCTCCCCAGCGTCTCCTCCGAGAGTGTCTCCAGTTCTGGGCGGGGTGGCGATGGGCCCGGCGCACGTGTATGTTTGCGAACGAACCCCACCCAGAGCTTCCGAACCTTCAAAAACGGGCCTGTGCTGAGCTGTAAGTTAGGGGCTGGCGGCATGACAGAGGGTGACCGAGGATGCCTGACGCCTCAGACCACAGGGGTTTAGGCACAAACAATTTTTGGTTTCCTGTAGCGCACAACGAGTTGGGCATTTCAGGACACATCTTTTGCATTTATTCAGGTGGCTTGTATGGCTCCTGTATACACCTTTTATCTCCAAGGAAACGCCAAGGAACAAGACGTGTGTGGTGTGTGTGTGGTGTGCCTGTGAGTGTGAGTGTGTGAGTGTGTGTGTCAGCATGTGTCTAGGAGTCTCCCCACGTGTGTGCTGGCACACGCCTGAGAGCATGTGACTTTGAGAGCATGTGAGTGTGTCTGTGCATGCTGTGAGTCTGAGTGTGAGTGTGCCAGCACGCATCTGGGTGAGCCCACAGGCAGGTTGTACACCGATGTGCGTATGGGGCGTGTGTCCACGGCAGCAGGGCTTCGAGGCATGGACGTGTGTTGGTTTCCGTCCCTGTGAGTTCAAGGTCCTGACCAGGGTCTCAGGGCCTGGGAGGGAGCCTGGCTCTTGGGAAGGCCCGAGGACTCCCGCCAGAGCGTGCATGGTTCAGAGAAACCCGAAGGCTGGCTCTGCGTCTCCCTCTCTTTAACCCCAGCCCACCCCCCTCCCCCCCATTGAGGGGAAGTGGGGGCTGATGCCCGGAGGGAGGCCATGGGCAGAGACACTGTGGGTATGTGTGTGTGGGGTTTTTCAGAGAAGAGAGAGAGAGACAGAAAGAGAGAGATATGGAGACAGAAACAGAGTGGGGGCAGAGAGAGACAGAGACAGAGACAAAGAGACAGACGAGAGAGATAGAGAGATGAAGAGAGCCAGAGAGCCAGAGACAGAAACAGAGAGGCAGAAAGAGAGACAGAGACAGGTAGAGAGGTGGAAAGAGAGACAGAGACAGAGAGACAGAACGAGAGACAGAAAGAGATAGAGATGAGAGAGAGAGAGACACAGAGAGACGGGGATAGAAACAGAGACAGAGAAAGACAGAATGAGAGAAACAGAGAGATGGAGACAGAGATGAGAGACAGAGAGGTAGAATGAGAGACAGAGAGATCGGGGCAGAGACAAGAGAGACAGTGAGATTGAGACAGAGAAAGCGACAGAGAGACAAAGACAGAAACAGTGGCAGGGAGACAGAGAGATAGAGACAGAGATAAGAGAGACAGAGAGAGAGAGTGACAGAAACAGAGGCAGCGAGACAGAGGAAGATGGAGTGAGAGAGACAGAGACAGAGGAAGATACGAGGGAGACTGAGAGAGACAGAGAGACAAAGAGATGGAGACAAAGAGACAGAAAGAGAGACAGAGAGAGAAAGAGAAAGACAGAGAGACAGAGGCAGAGAGAGACATAATGGAGGGAGTGAGGGCAGTGGACCCGAGTAAAAGGGAGAGGGGACAGAGCAGGGAGCGGAACCCGGGAGAGAGAGGGCCTGGCCTTAGCCCGAAGGCTCCTGTGGCCCCGTTGAGGGCGAGGCCTCACCCTGGAGCTTGCTTCCCAGTGGCTGGCAGAGGACCCCAGGTAGGACAGACCTCGGCGTGGAGAAGGCCGTCTCCTGTGGAGGCAGGGAGGCCTCTTGTCCCCTGGGTGAGGCCCGGGAGCCCGAGGCAGGTGACACTGCACAGCCAGGCTCTCTCGTCACACCTCCGGCGGGCTGGTCTTCCCTGGGGCTCCTGCGAGCTCACTCCACATCCCGGTCAGAGCCTCTTGGTCCACCGGCCAGCCCCTGCAAAACACTCGCCCAGCAGAAGCCGGTTTCTGTGAAGTCCGCAGGCCGTTAGACGCGAGAGGTTTCCCTTTAAGGAACGGCGCACAAAATTGGCCCGTGAATCCTCTGCCCTGCAAGCCTCCCAGGGAGTTGAGTGGAAGCAGCCTCCCAGGGACAAACCCCAAGCAGAGGACACTGAGACTCATGTCTCCAGCTTGGGAGGGCCAGGGGCCAACTGGTCTCCGGGCGCGACCGTCCTGCCGGGTCCTGGGATTCAGAGGGGACGCGTCTTGCTCGGGGTTACTTACGTCTCCCTCCCTCGCTTGGGACAAATATTCAAGGACGGTCAACCTCCTTCACCCACGAGCACCCACTCTGTGCCGGGCGCTGGGGATGCGTGAGCCATGGCCCTGCCTCTCAGGGCCACAAGGTGGAACAGACCACTGCTGTGGGCAGGACTGGGCACCATGGCCCAGGAACAGGAAGAGTCTCTCCCACACCCCCTCCTCTAACCCGGGGGTCTTTGAGTTCTACAGATGGGGAAACTGAGGCAGAGAGAACTGCAACACCTTGCCCACACCACACACCTGGTCGACTAGATTTGAGCCAAACTACGCACCCACTGCTGCCACGATGGCCTCGTGGGGGCGTGAGGTCAGAGAGGGCTCAGCCGGAGCAGGTGACGTCTGTGCGTGAGCTCACCTAGGAGACTTTCTGGAGGCGGAAGGCAGGGAGAACAGGGACGTGGCGGGCGGGGTGGGCAGTGGCGGACGTTGACCCTGCAGGAGTGTGGGAGAGGAGCGTCGGAGTGTCCGCCCGGGCTGGCCGTGCGCCCGTGGACGTGCCTCCAAGAGCCCCGAACCCGGTGTCCTCTAGCATCACGCGCGTTTATGACTGTCCATAAAACAGCCGGTGCCTGGGAGCTGCAGCTGGGGACCCCGCCCTGTGCCCTTTAGATCCCCAAGAACGTGCTGGGTCAGGAACCGGGGCAGGGGAGAGGAGGCTCTGCGACGCGACGGGGAGGGGACCTTGGGCAGGCCTCTCTCCATGTGCCTCGGTTCCTTATCTGGGACACGGAGTCCTCGTAGGGTGGCTTGGGAGGATGGGATGCGTTGTTAGACATTCAGGGCTTGTCCCGGAGTGTCCTGTGAGTGCTGGGTGGTGTTTTGCTGCTGTGGCACGGATCGGGACGCCGTGGGTGTCTTATTGCTCGGCCCGCTGAGTGTCCCTCCCGCAGCCTCTCTGTAGTTCACTCCTACCCTGGGTCCCTCATGCTGAGTCGGTGGCTTATCTCTGGAGATGCCTCCGGCCCTTGGAGGGAGCTGGTGCCTGGACAGGCCGTCCGCCGTCCCCTGAGCTCATGAAGCCTCATAACCGGATTCTTCCATCTCCGCTGTCTGTGCAGGGGACGCAGGCAGCCTGGAGTTTCTCCCCATCAGATAATTAAATTCCTTGTGTATTTATCAGGTACAAGAACACGCGGTGCCACTTGCTCCGTGGGGAGCAGCTCCATGCGTCCTCAGCCTCCCACGCGTTGGTCTCAGAGCAGGACGGGGTGGATCTGCAGCTCAGGGTGGGCTGAGTGCTGCAGGGAGTCACCACGGAGGCTGGACGCTGTCCTCAGATGCCACACGCCCAGAGCACCACATGGCACAGATGGAACCGCTGAGGTGTGATGGAGAAGGCCGGATGGCAACTTAATGGGCCCTGATCTGCGCACCCAGCCTGGCTTCCAGAAGTTTCTGAGTCCTTAAAGAACAATACGTACCTCCTAGGGCTATTTTGAACATTTTATGAGATAATGCTCCAAAAACTCTTAGCACAGGTCTTGACACAGGGCCAGTTCTCGGGAATTTGTGTTAGGATGCACCAACTTCCTTCACAGATGGACCAGTGAGTGTCTGTTAACTTGCCTGTGTTTCCCACCAGGAAGATGCGACCCCACCGGTTTATCCATCTACATGTTTCCTGGTCCTGCATGTCCTTCCCCCTTTGCTGCTAAATTGCCGCACCTGCTCTAGAAAACACCAGGCACGCAGCGGGAGCTTCCCAAGGGGGGCGGATATTTCTGATAGAAAATGGACTGGGTTGGTATTATGAGTCTGTTTATTCACTGGACCCTTGCCTGCCGCATCATTTCTTTCCTTAGGTCTAATGTCTGTCAGGAGCTGCCTCTGTGCTGGTTTAAGTAACTCTGGGGGCCGGGAACAGTGGCTCATGCCTGTAATCCCAGCATTTTGGGAGGCTGAGGTGGGAGGACCAGCCTGGGCAACAGAGTGAGACCTCATCTCTACAAAAAATTTTAAAAAAACTTAGCCAGGCATGGTGGCATGTGCCTGTGGTCCCAGCTACTCAGGAGGCTGAGGTGGAAGGATCGCCTGAGTCCAGGAGGTTGAGGCTGTGGTGAGCCATGAACATGCCACTGCACTCCAGTCGGGGTGACAGAGTGAGATCTGGACCCACAAAAAATTTTTTAAAAACAAACAAAAAACCCCCCAAAAAACCTTTGGGGAGGGAGGCTGGAGGACTTGGTGGGTGAGCCAGATTTCAGACTGTGTCCTTCGTGGTGTGCTTAATCTCCTTGAACTGGAGATTCCCCACGCTACCACACAGGCAAGCACACCCAGCAAATCAGCCCCAGACTTCCTGGGCCGAGGAAGCCGCGTGGGCAAACGCACCCCGGCATGTGCCAAGGAGAAGCGTGAGGAAGCATCTTTATGCTTGGGGGTGAGTTGAACTGGAGCACTTACCCTGGCCCAAGAAGCCAGCCCAACAGAGCTGCAAAGAGCCGCCCTTTCCAGTGTTCGGGAGCGAAGGGCTGGTGGCTTTGCAATCCTGATGGCTCTGAGGACTAGGCTAGCGCAGAGAGGGGATAGCTGTGTGCTCGGAGACTGCAGACATGCTTGTTCTTGCACACGAGAGGTCACTGTGACAAAGATAGAGAGGCCAGGAGACTGCTGCATCCTCCAGACCTAGGAACGCACCCCCAGGGCTCTGCCACTTGGCGGGGCGGGGATGACTCAGACCGTCCTGTGATGGCCCCGGCTCCTGGGCCAGGGATGCCAGCCACCCTGTGATTTGGTCACCCTGGCCCTCTTAGGAGGTCCTGCAGTCATGCCTTTCTCTGACAGTTGACGGGTATTCCTGGGGGAGGATGCTGGCACAGAGGCTATGGGTCGTACTCAGAAGAACCACTTCCATGGCTAAAACCGGATCTCAGGACACACAAGAGCAGCTTCTCAGAGGAGAAAGTCGGACATCCCCTACCTGGATCAGGAGCAAGAGTGTCCAAGCCCCTAACTGTGCACAAACACGGTGTTTACCAAACAGCTCTGCTCCTGGCCAGCCCAGACCAAGTCTACAACCTGAAGGGGGAAGAGGACCCACCGTGAAGCCACTTTTAAGATCCATGGTTGTCCCCAGTCCCCTCCGAATCAATGGCTCAGACTGCAGTTATCCAGTTGCAAGATTTAAAAAAAAATTTATTTTAAAGACATGGGGTACAATTCAGGGTTAGGTATACAAGTGATCTTTTTATTTTAAAGATTTTTTTTTTTTGAGTCAGAGTCTCCCTCTGTCACCCAGACTGGAGTGCAGTGGCCGCTCCCGGCCACTGCAGCCTCGACCTACTGGGCTCCGGCGATCCTTCCGCCTCAGCCTTCTGAGTAGCCGGAACTACAGGCGCGCACTACCACGCCCGGCTAATTTTTGATTTATTGTAGAGACAAGGTCTCACAAAGTTGCCCAGGCAGATCTCGAACCCACGGGCTCAGGCAATCCACTGGCCTTGACCTCCCAAAGTGCTGGGATTACAGGCTGAGACACTGAGCCCAGCTGGTGCAAGATTTTTTTTTTTTTTTTGAGTCGGAGTCTCACTCTGTTGCCCAGACTGGAGTGCAGTGGCCGCTCCCGGCCACCGCAGCCTCGACCTGCTGGGCTCCGGCGATCCTTCCGCCTCAGCCTTCCAAGTAGACGGAATTACAGGCATACACTACCACGCCTGGCTGATTTTTTTATTTATTGTAGAGATGAGGTCTCGCCTGCCCAGGGGGGTAACGGACCCGCGGGCTCAGGCAATCCACTCACCTCAGCCTCCCAAAGGGGCGGGATTACAGGCTGAGCCACCGAGCCCGGCTTGCAAGGTGTTTTAAAGAGAAGCAGCTGCCCATCAGCACCCCTGGTTCAGGCCCAAGGTACAGAATGTGGTGTGATGGGTGTGCCCGCTCTGGCAGGTGTCCTAGAGGGCCGACTCTCTCCTTTGCACCCGAACCTGTGGGGCTTTGAACTCAGGGCCCAATCATAACCAGAGCTCGAGTTCCTCTTCCTCTGCCCTGAAGAGCTCAGACTCAGAAAGATTCAATACATTTCCCTGAGAAACATTCACGAGCTTGCCTCAAATTATAGAAAATATTGTGTGGACACATTCACCTAAGAAGATCAGTCCTGCACGGGGCACGTAGTAGGTTCTCAGGATATTTGTGGGATGAATCTGACTCCAGGAATCCCTACCTCTGAGGACCTCCAGGGGCCAGCCACCTACCTCCTTCCAGGTCCTGAGAACAAAGGCTGTGACTCGGGAACATGAGGTTCCCAAGGACAAGGACCTGGGCTTTTGTGGGACCTGGATGTGGGCCCAGGCAGCTTTTTGTTCAGATGTCCAAGGCTGGAGTATGCATGTCCCCGCCCAGTAAACACAACATTCACACACATCAGCGAGGAACAGAGCACATGTTGGTGCAAATGCAAGAGCAAACAGGCCACGAGGTTCAAGCCCTTTCATGACTAATGCATAGAATTTTATTCTGCAGGAGGGGCTCTGTAAGTAGCCCTTAGACCTGCTGACTCTCCGAGCCCTGTCCCTGAAGTCCATCCCTTCCCTGTGGGAAGGTCTGAGGCTCTGCAATTCTGGGAGACTGTGACCTTGAGGCCCCGGACCCTGGGGCTGGGTTGTCCCAGGATCAAGAATACAGATAGTGCCAAAAAAAGTATACACATTTTAAGAAAGGAAAGACTGTATTAAATTGGTAATAATACATACCAAGAACAGAAGATGGATACAAGTCACATTTGACTTCTGCAATGACGAGAGGCTCTCAGAGTGGTTTCCAGCAGCATCAAATTCTTCTGATGATGGCAAACTAAAATTAATATAGAGAGAACATCCCTTAAAATGAACATACAGTTTTTTGGCACCTCCGGTGTAATAATAGTAGCTTCTGTGCAACAACCACCACCTACTTCTGTTGCATGTGCTTTAGGTACAATAATCCTTCTAGTTACTTACTCTGCAAGGTGTGTTTGTGGGTCCATTTAGCAGTCGAGATAGCTGGCCCTCAGAGAGGTTGAGCACTTTTCCCGAGATCACACAGTTGGTAGAACTGAGATGACGCCTCGTCTCTCTCTGGTCAGTTGAAGGCAAAAATAACTCCAAATCTCCCTCCTAGTTTACATTTAGAGCAGAAATGGAAAAAAGAGGGGCGAGAAGGGGTCATGACAGGGTGTCCAGTACCAGCGATGGCAGTTAAGTCTGTTAGGACTCGCAGAACCAAACCGACACCCGAACGAAAGGGAGTCTTGCAGACATTCGCTGCCATCAACAAACGAAGGAAATGCCGAGTGCCCCGTGTGCGGGTTACAGGCTTGGCCGGGACCCTTGTTCTACTGAGTGCTCTCCCAGTTGATGAATCTTCATCCAAAGAGAGAGACGGAGACTTGGTGTTGTTTGAGAAGGAGCATTCGGTTCAGTTTAACGAACATTTTCCACATACCTACTGTGGGCCAGGCTTGACACTAGGCGCTGGGCACCCTGAAAATAAGGTGAGGACCCTGCCTGGAGCTAGCGAGGGAGGAAGACAGAGATCAAGGATGGAGAATTAGAGATCAAAGCCCTGGACATCTGTCTCTTCCAATACAGCCCAGCTGGGAGTGGGTCCAGGAAGGCCTTACCCCCCGACAGTCCAGCTGGGAGTGGGCCTGGGAAGGACTCACACCCAGGCTGGGCCCTGGCCAGCCCATGACCCCCCCACCATTTGGGCGTGACGGAAACAGACGGCCTCTGGTCTCGTGCCCTGGCGTCCTGCCCGGGTTCTGGAGGAAGTTGCCTGCCTGGCTTCAAAGCCCGAGACCCACCCTTTCCTCCAGGGCTGGCCTTGCCATCAGTGCTGCCCAGGGGCCCAGGGCTGGTGGATGCCAGGTCTGGGCCTGGACACCAAAACAACATGGTCTTCCTCCTCCCTGATTCCTCCGCTTGTGTGGCAGATAGTGGTCCCTTCTGAAAGCTCGCAGACCCACTCTGTACTGGCGGGGGCAATGCCTCACCTCTGAGCCACCATGGCCTTCCTTCCAGTGTTTCCTCCTCTTCTGGGCTCCCAGACAGCTCTCCCTGCTGTCTGCAGTTCTTTCTATCCTGGCCCTTCAGTTTCCAGGCCCTCGGCTGAGATCCCAAACCTGGCTCATCTTCTGATTTGCCTGGTGGGCTTCTCAGAAACACCTGCTCCTGGTGCTACCCCTGAGAATGTTTCCAAAGGTTTAGGGAAGGCTTGGAAATCTGCTTTTTTGAGAGCTTCTTCTGTGATCTTGGTATCAAATCTGGCTTGAAACCACACAGTAGTAAGATGCATGTCCCAAGTTGGGCTCCCTGAATGCACATTTCTCTGGACTGTATCTCTCTGGTGAAATGCTTTTGAGAAACTTTGGATAGAAAACCATCCTGTTGGGGAGATTTGTGATCATGGTGACGTATTAAATAATCTGATGAGCCTTCACAAGAGATGACTATGGTTTAAAGGTAAATAAACCAGCTCCTTTGAGGAGAAGAAAATTTTTCCTTTCATGACTATGTTCTCTAGGACTAGAGTGGGAGGTTTTTCTCCAGAACTTTCCTTTCTTCTTTCCTCTTTTCTATCCGAACATTCCTACCCAGTGTCTGTTTTTTCCAAGGATGTCATGGGGTCATTAGGGAAGAATGACTGGAGAAATTAGAGCTGCACAATTAATTACATCATTAGTGAGTTCTTACCACCAAGGTAAAATAATTTTGTGATTCATTTAAAATATTTGTATTTCCATCAAGCTTTTAAGCTGGTGATCTTAACATTAGAAATAACAAAACTTGAAACAGATGGAGAAGGAATTTTTTTAGGGAAAGATGGGCTTTTGAGAGCACATGATTCACTAATTCATTCAACCATCAAACTGCCAACCAAACAATCATCAACCATTAAACAACCAACCAACAACCAACCAACCAGCCAACCATCAATCACCAACAACCACCCAACCAACCACCAACCAATCACCAAACACCAACTAACTACAAATAACCAATTACCTCACCACCAACAACCACCAATCACTAACCAACTACCAACCAATCACAAACCAACTACCAACCAACCTCCAATCATCAAACACCAATCACCAACCAGTCAACCACCAATCACCAATCAACCACCACCCAGACCAACCCAACCACCAACCAACAAACTAATCTTCCAACCACCAATTAACCACCAACCACCATTCAATCAATCACTAATCACCAACCAGTCATCACTCATCAACCAACCACCACCCAACCAATCACTACCCAACCAACCACCAATCACCAACCAGTCACCAATCATCAACCAGCCACCACCCAACCAACCACCAACCGCCAACCAATCACCAGCCAACCACCAATCACCAATCAACCACCACCCAACCAACCACCAACCAACCTTCCAACCACCAATCACCAACCAACCACCAACCATCACACAACCAACCACCTATCAGCAACCAACCACCAACAAACCAACCAACCACCAACCAACCAACCACCATCCAATCACCAACCAACCACAGATCACCAATCAACTACCAACCAATCATCAACCAACCACCAACCAACCAACCACCAACCAACTAACAACCAACCAACCAAATGACAGTCAAGAACCACCACCCATCCAATCCCCAACCAATCAACGACCACTCAACCAACCACTCAACCAACTACTAGTCATCAACCACCACCCAACCAACCACCAGTCACCAATCACCAACCAGCCACCAACCACCAACCACAACCACCACCCACCCAACCAACCAACTGCCAATCATCAACCACCCAACCAACCACCCATCAATTGCCAACTACCAACCAACCACCAACCAACCAACTAAACAGCAGCCAACCAACAGTCAGTCAACAACTAACCTTCACCCAGTCAATCAACCACCAATCACCAATGAGCTAACTACCAACCAACAAACCACCAGTCACCAACCAACCACCAACCACCAACCATCCACCAGCTACCAACAAAGCACTACCCAACCAACCACCAACCAACCAACAACCAATCAACCAACTACCAACCAACCATTACCCAATCACCAACCAACCACCAACCAAACAACCACCAACCAACCAACCAACTGCCAACCAACAACTGCCAACCAACTGCCAACCAACAAACCACCACCAACCAACCACTAACCAACCAACCACCAGCCAACCAACCACCCTCCCACCCACAATCATTTATTGAATGTCTATTATACGTACAGAAATCTACAAGGCACTAGCTCAAAATCATGTCACTTCTGGTGAGACTCTGGAGTGTTAATGGATTGGAAGTCAGGGCTATTGTTAAGGTGTACAGTTCAGTGGAAAGAAGAGACAGAAAAATTAGTCCTCAAGCACTACTTAAAAGCTGCTTCAGATGGGCTGGGCTATCTCTTTGAAGATTACATTTTAAGTCATCTCAAATGAGTCTACTTAAAAGTAGGCACCTAGTGATATAATCGTTGGATCTTCTGATGTCAAACTGTTACGTTTGAATCAGGACTCATATTTGTGTGCACAGGAAAGTTACTAACTTTTGGGTACCTCAGTTTCCTTACCTGTAACGAGATTGTTTTATGGATTAAGCAAGATAATAAATATAAAGTGCTTAGGAAAAGACCTGGTGTATACTATAGGCTCAATATATGCTATTATTGTTATTAGTCTGTTGCTAAGACAGTGTAAAATTTAGGAGAGTTCGGGGCCATACCCGCTGGTGGTCAGGTGGTAGAGCCCAGACGACAGGGCTCTGTGAAGAGAAACGTGTTCACTCTTGGGTCACAAGCTGGGCTGAAGGCTACCTACTGGCTGTGTGGCCTTGGACGAAACATGGAACCTCTTGGGGCTCCCACTTCCTCATCTGTAAAACAAGGAGGAGAGCCCTCTTTTGTCTCTCACTAAGGGAGGGCTTGGTAAAGCAACTGCAAATCGTCTTCCCATCCTTCCTTGGAGGGAGGCCCAAGGACCCAGAGAGACTGGTCCAGGCAAGGACGAGAGCAGAGTGGGAGGGGGCACCTTCCGGGCTGGGCCCCTCCTGGTGAGTCGGCAGGTGCTGACGGCGACTCAGTGAAGCAGAGGTGAAGAAGAGCTGGGAATGCAGCAACCCTGAGGACTGTTCCCTTTCCTCCCTCCCTCCCTCTCCTCCTTCCTCTATTTCCTTTCTCTTTCATCCCTCTCTCTCCTTTTTAAACGACTTTTTTTTCGGATTATAGGAGTCACCTGGATAAGGTGGAAATCTCCATCCTAAGTGACCTGGTTCAGAAACAGAAAACCAGCTACTGTATGTTCTCACTTACATGCGGGAGCTACATGGCCCAAAGACAGAAAAAATAGATGCTGGGGGCACCAGAAAGGAGGGAGACGGAGGGGGCTTGGGGCTCAGAAATTACTTAGGGGGTACAGTGTCCACTCTCTGGGGGAATGGGCCAACTGAAACCCATCCAGTATGCAGTGGGGCAACACAACAAACATGCGCGTGTACCCCTTGAAGCTACGCTAAAAACGGGAAAGAAAGAAGTCACCGTCTCAGACACCTCGGGAACACACAAGTCACACGTCCTCCCACCCCACGGCCTCTCCACGAGGCGCTCTCGGCTGTGCGCCCTGGGCTTCTCCCATTCTGTCCCGTCCTTCTCTGTCCTCGTGGATGGCGGCACTTGCTCCCATCTCCCGAGCAACCTGGGATGGGGCGTCCACGGCCTGGAGGCCAGGCACAACCAAGGGAGAGAGGCAGGGGACGCTCCCCTCTTGCCCTTGGCTGGACATTCTGAAGAGGACCCTTCACGCGTGCTCAGAAGGGCTCCGCCGTGCAAGCTCTCACTGCCTGCAGCACGGACCGATGTGGTAGCATGTCATTGGGTGGCTTCTCTTGCTGTCCTGTTGGTCTGATTCACTCCCAGCCCCCACCTATTTCTAGAATTACGTCCCAAAGTACACTGCCTGTCTTGAGCCGAGCCCATGCCTCAGGCTCTGCTTTCTGGAGTGAATCTGAGCCAAGATGACAATAACCACTCACTGTGGACAGTCTGGAAAATAAGGCAAGCCCATCAGAGAAAATAGCCATCACCAAAGGATTCCCGCACCCAGGTGTGAGCCGGTATGTTTTCTTTATTCTTTGAACTATACATGATAGCATAATTGCAGGATATATAGGATGACATCTTACTTTTTAAAAATGAGCATTTAATTGTGAATGGTCATCAAAAGTGGTTTCCGACAATTTTGTATTGGCTGTGTCAGCCATAATTTATCTAACCATTACCCCATTGTTGAAAATTATGGTTGCTCCAACACTCGATTGGTATAAATAAAACTGAGAAGAATATCATGATACACAGCATTATCCATATTTCATAACTTCCCAAGGAGTGTCTTAGAAGTGAAATGATGGATTGAAGGTCATGGGCATTTTTAAGACTCTGGAGACAGGGTGCTGGTTTGCTTTCAAGGTCAGGTATGCCTTTCACACTTTTGCCAATGGCAAGGGTGAGGTGAGACAGGTACCTTCACACTCTGCTGGCAAGAGTTCATAGGCATGCATATGTAATTTTTAATTTATTTAATTTTATTAATTTTTTAAGCCAGAGTGTCACTGTTACCCAGGCTGAAGTGCAGTGGCACGATCATGGCTCACCACAGCCTCTACCTTCTGGGTTTAGGTGATCCTCCCACCCGAGCCTCTTGAGTAGCTGGGACTATAGGTGGAAGCCACCACACCTGACTAATTTTTGTATTTTTTTTTTGTTAGAGACGAGATCTCATTATACCGCCCAGGCTGGTCCTGAACTCCTGGGCTCAAGCAATCCTGCCTCTGCCTCCCAAAGTGGTAGGATTCCATGCGTGACCCACTGCGCCAGGCCACATAGTAATTTTAGAATTACTGTTAAAAAAGAGAAACTTTTGCACAGCCTCGCTTTCCAGAGGACAAAGGATCTTTGCCCTTGTCTGGGGAGACCAAAGATTGTGACTTCCCTCACAGGCATTCTCTTTTGCTCTCTCCCTTGTTCATGCTGATAAAGGCTGGCTGCCATGTTGTAGGACGCCCGGTGGAGGGGACCATGTGACAAAGACCCAAGGGAGGCCCCCACCCCCACATCCTGGGAGGAGCCAAGGTTCTGGGTCCCATAGCCCGTGAGAAACTGCATCCTGTCAACCACCATTGAGCAGAGCATGGAGTTGGACTTTCCATCAGCTGTGCCCGCAGGTGGGTCTGTAGTCCCATTTGGACACCTCGATTTCAGCCTGTGAGAGATCTGCTGAGCTACACTGGCATTCCTGACTCACAGGGAGATAAGTGTTGCTACCAAATTACAGACGACTCACACACATGGTGATCTCAGGGTCCCTTGGGGGATTCTCCTTTTAGTCATTGCTGCCATCAACACCATCCCAGCCCTCCACATGGGTCATGCCCATTCGGGTGCTGGTCAAAGCCAAGACCGTTGGCGTTCAACCTTGGATGATCACTGTAATCACCTCGAGAACTTAAACAGAAAACCGATGCGTGGCGTCCACCCTGGCACTTCCTGGTCAAGTGTTTTGGAGTTTGGCCTGGGCTGTGAGGGTCTGAACGCCACCGCCCCCCCCCCCGGAGATTCCAGTGTGGAGTAGTGTTTGATGACCATTGGTGTAGACAATGCCCTCCCCTCAGCCCCTCTTTCCACAGATAAACTCTTCAAAGTACAGTGAATCCTCCTCATTCATGGATTCTGTACTTGCCGATTCACCTGCTTGCTAAAACTTATCTGTAACCTTGAAATCAATACTTTAAATGATTTCAAGTCATTTGCAAACACGTGAAGAGTGGCACAAAGTTTGAGTCGTCTGACAAGGGGACCCTCTGCCTTCCTGTTTCAACACACGTGTTCTCTTCATGGTCTGTTTAGTGGCACATTTTCTGCATTTTTGTTTGTGATTTCACTGTTTACACTGGCCCCAAGACAATTAAGACTCTTTGAGGTGGAAGCTAGGCATTGTTTTTTTTTTAAGTTCCTGAGGCTAACACCCAAAATTGAAAGTCAACAGCCTTTGCTTTGAACAACAACAGAGTGGGATGGTCTATGTGGAGGGCTGGAAGAAAACCCCAAAGGAAGAAAACCCCAAGGCATCATCCTATACAAGGGGGACCCAAAAAACCCTGGAATTAGTTACTAAAAATTGTGTAGCTATTCTTACATGTTTAAACTTGAGTCACCTTCAAAGGGCTCTCCAGCTGATGCAATACACCTGTCAAAATGCTTTTCCCACTGCTCAAAACAGTTTTTGAACTTGTCAATTTTGATGCCTTTCAGTGCTTCCGCCATATTCTGTTTCTCCGTTTCCACATCAGCAACACGTTTCTCTTTGAGGATTTTTTTTTTCAGCCAGGGAAACAAACAAACCAAAAAGTCTCACTTGGGAAGAGATTGGGTGAATGGGGAGGGTGGGGCATGGCGGTCGTGCTGGTTTTGGTCAAAAACTGCTGAACCCTCAGCATAGTAAGGGCAGGCATGCTGGCAAATCACCCTCATGAAATAAAGGAGCACATCAAAAGAGTCTCCAAAAAAAATTCACTGAAGCTCCGCACAACCTCTCACAATAATGCTAGCTGGTACACGGATGCCGATGGGTTCCTAAGAACACTTCCCTAGCTGGGGAAGCCTGTATTCCAAGGGGCCTGCCTTCCAAAAGATCGCTTCATTTTGGGGGAGTCCCCCTTGTATATTAATTATCTGTTGCTTGTTTGGAAGCACTGTCCAGTGTTCCTGGGCGCAATTTCCCAAGTGCCTTACAGAGGAAATACATGTTGAATAAACTTTGTGTAGTGCTATGGGCTGTGAGCTCAGTGTCAAAGGATCAACAATATATATTAAACGAAGTGGCTTTAAACAGAAAGACACACAAAACAAGGTTATGTATTGACTGGTTGACAAAAATGTTGCAAGCAGAGGCTCTCGGGAACTTAGGCCTGTGACTCCCCTGGGAGCAATGGGTCAGTACAGTCAGCCCTCGGTATGTGTGGGGGGGTAGCTTCCAGGACCCCCTCGGATGCCAGCATCTGCGGATATGCAAGTCCCTGATATCAAGCGGTGCAGTATTTGCGTGTCACCTACGTGCGTCCTTCCATATACTTTAAATCATCCCTAGCTTGTTAATCATGCTTAATGCAGCACAAATGGTGCTGAGATAGTTGTTATACTGAATTGTTTAGGGAATAATGACAAGAAGTAAAAGCCTGTGTATGTTCAGGGCAGCCACAACCCTCGTAGGCCTAATCACATTTCTCATCAGAGTCGGCTGATTCTGAGGGTCTGGAACCCGTGGATACGAAGGGTTAATTAGCTAGCAGTGTTCCCGACCACCTTAGAGAACATAAGTGCCGAGAATAACAAGAATCAACTGTAGTTTGTGTAGCACGAAGGGAGAACGAGAGGGATAAGTGAAGAGAACTCAAAAAACGCAAAACAGACCGGTTTACAGAGTCTGAGCTAACCCAGCATTTATTGACTGTTTACTCAGATATGTAGCTCTCAACTCTTAAACATTGCCGGAAGCTCAGACGTGTGGTCTGAAGCCTGTTCTCCTCCCTTCCACCCTCTCTTCACGGTTTGGGAGGAATGCTGATGCTTCCGCGGTCAAAACCAAAAGAAGCTGAGATCCTCTCTCAGTTCACCGCCAGCACTTCCTCGGAAAATTTTATTCCGTTTTTTAACAGAGACACGACACGTTGTAGCAACATGCACACGTCTATACAGTTGGATGGCTTTTTGCATATTGCACAACCATGAAATCACTACTTGGATATGGGTTTATTTATTTATTTATTTGTATAGGTTTAACTTTTCCTTTTTTTTTTTTTTTTCCCCAGTTGGAGTCTTACTCTGTCACCCAGGCTGGAGTGCAGTGGCACGCTCACGGCCACCCCAGAGTCAACCTGCTGGACTCTGGCAATCCTTCCGCCTCAGCCTTCCAAGCAGGTGGAACTACAGGCGTGCATTACCGTGCCTGGATAATTCGTTGGTTTATCCTATAGATGAGGTCTCACCAAGTAGCCAGGTCTGGTCTCGAACCCGCGGGCTTAGGCAATCCACTCTCCTCAGCCTCCCGAAATGCTGGGATGACAGACTGAGCCACCGAACCCGGCCTCACTTTTTCTAACTTTTACAAGTTTACTTTTTTTTTTGGAAATCATTTTCTGCTTATAAAAGTTGCAAAGATGGCACGAAGAATTCCTGAGTAGCCTCCACTCAGTTTTCTCAAAGGTGAACACCTTTTCCAATTGCAGCACAATCACAAAAACTGGGAAATTAATGGTGATGAAATGACACCACAGACCCTTTGCGAAATTTTAATTTATTTTTATTATTTATATTTATTTTATTTCATTTTTGTTTTATTTCATTTAGCGTAGGACTTTGGTTCCATAAACGCATTGTGGAGTGGTGAAGTCTGGGCTCTCAGGCCGCCCGCCATCCCCGCTACAGCACATCATGTCCTGTGGGTGACTTTCACCCCCTCCCCCACTTTCAGGACCCCGCTTTCTGGGTCTCCAATGTCCATTGTTCCATGCTATATGCCTTTGCAGACCGATGGCTTAGCTCCCTCTTATATGTGAGAACGTGTATGGAACGAGGTTTAGAACAGTCCTCTGCTCATGTTAGGTCCGAGGGACACACCTTATTACACCTGGCGAGTGACATCAGAAATGATCTCACCCTTAGGAGAGATATCGCCTCCCACACCCACACAGGGGTGCGGTTTTTCTCGTTAGGGCCCATTCACATGGCCATATATCGATGAAATATACGTGATAACACTCATATTGGAAGACAAAACAAAGCGTGCACACGGATAGGAAAAGAGGGATATTCTCTTAAACAAATATTGGTATTCTGGAACTAGCTGATTCTTTTGAAGCTGTTGCTTCAAGGATACACGCTTTGGACAAGGTAGTGTTTACCTCTTATCACTGGGAAAATATTTATGAAAGGTCACTTTAGCTGTAATAAAATTTACTGAAATCAATATCTTCTTAATAATTCTTGGCTCATAAATATTTTGATACTGTTTTGGGGAGTCCAATGTGTGCAGTGTGTGTTCCCATCAGATATAGCAAGATTTCTGAGGTGACTTTTTTTTAGGTTGGGGTCTCAGTCTGTCATCCGGGCTGGAGTGCAGTGTCTTGCTTGTGGCCACTGTGGCCTCAGCCCACTGGGCTTGGTAGAACCTTCGGCCTCAGCCTCCCTAGTAGCAAGAACCACAGGCGTGTGTCACCTAGTCTGGCTAATTTTTTGATTTAATGTAGAGACGAGGTCTCTCCATGTTGCCCAGGCTGGTCTCGAACTCCTGGACTCAGGCAGTCCTCTTGTCTGGGCCTCTCAAATTGGTGGGATTACAGGCGTGAGCCACTGTGCCTGGTGCGAGGTGACTTTTATTCATACTTGTCTTCTGTGGATTTATGACCAGCTTTTATTTGAACAAAATTGCCTACCAAAGCAGTTTGTGAAGATGTTTGCCAAAAAATCCTTTTGTTATAGGTGGTATACAGTCTTTTTCTTTTTTTTAAGGGTTAGGGCTTTGCACCTTGCTTAGAAGCTTTCTGCTGTGCAGGGACCCAGAGCAGCCCCTGCTGTGTCAATTGAAAGGACCACCTTTAAAGGCGAATAGCCTACTTCCTCCTCCCAGGGAAGGACTTTTCCACCCTGAGCTCACTACTGACAGAGTTGTCCTGGCGACAGAGAAACAAATTGAAGAAGTGCTGATCGCTGATCTGCAGGCCAAGTGAGCTCATCACCACCTTGACTCACAGAGATGACAGGTGCACACCTGCTTGGGGCGCCTTCTTCGGGAGGTTTGGGAGGGGGAGGGTTGCCACGGTGATGGGCAGTCAACAGAAGGAGGCCAGGGAAATTCGGTTTATGAAATATGAGTCTTGAAGGGAGAGAGGGCTGGTAGGGAGGAGGAGGGAGAAGAAGCCAGTGGGAGGGTTTGAAGGCCTGGAGGTGAGGGGCTTTCGCGTGGGTGTGACAATTTGGCTGGTCCGGGGCCAGAAACCACAGCTGGTGGCTGTAGACAGTCAAAGCGAGTCAAAGTGAGCTGGTGACCTGGAGGGGGTGAGGAGGTGGCGGGCTTGCCCCCCACTTCTGTCTTGGGGCCCTTGACAGTTCTTTCGGGATTGGGTTTGAGCGTGGGTGTCCTCATGGGACTTTGGTGAGCTGGAGGTGGGGAAGGGGTGGACTGTGTGGGGGTCGGTCACCACTCAGCAGATGGTCTCTGGTGGCATCTTAAGAAGTGAGGTCAGCAGTGGGTTCTCCCAGACCAAGATGGGGAGTATCTGGGATTCAGTGGCCTCTTTTTTTTTTTTTTTAGAGTTGTAGTCTCACTCTGTCACTCCAACTGGAGTGCAGTGGCATGCCCCTGGCCACCGCAGACTCGACCTGCTGGGCTCCGGCGATCTTTCCACCTCAGCCTTCCAAGTAGCCGGAATTACAGGCGTGCGCTACCACACCCGGCTGATTTTTTGGTTTATTGTAGAGATGAGGTCTCGCTGCCCAGGCGGGTCTCGAACCCACGGACTCAGGCAATCCACTCACCTCAGCCTCCCAAAGGCGCGGGATGACAGGCTGAGCCACCGAGCCCGGCTTGGAACACATTTAAAAAAATCTAGACCATTTTCAGTGGGCAGCATGTTTGGTTCCATGTTTTTGCTATTGTGAATAGTGCTGCAACAGACATGCATGTGCAGATATCTTTTTTGTAGAGTGACTTAAGTTCCTCTAGGTATATTCCCAGAAGGGGGATTGCTGGGTTCCTTTTCTTTTGGACATGAGGTTTTGCTCTGTCACCCAGGCTGGAGCGCAGTGATGCCATCAAAGCTTGCCACAGCCTTGACCTCCTGGGCTCAAGTGATCCTCCCTCCTGAGCCTCCCTGTGGCAGAATGTGGCAAACGTTCAAATATATTTCTTGTATGATTGAGTGAACGAACGCAGAAACACACGAGTAGCTGCTTCGGGGTCAGCAGTTGGCCCCATGGCAATCACCTGGGATGACAAATTGTCTCCCACTAACCCCGTGGCAGAAAGGGGGACTGGTAGCAGTTAAAGGTATTTCCTTTTGAAAGTCAGGCTGCAAGCTTTAAAGACCCGCCAGGCCCGTTTTGTTTAAAAAAGCCAAGTAGCCAAGGACTGGTGGCTTTCATGGAAAGGCAAATGAATAATAATTCACAGACTTATCCAAAACCCCTCTTTTGTAGTTGATGCTTTACAACCCTGCATGCAGACCCTGCTGCCCTGCAGTTCTTGGAGACCATTTGTTCTTTGAAAGATCTGAATTTTCCGAACACCACCTTGTAAATTCCAAAGAGAATGTATAATCGCTCAACACGACCCCCTCCCTTACCTAAACCAAGGTATAAGACCCCTCTTCTTCCATTCTGCAGGGCTCTACCTGGAAGCGTTAGCCCATGGCTGGCTCAATAAAGTTGCCACTTCCTAGAATAGTCTTGGTGTCACGATCTCTCTGTTTTCCCGCGACATCCCCAGTAACTGGGACCACAGATGCACGCCGCTAGACCCAGCTAATTTTTTGCTTTTGTTTTTGTAGAGATGGTGTCTCGCTGTGCTGCCCAGGCTGGTCTCAAACTCCTGGGCTCACGTGATCCTCCTGCCTTGGCATGAGCCACCATGCCCGGCTGTGACGCTTGTGTGTGTGTGTGTGGAGACACTGAGCTCTGCGGGGTCTTTGGAGGCTGAGTCTGAGCTCTACAGTTCGACCAGCCTCACCCTCATAATCCTCTCCAGCACTGTGAATCGAGCCTGAGATCCTTCCTGGCCCCTCCCGGGTGTCTCATCCCACCTGCCTGGGCAGGCCTGTCTGAACAGCCACCCTGAGTCACTCCACTCCATCGGAGCAGCTCCGATTGGGGGTGGGTCCCCCGACAGGCAGGAGCCCTAAGCCCCTTGCGTCTGCATCGAGGAAATCCGGAAATCCAGTCACTCGGAGCCCGTCTTCCCCCAGGGCAGGACAGAACGCATGCTTGTCAGTAGATGAATGTGGACAGTGGGGCATGGGGTGGGTGGGAGAACATTTGTCATTGTGCTCAGCCCAGAACTTTCCAAATGTTCAGGCCAATCGCTCAGGCTCGCCTGTGCCTTGGATGTCTGACTAGTGCCTCAAAAGCTTCCTCCACAGGTGTTTTTTTTAAAAAAAAAAGACCCAGAGTGGGCACAGTGGCTCACGTGTGTAATCCCAGCACTTTGGGAGGCTGAGATGAAGGATCGCTTGGGCCTGGGAGTTCGAGGCCAATCTGGGCAACATAGTGAGACCTTGTCTCCTCAAAAAGAAGAAGAAGAAGAAGAAGAAGAAAAAAAGACCCAAGGCAGGGTAACTTACATACCGAATTCCTTCTAGATACCTTCCTGCTCAGCCTGGAGGGGGTTGAGCGAGCCAGGGAGGAGGGCTTGAGACTCAGCGGGGCGGTGAGGGTGATGGGATACTGAGTTTCTCACACTGAATTGCTCAGTCTGTTGGAGACAGCAGGGAGCCTCAGAGGCTTGCAAGCCTGGGTGACCTCATCTGACTGCGGTTTGGAAGGTCACAGTGGCTGGCGTGAGGACGGAAATGGAGGCTTGGAGGCCAGCTAGAGGTTGCTCCGATGACCCTGGCTGTGGCCGTGTTGGGTGGGTGAAGGGACAGAGGGAGGTGGGTGGAGTTGCTGCACTCAGCCTGCCGAGAAGGTACCCACGGGCCCAGCAGGGTGTGGTACGACTTGGGCTTTGTTCCTTGATGGCATCTCTGTGGGCCTCTATGAGGCGGATGGGGCAGCCTGGGTCCTGCCCTCAGATGCGCACTGTGGCACAAGTTGGGGCTGTGTCTGAAGCTCCCCGAGGAACCAAGGGAAAGGTGCCCGCTGGGCTCAGTGCAGAGACTTTAGTGGCCAAGGCAGGCTGGCATTCTAGTGGGGCCAGTGTTCCACCCAAGAGCCGGGACTTTCGGGAAGACCAGCCTCTCCAAGATGCCAGGGACAAGGGGCTGGGGAGGGGGAGACCTCCAAACAGACCGGCTGCCTCATGGGGACTGGCTGGGCCCACGCCACTGCCAGAGCTGAGCCGCCTGTATCCAACCCCGAGGTGGTCCGACCGGCAGCCTTCTGAGGCGTCCTCCTGATGGATTTATGGGCGTGGGGCCAGGCCTGGACCTTGGAGGGCCACAGAGTGCCTTGGCTGCCTGGGGAGTATGGAATTCCTTCACAACCAAGCTTCCGACCCCCCCGGACTCCTCTGAGCAGGGACACTCTCAGGGCCCGGGAGAGAATCCCTACAACCCCCCCTCAGTTCCTCCCATGCCCAGCTGTTTCTGGCATCTCTGCCTGGTGGAACTCCGCAGGGATGCCACTCCCTGAGAGGCCCTGCAGACCTCACTGGGGACTGCAGCAATGACCTTCCAGCCTGTCCTGACTGGGGCAGTGAGTGGGACAAAGACGGGATGCAGAAGCCGGGTCAGCAGGGCAGCCCTGGCCAACTCAGGAACACGGCCAACCCCACAGACCTCCAGCTCAACTCTGTCTGGCTTTGCTCAGCTGGGAACACTTGGCCAGCCGGGCCTCCCTCACCCTTGGCCATAGGGTGCCGGAGAGCAGGTGGGGAAGCGAAATAGACAGAGAAGCCCACCTGTGCTATCGCCGTAACTCTGAGCCTACTGACCACCCACACGCTTATTTTATATTCTCGTCTGTCTCCTACTTTCTGTTGGAAAACTGCACGTTGGCAAAAGCAAATAGAGCAGAGCAACATGCTTCGACAGACACAATCCTCAGTAATGCCAAGTTCATGACTGACCTCATGATGCCAACATTCCCGGTGTCCCCCGCTGCCTTGGCAGACCTGACAGCAGCCCCCTCCACCCCTGACTCCACAGCATGTCACCCGCCCAAGCTTTTGAGTAGGATGGCGAGCCAGAGAGGGTTACTCAAGGCGAGTTTCTCGTGCTCCAGTAGAGTCTGGAAAGAAGGAGAAAGGGGGGGGGAAGCAGACAGTGGTCGTTTTATCCTGGAGAACCGGACAGGGAAGGCCCCTCTAGTCCGAGATGGGCTTGACTGGAGACCTCAAATGCCCACCAGCTCCTCTCTGGACGTGGATGGGTGGAGTCTGCATCTGGCCAGACGGGGAGAAGGAGGAGGCGGGGGGAGACGGGGGGGGTGGGTGGTTGCTCCCCCAGGGGTCCCGTTAGTGGTGTTTTGAGCCCCGTGGGAGAGTGATGGGCAGAAGCTGACCAGTTGTCTTTCGGGGGTGAGTGCGAGACCCAGGGAGGATGAGGAAGGCCCCTGTATACTAAGATGGCCCTGAGGCGTGGGCTTTGAGGACCCTGGTGGACAGAACCTGGGCTCTGGTTTCCCTGAGGGTGGTCTCCAAGGAGGTGGCCTTGGCCGCTGGTTGCCGCAGGGTGGGCTCTAAGGATGGTGGCTGTGATCTCTGGCTCCCTCAGGGTAGGCTCCGAGGTGGTGGCACTGTCTCTTATTCTCCTCAGGGTGGTCTCCAGGGACAGTGGCCATGGTCTCTGGTTTCCCTGAGGGTGGGCTCGAGGGATGGTGACTGTGGTCTCTGTTTCTCCTGAGGGTGGGCTCGAGGGACAGTGGCTGTGGTCTCTGGTTCCCCTCAAGGTGGTCTCCAGAGATGGTGGCCATGGTCTCTGATTTCCCTCAGGGTGGTCTCCAGGGACAGTGGCCGTGGTCTCTGGTTCCCCTCAGGGTGGTGTCCAGGAACGGTGGCTGTGGTCTTGATTTCCCTCGGGGTGGGCTCCAGGGACAGTGGCTGTGGCCTCTGATTTCTCCCAGGGTGGAGACCAGGGTCAGAGGACAACAGAGGGGTCAGGAGCAAGAGGAGAAGACACGCAGGTGCGGCTCCGCTGGGAGCTGGTGCGTGCCAGAGCACCACTTAGACATCCGCCCCTCAGGGCCGGTGCTTCATTTTGAGACGCTCTTCCTTCAGCAGGGCTGTGGGCATTGGCCGTCCGACCTGAGACCTGGCCGCGGGAATGGGCCCGGTGTGGAGATAAAGGCGGCGGGAGGCAGAAGCCGGAGCGAGGGCTGGGACTGCGGTCAGGAGTGGGAAGGGGCCCCCTGAGGTGACCGAGGACCTCTGGGAGGGACGTCAGGAGAGGGGCACAGGGGGCCGGAGCCCTGCGGCCTGGGCTGGGGTCCTCACTCTGCAGCTTTGAGCTGCTTGACTTTGGAAAGCCAGCTTCGCCTTTCTGTGCCTCAGTTTCCTCACGGGTGAAATAGAAGGACCTCACTGTGGGGTGTTGGTGAGGGTTCGACAGCACACGTAAGGTGTTTAAAACAGGCCGGGCTGGGTGGCTCAGCCTGCAATCCACACTTTGGGAGGCCGAGGCGGGGAGATTGCCTGAGCCCACGGGTTCGAGACCCGCCCGGGCAACTTGGTGGGACCTTGTCTCTACAATAAATCAAGAACTAGCTGGGCATGGTGGCGCGTGCCTGTAGTTCTGGCTGCTTGGAAGGCTGAGGTGGAAGGATTGCCCAAGCCCAGTGGGCGAGTCTGCAGTGGCCGGGAGCGTGCCACTGCCTTCCAGTCTGGGTGACAGAGTGAGACTCCAACTCAAAAAAAGATGTTTAAAACACTGCCATGGGAGGCGCTCAGTGAACGCTGGGTCTTCGTCTCTTGCCGTCACTGGGTGTGAGGGTCATAACATGGAGCAGGAGGGATGTGCCCGTGGGATGAGGCGGCGTCCTTGGCCAGGTCGCCCCACCTGCTCCGACGGCCTCTTCCATCGTTCCTCTCTCCTCCGTACGTGCGACGTGCTCCAGCACTGTGTGGCTACGTGCTTCCACTCGCACGTGTGTCCAGTGTGCCTCTCTCTTTCCCTGGGACTCTGACGTTTTCTCTGCCTGTCAAGGCTCCAATCCTTCCCCAGGGGCTTCCTGGGAAGTCACCTTCTCTGCGTGGCATCTCAGGGCCACCTCGCCATCTCCCGAGTACCCACGGCTCCCCCTTGAGTGGCTGACGGGGTCTCGGCACTCGATGCCACGCCTGTGAGGCCCTGTGTTACCCATGCGCAGAGCTGTAAGTCCTGAGGGCATGGGCTCCATCTTATTTAGTCCAACAACCCCTGAGTCTGCTGTGGGCTGGGCCTCGGCTGCATGTTGAGGAAGACAAGCCAGGTCTGAACGTGCCGTAGGAGAGTGAGATAAGTAAGCACATTTGAGGCAGAATAACTGGGTGACATGACACGTGAGCACGGTTCTCAGGACTCCAGAGGCGTGAACTCTAAATCATTTCATATCCTGTACATTGCCCATGGTCACATACCAGCTGGTGCTCAGAGAAGCATTGCGGGATAAAAGAGAGAATTAACCCAGTGAAAAGTCATCTGGCTCTCCCCGTGACCCTTGCAAGCCCCTCCTGCAGGAGCCCTGCAAGGGTTTTCTTGCCTTCCAGGTCCGGGCCAGGGACAGTCCTCCAGTGGGACGGATGTGCTTAATTCTGGCTGCAGGGTGTGGCCTGTGTCTCCCTGCACCGGCCCCCCAACTTGGAGGAAAGGAAGATGGCGGCCGTCTGGGGGTGTTGGTGCCTTGCTCTTGGGCCCCTGAGAATGTGCTGCAGCCTCGCCCCAGGGCGTGTGGGGGCTTTCCCCCCAGTCATAAATGCAGGTGTCCAGGACAGGCAGGCTCCCGGGGTGATGGAAGCTGAGCCGCCCCACCCTACCCTCTCCAGAGAGCTGTTCTGTCTGGCCGAGCTCGACACCTGAGTGTCAGGGTCGGATGTTCAGGCACCAGGTCTCAACCGCACCCTGCAGACCTTGGTCACTGCCAGGCATTCTCCTACAGTGCCCGCTTTGTGCACGATCTCTGCAGGCTCCTGACCCCAGCCCATGGACTCGGGGCTTACCTGGACTTAACGACCGCGCCACTTGCCAGGTTCTGTGTTGCCTTGGGTGTTATTTTCATAGATGATAATAATAATAACCCTCCTGTGTGGAGACCTTGCTGTATACCAGGTCCTCTCTGAGTCTCACCTGAGCCTCACAACTAAGCTCCGAGGCAAGAGCCTTTCTCACCCCCACTTTACAGAGGAGGACACAGGAGCTTTAGGAGTCGGGAGCTCGCCCAGTGATGCAGGGTCCCAGGGGCGGAGCCGGCCCTGGGCCCCCAGCAGTCTCTGGCTGGAAGAGAGCGTCAGCGCCCTGAGAGCCTGCACTGCGGTTCCGTTTTCCTGCTGTTGAACAAACAGCCGTGGGCCGATGGCTTGATCTGCAAGGCTGTTTTAAACAAGACAGAATATGTTTCTTTTAAGGAGTCCAAAACCCTCAGAAGATCATTGGCAACTTGCTTCCAAAGAATCTCTGAACAGTCTCAATCCATCACTCCCCGGTCGTACGGTCATAGGGCCATTCCCCCAGCCCCACCCTGACCTTTTCCTGGCCTGGTCACGCCGTCTGGAGAAGGAGAGGGAGAGGGAGGGGAAGGAGAAGGGAGTGAAAGAGATCAGAGCAAGAGACACAGAGAGAGAGATTAAGGGTCCGAGAGAGACAGAGAGATCAGAGAGAGACAGACATAAAGAGTGTCAGAGAGACAGAGAGAGACAGAGAGACAGAGACGTGTGCATGTGCGCACACACACACACACACACACACACACACACACAGAGAGAGAGAGAGAGAGAGAGAGAGAGAGAGAGAGAGAGACCCAATGCTATTTCAGGCAAGAACTGGATCAACTGAGTCGAAGTTCCACGGAAAACGCGGAATGAAAACAAGGTCAAACCCCTCGAAACCCAGCCTGTCAGGCCCATCGCGTGTTGCTGTTTGAATAGTCCTTGCCTCCCCCTCCTGGCAGCGGCTTCCAGCCCACGCGCCTCGTGGCCGTGCGCCGGCCCACCCCGTTGTCCGAGCCCCGGGAGGTGCACTTGGCAGAGGGCGAGAGGCCCGTGGGGCGGGTTCCGGGGTCACGGCTGCAGGGGGCGGGGAGGAGGCCCGACTTTGCTTAGACGTTCGCTTTCCTCTCAGTCTCCGCCCGGCTCCCCCTCCGGACAGCGCCTGTGTGGTCAGAGAAAGGCCTCCAGGGAGGCCCGGGGAGGCTAGACAGCAGGATCGGAGTAGCAGATTTTCCTGGGGGGAGGTGGCGTCACTCTTCCTTGGAATGCCCCTGCGGGTGGTTTGCTGAAATATTTGTGCAGTCCGGGTTGCCCTCGGTTTCCCAGCCCCCGAGGTGCTGTACACGACCGGAAAGAGACAAGAGTGCAAACCACGTGGCCAGTGGGAGAAGGTTCCGAGGCGGCGGTGGCCACTCGCGCAAATGACTGCGGACACGTTATCCTCAGCAACACACCAGGGCATCTGGGGGGCAGAGAGACCCTGCCTGGCAAAGGTCGTGCACTTAAAAAGATGTGCGTCTCCACAGAGCTGAGTTGTGGGGAGAAAGACTGCACATTCCATAGGTGTGTACGGGCGTGTGTGCATAAATGTGACTGAGTGAGCGAGTGTGAGTTTGTGTGAGTCTGAGTGTGAGTGAGAATGTGTGTGTGTGTGTGTGTGTGTGTGTGAGCGTGAGTTTGTGTGAGTGAGTTTGCATGCGAGTGTGTAAGGATGTACGAGGAGTGTGTGTGAGAGTGTGTGCGTGAGGGTGAGTGCATGAGTGTGCGCCCTTAAGCCTGGCTAGTTTGTCAGGTTGCCTAAGACAGAATGATCTGGAAAGAGAGCGTAGCTTGGAAGGGGAATGCCGTCTTGTGCGTGCCGGGTGGCGGGCTGGCAGGAGGGACGGGTTTGGATCTGGGGGTCGCTGAGAAATCCCGGGTTGTAACAGGGCTGAGCCGCAGGGCCCTGTGGGAATGGGCTAGTCCAGGATCTGCAGACGGTGCTTCTCAGAGACCCAGATGGGGGTGTGGAATCTTCTCCCATCCCCCTTCCACCGGGGCTCTTCTGCCAGGCTTTGCCTTACAGACGACCCTGCATGTGACATTGCGGCCGGAGGGCTCCTGGCTCCGAAAGAACCTGAGGCTGTGTCCCGTGATGATGACGACAGGCCTGCGAGCTGAGGCCCTGAGGAGTTCCTGGGCCCTGGTGGGGGTGCAGGCCTGGGCCTGGGTTGGGGCTTCGTGCAGCCAGGCCTGGTAGATGTTGCTGTCGTCGCTGCTTCTGGGCCCAGAGAGAGACAGCACAACACAGAGTGCTTTCTTTTTTAAGTTAAAGATGCTTTTTTTTTCTAGCCGGGCATGGTGTCTCACGCCTGTCATCCCGGCACTTTGGGAGGTGGAGACGAGAGGACTGCCTGAGCTCAGGGGTGCGAGACCCGCCTGGCAACTTGGCGAGACCTCGTCTCAACAATAAATTTAAAAAATGTTTTCTTCAATAGTTTTAGGGGTGCAAGTGGTTTTGGTCACATGGATGACTGTGCAGGGGCGCGCCTGGGCTTTAAGTGTCCCTGTCGCTCCCCATGTACACTGAACCCGAGAGGTAAGTTCCCACCCTTCTCCCTCCCCTGGTCCCCTGGACCATTCTGAGTCTCCAAAGTCCGGCATTCGACCCTGCGTGCCTGTGCGGATTCCTAGCTTAGCTCTCACACGTAAGCAGTATTTGCTTTTCTGCTCCTGAATTAGTTCCCTTAGCATCATGGCCTCCAGTTCCATCCAAGTTGCTGCGAAAGACATGACTTGGCTCTATTCATTTAATTATTTAGAGTCAGAGTCTCGTTGTGTTGCCCAGGCTGGAGGGCAGTGGCACATTCACGGCCACCCCCGTGTCAACCTGCTGGGCTCCGGCGATCCCTCCACCTCTGCCTTCCAAGTAGCTGGAATCACAGGCGTGCGCTACCATGGCTGGCTAATTTTTGATTTATTGTAGAGACGACGTCTTGCCAAGTTGCCCGGGCTGGTCTAAAACCCGCGGACTTAAGCAGTCCTCTTGCCTCGGCCTCACAAAGTGCTGGGACGACAGGTGTGAGCAGACTTGCTCGTGGCTGAGCCATATTCAGCGATGCCACATTGTCTTTATCTCGCCACCGGTGGGTGGGCACGTAGGCGGACTCCCTGTCTTCGCAATTGTGAGCTGCCTGCCTTCTCTGAGAAAGGCCAGAGCCCGCAGTTAAAAAAAGACACCTCGGGTGGGGCACAGCTGGAAGGCTCTGGGGCGCTCGCTTCCAGGTCAGGGGTCCTCATTGGAGCTGCTGAGAGGCCGCGCCCTGAGCCTGACAATCCTGCTCTCGGGCTGGGGCGACCCTCCCTCCTGGCGGGCTTCCAAGGTCCCGGGTGGGGCAACTTGTGCCAGCCGTCAGCGCCTGGGGCCGGCCAGGGTGGGGGAGGGCGTGAGCAGCGACTCCAAGGGGCTAGTCCAGGACCGCGTGGGGCTCGGCCATGTGGAGACCGTGGGTGCGCCGGCCTTCCTGCCAGAACCGCCCCCGGTCCTGCTGCTTCAGGGTGGAAGCCGCAGACACGCGTGGCCACCTCTGGAAGTTTGGTGGCTGCAGGTTGGCTTGCGGGTGTGGACTCAGGGCGGGAGGCGGGGAGGGAGGCGGTGCCTGCTGTAAGCGTGTGTGTGTGTGTGTGTGTGTGTGTGTGTGTGTGCGCGCGCGTGTGTGTGTGTGTGTGTGTGTGTGTGTGTGCGCATGTGAGTTTGTGTGTGTGGGTTTGGAGGGAAGGCTCTGCGTTCCGTAATTGTGCATGAGTGTGAGTACAAATGTGAGCGCGTGTGCGTGTGAGTGTGAATGTGTGTGTGTCTGTGTGAATGTGTGAACGTGAATGTGTGAGTGTATATGTGTATAAGTGTGCGCAAGCATGAATGTGGGAGTGGGAGTATGAGTGTGTAGGTGTGAATGTGTGTGAGTGTGAGTGTGTTAGCGTGCATGTGAGTGTGTGTGTGAATGAGTCTGTGTGAGTGTATGTGTGTGTGAGTGTGACTGTGTAAATGTGTGCGAGTGTGAATATGAGTGTGTGAGTGTGAGCTTGCGGTGTGTTTGGCTGTGTGTGTGTGTGTGTGAGTGTGAACGTGAGTGTGTGGGAGTGTGAATGAGCCAGCACTTGAGTGCGAGAGTGCCAGGAGCTGGGGCAGGTGTCTGCCGCCCCCCAGCCCCTGCTGTGAAGCCCTACCCGCCCCCCAGAGGCCCCCGCCCCTCCTTCCATGGCGCCCGGTGACCCAGGCCGGGCCGGCGGCAACAGGGGGACCCAGACGCTCTGGAAAACATTCGACCAAGGAGCAGGAATGGTCTCGCTCGGGTCCGAGCTGCGCGGCCGCTGGGAGCCCAGCCCACTAGTTCCTCCTGGGTTGGACTCTGAGTCGTGTCTGGCTCCGACTTCTGTCCTAGCCCGGGCGAGGGGGCTGCTGGGACCCCAGGCTCTTCCAGGAAAGGCCGTGCCAGGCCCACGCGATGGGGTCCTGAGGAATCGGGGGTGCCTGGCAGAGGTAAGCCCCGACACAAAGCCCGCAGCTCAGGGCTGTCCTCTGCGGATGTGCCAGGGAGAGGAGCCTTGGGGGCGGCCAGGGACCTAGAGAGAAAGTCCCCTCCATCCGCGGGTCTCTCGGGATTGCCTCAGGTGTGGCTTCACATCACCGCGGTTGTGAGACCCCAGGGATGCAGCGGGGGTCTGCGGGGAGAGAGGGGAGGTGGCAGGCGCGCCAGCACGGCCTCAGTCCCGGGCGTGGGCGGCTCCGAGGCCCTCGGGTCCCCACCCAGGGACCTGCGTCCCCCGAGACCCCCACAGCCACTCTCGTCTCCAGAATTCCTGTGAGGACTTTGGGCTGGGCCTGGGTGTGTTCCGGCCTGTTGGGGCGAGAGCCCTTGGGGTCAGCTGGGAGCTGGAATTGACATTTTCCAAGGGGCATCTTTTACGGAAGGCGATTCCTTCCGGGGCTGCCCACGGGTCTTTGGGGCGTCCCAGGCGCCTTCCGGGTGCCCTTCCAGGCCCGCCCCCCAGGACCCGGGCTGTCAAGGTCGACCCCTTGCTTTCTGCTCTGCTGTGGGGCGCCGGCAGGTGCAGCGTCCGGCGGTGTCCGTCCTCTGTCCTGTCCTCCTCCCCGGAGCCTCTCCACGTCCTTCCTCCTCCCCTGGTCTCCTTGGCTCCCTGCCCCTCGTCTCTCCAGGGTTTGTTTCTGTGTGTGTGAGGTATGATCTCTTCTCTACTATTTTATTTCAGATTCAGGGCACGTGTGCAGGTTTGTGACGTGGGTGTATTGCGTGGTGGTGAGGCCTGGGCTTCCATGGACCCCGTCCCACAAATAGTGAACACGGTACCCAGTGGGCACTTTTTCAGTCCTTACCCCGAGATGACCGCGGGTGCCCTGCTGCGTGCCCGGTGGCTTCCCTGCACTCTGTCTGCCCCTCCTTAACTCGCCCCAACGTTGTGCTGACGGGTTTGCCGTTTCCTGCCGGTCCCTGATGGGCAGAGCAGGGAATTGTCTTTTCTGGACTTCTCTATAGAGTGGGGTTTTGACAGCCTCATTCTCCAAGAACAGAACTCCTCAAAGACATACGCCAGAGAGCAAAACGTGATGAAGACGTTAAAAGAAAAAAAGGCCGGGCTCGGTGGCTCAGCCTGTAATCCCAGCGCTTCGGGAGGCCGAGGTGAGTGGATTGCCTGAGCTCACGGGTTCGAGACCCGCCTGGGCAACTTGGCGAGTCCTCATCTCCACAATAAATAAAAAAAATCAGCCGGGCGTGGTAGCGCGTGCCTGTAGTTCCAGCTACTCGGAAGGCTGAGGCGGAAGGATCGCCGGAGCCCAGCGGGTCGAGGCTGCGGTGGCCGGGAGCGGCCACTGCACTCCAGTCTGGGCGACAGAGCGAGACTCCGACTCAAAGAAAGCCCAGAAAACAGAAAAATGAATCCTGACACACAAAGCTGCCCGTGCCTGTGGTACTCAGTCCCACGCCTGGCTGGTCGGGTGCCGGCCCTATGATGTGCGGAGACCAGGCCAGCAGATCCTACAGCCGTGGTGGGTCTCATGGACGAGGGCCTCGACCGTCTCACGGAGGTGTGGCCAGAATGGGGTTTCCCGCGGGTCTCCTGGGATCTCTTCATGAATGCTGACTGCTCGGTGGGCTCAGGCCCTCACAGGGACCCAGCCCTGATCGCTGTATTTAGATCTTCCCGCCGTCCTGCAGACACCCACCCTCCATCCACCCGGCCACGGGAAGGGGCTGCCACACCAGACCAGAAAGAGACCCTGTTGGTGGGCAGGAAGTCAGCTGGGAGGGGGAGAGGAAGAATGGGGGGGGAGGAGAGGAGAGGGAGAGAGAGAGATAGACAGACAGAGAGGGAGATGAAGAGAGACAGGAGACAGAGAGAGAGAGAGGAGAGACGAGAGAGAGAGAGAGAGAGAGACAGAATGACAGAGAACTATCAGAGACAGAGACAGAAAGAGAGAAAGACAGAAAGAGGAGAAAGAGAGAGAGACAAAGAGACAGAGATATTAGAGAGAGAGAGAACTGAGAGAGAGGGAAATCAGAGAGAGAGAGGGAAATCAGAGAGAGAGAGAGAGAGAGAAATTGGAGAGAGAGCGAGAGAGAGACAGAGAGAGAGAGAGAGAAGGAGAGGTTGAGATTGGAGGTGGGGTGGGGCTGCGGGAGGGTGAGGGGGGCGGGGACGCAGGGGGAAGGCGCCACGGGGGTGTTTTCTTCGCTGTGATGTGAGCTGTGATTCCACGGACAGGCCGGAGAGTGGAGGGTGGGAAGGCCAGGGAACCTCCATCTTGGGGCTCCTCCAGCACCGTCCTGCAGGGGGCTCGCTGGGCAGACACAGGCCGCTGCCAGGGTACGCCCCGTCCGGGGGGTCTGGGCGGCGAGGGTGGGCGTGCAGGGCAGCTCGGGGAGGTCGGGGCTGGGAGGACACAGGGCAGCTTCTGAGCCCGCTTGGAGAGGCCCGCAGGACCCTTGCACGCAGCCCCGCCCCTCCTGGGACCAGAGACCAGGCCCGGGGTTCTCGCCTCTCCTGCGCGCCTGGGCACCCACGGCCTTCCCTTCCGTGGCGGAGGCTGAGCCCCTCTGCAGCGTCTCCGACTCTCACGTGTGCCAATTCGCTCGCCCTCTCGGGACACCCCGGCTGCCGGCACCCCTTCCTCTGAGCTGGGGGTCCAGGCCCGCGCCGCTCCTCCTCCGAGGCTCCGAGTCCGAGGAATCCCAGCCTCCTCCTTTGCTCCCTGGGGCACGGGCACGTGGCGCTGCCCAGCTCTCTTTCTCACCTTCTCTCCACAGAGTCAGTAATTTCACACCTTCCCAAGGGTGTGCGGGAATCTCTTGGATGCTGGGACTGGTGTGGGCTGTGCCCTCTTTGTATTTCTCCTCTCCGGTCCTGGGGTGGGGCGTGGGGAGGAGAGAGGAGAGATATTTCGGGGCTGGGTTTGGCAGCACACTTCTGTAGTCCCAGAACGTTGAGAGGCCTAGGCTGGAGGATCTCTTGAGGCCAGGAGTTTGAGATTAGCCTGGGCAGCATCGTGAGATTCCTATCTCTACCAAAAAAAAAAAAAAAAAACTTTAAAAATAATTAGCCAAGTGTGATGGTCCCGGCTACTGGGGAGGCTGAGGCGGGAGGATTGCTTGAGTCCAGGATTTCGAGGCTGCAGTGAGCTACGATTGCACCACCGCACTCCAGCCTGGGCAACGGAGTGACACCCTGTCTCTAGGAAAGAGAGAGAGAGAGAGAGAGATTTGGAGTGTCCTGTGAAGGCAGGAGGCTGCGGTCAGCGGTCAGGGAGGGGACAGGCTCGCCGGACAAGAGGCCGAGGGAGTGGGGGGCGTGTACCTCAGGGAGCCGGGGCGGTGTTGAAACCTTCGGGCTGAGAGTCTGGGGCGACCTGGCAGGTGCACGCACCCGTGTCCCGCCGCCCCCGTCCTTTGCCAGGGTCCTCGCACAGAGGCCCTCGCCAGCATTTATGGACTCGGCAGTGACGTGCACGGCTCAGATCCAAGTCCCTGGGCCCCTGGCACAGCGTCCTGTCTCCCTTCTGCTGTGACCCTGCACTGTCTCTCCACCCCTGACTACCAGGGTCCTGCGGGGACTGAGAGAGGAGGCGGTGGGGGTCTGGCCCAGATGAGGAATTGGGGCGAGCCGCCCGGGCCTGACAGACCCACGCAGCCTCAGTGCCTCCCACAGGGGAACGGCCCCCTGCCGGGTCACCTCTTGGGCACCCTATGTCCGGGGCTGCCCGACGCGTGAGTGAACCTGGCTGGGTCCGACCCCGTCCGACCTGAAACTCGGGGAAGTCACGTTCCGCCGCTCTGACGTGTGCCTTGAGCGGGCTGCCCCTTCTTGGTGGTGGTGGACAGCGAAGCGGACGTGTCCCTGTCGCCGCGAGAGGGTCAGCACGGTGGGCCGTGCGTGCGCTGGGCGGACGCTGGGCACGGGGGAGTGGGGTCTCGGTCTCGGGGCTGCTCACCCTGCGGTGCTGGGGGCGGCCGGGCAGAGCTGTGCGTGTGCGTGTGCATGAGTGTGGGTATGTGCAAATCCATGTGTTGGGTGTATGTGTTTGAGTGTGTATGTGTGTTGTGTGTGCTGCACGTGTGTGTGTGAATGCGTATGTATGAGTGTGTGCTGTGTGTGCGTGAGTGTACATAGTGTGAGAGAAGCTGTGTGAATGTGGGTGTGCATGTGTGAATGTGAGCGTGTGAGTATGTGTGTATGCGAGAATATGTATTGTGTGTGTTGTGTGTGTGAGACTATGTGTGTGTGAGCATGTGCATGTGTGCATGTGTGTGTGAGCATGTGTGTATGTGAGAATATGTGCATGTGTGTGTATGAATGTGTGTGTGTAGAGCAGATGTGTGTGACCTTGTGTGTACGTGAGATATATGCGTGTGTGAATGTGTGTGAGTGTGTGAGAGCGTGTGTGTGTGTGTGGCCTTGTGTGAGTGTGTATGTGAGAGTGTGAGTGTGTGAGCCTGTGTGAGCGTGTGTGTGAGCGTGTGTGGCCCGTGGGACCGGTGGCCCAGGACGGGGTGCACAGCGGCCACCCCCTTTCTGCCCGTCCTCCTTGGGAGGGAAGCCGCCGGCCTCGGCCTCCGTGTGGCCTTCGAAGACACCCTCCCGTCCTTCCTTCTGGGGTCTCCGCCGGCGGGAAATGGCCCCGAGCGACCTCACCCCCATGCGCCGCCCCACCCTCAGAGTCCGCGCCTCCATGGGTCCCTGGAGTGACCGGGCGCTCCAGGCCGCTGGGGACGCCTGTGCATGTGAGCGTCTGCTTGTGCACGCATGTCCTTGAATGTGTGCGTGCATCAGCTGCGCTCCCTCTTGCCCCCACAGGGCCCCCGCAGTGCAGGGCGGGAGCAGGAGTGGGTTTGCGGGTTGGCAGGGCTGAAGCTGGAGTTTGAACTTGCTCCTTGCCCTGGACGCCGGACACGATGCTCCGTCCCCAGGGACCGGCTGAGGGTTTCGGGCGCGGCTGTTCAACCACCTGCCTGGCGATCCAGGGCTCTGGGGGGGAAGGGCCAAGCGGGGGCTCCTGGGGATGGCGCTGCCGCGGGTGGAGAGCAAGGGCATCGGGGTCGAGCCCCGTCGTCCACGTGACCCCAGCCCGCCTGCGCCTCCTGACCCGGGAAAGGGGGGCCCTCCCTTGGGTGCCGGGGAAGGCTGAACGAGTCCCCCTTCGTGTGTGAGCGGGTGGGGTCCCGGGCAGGTCAGCGTGGGGTGCTGGGCGCCTCCCCTTCCCCCCAGGCTTCCCCTCCCCCATCTGTGCACACACAGGGCCCCGGAAAGCCTTCCAGAAAGCGCCAGGACCAGGGCGTTGCCAGCCGGGTCCCTTTTCGCTTCCGCCATGGCTGCAAGTCCTCCAGAGCCACCTCCGCAACCCGGACGGAGAGGCTTGGCCTTTCTCTCCAGAAGAGGAGGCAGGGAGGTTTGCCGAGGAAGTCAGGACCCGTGACGCCCACCAAGAGGCCCTTTGTGCTGGCCTGAGAGGGGCCGCGGGACAAGGGCGTGGGCTTGCTTCCGTGTTCTCAGAGTGTCTGGGCCAGGTGCCCCCCGGCTCTTCCGCCTCCCCCATCCCTGAGTCCCCGCCCGGCCACAGTCCTGTCTTTCATATCAGAGAATTGCACACGGCCTGGCCAGAAGGGACTCGGAAGCCGTTTACCCCAGCCAGGCTTTCAGTTTTAAAACAATGACCCATAACACTTATGTTGTCTAGTTTCCGCAGGACTTTCACAGGCTTGATGTTGTCGGGAGCAACGTGACCCAGGCTCTTGCCAGAGGTTAAACTGCGAGTTGCTGTCTGAGCTGGGCCTGGTCCCTATACCCGGCCATCCACTACGGTCCTTGGCTCTGGCTGTGGACAGGTCCACTTGATTCCAACCCTCTTGTCTAGGATACAGAGAGATCTGTATCAAGATTTGTTTGTCCTCATGAAATCACACATTCTTCCAGGCAGGTTACTGTGTGGCTGGCGGTCCCTGAGGTTGTGCAGTGTGCCACCTGAGAGACTGAACATGGCAGCCCCACTCCCAGGGTTAGCCCAGTACTAAATTATGCTTGCCCATAATCCACAATAACTGAGCCCAGCAGGGCTGAAAGAAACCAGCAAGTGAGTCTCCCACTCCCAGACACACTGACTGCAGGGGAAGGCCTGCGTGCTCTCAGGGGGTGGGGCGGGGCAGCTGTGGCCACGTGGGCTTCCGGCGGGCATTTCTGGGGGCTCGATGGGGGGACTAGCCAGCCAGGCCCAGGCCTCTCCCAGGCGGCTACAGAGGGAAGTGTCAGCCGTTTCTGCCTTGACTCAGCAGGTGACATCACGAGAGTCTGAGATTTTCTCCTCTGGCT
Source organism: Cephalopachus bancanus (assembly GCA_027257055.1). NCBI lineage: Eukaryota > Metazoa > Chordata > Mammalia > Primates > Tarsiidae > Cephalopachus > Cephalopachus bancanus. The sequence continues at coordinate 2,851,236 of JAPVLO010000043.1, forward strand.
CTGTTTCCTTGCCTGTTCAAAACAGGCAGAGCGGCGCCCGGCCCACACCTGCCCACGAGGACAGAGGGCGCAGTGGCGGGCCGGGCCACGGAGGAAGATGGCCGGGGCGTTGCTGGTGCTGAGACACGGGTACGGCCCTGGGCTTTCCTTGGGTGGGCCGGTTCTGGAATGGAACCAGGATCTCAGATCTCACCGACCAAGGGCCTGTCCCCACGCGGGGTGCTCTGTGGAGACGCACGCTGTGATTTCGTGTGGCACCGAGGAACTAGGCTACCGATGGGAGCTTTTTCTTTCGGAGTAGGAGAGCCTGACTTCGAGTTTTTACATTTTTTATCTATGGTGTGATTGCACTTTTTGTGGAGACGGGGTCTTGCTATGTTGCCCAGGCTGGTCGCAAACTCCTGGCCTCAAACGATCCTCCTGCCTTGGCCTCCCAAAGCCCTGGGATTACAGATGTGAGCCACTGTATGGAGCCAGAATATTTTTTTAAACAGCTTGGTTGAAGTATAATCATCACACAACATGCTGCCCATGTTGAAAGTGGGCAAGCCTGACATGTGACGACACATGAAACCGTCACCACAAGCAGTGAGCTCAGAGGTGTCCTTGTGTCCTTTTGCAGTCCTCCCCCCTACCCTCTCCCACCCCTACACCCGGGCAAGCACTCATTTAAAGATACTCTCAACGGTGGCTGGCTCACGCCTGCAAGCCCAGTGCTTTGGGAGGCCAAGGCGGGAGGACTGCTTGAGTGCAGAAGTTCGAGACCTGCCTGGGAAATACGGCGAGACCTTGGCTCTACAGAGAAAAGAAACAAAAAATTAGCTGGGCGTGGTGGCGCACATCTGTAATCCCAGAAACTCAGGGAGCTGAGGCAGAAGGAATGCCTGAGCCCAGGATGTCGAGGCTGTGGTGAGCCATGATCGTGCCACTGCACTCCGGCCTGGGCAACTGAGTGAGACCCTAATGCAAAAAAAAAAGGGAAAAAAAGGACACTCTCAATTGTAAGATGCACTGTGAGCTCAGAGATTTTCAGATACAGAAACAACGGTGGCCCCAGAACCCGGGAACTGAATGCCCTCAGCCTCCTCTCTGCCCCGGGAGGCGGGGCTTGGACAGATGACAGTGTCGCCCCAGTCTGCCGCTCCTTATGGCGGGGCTGGGTTCAAATTCAGGCCGCTGGGTCCCATGGTCCTTGCTGTTCTGACCACATTTGTGGCCTCTGCTCTCCAGGTGAAGTGGCCACGCCCGCGGGAATGCGACGACTCGAGCTTCTGCCCTTCCAGAAACTGTCCCAGGCCCGGCGTTGGCTGTGTGGACCAGAGAAGCCACCGGGGGTAGGAGGTCGGCGAGGCTGGAGCTCGCCGAAGCCCATCCACGGAGGGCGGTGACAGGGTCTGGGACGCAAGGGACATGCCGATGGCAGTTTCTGCGGGTCGCCGCTTGCAGGCAGAACGGACAAGCGCAGGTGCGGTGCAAGGAAGGTGGCTTCGTCCCGGAAGCCGCGGGTGGGGAAACGGTCCATTTCAGGCCTCAGAGAAACCATTTCAGAAATTAGGCAGAGAGTGGAGGACTTGAAGGGGAAAGAATGGGACGAGAGCCGGGCTCGGTGGCTCAGCCTGTCATCCCGCGCCTTTGGGAGGCCGAGGTGAGTGGATGGCCTGAGCCCGCGGGTTCGAGACCCGCCTGGGCAGCGAGACCTCGTCTCTACAATCAATCAAAAAATCAGCCGGGCGTGGTAGCGCGCGCCTGTAATTCCGGCTACTCGGAAGGCGGAGGCGGAAGGATCGCCGGAGCCCAGCGGGTCGAGGCTGCGGTGGCCGGGAGCGCCCACTACACTCTAGTCTGGGCGACAGAGTGAGACTCCAGCTCAAAAAAAGAACAGGACGAGGAGTGCCTGGGAGCGGCAGGGGCACAGGTCTTGCTTCGATGGCCGTCCTGAGCCGCTGGCCCCCTGCTGAGCTGGCCCGCGCCCAGTCGGCCGCCCTCAGGGTCTCTGTGCTCCGGGGTCCTGAGGTCAGTCTCGGGTACAGCCTCTAGAGCTCTCAAGCAAGCGCACAGTTAGGCTAGAGAGGAAAAGAAGATCCCTAGAGGGGAGGCTAGCCGTTCACTCCCGTCAGGCTTACGCCCGTCTCTTGAGAACTGCCCTGGAGTCCCCGGCCGCAGAGGCCCTGGACACGAGCCCTGCCGGCAGCAGGGGCTGCTGTGTTCCTCTCTGCACCCCGGAGCCTCACGTGTCCCCGCATGGGTGCCGTGGGATCGGGAAGGGTTCGGGGGTGGGGAGGCTGGTCCCGGGGTGGAGACGTCTACCCCCGGGCGCTAGCTGGCAGGGGGGACCAGCCGGCCACCTCCTGCGTGGGAGCCACGAGCCGCGCGGAAGGGCGCCCACTCTGCGGTCAGCAGGCCCAGGCCGGAATCCGGTCTCTGCCCTCGTTGCATGTTCTTGTAAGCCTCAGTGTCCCTACAGGTAACACGGATATAATGAGAGTCCCCATAGGTTTGTCGTGAAAAACAAATAAATAAATTCGTGCCAAGTGCCTGGCATGTAGACTGCACCCAAGAACTGGATTATGGCCGGGCGCGGTGGCTCGTGTCTGTAATCCCAGCACCTTGGGAGGCCGAGGTGGGAGGATCGCTTGAGCCCAGGAGTTCGAGACCAGCCTGGGCAACAGAGCAAAAGACCCTGTCACTATTTTTACAAAAAGACTTTTAAAATGAAAAGTGGAGTGTTATACCCATGTTGCATTTGAGAATGGCCCAGGGCCCCAGGGTTTGACTGGAGGATGGTGGAACCAAGACCCTGCGTATGCCTGGAGCCACCGTGGACTCAGTACTGTCCATGTCCGTGCTGCTCCTTCCACCTAGAATTTCCTCTCCCCTCTTCTGAAGCCATCGTTCAAAGACTCGCTCAGGTCTCCCCTCCTCCAGGAAGCCCTCCCTGACCACTCTGATCTGGGCCTCGAGGTGCTGAGGTTTTCTCCCGTTTCTGAGTCCCCAGAACTCTTTGCTGCCACCACACGGTCTCACAGCCGAGAGGGTTGCATTGTTGTCCGCTTCGCGTGTCTGTCTTGGGATTTCCATGTGGTGAACTTGTTTCTGGAGAGCAGAGACTCCGTCTTCCGCCTCCCGGTGCCTTCGGCTCCGTCCTTGGGATGGCGGGAAAGAGAAGGTCACCCGGGAGATGCCACAGAGAACCAAGACCCGCCCCGGGGCCTTCCCACGCCCGGACATGACTTGAACAACCGAGGGGGACACCCGCGGCTCTGTGTGGTGACGAGGCTGCCGCTTCTGGGTCTTCCTGCTGGCTGGACGGGCTCCGGCGTGTCCTCCAGGGACGCCCAGGCTGCAGGATGACCCGGACTCCTCCGGCCTCCTGTGGTTACAAGGTCCCTCACGTGGGTCAGCCCACTGGCACCTTTGGCCGGCCGGGGCTCCGGACTCCGGTCCCACTTGTGGTCTGCCCCGAGGCTCCTCCCTGAGGACTGTCCTTTCTGTCTTGTGCCACGAGGGTCCGGCCGTGCATCCAGTGGCCACACCGCCTGTCGGGCGGCGTCCTGGGCTCCCGACACTGAGCCCTGACGGCTTTTCATCTGACCTCGTCCTTGACTCCCGTCTAGCATGTGGTCTGACCCGAGGCTCGTCTCTGGGGACCGTCCTTTCTTTCTGTCTCACACCGGGAGGGTAGTCCCTGGCACACCCTGCTCCTGACAACCCCCTGCTGAGCTGACCCCGGCCGCCCCCAGGCCTGCAGAGCACACCCGCCCCCTCCGATCCGTGGCTTAGGGTGACTCATGACTCATGCTTCCTGTCAACAAAAACAGACGCCAGGGAGAGGCCAGGGCCCTCCTTGGCCAAACAGCTCTTGAAGCTGAGTTGGAAGGGAAAGCCCATCACACACACAGCGGGAGGAGCAGGCAGTCCAGGTGGCCTCGTTGGGGCAGAGGCCTTCCCACGCCTGCTTGCCAAGCCCCCACCCGCAGGGTGTGAAACCCGGCCCCAGGGAGCCTCCCTCCACATGGGGCAGCCCGGGGGCGGGGTCAGCCGCACCCGATGTCGTCATGAAATGAGGATATGGTGGGCGTTGGAGTCGGCGAGGCCTGGTTTCGGGGGCGGCTTCACTGCTTCCCAGGCAAGTTCTGACCCTCGCCGAGCCGCTGTCTCCTCATCTGTCGAATGGGTGTCAGGGCTAGCTGGGAGACTGCAGTGAGGATTAAAGAGGGCGCTGAGACCTAAAGGCTTGTCGCCAATTCATCTCTAAACCAGCCTGCTGGGTCCAGTCAGGGGAAGCTGAGTGGAACCAGGCCTCTCCAGGGACACGCACAGCTCCTCAGGGACCCTCCGGTGGGATCGCTCCTCTAGGCCCCAGGCCAGATGCTCACCAGCACCCAGCAAGCCACGACCCTGACTCCAGGCCACTGGGCCGTTTCTCGTCGTGGTGGCCTCTTCTGCCTTTTTCCCTTCCCCAAGGTAGCCAGGGCCTTCCGTGAACCATTGGATGAGCGCTCCATGGTCCAGACGCCGCCATGCTGGCCAGGGTCAGATGCAGGTCCCCTTGGGCTCAGCATGTGGGCCATCGGCTGGCCAGGCAGACCCACTGTTCCCCTGACCTCAGAGGATATTCCTGGGCTGGCGGGACGAGTCTTAGAAAAACACCTGTCGTGAGTCCTGGTACAGTGGCTCATGCCTGTGATCCCAGCACTTTGGGAGACTGAGGCAGGAGGACTGCTTGAACCAGGAGTTCAAGACCACCCTGGGCAACACAGCAAGACCTCTCTACAAAAAATTTTAAAAAAAAGTTAGCTGGGTGTGGTGGCGCATGCCTGTAGTCCCAGCTACTCACGAGGCTGAGGCAGGAGGATCGCCTGAGCCCAGAAAGTCGCGGGTGTAGTTGTGCCACTGCACTCCAGCCTGGGTAGCAGAGCAAGACCCTGACTCAGACAAGCAAAACCTGTCATGGGCTGTGACCACAGGACTGAGGGCAGAGGAAAGACCACCGGTGAGAATTTTGGGCTGGAGGAGCCCATTTCATTTCAATGGAAGGAAGAACTTTCACCAGCAACAACAAAAACTTGATTATTGAAGTATGGATTCGATCGGAAGGGGTCCTCTCTGTCCAATCTAGCTCGGCTACTGGTGGTTGTGTGTGTGTTTACATCTGTGTGGTTGTTTATCTTAATAATACATCAAAATCATGCAATGCAAGCAAGTTCATATTAGAAAAACAGAGCTGCTTGTTTGTCCTCAAGTGCTGTGAAAGTAGGTATATCTGAACCCACCACTGACCCCCAGCTACCAGGTCCTGCCCAAAATTGTGACACTCAGTAGACAAAGCAGTTGAGCAATGCATCTCACAGAATGATCCCAGGACAAGAGTTATTCCTGTCTGGGTGTGTCTGCATTACCAAACCATTTCTACACCACATTGCTACACGGGTCCTTGGGAACTTTGAAGTCGGCAAGAGGACATTATCTTCCTTTTGCAAAGGAGGAAATAACTGGCTCAAGGTTGCTGGGCCAGCATGTCGCTGGGAGAAAATCAAGGTCTCCAGGCTCCTTCTACGAAGTCTTATCTGGAAAAGGAGGGGGTGGCCTTGTGAGCCCCCAGGTGCAAACGGAGATCAGATGACTGTGGTTCAGACCACTGAAGACCCTCTAAAGCCCACACTCACCCTGTGGAAGCACCCTCCTGCACGGCAGTGGGAGCTGACACCAGTACCGTTTTCAGGAGTGCAATTTGGCAAAATGCGTAAAAAACCAAAGACGCCTATATGCTTTGACCAGTGAATTTCGCTTCTAAGAGAGTATCTTAAATAAGTAATCAGACATATGCACCAGGTTAAAAAGTGAAGCATGGAATTATGACTTGACCCAGCAATTCCGCTCCTAGATGTGTACCCAAGTCACTGAAAAGGTCCGTCCACACAGGAAAATTGCACGTGGATATTTATGGCAGCACGTTGATAATAACCAAAAGGTGAAAACAACAGAGTGGTCGTCAACTGGTGAATGGAGGGAAAAAATGGAGTCTATCCATACAAGGGAATATTACCTGTCTAAAAAAAGGAATGTAGTTCTGACCCATGCTACAACCTGGATGACCCTTGGAAACACTGTGCTAAGTGAAAGAAGCCCATCGCAAAAGGCCAAGTACTGTGTGATTCCGTTTATAAGAAATGTCCAGAATAGGCAACTGTATAGAAACAAAAAGTAGACCAGGGTTGCTTAGGGCTGGGGTGGAAGAGGTTACTTAGGGCATGGAGACTGACTGCTAATTAGTGTGACATTTATTTTGGAACAAAAGTATTTTAAAATTAGATTGTGGTGATGGTTGCACAACACTGTGAATGTACTAAACAATGCTGACTGTACACTGTAAATGTGAACATTGTGTGGTATGTGATTTATGTCTCAATAAATATTTTGTTAAATGCGAAGCCATCAGGACTTTCTCCTCAGCATTTTTAAAATAATAATAACAAAGTATTTGAAACAACCCAAATACCTAAGAAAAAAGAGTAACTGGATATGTATGGTACATTCTTAGTCAAAATATAAGGCAGTCTAGCATTATAATATATGAGAATATTTTAGACAATGAGAAAATTCTCATATTATTTAAAAATTGTTATCAATACAATGTTTGTTCAGTGTTTATTTTTAATTTTTAAAAGATAAATTTTTTAAAAGATAAATGTTTGCTTTGAGATAACGGTAGATTTATATACAATTTTAGGAAAGAATTCAGAGATTCTGTGTGTCCTCACCAATTTCCCCCAATGCGGCATTTTAAAAAACACTGTACAAGATTACGACCAGAATATAGACCTTGAGGCCTGGTGCAGCGACTCATACCTGTAATCCTAGCACTTGGGGCGGCTGAGACAGGAGAATTGCTTGAGCCCAAGAGTTTGAGACCAGCCTGGGCAACATGGTGAGAGTTGGTCTCTATAAAAAATGCAAAAGTTAGCTGGGTGTGGTGGTGCATGCCTGCAGTTCCCGCTACTCAGGAGGTTGGGGTTGAAGGATTGCCTGAGCCCAGGAAGTTGAGGCTGCATTGAGCCAGGACTGCACCATGGCACTCCGGCCTGGGTGACAGAGTGAACGTTGATGGTGTCTTTTAATAGCAATACCCAGCCGGGCTCGGTGGCTCAGCCTGTAATCCCACGCCTTTGGGAGGCTGAGGTGAGTGGATTGCCTGAGCCCGCAGGTTCGAGACCTGCCTGGGCAGCAAGACCTCATCTCTACAATAAATCAAAAAATCAGCCGGGTATGGCAGCGCGCACCTGTAATTCCGGCTACTCGGAAGGCTGAGGCGGAAGGATCGCCGGAGCCCAGCAGGTCGAGGCTGCGGTGGCCGGGAGCGGCCACTGCCCTCCAGTCTGGGCGACCGAGTGAGACTCCAACTCAAAAAAAAAAATAGCAATACCCACTTCTTTCCCATCCCACTCCCACCTTTACCCTGGGCAATGACTAGTCTGTTCTCCATCTCTATAATTGTATTATTTCAAGATAGTTATAAATAGAGTCGTGTGGCATGCAACTTTTGGGGGCTGGCTTTTTTCACTCCACATCATTCCCTGGACATCCATCCAGGTTGCTTGCTGATGCACAGTTCATTTCTTTTCATGCTGAGTAGCATTCCACAGTATGGACGTACCACAGTGTGTTTAGCCATTCTTCCACTGAAGCACAACTGGGTTGCTTCCAGGTGTTGACTATTACAAATCAAGCTACTATACACTTTTGCATATAGGTTTTTGAAAATTTTAAATGAATAGAAATTTTTATTTCTCTGCAATAAACGCCTATAGGTATAATTAATTGCTGGGCTGTATGGTAATTGTGTGTTTAATTTTTAGAAAGGAAACTGGAAAACTGTTTTCCAGAGTGACTGTACCATTGCACAACCCCAACAGCTGTGCATGGGTGAGCCAGCTTCTCTGCATCCACCCCAGCATTGGGAAGGTTGCTTTTTAAAATTTTAGTCATTCTGGAGGTAGAGTGACAGCTCATTGTGGCTTTAATTGGAATTTCTCTAGTGAATAATGGTCAAATCTTTTCATGTGCTTATGAATATCCTCTCATCTCTTTACAGAGTTTGCTGACTTTCTAATTAGATTTTTTTTTTTTATTGCTGAGTTTTAAGGGTTCTTTTTTTTTTTGAGTTGGAGTCTCACTCTGTCACCCAGACTGGAGTGCAGTGGACGCTCCCGGCCACCGCAGCCTCCACCTCCTGGGCTCCGGCGATCCTTCCGCCTCAGCTTTCCGAGTAGCTGGAATTACAGGCGCGCGCTACCACGCCCGGCTGATTTTTTGATTTATTGTAGAGATGAGGTCTCGCTGCCCAGGCGGGTCTCGAACCCGCGGGCTCAGGCAATCCACTTACCTCAGCCTCCCAAAGGCGCGGGATTACAGGCTGAGCCACCTGAGCCCGGCTTAAGGGTTCTTATACATTCTAGATACTAGTCTTTCATCAAATATTGGGTTTGCACATTTTCCCCCAGTCTATAGGTTGTCTTTTCATGCTCCTACCAGGATCTTCCATGAAGCACACATTTTTAACTTTGATGAAGTCCAATTTATCCATTTTTCCTTTTATTGATCATGTTTTTGGTGTCAAATAGAAGAATTTTTTGCTTAGCCCCAGATTCTAAAGATTTTCTCTTATGGTTTTCCCCCAACTGAGATTTTAATAGTGTTCTGTCTTGCTTTTAAGTCTGTGATCCACTTTAAGTTAATTTTTGAAAAGTTGTGACATTAGGTTGAGATTTGCTTTTTGTTTTTTTGTCTGTGAATGCCCAAGTGCTCCAGCAACATTTGCTGAAAAGTCTGTCCTTGCTCCATTGAATGGCTTTTGCATCTTTGTCAAGTAACAGTCAGACATATTTGCATGGGCTTGTTTCTGCCCTGTTGCTCTATGTGTCTGCTTTTTTACCGAAGCCACCCTTTCTTGACTAGTGTAGCTTTGCAATAAGCCTTCAAGTTGGGTGCACTGATTCCTCCCACTTGATTTTTCTTTTTCAAAAATGTGTTTTAGCTATTGCATTTTTCTGCCTTCCCATGTAAATTTTCTGGAATAAGCTTGTCTGTTTTTACAAAAGTCTTGCTGGGATTTTCATAGCGATTGCTTTAATTAACCTGTTGGTCAGTTTGTAGAGAACTGACATCTTTAGTATGTTGTCCTCAATTCATGAACATGGTATGTCTTTCCATTTATTTAGATTGCTTACAATTTCTTTTATCAGCTTTTTCTAGCTTTTCGTATGCAAGTTCTGTGTGTATTTTGTTAGTGTTACACCTAAGTATTTTTGAGTGATTATAAATAGCATTTTATTTTATTTTCATTTCAGTTCCATGTGTTCACTGATGGAAATAAAATTGATTTTTGTATGTTAATCTTGTATTCTGAGGCCCTGATGAACTTACTTATTGGTTCTTAAGTATTTTTTTTTATTCCATGGGATTTTCTTTCTTTTCTTTTTCTTTTTTTTGAGTTGGAGTTGTGGCCTCAACCTGCTGGGCTCTGATGATCCTTCCACCTCAGCCTTCCAAGAAGCTGGAACTACAGATGCATGCCACCACGCCCAGCTAGTTTTTGAGATTTATTGTAGAGATGAGGCCTCGCCAAGTTGCCCAGGCTGGTCTCGAACGCCTGGGCTCAGACAATCTTCTTGACTCCACCTCCCAAAGTGCTGGGATGACGGGTTGAGCCACCACGCCTGGCCCCATGGGATTTTCTAAGTAGACAATTGTGTCATCCACAGTGAGGGACAGTTTTATTTCTTCCTTTTGCTCCGTATGTCTTCCCTTTCCTTTCCTTGGTCTACTGCCCTGCCTAGAGCTTCCTGTGCTGTGTGGAACGAGAGTGATGTGTGGGAATGTCCTGGCCTTGTTTCTGATCTTAGGTGTGTACATAGCATGGTGGCGTTTTCTTTATAGGGAGAAGCCTGGACTTTTAAATCTTTTGGGTCCTTTCGGACTATTTGCTTTTAAGCTTCTGCAATTCTTTCACAGAGAACCAAATAGAAGCCTGAAGTCTGTGGTGCCTGTTCATGGAAACCTTCATCAACTGCTGCCCTTTTGGAAGCCTGGGAATATTGCCAGGAAGTAACACATTTGGGTTTTTGAGCCAGGCTCCAATTTCAAATGTTCTGTCGTGTTGTTCCACTAGTATAAGAGACCTTATTGTACCCTGTAATTTCCTTTCTGGTTAGAAGAACAAGGATATGGGGTTAAAATCTTCTCTTGAAAGGGGACGAAGCATTCCCAAACGTCACCTTTGCTGACACTCCTCCATTCCCTTTGGGGCCTGTGACTGTTCCCCAGAGCAAGTGATTGTACTCAGATACCTAAGAACCAGGCTATTGGTTAGTCACCTTTACAGCCCCAATTTCCCATGCAGGAAGGAAGTGGGGCCTGCAGGGTGTGTCAGGGAGGGATGAGAGTTGGCTGGTGGCTGAGTTTCCACTGTGTTCCTTAATTTTGAAGTCCTAGTCCTTGCTGGCTCGTGACTTGAAATCCACTGCTGAGCTGGCTTTCAGGGGAATGGCGGCCAGACAGCTCACTCCTTCATGGTCACCTCCAGCCTTGCCCTGGGTCTTCTGCCCGTCCTTGGCTAGCAGCCAGGCTCCTGGATTCAGGAAGTGCCCTTTCTTTTGTTGTTTTTTTTTCCTTTTAGTCTGGCTCTCACTCTGTCGCTGAGGCTGGAGCACAGTGGCATAATCATGGCTCACCACAGCCTCAACCTCCTGGGCACAGGCGATCCTTCTGCCTCAGCTTCCCGAGTAGCTGGGACTACAAGCACACGCCACCACACCCAGCTAACTTTTAAATGTTTTGTAGAGACGAGGTCTTGCTACGTTGCCCAGTCTTGTCTTGAACTCTTAGGCTCAAGAAATCTTCTCACTTCAGCCTCTCAGAGTGCTGGGATTACAGGCATGAGCCACTGTACCTGGCCAGGAAGGGCCCTTTCTTTCCACTTGGGTGGTATGCTCTAAATTCACCCTCTCTAATGTGGATGGTGTCTTCTTGACCAGGAGAGGCCTAGTCCAAGTTTTTCAAAGGATGCTCCAGAAGATCCCAGTATCTACCTGGGCAATGAACTGTGAGCCATGCATCAAGCCTCGCTGGAATGCCACCCTCAAAGTTCCCTATTCATCTAACAGGAGGCATTTGTTGACAAACAGGCAGCCTACACCAACCAGTCACTCCTTTCTTGCAATCTTAGGATGGTTGATGCATAATGATACTTTGCATTTATTTTATTATGTGAAGGGGTAGCCAGAAAACCAGAATCTATTGAGAGGGGTGTTTATTCTTACATGCTTAAACGTCAGTCGGCTTCAAAGTGGTCTCCATTTGTTGCAATACACCTATCCAGATGCTTTTTCCACTGTTCAGAACAGTTTTTCAGCTCATCCGTTTCGACGCCTTTTAATGCCTTTTAATGCCTCTGCCATTTTTTTGGTTCACCTCTTCCACAGACAAAACATTTCCCTTTGAAGATTTTTTTTTCCATCAGGGCAACTTAAAAAAAGTCGCCTGGGAAGAGATTGGGTGAATAGGGAGGGTGGAACATGGAGGTCATGATGTTTTTGGTCAAAAATGACGGAACATTCAGCAGAGTGCTGGCAAAAGGGCTAGTGAATCACCCATCAAGAGAATGGGCAAACGTGGTGAAAGACTATCCACCAAAAAAAAAAACAAACAAAAAACTCACGGAAGCTGAATGCAGCCTCTCACAACAACAATAGCTGGTATACCGATGTCATCGGTTCCTAGAATGCTCACCTAGCAGGAAAGCCTGGACTTCAAGGGGCCTGCCCTTCAACATATAATTCCAGTTTTTTGGGGGGTCTCCCTTGCACGCCCTTTACCACCCTGATGCGTGAGCTTCTTGGGTTCAAGGACTTTACCCATTTGTTTATTTACTTTTATCAAGGACACTACATCGCTTGACATGTTTCATTTTAACCGTTGTGTGTGTCCAACTCAGGGGCAGGCGAATATTGGAGTCTCCACATCGTGTAACCGTCTCCACTATCCATTTCCAGAACTTTCCCGCATCTCAAACAGGAGCTCTCTACCCATTAGGCAGCAGCCCCACTTAGTTGTGTGTCATCTCCCATCTTCTGTGTGGGGACCACGGCCTTGTACACGTCCAGGCAGAGCATTTACGTGGGACACGATGTGACGGTGGCCTTGGAGTTGTGCAGGGCGGTGGCCACACTCCTGTCCCACCTCGTGACACGTGGCGGGAACTTAAATGCTCTTCAAAGCTGAAGGGGAGGTGAGTCCTATGGGCATGCTTTTAGGTTCTTGACCCTTAAGCTAAACTACGCTCAAGAAAGACCTTGATTTTCACCCTAGGAAGGTCTCTTTTTCATGAACCTCCAAGTTCTGCAATCGGTGGCATCAATTCTGTTCAAATCAGGTGGAGCATGGTGGCTCACGCCTGTAATCTCAGCACCTTGGGAGGCCGAGGTTGGAGGGTTGGAGGACTGCTTGAGTCCAGAAGGTTGAGGCTGTGGTGACCCTCGATCGTGCCATCACACTCCAGCCTAGGCAACAGAGTGAGACTCCAACTCAAAACCAAATTCTGTTCGCGTCAAGTTCATTTGTCGAATATCCTAGGACACCTAATGAGGCAGTGAGCTGTGCAGAGGCTCAAGCGATGGGGTCCCTCCCTCAAGGTGCTGGGGCGACAGGAGCAACCACGTGTGTGTCTGTCTGTGCAGCCCTGGTCTTTGACATCACGACTCTGACGGTGGCCCTGAGACCCAAGACACTCTTCCTGCCTAACCCCTCTCAAGACCAGGTCAGAGAAAGCGGGTTTTGCTGGAGGAATGGGGAGATGGCAGAACCTCCCCCACCCCCCACATAAAATGCATCATCCCTGTCTTGGGATGGCAAGAGCAGGTCTTGGAATGTCGACTGGACAGTGCTGGTGCTGCCTCGTGTCTAGCCTGCCTCTGGCAGGGACTGTCGCCGTGTCTGACATGATGGCCTCGGAGGTTCAGGAATCTGGGAGAGGCTTCGCAGGGGGGATCGAGCTTGGGGTCTGTTGTGCTGCTGTGGTCGAGCTGTTCCTTGGGGCTGGTGTCCCCCGAGGGCCGGGGTCCACTTCTCACACCTGAGGGGCTCTTCAAGATGGCAGTGGCTTCCCCTAGAGCAAGAGAGCCAAGAGAAAGAGAGGGAAGTCCGATGTGGAAGCTGGGATCTTCTATTATTTTTAAGTAAAATTAGATTAAATTAATTATTTTTTAAGTTGGGGTCTTTGCTCTATCGCCCAGGCTGGCATGCAGTGGCACATCATGGCTATCAGCCTCGACCTGCAGGGCTCAGGCGATCCCTCTGCCTCAACCTCCCAAGTAGCCGGGACTACAGGTGCGCCCCACCAGGTCCACCTAATTTTTAAAATTTATCGCGGAGACGAGAGGTCTCGCCAAGTTGCCCAGACTGGTCTCGAACCCGTGGGCTCAAGCGATCCTCTTGCCTCTTCCTTCCAGAGTGCTGGGGCTACAGGTGGGAGCCACCGTGTCCTGCTGGAAGCCAGGGTCTTTTGTTATCTAATCTCAGGAGTGACAGACTAGAGCTTCTGCTACATTTTGTTGGCCACACGGATCAACTACAGTCCTCATGGGAAGGGACTGTAAAAAGGTTGGACTCCAGGGGACAGGGTCATTGGGGGGACCCTGACGGCTGTCTTCCGTTGACTTTGGCCCTCCTGCTCCGTCAAACCTGCCCTTGTCAAGGCCATCACCAATCCCATGTTACTAACCTCAGTGGCTAATTCTCAGTCCTCATCTCAGGCCCCTCCTCCTTCAAACACTCTCAGGACTGGGCACGGTGCTCACGCCTGTAATCCCAGCACTTTGGAAGGCCGAGGTGAGAGGATTGCTTGAGGCCAAGAGTTCAAGACCAGCCTGAGAAACAGCGAGACCCAGTCTCTACAAAAGTTTAAAATTAGTCGGGCATGGTGGTATGTAGCTGGCAGGAGGATCACTTGATCCCAGGAGTTTGCGGTTGCCGTGAGCTGTGATCGTACCACTGCACTCCAGCCTGGGCAAGTGAGCAAGACCCCATCTCAGAAAAGAAAACAAACAAAAAACCCACCAGCTCTCTCCTGGTTTACCTCCTCTGCAGGTTTTCACCTCCAAACCCACTGCATGCTGTAATTTACTCATTATGCCCATTGTCTCGGTCATGTCTAGGCCATGAAGGCAGGGATTGCTGTCTGCCGTGTGTGCCGCGATCTTCCCAGCAGCCGATCAGTGCCTGGCACAAGGCAGGCCCCGAGTCTCTTTGGGGAGATTAAGCATTTCTCCTAAAATTGTTCAGGGCCCATACTGAATTCTGAGCAAGAAGTCTTTTGACAATGTAAATTTTTTTTACTGTGTCAAGTGGACCACGTCTGGGCCTTTCTAGGGGTAAATTGTAAGTGCAGACTGAACTAGCTCCAGGCCTTTCTGGGGAAGAACATCCTGTGGCCCTCAGTCCTCATCCCAAACCAGGTGGTGTCTGAAGACCCTAATACTGCAGGACGGACTGGGCCCCAGTGTCTCACCAGCCAGCCAGTGGTGTTTCCATCCACACAGGACGAGGACTGCTGGGACTTTTGACAAGGAGAAGCCAAAGGAAACCTTGCGTCGTGAGAGAGTTGCCCTGCGTCTTTTCCTCCTGGGTACAGTTTGTGGGGGAGGCCTAGGTGGGTCCTTATTCTTGGGGTGGATGACATGTTGTGTCCTGCCACTCCCCGCACTCATAGGTTGAAGCTGCAGCCCACGGCATGGCTGTATTTGGAGATAAGGCCTTTATGGAGGTCATTAAACTTAAATGAGGCCATGTGGGTGGGGCCCTAATCTGGCAGAATTAATGTCCTTATAAGAAGAGATACCAAAGAACAAGCCCTCAGTCTCTGTCTCTCTTGCCCTCCCCCTGCCCCGTGAACACGCATACAGCAGGCGGCCGTCTACACACCAGGAAGAGAGACCTCACCAGAACCAAACCCTGCTGCGACCGTGATGTTTTCCCTCCTGTGGCAGGGATGCTCAGGGAGCCTGTCCCCTCAGGCTGCAGGGGGCCATCAAGCTGTCCAGGCCTCCGGCTTTGTTTTCTCAGGCTCTGCCCTCCAGGAAGGTTCCTGGTATGTCCAGCGTCTCAGACACCAAGGAGAAGCCAAGGAGAAAAACACATGTCAGCTGTTAGCAGTTCCTCTGCACTCTCAGTTTTTTCTTTAACTCCATCTGTCTTTTTTTTTTTTTTTTGAGTTGGAGTCTCACTCTGTCGCCCAGACTGGAGTGCAGTGGCATGCTCCCTGCCACCGCAGCCTCAACCTGCAGGGTTTCGGCGATCCTCCTGCCTCAGCCTTCCAAGTAGCCGGAACTACAGGTGTGCGCGACCGCGCCTGGCTACTTTTATTTTTATTTATTGTAGAGATGAGGTCTTGCCAAGTTGCCTGGGCTGGTCACGAACCCGTGGGCACTCCATCTGTTTTTGTCTGACTTTTTCTTTCTTTCTTCCTTTTTCTTTTTTTTTTTGAGTCAGGGTCTCACTCTGTTGCCCAGGCTGGAATGCAGTGGCAGGATCATAGCTCACGGCAGCCTTGACCTCGGGGCTCAGGCGATCGTTGTGCCTCTTCCTCCAGAGTCGCTGGGAATACGGAGCCTTACAGGCTCCAGAATTGTCTGCTGGTTAAGGCGCCCGGTCTGTGGTGTTTCACACGGAAGCTGAACTGACGAGGACGGGCCCCACTGCCTTGCCAGCTGCTCTGTCTTGCTGGGTGCGAGCCCTGGACGCCCCATCTCTCCACGCCCACCTCTACTGTCCTGGTCAGGAGGTTTCCTTGGACCCCGGACGAGACCCCTAGGTACTGGCTGTGTCGTGTTGTTCCTCGTAAGAGGCCTTCCATCCCCCCCTCAGTTCCTCAAGCCCTCTGCCCCCGGGACAGTCCAGCCTCCTCTCCCAAAAAGCCATCTCTGATTCTTCAGGCTTGTCCCGGGCTCTCCCTTCTCTGACCTGGCGCGTTTGCAGTGAACACTGTGTTTCATTGCTTGCGGGTCTCCTGCTTGTGTAGCGTGGTGGTTTTGTGGCCCCGAGCTCCGGAAAATGAGTTACTGGAGGACAAAGACTTGACTTTGCTTTTCAAAGCTCACTGAGGGTGTCAAGGCACAGCTCAGCCGCTGAGTGGTGCACACACCGGGTATCGGTTTCTGCAGAAAGTCAGATAAAGGCTGGCCACGGTGGCTCAGGCCCGTCATCTTGGGAGGCTGAGGCAGGAGGACTGCTTGAGGCCAGGAGTTTGAGATGAGGTTAGTCAACAAGAAGACCTCGTCTCTACAAAAAAAAAATAAAAAATAAAAAAAATGAGCCAGGCATGGTGGCACGCACCCGTAGTCCGGGCTACTCCGGAGGATGAGGCGGAAGGATCGCCTGAGCCCGGGAGGTTGTCGAGGCTGTGGTGATCATGTCACTGCACTCCAGCCTGGGCGACAGAGTGAGACCCTGACTCAAAGAAAAAAAAGACAAAAGACAAAAACAAATGGAGTTAAAGAAAAAGCCGAGAGTGCAGAGGGGCCCCAAGCAGCTGACGAGGGTTTTTCTCCTTGGCTTCTCCACGGTGTCTGAGACACAGGACGTACCAGGAAGCTTCCCGGCGGGCAGGGCCTGAGAAAACAAAGCAGGAGGCCTGGAAGGCTCGGTGGCTCCCTGCTCTGCGGCCTGAGGGACAGGCTCTGGAGCGCTCCTGCCGCAGGAAGGAAAAGCAGCTCGCAGTGAGGCAGTAAGAGCAAACAAGTTCTTAAACAGCTAACGCGCAACCGGGGAGCAAAACACCAGGATGGGGCAGGAGCTGAGTCGTGTCCGGAGCGAAGTGGGGGAGCGGACCGGGCTGCGGAGACAGGGCGCAGAGGCAGGAGTCGCGGGCAGAGAGTGGCAGCCACAAAGGCGAGGGGAGAGAGAGAGACGGAGGGAGCAGATGGTGGGAGGGAGAGAGCGGGCGGGAGAGGAGGGGAGGAAGAGGCAGAGGAACGAGGCCCAAGAAAGCAAAGCGTGGCAGAGAGACGGCGAAGGCTGCCAGGACGACGGAGGACAGAGAATCCGGAAGACAGAGCGGTCGGTGTGAAGGGGGCTGGCAGAGCAAACTCCCCACAGGGGGAAAACGGGCCGGCAGCAGGTCAGATCTAAAACTGGGAGAGGATTCGGCGCCCCGGCGACTTTTAATAGTGCTGATGGAGGAGCCAGGCTTAAGGTTGTGTTTACACTTTTTGAACACAGTCCTGGGGCAACCTCCAGGGCTTAGAATCCAGGCAGTGGAGCATGGTGTGGTGGCTCATGCCTGTAATTCCAGCACTTTGGGAGGCCGAGGTGAGAGAGTGGCCTGAGCCCAGGGGTTTGAGACCAGCCCAGGGAACATGGTGAGACCTGGTCTCTACAATAAATAAATAAAATAGCTGGGTGCGGTAGTACGCGCCCGTAGTCCCAGAGATATGGGAGGCCGAGGCAGAAGGATTACCTGAGCCCAGCAAGTCGAGGCTGCGGTGGCCGCAAGAGTGTCACCGCACTCCTACCTGGGCGACAGAATGAGACTCCAACTCAAAAAAAAAATCTGTGTGTTGGAGATGACCTTTCTTTGTTTTCCGTGTTTATCATGATGAAAACTTACCTCTGGCTTCTGTCTTAGGCCTTCTCTTGCAGGACCCCTTCCAAAGCCCCAGGAAGACCCACCCTGTGTTCACATGGCCAGATGTTTTTGTAAAATCTACAAAACTCATCTATTTAACTGCAGTCAAGTCTGCCGTCCCGCTCCGCTCCGTGCTGACGTGGCTTGCAGTCACTCTGGGTATGTTTAAATGACCTCCAGAGGCCCCGGTGCAGACATGGCTCAGGACCGATCCACCACCCACGGGCAGCCTGGCGTGTGGGTTGTGAGCCTGGTGGTCTTACGGCCATGTGAATGCATCCCGCGGTGCTGGGCCCCAGGAGGATGGGGAAGCGGAAGAGAAACGCGGCTGAGATGGACAGAGCAGAAGAGGACTGTGGGAAGCTCTCGCAACCAGCAGATGCCAAGTGGCACACAGAGGGTGTGGCTCCCGTCAAGGCCGAATCACCGCGGAAGCTCTCACTTGCTGAGGCGCATGGGCACAGTCATGGAGCTTATATGACGATGAATGTGCCACCGTCTCTCTTGTCCTCTCCTGGGTCACGCGGCCAGTCCTGGGGCGATGTTGGTGCCAAGATGGGTGGGGCACACCTGTGTGTGGGTTGTGCCAGACAGCCGTGCCCTGTCGCCGGAGGCTGTCCATGCCTGGCAGGCAGCAGAGGGCCTGACCTGCAGGAGACATTCAACAAATAATCGTAGGCTTGGTGAATGAATGAATGAACGAGTCAGTGAATGAATGAGTGAAATGCGCATTGAAATAAACCTCTGATTATTCAATCTCCAAACTCTGCCCATATAGTTTTGTCTTCGCTGCAGCAAAAGAAGCCATGGCAATCAAGACAGAATTGCATATGAGGGGACTTTTCCCCCCACCCACCACCTCCCTTCCAGAGGGTTGATGAAAGGCTGGCGATTAGACTGCCCAAGGGACCAGAATCCGGCTTTATACTCCATTCACCTTGCTGAAGTCCCCATGTTCTAGGTTAAAATACATCTCTTTTTAAGGCTAGGCATGGTGGCTCACTTCTATAATCCCAGCACTTTAGGAGGCTGAGGCGGGAGGATTGCTTGAACTCAGGCATTCGAGACCAGCCTGGGCAACATAGCAGGACCTCATCTCCACCAAAAAAATAATAAAGTTAGCCAGGCGTGGTGGTGCACGCCTGTAGTCCCAGCTACTCAGCAGGCTGAGGCAGGAGGATTGCCTGAGCCCAAGAGGTTGAGGCTGTGGTGAGCCGTGACGGTGCCGCTGCCCTCCAGCCTGGGACAGAGTAAGATCCTGACTGTGAAACAAAAATTCCCTTTAGTCTTTTCTAGAGTTTCCTGAGGTCCCTGCAGTTTTTCTTTTTCTTTTCTTTTTTTTTAACAGAAGTCTTGGTTGTTGCACAACCTCTCTGCATGTTTTGTGCCCTTTCGCGGAAGCCTCTATTTGGCAATGGAGCTGAGGTTTCCTCAGAGGTTTCGGGTTACAGATAGAGTCTTACTCCATCCTGAGCCTCCGTTGGGAACACAGTTTTTAGCTTGTGACTCCGCAGAAATGGGGCTTGCATAAGGCCACCAGGACTCTGGACTTAAGAACTAAAGCCTCCTTTTAAATTAGGCAGGGAAGTGTGGACCAGGACTTTTATTTGGATGCCTAGTTTCTGGAAATGCAGCCGGTGCCTCTTGGGATGCTCTGAAAAAGCTTTCACGCACAGCTCCAGCCATTCACTTGTTGGCCATAAGCCGTGACGGGAAGGGCTCCCATGTGGGGTGCCGTGACAGAAGCCAGGAAACACACAAGTGCCTTTATTCCACACGGGTGAGGCTTCTGCACAGGTCAGGTGTTCTCCAGTTGGGCTTCACAGATGAAATGTTCTTCGCGCCTCATCGAAGTCTTCTCTGCTGGTGTTTAAGACCACTTAGCTCTTACTGAAAAAGAAGAACAATTCTTTACCTTCTGAATTAAAAGACTTTAACCTAATCACTGTGATGTCTTTTTTTCCCCCAAGCAAAAGAATCACAGTTCTTTTTTTTTTTTTAAACTGAGTTGGAGTCTCACTCTGTCACCCAGGCTGGAGTGCAGTGGCACGATCATGGCTACCAGGCTTGATTGACCTGCTGGGTTCAGGAGATGCTTCCACTTCAGCCTCCCGGGTAGCTGGGACTACAGGTGTGCACCACCATACATGGACACTTTTTAAATTTATTGCAGAGACAAAGTCTCACCAAGTTGCCCAGGCTGGTCTCGAACCCCTGGGCTCAAGCACTCCTCTTGGCTCCGCCTCCCAAAGTGCTGGGATGACGGGCGTGAGTCATTGCAGCAGAAACACAACCCTTTACCCTGAGCCTCTCACCCCACTTTGGCGGTGGTGATGTCACGGGAGGGGGGTGTTTGGGGGGAGAGTTTGCAATCTCCGGCCCTGTTGACCACACTCTCTGGTTGTCAGAACCCCTTCCCCCGGCTCTGTCATCCAGGTTAAGACGACCCAGGGAGCAGTTTTAGGGCTTCAAGCCTGCTGTGGACAGGAAGAAACTGGGGGCCAGGCAGGCGCTGAGCCAGCCTGGCCGGCCAGTCCTGCGGGTGAGCAAGACATCATTTGTTTGGCATCTGGGTTCTTACAAGTCTACAGGCCATTGGCGTCACTGGGGTAACTGTCCTCCCATTGGGCGTGTAATCTAACATCAGCAGTGCTCTCTGGACAGAGAGGGTAACAACAGAAATAGCCGAAGTTGTGTCAACAGGCTGGGTGGAAACAGACAGCAGCCCGTCCGCAAAGAGCTTGCTTTGACCTTGGGGTGGCATGACAGAGGGCTTCACGGAGGCGGAGACAGTGGGAGGTCTGGGCTGTGTCTGACGGGGCTGACCCTGCCCTGGGAGCTCAGGGTTCTGTGACGCGCAGGGCAGATGCAGAATTTGCGAGGCCTGGTCCCAAATGAAAACGCAGGGCTCTTGTTCAAAGTCAGGAAGGGTTTCAAGGCAGCGAGAGGAGAGCCTGAAACCCAGCTTGGGGCCCTTCCGAGAAAGCTCCCCGTGCCTGCGATTGAGCGCTAGGGAAGGGCCCGCGGGAGGACACCGCGCCCTGGCGGTCTCTCACCACTGTCCACCCCTGGGGGCTTCATCCAGGCTCTGACCTCTTGGAAACCCCGTGACCTGAAAACCCACGGAAACGCAGACTTGACCACCTTTCCCTCCTCCCCTGTCCTCCGATCACCCAAACAGAGCTCTAGCCCATTTTCCCCTTTGTGCCATGCTCACCCCTCGTTGCTGCAGCCTCACTTCCAGCCCCAGCGTCTCTCGGCTGGGCTGTTCTCAGGTTTCCCAACGTGTGTCGCGGTCTCAGTCACCAGTCCTCACCCTCTGCTGGCTGCCAGCATGTTCCACGAAGGGTTGAGGAGACGGTGTGAGGTCCCTTCCGTGCTTGCTCCCTCCCTGACTTTTTCCTCGGGGCCGTCCGCTCCAGGTCTGTCTCAAGCTTTTCCCCTCTCTGCACTTTGAGGAAGGTGCTCCCCTTACCCAGCACCCAGCCTTGTCCCTGGGGGAAGGGGGTCCGGGAAGACCTTTCCCAGGCGCTGTTCTTTCTTCCCAGCCCAGACCCCTCTTGGAGAACCTGGGGCTGTGGAAAGAGCCACCAGGTAAAGCAGGCTGGTGGGCAGGCTGGCGTGTGGTTCGCGTCCGGCCCTTTCTCGGAAGAGGTTTTTGGTTCTGTCTTTATTTATTTATTTTTTTGAGAAAGCAGGACTTATTGAGAGGGCAGAAAAGCCTCCACCGTGGGAGGGGGCCTGTGGGGGGGGTGCCTGTCTTGTTTTATTCTGCTTTGCTTTTTGGTAGAGAAGCACACCTCGTATTCTCCGTTGCCTCCATTTTTCCGTGGGCAGTGTCATCCCATAGGCGAATTTTATTGTGCTTCTCCAGCAGGGACTGGGGGCCGTTTTTAGCTGGCTGGTTCTGGGAGCCTTTGAACAGGCCCCTGGAATCTGTGCGGGCAAACAGGAGCCGGCGGGGCTGGGCTGCGTTTGATTTAAAATTGGAAACACGGGAGTCAGAGGCGAGCTTTATATAGTCTGGGAGTGCAGGAGCTCGGCCAAAGCACATGAAAGCCGAGGTCCTATTTATACATTCCTGCTCCCGAGGAAGGATGGAATGTGGTTCTGAGCTGCCGCCGGCAGAGCGCACATTTTGGGGGGATGCGGGGAGCTTGTGTAAACCCAGCTATTCGACGACTGGAGGGTCAGGAGGATGTCGTCGGCAACTGCCTCAGGATCTCCGCCGCCGGAGAACACGGGGTGGGTGTGGGCAGGAAGCCTGAGCCACAGGCCTGGGCGCCTGTCCTGTACCCTGCACATGCGTGACTATTGGGTGGCCTCTCCTGCTGCTGGAGCCCCCAGGCCTCCCCGCCTACCTTCGGCAGGAAAGCACCCATCCCGGCAATCCCGGTGACTGTGTTTTACAAACAACAGTATTCATCTTGATGTCTGAGGACGGACCGGCTCTTTGGAGGCCCTGGCCTGGAAGCAGAGGAAGAAGGGATGGTAGATAAAGAAGGCTGAAGACAGGCCCAGGTGGTCCCAGGTGGCGCTGGATCCTGAGGCTGTTGAGTGAGAGGACATGCTGGCTACTACGGGTAATCTGTGTCAGAGAGAAGCAGGTTGGTGCTACCAGCCTTGGTAGGAGACTCACACATGCCACGGGCTTGGGGTCCACCAGCGAGGGCAGGGGATCCCCCCAGGGCGTCATGCCTCTCGCAGCAGACGGGGGGCAGCGTCAGAGAGCGTCGGCCCCTGTGTCCCTCTCCGGCCTGGCCCTCCTTGTCCCTGACCCAGCAGGTTGGGAGAGGGGCTGAGCAGTGTGACAGCAGGAGACCCTCACTGCGGCCAGGGCCGTTGACCCTGCTCTGACGAGGATGGAAAGGGAATGCTGCAGGACCCCAAGAGTTAGACTCAAGCACCCGATGCAAACACAGCCAAACGCTGGCCGGCTTTGACCCTGACTGGGGCTTTAGAGGGTCAGGTGGGTGTGTGGCAGGTGAGATCCCAGGGCTCAGAGTGACTGGCGTCACCAGCCAGCCAATCACATTGCAGCTGCCAGCGAGGAGCTCTGCACCAGCCAAGAATCATTGCTTTTTTTTTTTTAAACAAGCAAGTTCATTACTCTTGCGGGCAGCCCCCAGGGGATAGGGTATATGAACATAATTATGTGCGGCCACCCTCTACCGAAATAGCTGCCTGCCAGCAATAATGCAAAGAGGAGAAAAGGACCAAGAGAAAGGACGATAAACAGAAAAAAGGTCTTGCGATTTGTAGAGTGCAGGCTCGGTCCCAGGGAGACGCTGAATGTCTGCTCAGGTGTGTAAGCACCAAGGGGAAGGGAGGGGTGTTGGCGCTCAGACAACGACACCCCAATGATGGCTCCTTGACACGCAGAGCTGAAGACGCCCAGGGCTTCCCTGACCTCCCCTGCCACCGTCTGCCCGAGGGAAGCTGCCCCTTCCCTGGACATCATTACCTACGGCAGGAAGGGAGCCCAGGACGGAGCTCCTGAGCAGACCTTTCTGAGGGTAGCGACTGTTTCTGGTAGCATCGAAATTCCAACAAGAACTGGGTGAGCGTCAGCCTCCGTTCCCAGATCCAACCTTCTCCCTGGCAACTGCTTGCTGCCTCTCCATAGAATTCCTGGGTCCCCATAGCCTGTTTTTCTGGAATCCAAGCCCCTGTTCTTTCTGTGCCCAGGATGGTATTTGGCTTTCTGTACCTCGCTGGGGAGCTGAGTCCTCTGACGATTCCCGTGTGCACACGTTACATGCATTGCGTGTCTTTTCTCCTGTTCACGTATCTGTCCTGTGCCAATGACTTTCCAGTGAACCTGCAGGGGGTCAATGTCTGTGACCCCAGAGGGCACAGTCACCCTTGCCACGGGGCCCACGTTAGCCTTGATACCTCAGGCTTCCTGTCCATAGAAAGAAGAGACCCCCACTTGCTACCACTCTGCTTCCGAGGGGGAGGACCAGGGCTTGCCTGGGATCTCTAGTCTGAGGGTGAGTGGGGCCGCTCCCCCTCCCTGCCAGAGCCCGTCCAGTCACAGAGCACTCTCGAAGGCAGGCTCCCAGGGCTGCACATCCCAGGTCTGGGGAGCTCCGGGATGCCTGGGTTTGCAGAAAGAGCTGCTGGGGCGGCCCACTGGGAGAGGCTGGGAGATGTGTGAAGCTGTCTCGTGCTCTCCTGCCAGGCGTCTGCAGCCCAGTGTGTAGAGGCCTCTGGCGACGGTGTCTGCAGGCCCACACCTGGCAAAAAGGGGGTTGGTGTCCAGCCTCAGCCAGCCCCGACAGCGACCGCAAGACTCGCGTGGAGGGAGGCCTTCCGCAGAATAGAGGAGACCTTCTAGGAAGGATGCCAGATCTTGCGTTTGTCCCTGGGGGCCTCTTCCTGCTCCTTTGGGCCGGTGACCAACCTTCATATGGAAACCTGTGTCTCCTGCTCAGAGGTCCCCGAGGGAGCTGCTGCCAGTGACCCCTGGATGCTCTGTTTGTGCGTTATGGCTCGTTCCTGAATCTCCAGGAGGGGTTGACTCCTGAGCATGGTGGCGGGTTAGCTCAGCTAGCCGGGTCGGAAAGCCCTGCGGTCCCAGAGAGTCCCAGGAGGATTTACCACGACGCCCGCCCTGAGGTGGAAGTGCATCGGCCAGCCTCCTAGTGTTAGAGTGAAAGGGATCCATAAGGTGACAGTCATAGTAGTGGTCATTTATTAGGTACCTACTGCATGCCAAGTGTGTTGAGAATGCTGTTCCTATCCCTCACAAAAGCTAGAGAGAGGCACCATGACAGTCACCACTGTGGAGGCACGGGGGCATGGTGGCCAGGTGGCCCAGGGATCAGGGCACAGAGGCAAGGGGGCGTGGTGGCCGTGCGGGCCCAGGGTCAAGGCACACGGGCACAGGAGCTTGGCGGTCGTGCGGCTCAGTGGTCGGAGCACAGAGGCACGAGGGTGTGGGGACCGTGTGGCCCAGCAGTCAGCACGCAGACCGGCCCTCAAATCCTGGCCCTGCCTCTTACTCACTGTGGGACCCGGGGCTGGTTTCTGGCATTCCCCGGGTCTCCCCGGCCTCACCTGCAAGATGGGGAAGCTGATAAGTGCAGGGCCCCCAGAGTGGTGGTGAGTGGCAGTGCAGGCCACGTGCCCAGACTGTGCCTCACCCCGGGCGGGTCGCACGAGGACCCCGTTGTCACGGAGGGCCACGGCACGCAGGCCAGGGCTGGAGCCCCACTCGGCCCTCTCCAGAGCCCGCGTTCCTTGGTTTACAAATTAAGAAGCACACAACGTGGGGCGCATCGGGGAAAAGGAACACATGCTCCACTGGCTGGGTCCGACGACCCGTCTGTGGCCTCCCTAGCCCCTGGGTCGCCGCCTGCCCTCGGAGGGAGACTGGTCTCTGGCGAGGCCCCTCACTCTCTGGGTGATCCGACCGGGCCCTCGGGGGTCCCGGGAGTGGCCGGACGGTGTCTCCGCTCTGTTCCCGCCCCACGTGTGCCACCAGGCGGTGACGGCAGGGGCGTGAGGACAGTCGCGGGCCTTCCTCTCACCTGGCGTCCACTCTGGTCTTTTAGCAGCTCTGCAGTGATTTTTCTTTGCTACCAACGTGTCCATTTTATTGACAATAAACATTCCAGACTCACCTTTGCCACGTTTGATTCTCGCCTCATCCACCAATGCAGGAATCCGTTGCGGCTTCAGAAAGCGCAAAAAAAAAAAAAAAAATGGAGCCGGGCTCGGTGGCTCAGCCTGTCATCCCGCGCCTTTGGGAGGCTGAGGTGAGGGGATGGCCTGAGCCCGCGGGTTCGAGACCCGCCTGGGCAGCGAGACCTCATCTCTACAGTAAATCAAAAAATGAGCCGGGCGTGGTAGCGCACGCCTGTAATTCCGGCTACTCGGAAGGCCGAGGCGGAAGGATCGCCGGAGCCCAGCAGGCGAGGCTGCGGTGGCCGGGAGCGGCCACTGCACTCCAGTCTGGGCGACCGAGTGAGACTCCGACTCAAAAAAAAAAAAATGGAGCTTCCGGCCTCGTTTAAACCCTGAACTTAACGGGCCTCATTTCGGTCAAAACCAGAGAAAAGGAAACGAGATGAGAGCTGGGGCGTCGTGTTGCCTCCCTGCACGCCCTCTTGCTCTCATTCAAACCTCCCTCCTCCCAGGTGAACACAGACATGTCACAACGGACCCCGGCTTCATCCCAGCTTGGGAAGATGAATCGCAGCGGGTTGGCGGAGACAGAACGGAGCCATGTGTTGGGGGCTGGGCAGCCATCGCCAAAGTCCCTTCCCCACCCTGCCCTCTGGGGCCCAGGTGCCTCCCACCACCCAACCCCCACAGCAGCTGAGGCCTTCAGAGGCACCAGGAACCTGGCTGGACTGAGGCCTGCAGTCCCCTGGCCCGGAATCTGGGTGCCCGGGGATCCTTCCCTGGGGGAGCTGTAAGGTGTCACCCTGCGCCCCTGCTGAAGACTGCAGAGTTGGCGCGACCTCCACGGGCCCTCAGCCCTAAGGTCACCTCTGCTTCCAGTCCTGGGGGACCAGGGCTTTAGGGTCTGCGAGGTGTGGTGGCCATCTTGTCTCCCAGCTGAGCGGGGGAAAGAGCCAGCAGGAGAGAGAGGCAGACAGCCAGCTGTGGAAAGGAGGCTTGACTTCACCTTGCTCAAGGACCCCCAGTGCCAGGGGTGGCGGGGGTGAGGAAGAGGAGGCCGAGGCCCCTGGTGGGCGCCCGGGCCCCTCACGTGGCCTCCAGCGTGCGGACAAACTCCTCATAGTTCCCCTGACCGTCCCCATGCGTGTCCGTGTCCTGGATCATCTCGCGCACCTCCTCCTCGCTCAGCTTGTTCCCCAGCTGGACCATCACACGCCGCAGCTCTGCCACGATGATCGGGCCGTGGTCCTCGTCCAACGTGCAGAAGGCCCGGCGAACCTCCTTGCTACCTGCGCCCTGGGTCTTCTCGGCCATCATGGCCAGAAACTCGGGAAGTCCATGGGCCGCCGCCGTCCTGGTCGACCCCGCTCACCAGGTCCTGCTGCTTGGCCACCGTGGGGTTCAGGCCCAGGGACCGCAGGACGGTGCCCAGCTCCCGGGCGGTGATGGTGCCATTCCCGTCCTTGTCCAGCAGGGCGAAGGCCTCCCGGAACTCGGCCACCTGCTCCTCGGTCGGCTGATTGGCCATGCTGGGGGACGCGGGCGGCAGAGGGGCCACCTCCCGGCGCTCCCTCCTCAGCGCTGGGACTGCGGGTGGACAGCCCAGGGCCACCCGGCGTTGCTGTCGCTTAAGAAGCGCAGAGCCCACCCCGGCCACCGCGGACGCCCCCGCCCACGGGTACCCTGGGCCAGTCCTGTTTAGACAGGAGTCCAGGGCAGGGTCTCACAGCCTGCTGGCGGGGCTGACGCCAACACCCTGTGCCAAAGGCGGCCGGCTCTCACCCTGACCCAGCAGAACCGCGGGGCTGGTGTGACACCCGCAGCAGGTGTGGCGGGCCACCGGGAGATGGAACCCGGCTTTTCCCTCCGATTCCCCTACAGCTCCCACTCAGTACAACCGCAACCAGCACCCTCTCTTCCTTTCAGCGGAGGTTTTTGGCAGGACAGAAAGCCGAAATCTGCGGGGGGCCAGTGCCTGCAGAGAGATTTAGAGGGTCCCTGGGAAGGTGTGGCAGCGTCGGCAATTTTCTGGAGAAATAAAGAGGGGAGAAAGAAAGAGACTGGACTCCTGCTCAGGTGACCAGAAGCCGTTTGATGGGTGTAATCTCAGGGCTTGTATCCCCAAACTCTGCGGAGTCATCATCACAAGAAACAAAGGTAGCGGGTGCCTTTCGCATGAACAGGTCCAGGTGCGCAGAGGACACCCCCCACCCTCAAGCAAATGTTCTTTCATACGTGAGGAAGGACATAAGGAAGAACAACCACGAATTGTCCTTTGGTGTCTTGTGCCAGCTTAATGTTCCCCAAACCAGTTTCTTATGTGCCCTTGATTGTATTACAACGACATCATCTTGAATTAACATCACTCAATGTCTAAACCCAAAACCACCACAGTGAATTATTAACTTCCACTATTATGTACTAATTCAAACTAGTTTTTATTAAAACAATTGCTGCTATGGTTACACTCTCCTGGCACCAGCTGGCCTAATTCAAACTTCACTGGCCCCCCTTAAATCAAACTGAACTAACCATACTTCTATAATAAAATGGTTACTTAAATTTTCTTAGTCTATATAAACTATTTTCTAAAACCTGTATCTATAAATTTCTAAAGGTCACATCAAGAGAGCCTGTGACCTGCACTAAAGGCTCCTTAATGTGACTCAAAGCCAAACTTAAGTTGTGATAAAGCAAAAGACCATAAGCCGTGGAGAATGGGAACAATAGACTCCTCGGTTAGCTGTGTACGTTCCGGTCTCAGAGTTTTCTGTTAGAGCCAGCTGGAGCTTTTCTTGGTAGTTTGTGCCAAATGGAAAAGGAGGGAGGAAATGGGTTAACAGCTCCTGAACACATCCTAGTGGTCTCAGGGTTAACGGCCCTTTCTGATTCCTCACGCTCAGTGGGCCTCCGTGGCCGGCTCCCAACAGAAACTGTCCTTTTTTTAGTTGAGATCTTGCTCTGTCACGCAGTCTGGAGTGCCGCAGTGTGTGATCACAGCTCACTGCAGCCTCGAACTCCTGGGCTCCGGTGATGGCCCTACTTCGGTCTCCCCAAGTGCTGGGATTACAGGCAGAAGCCATCACGCCTGGTCCCTAGAAATCTTTACTGAAAGGAACTTCCTTGTCTCTGGTTTCCAAAGCCCTATGTTATCCTAGAGGGTTTTCTAGAAGGAAGAAGGTTTTTTCTTCAGGCAGAAGCAGAATGTTTTCCATCAGAATAGACACGAATGGAGAAGGATTTCCTCCCACCCACTCGCTCACTCACTCACACTTGGATATTTATTGAGTGCCTACTGTGTGCAGTGCCATTCTGGAAGCTGAGAACAGGTAGACCACCCCCAGACCTCAGAGGTTCACTGGTGAGGCAGGGAGTTAGCAGGTAAACTAACAGAGGACCCCAAACAAAGTCACTAGAAACTTCAGATGTGACATGATTTCATGTACTAAACATTGATGTGTATGTTTTAAATACATTCACAGAAGCCGGGCTTGGTGGCTCAGCCTGTAATCCCACGCTTTGGGAGGCTGAGGTGAGTGAATTGCCTGAGCCCATGGGTTTGAGACCTGCCTGGGCAACTTGGTGAGACCTCATCTCTACAATAAATCAAAAAAATCAGCTGGGTGTGGTAGCGCATGCCTGTAATTCCGGCTACTTGGAAGGCTGAGGCGGAAGGATCGCCGGAGCCCAGCAGGTCGAGGCTGCAGTGGCCGGGAGCGGCGACTGCACTTCAGTCTGGGTGACAGAGTGAGACTCCAACTCAAAAAAAAAAAAAAGTAAATAAATAAATATACTCACAGAAGAAATACCTGGATAGTCATGCAACAGACTCTCACTAGTGGGTGCTTTAGGTGAAGAAATTACAACTGCTTTTAATTTTCTTATAAACATAGTGTCTTTGCCCATGAATCATGTTTATTAGCCGAGTATTATTTCTATTAAGAGAAATAACGTGTGATTCAAAAAGCATCCCTGGTAACATACTCCACACCCTACTGAACTCTCAATATCCTTTCTCTTTCACGGAGGTGAGTCAAGTGTGAAGAGAACCTGGTAACAGGGTCAGCTTTCTGTCTCGGGGACAGGAGGCCATGGTGAGCACAGCTGCGGCCATGGACATAAACGTGGAGCAACTCACAGCCAATAAATACCGTCCCCACTTAACTGCCAGAGCAGCAAGCTAGTGGAGGAGAGACTATGAATTTCTCCTCCTGCTTCCCCTGCCTGGGGCTGGTGGGACGGATTCTGAAGTAACACAGGGGCAACACGGAGGCCGGAGGACCGAGGGACGCGGGCATGAGGAACACGGCTTCCGCAGAGCCTGGGGCTGGCAGCGTGGGAAACCCATGGCCAGGACCCAAAGGACGAGGACCTGGAGTCAGACGGGCCCGTTCCTCCCGCCTGCTTCCCCAGCGACCAGACGAGAGCCTGATGGGGCCTGCTGGTTTCCGGGTCATGGCTCTGCGGCTCAGACATCCAGCCTTGGCCTCAAAGTGGTTTTCCAAAGGGCACAGTGAGAAAGGCCTCGGTGAAGACCTTAAGCAGGAGTTGCTCAGCACCCCGTGACTCACCTAGGACTGTGCTGGGACGGGCCGACGCTGCAACTCTCTGCTTGGGAAACTGTGGCAGAGGGGATGATCTCACTGCACGCTTCACGCTCCTTGCAGCTTCTCATCCCATACGTGGACGGCTTTCCCTGCGCCATGCATATTGTTTTCATCTCAGGTTCCACTTAAATATTTTAAAGTTACTGCGGCCAGTCACAGTGGCTCACGTCTATGATCCCAGCACTTTGGGAGGCTGAGGTGGGAGGATTGCTTGAGCTCAGTAGTTCAAGACCAGCCTGGGCAACACAGTGAGACCTCGTCTCTACCAAAAATAAAAAAAAATTAGCCAGGAGGAATGACTCCTGCCTGTGGTCCCAGCTGCCTGGGAGGCTGAGAGAGAGGATTGCCTGTGCCCAGGAAGTTGAGTCTATGGTGAGCTGTGTTTGTGCTACTGTCCTCCAGTCTGGGCAACAAAGTGAGACCTTGGCTAAAAAGAAAATAAATTTTCAAAAGTTATTGAGAACTTCAGAGAGCTTGTGTTTATGTTTATGTGGGGGCTGTCTGTGTGTGTATTTCTGTATTTGAAATGGAACCTGAGAAAGATTTAAATATTTTAATTATTTTCAATATTTCCAACTTTAAGAAATAGAAATTAAAATCCACTCCTGGCTGGGCTCAGTGGCGTAGCCTGTAATCCCAGTGCTTTGGGAGGCCGAGGTGAGTTGATTGCCTGAGCCCGCGGGTTCGAGGCCCACCTGGGCCACTTGGCGAGACCTCGTCTCTACAATAAATCAAAAATTAGCTGGGCGTGGTAGCATGTACCTGTAGTTCCAGCTACTTGGAAGGCTGAGACGGAAGGATCACCAGAGCCCAGCAGGTCGAGGCTGCAGTGGCCGGGAGCCAGTCTGGGTGACAGAGTGAGACTCCAACTCAAAAAAAAAAATCTACTCCTTATTCCCATAAATAACATATTTTTTTTTTTTATGAGAAATGACAACATTTTCCAAGGTGAAGAAGAGGACGAAGGGGGCCTTTTGAAAACTAGTCTTGCAACTCTCTTTGGTGTCTGACTTTACAGAAGCAAGTTGTCATCTGCACTGGCGCTGGGGCGGAATGTTGCACTGGAGACATGATTATCCAGCCTCACACAGACGTGAAGTTGGGGAATTCGGGAGCATTTAAATGTCCTGTTCAGACCACGCGGGTCTTCTTCTGTCACGCTCCATCACAACCTGACAGGCGGTGGTCTCTCAAGGGTGGGAGGCAGTATGGAGTCTGAAACCGTACGGATGAACTTCTAATACTGTTGAAATCTGTTGGACTCTGTTGCCCTTTGAGGGATCTTTGACTGGTGCATAATTTGTAATGCCACACACAGGTCACTTGGAAAATACCGATTTATGCGTTCTGCAGATCTTCTAAACATTGGACCATTACATGTAAGACACTCAAAGACTCACAGCATTCACAGCCTCACCAATTCCATTAGGAAAGTCTGGGAGGGTCTCGCGCCCACAGTGACAAATACAACATTCCCCAAATTCTGATTTCCATTTGGAAGCTCAAACATTTGATTCATGGCAATAAATACTGTCAGTGGTTGTCCCGGAAGCAGCAGGCTCGCTCCTTCTGTTTCTGAGACCATGTCTGACAAATGCCAGGTCTGAGTAGCCACGGTTTGTCCGTCAGCCATAAGCACGGCACTCGGCGGAAAGCTGACTTTGCTGCTGACATGCAGTCACACACGTGCCAACCCGGGGACAAGCTGGTTGACATGCAGCTCACGACTCGCAGACCGTTAAGGAAGTGCATGCGAGGGTTGAATTGTAATAAAACGGACATTCGGTGCCTCCAAGGACATTCTCAAGTGCAGCTGGCTTTCTGTGCTTTGTCTAATGAGGCAACGTGGCGGTGGCCCTGATGGTGACTTGTGTGCAGGGACCCCAATGCACGCTAGGACACTGGCAGTCTCGTCCCCCGCTATTTTTGACCCCCGCGCCAATGTCAACCCAGTGGAAAGGACACAACACATATCGGTGTCATTATGGAAACAGTGTTGACCTCCTGGGCCCTCAGGAAGGGTCTCGGGACACCCTGCCTCCAAAGAGGTCTGGGAGACACGCTTAGAGAGCCACTGCTCTGGAGCGTAGGAGCCAGGATCATGAGCTGGCATAGAGTCCCCTGGCTGCAGGTGTCAGGTGCTGAGGACTCGGGTGGCGGCGGGCCAGGGCCGGCCTTGCAGAGAGTAGTATTGATGAAGAACCCCCCATAGACACACGTCGAAGGGGTCCCCGGCCACAGCTACTTTTTTTGAAGAGTAGAAATCCTCAATCCACAAGGCCCCGGGAATTTGTTTTTCTCCTCTGCACTGGCATCATCACAACTTTTGTTGGAAGGATGTGCCTCTCTTGTGGGGCGCCACACAGGCCACGCTTCCCGTGTCCTTTTCAGCCAGTTCTACTCCTGGCACCTTGCGAGAAGGGATGTGGCCAGGAGTGGCTGGGATGCTCACCTCCTCCTGAGAAAGCCGTCCACTTCTTTCCCCACAAGATAAATACCAACACGGAGACAGTGTTAAGATGTGTGGACAAGCCTCGTGTCCACTGAGCAAGTCCTCCCATCCACATTTTCTTGTGTCTCTGTGCCACAGACGACGGATGTGAGTCAGGGCTGGCCACCACCAAGTGGACAGCTTGGCCTGGAACCCGGACCTTCCATTCCCACAGTCCTGCTTCCCTTTTTTTGTGGCCAGCGATGACACAGTCTTCAACATTCTTGTCCAGAAGCTGGGAAAGAGACACAGAAGCTGGGGACTGGCCTGCCGGGGTGCCTTTCAGGGCAGGAAAGCTGAAGATACGCTGTTGAGAGAGCACGTGTCTCCGTCCTGCCTTCTCCGGCAAGTATCACACAGGTCCAGCTGCAAACCCACCGTGTCCACGTGTGGCTTCCTCGACATCTCAAAGTTAACAGCCAAAAAAAAAAATAGTGAACACGACCAGGCAGAGATCCGGGTCCTCCTCCCTGCTTTGATCCCATCTCTCTGAAAACACTCAGTTCACTCCATTGTTCAGACAAAACCCTAGAGTCATGTCTAATTCCTCCCTTCCTCTCACATGTCTTTTTTTTTTTTTTTTTTGAGTTGGAGTCTCACTCTGTCGCCCAGACTGGAGTGCAGTGGCCGCTCCCGGTCACCGCAGCCTCGACCTGCTGGGCTCCGGTGATCCTTCCGCCTCAGCCTTCCGAGTAGTCGGAATTACAGGCGTGCGCTACCACGCCCGGCTGATTTTTTGATTTATTGTGGAGATGAGGTCTTGCTGCCCAGGTGGGTCTCGAACCCGCAGGCTCAGGCAATCCACTCCCCTCAGCCTCCCAAAGGCGCGGGATGACAGGCCGAGCCACCGAGCCCGGCTACATGTCTGTTTTTTTAAGAGACAGGATTGCGATGTATCACCCAGGCTGGAGTGCAGTGGCGAGATCACAGCACACTGCAGCCGTGATCTCCTGGGCTCAAGTGATCTTCCCGGCTGGCTCATTGTTTTTAATAGACATGGAGTCTCGCTATGTTGCCCGGGCTAGTCTTGAGCTCCTGGGCTCGAGTGACTCTCCCACCTGGGTCTCCCAAAGTGCTGGGATTACAAGCGGGACCACCATGCCCGGGCTCCCCTCGCACTCCCATCCCGCCATTCCGTTTACTTTGAAAACACCTCTTGACCATCCCCTGCGCCAGGTCAAGCTCCCATCGTCTCCCGGCAGGTTACTCGGCGGCCTCACAGCCAGTCCCGCTGTTGGTGTTGCAGTCAGCACATGTCTCTTTCTGCTCAAAACCCCATCATCACCTCTCTTTGGATTTCGAGTAACGAAGTCTAAACTCCCTGCGGCGGCCCTCTGGGCTGTCCATGACAGCCTTCCGCCTTCCCGCTGTCATCCCATCCCTGACCCCCCAACACGGCGTCCCAGCCACACTGGCCTTCCTTCTGCTCCCTGGATGCCCCGAACCCGATTTCCGCCGTCACATCTTTGCACGAGCTGCTCCGTCTGCCTGGACCACCTGCCCCAACCCGCAAGCGCTGGCTCCTTCTTCCACTTTGGTGGAAGGTCAAACGGCACCTCCTGTGAGGCCTCCCGACCACCCCTCCCAGCCAACCCCAAGCCACCCCCATCACTCCCACTTACCTCCTCTTCTGCCTTCCTCCTGATGCGTCGCTCCTGTATTGTCTGTCCACTTGCTTTCTGTCTCTTCCCATCAAAGTCTCCCCAGAGGCTGTTCTGACTCCTTTCCCTGAGATGGGCGGGCTTTGGCGAGATGTCAGTCGGTGTTTGCTAAATGAATCGTGCACAGAGCGTCCCTTCGACGTGAGAGAGCGCCTCCAGCCTCACCCGCCCGAGGAGAGTTGCCGAGTCCCGTCCTCCTCCAAGTTCTGGCTCAAGGCCCGTGGACGCCACAGAGGGCATTGCCCACAGCTCGTTTTACTCACCTGTGCGGTTGGCCATCTCTCCCTGCTGTTCTCGTGTGCTGTGCGGCCCTGGTGACTGGTGGCCTCTGTGCTGGTCCCCGGCTGCTGAAGTTCCCCACCTGGAGGCAGTTTGTGTCTCTGAGGAAAATGCAGGGGTGTGCCCACGACTCCCTCTACGCCGTCTGTGCTGCCTCGGGAGGCAGGAACTCTGCATCCTGCCGAAGGGACTCTGTCCTGCAAATCCCCTGGGCACACAACACTGTCTTCCCCTGCCGCTAGCTCTGTATTATGTCACTACCCAGGGGCTCTGGTGCAGGTGCCTGAGAGAGAGGCCAGGGGATGGTCACTGACAGGTGCCAGTAGGCCTTGGGGCCAGAGCGGGCATCTCTCCTTTGAAGGAACCTGTGAGAGTGACCAGGAGTTGCAGGCTCAACAGTGACTCTGAAAGTTGGGCCGATGGTCCAACCGGCGTGATTTGGAAGAGGCCGTGGAGAAAGGATGTGGGTTAGGACTGCGGCAGGGAGAGGCCCTGGCAGGTCCAGTTCCTGGGGCATGGCCACAGGCACCGTGTCAGGACCTCAGACTCCTGGCGTGACGGTAGGGTCACCTGGGCAACGTCCAAATGGAAGAGTCTTCAAAGAACTCCCAGCAATCCCCTGGCCCCCAACCACGGGTTGCAGAGCGAGCGCCTTGGCTGCTTCCTGCCTCGGGCTGTCTGCTCACTGCTCTGTGGCCCAGAGAGACCTTGGGGTCTTGGTCTCAGGGTCAGAAGTTCCCATCAGTGACTTTCCATCAGGACCTCCCTGCAGGTCTTCCAGAAACAACCAGACACACCTGAACATGCAGGGCCTGCTCGGCTAATGCTGTTGACTCTGGGGTGCAGCCACCACGATACAGATGGACAACTGGACGGTGTGGTGAGGGGTTGGTGGAGGCACTGACGAGACTTGCACGGAGCCAGCCGCGGCCTTTGTGCCGAGCCCACGTCCCAGCCTGCCACTTCTGCTCCTTCTGCTTTCCAAGGCCAGGATGAACCTGACGACACACATGCCTTGCCCTAGATTCAGCTGGCCTTGACCACGGGGGAAATATTTTTGGTCATCCTCACCACTTCTCAACAGATAAGGGGATGTTCTGTGGGAACCGAGGGTCCTGGGCCTCCCTTCCCACCTTCCAGACTCGTCCCTGCCATCTGGCCAGTCTTGTGAGAATCATCGAGGGTCATACAGGGCTTGGCCCTGGGCCGGGCTTTAAGCTCGGGGAGAAGGATGCTGTCCTGGAGCAGTGAATCAGAACAGCTGGCATTGGGTGATTGAAATCAGGTAACTAGCCCTACAGATCCTCGCTGAGAGGTCAGCATGGGAGCGGGTGTCCAGACGTGTGGTTTCTCGCCTGGTCACCACGCGGTGGGTGGGCCTCGTGTATGGCCCAGCCCGTGAGCCCCTTGACCTGGGGACTTTGTGGGAACTACCTCGGCACGGCCCTCGCACAGAAGGCTCCCTGCAGTCCAGGTGCTGAGGACACCAAACGCCGATTGTGTTACACATCCCGGGTCCTCACGTCAGGTCCTGCTGTTGGCACCTGGTGGACCGGGTTGGCCCCGGGCTTCCCTGCCCCGCCCACGAGAGCGGCCTTCTCAGCCCAATCAAGTTACTCAGCTGCCAGGACGCTGAGCTCCGCCCGGCTTCTCTGAGCGCCTCTGCCCGTGCATTGCGCCAAGGACGGTGTAGGGACCTCGACGTGGCCTGGACCGCACTCCTGAGCGCAAGCGTGCTTAAGTCGGGGCTGGACGATCACCTGCAAGCAAACGCAAAGTTGTGACAGGGCTCATAACAAAAGCAGCCAAATCAGGAAAACCTATTCTTGGACATCTCACTCTCCCGGGAAAAGGGCCGTTTCCTGCGAAATACGCCCGGATTGGACCTACCCTCAGTGGCCCCCACGGGCACACTAATAGCCCCCTTCTGTGCTGGGGTGTGAGAGGGGCCGGAGAGGGGCCTGGACGGCGGGGAGGAGAGGGCCGGCAGGGCAAAGCGGGGCAGCAGGGGCTGGCTCTGGGAGGGCTTTGCCTGTCTGACCCATCGGCCTTTCAAACGTGATACTTGGCGTTTTGGAAAAACATGACACACAGACAAGATTAAGTGGGGGGGCCTGACCACGTGCTACGAACCTCCTATGCTGAGCGCATTTGGGAGTTGGACAAGGAGGACCGCCTGTGGCTGTAGGCCTCCATGATCAAAGGGGCAAGACAGTCATCCCAAGGGAACGAGCCGACCTTCCCTGACGGACACGGGACTTGGGGCTGCCAGACAGCAGGCCCACCCCCGCTCAACAACTCCCCCCACCCTGCCTCCCTCTCCCAGACCCAAAGGCTTCCTGCCTCTTCAGAGTTCTTGGGAGAGGAGGGACTGGAAGCGGGAACAGGAGTTTCCACTAGCACACAGCAGACCAGCATTTGTGGGGTCTCTGTCACCAGGGGTGTCTCCTCGGGAAGCACGGCGTGTGTCCACCAGGAGCACACGTCGGAGCCCCGTGAAGTCGGGGTGTGGACAGCACCAGGCCCCACCCCTCAGAGGGAGAGGCAGCAGAGGTAGTCTCGGGGAGGGCGGACCCTGGCGCCATCTCCGTAGGCAACGGGAGGGAAGGCCCACCACAGGGTAGGGGCTGGGTCTGGGGCTCCTGCTGCTGTCTCGGGGACAAAGGAAGACCGGCCCGCTCTCCTGCCCCACCCCCACCCCACCGCCTCTCGCGGATGGACAGCGAGTCGCGGAACGAAGGAAGCTCTCTGCACAAAGCAAACGCTGAGGAAGACCTTTCGGACGCCTCCCCGAGAAAGACGCTCCAGTGTGAGGAACCAAATGCAACAGGACCCTGAATCCAGACGTTTAGAGTTGGTTTAGAGAACTGAGTGCAAAAAGCTCATTTGACCGCGAGTGGTGCCAGCTGGGCATCCACCGGAGGAAGGGACAGGGACGAGTGTCAGTGACAAGACTAGGGCAGGAAAGGAGAGTGTGACCCGTCAAAGTAAAGCCTCTGCTCCTTCTGACCCCACGACGGTAACGGGATTGAGCCCGCGTTCTGGGCAGGGCCGGGAGGTCGAGCAGACGCCCGCCTGCAGCCCAGACGGAGACTAAAGCTACAGCCAGAGAGGATCGGGAAGGAAGAAAGCCGGCCCACTTTCTAAGACGCAGGAAGAGGCCAGGCAGGCTATGCACAAAGTCAGACGAGCGAAGGAGGGTCTAAAGCCCGCCGGAGGGCGAACATCCTCCAGAATCCAGTCATCACTGCCGCGTGTCTGATGGAGCACACAGACATGACGACAGGTGGAGAAGTGGAAATGCACACCGGGGAAACGCTGGGAAGAGGGCCAAAGCTGCAGAGCAAGATCTTTCGCCTGGAAAGGGAGGCTCTCACGGCAGGGAGAGGGCCACGCCAGAACCAAACGGCAGCTGGTCAGAGTGTTCCAGAAGATGATACGGGCTGACCAAGGTGAAACTGTTTCCAAGGATTTCACAGAAATGTTTTGAGAGCCTTCTGTGCACCAAGTACGTTTCACGAATGACTGAATTTCAGCCTTTAAGCTGACTCGAAGCAGTTACATGTGTTGCCAAAGCCATGTGATGGGTGAGCGGCAGAGCCAGGGTTGAATGCCACCCCTCCTGGCACACCAGGTTCTCACCCCACTCCCCCGCCACTACGCAGGCCCCTGACCGTGCAGGCCCAAATTAGAGCCATGAGTGTGTCTTTCCACGGGTGTGCGCGGGAACGCGTGGTGATAGCGTGCTGAGCTTCCGGGTTAGCGAGCCTGCACCGTATCTTATCAGATCTCCAGGGCGGCAGGGGCTGGCTTGACTGCAGCTTACAGAGTGAGCGGCGGTGATGCCCTGCACAACAGCCTGGGCTGTGGAGCCAAGCAATCCGGACTCGCCTCCCCGGCTCCTCCAGGAACGGGTTGTGTGACATCGCTAGGCCGCGATGGCTTCATCTGTCAAAGAATAAAGGGAGGGAAAATGAGGTCACTCAGGACAGCCCTTAGCGCAGCACCTGGCAGACAGCAAGGGGATGGTCACATCACCCGGCTACCCTGGGTAAGTGGGGCAGTGGTGGCTTCAAGTGGCTCTGCCAGTTCAGGGGTGGCCAGGCTGAATGGATGCTTGACATAACTGAACGGTGGAGCAGGAGGTCCCAGAAATCCCATGGTGGGGGCAGGGGCGCCCCAAACACCAGGGCCGGCACAGCCTCGCCCTGTGTCTAGAGGACACACCAGAAAATAATGCCAGCGTCCCACGGCCAGGCACGAGCTGTGAAGCACTTGCTTACCTTGAGCTGGCAAAGGCCAGCTGGAACTCTAGACCAGGGAAGGCGACTCCCCAAGACAAGGAGCAGCAGGGCAGGGCTCCAGGCTTAGAAGCTCCTGGTCGGGTGGGGGGACAGCGGGCGGGAGGCCCGGGGGCGGGAGGCGAGGGCAGGCCGCGGGGGCGCAGAACGGGCTTTGAGGGCCGCAGCACCAGGAAGGGGAAGACCTGCGTGCTCTCACTTGTCAGTGGGAGCTGAGCTACGGGTCCGCAAAGGCTCAGAGTCGTGTGACGGACACTGGAGACTCGGGGTGGGGCGGGGGGAGGGTGCCCTGAAAGTCCAGACTCCACCCCTGTACAGCCCATCCTCGTCACCCAAAGCCACCGGTGCCCCCGACTATATCGAAGTGGAAGGGAGGAAGGAGGAAAGAGAAGACACAGCCGAGAACCTGAGACATGAAAGCATCTTAAACGTCACGAGTTCAGAGGGGAAAGGGTATGGGAGCAGAGCCTGTCCAAAAACAAAAGAAGGCGGAGAAGACTAGGATCAACGTTAGGGGCGAATGGATACTTGGGTTTGTAAGACAGTGGGAGCGATTTCGGTGGACAAAAAAGGCAAATGCACCCACATCTTTCATAATTAAAGCCCACCCAACAGCAGGGAGCCAAGGAGAGAGCGAGAGAGACCTCGGTGGGAAAGGCGACAGTCCCCGCAGGAGAACGTTACAGAAGGCCGAGGCCGTGGGGACCAACACGGGCTGCAGCCGGGTGGGTGGAGGCGAGGGCCCAGAGGGGGCGAGACATCCCACCAGGGCCAGGAGTCAACACACTCAAGAACGTACTCAGGTCCACAGGGTGGCCGGCGTGTGCCAGAGGCCATGTGGGTCATGCACGCGTGTGTTGACTCCATCTCCCTCTGAGAAGTGCCTCCTTCCCTCCTTCCTCGGTTGCCCAGTCTCTGGATGAGGCTGACCACTGCTGGCCCTGGCTGCAGAATGGGAGAAAAGGGGTCTTCATGAGTGATGGTCACACATGTCCACGTGACACGATGGCCTGCTTATCTGGAAGCACCTTTTTTTCTCTTCACCCCAATCACTGCATAGTCGGAAAATCCCAGAACCAATGAGAGGGCTGGGGTCTCCACAGGCCGCTGACACAGAGCTCTAGGGACACGCAGGAGCTGAGTCAAGTGACCAAGGGGAGGGGCTGCACAGGACCCTCCCCGGGAAGCAGAAGTCCCCACTGGCTATGTGTGCCTTCCCTGTTCCCCAGCCCAGGCCTTGGTGTCTGTGGCCATGTCCATGGGGAGGCCGGGGCAACTCCACCAGGGGCCTCGTGTGGTGACCCTGTCCACTCACTTGACCCCGCACAGTGACATCAGCAACAAGACTGCCCGGCCAGCGCAGGGGCAGTGAGACAGCGCCCCGCGTAGTGGATGCCCTCTTCACTCAGCCCTGCTGATCCGGACCCCGCCAGGGCCAGGCACACAACACCCGCCCTTGACACGACACAGGCAGCGGGTGCAGGAGCGGACCATGGCCTTGCTTGGGGTGGGGTGGGGCCCCAGGAGGAGAGGGTGCGGGGGCTGTGTGGGGAGGGTCAAGAGGGAGGGCTTGGGTCTGAGGGCTGCAGGGAACTTTTGGGGGATCTTTCTGCCCTCAGGCCACTGCAGGTTCTGCCTCCACCAGCGGCCTCTTGCAGGACTCAACTTGGCACAACCTCATCTGGGCCACAGGCGGCCAGAGAGCAGCCTGGAAGGGCAGGGCACCACCTTCCTCCGCCCCCCTTGGCCCCGTTCCCCTCCCTGGAAGCAGTTCCATCCAGAATGCTCTGCTGGGACCTGCTCTGGCCTGGAGGGGACTTCCAGCAACTTCTGTGGGCTGGGCCATCTCCCGTAGAGCCGGTTTCTGTGGTGCAGCCCGAGGTGGGGGGCGGCCTGTGCGGGTCCACCCTCCCCTGGAACCGCGCTGAGGACCCTTCCATCACAGGACTGGCGGAGTGGAGGCCGGGGCCGAGCTGCTGTCCGGCTGGAGGGGAAGGGTGGCCCTCCCAGGCCTCGCGGCTCCGGCCGAGTGAGCGCCGGGCCTCTCCTGCCTCTGCCAGGCCAACAGGCCTGGGAAAAGCCAGAGGACAGCAGGTGTCACCCTCAGGAGACCACCACCCGGCCGCCCTGCCCTCCACAGGGTCCTGCGGTCGTGAATGGCATCTGTCTCCTCGCTGACACACACCCACATCAGACCCCAGGTCCACTGTCTCCTGACTCGGCACCGTCTGGGTAGAGAGCCAGGACGTGGAGGCAACACATCCTGAAGCCTCTGAGGGGTCACTCCTCAGTTACAGACACTCGGCCAGTTCAGTCCACCCCGTGCCTGGAGGGAGTGGATCTGAAGAGGGCTGAGTGGACCATGGAGAATGCGTAGTTGGCCCCTCACCCCTGTAAGGTGCTTTGTGGTGACAAATACTTCCCGTGTACTTCTCACAGCAGCTGCTTAAGTCGGAAGGAGTAGGGGTTAGTGACCTCTTTTGTCACTGGAACTGTAGTTTCTGCAAAGGCCCGGAGCTCCCAGCCTGGGGCCTGCCTCCTGTGTGTCCTGGTCTCGAGTTTTCTCCCTGGATGGGCCTTCTCCAAGCTGCTTGGTTTCCTGGCACCTCCCCTCTCCCTCTCCCAGGCCTGCTCTCTCGCCTGGAGCAAGGTCATTCATCTCTTTCATCTGAGCCGCTGAGGATGCACAAGAGCCTCTCCCCAGGATCGGCCAATGAACAGCAGAGGCGACACCTGGTGACTCAGCACTCTGAGCGCGGCCATCAGCAACTTTGTGGGTGAAGAAAACAAACGCTGCCTGCTCCCCAGCTCCCGTTTTGATTTGTGCTTTAAAAAAAGTGCCTTATCCTTACGGCTGGAGCCTTTCCCAGAACTCAGCCCACAGCTTCCAACCCCACGGCCTCGTCCTTACAGAGCTGGGTCAGTCAGTCGGGTGCACAACAAGGCCAAAAGGGTGCTGACTCAGAGCCATGCAAGCCGTCCTCGCCAGCATCGGCTCTGCCAGATGCGGAAACTTGTGTGTTTTATTTATTTATTTTTATTTTTGAGTTGGAGTCTCACTCCGTTGCCCAGACTGGAGTGCAGTGGCACACTCCCGGCCACCACAACCTCAACCTGCTGGGCTCCGGCGATCCTGCCGCCTCGGCCTTCCAAGGAGCTGGAACTACAGGCGCGCTCTACCACGCCTGGCTAGTTTTTTGGTTTATTGTAGAGATGAGGTCTCGCCAAGTTGCCCGGGTGGGTCTCGAACCCGCGGGTTCAGGCAATCCATTCACCTCAGCCTCCCAAGGTGCAGGATTACAGCCTGAGCCACCGAGCCCAGCTAACTTGTGCGTTTCAAAAGTCTATTGCACTGAGTGTGGTGACTCACACCTGTGATCCCAGCATTTTGGGAGGCGGAGGCGTCCACCTCAGTCCAGGGGATTGAGGTCAGCCTGGGCAATTTGGCAAGACCTCATCTCTACATTAAATCAAAAAATTAGCCGGGCATGGCGGTGCA
The DNA here is from genome assembly GCA_027257055.1 of Cephalopachus bancanus. Taxonomy (NCBI): domain Eukaryota; kingdom Metazoa; phylum Chordata; class Mammalia; order Primates; family Tarsiidae; genus Cephalopachus; species Cephalopachus bancanus. The sequence continues at coordinate 2,893,383 of JAPVLO010000043.1, forward strand.
CATCTGTAGTCCCAGTTACGACAGAGGCTGAGGCAGAAGGATCACCTGAGCTCAAGAGGTGACCGTGTCACCGCACTCCAGCGACAGAGTGAGACTCCAACAGCAGCCACAACAAAACAACAAGAGAGCCAATTGCAGGAATCTGGTCTGCGGTTCAACCACACTGTTCAGGGCTGGGGAGCCAGGGAACACCACGGACCTGCACAGCCCCCAGATGTTCTGCGGTTTGCTCCTTTCTCAGACCAAGTGTTCCCCCGAGTGAGCATCTTTGCTTACTCAGCATTTGTGAAGCCTCCATGTTAAACCCTTCCCAGGAGATATGGAAGGCAGCACATTTTCAACTCAAAAAAACAAGGAATCAAGACCTTTTCAAGCCCTGGCAAGTGTGAGACCCAGAGAAGACAGTCCTTCGAGGACCCTGGCCAACACTCTCCAGGAGCTCACTGCGTGAGCGAGGGTGAGACACACACCCTGGCCTGGAAGCCCCAGGAGGCGAGTGGCCGGTCGGTTTCTGAACCCTCCAGAGACCCAGCTTGGGTTCTCAAGCAAATCTGTGGATGTGGTTGTGGAAATCCGATTCTCTCCAAGAGGATGCTTTTCTTTGGCAAGACCCCTGACATGGAAACTCAGTATTTTAAGCTTTACTCAGTAAAGTGCTTTTCCGTTTTTTATATTTGCTTCTTTCTTAAACCTGGAAGCTCTTTGGAGCCAGGGATTGTGAAGAAAATAAACGAACCATCATAGGAGTAGGAGCCACTTAGCAGAATGAAGGCCCTTTAAAAATGTCTTGTCTGGCTTCCAGTACATACACGCACACGTGTGATGACCACGTCACATCTCCTGTTCCATCTCTCCATCCCCTCTCCTGCATATCAGTGATTGGTCCCCCAACCCCTGCTAACGACTTGGACTTTTGTTCATGTGCATATAATCCTGTTGCTAGTCTTAACACAGGACACGTTGCCAGATCACTTAGAGAAAGGCTGTCCCATTCGGTCTTTTCGTCAGCAAAGTGGGATGACATCTGTTTGTTCATATCTTCTCTAGCAGGAGGTATTCCAACTAATTCAATGCTCGCCAGCTAGGCTGAGCATAAAGTGACATATTATTTATATTATTATTGCTGTTATTATTTTTGAGAAAGCAGGATTTACTGAGCAGACAGAAAAGCTCCCACACTGGGAGGGGACCCAAGGGGGTTGCTCCTCATTACCATAACTTGGACTTCCCCTTCTACTGGAGAGTTTTAGCAGGAGTTGGCCATTTGGAGCCACTGCTCTGTGCACTGGGTGTTCGTATTCTCGGCTCATTTTTCTATTTAATCGCTGTTTTAACTATTTTAGAGCTCTTTGTATGTTAAGTCACTTGTGTATTTGGATTTCCCCTAGATCTAACATTTTTCATCTTTTTTTACTACTCGCATAAAAGTTTTTATTTTTTTATATGTAGCCAAATACGTCTACATGTGATAGCTTCTGGGCTTCCAGAATTATTTCAATAGACTTCTACCTCACCTCTGACTTTGCACATCCATCTGCTTGCATTTAGTTGTTTAGACCTAAACCCTCCCACAGGACTTTTGTATATGTCTGTATGTTTGTCATAGCAATGAACACAGTCACAATGGTCTCTGCTTTTACCCAGTGTCCAGGTCATGGCAGTCTCAAAGTCAGAATGTAGTCCGGAATTCGGAAATATATTGGCAGCCCTAAGCACCACCCTCAGAACTGTCTTACCGTTTTCAGAGGGGAACTGCTGCTTTACAAGTTTGATTAACTTCTTTTTCCCTGGCGATTTTGAGAGCTACCTGACGTTGTGCCAGTAATAGCTGTGAAATGGAGAGCAGTTCAGGACACGCTGGGAGGAGAGCCCTGGGAGACCCCACGACAGAGTGGGAGGGTCACCTGGAGAAACCACCACAGACCAGGGCTGCCGCGCGTGGGCAGACCCCATGGAAGCCCCTATGCATGTCGAGCTGAGGGTCGTACTCATCATACCTAACCCCTGGAGTTATAGCTCTCCTAATTTGTTTAGAATGAAACGTGTCATCCACCTCAGAGAGATTTCACCCGAGACGGTCAGAGTTTAAGCATTTCGGCACCGAGGAGAAGCGCCTTACTCGAACACGTCCCGCAGAAAGTGCTGGACAGCTAGGGGCTGGGTGTGCAGGGACTGACAGGCAGGATCCGGGTCTGGGACACAGAGCGATGTGTGTCCCGCCAGGTTCCCAGAGATGTCACCGACAGGTAAGAGTGGGAGGCCTGCTCTCGCCAGCTCACCAGCAGGTCGAGACAGATCGCGGGCACTGAACAAGAAGCCCGCACGCCTCGCCTCACCTCACCGAGAACGTGGAGCCGACCTGCCCTTTCCCCAAGAGACCCCTGGTGTGATTTTATGTTGCTGTGGCCCAAGAATCATGCCGCTGATTGGGCATGGATCTCAAATGGAACAGTGACTTCCAGCTTGCATCCTTGCCACGTGACAAGTTCCCATAGAATTACATTCATACGTGGAACGTGATCAGCACAGTGGAGCACGATGTGTGGCGGGCATCGGGAATGGAGTGGGGGCAGGCCAAGGCTGTCCTGCCGCCACGACGTCAGGTGCCCCTTACCTCAGCTGAGAACCTGAACGGCCACCCTGGCCTGCGGCGAGGACATGCACGCTTTGTCAGGAAGGGGCCTGGACCCGCGGCCCACAGGGCTGGCAGAGGCCAGCGGGCAGGGCTCACGCTCTCCAGGGGCTGAGCTGGCGCCTTCCCGCAGGGCTGTGAGCCCCAGGACCCGTAAGGCAGTGCCGCTGTCCCCGCCCTCACAGCAGAGGTGCGATGCGGAGGGCGGTGAAGCCGGGGTCACGAATGCACGGGTGGCAGGAGGCGAGCCGGCTCGGTGCCCAGGGTCCGACCCACACTGCCACTCCGCAGGGGAGGCGAGCCGCGTGTGGGGCTCCCAGGAGGGGCTGAAGCCCACTCCCAGGGGTCAGCACGTCGGCCTCCATCTCCACCCTCTTGCTGCGGAAACTCGGGACAGGGTGACTCGAGCTGGGCCGGATACTCTTGTCCGCAGGTCTCGGCCGAGGGAGACGCACGGCTCCACGGGGGCCCTTCTCCGCTCCCCAGGCTGGGCTCTCCCCAGAGAAGGCCAGGGCTGGGCCAACACCCTGTGGAGGTCCAGGTGCCCGGTGAGATCAGCGTCTGCAAGCCCCAGGAGGGAGGAGCCCCAACTCGGTCTGGCCTCAAGACCTGTTTGGCTGGTTTCTCTCAAGCCCAGAGAAGCCAACAGTAATGGGAGCACCGGACTGTGCTTTTGCTCCTGGGGTCAAACAGGGAGTCGGCTGTAGCCATGCATCCTAAACACCTGAACGGAAGGACAGCGACCCGCACACCGCCTCCTGACACACACACGCAAGCCCACACCTACACACGTGTGCACACACTCACATACACAGCTGTAAACCAAAAACATTCTAGGCCTCTCCCTGCCCCTCGCTGCCTGAATGGCAGAAGGAAACCAGAAAAACTAAATCCCAGGCTACAACAGAAAGGAGGTCAGACAAGCCTTGTTAAGCCCCTCCCTTCTGGAATTTGCACATTAAAACAGAGACCAAGCCGGTCTCGGTGACTCAGCCTGTAATCCCGTGCCTTTGGGAGGCTGAGGTGAGTGGATTGCCTGAGCCCGCGGGTTTGAAACCCGCCTGGGCAACTTGGCGAGACCTCATCTCTACAATAAATAAAAAATTAGCCGGGCGTGGTAGCACGCACCTGTAGTTCCAGCTACTTGGAAGGCTGAGGCGGAAGGATAGCCGGAGCCCCGCAGGTTGAGGCTGCAGTAGCTGGGAGTGGCCACTGCACTCCAGTCTGGGCGATGGAGTGAGACTCCAACTCAAAAAAACCCCCCAAAAAACAGAGACCATAAGGCAGATGACTAAGACAACAGCGTCCCACCCCTCTCTGCCTAGCACATAACAGACAGCAGACTCTAAAGGAAATAACAGCATCTTACCCCAAAACATGCCCCCTGACACATTTTGGAATGGCCCAGCAAGTGATCTCTTGGAACTTTGCGTCTGTAGAGAATCTCCCACCCTGGGAAGAGTCTGACACCTTGTAAGACATTTGCTACTCAGAGGCTGCCTTCCTTGGCTTCTACAACCTCCCTTATCAAACTCAAGCATTTCTTTCTACTGACATCAAAATTCTTCAGATGGAGCTTAACTCTCAACCAACTGCCAATCAGAAAATCTCTGAACCCACCTATGACCTGTAAGCCGCCACTTGGCAAAGTGTCACTTGAAGATGTCCTGCTTTTCTGGACTGAACCGATGCATACCGTACCTGTATGGATCTATGTCTTTGCCTGTAATCTTCTGTCTCCCCAAAATGCGTGAACCCAAGCTGTAACCCAACCACCTTGGGCCTGTGTTCTCAGGACCTCCAGAGACTGTACCCCGGGCCATGGTCACTCATATTTGGCTCAGAATAAGCCTTGCTAAACATTTTGTGGAGTCTGGCTTTTGGTCCACACAGCTGCTGCACAAGGCAGTCTGACCATTAACTCTCCCCTTCCTGCCCTCAAGGACTCGTCTGGTCTGCCTTGGAGAGGTTTTTGTCCGTCCTCTAGCACCCATAGAGGCGCTTCAGTACTTCTCAATGAAGAGCACCCCTTCTCCTCCAGGGCCACTGCCAGTCTCACTAGGAAGAGTCAGTGCTTCCAGAAGGGGCTCAGCCGAGGGAGGCAGAAGGGATGAGTCGTGGGGAGCAGAGGCCAACTCTGACACTCAATCCACAAGGCTCAAGTCTTCCTACCGACCTGCTCGCCTCTCTCCTCATTGCTGACTACACCCTTCTCTGTTCTCGCCTGGTTCCAGGTGCCTCTTCTCAGCATACCCAGGCCTCTCTGGCTCAGCTGCAGGTCCTCGGAGCCCTCAGCACCTCTCTTGTACCCTCACACATGCCAGGGCTGGATAGGGTGCTTCTTCTCTTCTCTCCCTGGTGTGCCTGGGTTTGCTCCTCACGTGGTCCCAGAAGTGGCATGCAGCTCAGCCGTGGGACCCGTGGGATGGTAGATGGATGACAGCACTTGCTTCCTTCATCATGCGGGAGCCTCATGGAGGCGAATGAGCTTTAGCTAGAAAGAGGGCGTTCCAGGTCTCTACCACTTGTTCCACAGAGCCAGGCTGGGCTCTGCACCAAGCTGCCGTGGCTAAACCAGCAGAGGAAGAGGGCCTTGATAAGCTTACCTAGGTGTTGGCCAAAACGCCATGTCGTCCCCTTCAGACAGTGTCAGCTGTCTCTGGTGTGTGTCAGTTCATGAATGGCTGTCCCTGGTGCTGACCACAGAGGCGGGGGGCAAAATGCTACCCTCGGAGGCTGAGCCAATGCAGCTGACTGCCGGAGTATGGCAGCGGGAGGCTGGGGGAGGATTAAAGAAATGATTTCAGTGTCTATACATGCTCTGAAAAGAGGAAGCACCAGGACCCTGGATGGGTCAGAAGGCCTAGGATGCTGATGACCAGAAGCTGGCTCATGCTCAGAGCCTTGGCCTGTTGGATGGAGCTAAAACCTTGAGGTGGACAAGGTTTAGTCTTTCAGCTCAATCAAGAAAGGCATAATAACAAAACTGAGTGAGATCCCCCTTCAAGTAGATATCTTCCCAAGCATTGGCGTACATAAACACGAACCAGCTTGTTACTGAACATGAGGTGTGTTGTAGGATAACACCTTCTGTTATTCTGTACTTTATACTTTGATCCCAAGCTCCCTGATCAGATATGGTGGGCGTATTATCCTAGTTTATAGGTGAAGATATTGAGACATAAGTTAAGGTCCCACATCAGTGATGGAACTGGAACCAAAAGCTCGCATTTCTGGATATTGTTTGCACAATATTATTTAATACCCAGGGAAAATAAGAGAGTAATTATTAGGCATTTGGATTTTAATCACAGGTCCTGCCAACAAGATGAGAAGAAAAGGAAATTTCCAAATAGATTTAAATCTCCAAATAGACAAAGGAGCAGGGCTGAGTCTAGTTATTAAGAGTCACACCCTTCTTACCAAGGAGGATGCTTTCCTGTCCCGGCCTTCCAGCTGGTGACATTCTCCACCCAGAACTGGTTGTCAGTTTCATGAAGAAATCAACTGCTCAATATTTATTGAGGTCGCTGTACTATTCCATCTTGAAGGTGAGACAGCAATCCTTCTTCAAGACATCTTATAAATGAATTAGACAACTGGGGTATTTCTCTTGGCACTTCTGAGTTTGGGTCCCTCCAGTACTCATGTGGGGTGAGGCTGGGCGCAATGCGCTGGAGGTTGGAGTGTTTGTCCGGCTACACTTCAGGGAGCAAGAGGATGCTTGGTCAGCTGGATGGGCTGAACCAGAGTGAGGTGGAATTTATAAAAGCTGGAGTTCTCAGGGGGAGAGTGAAGGAACTTGTTCCTTACATAAGGGCAGGGATGGGGAAGGGAAAGAGACTTTGAGAAGACCAGAGGGGACTTGCTTGAGAGAGTCATCGTGGGGACTCCGAGGCAAATGTTCCCTCACAGGCGAGAGTCCCACCACTAGAAGGACTTGGGGAACAGCTGCCCAAAGGCCAAGCTCATGGTCTAAACCCTGGTGTTCAGGGCAACGAACTGGATGGGTTTTCTTCCAGAGAACAGAGCAGACTGAGGGCCGTGGGGGTTTCCAGATGGGCTTGCATGCTCAGGGCTGAGCACAGTCAAGCCTCCAGGGAGGCCAAGTTTGCAGCCACCCATTCTGCATGCTCTTGCCCTTGGCATTTTCAGGGCTGGTTTGCGCCGGGCACCGAGGCCACCCCAGTCGTGCCACGGTGAGTCTCCAACCTTGACTGTTGGCTCCCTTGTAAACGGAACACAATGCCCTTGGCTTGATCAATTTATCTGAGAGTCAGTGCAGGAGAAGCTGTCTCCCTGGCAGAATGTTCCTGGAGCGGGTGGTCTGCAGGGGAAGCCGTCCCCAGGGGAAGATTGTTCCTGGGGCGGGGTGATAGCCAGTGGGCCGGTTGAGGCTGGCAAGCCAGTTATCCCATAGGATCTCCCCCCCACCCGTGCCATCACGCCCTCCCACTCCCATTCCTGCATTTCTTGTCTGCGGCTGGTCTGTCCCTCCCTGGGAGGAGGCTCCCGCCTGAGGACACGCGGAGGGTGGGGAGCCTTCCTCCTCCCCCTGCTCCGACCGCAGAAAAGGAGGGGGTTCCCAAGCCAAGGCAGGCGGCCAGCAGCCGAGCCCTGCCACAGACGCTGCCTCCCGCCGCGCCACCGCACCCCGGAGGCGACCCAGAAGGCGCGGCCCGCAGGATTCCGCGGCGAGCAGGGGCGCAGGCATGGCCGGGCCGCTGACAAAGGAGCAGGAGGAGGCCAAGTGCAAGGAGATCTTCGCCACGTTCGACAAGGACAAGGACGGCGCCATCAACAAGAAGGAGCTGGACAAGGCCATGCAGCTCCTGGGCATGCATCCCTCGGAGGCCGACCTGAAGGCGCTCATGGGCCAGCTGGACACGAACGGCGACGGCGCCATCAGCTACTCGGAGTTCCTGGAGGCCGTGCGGCGGATGAAGAGCCGGGGCGGCGACGGCGGCCTGCGGGAGGCCTTCCGCGCCTTCGACCTGAACAACGACGGCTACATCAGCGTGGACGAGCTCAAGCAGGCCATGGCCACGCTCGGGGAGGAGCTCTCGCAGGAGGTGCTGGACGCCATGATCCACCAGGCCGACCTGGACCAGGACGGGCGCGTCAACTACGACGAGTTCGTGAAAATCCTCAGACAGAAGTGAGGGCCCCCTCTTCACCCGGAAGTGAAAGCCCCCACCCCGTCCTCACCTGGACGTGAGGGTCCTCTCCTAGCTCGGAAGCGAAGGACTCCTCCCCTCCCAGAAGTGAGGATCCGTCTTCACCCAGGTTGAGACTCCCATCCTCACCCGGAAGTGGAGCCCCATCTTCACCCGGAAGTGAAAGACCCCCCATCCTCACCTGGACGTGAGGGTCCTCTCCTAGTTCGGAAGCGAAGGACTCCTCCCCTCCCAGAAACGAGGACCCCTTTCTCACCCAGAAGTGAGGACCCATCTTCACCCAAAGTTGAGACGTCCATCCTCACCCGGAAGTGAAGCCCCATCCTCACCCGGAAGTGAAGTCGTCATCCTCACCTGACGTGGGGCTCCCATCTTCACCTGGAAGTGAAGCTCCCGGAGCCCCCCTCGGTCCTCCTTGGGGCTCCGCTTTTGCGACGGGTCGCGGGAAGCTGGGCGGGTGGAGGGGAGACTACCTCACTGTGGGGAGGACTCCACTCTCCCGGGCCTGTCCCCCCCCCCCCGCCGCGCAGTGTCGAGGGCCCGAGCCACGGGGGTCTCAATAAAAGCACTCGAGTCCGCGTCTGCCTCTGTGTGCCGGGGAGGGAGGTGCGCCTGGGTCCCCGGTCCGCCCCACCCGCCCGCGCCTCCTGCCCTCCAGGCCCAGGACGGGCAGGGGAGGGGCGGTGGGGGGTCTCCGGCTCCCGATGCCCCGGCCGCGGGCGAGGCCCCCCGGCGACGACGACGGTCAGGAGGTCTCATCCCGGCTCGCCCCTCCGCTCCCCAGCCCCCGGGACAGGGAGGTACGCGCGCGCGCACGTCTGCATCCGCCTGGGTCTTCGGGTGTCGGTGCGTCTGGGGTATCTGTGTGTGTCTGTGTGTGCGTTTGTACGTGTGTGTATGTGTGCATGTGTGTCTGTGTTGCCCTGTGTGTGTGTGTCTGGATGTTTGCATGTCTGTGTGTCTGTGTCACTGTGTGTGGGTATGTGTGTTGTCTGGATGCTTGTGTGTCTCTGTGTCTGTGCATACTGTGTATCTTTGTGCGTGTGTGTATCTGTGCACGTGTGCCTATGTGTCTGGGTCCCTGTCACTGTGTGTGTCTATGTGTGCATTTGCATATATGTGTATGTGTATGTGTGCACATGTCTGTGTTGCCATATGTGTGTGTGTGTATCTGTGTGTGTCTGTGTCACTGTGGGTGTGTGTGTGTTGTCTGGATGCTTGTTGTGTCTCTGTGTCTGCACATACTGTGTATCTTTGTGTGTGTCTGTGTGTATTTGTGCACGTGTGCCTGTGTGTCTGGGTCCGTGCCACTGTGTGTGTCTGGATGTGTGTGTGTCTCTTTGCACGTCTGTGTGTCACTGCATGTGGGCACTTGTATCTGTGACAGGGTCCCCCAGGCTCTGTCAGGAGATGGCCCTGGAGATCAGACCCGCTTTGTGTTAATGTCACCCAGACGTGCAGAGTAGCCCAGGGCCAGGGCACCGTGATAGCCGACGGGGGTGTGGAAGGGGGCCGTTCCCCGGCAGAGACTGGGGGACCCCAGGGGAGGCCCTTCCGAGCTGGGAGGTTCTTCCTGCCGACCCTGGGCTGTTGCAGTTGCTGCCGGAGACCCCGCTCTGACATGGCCCCTGCTGCTTGGGGTGGAGTTGGGGAGAGGGAGGGGGAGGGATCGAGGGTCTGGGGTGCAGGGCCGTCCACCCCCTGTGACGGGCAGATCCTTCTGTGCACGTGGGCTCGCGTGGGTGCCTGTGGTTTAGTCTTTAGCCTGTGCTCGGCTGCTTGTCACCACGGAGCTCCCAGGGTTCCCGGTATCCCGGTTCTCAGATCTGCGCTCCTGACATTGCAGGTGGGGAAACTGAGGCCCAGGTTGAAATTGCGGAGCGGGGGAGGCTCGGGCATCCGGGCTGGGGTCGGGACACTTCATCCCAGCCCAGTTGGCAGCCAGCAGCCTGACACCGGGGCTCCTTCGTGAAGCGGGGTTTGCTTTTGCTTTTGTCTGACTGAGATCTTAGCTCCAGCTGTGGCCGTGCCAACTCTGCAGTGCTCCCTGGGTGGTGGTGAAGACACACCTGCGGCGGGCACACACCTGCGGTGGAGAGCACTGGAGGCTGCTGCGCTGGGGCCAGGTGCTCAGGACAGTGGGCAGCCGTTCCCACCCCACGCTTGGGGCAGCACACAGCCGTGGCGGGTCACACTTGCGGCGGGCAGACACTTGCTGTGGGCACACATCTGTGATGGGCTTATACCTGCAGCAGCACGCACCTGCGTGGCACACACCGGCACCCTTGTGGCGGCACGCACCCACAGTGGGGCACACACCCGCGGCAGGCGCGCACACCCAGGGAGGCGCGGCTGCGGTCGGGCCTGTCTGTTTCACCCTCCCTTGAGCTCAAAGCCCGGGGAGCTTTGGCTTCTCCTTTACCGGTCATCTTCGGGGGTCGCCTCAGTCCCCTGTGGTCACCCGAGGCTTCCTTGCTCCTCCCAGACTGGCCTCGGGGCCTTGCCCCCTGCCTTCCAGCCTCAGGGCTGGGGCAGCCCTGTCCTGCCTTGGCCTGGGACGGGTGGGGAAGCCGGGGTGGGGGGGTGACACACACCCCCACGGAGGGAGAAGAAGAGGATGAGGAGACGAGACCAGAAAACGGGCCGAGGCAGCCTCAGTTCCGACCGACATCCGAGCGGGGAGCAGGTGGCGAAGAACAACCTGTCCCGGGGTGGGGGCGTTCCCTCCAGAAAGTCCCCGGACGGGGCCGAAGAAGCCTGAGTTTCTGAAGTCGTGATTCCTCAGTGCTGAGCTGGTCCAAGGGTAAGTTTTCTAGGGTCTGTGTGGGAAAATAAAGGAAACGAGAGGCTTCGTATCCAGCTTTTAGAGTTCCAAGAATATGCTCTTCCTGTATTTTCTTTTCTTTCTTTCTTTTTTTTTTTTTTGTGTGGGAGTCTCACTCTGTCGCCCAGACTGGAGTGCAGTGGCCGCTCCTGGCCACCGCAGCCTCGACGTGCTGGGCTCTGGCGATCCTTCCACCTCAGCCTTCCGAGTAGCCGGAATTACAGGCGCGTGCTACCACACCCGGCTAATTTTTGATTTATTGTAGAGATGAGGTTTCGCCAAGTTGCCCAGGTGGGTCTCGAACCCGCGGGCTCAGGCAATCCACTCACCTCAGCCTCCCAAGGCGCGGGATTACAGGCTGAGCCCCCGAGCCCGGCTCTTCCTGTATTTTCAGTGCTGGATGCCCTTTTAGGAAGCTGCTGTGATTGCAGGTGGTTGCTTTTTGCTTTTTTCCTTCATGATCTTTCTCTGCAAAACGCGGAATACAGCATCACATGGGGCCGTTCCCTGGGGACACTGAGGGCGGCTGCACTGGGGCTGAGCGCTCAGGAGAGTGGGCTGAGTGGCCATCCGATTTGTCTGCAGGGCGGGGGGCCCTGGGACGCCAGGGTCCTGGGACGTGGAGGAGGGGTCCTGGGACATGGGGTGGCCCAGGATGTGGGGGAGGCCGACGTGGGGGACACTGGGACATGGAGGCCCCAGGACATGGGGGATGGGGTGGGAGGGGTCCTGGGACATGGTGGGGGCCGGACGTGGGGTCAGAGGGGAGGTGGGGGGCGTCCCGGGATGTGGGGGACCCCGGGGATGCTGGGGTCCTGCGATGCGGAGGGGTCCCGGGACATGGGCAGTGTCCCAGGCCATGAGGGGAGCCTGGAATGTGGATGGGGCTGGGTGGTGGGGGTACCCCAGGACACGGGCCCCCTGAGATGTGGGGAGGCACCTGGAACGGGAGGGGGCTGGGAAGATGGGAGAGCCCCGGGACGGGGGCCCCCTGGGACTCAGGTCCCCTGGGAGGTTGAGCTTGCAGTGTTGGAACTGGGACAGCAAGCCGGGCTCGGTGGCTCAACCCGTCATCCCGCGCCTTTGGGAGGCTGAGGTGAGTGGATTGCCTGGGCCCGCGGGTTTGAGACCCACCTGGGCGGCGAGACTTCATCTCTACAATAAATCAAAAAATCAGCCGGGTGTGGTAGCACGTGCCTGTAATTCCGGCTACTCGGAAGGCTGAGGCGGAAGGATTGCCAGAGCCCAGCAGGTCGAGGCTGCGGTGGCCAGGAGCGGCCACTGCACTCCAGTCTGGGCGACGGAGTGAGACTCCAACTCAAAAAACAAAACAAAACTGGGGCAGCGGTGGCAGCTGGGACGAGCCGGTGGCCCCAAGTGGAGAGGCGGGGGTGGAATCAGGGGCTGGAACCTGGCCAGACGCCCACCCAAGGGTGTCGGGCATCAGGGCTCGGGCGGTGGGCTGCCCTGAGAGGCATCCGCTGGGCCAGGAGGAGCTGTGGGGAGAGGGGAGTGGGTGAGAAGCCCGTCTCGGAGGGCTGGCCCCTGGCCTTCTCCTCGCTGCCAGTGCTTCCCTCGTTCTCGGTAACCAGCGGTCTCTGGGTTTTTCTCCTTCTCCCAGGCTCACAGTCCCTCAGGCCTGTGCTGCACTGTCCTATTATTGTGCTCCCAGGGCGTGGCATGATGCAAACAGAAGGCGTTTAATAATCAGGGTTACTCATCATTCAGTGCTCGTTGGAGGAGTCTCTTCCTCCTCCCCCCCGCCGTCCCCAGCCCTGGAGTCTGAGCTTAGATCAGGAATCTGAAGGGGGGGCGAGGATGCTGAGCAAGTGGACAGTCCCCAGGGGGCTTCACCTGGTCTCCTGGAGAGACAGCATTCCCCCGGGCAGGGGGCTGCTCACCTCTGTCCCGAGAAACTGCCTGCTGGCAGGAACGTGGAGCCTCCCCGGAGTGCCTGTGGGTGCTTGCTTCCCAGCTGGGCCCAGCCAGCCTCCAGGGTGTGCCCCGCTCCCTGGCACCCTCCACCCCGGGTCTGGCTGCTCTGGCCTTCCTCTCTCCTCGGGTGTTGGCGCTCTGCCTTCCTTTCCCTTCCAGAAGCGTTCCTCCACTAAGTCCTACCCGTCGGCAGCACTCCTCCCCTTTCCCTCACCTGGGGGACCCCTGGCCCAGCCAGCAGTCTGATCTCTCCTGGCTCTGAGCAGAGGCAGACCTGATGCCGTCACATGGTTTGGGGCCAGTGTCTCTCTGCCAGTCCCTCCCCAGGCCACATTAGGAGGGTGTGGAGGGGCCAGGCACAGTAGCTCACACCTGTCATCCCAGCACCTTGGGAGGCCGAGGCAGGAGGATCACTGAAGCCCAGGAATTCGAGACTAGCCTGGGCAGCACAGTGAGACCCCATCTCTGTAAGCCTTTAAAAGGGGGGAGTGTAGAGCAGAGGGGAGTCGGGTGTGTGTGTGGAGGAAAAACTCACTGGCACATCGAGAGCCACTTGTTCCTTCTTGGCTTCCAGTGTCTTAGTTCTGTCTCCCCAGTGGGACTGTGAAAGCCTCTGACCAAGTCAGGGGGTCCTGGACTGTTGAACTCTGGTCTTGCTTAGAGGGAGGCTGCATTACGGGGTGCTGCAGGCCGCGGGGATCCCAGGTGGCAGGAGCAAAGGGGAAAGGTGGCCCCTTGACCTCCTGCAGCTGGACAGGCCTCACCATACCAGTCCCAGGCCAAGCCCAGGCTCTTCTACCACCGTCAGCCTTTCTGTCTGTGGCTGGTATTGAAGGGGTCCTTGGACAGCCCTTCCCTAGGCTGGGACACATTCCCAGCAGGGAGTGAGGGGTCAGCGACTCCGAGGGTCTGGTCAGCCTCAAGGCCTCATGCAGGGGGAGTCAGGCCTGAAGTCCGGGGTGTGCTCTGCTGGGCAGTGTAGGTCAGCCGCCTCCCTGCCTGGGCTCAGCCGGGCCCACTTTAAGGCGGGGAGACAGAGGAGTGAGAGCACTGGCATTCCTGGGAAGGAAAGGGAAAGAAAACGTCTCACGCTGGCCATCAGAAAGGGACTTGGGAACCATCGGTCCAACACTCTCATTTTACGGCCGAGAGACTAAGGCCCAGGGAAGGGTGAGACGTGTGCAGAGTTGCACAGCCCTTCGCATCCGTCCAAGCTTCTCCTGGCTCCTTCCCGCATGCCATGTGTGCTCCCTGCTTTGCTATTCTCAGCATGGAGCCCAGGACAGAGGATGAGGGGACTGCAGGGGCTGCGCAGGCGCCTCCCCCAGGGTTAAGCACAGGAGACGCAAGTCAGGGAGATGTGCCCCCGCAGCCCTGACTGGCCACCAAGGCCCCTTCAAGCAACGCGACTCCAGCATCCCCGATTCCCGAGGATCCCAGAGAGAGTCACACATCATTTCCTTCTTTAACCAGAGACATCTTTACTTATTTTCTTTTCTGATTATAAAAGTTACCCATGTTCATTGAAAAAGAGGTCAGTAGGATAAGATAAGTAAGGGGGATCAGAGTGTGGCCTGCCAACACTGGCCACTTTGGCATAAGGATTGTTCTGAGTATTTAAAAACAGCAGACAGGGCCGGGCTCAGTGGTTCAGCCTGTCATCCCAGCACTTTAGGAGGCCGAGGTGAGTGGATTGCCTGAGCCCGGGGGTTTGAGACCCGCCTGGGCAACTTGGCGAGACCTCATCTCTACGCTAAATCAAAAATTAGCTGGGCGTAGTAGTGCATGCCTGTAGTTCCAGCTCCTTGGAAGGCTGAGGCGGAAGGATGGCCGGAGCCCAGCAGGTTGAGGCTCCTGTGGCTGGGAGTATGCCACTGCACTCCAGCCTGGGCAACAGAGTGAGACTCCAACTCAAAAAACAAACAAAAAAACAGGGGAGGAACTCTCTGCCCACCCCCTTTCTGCCTAAAACAGGGCATAAACTTCCCTTTGTGAGGGTGTCCCCCCACCTTCCCATACTGGGTGACTCCTAATCGCCAGAGACACCACGTCACTAGGGATGGCACAACAAACCCTGCTAAAATGACCCTTATCTTCCATTACTTTCTCTCACATGTTTGCCTTCCCATAATTTCCTGCCTCTAGAAGCTCCACCCCCTGTTCCTTTTTTCTTGCTGCTTCTCCACAGTTTATCATCCTTTGTTAAGATGGTATATAAACTCTCACATACCATTTCTTTGAGTTTTCACATCTTTCCTGGGAGGCTCCTGTGTGCATGTGAAATAGACCTTTAATCTGTTTCTTGTGAGTTTAATTTGCAAATACCAGTCCCTGACACTGAGCAGATAGAGGAAATGTTCTTTTCCTCTCCTCCACAAGCACAGACAGCAAAATAAAATAGGGAAAGCAGAAACAGCACACAATTTTCTACTCAAAGACCGTGTGTAAATATTTTGGAACACACTCTTTTTTTTTCATTTCTATTCATTCATGCACATTACAAAAGGGGCGTTTGAACATACCTTTCTTTCCTAGAAATGGTATCCTACAGATGGCTCTGTAACCTATTTTTTCCATTTAATGTTGTTTTGTGAACACCTTTTCCTTCTTTTTTTTTTTTTTTGAGTTGGAGTCTCATTCTGTCATCCAGACTGGAGTGCCGTGAATGCTTCCGGCCACTGCAGCCTCAACCTGCTGGGCTCCAGCGATCCTTCCGCCTCAGCCTTCCAAGTCACTGGAACTACAGGCGTGCGCTATCACGCTCGGCTAATTTTTGATTTATTGTAGAGATGAGGTCTCGCCAAGTTGCACAGGTGGGTCTCAAACCCGTGGGCTCAGGCAATCCACTCACCTCGGCCTCCCAAAGTGCTGGGATGACAGGCTGAGCCACCGAGCCCAGCATGAACAACCTTTCTTGTGACAACAGACAGCCACACCATCACTTAATAGTGATGCTTACTAATGGTTGTGTCCTGTTCGTGGCCTTCAGAACAAGACAGAGGTGTGTAAATCTCACATCTGCCATTTGCACTGATGTGACCTCCAGGGAATACCTTGACCTCTCTGAGCCTCAGTGTTCTTGCCTGGAAAATGAGATTACTAATACCTGGGCCACTGGACACTGTGAGGCCAGTACCTGACCTACCACCTGCAGGAGGCTTAGAGAGCCCCCAGAGCCCACTCCTGTGACCGGACTCCTGGAGCTGCAGTGAGTGTGTCCTGAGGTGACTGTCTGCCTCTGGCCCAGTGCCATCCTTGTCACATAGCGGACACTCTGTCCTAGCAGCAGGTATTTCTGACAAATCTCTCAATCATGCAACCGTGACTTGGGTGTGAGGGTGGAGGTGGAACATCGTGGAGGAGACAAGGAAGCCCTGGCATGCGTTCTGGGATTCTCTCCCTACCAGATCATTCGTCATTTCCTGGGAATGTGACCCAGAATCCCGGTGCCAAGGTACCCAGCCCTGCAGCCCACCCAGCAGCAGGGAAGCCCAGCGTCCACTGCAGTGCTGCGGCCTTGGCGGTTGGAGCTGGGCAGGGGTCTGCCCCCTGCCAAGAGGGCTGTGTGCTGATTAAGAAGTCGAGGACCTCATCTCTACAACAAATCAAAAAATCAGCCGGGCATGGTGGCGCGCGCCTGTAGTTCCAGCCACTTGGAAGGCTGAGGTGGAAGGATTGCCGGAGCCCAGCAGGTCGAGGCTGCGGTGGCCGGGAGCGGCCACTGCCCTCCAGTCTGGGTGACAGAGTGAGACTCCAACTCAAAAAAAAAAAGGAGTTGAGGAACGGCCAGTTGGAGAGAAACTTAAGGAAGGAGAGAGATGCAGCCTCCCAGATGGCCCCGGGAGCTGGAAGATCTGATCTGTCTGGGGCAGACAGGGTCTTAGGGGCCGGAGGTTTGAGGCCAGTCGTTCATCAACGATGAGCCCGTTCCTGAGGGTGTCGGTGGGGCCACAGTGCAAC
The DNA here is from genome assembly GCA_027257055.1 of Cephalopachus bancanus. Taxonomy (NCBI): domain Eukaryota; kingdom Metazoa; phylum Chordata; class Mammalia; order Primates; family Tarsiidae; genus Cephalopachus; species Cephalopachus bancanus. The sequence continues at coordinate 2,909,911 of JAPVLO010000043.1, forward strand.
AAGAAAGCGGCAGAAACGTCTGCGTCTGTTGCCCTGGGAGACCCAAAGGGAATCTGGGGATCTGGGAGAGGAAGTGGCTCGGTTCAGGTCTCGGGGTGAGGTGCCAGGAAGGACCGGGAGTGGAGTTCAAGGGTCAGAAGCGGGCCCGGGGTGCTCCTTTCAGGTGGAGGGCTGGAGCCTGGGGGAGGGGCTGGTGGGGACGCACGGCGGAATGTCTTCTGGAAGCTGGGCTCCTGAGGTGAGGCCTTGGAGACCCAGGAGGGCAGAGGGCAGGCGCCCCGCCCCCCCACGGCTCACGAGGCCCAGAAGGCTGGGAGGAGTGGCTAGGGCGAAGAGGCGTCCAGGGAGCCAGGGCGGCTTCGGGTCATTCAGGGAAACCCAGTTCTCTGAAAAGGGGCCTGCCAGAAGCCTGGTTCCGCAAATCGTCAGCGTGAGGGCATTTCCCAATTTACCAGAAACTTATTTTTTAAAAAGCCGAAAAACTAAAGGTCACAGAAATGCACTCTGGATGAGCGTTTGTGACAGCTGCTGGCTATTCCTTTGATGTTCAAGTTATCCCGTTAACATTTTTAGTTTTGATTCATTCTACTTTCAACTTAGTATATATTTTTAGGTGCAGTCAGTTCGCCTAACCACTGTGCCGTAACCGGCCAGAGGTAACTGGATTCTCTTTTGTTGTTGTTTGTTTTTTAGTACTCTGAGTCTATGATTTTGAGGAAGGTTCATCTCAAGATTCAGCATTTGTACATATTTCAATGCTGAGGATTTTATAGGTCATAGACAGGACTGGTTTCTCCCTCCTAGATTTTTCAACATAGTCTATTGCTTTAGTACTTCTTGATGAGTAGATTCATTAGCTGGCTCAATCAAGTGCATATTGTGCACGTATTTAAGTGTTAAGTGCTTGGTGTGTGTCACGGGAATCCCACGTGAAACCCACGTGAAACTGACATTCAGCCAGGCAGAACTGAACCGATGAGTCTACCAGAACGGGCGCGGGTGGAGCAGCTTTGGTGAAACCCAAACTAATTTCAACTAAAGCAAAATTTCAGAAAAACCCTCCGAGATGTCCATCGGTAAGTTGATTTTAGGTGGATTGTTCTGCTTCTGATCAGAAGAGACATTTCAAATGCCATATGCTAGGCGGTACACTTCCTTCCCTGGAGTGCTGGGCCTTTCCCGTCTTCATGGCCCTCCACTCTTGATGGGCCTGCTAACCCAGCCCTCTTTAACACCCTCGTGGGATGTCTCCTCTTCCCGGGAGCTTTCTGAGCAGGGCCAGGCACAGACCGGATCCTCAGTGCATCCTTCAGTGAACAGCTACCCGTGATCTCTCTCTTCTTTGCACAGTTTGTGCACTTCGGGACTCTTGGGGACTGTGGGCACTGGTGGCAGTGGTGGGTACACTGAGAGTCTGGGCTTCTTTGCCACCTTACAATGCAGCCGTGTCCCCAGAAACGATTTGTCCCCTGAAAGCTATTGAAATAAAGAAAAACTGCTCTAACAAAAGAAAATACAGAAACGAATTTATATGACAAGCAAACAAAAAACCAAAGCACACCTCGTGTCACAATTCATGGAGAACGAGGCCTCCTCTCCTTCCTCAGAACCCCAAATAATAAAATGAAGCCCATCAACACTTAAACTAGAGAGTAAACTCCTCAAGTGTGCTGGATTCTGTACAAAACCCTCCCAGCGTTTGACTGTGATGGCAGCGACCCGGCAGGGTCCCGCAGCCAAGTCATCATCTCCAGCTGGGGCTGACGGATTCAGAGACCTCTTCACAGTGATATGCCAGACAAGAGGGGACGCTGCAAGTGTGGCTGCGTCTCTCTGTCTCTCTTGTTCTCTCTCTGTTGTCGAAGAACTGTGAACCCAGTCCTCGTGTGATGATAACATTCCAACCGTTCCTTCCCTCTTGGTCTAAGACAGGGAGACTCAAGGACATGCCACCCCATCGGAGCGACAAAGACTTAGATGTTGAACCACGTGGATCCATTTTTAGGATTCTAAACCCACAAGAAACCCACGCAGAGCAGATTGCCGATAGGTACGGTGGCTGTTTCAGATGCCAGGATCCACCTAGACAGAATATTCTGTCTACCCGCTGGTGAGGCCCTGGATCATGACACATGACCGCCATGCCCATGGCGCATCGCGCCACCTCCGTGTCCTCTAGAGGGAGCAGGTGTGGCCTCCCCAGCCTGGTCCCCATGGCGTCGCCAGGCCTGCCTTCCTGGGCCCCCACCTAGCCCCAGATGACCTCACCTGGGCTTCTCTGGCTTGACACAGCCGCCCCTTCTGCGAGTTCCTTCTTGCTCATTGGGGTTGTTGACTCTCTCCAGGTGCACGTCTGTCCCCTCCCACCACAGAGGGCCCCGCCTGGGGCACCAGCCTCTGCGCCCATCCCAGCTCGTTGTTCCCGCCTGCCCTGCTGTGTTGCTTAAGCCGGCAATCCTCAACCCTGGCGGCCCCAGAAAACACCCGAGGAGATGTTGGAAAACGGACGGTGTGGGCCTGCCGCCTGCTCAGGCTCCCAGTGGGACTGGGGAGGGGCCGGGTGTGACACTCTGGTTGAAGCACCCCAGGTGCTTGTGCGGAGATGAAGGGACAGGGCTCTAACCTGTCCTGGAAAGTCTGACTGCACCTCGCACCCCACCCTGGCCTCCTCTCTGCCTCCTGGGCAGACGGGCGCCCAGTACAAGACAGCGTCCTGGGGGTGACGCCTCGCCGTGGTAGGCTGCGGGCTGGACGGGGTGAGGTCTGAGTCACCTTGCTCGGGAGCAGAGGGTGCTGCTGGGGACCTGCCAGCCGCCAGCCCCATCCCACCTCCCAGAGACACAGTGCTGGGCACTTCGCTGACTTGGGTGTTCCCGCCGTGCTGCCTGGCTTTGACCTAGAAAGAAGTCAAATCTTGTGCTCTTGAGGAACTGAATTTTCCTGCAAGCCTTGTGGTCATGACCTCACAGAGGTGTTGTTGATATTCATTCATTCGTTCATTCTTCCACAAGTGTTTCCTTGGGCTCTTCACCTTATTGCGGGTCTGCAGGGACTCGGAGGGAGATGCCACTCCAGCCTCTGGCCTCTAAGGGGACCAGAGGAGATGTCAATGTCAGTGGCCACATGCAGACCGTGGGGGCCTCATTAATGGGTTCTTGCTTTGGCTTGCTGAGCTCAGCAGAGGGCACAGACTTCCAGGAAGTGGCACCGAGTCAGTGTCGGAGGCGGGGAAGCTCTCTGCAAGGGACAGAATGTGCTTGGCAAGGGCACGGGTGTGGAAGTGAGGGGTGTCGATGCCTTTTGGGGAGCCCACACTGCCTGGGAGGCAGAGGGCAGCACGCCAGCCTCGGATGGCCTTCCCGGGCAGCCTAAGGAGGCCGGATGCCTTTCAAATCCCGGAGACGCATTTGCTAGCTGTGTGACCTGGGCGGGTGCCTCAGTTTTCCCCACAGCAAGTGGGGACAAGAATAAGATCTCCCTCAATGTTGTCTCGATGGCGTGGAGAAAGTGCTCAGACTCGTGCCAGTGGCACAGCCGGAGAGGTGAGGTGGGTTTCGCCAGGATGGGGCTGTCTTGTCTCCGGACGATCCAGCGGAGACTTGCTGGAGGTTTTTAACCAGAGGAGGGATGTGGCCGGATCCGCGCCTTCGGAAGAGGGTGTTGGCAATGACGGGAGGGATGGAGGAGGCCAGGGAGCCAGGTGTGCAGAGGTGGGTTTGGAAGGGACCCAAAGGAGGGCGGAGGCGGCGGCGGAAGAGGGAGGGGCAGAGGTGGGGAGGGAGGGAGGGCATGGGAGGAAGGGGTTGGACTTGGTAACCCCCAGCCTCAAGGAGCTCTGGAGGAGGGGAAGGGGAGCGAACGGGGGTGGGTGGACCCCACCTCTGCTAGGCTGAGGACACCGGTGCCCGTGTCCACGCCGGTCCGTGTCACGGCCGGTTCCGTCGGGAGGGCCAGCCGATGGCAGGCGCCTCTGGCCTCTGGCCGTGTCTGATGGCGAAAGCACATCAATTTCTCAGAATCCTGGAGCCACGAGTGCCGGAGGGGCTCGTGTCCAAGCGCCCAGGCCGGTAGGAACAGGGCAGAGTGTGCTGCTTGTAACGCCGGGCGGGCCGGGCCCGTCTCCAGGATTTGGAGAGAAGGAAAGCCCTGGGCTCCCCTTGAGCTGGGATTGTGCTAGGAGGGTAGGATGGGGGAGGAGCACAGTCAGTGGGGGGCATGTCGGGGTCAGGGGTCAGCAGGGAAGGTGTGGCCAGTGGGCCAGGGATAGTGAGCGGGGCGGGTGTGATCGGAGGGGCTGGTGTGGCCCGTGGGCAGCTGTGATCAGGGGCAGGTGTGATCAGAGGGGCTGGTGTGGCCAGCAGGGCAGGGGTCTGTCAGCCTGCCTGCCCTCTTCCCGCAGGCCCGCCCCTCTTCCTTCGCCCTCTCGACCTGCTCGAGACAGTCTGAGCCAGTTCCCACAAAGATGTGGGCCGACCCCACACCCTGGAGAGAAGGGGCAGTTTCTGAGTCCCTCAGGCTCTGCATCTGGGGAGACCAGAAGGAAGAGGAAAGGCGTCCCCAAATACGCAGGGGGAAAATGGCGTCCATTCCTGAGGGGCCTGCCCTCCTGGGAGTGAAGACTCAGGTGCCCTTCCTCCCTCAGGTCCTCCCCTCCTTTTAGCAAGCACACAGGCAGCACAATTATCTGCCAGGCCCAGCGCTGGGCCCTGGCGGACTCAGGAAACTGCTGTCCCTAAAGAGCTTTCCAAGGGCGCAGACGATGGCCGTGGCTGGGGTCAGGGAGGGCACTGGGCCCGAAGCCTTGGGGATGACCACACGGGATTTGGGGCTGATGGTGCCAGGAGGTCGGGGCTGCTGACCGGGGTCTCGAAGCAGTGGGGGCTTTGAAGACTGGTCGGGTGTCAGGGGTTGCAGGCTTGGGGGAGAGCTTGGGTTCCCTGAGACTGTAGGCTGCCGAGCACCCGTGGGCAGCCCTCTCTGCCTGCCTCTGGACTGTGGTTCTTTCTGCGGCAAAGTGGACGGGTGCCCTGGGGAAGGACGCCCAGGGAGGGGCCTGGGCTGCCCGAGGGACCCCTGGTCCTCTTCTCTCTGTGTCACTGACATTCACTTCTGGAACGCCTGTCTTGAAAGCCATCCCCAGGGCCTTGAAAACGGGCCTCCTGCCTCGGGCAGTTGTCCGGGGTTGACTCTGTTTGGGAGAAGCCTGAGGTCTGGAGAGGAAGCAGACGGGACACCGGGAACTGGAAGCTGGGTGGCGGGGGGTGACCAGGCGTGAGGAACGGGCGAGGAAGGGGGTGGGTGGGGAGGGGAGGGCTGCCGCCGCCCAGGGACTTTGTTCGTGCTGGTCTTCCGGGTGGGCTCCCGCCGGTCACTCAGACACAGATGACCGTCACCCCTCGGAGAGGCTGGCCTTACCTCTAACACAAGCCATCACCTCCCCACGCCGTGTGCAGGACGTACTCGACTCTGCAGAGCCTCGTCACTCCTGATCTCTCGCTCTCACCTGTTTCTGTCCACCCCCCCACCTCACCGTGGGCGTGACCTATCTTGCCCACTCTGTGAAAAAAGGATGCAATCTGGCAGGATGAATGGCCAACATGGGGGCGGCCAGTGTTTTCGTCTGAGGATCCATCAGTCCTTCCCTGGATCCCATTCCGAGAGAAATGGTGGGAAGCCCTGCATGTCGGGAAGGGTAGCCGGGTGCCAGCCGATGCTCAGAAGACCCCGCGCGGGCTGGAAAGAGAGGGGGCCCGCTGGGAGCTGTGGTCCAAGGGATTCATGAGGGCTGAGTGCGGGCCACCCTGCCGGGTTGTCAAGCAGCAGCAGGACCATGGGGCGGCCTGAGAAGGGGGCTGCCTTGGGGGGAGGCTGCGGCTGCTCCCAAGTGCTCAGACGGATGGGCTTTCTCGCCCCCTCCTTTTCTGATACTCAATCAATGGCTCTCTCTGTCTTTTTTCTTTCTCTTTTTTTTTTTTTTTTTAGAGACAAGGTCTCTCTGTGTCACCCAGGCTGCTGCGCCATGGCACGATCCTAGCTCACTGCAGCCTCAAACTCCTGGGCTCAAGCGATCCTCTCACATCAGCCTCCTCCGTAGCAAGCACTACAGACGTGGGCCACCATGCCTAGCTAAATTCGTGAACATTTCTCTTAGAGATGCAGGCTTACTATGTTGCCCAGGCTGGTCTTGAACTCCTGGGTTCAAGCGATCCTCCTGCCTTGGCCTCCCAAAATGGTGGGATTATAGGCATGGGCCACCACGCCCAGCCAACTTTGTTATTTTTATGCTTCTGGTATTTGGACACGAGGAGAAATAATCATCTACCATGTTTTAGAAGTACAGCACAGTCTTTTCTTACTCACCCAGGAGAAGAAGGTGGCTTCATGGCTTTTGAGTCAAATTTACTCCTTCGGTGAGTGTGACTGAATGACGGTTGCTAAGACACTGAGGGTCTAACACCAGCGAGACAGAAACCTCCGTCCACATGGCACTTACAGTTCACCGGCGAGTGGGTTGAAGGTGGCCCCAAAAGAGCGTGTCCAAGCTCTGTGTCTGGTGCCCGGGAAGGTGACCTTATTGAGAGGTAACGTCCTTGCAGATGTAATTGAGTTAAGGACCTTGGGGGGATCAGGCTGGATTCAAGGGGAGCCCCAGACCAATGACAGTTGTCCTGAGAAGAGAAGAGGACTAGACCCAGAGGCAGAGGGGAGAGGCCACCAGAAGACGAGGTGGAGGCCGATGTGACCCTGCCCCAGCCCAGGGGCAGCAGGAGAGAGTTCTGGAAGGGGTTCTCCCTCAGAGCGCTGCCCGCCCCATGACCTCTGATGCTGGCCTCCAGAACCACGGAATGGCACTTGGCTGCTGCTTTAAGCCACCCGGCCGCTGGTACTTTGTTATATAGTCCTAGGAAACCAAAACAATGGGTAAAAGGAAAGCCAGACAAGGACTTACCGAAGAGGGTCCAGAAAAGGAACAGATGGGCCCATGCTGAGTGTCCTGCGGTGTCTTCCCCGCCGCCTGGGGGCCGATGGGTTCCTCGTGTCCTCGATCAATGCAAATGAAGCAAGCAAGATAAACCATGCTACCGGAAATTGTGGTTGGTTTGGTAAAAAGACTCTTTCAGGGAATACAAAGGACCCTTGGTAGGAAGAGTGTCGGGACCAGCTGGGCCTGACATTCCCCAAGACCCCCCCAGCTGTGAGGACAGACAGCCCCCTCACGTGAGGCCCTGTCTGCAGGAGCCAGGGATCTGGGCCCACCAGAGGGCTCACCTGCTTTTTAAAAATGAAAAAAAAATTTATAGTCTTGGTGGAAATGGGTCTCGCTATGCTGTCCAGGCTGGTCTTGAACTCCTGGCCTCAAGCAATCCTTCCTCCTCAGCCTCCCAAACTGCTGAGATTGGAGGCATGCACCACCCCGCCGGCCATAAGTTTCATCTTGAGTTGAGCTCTCCTCACGGCCTTTAAGACAAGGTTGGTCTTGAGATGGGGCCTCCAGTTTTGCCGCCTCTGAGAAGCCCAAGCAGGAAACTTGGCAGAGGGCGGGCACCACCTGCAAGCCAGTTCTCACGCCCTGGGGCCTCCACCGCGGGATCTACCACCTGAGGCTGGGGCTGTGGGACAGGCTGGGTGGTGGGCGTGGCTCAGGGCAGGACTTGCCGTGGGCCCCTGGCTCTGTGGCTGGGACTCAGCTGCCCGTGGGCAGCGGGAGAAGGCCAGGGCTGGAGTCCTGGCCCTGCCTGGTGGGGGAGGTAGGAGGGGCAACCCCGCCCGCCACTAGGACTCTGCCAGGCAGTGGTGGGACGGGCGGGGCCTTCAGCAGACCCGGCTCTCCCCCTCCCCCACTCTGGGGACTCAGCTCAGCTTCACGCGTGGCCGTGGATGGCTGAGCCATGGGAGTGTCAGAAGGGATGGGGCGGTCAACCTGGCGGAAGCTCACACGCACCGACCATGGCGGGGAGGGAGGCAGAGGCTCTGTCGGGGGGCTGGCGTGACCTTGAACTTGGCACCGCCTTCGGAGATGAAGGGAAGGAAGACAAGCTAAGAGGAAGGTCCAGGCGTGTGTGTGTCTGAGTGGGACGCGCTTGTCTGGGTCTGATCCTGGGTGGAGCCATAGCTTCCTCCTTTGCAAGATGGAGACAGCGACACCTCTTCCTCTGCCGGCTTCATCTCACGTGGTGTAAGAGTCAGGACCACCCTGGGCCTGGGGGAGTCACCTGCGGATGCCACGGAAGGAGACGGCCGTGGCTGTGCCCGTGTCTTCCCAGGCTGTCCCTGCGAGTGTCACCGTCCCCTTCTGCCCATCAGAGCCCGTGGGCTCCTGGACCTGGGGGCCAAGGCCGTGGGTTGTTTTTACTTCTGGAGCTGTGGGTGGAGGCTGACCTGTCCGGCGAGGCCGCCCGGCTTCCTTCTCTGGGTGTCCACGTGGCAGAGGGGATTTCCTGTCAGGAACCGCTCTGGCATCTCTCAGAGCCCGTGGGGAGGGACGTTAGAAACAGGGTCTTTATCGCTCCCAAAACACAGTGCTGGGCCTCTCTGTGGGCTGGCTCTGGGGGAAGAAAAAGTTTTTTTAAGCGTGCACTTTGAAGCCAAAGGATTACACTTGTGTGTATGTTGTAATTATCACAGGGAAATATATAAAGCAGCTGGGAAGAAGAGAGAAAGACACAGAGAAGAAGAATTACAACGCAGGCCTGTAAGGGACCACAGAGCTCTTCAGATCGTGTGTTTGCCAAAATTGGAAATACGGGCCACTGACGCTGTCGGGAGGATTTCAAGACTTGCGCTGGGAAGCAGAGGAGGGGGAGGGCCTTCTTTTCAGAGCCAAAAATATCCAGGCCGAGCTTTCAACATGATTTTGTTATTGGCATGCTTATTGTTATCATTTCCTTCTAATTATAGCAAGGGAAGCTGCTTTTCCATTTATAACAGTGACATAGAATGTTCATTTAAAATAAATTTACTGGCCAGCCACGGTGGTTCATGTCTGTAATCCCAGCACTTTGGGAGGCCGAGGCCAGAGGATCACTTGAGCCCAGGAGTTTGAGACCAGCCTGGGCCCATGTAGCGAGAACTGATCTCTGTGAAAAAATTTTGAAAAATTAGCTGGGTGTGGTGGTGCACACCTGTAGTCTCAGATACTCAGAAGGCTGAGGCAGAAGGATCACCTGAACCCAGGAAGTCAAGGTCACTCTAATACAGCCTGGGGAACAGAGTGAGATGCTGACTAAAAAAAAAAAAATATATATATATATATATATATATATTTACTAAAGACAGAAACTGTAGATTAAAAACTATCAAGTTGGCCAGAGTGGTGGCTCACACCTGTAATCCCAGCACTTTGGGAGGCTGAGGCAGGAGGATCACTCTGATTTGAGAAGTTTGAGATCAGCCTGGGCAACACAGTGAGACCCTGTCTCTAAAAATTATCAAATAGTAAATTAAAAAGTGCAAAAATTTGACGGTGGCATCCAAAAGAGTGTCCCTTGGGAAACACGATATCATCGCAGTCTCTCATGTTGCTGAGGAGGAGACCAAAGCATCAGAGGGGTGGGTTTGACCAGAGTCTCCTACGAGAGATGGACACGGGGAGCCAAGGTGTGAGACAGGGACACAGGGACAGAGACTGGGACTCATGCAGGAACAGGAAGGGAGCGTGGCCTGCCTGAACTCTCCTGGAGAGCCCTCGCTGAGCCCAGGGCAGCCAAGGCCGCAACCAAGGCCTCCGAGGCAGAGCGGAGGGAGAGGGACCTTCCGCCTCCCAGTCCTGGGCCCTCAGGGCAGGGAGCCTCCCTGCCTTGACCCCTGGGTGGGGAGGCTTACCTGGAGAAGGACACAGCACCGGTGGCCTCCGGTCCCTGCTCAAGCCCGGGGAGAGCTTTTGACCCACGCCAGAGGCAAACATCTGGCCCCCGCCCCAGAAGGGACTTTCTGAAGATACAGCGTCCAGACCTTCTGATTCATTTCACGGAGTCTTCAAAAATTCCTCGAGGCCTCGAAACTTCTGCTTTTTCTCATCGAGAAAAGCACCCGAGTCCACTTTTGGTCCATGACCTGTAGATTTTCAGCCCGCTCAAGGGAAGGCAGAGAAACAGGGGGGCTTACAGGGGTGGGCACGATGCCCTTGGGGTCCAGGAGATTTGCAGAATGATCCACTGAAGTCCAGGAGGGTTTAGGGTAGCCGTCCGGAAGGCATCTCCATAGAGGCAGCCCACCTGGAGCCAGGGGCTCAGACTAAGTGACTTCCGGAAGCCTTGTTAGACCCCGGAATCTCTCTCGATGCAAGTGTGGGGTGTTGGGGGGTGATTTCCCAAGGACTGCCCTTCTCTCTGCATCTCAGTCTCTGACTGTGTCTCCTGCACACGGGAGCTCAAAGCTTGGCGACTGGGAGGCTGGGAGGCTGGGGGGCGACTGGTTTTGAAGCAGCTCCCTTTGCAGAGGTTGGAATAGGGCTCAAGGGCTGGCTGCCGGGGTAGCTGAGTTTAGGGGTCTCCTGGAAACCACTGAGTGGAATATCTGCAGAATATCACAGAGCTGGGACTTCAGGCAGGGGCCAGGACTCCCCAGAGGGTCCCCAAGGGTGGCTGGATGAGGGACTCCACAGCCATGCTGGGCTTCACCGTCAGAAATTAACATTTCTAAGGCTGGAGTGTCTCCCAGTCGGGGAGGTGAGGTCTGGTGGGAGGCGGGTGGGGTGGGCAGGGGCTGTGTGAGGTGAAGGAGAAGGAGTCAGCCCAGGGCCTGCGTGGAGCCTTCCAGAAGGCACTGGGGTCGTCTGAGAGCAGGGAAAGGGAGTCTGGACTACGGTATGTCAGGCCCCGCGGCTGGTCTCCTGCTGTGTTAGCAGAGCCCCTGGGGCACCTTCCTTAAGTTGTGAGTGTAAATTCCTTTAGTTTTAGTTATACCACTCCCATTTCCATGGGCTTCAAGCATTTCAGCAGCGAAACACTTTCTAAATCAAGTCAGGTTGGGTGTGGTGGCTCATGCCTGTAATCCCAGCACTTTGGGAGGCCTACAAGGGAGGATGGTTTGAGCCCAGGAGTTCAAGACCAACCTGGGCAGTATACTGAGATGTCATCTCTACAGAAATTTAAAAAATAAGCCAGGTATGGGGACACGCAGTACTTGTAGTCCCAGTCACATGGTAGGCTGAAGCAGGAGGATTGTGTGAGCACAGGCGTTTGAGGCTGCAGTAAGCTTACGCTCGTGCCACTCACTGTAGCCTGGGTGGCAGAGTGAGGGCCTGTCTCAGAAAACAAACTAACAAACAAATAAATGAACATGTAAAAAATGCCCGAAAATGTTGTGCCCTGAGACCCGAACGTGGGGCCATGACTCTAGGCCCTTGCTCTGGAGGCCACAAGGGGCGTCTCTAACCTGGCAGGCCTCGTGGGGCTGGCGCCTGCTGGGCCGAGCGGTCAGGCTGGCCGGGGCGTCCACCTCACTTCTAGCATGTTTCCTGCCAGGGGGCCCTGAATCCCCTCCCAAGTGGCCCCACACTCACTCCCAGGGCCTGCGTCTGCTTCTGACAGCAGGATGGGCCAGGCTTGAGTACCAGCTGTGTGAGGCCCGCGAACAGATGAGCAGACGTGGGGCTAAGGCCTGGCCGGGTCCAAGGCCCTTCCCTCCGCGTGTGGCACAGAGACAGGCTGGGGCGAAGGCGCCGAGTGTGGGCTGGGGCCTCTGCCTCTAGCTCCTCCGGGGCCTTGCCGAGAGCGGAGCTGGGCCGTGTGGCCACGGTGGGTGTGGGTCAGGGCGCCCCCGCCGTCTGTGCTTCTACTGCATCACGATGCCCCGTGCGTTCAGCAGATCTTGCACCGTGGCCCTGCGCTGGGGATCAGGATGGTTAGGAACACTCTGGAGGGAGAGAGATGGAGGGAGGGGGGAGGGGACAGAGGAAGAGGAGAGGCGGGGAAAGGAGAAGAGGGAGCAGGAGGGAGGGGGAGAAGCACGAGCCCATGTGGCTCTCCGTGCGGCCGGGCCCCCCGAACCTGACCCGGACTCCGTGGCTGCTGAGCTGGTTCCTGGGCCTGGCTCCCTGGCCGCAAAATGAAGCGAGACGGAGCAAGACAGGACAGTCAAGGGAGGCCCGTGTGCTGGTGTCTGCCAGGATGCAGGATCCGGGGACGGAGGGTAGCTGGCCTCAGGTCTCAGGCCACAAGCCACGCTGATGACTGCTTGTGTGGCCTGCCTGGCCCGCTCCTGTTTCAGGCCCAGGGACGAGGCCTCGGTGCCTCTTCCTGAAATTTGCTTCTTGTTTGGTCCAAATCCCACGACTCCAATGAGCTCTGGCTGGCCCAGCACTCCTGCGGTTCTGGGCACCACCATGACAACCCAGCCTGGCTTTCAGGACTTGGAGGCATTACCTGTTGCTGCACGAAAATTAGGAAAAAACCCAGAGGCTTCCAACAGGGACAAACACGCGTTATCTCGCCGCGGCCTCTTGGCTGGGTGGTTTTATCTTAGTATCTCTCAGGAGGCTGCAGCTAAGACGTCAGTTGAAGGGCTGTGTCATCGGAAAGCCCGGCTGGGGCTTCCTCGGGCAGCCGGTGGTGGGGGGCGGCTGTCCTCAGTTCCTCGGCCCTCCGAGTGTCCCCACAGGGCTTCCTCCAGAGCAGGGGCCCCGAGGCAGGTCGGGTAGAGGGGCAGCGTGTCTTATGCCCTGCTTCAGAAGTCACACTCAGGTCCGGCGCAATGGTTCAGCCTGCAATCCCAGCGCTTTGGGAGGCTGGGACGGGAGGATCGCTTGAGGCCAGGAGTTCGAGACTACTATGGGTAAAAGACTGAGCTCTCATCTCTACAAGAAATAAAAGAATTCACTGGGCGTGGTGATGCACATTGGTAGTCCCAGTTACTGGAGAGGTTGAGGCAGGCAGACTGCTTGAGCCCAGGCGTTTGAGGTTACAGTGAGCTATAATCATGCCACTGCATTCCAGCCTGGATGACAGAGTGAGACCTTGTATCAGAAAAGAAAAGAAAAGTCACCCTTAGATACTGCTGCTGTCTTTGGTCCCTGGCCTTGTTCCAAGGTATCGGCCCTGACACATTGTGGGAAGGGTGTGGGTCTCAGGGGGTGAGATTTCAGGAAATTTCAGGAAGGGACCTCCTTGAATACTGGCTCCACAAGCCCCCTGGGCCAGAATAGCTCTGAGCCTCGGACTAGCTTGTCCACCGTGGTGTGGACCCCGGCTCACACAGCGCTGAAGTCATCCAGCCTGTGTGGCCATCAACAAACACGATGGTGTCGGGCGCAGTGGCAGGTTGGGGGATGCAAAGACCAACCCAGTGTAGATGAGTAGGGAGGGCCGCACTCAACCTGGGAGTGTTCGGGTTGGGGGAGGGGACAGCCATGGAGACCTGGGTAGGGGGCGGGACCCCGTGTGAAGGGATGGACTCTACAGGGACTCAAGGGGGGCGGCCTCGGAAAGGGGGGGCTGGGCTGGGTGTTGAGGAGCGAGAGAGGGTCGCCAGGCAGAGGAGCGGTGGGCAAGGGAGGACTGTCTCTCCAGGAAGGAGGATCATCTCTTCAAGAAGAAAGACCATCGCCCCAGGAAGAAGGGCCATCCCTTCAGGAAGGAGGACTGTCTCTCCAGGAAGGAGGATTGTCTCCCCAGGAGGAAGAGCAGAGTGAGCAGTCTGGCTTCTTAGGAGACACGAGGGGCTGGGGGTTGCTGGAGCTGGGGCGCCCTTTCCCCACTGTGCTCTGATTCCAGAACCTTCCAAAACCCACACCAAGTTTCTCCTTGGAAGGGTAGTGCCAAAACGGAACTATTTAATGGAATAATCGTGAGCTAAAGAGCAGCCATTTTGACACTGCCTAGCTCTGTCATGTTTTTTTTAGCAGTTCACTTTAATTTATCCTCTAATCACCAGCCAAAGACAGAATCATTTCTCAGAGGTAGCTATTGAAAATTGTTTTTTGGGCCGGGCTCGGTGGCTCAGCCTGTCATCCTACACTTTGGGAGGCTGAGGCGAGTGGATTGCCTGAGCCCACGGGTTCGAGACCATCCCGGGCAACTTGGCGAGACCCCGTTTCTACAATAAATCAAAAATTAGCCAGGCGTGGTAGCGTGCACCTGTAGTTCCGGCTACTTGGAAGGCTGAGGCGGAAGGATCACTTGAGCCCAGCAGGGCAAGGCTGCGGTGGCTAGGAGTGTGCCACTGCACTTCGGTCTGGGTGACAGAGTGAGACTCCAACTCAAAAAAAAAAAAAAAAAAAGAAAAGAAACTTGTTTTTACAACCCCCCAGCTTGTATCATACTCATAGCTTTTCTGTTCCAAGTATTTGCATGAGAAATGAGTTAACCTCATCAGCCCATCAACGTGGCAACAGTCATGAGACTGACCCACCCTTCTGCCTACTGTCCATCCCCTGACCCCAGTACCTGTGCTTACCTGTCCCCTTCATGTTGCCATAAGCAGACCACCACCCAATCACCTTAATGACCGGCCCCCATCAAAGGGAAGGTTTAAAAGCATTCAGCCTTAAGCAGCGGTCAGTCACTGCTTTGCTGAGCTCTGGTCTGGTCACATGGCTCTTTGAGTTCTGGCCACCGTGTTTCCTGGCTTTGGCCCTCTCCCCTACCTTGTGAAGGTGAATCTCCTCTCTCTCTTTCTCTCTCCAATTCACTTTCTAAATAAACTGTATTTTCCAACCTAACTTTTGTGCAGTTCTTTGCACCTCACGCGTGACACCGGCTTGCAGTCCCCCGTTGGGTCTGACCTAACCCTTTGGAGATCCTGCTGGGATTCTGACAACGCTCCTCCTTTGAAAGAGTCCTGTTAAGCCTACTTGCTTGTTACCGCAACCCGGGAGCTCATTAGAAAGCTCTGGAGATCCAGCCCTGGAGGGCCCGGCTAACATGCGGGGCCAGCGGGGAATGCAGAAACAGTTTCCACTGTGGAAAGGATTGTGTCATGCTCCTTTGCTGGAGGCAAACGTGACCTCCCGGCTTTGGGGACCCTCCCCCGTGCCCTCAGAAGAGTTGTGTGTGAGTGTATTTACAGGCCAGCGTGGCATTTTCCTTTGTTTTGAAAGCATGCACCCCCCCCCGCTGGGATGGGGCAAGACACACAGGCCTGCCCGAGCTGGAGCGTTCAAAGGCTGCTCTGAGCGTCAGCCCCATCTGACAGCCTCGGAATGCACACCCACACGCCTTGGAGGCCATGCAAAAGTCACACACCATCTATTTGTCTGAACGTGCAGTTGGTGCTCGGCTGGCCCTGCGATCTGTCTGCTTCGTTGCCGCCTGTCTTGGATGGGGTATTCCTGGGAGGCAGAGACTTTCTGCAGATTGCCCCGGCTGTGCACAGAGAGGCACGTCGCACAAGCGCCTGCAGCGTGATGAAAAGAGGCGAGGGTGCAGGCTACGTCAGCTTCACCAGCGACATCTTATTCCCTTGATCCGAGTCATCTGGGCTCCCTGGGCCCCTCTGCCACCCCTGCCCCACCCTGCCCCCAGTCCCTCCTGGCTGGTTCCCCGCTTTCCCCCCACCGTAGCCGGGGAGCCCAGGGCTGAGCTCACACCTGGACATCATCCAAGATGGCGAGGCTCTGCAAGCCCTGCACGGGGTGGGGATGGGCAGGGCCTGTGCTTGCAGCGGGCAAAGGTGAGTGTGGTCGGATGACAGACGATGCTCCAGCCCTGCAGCCGTTTTCAGGAGGGAGGAGGCCTGATGCCAACGTCTCAGGTCGCGTTCAGCTGACAGTTGGTGAAACTGCGGAGAGCAGGGCCTGCGGGGAAGCGAGAGAGGGGCCAGCCTGAGGCCTGCACCGCCGGCCGCCTGATCTCACCTCAGCTTCTGGGAAGGGGGTTGGGGGGGGTGCTGGGTCCGCTTCACACTGGGGGCGGTACCAGGGCCCTGCGTTGGACTCCAGCGCTGCCTCTCCCCTCTCCAGCGCCAGGCAGGGGAGGGAGAAGGGGAGACACAGACGAGGTGAATCTGTCCCGGGGCCTGTCCCCTCCAGGCCAGCGGGAGCAGAGGCTCGTGACACTCGCTGACTCCCTGGGCTTGGACCGGGCTTACCTCCCCTCCTCACCCAGACTGGGGTGTTGCTGCTAAGACTGGAACTTCAGAACCCCTGGTCCCCAGTCCTGCCTCAATTGTTTTTCCCTCCCTTTGAAGGGTGTCCCCCACTTCCATGCCCCGTGGCCGGTCGGCCTTGAGTCCTGACTGTGAGATTGGAGGTGTAGTCTGCTCTCTGCGCAGGCCGGCCGGGCCCGGGTCAGAACCCAGGCATCTGATCCCTCTGTTTTTTTTTGAGTCGGAGTCTTACTCTGTCACCCAGGCTAGAGGGCAGTGGCACACTCACAGCCACCCCAGCGTCGACCTGCTGGGCTCTGGCGATCCTTCCGCCTCGGCCTTCCAAGTAGCTGGAACTACAAGCACGCGCCACCACACCCAGCTAATCTTGAACCCGTGGACTCGGGCAATCCACTCACCTCAGCCTCCCCAAGTGCTTGGGATGACAGGCTGAGCCCGGAGAATGTCCCTAAGTGGCTGTGGTCTGAGGGGGAGGGGCTGCGGCCCAGCCCGCCAGGTGGGGAGACTGGGGCCACTTAGCGAAGCATTTCGCCTCAGCGTTTGCAGAATCTGTACAGTGTTATCCTGGTTTTGGTCCGTACAGACATGACTTGAAGGCAGTATATTAATGCCACGTGTTTTTCTGGGTCTGGGTAATTTCTTTTTAAGAACTTTCGCAAAATAGACTATGTTTTAGCGTTTACATTCACAGCTAAATCTAGCGGTAAGTGCAGCTACAGAAATATCTCCTGTCCCCAACACACACAGCCTTCCCACCAACATCCCCACCAGAAGTTACATTTGTTACAAAGTTCCTAAGCTGATACGTCATTGTCACCCAGAGTCCCTAGTTCACCTGAGGGCTCACTCCTGGCGTTGGACATTCCATGGGTTTGGACACGTATGATGATGCTATTCACCATTATTACAGTATCAGGCAGAGAAATGCTTTTTTTTTGGTCTTTTTTTTGAGTCGGAGTCTCACTCTGTCACCCAGGCTGGAGTGCAGTGTATGCACATGGCCACTGCAGCCTCAACCTGCTGAGCTCGGGCTATCCTTCCAGGTCAGCCTCCAAGTAGCTGAAACTACAGGCGCGCACTACCACACCTGGCTTTTTTTTTGATTTATAGAAGAGACGCGGTCTTGCCAAGTTCCCCGGGCTGGTCTGGAACCCCTGGGCTCAGGCAATCGTCTCATCTTTGCCTCCCAGAGTGCTGGGATTACAGGCTTGAGCCACTGCGCCTGGCCTAAGTTTTGCTGCTCTAAAAAACCCCTGTGGGCCGGGCTCGATGGCTCAACCTATAATCCCACCACTTTGGGAGGCTGAGGCGAGAGGATTGCCTGAGCCCAGGAGGTTTGAGACCAATCTGGGCAACTTGACCTCGTCTCTACAATAAGTTGCAAAAACTAGCCGGGTGTGGTGGCATGTGTCTGTTGTTCCAGCTACTTGGAGGGCTGAGGCCGAAGGATTGCCGGAGCCCAGCAGGGCAACACTGGGGTGACTGTGAACGTACCACTGCACTCTGGCCTAGACAATGGAGTAAGACCCAACTCAAAAAAAAAAAAAAATCCCCTGTGACTCACCTACTCATGCTCCCTCCCAACCTCTGGTGACTGCCGATGGTTGCACTGTCTCCGTGGTTTTGCCTTTTCTGAAATGTCATACATCTGGAAAGCACACAGGACACATACTTTTCAGACTGGCTTCTTTCATTTAGTGATAGGTCTTTCTGTGGCTTGAAAGCTCATTTTTGTTTGGTGCTGAATAATCCGTGATCTGGATGTCTCATAATTTTTTTATCCATTCACCTCTGTTTTAGTCTGTTTGTGCTGCTATAACAAAATACCGGCAACTGGGTAATTTACAAAGAACAGAAGATGATTTGTCAGAGTTCTGGAGGCCAGAAAGGCCAAAGTCACGGTGCTGGAAGATCCAGTGTCCAAAGAGGGCTGGTCTCTGCTTCCAAGATGGCACCTTGCTGTGTCCTCTGGAGGAGACGGAGGCTGCGTCTTTATGTAGCAGAACGGATGGAAGGGAGTTGACTCACTCTTTTCCAAGGGCCTTTGTCCCCTCCTGAAGGCCCTACCTCTTAATGTGATCACACTGGCCATTAAGTTTCAACATATGAATTTTGGGGGCCACACTCAGACCCTAGGACCCTCCGAGAGACATCTTGCTTGCTTCCAAGTCTGGGCAATGATGAAGGAAGATGCCACGAACGCTTGTGTGCAGGCTTTCCTGTGGATATATGGTCTCAGTTCATTGGGGCAAATACGAAGGAGCACGACGGCTGGAGTGTAGGGCAAGAGTGTGCTGAGTTTTGTAAGAAATCACCAAACCGACTTCCCAAAGTGGCCGAACTACCCTGCGTTTCCGCCAGCGATGAGTGAGGGTTCCCACCGAGCCACCCCCTCGCCAGCATGTGATGTTGCCTGTGTTCTGGAACCTGATGTTCCGACAGGTGTGTGGTCATTATGTCATTGTCGTTTTGATTTGCGTTTCTCTAATGCCACGTGATGTGAAATATCTTTCCATTCATTTATTTCCATCGGGGCATCTTCTCTAGGGAGGTGTCTGTTCAGGTCATTCGCCCATTTTTTCATTGAGTCGTTTTGTTTTCTTGTTGTTGAGTTTTAAGAGTTCTTTGTGGATTTTGGATAACAGTCCTTTGTCAGGTATAACATTTTTTTTTTTTTTTGAGTCGGAGTCTCACTCCGTCACCCAGGCTGGAGTGCAGTGGGCTCCAGCAATCCTTCCGCCTCAGCCTTCCAAGTAGCCGGCACTACAGGCACGCAACCACCACACCCAGCTAATTTTTTGATTTATCGTAGAGACGAGGACTCACCAAGTTGCCCAGACTGGTCTCAAACCCACGGGCTCGGGCCATCCACTTGCCTCGGTCTCCCAAAGTGCTGGGATGACAGACCGAGTCACTGAGCCCAGCCTCAGGTATATCTTTTGCAAATATTTTCTCCTCATCTGTGGCTTGTCTTCTCATTATGTTGAGGTCATTTCTTTTTTTATACGTTCCTGAATTTTCCATCATGAAAATGTGTAATTTTTAGCATCAGAAAAAATTACTTTTAACGCTCTAACAGTTTACTGAATTGACATTTTTATCATGAGCTAATTTTTGCTTTAGAGAGCTTATTTGGCCGCTGTGTGGAGGATGGATTAAAGGATGGGGAGAGGCGTTTGGGGCTGGGGAGGGCGTCTGGAGCGCAGCCTGGCGAAGACTCGTTTGGGACAGGACGGAGTGGGGTGGGGATGACGCCTCTCAGATGACGCCTCTCAACCGGAGGCGCCAACCCCCAGGGCAGGGGGAGGGCAGGCTGGGCGGAAGTGGGGAGTTCTGTGCCTGGAAGGACGGGTTTGGGTGGGAAGGGGGACAGACATCGGGAGGAGCGCAGATGCGTTTACTCCTAGCTTTGCCACAAGCCCACCATGGGCAAGTCGCTTATGTTCGTAGATTTCAAATTCCTCAACTGGTTAAGAGGGGATCAGACTAGATAATCGGTGTGACTTTTATGCGAGAGATCTGTCCGGTTTGTCCTGCTCCGTGAAAGAGGGAAACAAACATCCTCCCACCTGCCGCCAGCAGCGTCGGTTGGGAAATCTGGATTCTGCGGAAGATCACCAGATTTCCCTGAATCCAGCAAAGCCTACTCCACAGCACAAACAGGACCAGATGTCGTTACGCCATCTCCTTTCTCAGAAGCCAGAAACGCAGCTAGCGAACTGGCCCTGGGTGGAAATCCTAGGGTTGGCCGACTCCTGGCCACCTGGAACTCCATCTGAGCTTTCTCTTTGCCTCAGGTGTAGGCAGAGGAGACAGATGACGGCAGAGGGAGAGAGAGACAGGAAGGCGAGGAGAGGGAGGAAGAGGACTGTTATTCAAACAGCATTTTGCTAATTAAATAACAGTTAAACCGTTAATTAAGCAGCATTCAGACTAGCCTAACACAACAGCCAAGTGGTCAGGGAGAGGATGGCGAGGGTGGAATTCAGGCAGAGGGTCTGCATTTCTGGGTAAGAGGGCGGATAGCAAATGCAGCATTTTGAAATGCAAGGCTGGTGGCTTGGAGGGAGGGGAGAGCCTGGAGAGCTGGAAGCATACTACATACCAAGAACTCTATGATTCTTCTTCTCTTTTTCTTTTCTTAAGAGATAGTTCTACACTGTCCAGGCTGGAGTGCCATGGGTATTCACAGGCACAACCAGAGTTCGCTGCAGCCTCAAACTCCTGGTCTTAAGAGATCCTCCTGCCTCAGCCTCTCAAGTAGCCGGGACCGCAGTTGGGCGCCACCATGCCAGGTTTTTCATGTTCACTTTTTCAGGCCACAAGGGTACCTGCATAATGAACATTTGCATACCCAACTCTGAACTGTACCCCACATCTTTAAAATAGAAAAAGAAGGAGACTTTCCGGCCAGTGTGGTGGCACAGGCCTGTAGTCCCAACTACTTGAAATGCCGAGGCAGGAGGATCTCTTGAGCCCAGGCGTTTGTGGCTGCAGTAAGCTATGATTGTACACACTGCTCCCCAGGGTGGAGGACACAGCAGGACCTTGTCTCTAAAAACATAACAAACAAAAAAACACGTAAAGAGCATAATGAATTCCGTGTTTCTCACCCAGTTTCGGCAACTTCTTTTTGAGCCAGCGTCTCACTCTGACACGCTGCTGAGCCCCCAGACTCCTCTCTCAACTCGTCAATCTATCCCCCATAGCTCATGATCACAGTTCACTTCAGACTTGACTTCCGAGACTCAGGCAATCCTTCCGCCTCAGCCTTCCTAGTAGCTGGGACTCCAGGTGCGCACCTTCATGCCTGGCTAGTTTGTTTTGCAGAGACAAGGTCTTGCTGTGTTTCCCACTCCGGTCTCAAACTCCTGGGCTCAAGCGATTCTCCTGTCTCAGCCTCCCAAAGTGCTGGGATTACCGGCGTGAGCCACCATGCCCCGTCAAGCTTCAGCAATTCATAATTTGTGGCCAGTTTTATTTTTGTCTCGCTATTCTCCTGCCCCATAATTTTGAAGAAAATCTCAACACCATTCAACTTTATCCAAAAAATATTTCACTGAATGCCTCTAGGACACTAATCATACTACCATAGTAAAACACAAAAATGTAACAGTAATGCTTGACCTTAAATAATACACTTAGCCAGGCACAGTGGCCCACACCTGTAATCCCAGCACTTTGGGAGGCCGAGGTGGGAGGATCGCTTGAGCTCAGGAGTTGGAGACCAGCCTGGGCAACATAATGAGGCCTTGTCTCCAGAAAAGAAAATAAATAAAATATACACTCAGTGCTCAATGTTTTCTTGATTCTAAATGTTTGACTTAGTCCCAAATGCATTGCAACTGTTTGATACGTCTCTAAAGTCAAAGAGCCCCTTCCATCTCTCTTTTTTCCAGTTTCTGTTTGTTGAGGAAACTGTCACTGGTCTCCAGATCAGATTCAGTGTGACCTTCCTGGCAGGACTGCTTGGGTGGGATGCACGCCCCTCAGCAGCAGCAGTGCCCGTCCTGTCTTTTTTCATGACCCATCAACCCACTGGGGTTACAGGATGATGGTTCTCCCATTTCTTCATTGACGAGCCAGGTTAGTACTGTACAGAGACTGTTCCCTTCCTTAGCTACTTGGTTACCCTGAGGGGCAGACTGTAGAGGAAAGTGTAAGATTCTTTTTGTCTACTAGTTTTCAAAGCGACGCATGGATTCCCTGGGATACTCCAAGGGGGACCGCAATTTTTAAAGAATCATTATGTAGTCACAGATTTGACACTTGATGTCTTTCAATCCACTGCAGTTATTATCCTAATCTATGCACTTATTGTCTCAAGCACTTTTAAATCACTATCCCATTCCTCACGGGACACCTGTGCACTGAGTTCCTGGACAGCATCATTTCATGCTGAGGAGACACTTGGTTTAACTCATCTCACGAGTAGCTCATCTGGGAAAGCAGAGAGGGACATTTCTGGAGCAAAATGGTTTAGAAGGGGGAAGTATTCTGAAGCTAGGACTATGTGGTACCAAACCGAAAGTACTTTACAAAGAACTTCCTTGACAGGTTTCTATTATCCCGGTTACAGTCAGAACAGTTGCATGTGTCACCAGTGTGACTTAGAAGACCAGCTAGAACTGTGTGGATGATGAAAGTTTTCAACTATTCCTTTTTTTTCTTTCAGTTGGAGTCTCACTCTGTTGCCCAGGCTGGAATGCAGTGGCACGCTCATGGCCACCCCAGTGTTGACCTGCGGGGCTCCAGCGATCCTTCTGCCTCAGCCTTCCAAGTCGCTAGAACTACAGGCGTGCGTTACCATGCCTGGCTAATTTTTTTTTTTGCTGTAGAGATGAGAATTCACCAAGTTGCCAGGCTGGTCTCGAATCTGTGGGCTCCGGCAATCCCCTTGTCTCGGCCTCCCAAAGTGCTGGGAAACAGGCTGAGCTGCTGTGCCCCGGTCTCGACTATTGTTGATAAAACCAGTGTGATGTGGGTACACCGAGGACGCACAGGAATGGTCTCTTGCAGATGCCCTTGAGTCCCGGTGGCACAGACCAGCAGATCTCCATGTGGAGTCCATGGGGGGTTGGGGAGCATCCCTGCAGCTCTGTGGTCCTGTGGATGTGGATGCACACACCTTCCTGGGGACACAGTCCATAGCTTTTACGAGAACCTTAAACACTCAGGCTCTAAAGAAGTGCAAGCGCCAGCGGCCTCGTGCACTGTTCCTCCAGGAGAGGCCGCAGCCTGAGGTTGGTTCTGGGATGGCTCAGATGTGTGGAAAAAAACGAAACTCCTCTGGATTTAGGGAGATTCATTTGCTAGGGCATTCCTCCCACGGGAATTAGATTCCATGGACAAAGGGGTATATGTTCTCTTGGAATCCCTAGGATGTCTAAACGTAACGGACATACTTCTTACCAACCTGTTTCATCTTAGGGACAGGAAGGCGTTTCAACTGAGGAGTATGATGAACACAAACTAAAAGAACAGGGATGTTTTGGGTCTGTCAAGCTTTGCAGATGACAGCCTTAACTAGGTATTTTCTGGTGCTTGTAAAATTAAGGGCATTATAGCTGTATATACTGGAAACAAACCAGCACACCGGGCTAGCGCCGCATATTCAGAGAAGCACAAAACACAAGGCAGACCCAGCTAGCACAAAGGCGGCTGAATACCTTCTGAATACCTTCGGTTAAGGAGACGTTTCCTAATAGGCCCCAAGGTGATTTAGCTGTTATCCTTTGATGGCTAACCAGATGACCTGGTTTCCCAGATGGAGCTCTGAGATTACAAAGACCTTCTGGGCAGAGACTACCCTTTGCTGAAAACATGTCAGCATACCCACTAGGAGGAGGTAAAAAGAAGGGAAATTAGACTCTCTTTAGCTCTAACCCTGAACAGGTTAAGGCAAACTGGGAAGAGAATGGACATATGCTAAGACTTGCCATGTAGCATTGACACAAGGGGGCTGGCAGATTACTGATTACTGAATGCCAACCGAGGAATCCACTGCATCAGATCTACAAGGAGGGAGTGTTTCAGCTATCCATGGTCAGCCCTCCACCCCACTGCCCTCACCCCAGATGTGGATTCAGGGAAGTGGCGTGCAAGTGTGGGGGCGAGGAGGCCAGGCCCAGCCCCCCCCCGAAAGCAGCCCTGGTGACTGTCATGCCCAAACAGGTTTGAGAACTCCTGGGCGAGATCACTAAATGCTCTGACGCGGATGTTATTTCTGAAGAATGTTCATTGCATAGATTTACCCAGTTTCTGGGTCCTACTTTTTTACTTGAGGGAATCAAAGGAAGAAAAAATTTTAAATGAAACAACCTTCCATTAGCAACAACTGAACTACAACTTGCTTCTGTAATGTCTTATATTCTATAGAACACCCCTAGAAATGATTAGAAATTTTGCTTTCTGGTGCTTCCTTGGTGTCATGTACGCTTCTGAATTTCCGAAGTTAGGAACCTGAGATACCGAAACTAAAATATGAAATAATCAAATGAGGATGCTTTGCCACTAGCTTAACTGTCGCAACCAGAAAGTGGCAGATGTTCCACGTCTTCACTACAATTCCTGCTTCTGATGACATCGTTCGTAAAAGATTTCCTAAGACTCACAAGACTTGCCCTAGCCGAACCTCTCTCTCACTCATCAATGACTGTCAAAGGCTTAACTATTTACAATTTTTAGAAACTTTGTGAGGCTTGCCATGACCTCCTTTGACATCAGCATATTCTGGCAAATGCCCCCAAAACATCCACCAGGCAAGAAACCTTTAGGGTGATTGTGTGTGTGCTTTTTTTTTAATGGTATCATTCATTTATACAGAGAAATCATTTGGTTGATCTATTTACAGTCTTTTCCAATCTTCATTTCCACTGGCCAAATATATTTCACATAACAGTTGACGCCGACTTGAACTGATCACCACTGTAAACCTGCCATGACAAAGGGTCCTCCTCCCGTCCCCCTTTTGAAGACTGTGACCCACTGTAACAGAAATATTTCACAGAAAGATTCACCAGTCTTTTTTCCATCTTATGAATAAACCCACCGAAACTGATCTAATGTGGCCCACTTCTCAACACATTTCACTGTTTCTTTTCAAACTCAGTATCTGTAGGTTTGTAAACCAAGGCAAATAAAGTCCACGTCCCCTCGAACCTTCTACAACTTACTACACACCCTCAAGCTTCTATCTCCTTTCACGCTCTGGCACAACCAGACATTTTACTTGAAGACAAAACTACTCTCTTTCCCCCTTTTTTTCACTTATTACCAATCGCCTTCCCTCTGCTTCTCAGAGAACACTAAAACTTTCAACAAAACCCTTGAAGTTGTTTTCTTATGGTAGTTGAGAATGACTCATTTCATGTGTCTTTACCCTGAAATGCTACACTTTAGAAACTGTAATTGTCTTAATTGGCTCAAAAACAGTATGGCTTGGTTTTACATGGTAAAGTTAATATGATTAAAAAATATATATGTATATATATATATACACACACATACACACACATTTTTAATCAGGAAGAAAAATAAAGACATGCCACTTTGAAAAGGCATCAAAGTAAAAAAATAAAAGCAAATACTAAAAACTACTTTACAATAAAAAAATTAAATAATCGGCAGGTTAAATGAATGAAAAATGAGGAATGTGCAGTGAAAAACTATATAAATCATTCCAGTTGATACAATGTAAAACCTACAAAAGCTTATGGTTTGTTTTCCAAGGAAGTTATGTTTCCATGCAAATTTGAAATACTCCAAACATACATTATGCCATGTCAATTTTGGGTGCCAATGTGAAAATGTCAAATTCTGCTTACAAGACTTATCAAGGAAACTGGTAGAACTCCAGTATTTGCAAAATTTTAAATGACGGTGAATACTGTAAATATCACAGTTGGTTGATAGTAGAAGGTCATGATGAATCCGGAATTAGAAGAAAACCCATTTTGTAAATATTTCATTTGATTAAAAATACCAGGCTTGCATGTGCTAAATGATCCAAGAAAATATCTTTAAGAAAGACTGCAATTTAACAATAATCTGAGTATCTTTAGCTGCCATTAAAAAAAAAGAAAAAGAACAACCAAAAACAATGAAAATGTTACAACTGGCATAATGTAACCTACGGTGCTCCCATGCTCACATTACGAGAAAAAACTGTACACATTTATAAATAAACAGTCTCTCCACCATGGAGCACACAGCGCCTCCTCTACACCAAGGTCTCTTTCCGCTTGCCACTGGCCTGGGCTTTGTCCCTTGCTCTCCGGATGCCGGGCTGTGCCTGGAGCGCCTTTCCTCTCCTGCCATCCTCTGCTACCCGCACCCTGGAGCCACATTCGCAGGCGTTCTCATCCACTTCCCCCTGAGGGGTACCGGAGACCGTGGACACCCTCCTCTGGGTGTGGAGGTTCCCGGCAGAGGGACTGTTCTCCTCACACTCTTCATGCAGCTCTGGCAGGCCCTGGAGCTCTGGCGGATTGGCCGCCTGCTGGAAAGGGGCCACGGCGGCTCGGATACAGTTGAACCACTGCTGCTTGTGGAACACGTCATTGGCTTGCAGAGTGTGAGACTGGCCTGGACAGGGGTCTTGGAAGCGAACTCTGAAGATATTTTTAGCTGGAAAAATCGCAATTGAAAAAGAAAATCAGACTTAATAAGATAGTCCTAGAGAAGGCAGTCCTGCAGTCTTAGCATGGGTGCTAGCATGTACGTAACACATAGTCAATTAGGTGAGCACATTAAATTAAGTCCTATTACTTCTTAGATTTTACGTTTATCGGAGTTGTAGTTTACCTTTATCTGAGTTGCTGAAAGCCCCTCGAAAGGACCCCCCCATCCGCACATCTCCATCCTGGAGGTCTTCTAAGACCAGCTCTTGCACTGGGATTGGCTGCCGGTAAACCTGGTAAGAATGCCGCTCATTCCGAGTGACAGGCCGAGTCAGAACCAAGATATCTTGAAACAGGAAAACGTACAGTTTCTGAAAAAGCAGAAAACAAATGCTCTGTAACTATGGAACTCTGCAATTTTAAGTGGCAGAAATATATTGCTAATATAACTTGATTGGACATTATTAACTTGGTAAAGTTTGTTTTCTAAGATCTCCCTTACAAAGGTCCTCATCAAGATGGTCATCTCAAGGCTGTGCATGTTCTACTTGGGAAGTTTTTCTAGTCTTAGATTTCATAAAACTTTTTATTGGTGTGTAATAACAGATTCAGTAAAGCCCTGCATCACAAAGACCTGACTATCAGTAGTAACATGACTTGAGACACCAGTATTGTATGCCATAGTTTTTTTTTTTTTTTTTTTAACAAACTAGGGATTTAAAAAATTCAAGTGGTAAAATGTTAATGGTTCCATTTTGTCCCACACAGATTTAAGCCTTTGTAGAACAATTAGGCCTAGGCCTCATGAGGGAAATCAGAGATGTTAGATTTCAACTTTTTCTTAAACAAAACAAAAAACCAACTTATACATTGGGCTTTTGAAAAGCACATAATGAAAGAAAAATGCCATTTCATGATTGTACTTAGTTCTAGCAGGTAGCTTTGTAATTAGCATTTTAAACACAAAAGATAAATTTGATTCCAATTTGCTTCAGAAATTTATTGAGCAGTGCTAAAAACTCCTTCCATAACTAAAAAGTAAATGCTTCAAAAATGTTTTGAAGGATACACTTCTGAACTAAGCATTATGGAACTAGTAGAGTACTTGGAAAGGAATCCCTAGTCAGACAAGTTGATTTGTGCTTCAATACTAAAACATCAAGTATTGCTGATTCTCCCCTGAGACATGTGAGCCCTAGTACTGATTCTGTAGCTCCAGAAGTTCACGCTGGTATCATGAAATAAATCTCAGTCACCTTCTTCCAGCACATCACAAGGCTACTCTCACACACCCGCTTCGTCCTCTGAGTGCAAAAGGGACCCCGGTGGAAAGGGGAAGCCACGCCCCTGCACGTACGTGTCCACTCTTGTTCCGCAGCTCCCCGTGGCAGAGCAGTGCCCTGCTCGCTTCGATTCTTGGGTCTCTCTGCTTTTCATCCAGGTACTCCAGCTTGTCGATGTAATACTGGCACTCGGACTCCCCTTTCTTCAAGTTGATATCAGAGAGGACTCCTTGAATTATCAATATCTGAAAACCAACAAAACATTGAAGGAACAACTTCAGCATATTAACTCAATCTGCTTCCCACAGGGCAAAAATGTCACAGGCAGTGGAAGAATTTTAAAGCTTGTAGGGACTCTAGAAATCAGTTAATCTGTCAGAGTCCTTCCTCATCTGACAGATGAAGAAATGGTCCCAGGCAAACTGGGTGATTTGTCCAAGGCACACCTCCTTACTGCTTGGTGCACTGTGTTCAGATGCACTGGGTACTTAAAGCATCAAAACACCTCACTACGGGCAAATTTTCAATACACAAGATTGGAGGGTATCATTTTAGAACTTTCTGGAAAGTTACTGAACCACTTACAGCATCCTCCAGAAGCCGAACATCAGGGTGGTCATTTGGAGTGTGTCTAATAATTTCTCTGAGCAGTAAAGGGTATTTCACCAGGCGACTACGAGGAATATCTAGGAAGCTCCAAAGATCTAGTTTTCGACTGAAGGGAGACTCCAGACATCGTTGGAGGAAGTCCTGGACTCTTGGATCCTGTTTCTTTTGGTCAAGAAGTGCCTTGGCTGCCAGCTGGTTACTGCAGTAGCCTTTGTAGGCATTCAAGCCTGGTAACTAAAGAGCAATAAGAGAAAAGCATGATGCACTCTTGTAACAACCGAGCGCATCAACGAGCCTGTGAACAGGAAACACAAAACATACCGCTATTTTTGAGAGTTTTAACATGCTCTGGACATCTTCCTGTGGATAATGATGGCAGCAGACTAGTATTCCAGGGAAACATCAGAATACTCTTAAAATCTTCCTAATTTGGCTATATCCAGCAGAAGACTCATGACTTCAACGTCCTCCCACCACAGAGATGCTAGTACTCTGCCTGGGATCCCAGGACACCTGAGCATCCTGTCACATTCACCCCCAGTCCTGAGACTGTATGCTTGGCTATGCTCTCACTCCTCAAATGATGCCCAGCATTGGATGGGTGCTCAGACATGAGGGAAAGAATGCGACAGATGGCTAATTTCATATACTGTGGACATTCTGTCCTGGCAGAAACATATTTGTCACACAAATGAAACTATACCATTAATAAAGTAAAAACAGACTGTAACTTATTACTGTCCATCTGTTTGGTTTTAATGCCTTATTTGTTTGTAGAATGCAGTTATGGGATACAACTGCTCTGGCATCCATCCGAAATTACAACACGGCTGTCTATAACAAACTGTATCTGAGGCCAACAACTCCCTACGTACCCAGTTCACAAGAATGTGGCCGATCTGCTCCACTGTTCCATCAGGCTTGGTTGCTTCTGCTATTCTTGCCAGTAAATCTGACATGATAAAAAAGCAGAAAGAGCAATGATAGGTTTATTTAAGAAACAGGTCTGTACTACGTTCGAAGTTTAGATTTAAAATGACTTGTGCTTCTGCTGTGGAGACACAAAGAAATCAAGTAGCATCTCTAACCTTCGTGCAGAGGTATGTACGAGTCCAGATCACCAAATATGTGTGTGAGTTCCTCTTCCGACATGATGGACAACTTTAACATGGGGTCATGGTAGGCCTGTCAGAGGAGAGGAATGTGTCACACAAGAGATCGAGTACAGCAAACACAGGAGCTCTATATTTGGATGCAAACAGGCCTAATTATATAAAAGCTAGCGTGGACTCTGCTACACATAAAAGAAAGTATGAATTAATCCCCAAATAAATCTCTTACTAGTAATCATATGTGAAGAGATATGTCTAGACCACATCTAAAAAATGCATTCACCAGTATATTTTCTATTGTTCTACTTCTAAACATTAAGAAAACTATCCTTTAGAATTTGTGAAATATAACTTTTAAAAACGAACGCATCTAATAAGAAGTTATTTACTGACCTTTCTTGCAAGCTTGAGATCTTCAATTAAATCCTGTTCACCCCGGGACATTTCATATATTGCCTAAAAAATATCCAGCAAACATCAGAGGTCATCCCTTCCTTTGAGAAAGAAAATTATATACAATTGATATTAACATTATTTAACTGATGTTTTGAACAGGAACTCAGAATGGAATCTCAAATAAGAGGTTGCCGTATGTTTTATAATTTTACTCCACCGGAGTTGTTTAATTTGAAGACTACCAACCATCACAAAGTGCTGCTCACCGTGTGCTTTGAATTGTTGCTCAAATACAAAGTGCAAGTTAATTCTGCCCATAGGCATCAGTGTGCTTTCTTCTGGCAAAACAAATGTTTAAAAATGGGTCTTTTTGTAGTACAGAGCCATGAAGATGGCCTTGTGCTGAGGGCCAGCATACCTCCTGCCGCTTGATTTCCCTGGTGGTTAGAGACTCCTTCGTGCTGGTGTCCAGCATCTCCGACCACAGCACACTGCTCCTTCTTTTGGCAGGTGTTGGGACTGTCGACCTGCTAAATGACTTCTGGACAGAGGCCGGGGATCTGTGGTCACCACGAAGGGCAAATGACTTTAAAAAAGGTGAACAAAAGAGAAAATAAAATTTGGAGGAAACAGTTCTCTTTTCGTCTTTCAAGTGAAAAAAGACAAATTGAAAATAAAATTCTGAGAATTTCTCAATGTAGTAGAGTTTTAACTTATCGTTCTAAAATACTTGTCAGCCAAAATTACTTTTTGGGAATAAAAACTAGCCAAGGCTACCTATTGATATAAGATGCAAATTACTATAAAATGAGATTATACAAACATTTGTTCTGGTAAAAAAAATATTCCTTACTAGCATATCCAAAAAGAAAACTTATGTTTATAATAGTGCAAACATGTTTGCACAGCTTAAAGAAAATTACAAATTCTAGGTTTCTATAGCAAGTCCCCTGACTTACATTACTCTCCCTCCATGCTTTTTACCTGTATTGTTTGACCAAAACGTCTGACTGCTCCATTTCTTACAGGAGAGATTAAATTCGCCAAGGATGTGACCCGAGCTAGAGGCCGAACTCTTTTATTGCTTGGCTCCTATAAAAACAAAATCAGATTACACTAAATGTAATTGGGTGCAAAGATTTCATACAAGCCTTCTCACCAAACAATTATTGTACATTATAAAATACAGAAACATGGAACTGTGAACATAAATGTTGTTCTTTATTTTAAAACAGTAAGAGCACTATTGAGTAGCAGTAACTTACTAAAAAATAAAGGTTGTAAGAAAGGCCAATTATTTGCTTATTATTTTGAGAACATAACAAAGAAATAAGATCCTAAAACCCTTTAGAACTTGTTAGTTTAATGTTGTGATTAAGTTTTTTAAGAAGCCTTATTACGACGAAAAATTTCAAACATACTAAAGTAGAGAATGGCATCATGGATCCCATGTATCTATCACTCAGCTTCTATAGTTTCTGGCATAACAATTTGTTTCATTTCTGCCCCTACTTAAATATTTGCAAGCAAATCTCAGACATTAGATCATTTTGTTCTTAACTGCTTCAGTAAGAGGATTCGATCTTGAAATAAACACATCTGACAGTGGGATGGGCCAAAAAGTGTTGATGCCAAGGGAGGGAGGAGTTAAAGAGCTCTCCAGCTGCGGAATCAGCCTGACTGGGCGCACATCCTGGCTCCACTACGTGCTACGGCCCATCCTGCACCTCAGTTTCCTCATCTGTACAATGGGGTGAAGAGTAGCACTTCTCCTGTCAAGTTGCCATGAAGAGCAAATGAGTAACCAGGGTTCGCCACATATTATGTGTTAGCTATTACTAACATCCTTTGGTAGGAATGCCAAAGGATGGAGGCACTTACGACATGAATGCTGCGATTCATAATTAGATCTTCTTTCATACATTAGTTTATTGACTTAAAGCAAAAATCGACACAAATTAAGAAATATTATTCTACACGTATTGCTTTTTTTTTTTTGAGTTGGAGTTTCACTCCGTTGTGCAGACTGGAGTGCAGTGGCACGCTTCCGGCCACCGCAGCCTTGACCTGCTAGGCTCCCGCAATCCTTCCTCCTCAGCCTTCCAAGTAGCTAGAACTACAGGCATGCACTACCATGTCTGGCTAATTTTTTGATTTTTATTGTAGAGATGAGGTCTTGCCAAGTTGCCCAGGTGGGTCTCGAACCCGCGGGCTCAGGCAATCCACTCACCTCGGCTTCCCAAAGTGCGGGATTACAGGCTGAGCCACAGAGCCCGGCCCACGTATTGCTTTTTAAGACAGTAATAATATAGCAAACATCGCTTATCCTTCAAGGACTTCAAAAAACTTACAAAAATTGCATTAATCTAACTTTATTGCTAGAAAAATGGATGCATGTCATCAGGTGACTCATACAGTTATTAAAATTAAGAATGCCAGAGGGCCAGGCATGGTGGCTCAAGCCTGTAATCCTAGCACTTTGGGAGGCTGAGGTGAGAGGACTGCCAGAACCCAGGGGCTCAAGACCAGCCTGAGCAACTTGGCTAGACCTCGTCACTACAACAAATAATTTTAAAAATTAGCCAGGCATGGTAGCGCGTGCCTGTAGTTCCAGCTATTTGGAAGGCTGAGGTGGGAGGATTGTGTGAGCCCAGCAGGTCGAGGCTGTGGTGGCCGTGAGTGTGCCATTGCTCTTCAGCCTAGGCGACAGAGTAAGACTCCAACTCAAAAAAAAAAAAAAAAAAAAAAAAAAAAATTACCAGAGCATAAAACAGGCAGGTAATTTATTCTTCATAGTGTCTATGGAGCATAATTATTTGTTTGTATTTGGTGCCTTTGACAACTGAGGCATACTTGACAAAATAATTTTGATGAGAATTTAGAAGGATACATAATTTAAAATTATTATTTAAAAGTAACAGAAGAAACATTTTTTCTAAAAATTCTTTGACATGACTAAGAGGAAGCTGAGTAAAAATAATGGCTTCAAAGAGTTTAAGAACAAACTGGCAGAAAAAGTTAAAGTATTTGGAAAAAACTGGAATGATTCGTCTATCCAAAGCAGCAAATAGACGCACTAAGGCTTCTAAACACACCCGCGTCTGTCAGAAGGGAAGGGGCACCACTTAGGAGACTCTGCAGATAATCAAGGAACTGAGAACTTGGGAGCCTTTGGAGGCGGAGTGGAAGACCAACGCTGCCACCCCCAAAGCAAAACTTTGAATAGTCAACTCTCAAGTAAAACTCTGAATATGAAGCCACCAACGTGCAAGTGTCCAATGAACTGAAAGACACCTCCGAGTGATAAAGTAGGATGGCACACGCTGTGCGGCCAAGGACATGTGTGGACGCCTCCCCCACGGACATCTGTGCGTCTTGACTGACACACGCGTGTGTGGGGGCCA
Source organism: Cephalopachus bancanus (assembly GCA_027257055.1). Taxonomy (NCBI): domain Eukaryota; kingdom Metazoa; phylum Chordata; class Mammalia; order Primates; family Tarsiidae; genus Cephalopachus; species Cephalopachus bancanus. Next base: position 2,942,880 of record JAPVLO010000043.1, read on the forward strand.
GCACAGGCATTCCTTTCCAGTTAGTAAAGACAGTACAAAGAGTCTCCTGTTGGGCCGAAGATAGAATTACCTCACAAAGTAAGATATGCCAACATTCACTGGAAACAAAGCAGTTGTCAGAAAGTTTCTGTTCTGCTTTTGGAAACAGGTTATTGCTCTTCCTTGTTTCAAGCATAACAATTTGACTTCCAAGTAAATCACAAAATATTTTATTTCAATGTAAAAGGCTCCGGAAAGGTGCTCTTCCCAGTGAATATAAAAGGAAAATTTTGTTTAGTCAGGAGGAAAAGAATTTTTGATATTATTTTATTATACAAAATAAAATTACTGATTAAAATTTTCTCTTTATAGAATCAGTTATTATACAACTATGAATTTCCTGGTAACTCAAAATTATATGATATTTAAAATAAAAATTACAGAATCTAGACCTAGATAACTGAATGTAAACCTATCTAAAGCATATTTGTGGAACTAGTGTAGACTTTATTTACGTAATCTCTGTAGGGTTGCAGCATAACATGCCAAGCAGGATTTGAGGGTGAAGCATGTTCCACAGTCCTTTGAAAACCAACCACAACCTCACTTCTCCACAAAGACTACGTTACTCTTCAGAGGTCATCAAATCTAAAGTGTGTTGGTAAGAAAGCATGGTGCTAAATCAGGAAATACACCTAAGTAGGTGCTTTTTACACATGCTCTTGGGGATTTAATTAGCTTTCTTGCTTTACTCAAAGGACATAACATGCAGAATACCTGGAGATACAACACAAATTTTCAGCACACGTTTCAAAAGTATGAAAATTTTAATGAATAAGACAACTTGAAAAGTATGATTATAAAATGTAAAGGTATAATGTTGAACATATCCTACTACTAATTCCAGAATATGTACACATTTGAAAAAAATATCATCCAGAAAACATTGGTGGAAAAGTGATATGGATTAGACATTCACAGGCCACCTAAAAGACTGGAACAAAAATTTGCCTCTTTTGGAATGCAGGTTAAAGCTTGGCAGTGGAAATTTCTTCAGAAGGTCAGCCAAACCACGTAAATAAACTTGGTAAGAAGCCGGGCTCGGTGGTTCAGCCTGTAATCCCAGCACTTTGGGAGGCCGAGGCGAGTGGATTGCCTGAGCCTGTGGGTCCGGGACCAGCCGGGGCAATTGGCGAGACCTGGTCTCTACAATAAAAAAAAAAAAAAAAAAAAAAAAATTTAGCCGGGTGTGGTGGCACGCACTTGTGGTTCTGGCTACTTGGAAGGCTGAGGCAGAAGGATCGCCGGAGCCCAGCAGGTTGATGCTGGGGGTGGGCGTGAGCATGCCATTGCACTCCAGGAAGGGTGATGGAGTGAGACTCCAACTCAAAAAAAAAAAAAAAAAAAAAAAGGGAATCTTGGTAAGCATAATAATCCAGCAATCTAGCAGGAACCTAAACGTCTGAATGGCACAGAAGAATACAGAAGATTAAGGGATGGCATGGATTCTGGAACTATATGCTCTCCTCAAAAGACAACATGAAAATCCCTGAGGATGAACAAGGGGCACCAACTAGTTTCACAGGCTCACGGAACTTTGCTGTAGGCAGTCTTTCACTGGGCTAAAGTTCACTTGGAGGGAAAAAAACCCAACAATCTCTAACATAACTTTATATTGTTTATTTAGGTTAATTATTAATCAGACTATCTAAGTCAGCTAGGCAGTTACATGCATTATACGAAATATGCCCTCACACTGGGCTTTTCATTAATTTTCATAATCCACTCGTAGCTCGACTGTATGCCTTAAAATATTTTCTGGGAATTCATAAATAATATTGTTAAGGTTAATTTAAAAACTTTTATCAGGCTATACCCTACACATAAAAGCAACAACGTGGAAAAATCCGGTTGAGAACTTGGTTTTTTGTAAAAGGATTTTTTTCTCCTGAAGATGCCACGTAGAGGCCATATTTTAGGAGTCTCTTCTATAGTCAATCAAATCAAGACACTTAAAAAAGTATGTGTCTGGGTTTATTCATTTTGGATTACTAGATAAATAATCTTCGCTCCTACTTGGCAAGCACTTTCAAATAAAAGAATGGAAATAAAGTTATTTTTAAAAGGATAAAAGTGAGGATTTCTTTCCTTTCTAGAAATACTCAACTTACTTAAGGCTGCGTTGCTAGCTCTAAAACCCTGGCAACATTCCAGGTGTTTTTAACTTCAAAATAAAGGTATGCCAGAAGCACAGCCCACGTCCCACACTCTCCCACACTCGACAAACAAGGCGAGTTCCTGTGGGTTCACAGGACCATCAGTGCAGGACAGACACTGCCGACCTGGGTGACTTGCTCTACTCACGCTTGAAATGCTGCTACATTTTGAGAAAACCAGGCAAATAGGCCAAGATCAAACAAAAGCTAGGGCCAAACCACACCAAATAAAAGCATGCCTCTTAAAGATGGCAGCTGTTTTAACTACCAAAAGGTGTGTGTATGTGCACGTATGGCAAACACATTTCCTGAGTTATACAATAAACTGCACATATTTAAGATGCACAATTAGGTAAGTTTTGCCCTATGTACACAGCTGGATGCCATCACGATCAAGAGATACATAGCTAATGGAATACAGGAACACTATTTCTAGCACACAAGTGATAACGTTGTATATACCAAGAGTACACATTTTGCAGTATGCAGTACAAACAGAAAACCACATCTATTAAGTTCACTATCAAAATTATGTAAAATAGCACAAAACCAAATTATTTTGATAAATGTTCATAAAAGCTTTTTAAAAAGTCCACACTGACTTTTGACAATTAAAGCAAGGAGGGCAGAATTTAAATACCGATTCACTGGTTTAATATTCTAACATATCTTGTTCTGAAGGAAAAGAGGCACACAATGAACTTATTCGATATGAAACGAAAACGTGTACCAGGTGAGACCATTTGAGTTGCAATGTGCTCAAGCATTCATTTACAAGGAAGGGGTTCTTATTTTTCCTTTTAACCCATTAAGGCAGTTCCTAAGACTAGGTGCTATAAATACAAGTTAGAGACAACAACGACTGTATTACACATCAGAGACAGGATAAATTTTACCAGAGTAGCATATACATTTCTTCTTCTTTTTATAAAAGCGGTGTACACTCAAGCTATGCTATGGATAAAACTATTTCAATTTAGACCACGGTCCCTTCTGAACACCGTTCAAACTTGCACGCACATCAAGGCCATACATTTTAACGGTAAGATGAAAAGCTTAACCTGTACTGTTCACAAAGTGCTAAAAATCTTAAAAGCTCCGTGGAGTCAGAAGACACTCCTTTCGCGCTTGTCTTGAGGTCTTACCTCTGGCTCGCGGAAGGACTGGTTGTTCACATCCAGGACTCGTATGGTCCTTTTAATAGGCAGGAGACCTCCGATCTCATCATGCGCCACCATGCTTCAAGCACACCTTCAGCCGCTTCCAGGTACCACCCCGAGTCAGCCCTGCTCCGAAGCCCCGCAGAGGCGCGCGCGCTGTTCTCCGGTGTGCTCGGCCACCCCGGGCAGCCACGTGCCCATGCCTCCCGCGGCGGGGAGCTGACCGCTTCTGCAGGCCGGGGAAGCCGGCGCAGACCCAGGGTTTTGGGGGCGGGGCCGCAGCCAACAAGGCTCGGGGGCGGGGCCCGCGGCCCACGTGACTTGGGCTGACTGACAGCCGGGCACACCTCGGCCTCTCAACTTTCCCCAGTAAGAGCAAGCTCTTTATCAACAGGGTTGGAATTCCTACCGTCAGGGAGAAGGGAGAAGGAAGCCGGGCTAATGCTAGGCAGAAACTTCCTGATAAAAAAAGCATTCCCGGCAGAAAACAAACTGCTATCCGAGTTTACTCTAGTGCTTAGTCAGAGACAGGGTGATTTTTTCTATAAAACCTCACCGCCTTAAAAAGAAATTAGTATGGACAACTTCCAAGTAAGAAAACAGGAATTCAAGGCGCAATGATTGTATAAACTAAAGAAAAGCCTAATTGTCCAGGAACTTGCTTTTATTGAACAGAAGCGCAAGCACATTCACAACTGTAAAATTATCCAAGTCTTATAAAATGGTTCCACCTTTTCCCCCGAGAACAGCAGGGTAAATACAGTAGGCACACATCAGTCCACTCTATTCCTGAAGTAAATCTCCCACCAGATTACAGGTAAAGTGGAACTGGGCTACCTCAGTGTTTCTTAGACTTAACGGCAGACATTTCTATGTTTTATAAACCTGATGATATCTGTGTACCAGATGTTTCATAACACGACTACATAGAGGGTGATTTGTTTTTAGTGTGACAGGGTCCTTCTCCAAACGGAATCTCAGCACAGTCCTGAGGGTGTCAAAAGGCCTACTTGCAAGGGCTTGCATTTTACAGGAAGCAACGGAACCCGCAGAGTGACTTGCCTGAAGCCACACGCCCATGACAGTCTCTCAATTTCTAGTCCAAATTGTTTTCCTTTAAGAAAAACACTACTTCTGATGGTCTGGCACAACAGGCCTGCTATGAAGCAGATTTGCTGTATTCTATTCTGAATGGTAAAACTTCACCTTAACTGTAAGCTACTATGATACGGTGCCAGTACTTTGCAAAAAACATCTCTGTTCTTTGGATCTACTGGGATCAGAGAAACCTGCAATGTAAAAGGCAGTATTCTAGATGCTTAGTAACAAAAAACTAGATTTCAGATCTCCTCCTGAGGTGCTAACAGACCTTTGTAAGTATTCATAGACTACAAACGTAGGCCATATGGAGAGATAACTGATATAAGACAGCCTTTGCAAATTCCAAAACTAGTTGTATAGCTAGTAAGTACAAGAGAAACCATTTCTGGTAGTCTTGTGAGCTAACATGTGGCTGGAAAGATGCTGGCGAAGCAGTTTAAGAGGCTATGGCAGCGGGGCCTTGAATGCCATGCTTTTTTCCGACGTTTGACCAAGAGAAAAGTGCAAGGAGGACGGGGGCGGGAACCCACACTGTGACGTCACGGACTATGGGTAAAGACAGATGGAGCAGATGGCTTTATTGAGCAGGTGAGAGAGATAATGAGAGCTTTGTTGTAATACGACATATGTGGCTGGTGTTTGAGGTGGTTGAAAGAGGACTGGAAACTTCATGCAAAAATCACAATCAGGTATCAAGAAATCAAGAACTCTGCCTAAGGAAGGGGGAGTGGAAAGGAAAAAGGATATATGCAAGAAGTCAAAGATGCCCAAGATTTTTAAAACAGGAGGGAGGAATTTTTTTTTTTTTTTTTTTTTTTTTGAGTCTGTCACCCAGACTGGAGTGCAGTGGCCGTCCCGGCCACCGTAGCCTCGACCTGCTGGGCTCTGCCATCACCTCAGCCTTCCAAGGAGCTGAAACTACAGGCATGCGCTACCATGCCCGGCTGATTTTTTGATTTATTGTAGAGATGAGGTCTCGCCAAGGTGCCCAGGCGGGTCCCGAACCCGTGGGCTCAGGCAATCCACTCACCTCAGCCTCCCAAAGCGCGGGATTACAAGCTGAGCCACCGAGCCCGGCTTAGGAGGGGGGAATTGTAATGCAAGTAAAGAAATACAAAGGAACAAGCTTTGAAAGAAAATTCTAATTTTCACTTTAGATATACTGAGTCTGAGGTGGCAGAAGAATATGCAGATGAAAATATTCAGCTAGTAGTTGAAAATGCTGGATGAGGACTCAGAAAAGAGGCTGGAGGGTAGATTTAGGCTGGAGAGTCAGACACACAGAGATCAAAATCGAAGCTCTGGGAGTGAAGGAGATGCTGGGAGAGAAAATCTGGACAAAAAGAACACCCTTCCAAGGACCTAACTCTGGAGCAATGCAAATAGAAAGAGAATTTTGCAAAAGGAATATTCAGAAGGAAAGAAAACAAAGCAAGAAACCAAGGGAGGGAAAAGTGTTCATTACAGCAAAGAGGTTAAGGAGGGCGAGAAAAAAAATCCATGGATTTAGTGATTATAAGTTTAATGAGGAAATCAAGTGTGCTAGTTCAGGGGAGTGAAGACAGAGGTAAATTACAGGGGTTGAAGAGTGGAAAGGAAGAAAAAATAGTGGGCACAGACTATAATGACAAATAAGCTATACACAATAGTTGATCAAGGTTTGCAGAACAGTGCGCCTTCTTGCAAAAAGGACTGCTGTCGCCTTTCTATAGCTACCAAAGCCTTCTGTACACAAGATGATACTTATCATTCATCTTTCTGCTGTGAGTTTATTTTTTAAAGTACTGGAGATTGGCTCTATGTCACCGTCTGTCTTTACTGTCTGGTCCCACCCGGGCAATGTGTGTGATGTGGTTGGCCTTGTGAGGGGATGACTATAGAAGATATTTCCAGGTAGCCTGGACATGCAAGCACCTGAGTGATGTTACAGGTAAGGCAGTGAACTGCCCAAGTTCACAGAACTAACGAACAGCCTAGGCTGGAACCCAGTAATTTTGTTCAGTTAACTTCATGAGTTAAAAAATGGTCAAGTAGCTTCATAAGGGAGTAAAGGACAACGTGTAGTGAGTGTTAGGAAAGACGATGCTAGGGAGTGCTCCTGGGATTTGCCTGATGTCGTTCTCAAAACGATGCTTTTCCATTTAGTTCTGACAGTGGCGAGGCCAGGATAATGAGAGGAAGGGATATCTCTCATTTCCCTCGGTCAGTTGGGGACCCAAGAGGTAAAGGCAGAAAAAAGACCGGCATGAAACAACAGGGCCTAGTGAGGACAGTCACATTCACAAAAATCCCTGCTTGCCAACACTTAATTTCATTCTGAACATGTAGGCTTGGGATCTAATCGTGTCAGACAGTACCTAAAAAAGCAACAATGAACATGCGAATGTCCAACTGGCATCCTGGGAGAATGCTGAGTCTCATCTCAGTGCTCCACAAAACCAGAGGGCTGAGCAAGTCCTCCGATCACTAGCTTGTCCTCCTCACATCTCTCAGGAGGAAACCTGAAGAATGGTGGTGAAAAGGGAAGGGGAATTAGGGTCTTACTTTGTGCTAGTGCTTTATGCATGTTAGACCACAGAAGTGGGCCATATGGAGAGACACCTGATACAAGACAAATTCCAAAGTAAGTTGTGTAGCTACTTATTTTAATCACCTCTGTGAAGTACCTCTTATTATCTCCATTTTAAATAGAGAGGAAACCAGGATTCAGAAAGTTTAAGAAACTTGTCCAAAGGTGACTGCTTAATCAGTGGCTGGACAGAGACTCAAATTCGGTCTGCTCTGCTGCACACCTTCCGGATACAACAACACATGTGAAACCTTTAGTGCATGTTCTGGGACATACTGAGTGTTCGATAAGTGTGAGTTGGCAGCACAGCTAAGATGAAACCTAAGGCTCCCGAATCCCAGGCTAGTCGTGTCTACTAAACAATTGCTAATATTTTATCGAGAAGGAAACAATACAAAGAGTTGAGACTAGTTGCCTTATAGCCTTTTAATAACAAGGTGCAGGGTAAGTGAAAAGATAATAGTTCCAGTTGTTTAAGTTTAGAGGAGATCCTATTTCAATCATTGGTCATACTTTATCATGTTATCAAAAGCAACTATTTATTACGACTTTCTAAAAATGGCAACAGGCACAGACTGGTCAGTGTCTTTTCTTGTAGAACATCTAGAATTTATAAACTTGAAAATGTAACTGAGTTATCTAAAGGTAATAATGCAGCTTTGTAAAAGGCATCAAGTTATTGATAAAATTACTGGTTTTCAGAGACCAGGCTTAGTTACAGCCTCTGTCCTGCTTCCATGGAATCTTTAATGCTTTCTTTCCTAAAATATGAGTGAGGGAAAGAGAAAGATAACATTTCCTTTCCGCATAAAAAAAGGACTGCTAGGCTACTTACCTTTTCTCCCCTTTTAATGTGAAAAACTGGAATTTAGAAATAACCCAGAGCTTAAGAATTATAATATTTTTTATGGACAAGGTATTGCTTTTATTTACTTTTACCTAGAACAATAACAAGCAATTGGAAATTAGGCTAGGAAAGCCATATTACAGGCAAAGAAAAAACAAAATCTAGTTCTCTGCTGCCCTCTATAAGGCATACTGTGAAATGCAATGCCAACCGTTTTTTTTCAATTTTGTGGTTATTTGTAAGGACACTATATAGATAACTACATAAACAAGTTTTTAATCTGTGGAAAAATACAGATGACAGTAAAATTTGCATCCTCACTGCAGTGTGCATGTTTTATATTACTAAGTTAAACATCTATTTAAAAAAGCATACAAGTGTATGAAAAAGATTCCATAGTTCACAAGAAACATCTTGAGGACCTTTTCCAAATATAAGAAAACTATGTTCCATGTTAGAGATCTGGAGTTCAAGATCACAAGCACCAAAAATAGTGACTCACTAAAAATAGGTTAGTTAAAAATAAAATTTTAAATGTTACTAAAAAAGGAAGTATTAATTAAAAAATGGAACTTCGGATAAACCAGAGTTCTAAATGATCTAGTAATAAGTTAAAACAAATAGAGTTATATTGAACTAGAGGAGGAGCAAAGAAATTAGTAATGAAATTATATGTGGAGTTCTGTTTAAAAGATTTTGGCTTAAAAATTTGAGTGTCTCCAAGCTTTACTAGGAATTGAGTTTGGGAAAAAATAGTTGACTCAGGCTAATTCAATACTGCTAGAATGACTTGAAACAAAATAGTCTGATAGGATAAGAAGTCTGGTATTACCAAAACAATGGTTATTTTTGCCACGTGGGAGCCCCTGAAATTTCACCCCTTACACCTGGGTCACGATCATAAAACAGAAGCACTGTTGCCCACCCGGAGGAAATGCAGACCAGCCACGAGAGTTACAGAATGCAGGAGTGATAATCTCCACCGTGTCCTCATTCGGTTGGCCTGAGTGCCTCCTACAATAAGGAGGTGGATTGTGGTGAATGACAACGGGCCACTGTGAACTTAACTCAAGAGGGAGTTCCAACCTCAGTTGCTGTGCAAAACGTGGACTCTATGGGAACAGACAAATCCTCTAGCATGTGGTATATGGCTATTGATCTGGCCTGTGTGTTCTTTTCAATTCCCATCAGCAAGGAGGATCAAAAGCAGTCAGCGCTTCTGTGGAAAGGATAGTAGTCCGCATTTGCCCTCATCTCCTGAGGCTGTCAACTTCTCTGTTTTCCGTCAGAGATCGCAGAGACCAGGGTCGTCCACAGAACATTATGCTAGTCCACTATATTGATGACATCATACTAAAAAGGCCTGGTGAACAGGAAGTGAAGAGTATTCTAGATACCCTAGTAAATGAAATGCATGCCACAGAAATTCAGGACTGGAAAGGTTTTAATAGAATCAATGGCCTGAGGCTTCCTGGGATCTCCCCTCTACTGTACAGGACAGGTGGTGCACCTTGCATCTCATGAGCACTAAGGCACAGCACAAGGCAGGACTCTTCATCTCTTGGAGGGGGCATCTACTGTATTTGGGAATTCTGCTCTGGCAGTTTTGAGTAGGTCCCAAAGCCAGAGAAGTCTCTGTAGCAGGTCCAGGCTGTGGTTCAGGCTGCTCAGGCCACGTGACCTAGCATATTCACATCAAGGCAAGGATGCAAGTGATGCCTCTGGCAAGGCCAGGAAGAAAACTGCAACGCAGAGACTTAGGGTTCTGAAGCAAAACCATGCCTACCATGGTCCAAAACGACTCGCTAGTTGAACAGCAGTTCCAAGGCAGACCTAGTCAGATGGAGGCCCTGGCCACAGAACGACCGTGTGATCAGTGGTACCCCAAACGAACAGGGTCAGATCAACTGAGTCACAAGGTCGGGCAGGTACAGCAGCAATCTGCTATACAAGGGAAATGGTCAGGCCTGAACAAGACCCAAGGGCATCAGTAAACGACAGGAACAGATGGTCTAGGCTGCCATGTTCTCTGCACTGATACCGTTCCTTCAGCACCTTGTTTCTGGGGTAGTTCTCTAGAACCAATGGACAGAGGAGAAAACCTTGGCCCCAGTCCACAGGTGGATTCACTCCCATGTCACTGTGAGCAGAAAAGGGACCACTATGCACCACAGCCCACTGTGGGGCAGTTCTCAGGGGAATGAGGAAGGAAGTCACTTCCAAGAGGCAGAGCTGTCAGCAGTGTACGGGGTCGTGGAGGGAGAAGTGGTGTGACACACAGATATGTAAAGCCTCCTGAGCAGTGCCAAGTGGCTTGGCAGATTCGTCCGGGGCTTGGAGGAAACAAGACTGGAAAGGCAGAAGTAAGAAATCTTGGAGGGGAGGCATAGGATGAACCCATGGGAGTGGGAACCAGCGGAAGGACCTTTGTCTATTATGTCAGCGCTCACCAAGGGGTACAAGGCACGAATGCCTGTGAGGACCAGGTGACAGATGATTTACCTGGGGACTCCAGGGCTCGTGCAGTGACCCATGAGGCAGCCATGCCAGCAGCTGTGAAGGCATGGTGTGCTCCACTAGCAGGGGCTCTTTTTTTACCAAGGCTGGTCTAGTCACTGCCACTGGTGAATGCCCAACGTGGCAGCAGCTGAGAAGCCATGGCCATAGAGCCCCAACCCAAGCAGCACAGCCAGCCACCTGGTGACTAGTTGGTCACATCACATCCCCGCTCCCAGAGTAGACGGCGATCCATCCATGCAGGAACTGCCCTTTCTATCTTCAGGCCTCTTGCACCATCCTCTGAGGGCTTGCAGAGTGCTGATGGTCCCGCATGAAATCCCGTAACATCCCCTCAGACTTAGGGACCTACCTTATGGCAAAGGAGTCACAACCACGGGAAGAGAACGGCATGATCCACTGGCTCTTCCATCCCTCCCCCTGTGCAGAAGGAGACAGCTTCACAGAGTGAGAGGACTGCTTGCTAAAGGCTTAGCTGTGGTTCCACCGCCGGTATAGCACTCTGCAGGGGTGGAGCGCTGTCCTTCAAAATGTGACCCACATGAAACAGCCTGTACACGGTGCTGTGCCCCCAGCGGCTGTGACAGCAATCGGGGTGAGGAATTGGCCTTGTCACCATGATTCTCAGGGAGTAGAATCTGTGCTTCCCACTGAGGCAGCCTGGCTCTAGGAAAAGGGGCAAGTGTAGCCGTCACAGGGCAACGAAGGTGAAGAAACTAAGGCTCAGACCCCTCACACATGGAGGTGGGCAAGCAACTCAGACCCCACTCACGTGCTGGCCAAGGGGGAGGGAAGTCCATTATGGGGTGGAGGAGTTTAGATCACGTTGGCCAAGTCCGGCTCCACGCAGCAGCAGAGACCAGTTTGCTCCTCCGTGCTAAAACCTTTGGACACACGGCCTAGGCTTCATGACCTTGCAGCCCCTGTGGCAGACTGAGTGTCCAAGAGGGTGTGAGCACCCCTGAACAGCACGAGGAGGGTACAGCGCCAGACGCCACCTGCGCCACTTCCACACATGCCCTCACCCTGCCTTGTAACTCACTGCACACAGGTCACTCACTTTCTGCTCTGGTGCTTCGTCAAGGTGTTGAGAATGTGCCACCTGCAAAAACTAGAGAGCATACAACGTGTGGGCAATGCTTGGCCAACAGGGCATGGAAGCCAGCAGAAACAGCCTCTCCTCTTCCACCTGTGGGGATACTCACCAAGACTCCTCAGAGGCCCAGCTGTCCAGTCTGTGACACCTTGCACTAGTTTTTCCTCTTTCCTTGCTTCACTCTCCCGAGTCCCCTTACTTCCCCAAATGAACTAGTTGCATGCAAGCCTGGTCTCAGGTTCTGCTTTCTGGGGGAAACCCAGGCTAAGAAACCACAGTTTGAACTCAAGGAGGCATAAACAAATGGTGCCAGTCACGAGCTGAGGGGGAGGGCAACCTACTGTAGGTGGTGAAGAAGTGCAAAGGTATTCTCCAACCTTGGCTTTCCTGCAGAGCTTACCCACCCAAGCCTGATCAGAGAAGAAACCTGCTGCAGACATTCCACTTCATCCCTCCAAGCAAACTAAGAAAAGAACTGAGAAATACAGCTGTTGGGCTTTGGAAGGCAGCAGTTTTCGTGGAAAGAGACTATTCTTTCCCCTCCTCAAGCCCTCCCTCACCAGATCCATGTCCAGATGTTTCATTATTCCAAACTGAAACTCCGTACTCATTAAACAGTAAGTCCCCAGTGTCCTCCCCTCCGCCCCTGTCCCCAGTAACTACTAGTCTACTCTGTGTCTATGGATTGGCTTATTCTTGGAATCTCATATGAGTGGAATCATACGGTATTTGTCTTTTTGTGTCTGGCTTTTCACTCAGCATAATGTCTTCAAAGTTCACCCATGTTGTAGCGTATATGAGAGTTTCCTTCCCTTTTAAGGCTGAATAGTATTCTATTGTATGTATATACCATATGTGTTTATTCAGTATATTTTCTTCTTTTCCTAGTTTGTTGTGTTAGCATCATGAAAGGGTAAATTTTGTCAAATGTGTTTTCTGCTCAGTTGAGATAAACATATGTTTCCCCCCTTTATTCTGTTAATGTGGTATATCACAACAACTGATTTTCATATGCTGAAACATCTTTGCATTCCAGGAATGATTCTCACTTGGTCTTAATACATAATTCTTTTAATATGTTGCCGAACTCACTTTACTAATATTTTTGAGGACTGTAACCTCAGTATTTACAAGGGATATTGGTCTATAGTTTCCTTGTGTGTCTTTGGCTATGGTATCAGAGTAGTACTGGTCTTTTAGAATGAGCTAGAACGTGTTCCCAACTCTTCGGTATTTTTGGAAGAGTTTGAAAAAGATTGGTGTTAGTTCTTCTTTAAATGTTTCATAGAATTCACCAGTGAAGCCATCTCATTCAGGGCTTTTCTTTGTTAGAAAGTTTTTGATTACGAGTCAACCTTTTACTAGTTATAAGGTTTATTCAGATTTTCTTTTCCTTCACGATTCACTCTTGGTAGGTTGTGTGTATCTAGGAATGTGCCTATTTCACACAGGTTATCCATTTTCTGGCATATAACTGCTCACAGTATTCCTTTATAATCCTTTTTATTTCTGTGTAATTAGTAGTAACATTCCTACTTTCATTTCTCATTTTAGTAATTTGATCTTCTTTTTTTTAGTCAGTCTGCCTACAGGTTTGTCAATTTTGTTAATCTTTTCAAAAAACTATATTTTGGTTTTACTCTATTGTTTTTTGATTCCATATTTTATTTATCTCCACTCTATGCTTTATTACTTCCTTCTGCCAGCTCTGAGTTAAGATTGCTTTTCTTTTTTAATTCTTTACGGCATAGTGTTTAGGTTTTTGATTTGAGATCTTTCTTCCTTTTTAATGCAAAGCATTTACAGTTTAAATTTCTCTCTTGGCACTGCTTTTGTAGCATTCCCTAAGTTTTGGTATGTTGTGTTTTCATTTTTACTTGTCTGAAGGTATTTTCTAATTTCTCTTGTGATTTAGTCTTTGACTTACTGGTTGTTTAATAGTTTAATTTCCACATGTGAATTTTCTAGTTATCCTTGTTATCGCTTTTTAGTTTCATTCTATGTAATTGAAAAAAATAGTTTGTATCATTTTAACCTTTTAAAATTTATTAAGACTCATTTTGTAGCTTCACATATGGTCTATCTGAAGAATGCTCTATGTGCACTTGAGAAAAACGTGTATTCTGTTGTTGTTGGGTGAAGTATTCTGGGTGTCTGCTAGGTCTACTTGGTTTAAGTTTGTTTAAATCTTCTATTTCCTTGTTGATTTTTCGGTTTGGTTGTCTATCCCAATAGTTGGTAAAAATGAAAATACTGGTAAAATACAGAGTTGTTAAGAATGTTGGGATATGTTTATTATTATAAACTGATGGAGAAATGTACATTTGTCCAAACTTTTTGGAGGACAAATGGACAGTATTAACAAAACTGAAACTTTCAACCTTGTAATTTCACTTCTAGTATCTATATTAGAGACATGAAAATGCATAAAAATGGTCCCTCTTTGTGCACAAAAAGAAGGTAAACTGCAGCATTATTTTTAATATGAAAAAAATCAGAAGTACACTAATGGCCATTCTTTTTTTGAAACTTGCACTTTCCAGTTTATTTTTTCCTTATTACATTCATAATAACTTAGAGAAAGAGTCAGAAGAGGTAGTTCTCTGGAGTCAACCTTAGTGTTTCCAAAAAGCCCTCTGACAGCACACTGTATATTTCTGACTGGAAGTCACAACCTAGTAGGACATCTGAAGGGAACACAGTGGGAGAGAAAAGGATACAAGCCACGCCCGTTATGCTGACAGACCCACACGGATGCCCTGAAGACTTTCTGGGCAGTTCTCCCATGGGTCCTCCACGAATGTTTCAGATTCAATCTGCCTTTTCTTCTGGCTTCATCAGTTCCCATTTTCTAACCTGGCACACTCGCTCTGGAGGCTGGAAAGTCAGATAGCAAGGGTCCTTGCTCTTATGTAGTTCTAAGCTGCTAATGGCCATTCTTAAAAGATTGGTTAAATAGATTATGGGATTTTGAGACTATGGACTACTACAAAGCAACCACAAAGAAGTAGGGAGTCTTATATGTATTGATACGGTATAAACTGAAAAAAGCAAGCTATAGCACATGTATAGAATAACCACATAGATGTAGTCATTATACATTTTGTGTGAAAGTGTATAAATAAAAAGGACCTGGATACACATAAAATAATAACAGGGGCCATTGCTAAACCATTGCCACCACCATTGCAGTCACTGCCTTACTAGACTCTGGTGTGGCCATGTGTTCTTTGAGCTATGGCTGTCACCATGCTTCCTGGCTTTGGCCCCCTTACTTGCCTTGGGAATGTGAATCTCCTGTTTCTCTCTCTCTCTCTCTAATTTACTTTTTAAATAAACTATATTTTCTAATCTTAAAAAAAAATTGATTACTTTAGAGACTGGAGGTAATAAAAGGAGGTGCAATAAACACAGTGCAATACAGGAATGATTAAGTTAAAAGATAAATAGCTCTGTATTTTTTAATAGCTTCTCAGAGCATTATCAGAATAACTATTTTATATTTAACTTTTGTGTTTTTGATCAAGAACCACCATTTTTTTATATTAACACCTGAACCAGCAGTTGGCTTTATATTCTGGACTTCATCGCGCAGAAACAATGTTTTCTTATTTTCAAGGCAACCAGTTAAATTAAAGGGCAGGTGGTGGGCAGCAGTAAGCCAGGCTTGTTTACTGGGTAAGTCATTAGCTTCAGCATGACAGCTAGCTCCAAACTGTCCACATCTGTGCCATGGAAAATTACCAAACTACCTGTCATGGTTCTAAGACGTTGTTTTTCAGAAGTGGCACTTGAAATGTTATATTAGGAACCACCAAAACACTATTATAATCTGAACAATCACAATGTTTTAAAAATCATTTATCATTTGTGCTATTTTGTTAGGAATAAAACACACAATTCATTATCTTTAAAAGCTGTAGAGTATACAAATGGTCAAAATAAAACCATTTAACTTTTTAAAAAACTAAGATCTCCAAATGTGAACATCTAGGAAAAAAACTAAATATTCACACACTTTAAAACATTTTTTTTTGTTCTACTTAAAAAAAAATCATTATCAGAGTTAAAGAACTCCAGTCATAAAAATATGACTCAGTATTACTCATCCCGGTATTATTTTACATGAACAAAGTCTACAGTCACTTTTCATTCTTCCTATCACAAGAAAAAGGCAAGGTTATAGTTACTAACATACATAGCTGAGAAGCTCATTTGGGAAAACAAATACTATGCTATTTTTAAAATGAATAATTTTATATATAATATAGAATAAGGCGGCCAGATAAGGTAGTGCTGGAGTTTCACCTACAGAAACATCTAACAAGCAATCACAGCTTCAAGACAAAACAGCTGATGGTCCGCAACATCCAAATTAAACTGGCATCCGCATTAAAGTCTTAATGTAAGACATCCAAAGTCAAAATATTTAATACAGTGACCATGCTACATGCTTATCTAAGTCCAAGGTCTTATTTCGCTCATTTAACTGAGCACCTACTATATGTGGGGCATGGAGGCAAATGAGCAGAACAGTTCCTAGCAGCAAGCATCAATTAATCATATAAACTGATTATATTTAGCTTATTACATCAAAACAGTTTTATTTAGCTGTAAGTCCAAGCAAAAAACAGGAGGTGGGGAAGTTTTCAGAATATCTGTTTTCAGAGTGCTTTTTAGGGGAAGGAAAACTTTTAAGAATGTCATATTCTAACTCAGTGGTGTTTGACCCTGGCTATGCACAAGACTCACCAGGACATCTTTAAAAATAAAAATAAAAAAAGATGTTCCTGGGTCCCAAAGTCACCCATCTTCATTCTCTAACCCATTCCCATTCACATATGGAACTGGTCTGGGAGAGGGTCTAGAAGCACATTACCCCTCACCCCCAAAGTCACCCTCAGGTGATTCTGACCTACAGCAAGGGTTAAGCACTTCTGTTTTAGATGATCATTATTTCAAAGTATAAATACACCTTAATGCTATTAGAATCATCAGAACTTCAAGGCTTTTGTTTGATTCACTATTTGCTATCAGTCAGGCTTTTTTCAGACAACTCTGTAAAGGTAAAAGTTAACTCTGGAGAAAACTGACAGCAAGAAAATAAATTTTGTAGGTAGAAGTGTGGATAAGGATATTAATCTGTTTTGTATCTAATTTGCAAACCTTACTTCACCATTCCTCCTTTCAGTGATTAGAATACTTCAGTGTTTCCTCGTCCTGTGACTAGCTTTACTATCCTAGCTTTACTCTGTCGTAAGTTCTTTGACAGGGCTTTACTTTTAAGGAAAAAAAAATGAGATAGAGTATCTAGCACAGCAAAGAAGAAAACCTGCAGACAGAATCTACAACAAAAGAAAGAGAAAGTTTCCCCTCAATCCTCAAACAATGAGCAGAGTGACAAACCAGACAGTAACAAGAACCATACGGTATCAGGAAGAGGCAGAGGGAAGGCCACTGGGCTTCTCTGATGGCCCCGAGAACAGGAAAACCTCTCAATTTCCAATGGAACCTCTGTGGCATGCTTGTCTGAGAACAGCAGCCTCACTAGGAACGGTCTGAAGGATGAGGGAGAGAAGAGGGCCATGTCAACAGGTACTGGAGCAGTCCAGGCTATGTACTCAAAACCAACACTGCTTGGAGGAAAACTGCTGGGAGCAGAACCCAAACTGGGCAGAACGGGGTGATGGAAGCAACGACAAGAGAGAAGGAGAGCAGAAGACCCAGATCTCAGAAAGCACGAGGCCACACTTTCAAAACCACCTAGTGAACCAGCACAGAAGGGGCGCTGGAGTCATGAAGCTGAAAAGGCAGGCCTGATCCACTCCCCCAGCACCAAGGGAAATGGACTGCCACTTACAAACGAGCAACACAAGAATATGAATCCCATTTCTCTACAGTGCAAGGTAAAAAAATGACAGGAGCTACGAAAGAACATAAAACTCAGAAACTAGGTGACTGAAGAATGGAAGATTTGAAATGAGTTCTCAGAACAAGGAAAGAGCTAGAAATCAGTGAAAAATTATTTTGGAATGAAAAAGTACAACAATTAATGCATTAAGAAGAAAGAAAAATGGGATGACTTAAAAAATAAGACATAAAGACATAAGGTTTTGTTATGAGAGACAGAAGACGCATGTTCACACTGACGTGAACATGCAAGTGCTCACGGCATACCACGGACACCGCCTGAGAATCTATTCGACTCCAGAGCAGGGGTCAGCACAATTTTCCTGTGAAAGGTCAGAAGGTCAACATTTCCCGCCTTACAAGTCCCTGCTACAACTGCTGGGTGCCGGTGCTGCAGTGTTCACGAAGGTCTCGGACACCAAAGAAACGGATGGGATGGCCCGACGAGGCTTGTGGGCCACAGTGTGCTGATCCCTGGACTACAGGATGAGCTCCAGAAACCACAGAACGAGAAGAGGCTCCACATGAGGAGGACTGGTGCTCAGCATTAAATGTACATTCACCCCTAGAACTAAGATGAATTCATGGTTATCAGGGTGTACAGTACAGCTTGTAATGGCTAAATGCTCTCACCCGTCAGCACAAAAATTATTTTTTTAAATGGAGAAAATGCGGAGTGTACACGAAAAGAAAAATAAGTTCACTTATTGCCTTAAACGCAGTTACTATGAGTCAAGAGACATTACTTCACACCAAGAGAGGAGGAGGAGAGGAAAAAGAAGCGCTAGTTGAATAAAACAGTGCTCGTCAGAATAAACCAACCTACAGTAGCCCCAAAGAGAGTTTCCAAGCATTATTAAGGTATCGATATAATGATAACCATTGGTACAAAACCATAAACCTTCCTAAATATCAAAATATACACCAAACTAAAACACAAACTTACAAATACAACATAATGAAAGGTAGTATGCCAAGGTTTGTCTAAGAAAGTGGGATACTGTATATATACATATATATGTATTATTATATGCAATTGCGTATAATTCTTAGCAATTAAAAATAACAAAAACCAATAAGATGATGGCATAATTATATGTAACAAGGAAGTAGTCTAAAGGATATGCCAACATTTTTAAGTGTGCACTGGGTGTGGGTTTACCACAGATCACGCATGTGACCCATGGGCAACAGGTGACTTGCAGACAAACTGTGTGGCTTGCATGTTTTTTTAAGAAAAAAATTACGATTCAACATTCAGTCAATCAGTGTCCTGGTGCTCTTCTTTCTACCCTGTCCCCCTCCCACTAGCCTACAGCCTGTCTCCCCAGGCATTTGTGTTTATGATGACTAGTTAGAGCCTGATATTGTTTTGAGGATGATTTTCCCCTTATTCCTAACAAATAGGTAGAACAGCACAAAGAGGGTGTTGTCTATAAATGAATATTATTCAGTTTTGCACTTAAACATACAAAATAGTCCCCAACCCCAAACCAGCACTCATTATTTTCAAAGCACAAAAATAAAAGTCAGCAAGGCTTACCTTCAGATCAAGGCTGCTAAGGCTTACAACATCATCATCTTTCTCTCTCCGTTTTCTTTTCTGTAAGAAAAAGATTTCATTCTCATATAGAAGGAATGCATGTTTCCTCCATTAAACAAAGAAAAATCACTTTAAAAAAAGTTAAGCCCTTAGCTGTATTAACAAGAACATGATTTTGAAGAGGGACACTCATAAATTGTCTCTGAAACATACACTGTCTAAATAGTAACCCCTACTGTGAAGTGATTCCACCCTATTAAAAAACTTACTTATGCAAAGTTTTCCAGAACAGAACTCTTATTTAAGTCCAGGGCTGTCTGGACGTGTTAGAGAAAAAAGTAAAATATGTTTTATACACAAAGAACACATTGTTTATTCTATAGTGGAGGGTCTTCACTAGAAAAACATCCTCTTCTCAAGGCCCGAAGTCATTAAGACTTGTTGCCCAAGGCAGGACTTGCCCACTGGAGCCCGTACAGCCAGGTCCCTGGAGTATTTTCCAGTGTCGTTCATCACCTTTATTCGGCTCTGCTGGCGACAGTCACGGCAAAACTGTGTACCTATATATCATTTTTGGCTCTGAATCCATATGGAATAAGCACCCATAAGCAACACTTCATTCTTCCACATCTGAAAGTCACTTTCCAGATGACTTGTGACATAGCCTAGCTCTTATGAACTCTTAAAGTGACCAGCCAGGGAGCCTTCCAGTTCCTGGCCCCACACTGAGGAGAAACTGCTGGGAATCGAATCAAAATAGAGCAGGACAGGAATAAGGAGAAAAGGAAAGGCAAAGTCCAGCTAGACGTGGGGAAAGAAGTAACAAGCTAGGAGGTCTCAGAAAGCATCAGTAACAACCACCAGGGAGAGGAGACCTTATTCAGCAAGTGGTGCTGGGAAAACTGGCTGACCACATGCGGAAGAATGAAACAGGACCTCTACCTATTACCATAGACGAAAATCAACTCTAAATGGATCAAAGACCTAAACGTAAAACCTCAAACTTTAAGAATCTTAGAAGAAAACGCAGGACACGCTCTGATGCACATTGGAGTAGGCAACCAATTCGTGATCAAATCCCCAAAAGCATATGCCATAAAAGATAAGGTAGACAAGTGGAACCTCGTTAAGCTGAAAAGCTTTTGCACAGAAAAAGAAACAATCAAGAGAGCGAAGAGACAACCCACAGAAAGGGATAAAATATTTGCTAATTATGTATCTGACAAGGGCCTAACATCCAGGATCTACAAGGAACTCAAAAAAGCTGAAAGGAAAAAACAAACAGCCCTATTTAAAAATGGGTAGAGGACATAAATAGACAATTCTCAAAAGAAGAAATACGAGCAGCCGACAGATACATGAGAAAATGCTCAGCCTCACTCACCATCAGAAAAAAGGCAAATCAAAACCATACTGAACTGACGGTACTGGGAAACTATGGGGGGGGATTAACAGTAGCAAATATCTGTCTGGGGATGGGAAAACACCTCTTATCAACAGGGTGCCTGAATGAAACGTAATTGTACACCTAACCCTTGACTGTACCCCACAAAACCATAATAAAAAATATTGACTAATAAAAAACAAACAAACAAAAAAACCATACTGAAATACCACCTTACCCCAGTAAGGATGGCCATCATTAATTAAAAAACAGATGCTGGCGTGGGTGCAGAGAAAAGGGGATGGTTCTACACTGTTGGTGGGAGTGCAAACTAGTCCAAACTCCACGGAAAACAGTGTGGTGATATCTAAAGGAACTAGAAATTCAACATCCATATGATCCAGCAATCTCCTTCCTGGGAATTAACCCAGAGGAACACAAATTGTTCCACAAAAAAGGCACCTGCATGTTTACTGCCACACCATTCACAACAGCAAAAACATGGAACCAACCCCACTGTACAACAAAAGCAGACTGGATAAAGAAAAAATGTGGTACACATGCATGGTGGACTATTATACAGCCATGAAGAAGGGCAAGATCATGGACTTCTCAGCAAATTGAACAGAACTGGAGACAACCATTCTTAGAGACCTACCAAAGAACTGAATAGCACATGTCACTCTTAAGTGGGACCTGAACATTAAACCACAGTAACACAAGGATGGGATTGGTAGTCCCTGGACACTGCCAGGGAAGGGGCGGAGGCGGCGGTATGTAACAACACAAAGTGTATCTAATCTTAAACCAGAGGAAGTGAGGACCAGTTGGAGGCCCAAACTACACCTGCACATATATTACATATGTCCCTAATCCTGACTTGCATCTTTATAATAAAATAAAGCTTAAAAAAAAGCAAGCTACCCCCAAAAACAACACAGAGGGATTTCTGTAAAGTTAGAAAAGCTATCCGAACCAAGCTTCCATGTAAAGTTGAGGAAGACTAAATCTAAATGAAAATAAACAGAAAATTCTCAAAGTCAAATCCTATACAATATTGCTCTAAGAACAAACAGAATAAGAAACAGAATACCAGCTTCTTAGGAAATGAATGCACGTAAGGGGGAAATGCTCAAAGAAGCTGAACAAAACTATAACATACTATTTCAAATTGAACTAAAAGATGTTAAGAAAATGATGTAAGTCATGAAAGAACAATATCTATCAGAAATAGAAAAAAATGGGCTGGGCTTGGTGGCAGCCTGTAATCCCAGCACTTTGGGAGATCAAGACGAGTGGATTGCCTGAGCCCATGGGTTCAAGACCCGCCCGGGCAACTTGGCAAGACCTCACCTCTACAATAAATCAAAAATTAGCCGGGCGCGGTAGCGTGCATCTGTAGTTCCGGCTACTTGGAAGGCTGAGGTGGCCGTGAGAGTGCCACTGCACTACAGCCTGGGTGACAGAGGGACTCCAACTCAAAAAAAAAAGAAATGGAAAAAAATGAAAAATGTGGTGACAGAAGTCAAGAAATCTTTATTGATCCCAAAGTCATATCCAAAAGATGAAGAAAAATATGAGTATGATTCCAGTTTTGAAAAGCCAACTAACCAAAACCCCTGTGTATATGTGTCTGTCTGGGAGCCGGTGTATTAATAAATAATAATATGAGTAAAATATACAGGGATGCATATGGTGTTGTTGACATGGTTAGAGAAAAAGCTGAAGATAAACTTTTTAAAAAGTTTTAATTTTTGTTTGTTTTTTAAAATATAGATACGAAGTCTTGCTGTGTTGCCCAAGCCAATCTCGAACTCCTGGGCTCAAGCAATTCTCCTGCCTCGGCCTTTCAAAGTGCTGGGATTATAGGCATGAGCCACTGTGCCCAGCCTCGCTTTTTATGTGTGTCGCTTATTCCATATGGAATTAAGTTTTGTATGTGGGAGGCATGAAGTGGGACAGTCAACTGCCCCACCCCAACACCACTGTTACAAGTCCCATGCTCTCCTCATGCCCGGAACACAGTAAGTTCTCATAGACATGTGGGTCAGCTTCTGAGTTCTCTATCCTGTTCCACTGGCCTGTTTCTCGATCCCTGTTCGCAAATGCCACTGTGCCTTAATAGTCAACACTATTACAGTTAACCCGCATAACTTAATAGTTAACTTGCATACTGCTTTCACTGTTCTGGGCCCTCTACTCTTCAATATGAACTGTAGAGTAAGATCTATTAGACTCTAATGGGCTTTCTATTAAAACTGCGCTGAATTTATGGGGTCGTTTGCAGAGAATCGACATTGTTACGACACTGACTCCTTCCTGACATGAATATGGTCTCTCTCTCCATTTAGTCAGGTCTATGTTCTTCATTAGTGCATTCTAATTTTCCCCATAGAGGCCTCACCTCTTTTCATGGATTTATTCCTAGTTTTAAAAAATTGTTCCCATTTCAATAGGAGGGTCTTTAAAAATTATATTTGGTTGTTTACTCCTAGCTTATATACATTCTATTGATTTTTTAAAAAAATAATGATTCTTATAGCCAGTAGTCTACATTTATTAGTTCAATAACTGCTATTAATATTCTCTTAGAAAGTCTATTGTAGACAATCATATTGGTTATAAGTAATGAAATCACACTGTCTCTTACTTTCTAATTTGTAAAAGACTTGCTTTTCTTATACAAAGAAGTTGAATAACTACTGCATTATTGGCTTATTTATTGTGTTGCCAAACAGACATGGAGACAGCTAGCTTTTTTCCTAAATAAGATAATATTTCTAACATTTTGTCATTATATATGTGTTATTTTTAGTAGGTCTCAGGCTAAGGAAAGTCTCCATCATTCCCAGTTTGCTGAGAGTTTTATTGTGATTGGGTGTTGATTTTACTTGATTTTTTGTATGTGTGTGGCATACCTTTCCTTCTATTTTCTCTGGCTTACTTTGCTGTTCTTTTTCTAACCTCTTGAGTTGAATGCTGAGTTCAAGAATTTTTGCTCTTTGATAAATTTATCAGAAGTTCAAATATTTTTACTGGTAAGTTTGGACAATCAAAAGTATGGAGACCCTTCTCTACTAAAGTTTTTTTTGTTTAAGTGTAGGTTCATCAACCTGTGAGGAAAAGAGATCAAGATGGAAAATGTTTTAAAGGAAAAATGTAGAACCACATTAAAATCATGAGACTCTTGCTAAGAATCCTTTACAGGCCAAATAATTTATATAACACTGCAGAATAATTGGTTTAACACTGCAGAAATATCAAATAGGAATGCCCAACAGAAACATATACTAAATATAAAAGAACAGAATACAAGCTAATTGCTGAATCCATAAGAACATCAAACATACACACAAGTACATTTGGCAAACTAGAAACAATCATTTTTGTTATGTCTTTCAAATAAGAAAAACATAAAAATCATGATCTATTTGCACATACTTTATTTATGTATGTATTAGGAGCTAATAAGCTTTAAGTACAAAAAGAATCAATCTGCTGTCACTCACCCAAAATTAAATGCCTCTGTAAAATCCTGCTGTAAAAATAATGTAGTCCCTATATTCTGAGATGAATAATAGCAGAAAATAATTCATTAATTATATATTATCTGCAATGAAGTATTTCTATATCTTCCAATCAAGAAATAAAATTCTACTGGAGAATGTACATAAAAATACCTTGGTGTTTCATAAAATATACTCTTAAATTCAACATTGGTAGGACTAAGAAAGGATTGTATAGAGTTAAAGATTAATAGATGTACTTTGCAAAATGTTTTATATTTATTTGAAATAAAAATTTCTTCCATCTTGTTAGCAGAAAAGGACTAAACTAGGCTGCCAAGGATGGCTACAGAAATTCTGGGCCTCAAGATACTCAGAAACACAGACCACTGAGTTGTACACCAGACTGAAAGATAACCCAGGAATTAATTATATCCAAAGTCTTGAAATTTAACCCCCCGATTTCTACTCACCAAAGTGAAGTCCCAGTGGGGGCCAGGTGTTAGAAATGTGAAGGAACTACCTCTCCGAAGGGAATATCTGTTAATAGACAAGCCAAACAATAAATAGTGACTTTAATATATGAAAGTACTAGACAGATAAAGGGCAATCTTTTCCATAGTTTCAAAACTGGTGAAAGTAGTCTAAACTGGTGAAAGTAGTCTAAAGTAGTGAAAGTATGTTTCTAAAACATAAACCATTATGTTTATAAAATATATACCTTTCTCACAAAATATGTAGAGAATCACAAAGCACAGCTAGCACAGGAGATAAAAAGTTTATACACTGTATTCATTGTTAATCACTTCAGATGTAAATAAGTGTAGAATGAACACAGTTAAGCAAGGACCACAACAGGAGAAGAATACAGGCTACTTATTCAGAGCTTGCGGTTGCAAGGGAGTCAGCTCCCAGCCTTGGCATCTCGAAAGAGACTCAAGGCAAGGCAGAAGAGCATGAGGCTTGAGAGTGGAAAAAAGGCTCACGTGTGGCCTGATGGGAAGCTCCTGGTGTGGGCTAGTGGCAGGCAGAGCAACTAGAAGCGGGGGACCCTGCTGGATTGGTTCTGGGAACATATTTGGCTTTCTCCGGTTGGTTTTTTGGTTTGTTTGCTTGTTTTTAGAAAGCAGGATTTATTGAGAGGACAGAAAAGCTCCCACAGTCGGAGGAGACCCGAGGGGGCTGCCCTCTCTGGATGGTTTTAAATTGGAAGCAGGACAAAAAATAGGAAGCTGGCAGTTATTTATAAATACTGGCCATTTAAGGTCAATTGTCACAGAAGTTATTATTTAGTTTCTTGGATTGCCAGGTTATTGTCTGGTTGTACATTTGGACTCTCATTCTTGATCATCATGGTCTTTGTTCACTATAAGGTATAAAACATCACTGATTAATGTCTTTCCTGCAAAAATGTACATACAAGTTTAAATTAAATACGAGGGCTTCTGTAGTTTTTTTAAGCTAACTATAAAGCAGAAATTAATGCGTAACTATCTACTTTTTTCCCCTTAGCCCTGATTTGAAACTCATTTATTTATATTTTCCAAGAACACAAAGAAAAATGGCTATAAGTAAAAAGAGGTTAGGTAGGCTTTACAGGAGATTTAATACTTAAGTAACGCTAGGTATTACTGAATCTGAAAGAGAAATAGCAATTAGCAAAGCATTAAGGTGAAGTGAAGAGTTACATTCAGGAATCTGTGAGTACCAAAAGAAGTAAGAAAGGGCTAGATCATAATGAAAGGCCTCATTACACTCAGAGAGCATGAACTTGATTTTGATTATGTGTGGCAGCTACTGATTCTAAGAATAGGAGGATGGACTGGAAGAAGGCAAGACTGCTTAGAAAGACTAGTGAGAGCAGCTCCAACACTGCTTACAACAAATGATCAGGGCTATGACAACAGTAACAAGTTAGGGAGGAAGAGTTGATGCCAGAGAGGGTTCAATGACAAAACTGTCAGGACAAACATTCCTTTTTCTCCCTATACCTGGGCAATTACTACCAAGGTTCTTAATATGGGGAAGGATGATGCCACTAACATAAATTAGAAATAGGTGCAGAAAGAGCTTAGGCCATTTAAAGCAAACATTTCTTAAATAATTATTTGGGAAAGATCAAAACACAGTTAAGACTCTCTGCTCATGGAGCTCAATTTTTTTTTTTTTGGAGGGCCTCTTTACTTGTCTTATACCTGAAAGGAAGTGTTCACTGAATATTTTAAGCGCCTCTGTGAGTATCTCTTTGTAATGTATATTTGCATTAAGTTGCAAAACAACTTAAGGAAGTGATTATCCCACCTTTTCTTGCCACTGTAACAATAAAGGACATGGCTTTAAAAAAAGTTCTTTTTATAAAACACTGGAACAAGGTATTTAAGTTAAACAAAAAAGCCTTCTGAAATAAATGATAATTCATATCACAAAATATGTAGGTATACTATTATGAACAAACAGTAAAAGATTATGGGGAAGACACAACCTCTTTACTATATGAATTCACAGATCACACTTTTATTTTTATTTTTTTAAAGAAAAACCCTACATCTATAAATACTGGAGGCAATTTGAATATGGTAAAATACGGTATGACACACTTATGTAAAAATAAACCATTAGAAGCCGGCTCGGTGGCTCAGCCTGTAATCCCGCGCCTTTGGGAGGCTGAGGTGAGTGGATTGCCTGAGCCCGCGGGTTCGAGACCCACCTGGGCAGTGAGACCTCATCTCTACAACAAATCAAAAAATCAGCCGGACGTGGTAGCGCATGCCTGTAATTCCGGCTACTCGGAAGACTGAGGCGGAAGGATCGCCGGAGCCCAGCGGGTCGAGGCTGCGGTGGCCGGGAGCGGCCACTGCACTCTAGTCTGGGCGACAGAGGGAGACTCCGACTCAAAAAAAAAAAAAAAAAAAAATAAAATAAATAAATAAACCATTAGAAATACATATTATTGTTCACATGCAAGTTGAGTGATGTGAAAAGAAATGCTAATTATACTTTTCACGTGCAATAAACGAAAAAATATTTAAACAAAAGTGGAAGGCTTACTAATTAACTCAGCTCTTAAATGATATATAAATTCAAATATGCTATTTTAGAACGTTTTAAACTATAATTATATGTAAACTAATATACTTCAAATTAAAAGCTAAAAGTACATAACTTAGTTCTGGTATTCTATATAATAATAGAGCAAAAATTATAAAATGATAGTTGAAAGGACAAAAGGTAACAACTTTTTTACTGTAGCTTGGCAAAGTTTTAAGTTTACCTACAACATTAGTTTCTTTAGGAATACCGTGAGGTGAATAGATACATCATTCTATTTTCTAGAAGACACATGCAGGCAAATAAATGTTAAATTTCTTAGCTTAGGCTGGGCTCAGTGGCTCAGCCTGTAATCCCAGTGCTTTGGGAAGCCGAGGCGAGTGGATTGCCTGAGCCTGCGAGTTCGAGACCCGCCTGGGCAACTTGAAAAGACCTCGTCTCTACAATTAATAAAATATTGGCCAGTCATGGTAGTGTGCGTCTGTAGTTCTGGCTGCTTGGAAGGTTGAGGTGGAAGGATTGCTGGAACCCAGCGGGTCAAGTCTGTAGTGGCCGGGAGCATGCCACTGCACTCCAGTTGGGTGACGGAGTGAGACTCCAACTGGAGGTTTGGCTGATGTGTTGTGTCTCTTCATTTCCCAGGGTTCTTTCCTTTGCTCCAGACAGGTGATCAGGTCTGGCTTAGAAACAGCAAGTCCTAGAAAAACCAGAGTTCTGTGGTTCTCTAACATCACATATTCCTATACAATATCCACTGAGTGGGGTCCAGAAACACCCATTCCTCTTGAGCGAATTCTATGGCCACATCCCTGAATGTCAACAGCCCCTGAGAATCAGCCATTTTTTTCTTTTCCTCCTACTTCTCTGGGATTTCTTCTCATGTGAGCCTATCTTATCAAGTCACACCCTCTCGAATACTCATCATCTCCCGTATTCTGGGTGTCCAGGCATCCCACCTACGGACTCCCGGGACCTGCTGTTCACAGGACAACAGTGACTGAAGTGAAAACACGCAGTTCTCTCTCCAGATCACACTTTTAAAAAACATTGCTCTAGGAAAGTGTTATTGAATACTATGTGGTTAAATAGAGCCATCAGTGGGCACTGGGTTGAGAAGTAACAATTCTGATTTCTCACAAGATTATTTTTAACCTAATGCAAATATACACTATAAAGCGATATTCACAGAGGCACTAAAAATATTCAGTGAATACGTCCTTTCAGGTATAAGACAAGTACAAGGGAGAATGACAAAACCAAAGTTATTAATTTCTTTATTCCCTAGAAATGACTGTACTGGCCTCAGAATGAATTTGATATCTGAAAGCTGGAAAGAAAAATAGCTCTTAGAATTTTTAAAAGTTAACAAACTGGAAAAACATTTCCAATTGGATAGTAAGATTCTTTCCAGCACTACCTGTAATCAGCTTTACAATAATGCTATTTTTTTCCCATTTCAATAACAAGTTCCTATTTATTTTGAATGCCCATGGAAAAAAAGGAACCCAAAAAACAAACTGTGCCCAGAAAGCATGTGAGACAATGCCAACTTTCACAAATCTTGGAAAGATATACACTCATTTTTCACAGGGGTCAGACTCAAAACGTAATAGCTATTTTAAATCCTGTGGGAAAAAAATTTCAATTCCATAAAACATTGAGATCACATGTGTTTTTTCCAGATGATACACAGGGCAGCCTATTTAAAGGGAGGTTTGAAGGCTGAAAAGTAGAGCAAAGTGGCAATACTTCATCTTTTCAAGAGCTTCTGTCGATAGAGCCAATGTATTTTTTTATATATCCAAATAATTATAACATTTAAGGCATAAAATAAACGAATATGTTAAGAAACTAGCTTAGTGCATTAAATTGCTTTTTGAATTCCACTGTGATTTTCCCATGGCCTCTAATGTACTTCCTTTCGTATCATTTTGTTTTTCAACAATGTGAATTATTTTTACACTAAACTAGTTTTAATCTAAACAAGGCATAATTTGAATGGCAAAGCAGCAAAGAGAATCATCCTGTTAATTAATTCTTGAGCCAAATGATGTTTTCAGAGACTCTGATGTGTCATCACTCCCCTCATCATGGGAAATAAGCACTGAACTGGAATTACAAATGAAATCATACTTGTTATTACCTTCAAGGTACTCTCAATCATAAAAAAAAATGAATGTAGAATGAAGTGATCTTATAATTATAAAAATAATCCTTAAAAAAGATTTTAAAAGGGCAATAATTATTTATTGAGTGCTTACAATATATAAACATATATCCTTATCCTGAAAACAACTTTTTTCCAACTAAAAAGGAAAACAAACCACAAAACTATAAAGATTTTGGTTTATCCTAAAGAAGATATTTAGAGGTTCACAATAAAAACTAGAATGAGTTAGCAAAACAAGCGAAATGAAATAATTAGTAATGGGAACAGAGCAGACTAGGTTGTTGACAGTAGCAAGAAATTAGCATAGGGACACCCAAAATAAGACTTGCATAATCGAAAATTGTTTGGAATACCTCTGAATCTAAGAAGAGTTACTTTCAATATGAAAACAAGAAAAGAAGGCAGCAGCACTAAAATGTGGCTGCTGGGCAAAGAAGTTGCTCTCACACACCAGGAGCACAACTCAAGCAAATGCCTCGGCCTAATGAAAAACTACTATGTGTAACTCATAAATAGTTCAAATAAGAAGTGCTGATCTGTAAGTGCCAAGAGCATCACAAGTGCAGAAAAGAATTACGGAATGTATCCTCTGTAGTTAGCATCTGTTGTTATTTAGGAAGCTGAACCACTCAGTTTCTCTGCAAATCAGGCAAAAAAAAAAAAAAAGCAGTGAAAATTATTACTGAAATAAATCATTTACTGAATATCTGAAATCCATATATTTTACTGGAAAAACAAAACTCAAAAAGTAAGCCCCATCACTACTATTAGATCACAGGCCATAGTATTCTTTCTACCAATGGACAGCATTACTTTACAGTCGTGTAGACTAAATCTCCTAACCTACTGGGGCTTTTTCACCTGCATATGGAAGTCCCAACTAATATCTACATCTTGGAATATCTTGTTTAGAACATAGTTGAGCATCTACAAACCAGCAAATGCTGCCTTCCCTAGACGCCCAAACTCTTCACATCCCAATGTCCTGCAATAATCCTCAGGCCATCAATGAGTGCTTTTGTATAGTGCTTGGTTCATTAAACGGCCTTGTGCACAGCAGCAAATTCAGGGGAGAGGGAATAGGGGATACTGACAACAGCAAGTGACAGTAAGGGAAAAGAGAAAATGTGAAGGCATACATCATTAAAAAAAGTCTTTGGCCGGGTGCAGTGGCTCACACCTGTAATCCCAGCACTTTGGGAGGCAGAGGCAAGCACTGCCTGAGCCCACGGGTTAAAGTCCAGCCTGGGCAACATGGTGGGACCTCGTCTCTACAATAAATAAAAAAATTAGCTAGGCATGGTGGTGTGTGCTTGTAGTTCCAGCTACTTGGAAGGCTGTGGTGGAAGGATCACCTGAGCCCAGCAGGTTGAGGCTGCGGTGGCTGTAAGCATGCCACTGCACTTCAGCCTAGACAATGGAGTGAGAAAAAGTATTTGGAAACAGTTTCATAACTCCTTATAACGTTAAAGTTTACCATAAGACACAACGATTCCATTCCTAGAAATTTCCCTAAGAGGAATGAAGACACAGGACCACACAAAGACTTATATGCAGATGTTCACAGCAGCATTAACCACAAGAGCCCCAAACTGGAAGCAAGTCCAATGTCCACCAGCTGAGAAATGAAGCAACAAAATGTGATGTATTCATATAATGGAATACTATTTGGTCACAAAATGAAAGAAATACTGATGTATGCTATCATATGAACAAACCTCAAAAACATGCTAAGCAAAAGAAAGCAGATGTGAAAAGGCTACACATTGTGATTCCATTTATATGAAATGTTCAGAAAATATAAATGTACACAGTTGTAAAGCAGATCAGTGGCTGCCTAGAGCTGCAGGGGGAACAGGGATAATACCTGGAGTGATGAAATTTCTAAAAGTGGATTGTGGTGATGGCTCTGTAAACAACTCCAGAAATTTACTAATAATCACTGAATCGTACACCTACAAATCGTGAATGTTATTATATACAAATTATGCCTCAATAAAATTGCTTAAAAATATAGTCAATTGATGTGGGAGCAAACGGCTTTATAAAGTTCTGTGAGTACCCTTTATTTTCAGCAAACTCTAATATTAACAGCAATAACAATGAAGATTCTGGGTTATCAAGAACTGGCTTGATCATTTGTATTCTATGCCTTAATTTAATTTAAAATGTTTAAAAATATATACCATTCAAAAAGTTAAATTCTTTTAAAGAGAACAGGAACCCTCTAATCCGAGTTTACACAATAGCTAGAGGCTTAAGACTGGATATCCATTCTACAAATCCATATATTTTACTGGAAAAACAAAATTCAAAGAGTAAGCCCCATCACTACTATAAGATCATAGGCCATAGTATTATCCTTCTACCAATGGATAGCATTACTTCAAATTTGCAAAAAAGGAAAATATAAAATCCTTAAAAGGATCAGTATGTATCTATGTTCCTGCTATATAGGTGATATGTAATGTTCAATAAATTACCCTAAGGACCCAAGAGGCAGAAATAATATTATTTAAACATTATTTGTATCTAATATTTACAGTAATTGCCAAGAAGAGCTCTTTAAATGTAGCTATGTGACAGTGATTGTTTCACCAATTAATATCACTAATATAATCCTTTAGAGACTCAGCAGAGGAAGCATGGCAAAACAGAACATTAAATTAGAAGTTAGGATAAATAGGACATTTTTCTAGTATCTAGCTATAAAATTTCATTGGGCTTCAAATGCTTCATATGAAAAAGGAGTTGTACTATTTCTAAGATCCTCTTTCAGTACAAAAACAGATGAGTCAATGGTTATCACAGCAGCAAAAAATTTACTGAATGCTTATTACGTGCCATGCATGATTCTAAGCATTTGAGATGCTTTTAAGTTATATGCATTAGCTCATAATTCTCATAGCAACTCTTTGAGGTAGGTACTGTTACTATTCCCATTTAATAAATGAAGAAGCCGGGGGCAAGAACTAGCTAACTCGGTCAAAGTCTCAGACTAGTCAGTGACAAGGGTCAGGATTCACACCCAGGCAGTCCGGCTTAACACTGTGCTACAATTACCTATTCCACCTGTACAAATCTGACAAGAGAGCTAACTACTAAGTAGTGGTAGTGGGTAAATGATAGCTCTAGTGTTTCCTGCAGAAAATAAACATTATAATAATGATACCTAATATTTATGAAATATTTACTATGTCTAGGTATTATTCTAATGCTTTACATGGACTGTGCCACTTATTTTCATAACCTTAAAGACAGGTACTATGAAGTGATATTTAAAGAGATATAATAGTGTCCAAGGGCCTCAAGAACCAGGATTTAAGCCCAGGAAGTTTGATTATAAAGCCTAAACTCTTTAAACATTACTATTTTATTTGACTATGAGTTCTAGTTTAAAGGACTATTCCTTTCCAAAGGAGAAGCCAGAAAATAATTAGGTAAATCAAAGCTGGGGCCAGAATATACTTAGTATCAGAAAAACTAAGAAACAAAAGCAGGCCTTGCTCTGAATCATATGGCAGAACCCAGGGCTTTAGATAAGACCCTTGCCAACTACCCAGAACAGAGAGGGAGGGGAGACAGAAGAGGCCTATTATATAACAGGCAGCACCTACATAGAAAGTGTATACCCCAAAGAATCACAGATGCTTATACTCTTTCCTTTCTAATTCTCTCTCCCTTGCCAGATCCTATGGGAATCAGCACATAGACGTTACGTTGAAAATATATTTTACCGAAATGTGAAGAAATCCCAAAGATTAACACATATTTTAGCAAAGACAAAACCAGGCTCATAATACTTTATTTCATTTGGTGTAGATTTCAAGCATTAAGCATTCTCTCCTAGTTTCTGCACATCCTAATTCTATTCCCTAGCACATCCTCAACTATAGTTTGTTTCTTGCTTAGATGGCCACAATTAACAATTAGCAAAGAGTATGGCCAGAAGTGAGCGCCAATCATGTGGCTTAGGCCTGGTACAGAGTACTATACACATACATATACATGCATGCGCGCACACACACACACACGAGTGCACATACACTCCCCCCATGTTAATTAGTTTCACTTTGAACTCATGGCCACAAATTTCAAGTGAGTCTTCAGTTCTGACCAGAAATGCTATTGCACTTCTCTGGTCATTTCCTTTCCTACTCTCTGAAATACCTATTTTAAATCTTTTCTTTACTCTTCCAATTCTCACTCTCCATACCTCCACCACTTTCAGCACGATCCTACATCTGATTATATTATCCCATGTATTTATTTACACTGTCCAAATCCGCCAACCTATCACTAACCTTTTCTTTTCTCTTGTTATAGTGGGTCAACTATATTATCTAAGGCCAAACCTTCTATTTGTACATTGGGTTCTGACTTCCCTATTCTTAAAGGAAGCCAAAGGGAAAAAAAACCACATTAATTTTAAAGGATTAAGAACTAGACATTAACTATAAATGGATTAAATGTTACAATTAGAAGATACAAATTGTCAGGCGGAAAATCTCTTCTGGATAAGGAAACACAGTTTGTGTAATAAGGTTGTCTTTAGGAAAACAATTTTGCTATCAAGTTGTCAGCTGATTTAGCTGCTCAATTTCATAGAACACCACAACTAACCGATAAACTATCATTATTTGGAGGGATATTTTGCAGACATTTTAAGAGAAAGTGTTGCTGCCAATGATGGCATTTGAGCTTTCAAATGAAAATAGTAATTTTGGAAAACATCTATCACTGTGAGCATGATAGATTCCAATACCTAAAGCTTCCGCATGAGATTGGTGGTGATATTAGTGACTGTGATTTTTGGATAGTATGTAAGAAAATGAACCTTTGGAAATCAGTGCAGCAACATTTCCCAAATGACAAATGCATGCCACAAAAATCATACATGGGTAAAAAAGATCTATTCAAAATGTAAAGAGATCGATATATTTTAATGTAACAGAAAATGAAAAGTTCATTGCTACAGCTTTAGATTCCAAATTATAGCCAATCTTTAAGAAACTACTGCTTGTCAAGTTCTGTTGTAGTATCAAAGAAGAATATCCACAACCACCTAAAAGGCTATTAAAGTACTCATCCACTTTCAAACTAAAAATCTAACCAATCTTTCTATGTACTTCAATTAAAACAACACATTGCAACAGATTAAATGCAGAAATAGATGTAAGAATCTAGTTCTCTTCTATTAAGTCAGATATTGGAGAATCGTGAAACCTTTAAAACAATGCTACTCTTCTAACTTCTTTTGGAAAATAACTGTTTCAAGTAGTATATTACATTAACATGTAATGAGTCTGATTTAAATTTTTTTAAGTATCAGGTTTATTTCTAATATGATCAACATAATCTACAAAAACAAAAGTTCACTGAGATCTTCAATAGTTTTTAAGAGTGTAAAGAGGTCTGTCCAGAGGTCAGAAAACCTGAACTGCTGCTCCAGAGAAACTTACACAGGTGCAGAGAAGAAATGTTCAAACAGGCAAACAGCATAAAACCCCAATACATCTCCAAATGTATCTTATACAATGTACCAAATAAATTTCATCTAAATTATAAAGATTTAAAAATTATTAGTATAATATTTCACTGTTTAGAATACCATAATGTATTTAATTTCTTTCTTTCATTTTTTCTAACCTTTTTACAGTACAAACGTGCTGTAACATACTCTTGTATATATATGCATGTATGCTTTGTCTAATAACTTTAAAATAAATTTATAAGCCAGGTTTGGTGGCTCAGCCTGCAATCCCAGCACTTTGGGAAGCCAATGCAAGTGGATTGCTTGAACCCAGGGGTTCGAGACCAGCCCTGACAACTTGGTAAGCCCTCGTCTGTACAATAAAATAAAAAATTAGCCAGGTGTGGTAGTGTGCGCCTGTAGTTCTGGCTACTTGGAAGGCTGAGGCAGAAGGATCACAGGAGTTCTGCAGATTGATGCTCGGATGGCTGTGAGTGTGCCACTGCACTACAGCCTGGGCGATAGAGTGAGACTCCAACTCAAAATAAAATAAATTTATATAAGTAGAACTGCTTGGTTAAACATATGCATTACTAATATTTTGTTTTATCTGCCAGTATTTCCCTCCAAATACCCATAATGGGAGTACCAGGAAAGAAGAGAGAAAAGAGAACAAAAAAAAAATATTCAAAGAAGCAATGGCCAAAACTTTCCAAATTTATTGAAAAACAATAACCTATATATACAGCAAGCACAATGAACTCCAAGGAAGATAAACATGAAGATATCCACAAATAGACATATCATAGTAAAAATTGGTAAAAGTAAAAAATGTGGAGAAAAGTCTTAAAAGCAGTAAGAGTAAAAAAAGATTTACTATTTACCAGAAAACGCCAATAAAATTAACAGCTGACTTCTTAACAGAAACAGTAGAAGCAAGAAGCAGTGCAATAACATATTCAACATACTAAAACAAAACAAAACAAAACAATCAACAAAGAATCCTATGTCAGCAAATCTATCTTTCCAAAAATGAAGGAGAGGTCAGGCACAGCAGCTCACATCTGTAATCCCTGTGTTTTGGGGGGCTGAGACAGGAAGATCACTTGAGGCCAGGAGTTCGAGACCAGCCTGTACAACATAGTGAGACCCTGTCTCTACAAAAAAAAAAAAGTAGGTGGAGAAATAAAGATATTCTCCTGTAAACAAAAGCATAGAGACTCTGTTACTAACAGACTTGCCTTACAAGAAATACTAAAGAAAACAATTCAGGCTAAAAGCAAGTGACCTCAGACAGTGATAAACACAAAAAAACTAAGAGCCCCAGTAAAAGCAGTTTCAGCTAAAAAGAACATCAGCAAAGAAATTAAAATGCTATAATTTAGAAAACAACGCAAAAGAAAGCAATAAAGGAGGAACAGAGAAACAAAAGACATACGAAACAACAAAATGACAGACATAACTCCAACTATACTAATAAATAACATTAAATATGAATAGAGTAAATAACTCAATCAAAAGACAGAGATTGTCAGTCTGGAGTTAAACAAAACAAAACAAAAAACAACCATGATTCAAACACATACTGTCCACGGGAGACACATTTTATTTTCAAAGATATAACCAGCTAGAAAAGGATAGGAAAAAAATATCATGCAAACAAGCCAAAAGAAAATTAGAGCAGCTATATTAACATCAGACAAAACAGACTTCAAAACAAAAGTGTTAGCAATGAAGGCCATTTTATAATGATAAAAGGATTAATCCATCAGGAAGATATAACAATTACAAACATACATGCATCTAACAATAGAAAAACCTGAATAAATTTAAAGGAACATCCCAGCACTTTGGGAGGCCAAGGTGAGAGGACTGCCTGAGCCCATGGGTTTGAGACCAGCCCAGGCAACTTGGTGAGACCTCAATTCTACAATCAAATCCAAAAAAAAGTTAGCCAAGTGTGGTGGCACATAGTTCCAGCTACTTGGAAGACTGAGGCAGAAGGATCGCGTGAGCTCAGCAGGTCAAGGCTGCGGTGGCCGTGAGCGTGCCACTGCACTTCATTCTGAGTGACACAGTGAGACTCTAACTCAGAAAAATATACATAAAAAAATAAAAAATAAAGGAACAGAAACAATACAATGTGTATTCTCCAACTACAATGGAATGAAATTAGAAATCAACTGCAGGAAAAATTTGGGAGCTTCACAAATATGTGGAAGTTAAACAACACACTCCTAAATAATCAATAGTTCAAAGATGTCAATGGGAAATGAGAAAATACTTTGAGATTAATGATAATGAAGATAAAATATACGAAAACTTATAGAATGCAGCTAAAGCAATACTCAGAGGAGCATTTATAGTTGTAAACGCCTATATTAAGAAAAAGATCTCAAATCAATAACACAACCTTCCATCTTAAGACACGGTAAAGAAAGAAGGGCAAACTAAACCCAAAGCAAGCAGAAAGAAAACAATAAAGATTAAAGTGAAAATTAATCAAATAAATAACAGAAAAACAGAGAATCAGTGAAACTAAAAAGGTTGATTCTTTGGAAAGATCAAGACTGACAAATCTTTAGATAGACTGACCAGATAAGAAAGACACAAATTATAAAAATCAGAAGGAGGCCAGACTCAGTGACTCAGCCTGTCATCCCAGCACTTTGGGAGGCTGAGGTGAGTGGACTGCCTGAGTGGATTGCCGTGGGTTTGAGACCCGCCGGAGCAATCTGGCAAGACCTCGTCTCTACAATACATAAAAAATTAGCTGGGTGCGGTAGCATGTGCCTGTAGTTCCGGCTACTTGGAAGGCTGAGGCGGAGGGATAGCTGGAGCCCAGCAGGTCGAGGCTGCAGTGGCCGGGAGCGTGCCACTGCATTCCAGTCTGGGCAACAGAGTGAGACTCCAACTCAAAAAAACCAAAACAAAACAAGACAAAAAAAAGAGGGGGCATTACTACCGACACTGCATAAAAAGGATAACTAAGAAATACTATAAACAACTACACCAACAAATTACAAAACTTTGACAAAATAGACCAATTCCTAAAGAGACACTAGCTACCAAAGCTGACTCAAGAAGCAAGACTATAGAAAGAGACCTGTAATAAGGGAATAAATTGAAATAATAATTTAAAAACAAAAAACCTATCCACAAAAAAGGCCTGGGCTCAGACAGCTTTACCACTGAATTTTACCATTTAAATAATTAATACTGATTCTTAATTCTTCACAAATACAAAAAATAGAAGAGTAGATGGATTAATCCTTTTATCATGATAAAACGTCCTTCTTTGCTAATACTTTTGTTTTGAAGTCTATTTTGTCTGATGTTAATATAGATGCTCTAATTTTCTTGTGGCTTGTTATTTGCATGATGTTTTTTCCTATCCTTTTCTTTTCAAAAACAGAATAAGTTTCAATTCATTTTATGAGGCCAATATTATTCCAATACCGAAACCAGGCAAAGATAGCACTAGAGAAATACAGACTAGTATCTCTTATGAATATCGATGCAAAAATACTCAACAAAATACTAACAAACCGAATCCAGCAATATACAGAGTTATACATCATTAACATCCTGATAACGGGCATCTACAAAAATTTATAATGAACATATTAAACTTAATGGCGAAAAATTGGATGCTTTCTCCCTAAGATTAAGAGTAAGACAAGAATTACCAGTCTTTCCACTTGTATTCAACAGTGTATTGGAAGCCCTAGCCAGGGCAATTATGGAAGAGAAAAAAGTAAAAGGCATTCAGATTGGAAAAAGAAGCAAAACTTTTTATCTGTTGATGACATGACCTTATAATAGAAAATCCTAAGGGAAACCACTAAAATACTATTAGAACTATTAAATGAGTTCAGTAAGGTAGTGGGATACAAGATCAACATACAAAAATCAATTATATTTCTATATACTTGAAATGATCAGACTGAAAATGAAATTAAAACATTTATTCCATTTACAATAGTATCAAAAATAATAAAATACTTAGGAATAATAAAATACTTAGAAATGACATGTTTAAGTAGTTGTTTCTTGTCCCACTATAATTAATACTATCTTGTCATATTTATGTTTTCTTGTAAAACTATACTCTGAGAACTACAAAACACTGCTGAAAAAAAAACTAAAGATCTAA
This sequence comes from Cephalopachus bancanus, assembly GCA_027257055.1. Lineage (NCBI taxonomy): Eukaryota > Metazoa > Chordata > Mammalia > Primates > Tarsiidae > Cephalopachus > Cephalopachus bancanus. Next base: position 2,981,555 of record JAPVLO010000043.1, read on the forward strand.
ATAATTGGAAAAACATCCCTTGTTCATGGATTGGAAGACTTAATGCTGTTAAAAGGGCACTATTCTCCAGAGCGATCTACAGATTTAACACAATCCCTATCAGAATTGGCAAGCTGATATTAAAATTCATTTGGAATTGTAGGAGACCCAGAATAGCTAAAACAATATTGAAAAAAGAAGAGCAAAGTAGGAGGACTCACATTTCAAAACTTACAGTACAAAGCAAAAGTAATCAACACAGTATGCACTGGCGTAAGAACATACATGTAGAACAAAGGAAGAGAAGTGAAAGTCTAAAAATAAACTCTCATGCTTATGGTCAACTGATTTTTGACAAGACTACTCAAGGAAAAAAGAATAGTCTTTTCAACAAATGGTGCTGGAATATTTGGACAGACACATGAAAAAGAATTAAATTGGATCCTCATCTCACATCATATACAAAAACTAACTCAAAATGGGCTAAATACCTAAATGTAAAACTCTCAGAAGAAAACATAGGACAAAGCTTCATTACACTGAATTTGGCAGTGATTCCTTGGATATGACAACAAAAGCATAGGAAACAAAAGCAAAAATAGACAAGTAGGACTATAAACTAAAAGACTTTGGTGTTTCAAGGGACATCACAAAAGTGAAAAGACAACGCACAGAATAAGAGAACATATTTGCAAATCATGTATCTGATAAGGGACTTGTATCCAGAATAAAGAACTTCTAAAACGCAATAACAAAAAGAATAACACAATTAAAATGGGCAATTGATGGCCCACCAAAAATGGCCACATATTATATGATTCCATTCATATGAAATGTCCAGAACAAAGAAATTCAGAGACAAAAAGTCGATTAAGGCTTGGGGTGGAAGGGGTGGGTGCTGGAAAAGGCAAATGGCTGTGTTCCTTTTGAAAGCATGAAAATGTTCTCAAGTTAGCTGTGGTGATAACTGTACATATCTGTGAATATACAAAAAAAATTGAGTGGTACACTTTAAATGAATAAATTTAAAATGTAAATTATATGGTATGGGATTGCTGTTCTTGTTTTCCTAAAGACGAAACTTTCATTTTCTTGTATGCTGTTTTGTTTTTTTTTTTTAAGATGAGTTTATAGTGAGTTTTGTCTGCAAAAAGTTTTTTCAGTGTTGACATCCATCTTTTTCCTTATAATTTCTGGATCTAATATCATGTTTAAATAGTTGTTTCTTGCCCCACTATAATTAACACTATCTTGTCATATTTATGTTTCCTTGTAGATGATCTTGCATCTTTTCTGGAAAATGGAAGTTACTTCATTCCCTATTTTTCCTCCATGGTTCTAACATCATCATTCTCCTCATGCTGTCTATGTTACCACTTTCTTCCCAGAAAACACCATTTCCTAGCTCATCCACAAAATAGAAGCCTGGTTGGAAAGCTCTCAAATTCCTGCTAGGTCATAAAGTCGCAACCCACCCCATTCTCCAAACTTATCCATAACTATACTATCCATCCATAGCATCTTGCCAGGCCAGACCCTCTACCTTTAGTTTAGAGTCTGTCCTCTTCTACCTTCTTCGATCCTTGTTCAATCATTTCACTTCTCTTCTGCCTCTTCAACTGTTCCCTTGATTTGCTTATTCCCCTTAGCACATCCAGTTTATTCTTCCTTGAGTTTATCCCACAAACTTGTATCCTTTCTCTATTATTTATTGCCTTCCTGTTGTAGTGAAACTTCTTGAAAGTGTAATCCAGTGCTTCCTGTTCAAAGCTGGCTATCAGATTCAAACACTCATCATTTATCATCTAGGTTACACTACAGATTACTTCCATCTGATTAACCATCTATACTTGGGATTTTTAATTTGGTATACATAGTTGGGTCCACAATCTCCTGAAATTTGTACATATCTGAGCATTTTTGAGGTTATAGTTTTCACAAAATTTACAGAGTGGCATGACCCCAAAATGTTGCTTACTGTTTTCATGGACAGACTGACCTTTTAAAATACAAACATGATCATGCCATTGGCTTGCTTAAAGTCTTTTAGTATCTTCCCAACTCCTTGAAGATAAAACTCAAACTCTGTTATGATATACAAGGCCCCTTCATGTTACTCCTTAACTCTTTAGTACAATCTCTGAACACCACCTCCACCTATCCCTATCTTGGTCTCCTCTAGACAACTAGTTATGACACACAGAACATATGCCCATCTGTTTCAGGGCCTTTTTACAAGCCTCTTCCATACCTTAAACCATCCACTTATACCTAGCTCTCTACACTGGCCCTCCAAGACTCAGGTATCACCATAAGAAATCACTTTCTGTTTCCTCCAGTCAGGATTATGGCATTCTATGTATACTACTATAATAATTTTTATCACACACTATTATAAATATTAACTTATCCCTCTTCCTCACTAGATTCTAAATGCTCAAAGAGTAAGAAAAATATTTTCCATTTCCACATTCCTAGTGTCTGGTACTCATATATTTACTGAATAAATCATCCTACATTCTATTCTCAACCCACTGCAAACCATTCTAAATTCAATACTCTTAACTATTCTCTGGAAACTATGGAAACCATGTAAGATCAATATACACTTCTCTTTACCAAATTTGATCATCTTTTCATTCCTCATCTAGCTTAAACTTTTCAGTCCTTACTTTACTTGACCTATCAGAAACATTTGACACAGCTTACAATGTCCCCTTTCCTTTTCTAGTCTTTATTTATTTTTTTGGCAATGGAGTCAACTCTGTCGCCCAGGCTGGAGCACAGTGGCACCATCATGGCTCACCAAAGCCTCAACCTTCTGGGCACAGGCAATCCTCCTGTCTCAGCCTTCTGAGTAGCTGGGGCCACAGGTTCTTGCTACCACGCCCAGCTATTTTTTTTTTTTTTTTGGTAGAGATGAGGTCTTGCTATGTTGCCTAGGCTGGTCTCAAACACCTGGGCTCAAGTGATCTTCCTGCCTTGGCCTCCCAAAGTGCTGGGATTATAGGTGTGACTGCTGCACCTGGCCATGTCCTCTTTCTTCATCTGGCCTCCTGGATACTGTTGTCACTTGGTCCTCTTCCTGCCCCGCCAGCTGATCCTTCTGAGCAGTTTCCTTGACCTGACCTTTGTATGTGCCTCAGGCTGAGTCCTCAAATTCTTCTTCATTTATTCTCTCTAGGTGACTTTCTAGTGTCATGATTTCAAGTCTATTTGCTGACAATTCCCAAGTTTACACCTGGTTATACAGGTGGGTACACTTTGTAAAATTTCACTGAGCTAAACAGTGATGAAAATAGGTGTTTTCCTATTTCTCAAGGGACTAGCATACCCAGGCATGAATTAAACTACGTAAAGGATGGTAGTTTACCTAAAACAATAAAGTTAAATGGACCACAAGGACTTCAGAAAAGATGAGGCAACCGCCAACGTTTACTGAGAGCTTTCTGAGTGCAGGCACTCTGCTGAACCCTTTGTTCTTGTTATCTTACTGAATTTCACAACATGTGAAGCGGGTACTGTCACAAGGCCCATTTTACAGACAAGGAGATGTTAAGGAACATTCCACCTGCAGTGGGAACTTGGCTACGGTTCCAAGGTGGGAATTTTCCAAGATGGGAAAGCATCGTCTTATTTTTTTCAGATGAGGGCATCTGGCCACCCTCTGCAGGCACAGCGATGGGACCAGAATGCCAAGTGTGCTCCAGCCCTCATCTCCTCGGATGTCCAGACCGGAGGCTGGAGCCTTGAGCCGCGCCGCGTCCACCCCTGTGGCCAGCGGATGGGGCAGGAGGCGCTCGAAAAACACTTCATTTTAACACCCGCTTCCAGGCTGAAAGTCTGGGGCCTGCCCTAGGACGAGGCCTTTTCCCCAACACCCCAAGGGCTTCAGCAGGAGCAAGTGAAAACCACCAGGCGGGACGGTCTGGGGAGACTGTCAACAAGCCCGCCCCTCCCCCGGGGCTGTGAGCAGCAGTCAGGGGGGCTCCGGACGGACGTCAGCTCAAGGCCAGGCTCCGCTGCCCCTGGGCACTGCCGTGGCCGGCCCTCACCCCGGTCCGCCCCGGCCCTCGCTCCCCTCGGCGATCTTGGGCTCACCTGCCCCTCCACTCACCTTCCGCGAGCCTCGGCTCCCCCACACTTACATGCCCCCCATACTCACCTCCCTCCGGCCCTAGCACCTCCCCCCCCGCACTCACCTCCCGTCTGGCCCTCGCCCCTCTCCCCACTCACCTCCCACCGGCCCTCGCCCCCCATCAACGCTCAACTCTCACCGGCCCCGCCCCCACTCACCTCCCGTCCGGGCCCCCGCACACTCTCCTAACCTCCCACCGGCCCTCCCCACCGCCAGATTCACCACCCTCCAGCCCTCCCCACTCGCCTCCCCCCCCCCGGCTCCCGCCTCCATCTCACCTCCCGACCGGCCCCCCCACACTCACCTCACCTCCCACCGGCCCTCCCCACCGCCAGACTCACCTCCCTCCAGCCCTCCCCACTGGCCTCCCGCCGGCCCTCGCCCCCCACTCACCTCCCGTCCGGGACCCGCCCACTCACCCCCACCGGCCCGCGCCGCCCACTCACCTCCCGTCCGGCCCCGGCCCCGGGGTGTCGCCCGAAGGCCCCGCGACGCCCTCCGCGCCAAGCCCGGAGGCCCGGCGGCTGCGCCTCCGCGGCCGGGGCTGCTTCGGGGCCGCCGGCTCGGGCTCCATGGCATGGGCGGGGGTGGGGCGGTGGCCGGGTGCCCGGGAGACCGGCAGGGACGGGCACGGAGCCCGCCAGCTCTGCCAGGCAGAAAGCGCCTGTCAGCGGGCCGCCGCCGCCGCCGCCGCCATCGTCATCCGGGGATTCGAAAATGGCGGCTGCGCAGCGACCAGCCAATCAGCGAGTGGCCGGCGGCTGCTAGGCGACGTGGAGTCCCGCCCCTCCCTCCGCCCCGCTGCCTCCGCGCGCCTAAGCAGCCGCGACCCGAGCGGGAGGCCGGGAGGCTGGGAGGCGGGAGACCTGGGTTCGTTCCGACCCCATCCCTGGATTCTCCAGGCCGGCACCTTTGTTCCTGTTTTGTCGAGATTCTCACTACCGGCCAAGGAGAATGCACTGGACCATTTCATGTCATCTGATCTTAGCATCTGGGGAAGTTGAAAGTAATGCCAGGTACACGCTAGGTTGCTATTGTGCGTAGGGGCCAACAGGAAACATTCCCAATGACCACAGATTATGGAAGTGTGTTCTCAGAGCTGTGGCTAGGAAACCAGCCACATCTAACGATGAGCTCTACTCCTTAGCAAAACTGAGCGCAAGCAACTTCATTTTCTGCTTGTAAAAAGGCAGCAAAGGCACAACGTAAAATAAAGACGCTTCTCAAAAAGGCAATTGTTGAGCAAATAACATGTTATCTCATTTTTAATATTTCTTTATATGTGGCAAAGGCTTTTTAAAAATAGCTTCTCCTTTGGCATTATAATTCCGTCTCTGGGAATTTATCGTAAGAAGTAAACAAGCTATTAACAACATTGCTGTTTATAACAAGAAAATTAAAGACCATCTAAATAATCAATAGTAGAGAAATGGTTCATTACAGTTCATCCACTGGAAAGAATTTTTCAGCCGATAAAAATAAACTGTGAAGTGTGTAATAAAATGGTATATTGTAATTTTAAATAAGAGCATGAGGTATATTCAATATATTCAATTACAAATTACAAGAGATTATACAGAGGAAAAAGATAGTCAATGTATTACAGTGTCTCTAGGTGGTCAGATTTTGGGTATTTAACCATTTTTATTTTAACTTTCTTGCATTTAATTGTTTTTTTTTTAATAGGGGATATTGAACTTGCACTACCTTTATAACAAGGAATGCATTTCTTACAAAATTTCTAACCTTTTTTAATTTGAGTTTTAAAAAGGGTAAGATATTTGGAAGTAAGATGCAGTTAGTTAAGAACCATTTCTATTCTGCCTTCTCCATGCCTCTCCAAAAAATTAAATAGCAAAGCACTCCATTGTAGCAGTTAGAGTGGAAGAATATACAAATGCCATTTAGGGACTTGGTCTTCAACCAGACAGAGCTCCATAGAATGCAGATATTTATACTGTGAGCAAAAATAAATCTGAAAGGGCCAATCCTTCAAGATGGATCCCAAGTGGCAAACTGGGCCTAGTTTTTAAATAGAGCCAGTGTTCATATGCTGACTAGAGGTCACACACATAATCTGAATTCACACCTCTTCAACTCTGGGCTTTCCAGAGCTCACCTGAACAGACCCCATCATAGCTCACCTAAACCAATCCATCGGCACTCACCTGCCTCAAGCAATCAGGGCTCAACTGTATCAACCAATTGGTAATAAGCAGGTTAGAAGTCTTTATTTGCATAAACAGACCTGACTGGGAACCTGGACGGGAACTTTATAAAAACCAAACTCTCCTCTTGTTATTCGAAATCACCTTCCTTCTGTAGGCTGCCCTACTTAAAACAATAGTATCTTGATTCATGGAAAGAAGTGCCTCACCTTGGGAATGCCCATCTGGACATTCTAGCGTATCTATCACTTCAGGAGAGATTACGACATGCCCCCAAAGGACTGACTACCTCTGATTACACCATCAAAATGAGTCTCAGGACCCAAGGAAAGGAGGACCAACTCTGAATTCTGAGGATCTCACCAAAGTATGTATTACATTCAAACTATGAAATTGCTGTTTCTGTGGGTAAAAAGATCAAATGCCAGGGACTCATGTAGTTCCATCTTGTGAACAAAGGTTCCCTGAAAAGGAATTTGGAGGAGAGACTTTATTCCAGTGAACAATTTGCAAACCAGGGAGACACACAGTTCTCGGTGACTGATACCCCATTCCCTTGGGCACTTACGATTTTGTTCAATTATTCACAAAGATTTATTGAATTCCTATTATAATATGCCGGACTCTGTGCTAGACATTAGGAAATAGGACTAGAGGACAAAATTTAATCAGAAAATTTCTGGGTAACATAGAAGCAGAACAAAGGAAAGTGACTGTTCTGAGGGTTGGTCATTCAAGACCTGGGAAATGTTGGTGAAATAGTTTAATCCTACAGGAGCTCAACTTTCTGGCGTCTGAATGCCCTACTCCCATATTCAGGGTCTTGTCCTGTCTAGAACAGGACCGAATCCGTGACAAATATTTTCTGAATCCTCTTTTTCTCAGTGCCACACAAATCATCTCTCTCCTGTAACGTAGCCTTTAGGACAGGGGTTAGGGAAATTGATTCGATTTCAGCTTTTATACATATAAAATTAGATTCTATGTCTCTTTCTCTCTGAGAAGATATACCTGTCAACCTGGTAGGAGCCAATACTAAGTCTCTATAGTATAGAGACTATACTGTCTCTATACTAAGTTATAAAGCTGTTTATCAGACTGTAATTTTTTTTTTGAATTGGAGTCTCACTCTGTCGCCCAGACTGGAGTGCAGTGGCTGCTCCTGGCCACCGCAACCTCGAAATTTCTTGAACCATATTTCTTGAACCATAGACTTTCAAAGTCGATTTTTGCAAAGCTGCTTCCCAAGTGATCTGTATTAGAAAAACTACAAAAACTATTTGCATGTAAAACTATATAAAACTGCTTACCAAGTGAAATATATTAGAGTGCAATGTGTTTATCAAATCACTCTGGTAATTTCCAATGTATTTGCTGACTTCGATGTGACCTTTTGCTTGCCATTGCCATCACTTGCTAAATGATGTCCCTCTCTGATCTGTGAACACACAGAGACATATCCAGTAAATTTCCGAACAACGACATCTCCTTAGAGAACGAATAGTCTTAATAACTAGGGAATTTGGCTTCATATCAACAATTTTCTTTTTGGTCTGAATCTTCTCTTAGCTTCCTCTCTTTTTTCTTTTTGAGTCAGGGGTCTCATTCTGTTTCCCTGGCTGGAGTGCAGTGGCACGATCATGGCTCACTGCAGCCTCGACCTCCTGGGTTCAGGGTCCTCCCACTTCAGCCCCACCAAGTAGCTAGGACTACAGGTATACGCCACCATGCCTGGCTATTTTTTTTATTTTTAATTTTTTGTAGAGACAAACTCTCGCCATGTTGCCCAGGCTGGTCTGAAACTCCTGGCCTGAAGAGTTCCTGCCACCTTGGCTTCCTAAAGTGCTAGTGTGAGCCACCATGCCCGACTGTGAATCTTCTCTTAGCTTCTAATGAACGACAGCAGTTACATACAGAATAAATGTGTGTGCACGCATATATATATATATATATATTATATATATATATATGCATAATGTTATAATAATGTCTGAAAATTTAAAAAAATATATTGAGTGTCTCTATACTAAGTTATAAAGCTGTTTATCAGACTGTAATTTTTTTTTTGAATTGGAGTCTCACTCTGTCGCCCAGACTGGAGTGCAGTGGCTGCTCCCAGCCACCGCAACCTCGACCTGCTGGGCTCCGGCGGTCCTTCCGCTTCAGCCTTCCAAGTAGCTGGAATTACAGGCATGCGCTACCACGCCCGGCTGATTTTTTGATTTATTGTAGAGATGAGGTCTCGCTGCCCAGGCGGGTCCTGAACCCGCGGGCTCAGGCAATCCACTCACCTCAGCCCCCCAAAGGCGCGGGATGACAGGCTGAGCCACCGAGCCTGGCTTAGACTGTAATTTTTAAGTGGGTCAAACTTCATTGCTTCTGCCAAGTGAAAGACAATGCAGTCCCATCGTTAAGTGTGTGGGTTCTGTTGTTAGGTGCAATAGTCAAGTATTAACTTACTTAAGTTACTTAAGCTAAGTAAGTTAACTTACTTAAGTTAAGTATTAATAGCCTAATACTTAAGTATGTGAACTCTGTTGTCAGATCCTGGGTTAACAACTTAAGGTTTAAATAATGTGTGTAGGGTGGGCAATGGCAACTGTAATGAAGCATTCAAATGAGTTATGATACCTTTAGCGGGATTTCTATAGAGCAGAGCTTCACTGTCTGACTCTCTATGAGTAAAATCGATGCTGTTGCCAGTGGAGGGTGGGAGCCAACACTGGCGTGGTGGGTGTGAACAAATTCCATCCATAAAATGGAGGGGGAATTCAAGGCCCACGGTGAAGGCCGCAACTCCCATTCGATGCCATGTGACAGTGACATGAAGCTAGTACATGGGGACGACCACAGGTTTGGGAGGTCAGAACCTGGCCTTTGACATATCAGGTTTCTAGATCTGGCCAGGGAGACACACAAGAGTGGGAGAAGATGTGAGTAAACCAGAGGGGACCGGCGGGCAGGGGCAGGGGTGCTGTCAGGACTGCCCAAGATAGCGGTGGGGCAGGGCACTAGCTGGCCCTCTAGGATTCCCAGGAAGCCGATACAGGAGTCAGGAGGTTGGGCTTTCAGGGCTAACTGGGGCAGACACTGAGCCTGGATCCCTCTAGTTTCTGGCTTACTGGGCAAGGGCAGGAGAGACCTCAGGGGTAGGTGGGGTGGGACAATGCGGCAGGGACTTGAGGGCTCAGAAGGGTAGTTTACAAACTGGTATGAAGGTGCTTTAATGTTTTTTAGCAACCAATAAGGTCACACTGGTATGTGTTAGCTGTGTGTAACTTGGGTTTTACAGAAGAGACGGTGGGAATACATAACTCCTTTTTTTGCTGTCCCCATTAACAAGGGGTTCACCACTCCATCTCTTAGGACTCGAGTTCTGTCACCAGGACCTCAGACTCACATTTTTCAGAAAAATCAAAATTAAAAGAATGCTTTCAAGATATTGAACCCGTAATCTTCGTAAGCTGCCGATGCGAAGGTTATTTTTATGCTTCACTTCTCATGAGCAATTTCAATCATCTCTGACAAGCAGGAGAACATCTACAGAGGATACAGCAGGATATTTAAAATCAACTTTGCTGTCCCTTAAAATCAATATTGTGTGTCAGAGGTGGGAAGGAGGGAAGTATTCCATTTTTTTTTGTCTCTATCTAGCTATCATCTATCAATCATTTATTAACTAGATTGACTTACTTTTAATTATTTTCATTTTTTGAGTCAAGGTCTTGCTCTGCTGCCCATGCTGGAGTGCAGTGGCACAATCTCAACTCACCGCAGCCTTGACCTCTTGGGCTCAGGTGATCTTCCTGCCTCGGGTTCCTGAGCAGCTGGTATGATAGGCATGCACCACCACGCCTGGCTAATTTTTTTTTATTTTTGGTAGAGACAAGATCTCACAATGTTGCCCAGGCTGCTTGGTTTACTTTTAGATTTCCCAACGAAGGAAACAGAAAATCCAAAATGGGAGTGTTAGCTTTTGGGTTAGAGGATGAGAATAAAGCTTGGGAAGAAGCGTGTGTGACCAGAGAAGGTGCTATTCACCAGACGTAGACTGAGAGACTTTATTTTATTTTTAGATGCTTGGACCATCTTGGAGGCATTGCTGGTCTAAAAGGCCGAATTATGTTAGGGGTGAGAGAGGAGAGTGGAGGAAGAAGGAGGAAGGGGCTTGGGTGCAAGGTGGGGTAATGGCAGAGGGCAGTGATTTGGCTGATAGTGCGACCACCAGCAGAGACTTACCAAGGAGAACTTCAGAAATGTCAGAACATCAGTCACAGTTATTGCTCAGAGCTGAAGAATTTTTTTTAGCCAGATGTTCTTGGTTAGAAGATTATTTATTTATTTTTTGGTCTCATTACTTGGCCGGTGAATTGACTAGTCCATACTGAAAAAGATACTTAAGAAAGGAACTTTGAACAAAGGGAAATCCTAACTAAATACCGTACTTTTATCACTTGGTTATTTTTCACTCTCCTTCAGGACCTAAGAATGGCCACCAAGTATGTCAGAATTAGTAGTGTGTGCATGTTTTATTTATTTCAAGGGATTTGTTCATGTGATCCCCAGTGCTGTGCAGTCTGACATCAGTTGGGCAGGCAGGCTAGAAGCCCTTGGTCAGGAGCTGAAGCTGAAGGTAATGGCAACATCCTTAGGAGAAATTTCTTCTTCCTGGGGGAAATCTCAATTTTGTTCTTAGGCCTTCCAACTGATTGGATGAGGCCCTCTCACACTGATGATGATCTACTTTACTCAAAGTCAAGGTCAACTGCTTGTAGCTGTTCACCTCATCTACAAAATGTCTTCACACCTAGATTAGTGTTGGTTGAATAACTGGGTACGGTAGCCCAGCCAAGTTGACAAAACCAACCCCCACACCAGGAGGTTCCTTCCGACTTGAAATTCCGATGATCATTACTTGAGAAAACCATTTTCCTTTAAGATGTAGTTTTTCAAAGAAAGAAGGAATTACTAAAAGGTAAGGTGCATTTCCGAAGTTATTTTATAAACAAGGTTTTGTAATTTTCTTCTAATTGCTTTGCAAATCGAAGTCAATCACAGTTCTAAGTGAGGTCCATAACTTTAAAACATTAATCAAAAGTACTGAGTGTGTCAGTGGACTAGAAATGAGATCCTCAAATTGTTTGATTTCCCCTTATTTTGTTTCAAACTGAAAATATCTGGGACCCGTGGGAGAAATTTCATACAGCAACAAAGTAGATATTCTGATTTTGTAAAGTGGAGCCGGCTTACTTTTTCTTTTTATTATATGGCACTACCAAGGACCTAAACATTTGGGGGGGATTATCGACAGATAGAAACAGATGGGAATTGACTTTATGAAGATCAAAACCAAAAACAAGTATGACTCTTGGTAAATTCAGGTGAAAACTACTGAAGAACACTATGGTTTCTTCATTTTCTCAAAGTTGTGAGAAAGAAGTGGCACAAACCATAATGCTTTTTTGTTTTTGAATCGGAGTAGCTCATGCTGGAGTGCAGCAGCATACTCATTGCCACCGCAGCCCCGACCTGCTGGGCTCAGGTGATCCTTTGGCCTCAGCCTTCCAAGTAGCTGAAACCACAGGTACATGCCACCATGCCCGACTAATTTTTTTATTTTGTTGTAGAGATGAGGTCTTACCAAGTTGCCCAGGCTGGTCTTGAACTTCTGGGCTCAGGCAATCCTCTCGCCTCCACCTCCCAAAGTGCTGGGATGACAGGCATAAGCCACTGTGCTAGGCACAAACCAAGATTCTTGAGTAATAAAATTATTTATTCGAGTACTGAATAATGCAAACGTTAACATGCTAAAGAAACATTCATTTAAAAGAAGACTAGAAAGAAGAGAAAGGACAACTTAGTACGTAAGGGCAAACAGAAAGTCCAAAATTAGATAGTATAGCTAAATCTAACTATATTGCTACATTAAACATAGTAGACTAAATTCTCCAATTAGTTTCTCCAATTAAAATATGAAATAGAAAAAAATTCAGTTATACTATGCTAGCAAAGGATTTCCAAGATATAAGAGTGCTAAATGGTTTTTAAGTTTTTTTCCCCAGGTTATATTTTAATAGCTTTATTGAGCTATAATTCACACACCACATAATTTGCCCATTTAACATGTGCAATTCAATGGTTTTAGTATATTCATGGATACTGCAACCATCATCAGTTTTATTTTATTTTTAATTTTAATTTTAATTTTTTTATTTTTGAGTTGGAGTCTCACTCTGTTGTCCAGACGGGAGTGCAATGGCACGATCCCAGCCACTGCAACCTCGACCTGCTGGGCTCCGGCGATCCTTCTGCCTCAGCCTTCCAAGTAGCTGGAACTACAGGTGCGCGCTACCACGCCCGACTAGTTTTTGATTTATTGTAGAGATAAGGTCTCACCAAGTTGGCCGGGCGGGTCTCGAACCCATGGGCTCAGGCAATCCACTCACCTTGGCCTCCCAAAGTGCTGGGATTGCAGGCTGGGCCACCGAGCCCGGCCGATGCTTAATGAATTCTTAATACAAGAGGGGATTTTTAAAAGACATGTTGGGAGGCTGAAGCGGGAGGATCTCTTGAGCCCAAACATTTGAGGCCACAGTGAGCTACGTTCGTGCCACTGCGCTCCACCCTGGGTGGCAGAGCAAGACTCTCTCTTTAAAAAATAAAAAACAAATAGCTAAAAACACTTGTTATTTTCAACATAGGAATAAATTTGAAGCGGATTTGGATAAGCTCTCATTAATTCTTCTGTTATTGTACGCAAACTTTATCACAGGTTGTTCAGACCTGACACAGCTACTCAGAGATCAGACGACTAAAAACCTAAAAAGAGGTTGTACTGCTTTAAGTAAAGACGGTTCTTCAGCCCTCAGGTAGAGCCATTTCCTCCTTGTGATAAAGCTCAACTGGAATGCTCCTTAATCATTACCACTGGGCAGGAGGGGCGCATGCATGCCAGTATGGTAAGTGACCGCCTGCTTGTACACAGATGACAGCGTTGATTTGGTGTGTAGTGAACTTGACTAATCATATTTGGCCCTTTCCCCCCCAGCAAACAATTCTCAATACATTTTTAAGACAAGAGAAGAAAGCTGTAAAGAGACAGTTGTTTCTTTCACTATCCAAGGATATAAGTTGAAAGCAAGTGTGGAGGGGTTCTAATCTACTCATCCGCAGTTTTGCTTCTTTTAGGTAAAGCTCAGTTGATTTGCAGTATTTCACTGCCTTGAGGAGCTGAAGAAGAATTGAAGAACCTCTGCTACCTTTAGTTTTCCTCATAGTTTCAGGCCCGATGTACTGATTTTTCTATAGATATTAATTGCTTCGCTTTTGATTACACGTTAGAGTTTCTGGTGACTTCCGACTCAGCTAACCATTGCTAACCTCAAGAATGCCTGGCAGGGTCAAGGGCACAGACATCTCCTTTGTCTTCTCCTGAGTTTAGTTCTTTGAGTACAATAATGAATAGAATTACTTCCAGTAATGTAGTAATGGGACTACATTTTAAAATCGACTTCCCTTTTATTGCCTCTTGTGCCATTTAGTAATTTTCAGGATCTTAGAATTTTTAATTCTTAAATAGAAACAACCTTTCCAACTGCATTTTCGTCTTTGATTTTGTCCCCTCATTGGACTCTCTGTCCAGCATTTTAAGGATGTTTAAAATGTTTTGCTTCCAAACATTATGACTTTCAACATGAGGGATACTTGTGGTAGTGGAATGTTCTGCGTCTTGACTGTATCAATGTTAGCAATTCAGGTTTGTGATTTTGTATTATAATCTTGTAAGATATTTCTCTTGGGCAAAATAGGTAAGGGATACACGGATGTTCATGTGCTATTTCTTACAACTGCATGTGGAATCTACCATTAAAAGTGTAATTAAAAAGTTGTACCTTTCTAGTAATGCAAATAATCTCTACAGCAGCATTTAACAATCTGCCATGACTTAGTGTTGCCAGTCAGTGGGAGTTTTACAATCTTATACTATTTTAAAGTGTGACTAATATTTTAATAGAGAATTTGGAAAGGAGAGAGTGTTTAAAAGAGGAATAAGGTGACGATAGTCTTTTATATCTTGGACACAGTTGGGTTATAAACTCAGCTTCTTCTAAAACCAAGACGGGCTGGGTGTGGTGGCTTATGCCTGTAATCCCAAGCACTTTGAGAGGCTGAGGCAGGAGGATTGCTTGAGCCCAGGAGTGGTGGCATGTGCCTGTAATCACAACTACTTGAGAGGCTGAGGTAGAAGGATCACCTGAGCCCAGGAGGTTGAGGCTGCAGTGAGCTGTGATCGTGCCACTGCACTCCAGCCTGGGTGACAGAATGAGACTCTGACTCTAAATAAATAAATAATAAACAAACAAATAAATAAGTAAATATTAAACCAAGAAGGATGCTTGTTGGACCAAGTTATTCCATGTGGAGTTAGAAAAAGAATAGCATCATGTTGATGTCTGAACCACTTGGGGAGCACACCACATGAAGAGGAGTACTTTTTTAAAAATGTGAGCTATTATTTTTACTGCTAATGTTGTGAGCAAATGCCATATGAACATGTCAATTTTACTCATGACTAGAATATGAAATTGGTCCAGGAAGAGAGTGGGAAACCTCTACACGTGTACTTTGCAAAGTAAAAGGTTTTCATGATGCAGAAGCAATTTCCTTCTCCTTTTAAAACGTTTTAACTTACATTTTGAGAACTAAGTTTTGATCTGTTCAAAGTCACCTATGTATTTACAGCAATTTAAGTTCGACAGAAGGGGAGAGGAGTAAAGCTGTGCTTTGCAGATAAGGGTATTCGAATACTCTTGTTTATAACGGAATGTGCTGTTTTGAGAGGTGAAATATTAGTTGGTCCTGAGAGAAGTGCTTTCCAAGTTAAGTTTGAAGCCTTTGTTTTGAGAGACAGACAATTGCACAGAGAAGAATCAAGAGACATTCTACCGAAGTAGTGAAACTGAATTTCTCAGAAGCAAAGAGGGCCGTGTTATGCCTCATGAATCGCAGAGACAAAGTACAAGGGTTGGTGGTGCTGAACGGGAACAGAGTCCAAGTCAGATTGCAGGGGTGTGGCTGGCCAGACTGCTCCCTCCCTCCCTCCCTAGTGGTCTGCATAGACCACAAGACAATGATTGACAAGAAGTCAGAGGTCTTTCTCCGGTTAATTCTCAGGCTTTGGGGCCATGATGACATGACAAGGGCAGGGTTACCCCTCAGCTTATCTGGTGGGACAGCTCAAAGAGCTCTGACGATGCAAAAGACAAGAGGTCTCACTCTGTAAGACCCTCTGTGTAGACTTGTTCCTAGCACCACCGACAATCAAACTGCACCAGTATTAAAACCAGTGGTTGCCATCACTAGATTATAGGACTTACGTTTTCCTTTCCCTCTCTTAAAGGAGTAGATCATTGTGTCTTTAAAACTTACCAGAAGAGTTGTTTGCCTTTAAAAAAAAGTGAAGCCGGGCTCGGTGGCTCAGCCTGTCATCCTGCGCCTTTGGGAGGGTGAGGTGAGAGGACTGCCTGAGCCCGCGGGTTCGAGACCCGCCTGGGCAGCGAGACTTCATCTCTACAATAATCAAAAAAATTAGCCGGGTGTGGTGGCGCATGCCTGTAATTCCGGCTACTGGGAAGGCGGAGGCGGAAGGCTCGCCGGAGCCCAGCAGGTCGAGGCTGCGGTGGCCGGGAGCGGCCGCGGCACTCCAGTCTGGGCGACCGAGCGAGACTCCCACTCAAAAAAAAAATTAATGATTATGAGGAGTAGGATGGTGGACTGATGATGAAGGAACATATAAACTCAAAAACACAAAATGCTCACATAAAAAGTAAACAAGAAATAATAACAACTATACATCTGATGCTTAAATGTTCCAAGCATTTCCATCTCATAAATCTTTTTTTTTTTTTTTTTGATCATCTAAATTCATATATGCTATTGCCTCAATAACATCCTTGTGGCTCGCCTGCATCCACCTTTGTATTTTGAGCCCACGGCTTCGAGACGGCACTTGGTGAGACTCTCTACTATCAAAAGTTAGCCGTGGAAGGCTGGAGTGCAGTGACTGCTCCCGGCCACCACAGCCTCGACCAGCTGGGCTCCGGCGATCCTTCTCCCTCAGCCTTCCAAGTAGCCGGAATTACAGGAGCGCGCTACCACGCCCGGCTGATTTTTGATCTATTGTAGAGATGAGGTCTCGCCAAGTTGCCCAGGCAGGTCTCGAACTCGCGGGCTCAGGCAATCCACTCACCTCAGCCTCCCAAGGCGCGGGATTACAGGCTGAGCCACCGAGCCCGGCTACATCTTTGCATTTTAGAGTCTTTCTTTCTTTGGTAAATTCATTCGTGTATGTCATTTACCTGTTTATCTAGTGGATGTCTCAAGTATTTTTAAAAAGTTATGTGTATAAAATTTGAATCATACAAAATCAATTTTTATACATAAATTTGTTTGTTATGATATAGAAGTTTTACATTTTGGGGTTGTTAAATCTACAGCATTTTTTTCTTGTTAAATTTTCCACTGGTCTTAAGTTTGGAATAGCTACACTTATTCGGTGTGACTATGACTAGTAGATGTAATATCTCAAGGCATGAAAAATGACATCATGAATTTAATGAATTTTAATATCCGACAAACCTGAATATTGACATTAGTTTGATTTATTTCCTATAACTAGCTAATTTTTTTCTAAGTCAACTTGATACACACATATATGTTTGTATATATCATCTATATTAAGAGTGAAGTTAAATCAGTTGTATTTTGTCTTGAGTTATTCTTATTCAGTACAAGTACACTGTAGGTGCTTAATTTATGTTGCTGAAATAAACTTTTTAATGGAATGTAAATCCTTGGTTTAATTGTCCTGAAGCTTAGCTGTACTCTGGTTTTTGGTTTCCATGAAACACATTTGGTTATCCTTATACCAAATTTCTGTGACCTTCAGCTAGCTGGTTTCTGTCATTCATAACCAGAAGTGCCAAGTAACACAGCCCTTGTCAAAACACTCAGTTCCAACTCGCTGTGGCTTATTTCAGAGAGAGTGCCTTTCCATCCATGTGGGTCAAGCTGGCACCCAGATTGGGGATGCCTGCTGGGAACTCTATTGCCTGGAACATGGAATCCAGCCAGACGGCGTCATTCTTGACCATAAACAGGATCAACTGGAAAATGGTAAAATGGAGCATCCGAGTGCATCTTTCGATAGCTTCTTCTGTGAGACGAGAGCTGGGAAGCATGTGCCCAGAGCACTCTTCATGGACTTGGAGCCGACGGTTATAGGTAATATGAATGTTACATTCTAGTGTGCTTGGCCAGGTCCACACTCAAAACGAACACATAAAGTAGGTGGGATATTATCAGATTACACTAATCCATCTGAACAAGATCACACAGACCGTTTCCAAATTTAGAGACTTACTCAATGGCCATTTAGGGTGTTAGTATGACAAACATATCCTAAGGGAATACTAGGTTAGCTTTCTTTTCCTGGGTGATGAGACAAACTAATACCTTGTTAATTGATCTACATACATATTACAACAGAACACCAAGTATTTTCCTGGGCTTGAGAGCCATTTCCTGCAAACGACTGTCAAAGTATCTGAAAATGTGTTATGATCTGCCTCTAAAGAGTAGGATATTTGAAAATGATCCTTAAAAAAGCAAGGAGCAAAATAAAATATTCCAGTTAGCCAATACAATTTTGTAATTATTAACGGCAGCCTTTGTTGTATGACACAAAAACTCTTGAAATGGAGCTGGAAAGAAATTGGAGAGAGAAGAAGGTTTTACTAACTTAAGAGAAAAACTAGAGAGGAAGGCAGATTTGGGTCTGATACTGCGTATCAGTTATTTATTGCCGTGTAATAGACTTTCCCCAAACTTGGTGGTTTAGGGCAATAATGATCACTGTTTTGTCATGGATCAGCAATTTGGGTGAGACTCTGAGGGGACAGCCCCTCTCTGCTCTGTGTGGCACCAGCTAGGAAGGCTCAAGGGAAAGCTGGGACTTCCGTTCTGAAAGGAGCTCACTTGTGTGGCTGGCCTGTTGGTGCTGGCTATCGGCCGGGACTTAGACCAGGGCTGTGGGTGGGGCGTTGGTCCTGTCTGACCTAGGTCTCTCTGTGGGCTGCTTCGGCTTCCTCATAGCATGGCTGCCGGG
This sequence comes from Cephalopachus bancanus, assembly GCA_027257055.1. Classification (NCBI taxonomy): domain Eukaryota; kingdom Metazoa; phylum Chordata; class Mammalia; order Primates; family Tarsiidae; genus Cephalopachus; species Cephalopachus bancanus. The sequence continues at coordinate 3,000,006 of JAPVLO010000043.1, forward strand.
TTCCAAGAACAAGCATCTCATAAGAACAAGAGGGAAGTCCATGGCATTTTTATAACCTAGCCTTGAAGTCACATAGTGTCATTTTAGCTGTTCTCAATGGGTTGAAGCAGTTACAAGGATCCACTCAGAGAGGGGATATAGTCTGACTCCACCCCATGATGCCGAAATAACGGGATTCTAGAAGCACATGTGAGATGGGAATTGTGGGCCATCTTTGGAAAGTACAGTCTGTCTGTACTAGACGGGAGTTGATTTTCTCATCGGAACTGAGGCTGACTAAGTAATAGACCCATTGGGGGAAGAAAAGTGATGTCAACACAAATGAAAAGATAAGGAGTTTTATTAAGAGGGTAAAGTTAAGAATTGTTGGGGCCATGCTACCTACATACAGATTTAGCATTACTCTGCTAAATATTGTAAAGCAGAAACAGGAATTACTGACTACTTCAAGAACAGTTGAGACCAGTATGGAGGCTAAGAGAAATTGTTTCTCATGTGGGCTATAAGTGCTCTAAGAAGATCTGAGTTTCTGGTTAAGGCAAGTGGGAGTTTGCAACTCTGAGCAGTAGCTGGAATCTGGCATCCCAGGAACCTTGGCTGGGTGGAATATGTGTGTCGCCAGTGGACTTTGGTAAATGTAGCTGAATAAGCAATGTGAGAGGCCATTTCTCAGTATTATGGCTGTCACAGCAGATAGTTTAGTTTGTGCCTATCCAAAGACACTAGGAAAATAGCAGATTCATGGTCAAGGATCAGAACTCGAGATAGTCAGAGGAGAGAAAGACGGCAAACGCCTGGAGAAATCCCACAGTCCTCTTGGGCACAGTCTGGAGGGAAGGTGATTTTGAAGGTGTCTTGAGCTGGTTCAGACAAACACACACAAGTAAAAACAGTACTCCAGGATTTAGCTAGAAGGCGTGGATTTTCCTTGTTTCATTCAACAAATAAGAGAGACTCTTATGTTCTAGGCACCGTTCTTGACATTGGAGATACATGTAGTCTCAGTCACCATGGAGCCTACGTTCAAGTACAGCGCAGACCAACAGAAACCAAATTGATAGCATATCTGAGTTCACTGTGGTCAGAATACAGGGTGTGAGCGGGAGAGCAAAGTGGGAGACGAGGCTGGGAAGATGGCCAGGCGCTGGGTTATTCGTGAGGTTAGGGCAAGGTAAGGAAATTGTGATTAGAGAAAGTGATTTGCAAGTTTGAGATTTGAAGGTGGAATAGTCCTGAGTGATGATTCAAGTGGAATGCTGCTGGATGGTGTTAGAGTTATGGAAGCCAAGAAACGGTCAAATAATTCTGTCTCCATCACTGGTGGCTTGGATAAGGAAAATATGGTGTGTAGATTATATGGTATATGCATATATATCATGGAATGCTACGCAGCCAAGTAAAAGAATGAAATAATGTCCTTTACAGTAACATGGATGGAGCTGGAGCACATCACCCTTAGTGAACTAACTCAGAAACAGAAAAACCAACACTGACCTAAATGATCACAAAGATGGAAATAATGGACGCTGGGAAGACTCAAAGGGGGGAGGCGGGGAGGGTGGTTATGGTTCAGAAGTTACCTGTCGGGTACAGTGTTCACACTCTGGCGAATGGGTCTTCTGAAACCCAATCCCCACCAGTGTGCAACACGCCCATGTGACAAACATACACTCATATGACATTATTTTATTATTAAACAATAAAAAAAAATACCACTGAAGTCTCTGAGGATGTTGGTTAAGGACACGGTGTCGGGTACTGAAGTCTCTGAGCAACATGGATAACATGAAGTTAGAATAGATGGTACTGGATTATTTACAAGTGTTGGATGCTCTACTCACTAAACTCTGAGACAGCAAATTTTACTGAATTTATGGACCCAGTGGCCCTCAAGATCCCTGTCGAATGTTGTCATGAAGAAGACGATGGCCATAAATTGCCTCCTAAGACTGATCACAGCCTCACAGCTTTAGATGAGAAGCAAATAGTCCTGCCCAGAATCATATATCCTTTTTTCATAAATATATCTCTTAAATATCCTGATTTGGGGGGTTTTGTGTGTAAACTAGTTAAAAGTTATTTCAACTCAAATTTAATAAATATAATCATTAGGAGGCATGAAAAACTGAGGCTTAGGAATTCATGGTTATACACAGGAGGACGAGGCAAATGAGAAAACAATCTCACTCTTGGAAACATAGTGCATCTATTCACAACAGTGAAAACATGGAGCCAACCCAGGTGCTCATCAGTGGTGGACTGGATAAGGAAAATGTGGCCTATACACACCATGGAATACTACACAGCCATAAAAAAGAAAGAAATCATGTTCTTTACAGCAACATGGACACAACTGGGGGCCGTGATTCTAAGCAAATTAGCACAGAAACAGAAAACCACATGTTCTCATTTATAAAAGTGGGAGTTAAACGCTGGGTACACACAGACACAAGGACGGGAACTATAGAGACGGGGACTCCTAAGGGGAGGAAAAAGGGGGCAGGGGTCCAAAAATGACCTGCTGGGCGCCATGCTCACCATCTGGGTGATGGGCTCCATAGAAGCTGAAACCTAGTCATCATGCAATACACCTGTGAGCAAACCTGCACATGGCACACCTCCCCTTTGACTGTGAGCTTCCGGTACTGGCTCAGCTATCTGGTGCCAAGGCCAATGATGTGAGATGAGGCAAATCTGTGTAAGCGCATGTCATGAAGCCAGTTCTATCGTTATTACCTCTCATTGTTTTTGTATGGGCCACGCGTGGTGCCCTCAGTTCTTATTTAATCCTCATAACAGCTCATTATTAGCATCCTTGCCCGTGAGCTGAAATAATTGACTAAGTAACTTCTCTCCAATTTGGTAAGGAAGGCAAGCCACGAACCCAGGAAACTGATTCTTGAGCACACGCGCTTCTAGCTACTAAGCAGGGTAGTGTCCCGCAGTAGCCAGGGCAACATTCCCAAAGCTCTCACACACTGCTGCTTAATCATCAGGAATGATGCGATTTGAGTCATTCTAAGATAGGGGAGCGGGGCATGCTGCCCAGGGTTTTAGAAGGCAATGAAGCCAGGCAACGCTTGTTCTTGGTTGTCTTTAGTCCTGCCGGCATCTTGACACCGGTTCCCCAGCTTCGTGTGTTTATGCTCACTGCATTTAAGTCGTGTGGGCATCTGGGTGTGCCATGCCTTCTTGGTTAAAAAACCTCTTTTAAAGCACATCAGTAATGATTTGGATTGGTATGCCTTTCTGTGCGCTTTTCCGGCACACGGTTGGCTATTTGTGGATAACAATACTTGTCTCAAAAATGCGAAATAGCCATAGGGCGTGTAGTGGGGTTGAAGAGTGTCCCCCAAATTCGTATCCATCTGGAACCCCAGAATATGGCCTTATTTGAAAAAAATCAGGGCAAAGGAATTCTCTAGAAGGGTGGTGTCCTTTATGTTCTCTATAGAAGTGTGTCTATGAAAGAGACTTTTTATTTCCCATTCAGCCATGGATTTTTCTCTAATTTCAGACATTCCAGATTGGTCGTATAGTCATTTCAAAACTAAGGGAATGTGAGCTGTAGGTTGAAACACTGTTTTAAACCTGCAATACACTTCTAATCGTTTACAAATAAATGTAATGTCAAGGAGGAACCAATACTTGCTGATAACAGAAATAATGTGGCATAACTTGTGCAAAACACCCTTTACTTTAAATAACCTGGCTTTACAGGAGACTAACATTTGTTCAGATTAGGCAGAAAAAAAATCACGTTTTGGAAAAAGTGAATAAGAGAGTGTGAAAATACCCATTGCAAGAGGACCGGCATGGTAACACAAAGTAAAAAAAAAACACAAAAAACTAGATTCTTTTTGGATGTAGTTAAGATTAGGTCATCCTGGAATAGGGTGGGCCCTAAATGCCAAAAAATTACCTCCTTCTAAGAAGAGATAGTTGGGCATGATGGCTCATGCCTGTCATCCCAGCACTTTGGGAGGCCCAAGAGGGAGGATCGCTTGAGCCCAGGAGACCAGTCTGGGCAACAGAGCAAGACCTCGTCTCTACCCTCCCCCTGCCACCAAGAAAAAAGAGTGAGTGAGAAAGCACCCGGACACCACAGCACCACACATAAAAAGGCTTGTATGCCAGAAGCAGAGACGGGAGTGGGGCAGCTACACGCCAAGGCGCACCAGGGACCGTTCGTCGTCCCCAGACGCTAGGAGAGAGGTATGGAGCAGATTCTCCCAGCACCTCCAGAAGGAACCAGTCCTCCCAACACATACGTTTCCGATTTCTGGTTCTCCGCACCATTAAGAAATACATTTCTGTTGTTTTCAGCCACCAGTGTGTTGTCACTGGTGACAGCAGCCCTGGGAGACTAATACAGAGTGTAGATAGGAAAACATCCTTTCGATTTGTATGGAAGGAATCCCACCTTTTCCCAGACGAAGGAAGGCCAATTCAGCAACGTAGACTTCCGTTCCTCGCCCAAACACTGGGGGAAGCACAGGCCCAGATGCAGGGCCCTGGGAGGCCTGGCAGAGGGTTGACTGATGAACTGGCCCAAGCGCACTGACCCCCTGTCGCCCTGTGCAGATGGGATCCGGACCGGGAAGCACCGCTCACTCTTCCACCCCGAGCAGCTCCTTAGTGGGAAGGAGGATGCCGCCAACAACTATGCGCGAGGTCGTTACTCCGTGGGGTCAGAGGTCATCGACCTTGTGCTGGAGAGGACTCGAAAGCTGGCAAGTGGCCCCTCTTCTCTGGGCGGGGCGGGCCTGGGCGTGTGGGGTCCTGCGGCAGGACTCCCTGGCATTACCTGTCTGGCACAACCCTCTGGCCCTGGATGTCGCCCAGGTGCTCTGAGCCGGGGAAGTGTTCTCGCATTGGCTCTAGTTCCATAGGAAGGAGGACAGAAACCTCCACACTTACTGGGGAATCCCCGGTTACCCTGCTTCTGCTAGCACAGGGTTTACCTTGTTACCAGGATCTTCCAAAGCAACTCTGAAACCTGTCCCTTTCTGAGAGTCACCACGATTTACGAACTTGACAGGAGGCAGGCGCACCCCAGCTGGAGGATAATGACTATTTGCTGACAGTTGATTTTTCTGTAAAGATTGCAGTCTGGAGACCCTTTGTGGAGCAAGGGTTTTGGTGTTTGGCATAATTGCTAGGTAAGGCAACACCTTTTACACCAGCATGCCAGAGGGAACATAGAAGTGCCAGGCACTTCGTCTATGAGGGGGAACCCCCCAAACCTGGGATTTATTTGTAAAAATTGTGTTTTTATTTTTGCATGTTTAGATTTCAGTCACCTTCAAAGTACTCTCCATTTGATGCAATACACCTATCGAGATACTTTTCAACTGCGAAACAGTTTTTGAACTTGTCACTTTTGATGCCTCTTAGTGCTTCTGCTGTCTTTTGTTTTTGTGTTTTCAGCTCCTCCACATCAGCATAACGTTTTCCTTTGGAGACTTTTTTCATCCAGGGAAACCAAAAAAAGTTGCCTGGGGTGAGAGCAGGTGAATAGGGAGGGCGGGACACAGAGGTCATGCCGGTTTTGGTCAAAAACTGCTCGACGCTCAGCGTGGTGTGGGCAGGTGTGTTCGTAAATCACCCATCATCAAATGGGCAAATGCGTTGAAAAAATCTTCAAAAACAAAACCAAAACCAAAAACATTCACTGAAGCCGAAGGCAGCCTCTCACAACAACACTACATGGATGGTACATGGATGCTATCGGCTCCTAGAACATTACCTAGCAGGGGAAGCCCACACTACCAGGGGCCCACCCTCCAAAAGATGACTCTGGTGTTTTGGGGGGGGTCCCCCTGCTATGGTGGGAAGGTTATTTAGCGTCCATGTTTTGATTGTCACTTTCTTTTCTTTACTATTATTATTATTATTATTTTTTTTTGAGTTGGAGTCTCACTGTTGCCCAGACTGGAGTGCAGTGGCCGCTCCCGGCGACCTGCTGGGCTCCGGCGATCCTTCCGCCTCAGCCTTCCGAGTGGCTGGAATTACAGACATGCGCGACCACGCCGGCTGATTTTTTGATTTATTGTAGAGATGAGGTCTCGCTGCCCAGGAGGGTCTCGAACCTGCGGGCTCAGGCCATCCACTCACCTAGCCTCCCAAAGGCGCGGGATTACAGGCTGAGCCACCGAGCCCGGCTTTTCTTTATTATTGATTAAGGCCTCTCTTGAGATCACATACAAATGAATTCATGACGGGCAGTGAAAGACAGTTGAATATTTATACCCTGCTTATAGTAAAACTCCAAAGAGCTCCCCTACTCCTACCCCTCGAGTGCAATTCAAAGTAGCTGCGTTCGCTGTGGAGTTCACGGTGAACCCGGCCCTTCTGAAAGGTTTTGTCTTGTTTGGGAACTTGTATCCTACCACTGCCATCCGGCTCACTACCTCTGGTGTTTCTGGCTGAGTTCTCACATCCCGTCTACTCTTCTCAGGCAGAACAGTGCAGCGGACTTCAGGGATTTTTGGTTTTCCGAAGCTTTGGAGGGGGCACTGGCTCGGGGTTCACGTCGCTCCTGCTGGAGCGGCTCTCGGCAGAGTACAGCAGGAAGACTAAGCTGGAGTTCTCCGTCTACCCGGCCCCCAGGATCTCCTCTGCTGTGGTGGAGCCTTACAACGCCGTCCTCACCACCCATTCCACCCTGGAGCACTCGGACTGCACCTTCATGGTGGACAACGAGGCCGTCTATGACATCTGCCATCAGAGACTCGGCCTGGAGCGCCCCTCCTATGCCAGCCTCAACAGACTGACCGTGCAGGCGGTGTCTTCCATGACCGCCTCCCTCCGGTTCCAAGGGCCCTTGAATGTGGACCTGATTGAATTCCAGACCAACCTGGTCCCTTATCCGAGAGTGCATTTCCCCATGACAGCCTTCGCCCCGGTTATCTCTGCGGACATGGCTTACCACGAGCAGTTCTCCGTCGCAGACATCACCGCGGCTTGCTTTGGGTCCTCCCACCAGCTGGTCAAGTGTGATCCTCGACTTGGCTGGTACATGGCCTGCTGTCTGCTCTACAGGGGGGACGTGGTTCCTAAGGAAGTGAATGCGGCCATCGCAGCCACCAAGTCCAGGAACTCGGTTCGGTTTGTAGACTGGTGTCCCACGGGCTTCAAGGTGGGCATCAACAGTCAGCCACCTGCGGTGGTGCCAGGAGGGGACCTGGCCAGAGTCCAGAGGGCGGTCTGCATGCTGAGCAACACCACGGCCGTCGTGGCGGCCTGGGCCCGCCTGGACCACAAGTTCGACCTCATGTACGCCAAGAGGGCGTTTCTGCACTGGTACCTCAGAGAAGGCATGGAAGAAGGGGAGTTCTTGGATGCCAGGGAAGACCTGGCAGCCCTGGAGAGGGATTATGAGGAGGTGGCACAAGGTTTCTGATGCAAGTATGGCTATTGGAAATGAATGTTGAGTTCAATGTCATGCTTTCTTCTCAAGCCTTGTATGGTCAGTGGGTAGAGTTTCCCCGATTCGAAGAAAAACAAAACCAAACCAAGCAAGACCCTAAATTCCACACTAGAAGAAATGGGTCGGGATTAACAATGGGCACACAGTTTGTGGCCTACCACACGCGAGTCAGCTCTGTGATCGGGGAGCCTTTGGGGTCTGAGGTCTTTGAACTGCTGGGCCACTTCTACGAGGGGTTTTGATTTTCACAATGAAAACCTGGACTTATTCTTGGATTTTTTTTTTTAAACTAAGAGGTTATAAAACCCTAAAACTTATGCTTTTCCTGTTCTGTTTCTGAGGTAGAAAACAGCACATCTCGATTATGAATCTCATTTCCCCCATGTCTACATATTTACATTGATTAAATCATAACTATTTTCAGTTTGATTCTGATTCTTTTCTTTCTCTAAATGTGTGCCCAAAGGGCTCAGTTCGCTTTTTATACACACGAACTTGGGCTCTTCTAAAACTTGAACTTTGGTGTCCTGCAGGTCAGAGGTGAAAGCCGTCTCTTCAGCTGCTCTGTCTACCTGGAGGAGGTGTTCTCAAATTGTGGCCAGCGGAACCCTATGACAGAGCCCCTTCCGAGGCTTCGTAAAAGTGCAGATTCTTGAGCTCCCCTAGGGACTTCCTGAGAGCCCTGAGAACTTAAGAGATGTGACCTGAGGATCTGACACTTAAAAAAACACTGAATGGAATTAATTCTGGGTACTGAATAGTTCCATTTGAGACAATATTTGCTATGGACAAAACCGCCAAAAATGCCTTAGAACCACTAGCGAGATTTTTTAAAAACCACAGTGTTTAGTCTCGCTACTGCCTAGAATTGAGGCGAACTCGATGCTGCAAAGGAACAGTGCTGGGCTTGCGTGTGGCTCTTGAACAGATGATGGGTGACCCTCAGGAGCCTCGCCTACCTGTGCTGTCTTACCTGTTAGCCTCAGCCTTCCAGCTATACTCGTGCTTGGCCTCCATAGGACTTGTACTTGCGGCCCAGGTAGAAATCAGAAGGTAGTAGGTGCTCAAGCCCTGGCTGGAGGCAGGAAGTTGCCTGTTGTTGTGAGGTCCCCAAACTAAAATGCTACTGCCTTCTTGCTTGTGCCACCTAGACCCCAGATCGAACCCTCTGGTTTTTTTTTTTTTTTTTTTTGGTAAAATGGCCTTTATTTTCTAGTGCTAGTATTTTCTATTCTACAGGTTCACAGCAATATTGAGTGGCAAGTGTGATCCTCTATCTTAAGAACTCTCTGGGAGATTCTTTGATATGCTAAAGTCTGAGATGTGGTTTTCAAGAGTGCTGCTCAAACGGTGTACCATTTTGCCTGTTTTCAGCAGAAACCGTTGTTGCTATGGAGGCCAGTGGCCACCATTGGGTGGAAATGATGCTGAGATACGTTTCAATGCCTGTGAAGAGCTGATTTTCCAGTACAGTCAACTCTCACTAATTTTTTTCTCAGTCCTCAAGCCTCTAATCTGGCTAGGTCCCCTTTGGGTTCTACTTCCAAACCCCTCTGCCAAGGGTGTGGTGTCTGCTAACATTAGCACAACCTCATAGCAGAGTTCTGTTTGGAACCTATGGCCTGTTAATTTTGAGATGTTCTAGGACTTATGGTAGAGCAGCAGGGAAAGGAATATGACTCCAGTTCTCATGTCTCCAACTTGCTGTGATCACACATTGGGGGGAAGTTAACACAAATATTCTGCGCAAACAGAAGGAGTGATTTGGTGAAACTCAGTGTCTCTCTCTTTTTTTTTTTTTTTTTTTTGAGTTGGAGTCTCACTCTGTCGCCCAGACTGGAGTGCAGTGGCCGCTTCCGGCCACCGCAGCCTCGACCTGCTGGGCTCCGGCGATCCTTCTACCTCAGCCTTCCGAGTGGCCGGAATTACAGGCATGCGCTATCACGCCCGGCTGACTTTTTGATTTATTGTAGAGATGAGGTCTCGCTGCCCAGGCGGGTCTCGAACCTGCAGGCTCAGGCAATCTACTCACCTCAGCCTCCCAAAGGCGCGGGGTTACAGGCTGAGCCACCGAGCCCGGCTTCAGTGTCTCTCTTCATTATATCTAACCTAGACCAACAGTGTCTACATCTGACTTTTTATTTAAGTGTGGAAGAAAACCTTCTTCAATGGAAAGAGCCTGGGCTGGGGTCACATTACCAGGGGAATCCATTTTCCAATCAACCTGTGTTTTAATGCTTGCCTCTTAAAATCACACTTGTCTTATTCAGTAGGAAATAAGCTATTGGGTAACCTGAATAATGTGAACATTTTACATACTTGTGAGTTTTAGGATTAGGCCTCCTAAAGAGTGGTCATCAAGACTCAAATACTTTCCTTGAGATCTTTTTTTTTTAAACCAAGTTTATTACTGTAAAATGGTAATGAAGAGCATGGAAGGAATATTTAACTGGATATTAGGGAAGATAGGCCCACATCATGGCACTGTTGCAGTCATGTGACCTTGACAAGATACATAACTTCTCCATATTGTAAAATGTTCCCCTTGGTTATTTAAGTACTCTTTAAATAATTCAAAGGTTATTTCGAAGGCCTTTTTCAGTTCCAAGATTCTGCGAGTCTAAGAACTGGTTAACTTGTGATATCATGTGCCTCTCTCTACATGCCCTACGTGTGTATTGCATTTATCAAGTAGTTTTCTTTATTATTTATGTTTTTTCCTCTGCTTGTTAAACATTATTGTACAATATTCTTTCAGTGCAGACCCTAGAGACCACAACATTCTAACGGTACTAATGAGCATCTCATGTGCATTAATACATTTGCCACTTCAGGAAATGAAAAGACCATAGAGCACTTCAACTTCATTTACCCTCCTTCTGTCTTTTGTGCTTTGTTATCTTGTGTATTTTAATGCCATGTATATACATATATTTATTGAGTGGGAGTCTCACTCTGTCACCCAGGCTGGAGTGCAGTGGCATACTCACAGCCACCGCAGCCTCGACCTGCTACGCTCAGGCGATCCCCACCTCAGCCTTCCAAGTAGCTGGAACCACAGACATGTGCCACCACGCCCTGCTAATTTTTTGATTTATTGTAGAGATGAAGTCTTACCAAGTTGCCCAGGCTGGTCTTGAACCCATGGGCTCAGGCAATCCTCTCGCCTCTGCCTCCCAAAGTGCCGGGATTATAGGTGTGAGCCACTGCACCCAGCCTGCCGTGTATATATTAACCTAAACGGGCTGATTATTATTTTAAATAGTGAATGTTTGCTCTTTCGGTGTGGATCTGCTGGCAGAACATTCTTAGTTTTTATTTTTCTCGAAACGTCTTTGTATTACCTTCATCTTTGAAGGTATTTTTTCTTGGTAAAGAATTCTAGGTCGGCCAGGCTCAGTGGCTCACGCCTGTCATCCCAGCACTTTGGGAGGCAGAGGTGAGAGGATTGCCTGAGCCCAGGGGTTCGAAGCCAGCTTGGGCAACTTGGAGAGACTTCATCTCTACCATCAATCAAAAAATTAACTGGGCATGGTGGTGCATGCCTATGGTTCCAGATACTTGGGAGGCTGAGGTGGAAGGATCACCTGAGCCCAGCAGGCCAAGGCTGTACTTCCTAATTTTTGCATTAGTGAGTGGAGAACCAAGGGGATTTGGAAAGAATTAGATTTGTAAAGTAAGATATGGCAGAGTCCATGCTTTATAGTGGCAGTTAACGAGAGGGAATGGCGCTGTGTTCCAGCCCAAGTTTCATCACCAAAACTGTGGACTTTGTCCAACTCACTTAATGTACTTTGGCTACACATTTAACATTGGGGTTAAGAAGGAATGATAGGCCAGGCATGGTGGCTCAAGCCTGTAATCCCGGCATTTTGGGAGGCCGAGGTAAGGGAATTGCCTGGGCCTATAGTTTTGAGAATAGCCTGGGTAATTTGGCGAGACCTCGACTCTACAATAAATAAAAAATGAGCTGGGTGTGGTGGTGTGCACCTGTAGTTCTGGCTACTTAGAAGGCTGAGGCAGAAGGATCGCTAGAGCCCAGAGGGTCAATGCTGGGGTGGCCGTGAGTGTGCCGCTGCACTCCAGCCAGGGCGACGGAGTGAGACTCCAACTCAAAAAAAAAGAAAATGAGACTGGGCACGGTGACTCATGCCTATAATCTTAGCACTTTGAGAGGCCGAGGTGAGAGGATTGCCTGAACCCACAGGTTTGAGACCCACCTGGGCAATTTGGCAAGACCTCATCTCTACAATAAATCAAAAATTAGCCAGGCATGGTAGCGTGCGCCTGTAGTTCTGGCTACTTGGAAGGCTGAGGCGGAAGGATCGCCGGAGCCCAGAGGGTCAATGCTGGGGTGACTGTGAGCGTGCCACTGCACTCCAGCCTGGGCGACGGAGTGGGACTCCAACTCAAAAAAAAAAGAAGGGAAGATATTTCCCTTCTCTTCCTCAAAGAGGCAGGGGGTCGCATGAGCCAGTGTTTGGTATTGCTTTGAGTACTATCAGTGTCCATTAAATGTGAATTGAGGCAGGAACTGCCTTGTTTATGTATTTGTAGTGCCAGGCGTATCAGAGGTGCTCAAATATTTATTAAATTGGAAAGCACCTGGAAACGACCTTCCTTCTGACCTTACTGAAATCACATCTGTCTGACTTTAACTTCTTAAATTTCTCTTCTCTCTCTCCTTTAAAGCTATTTTGAAACTTCACAGGCCCTTTATTGTCCCAGAGGAAAAATATCTTCCCAAAACTACTGGTTCTTTCTGCGCCTTCTCCTCTGACACCTGTTTTCTAGGAGACCATGTTCCTTCAGTCTCTCTTGTACCTTTCATCTCCCTTTCTTCACTGAGTTATTTTCTGTTCCCCAGTTATATGTCCATGTTCCTGTATTCCAAACATTAACATCTTTTCCCCCTGCATTGTGCTATCCTATAACGTGCTGCTCTATTCTTCCACTATTACACTTTCCAAAGGAATTTTTGTGGGATGCCTTCACCTCCTCTTCCACTCATCCCCAGCCTCCTCAATCTGGTGTTTTTCCCACCATTCTACTAAAACTGCTGTCTTGAAGATCACCCATCATGCCTTATTTATCAAATCAGTGACTTCCTCAGGCTTCAGGTTTCTTGGCCTTAAGCATTTGGAAGTTCTCGTGAGACCTTTCCTTTGGCTCCTGGGTCACTAGTTGGTGCTCTTCCGACACAGCCTCACCGTTTTCCTCGCACGGAGGTATCCTGGGTTCTCTCCCTTGCCCTTATTTATGTTATTTGCAACCACATTATCACTATGTGGGTGACTATGACCACTGTCTTTCTTTTCTTTATCGCTTGAGTTGTTTCTCTTGAATCATATATGGGAATTTCCACCCTACTTGTTGAACCTGTGCTCCCAGGGGCTTTGGCTACACTTAAGTCTAACTTCTTCCTAGAAAAACTTATCATTTTTTTAAAAAAAGAAATCTGTTCTTCCTCCACTGTGTAAGACATCGTCCTTCCACTTAGGCGAGTTCTGAACAATACTGTCATTTTTTACTGCTCCCCTGTTTCTTGCTGTCTGTGTAGAGTTGGAGCAAATTTAGCCTAAAGCTGCATCCTTACATATTTTTAAATCTACCCTGAAGGTTTCCCCATACGTAGTGAACTGTAACTTAACAGACCGTAACCTGCTCTTGTACCAATCACAGTTTCAGCCAACCCCAGGGGACTCACGGTTCAAACCATATAGACACGAGGCAGAGGCTGAGCTGTAACCAGTCCAGCTGTTCCATACCGCACTGCTGTTTTCTGCACCTCACTTTCCTCCTTCTGTCCATAAATATTATCCTACCATGTGGCAGCCCGAGAGTCACTCTGAACCTGTTCTGGTTCTGGGGGCTGCTGAGTCATGAATCATTCTTTGTCCAATTCAACTCTGTTAAATTTAATTTGTCTAAAGTTTTTTATTTTTTTTGAGAAAGTGGGATTTATTGAGAAAACAGAAAAGTTCCTGCATTGGGAGGGGACCCAAGGGGGCTGCCCTTGCCTAAAGTTTTTTTTTTTTTTTGAGTCGGAGTCTCACTCTGTCGCCCAGACTGGAGTGCAGTGGCTGCTCCCGGCCACCGCAGCCTCGACCCGCTGGGCTCCGGCGATCCTTCCGCCTGAGCCTTCCAAGTAGCCGGAATTACAGTCAAGCGCTACTGCGCCCGGCTGATTTTTTGATTTATTGTAGAGATGAGGTCTCGCTGCCCAGGCGGGTCTCGAACCCGCGGGCTCAGGCCATCCACTCACCTCAGCCTCCCAGAGGCGCGGGATGACAGGCTGAGCCACTGAGCCCGGCTGTCTAAAGTTTTTTAACAGAAGAATTAACTCCCACAACTTCTACTTCTGTGATCGGTCCAGGATTCGGCTCCTCCTCCTTCTTCAAACCCTCTCCTCTCCTGGGCACACTAGCGTCCAAATGCTTTTCCGCCTCATTTGTCTTCCTGACTCAACCCACGACGCCACTCTAGGACTGCACCTTCTGAAGCACAGCTTGGATGATGTTGCCCCTTGCTCAAAACTTAAGCGGTCCCCCCTTGCCTAAGCATGAAGTGACAGGTCCAGGCTCCTGGGTGTGGCGTGATGGCCCGTCCCACGATGCTCCAGCTCATGTGTCCACCCATCCTTCACTGTGGTCAGGGGCCTTCCTTTCACACTAGACTGCTCCCCATTTCCCAGCATGCATTTCTCTCTCTTGCCTCTCTACGAATGTGTGATGTAAGCCTCGCTTCCAAGCCCAGTTCCAGTGTCACCTCCTTGAAGTCTGGTGGACAGGGTCCTTTTTGACTCCCAGAGCAGTCTAGAGCCTCCGTCCATCCCCATCCCAGGCTTTATGGATAGTTGAGATACACTAAGAAACCTCTCACCATCTTGAAAATGTGGCAGTAAGTGCCCATTGAAAAATTCATTTCATTTGTATATTCCACACAGTGCTTCCAACTTTTAATAGGCTTTGACTAGTATGTAAAAAAAAAAAATTATTTTTTACATGCATGTGTTTTTCTTTCTGCTGCCACGCGAGGGCACTAGTGAAATGCTTAAATAACACGCCTCGGTAAGATGAGTTTTTGGTGCTCAGGAGGGCATGCGTGTGTGTGTGTGTGTGTGTGTGTGTGTGTGTGTGTGTGTGTGTGTCCACATCTACACATCCAGAAAAGGAATGTAGCTCTTCTTTTGTTTTTGAAAATGTTAATTATCTACTGAAGTAAGATAAAAACCAAATTATTTCCTAAGCTTTTAAGTCAGCTTGTGAATCTTATTATCTGTAAGCCTAATACATTTGTGCGTAATCACTTTTAAAGGTAATACACATGAATTTTTGGCCTCCTTTACAGTTTTAGATAAATGCTCTTAAATATTTTACATTGCATGCAAATTTAATGTAGTCTGTTTTATTTTAAGGGCCTTAATTGTCTGACAAACTTTCACAAGTGCCCTAAATATGATGATAAAGTACTCTTAAGTGTTCCAGAACTTTCTATACACTAGTAAGAGTTTTGCTCTTAGAGTAAAGAGTAAAAGAGTAAGGAGATCCAAGTGTACATTTATTTACAAAATTTACATATTGCAAAATTGGAACTTTGGGCTGAATATGATTCTATTAGCCCAAATACTCTTAAATATTAGAAATATGAAGCTTTATTTTATTTTAGAGATCGAGTCTCACTCTGTTGCCCAGGCTAGAGTCCAGTGGCATGATCACAGCTCACTGCAGCCTCGCCTCAACCTCCTGGGTTCAAACAAGCCTCCAGCCTCAGCCTCCCAAGTAGCTGGTACTACAGGAATGAGTCACCATACCTACTAATTTTTAAATTTTTTTTGTAGAGACAGGATGTGGTTATGCTGCCCAAGCTAGTTCTGAACTCCTGGCCTCAACTGATCCTCCTGCCTCAGGCTTCCAAAGTGCTGGGCTTATAGGTGTGAGCCACCGTGCCTGGCCTATATATTAAACATTCAATGCCAAATACACCCAGCTTCCTTATCACGAAAACGTCAATACATCCGTATTAATTTAATCACTTACCAATTACATATTGAGCACCTGCCATGTGGTCCTCACTGTTCTAGCCATTGGATATAAAGCATCAAACAAAACAAAAACAACCCCAGCCCTCATGGAGTTTATGTTGTTGTGAAGTGAGGGGTGGAAGACAAACACAACCCATAAGTTAATCATACAGCAGGCGAAAAGATGGTAAGTACTCTGGGGCAGAGATAGAGCCCTGGAAGGATTGTGGTTTTAAACCAGGCGGCCATTGAAGCCTGCGTAGAAAGAGATGTTTGACAAGGACTTCCAGGGTTAATGCAGATGCCCGGAGGGAGAACATGCCAGGCAAGAGGAGCCAGTTAAGGAGGTTTAGAGGGTGTGGCCGCCTCCAGGGAAAAGGGAAGGAAAGCAGTTCGTGTCAAAGGTGCTTCTAGGCCAAGGAAGAGGAGGGCTGGGGCTCGACTTGGAGTTGGCCTTGATAAGAGGTTTCAGTGGAATGGTGGAGACGCACGCCTGACTAGCACGTGTTTAGTGCGGAATAAAAGAAGAGAGAAAACGGAATAGTCATTCAGAGAGTGTTGCTAAAACAGGGAGCAGAGCAATGAACTGTATCTGGAAGAGGCGATTGGTCAGAAGTTTTTTGTTTTGCTTTTTGACAGGGTCTTGCTCTGTGGCCCAGCTGGAGTGCAGCGGCCCCTCCTAGCTTACTGCAGCCTCGAACTCCTGGGCTCAAGTGAGCCTCCTGCCTTAGCCTCCTGAGTAGCTGGGACTACAGGGGCCACCACAACAGACTACTATTTACTTTTTTGTAGAGGTGGGGTCTTGCTATATTGCTCAGGCTGGTCTCAAACTCCTGGGCTTAAATGATCCTTTTGCCTTAGTCTCCCAAAGCACTGAGATTAGAGGCGTGAGTCAGCACTCCCGGCCAGGGAAGATTTTATTTATTTTTATTTATTTATTTTTGAGTTGGAGTCTCACTCCGTTGCCCAGGCTGGAGTACGGTGGCACACTCACGGCCACCCCAGCATCAACCTGCTAGGCTCCGGCGATCCTTCCATCTCAGCCTTCCAAGCAGCCGGAACTACAGGTGCGCACTACCATGCCCGGCTGACCTTTTGATTTATTGTAGAGGAGGTCTCGCCAAGTTACCCAGGCCGTTCTTGAACACGTGGGCTCAGGCAATCCTCTCACCTTGGTCCCCCAAAGTACTGGGATTGTAGGCTTGAGCCACCACACCCAGCCTATAGTGAAGATTTTAAAGTGAGAGCAATCCGAGTGTGTGTGTGTATGTGTGTGTGTGTGTGTGTGTGTGTGTGTGTGTGTGTGTGTGTGTGTGTGTTTTAAGCTGTGTTCAGCTTCTGGGTGCAAGGGCAGAATAACACAGTGCTTGCATTAACCAGGATTTAATCTGTAAGGCAAAACCAACGCTGAACAAGGGGATTATAGGTACACACTGGGGAGCTAATATAATATTGACTCTGGTGTTTGGACTGGCAAAGAGGGAACAGAGGTTGGGAGGTAGGGAGCGAGAAATAGTGAAAAAGAAGCAGGATCGGCAGATCTGGAAGAGGGTGGAATTGGGATCTTAGAGTGAGCTGGAAAGGGAGGAAGCAGCAGCCAGAAAGTCTGTGATTTGTCATGACAAAATCTGGAGCGTGGTCACGGCAGTGATGGTCAGACAGGACGCAGGGCAAAGTCCAGGGAGTAGAAATGCTTAAGAAACCAGGGGGCCAGCATGTCAGAGAGATCATCTACATGGATATTCAAGTTGCCAAAATTAGGACAGGAGCAGTGTGAGAGACAGATGGGCCAAGAGCTAAAATGATAAAGAAAGGAGGTGGTCTGACGCTGGTGCTGGCAGGTGATAAAACCAGTGGGGGTCGGGGGCATTCAGTCTGACGCCTTGAGGTTCATACCAGGGACCAATGGTTTAGGCACGAAGGAGAGTATCGAACATGTTTACCCTTGAAGAAAACAGTGCGTCTTCCCATAGGTTTGGGATCGCCTTCTAAAGATCATTGTTTTGTCTTTTGCCTTCTTTGCTGGTTGAAGCTGCTTCCTGATATTGACCAGACCATGACTGCTTCTGCTCTTTGTGATTCTCGTCGAACAGGACCCCAGAAAAAGTCTATAACAAGAACTTTGTTAATTAAAGAACGAGGTGGTCCCTAGCTCACTCCTAGATTCGAGTCATGTTGTCACCTTTCAAGTCAGTTACAGCTGTAATTCTTACTAAACTAGTTAGCTATCCCATTTGATGAGATTTTGTATTTCTTTGGCTCTTAAGATATGTAAAAGTCTCTATAGTTTAACGCCAACTGCTTTTGGACTTGTGTACTTTCTCCATTTCTTGACGTGACATAAAATAGGTGATTGCATGTTGAGTATCTCTTGTCTTTCTCCGATTATTTGGTTATAGTTTCCAAAATCGTTGGACCGTCACGAAGCAGTCACCGTTGCTTACTGTTGGTATTTGTTTTCAGGATTCCTTGTTAGATAAATATCAAAGGGTCACATTATCCATCTTCTTGTCTCCTTAAAGAAGCTTTTCCTATTGGTCCTTATTTTAAAAGAGTTTCAACTACTTATTAAGGGGGTTTAGAGCAAAACAAATAACTTGACAAGGGTTGTGTTGAGAGTTTCCACTCATACAAACTCATTTTCAATGCCTCCCTCGAACACTTTTAGCATTTTATATTTTTTTCTTATGAACCTCATACACCTTTATTTTCATTCCTCGTTTATATTACATTTTTTTGTCTTCATGGTGCACTTTCCTGACTGTGATGAATTGGTGAATTGATGAACTGGCCCCAAGAACCCGACTGATTCTTGATGAGGAACGATCATCACCCTTTTTGGTATCACATATCCCAGTATTTCTACTTACAGCCAAATATTATTATTATTACTATTA
This sequence comes from Cephalopachus bancanus, assembly GCA_027257055.1. Lineage (NCBI taxonomy): Eukaryota > Metazoa > Chordata > Mammalia > Primates > Tarsiidae > Cephalopachus > Cephalopachus bancanus. The sequence goes on from JAPVLO010000043.1 coordinate 3,018,358, forward strand.
TTATTCAATTGAAATCTGCTTTAGAGAAAGGTGTTCTGTGCAAACATAGGTACAGCCCCTCATAAACTATTCTGTTAGGAAGTCCACTAATCTCTAAAGATAAATAAATCTCTTTTAATTAAAAAAATATTTATTCTACAGCAATATGTGAACTGAACTCAGTGCCATTCACTTTTTCCTCTGTCCTGTTCTTTCCTAGACAGTTTCTAACATGCCCGTAAGTTGTAGTTGCAGGACAGAGGATTGGGTGTGTGTCTGTGGTATATTCCTCAAACAGAATCAGACAGAGCCTACACACAGAGAGAATACCTGAGACCTTTGTGCATTGCTACAGACATCAGTCACTCCCTCTGCAAAATGCAGTCATGTCTAACAGAGAAACCTAAGCAACCCTCCTCAGGCCTTAAATGAGATGGGACATCCGTGGTCACTAGCAGAGAGCCACGAAGTCTCTCAGAGACAGATATGCTGGGTCACTGATTAGACTCGCTCACCCGACAAGTCACGTGTTCGTGTGCAGCTGCCTTGTGGAGTAATTAAAAACTGTGTCTCAGAAAAAATGACAACCTATTACACATGTACACAAGGTGTTCAACCTTGGGTACTGAGAGCCTGTGCTCTCACTCTCTGATGACCAGGGTCTGCCCACGTTCTAGCGAAATATTCCTTAGCCTCTGCAACTTACCATCCAAAGGGGGTGGCGATTCTTGTGCCTGGTGAAGCCAGTCCTCCCCTATCTAACCTTCCCTGACTGAGGAAGAGACAGAGGGTCTAAGGGGTTTCTTCCTTTAAGACAATAGGATCGATACTAGTTCTCCTCTCCTCCTCCCACAATGTTACAAAGTGAAATCGGGGGTGGCAGAAAGGGGGGTGACCTTTGGACCTGGCCATCCCTACCTTCCACCTGTTGCCGATGTGATGGTGAACGTGTGCTTACAGGCACCACCTGCTTGTAAATCAGGGTCTGATTTTGCAGATCACACTCAGCGGAGGCTGGACCTGCGGGCGGGGAGCTGTCCAGCAGGAGCCTTGTACTTTCCAAGTGCCGCAGCCGGTAAGAGTTTCAGCCAGCTCTCTCCTGTTCGTTCACCATCTGATTATGCCCACACTTACATCACCCGCAACGCTCTGAAAGCATTCCGAGCACCGACCTACCTGCTCGGGACACACTACTCATAGCCCCAGTGTCCGCACGGTGCGTTTCCAGCCTTAGATCGCGTGAGATTCCGGAGAGCCCCATATGGTGGGGACTGCAACTTCATGCCCTTTGTACCAGGGAAGGGTCAGCACTTCATGGAGGAATGAGAGAGGGTTTGTGACCAGGCAGATCTGACTCTGCCACTCAACTGCTGGGAGACCTTGGATATGTCTCCTAACTTCTCTGTGCCTCAATCTCTCCATCTCCAAAATGGAAACAACAATAACTTCTCTTAGGAGAAGTACACAAGATCATGTTCACAAGTCACCTGTCATGGTGCCTGGCGCATCAGCCTTCAGGGACGTTAAAAAGTGTGCTGTTAGTCACATAACACAGAGCAGAGCCTCGTCTGACATACAGGTGTTCTGAGTCTCGGACCAGGATTCTTTTGCTCTGCCGTGAGGTCTTCCCAGGAAACAACACTCGCATTTTTACTTCTGGGGCGCATGGGGCCTGTTAAGGGGTGGGATGTTCGTCATTACAACTGCAAGTTGGCTTTTTAAAAATTTAAACTTTAACTGCTTTTCAGTAAAGCCCGTCAGAATCAGGATTGCCAGGTGAAAGGAAAAATGAAATGGTGATTTTGATCAGTGTGGCCAAACTGTCTCCCCAGGGTTCCTGCTCCCTCCCACCCCCGAGAGGAGGGCAGCTGTCAGGCCCCGCCAATGGAGGCCGTTGTCACACTTGTGCACGTTTGCGACTCAAGGGGTAAGATGTTGTGTGTCTGTGCAGTTATGAAGCCGAGCGTCCTTTCCTATATTCTCGGGTCATTTGCAGTCTTTTTTGCGTGTGTATGTGTGTTTGTGTGATCTATTCATGCCCTTATTTATTTATTTTATTAATTTTTCTCCAGGGTTTGTTCTTGCTCTTCTCAATGTTTAGTAGCTCTTTGTAGATCTGATTTAAAAAATCCATGTGTCTTTGATATGAGTGGCAAACATGTTTTTCACATTTGTCATTCATCTGTCCTGGTGGTGATATTAGTTGCTGGTGTGTGTATATGTGTTTTACCATGCATGAGTTCGTTTTATTTGTTTATAATTTGTCACCATGCAGGACGGAGTGTGACCTCAGTCCTTCTTCTGGGAACCTGGCCCTTGGACTTTGCTGCCAGGAGACCATCCAAAGTTCTTGCCGATGTCCATTCTTAGTGGGATTTTGCTCCTATTAGATGTCTTATATGTATGAGGGGGACTCCCAAAAGCTGGTATTTATTTTAGAAGTGTGTATTTATTCTTACGTGTTTAAACTTTAGTCACCTTCAAAGTACTCTTCGTTTGATGCAACACACCTATCGAGACACTTTTTCCGCTGCTCAAAAAAGTTTTTAAACGTGTTCATTTTGATGCTCTTTAGTGCTTCTGCCTGTTTCTGTTTCATCTCTTCCACATAGGCAGCATTTCCCTTTGAGGACTTTTTTTCATCTGGGAAACACAAAAAAGTCACTCGAGGAGAGATCGGGTGAATAGGGAGGGTGGGGCACAGGGCTCATGCCATCTTTGGTAAAAACCTGCTGAACACTCAGTGCAGTGATGGCATAAATCACCCATCATGAAATGGGCAAAAGTGCTGAAAGAATCTCCAAAAAAATTCACTGAAGCCTAACACAGCCTCTCACAACAATGCTGGGTGGCACCCTGATGCTGATGGGTTCCTAGAACACTTCCCTGGGGGTGGGGGAAAGCCTGTACTACTAGGGGCCCACCCTCCAAAAGATAGTTCTGGTTTTTTTGGGAGGGGAGGTCTGCCCTCATATGTGTGTGTGTGTGTGTGTGTGTGTGTGTGTGTGTGTGTGTGTGTGATGTGTATGCATATTCTCATGGCCATCACTGCACAGTTCATCAACTATACACTCCCTGGTGGCGTCTGCTTCTTAAGTTCTGGCTGTGTCTATCCACTGAGACTGTTGCCTCAGGGGGTACAGAGGCCTGGCCCGGACATCAGCGTCCAAGGCTGCAGCCAGTCACAGCACTGGGTGGTTACCGCAGGTTCAGCAAAATCCCATCAGAGGCTAGCAGCCCAGGCCCTGTAAGCCATGGAGGCATTTGAAATGTCACAAGGGAGTAATTCAAAACTCCCTCTCTCTTTTAGCCCGACGTCCATTGTAAACCAGTTCCTAGGTGACGTCCCCTGGGTAGGACCAGGTCACGGAGTGGCTTTACGTCACACAGCAGAAGCTGAGTCCCAAACTCAACTTTACTCCCGCTAAGACCCCCCCAGAACCATCCCCTCCTGGGAGAGACGGGAAGTGGACTCTCTAGAACCTCCCTCACGGCCCTTCCCTGTTCCAAGTTCAGAATTTGAAGGAGGCTGGCAGAAGGAAGAGGAACCGAGACGAGGGCGTTCAAGAAGCCTGGGTTTAATGGGAGCGGGGAGGTAGGGGAGGAGTTCGGGGTCAAGACGCCAGCAGCGCGTCCCCTCAGGTGGGAAGGAGAGGAGACGCGAATGCTCTCTTCTTGGGCATGGGGGCAACCGGGAGGCACTTGGCGAGGAGGAATGCGTGAACTCTGCCTCCTGTCAGGGGCAGGGAGAAAGGAGACCCAACACAGGAGGGACGGGGTCACCGTCTTGTATCTGGGCAAGTGGGACAATACTGCACTTCCATGTACATGGGTGGGGAAGGGAGGGGGTCCAGAGCCAGGAAGAGATCAGAGGGGCTCGGCGGAGAGGCTTCCCGTCCAACAGTCGGACCCCACAAAACACAAACCAGCGGATGGCACACCCGCGCCCTCCCCGCCCTCCCTTCCTGCCTCCGCCTGGCGTCCGCCTCTACTTCTTCCGCCCAACCTGCGCCATCAGGTGGGCATTGGCGGCTGCCTTGGCGCGCAGGCTCTTGGCCTTGGCGATGTTGAAGAGGATGTTCATGATGTTGGTGGGGACGTCGAGGGACAGAGTGAACTTGGTGCGCCGGTCGCCCTTGGCCTTGTCCTGGTGCAGCCTGCCCCTGAGCGGTGCTGGGGACAGGTATCTGTGGCGGGTGCTTCCGGCCCCGCCACCACCCCTCGAGGCGGGGAAAGTCCTTTTGTCCTTGTCCCCCTCCTCTCCTGAAGTCTGGCCGGGCAGGAAGTGGGAGCTCCTCTTGGTCAGTGGGGACACGTCCTCCCCCTGGCTCTTCTTGGCCTCGGCCAGGGCGGAGTTGAGGCAGCTGAGGATGGGCTCCACCTCGTAGAACTCGTGGGGGAGGCCTGTCCTCGGGCCCCCCAGGAAAAGCAACAGGAGCAGCAGAAAGTGGGCGAGCGTCAGCATCTTCCCCTGCGGTAGAGAAGAGGGGCATGGGAGGGGCGGGCTCGGGGCTCGGGGCTCCGAGAGACATGGAGCAAAATCTCAAGGGTGTCACGAAGCTTCCACCACGGGGGCTCTCACAATGTGCACCCCACACCGGCATCTCCTGGGAATTTGTGAGAAATGCAGAAAGGCCAGGTGCGGTGGCTCCCACCTGTAATCCCAGCACTTTGGGAGGCCAAGGTGGGAGGTCGCTTGAGGTCAGGAGTTCAAGACCAGCCTGGGAAGCGTACTGAGACCTTGTCTCTGCAAAAAAGTAGCCTCTGCAAAGTGTACCATGTGCCTGTAGTCCCACCTATTCAGGAGGATGAAGTGGGAGCATCCCTGGAGCACAGGAGTTGGAGGCTGTCGTGAGCTATGATCGTGCCGCTGCGCTCCATCCTGGGCGACAGAGCGAGACCCTGTCTCTTAAAAAAAAAGGAAATGCAAGTAACTCTCAGGTCTTTTTCAGAAGTAGTAGATCAAAAACTCTAGGGGCCACCAATCTGCGTTTTAGCAAATGCTTCAGATGATTCTGATGTTCACTAAAGTTTGAGAACCATTACCTCACTAGTATTTATGGGGGTTTTATTAAATTCAGCTCCGCAGGTAGCCAGGGCCCTATACAGTGAATAACAAGTATGCTAAGTGTTTAGCAGCCTAGTATGATTGATTTTAACGGCCAAGTGGACTTTTATTTCCCTCATCATTAGCAAGGCTGATTGAGTATAACACCTTTTGCTAAAAGGTCTGGCTAGGCGTCCAGTCAGTGTTTTGGAGGCTGATCTTTAAGTCTGGCTTCCTGTTAGGCTAGCCTCATTTCTTTTTTTGTTTTTTGGGGTTTTTTGAGTTGGAGTCTCACTCTGTCACCCAGACTGGAGTGCAGTGGCTGCTCCCGGCCACCGCAGCCTTGACCTGCTGGGCTCCGGCGATCCTTCCGCTTCAGCCTTCCGAGTAGCCGGCACTACAGGCACACGCTACCACGCCCGGCTAATTTTTGATTTATTGTAGAGATGAGATCTCGCCAAGTTGCCCAGGTGGGTCTCAAACTCGTGGGCTCAGGCAATCCACTCACCTCGGCCTCCCAATGTGCTGGGATTACGGGCTGAGCCACCGAGCCCGGCCTAGCCTCGTTTCTTAAGAACGATCAGGTTTATTAACCTGGTTGGCTTGACCATAGAATTTATAAAGCCAGAACCAGTTTGAGAACCATTACCTTACTAGTATTTTTGGGTTTTCTGAGATCAGACATCACCCAGCGCACCGACATTCTCTAGTCCCAGGACATCCATCCTAACCCCATCCATCGCCTCTCCTGCGTGTGCCTTTGGGTATCAGTCAGACTGAGAGAGGGGGACGGCCTTGGGATCAATGCAGGGACATCGGAGGACACGCTTTCCCAGGGGGGGCCTCATGCCTTCTTCAGGTACCTGCTCATTGGTGTCTCCAAATGCAGGATGGCTCATGCGACTGTCCCAGGAAAGAAGGAGACACTGAGGGGGACGAAGGGGTCATGGGCTCGAGTGGCCAGTGGAATCCGCGCTCTTATATACATAAAAAACGAAGCTGGGGGTGGTGGCTCACATCTGTAATCCCAGCACTTTGGGACGATCACTTGAGACCAGGCCGGGCAACATAGTGAGACCCCATCTTTACAAAACACAGAAAAAAATTAGCCAGGCATGGTGGCGTGTGCCTCCAGTCCAAGCATTCAGGTGCCTGCGATGGGAGGATCCCTTGAGTTCAGCGAGCTCCGCTGCACTCCAGACCAGGTGACCGGGGGAGACCCTGTCTCTAAGAGCAACAACAACCACAGCAACAAAGCCGTCAAAACACCCCCAAGACCCTCCAAAGCTAAGCCTTAGTGCATGACGCATGTTGTGCCCGTAAAAACCTCCAGATCGGTGTTCTTCCTGTAACTCGGGCTGTTCAAGCTTTAACTTCACGTGCCGTTGCTGGACCACCAGTGAGCAGTGCCGGGCAGGACTTTAAACTGCCCTCCCCAGCCGGGGAGGAGGGCCCGGGCTGAGCCCCCACCCTCTGCCTGGGTTCCCTTGCAGGCGCATCACCCAGAGAGGCCCGGAGGTCATCCGGATTGGAGTTGTCTGGTCCCTGTCCCTCAGGACATGTGAAGTGGGCAGACTTTACCTGGTGAGCCCTGGGCAAAGCCCACCCTGAGCCCTGTCTCCTTCTCCTGGTCCAGGGCACTCTCTCCAGCTCATGTCTCTCCAGGACATGAGCTTCACTGAATTCCCTTCAACACGCGTGAGGATGACGCAGGTCAGACGTCAGGAGTCTGACCTAAACTTCTAGAAAGAGTGCGGTTGCTCTTCACACCACAGTGTGCTCACATCCCAACATACTCACGCCCCACATGCTCACACCATGCAGGCTCACACCATATGTGCTCACACCTGATGTGCTCGCAGCTGACCCGCACTTGTTCTCACGTTGCATCATCAGAACGAAAACCAACCCCTGGGACTGTCCCGTGAGATGCGGACTGGGGAAGCCTCCACCGTTCATGCTTGGAGCGTCACTGAACTTGGAGTTCATTTCATTTCCTAAGACATACTTGGCTTCCATGAAAGGAAGCGAAAAGCGTGGGGTTAACTCTGAGACTTGCAGGAATTCTTTCCTTAGGGTAGTTTTTAAAAAGCAAGAACAACTGGGTAAGTCAGTCCACAGGGGGATTCTCCCGGCACTCAGTGTGTGTGGCCGGCATGGGGGTGTGACGCTTCCTGGTGACGGCGCAGAGGGTGCCAGGCGGGGCTCCAGCCAGAGGCCTGGGATCTAACCTTAGCTCCACAGCCTCTCGCTCATGTGACCGTGACCAGGCCACTTGCTACAAGAGAAAGGGGGGAGAAAACCGAGCCCCTTCCAGATTCCCAGGCTGGGCACGATGAATGGAAGCAGAGTTGAGCCTTAAAACAAGGGACTCTGGTTCTCTCTCTAAAGGAGTGCCCCATAAGCCCTTGCTCTGTGCTTACCCTGGAAACCCACACACATTTTATACACATACACACACACACATATGCACATGCAAGCACACATATGCATGTACACATAAACATACCTACACACCTCACACACACATATTTTACACCCACACACATACACATATACATGCATACATGTACACATGCACACACAACGCGTCACACACATAGGACACACACATACAGACATGTATGAACACATATGTACACGTGCATAGGCACACACACTGACTTGGCAAGCTTTCTGTGAAAACCTGCTCTCTTCCTTGGCCTTCCACATTACCCGGTTGCTTTTATTTTCTTTAATTTTTTTTTTCTAAGAAATCCTATTTTGGGCTGGGTGCTGTGGCTCATGCCTAGAATCCCAGCACTTTGGGAGGCTGAGGTGAGAGGATTATCTGAGCCCATGGGTTCGAGACCAGCCTGGGCAATTTGGAACTTTGGGAGGCTGAGGTGAGAGGATTACCTGAGCCCATGGATTCAAGACCAGTATGGGCAATAAATCTACAATAAATCAAAAAATTAGCTGGGCGTGATGGCGCATGCCTGTAGTTCCAGCTACTTGGAAGGCTAAGGTAGAAGGATCGACTGAGCCCAGTGGGTCAAAGCTGCGGTGGCCATGCGTGTGCCACTGCACTCCAGCCTGGGCAACGGAGTGAGACTCTGACAAAAAAAAAAAAAAAAAAGAAATCCAATTTTGTTTGCTCATTTGTTTTATATTACAGCAATTGGGATCTTATTTTGTTTAACACTATTTTTCAGAATATTTTATGAAAAAATACATGATTCTCACTTTAAGGAGTCCAAATGCATGAACTAGCCAGATTTGGGCATGCAGCCTCGGGCCGCGGGAACAACACAGCCTTGGAGTTAGACAGCGCTGCATTCCTTCGTTACCCCTGTTTTCCCAAGGGCTTGATTACTTAACCTCTGTGAATTTCAATTTCCTCATCTGAGAAATGGGACAACAGTGACTACCTCATAAAAGACAAGCAAAGGATTCAATTAAAAATGTCAATGTGTTAGCCGGGCTCGGTGGCACAGCCTGTAATCCCGCGCTTTGGGAGGCTGAGGTGAGTGGATTGCCTGAGCCCGTGGGTTTGAGACCCGCCTGGGCAACTTGGCGAGACCTCATCTCTACAATAAATCAAAAAAATCAGCTGAGCGTGGTAGCGTGCTCATGTAGTTCCGGCTCCTTGGAAGGCTGAGGCGGAAGGATCGCTGGAGCCCAGCAGGCTGAGGCTGTGGTGGCCGGGAGCGGCCACTGCCCTCCAGTTTGGATGACAGAGTGAGACTCCGACTCAAAAAAAAAAAAAAAGTCAATGTGCAGCAGCAGACAGCGGACACTCTTGCCGTTGCCCTGTCCACTGTGCCCTTCACAATGTTATCTTCTCTTTAACAAATCTACCTTTCCTATTTCAAATAAAAAACAAAAACAAACAAACAATGTCAATGCACAAAGGCTCCTGGTCTAACCAGATTCCTCATAAGGGCTGGCCCGTGTCTGTTAATACATGAGTCATCTCCAAGGTTTCTTAGGAGAAGAGGTGGTCTGCACACAACCTCCTCAGAAGTGCATTTTACACACGTGCACGCACCCACGTACGTGTCACGTGTACACAGCCAGGAGGCTTGAGTCAGTGGTTTGACACTGCAGGCCAGTCTCCTTGCTGTGTTGGCTCTCTGGCTGAACTTGGAGTTCATTTCATTCCCTAAGACATTCTTGGCTTCCATGAAAGGAAGCGAACAGCGTGGGGTTAACTCTGAAACTTGGGGGAATTCTTTCCTTAGGGTCAGCCTGTGTGGGTTCCTGTAGCCTTTAACTCCGTCTAAGGAAGTGGTTCTCACATTTGGAGTGCTTCGGAATCACGGGTAGAAACAGATCAAACAGACCACAGGGCCTGGTCCTGAGAGTTTCTGAGGCAGCAGGTCTGGGATGGGGCCTGAGAACTTGCACTTCTAACACAGTCCCCGGGGATGCCGAGCTGCTGGTCCGTGGACCACACTCTGAGAACTGCTGGTCCGTGGACCACACTCTGTTTTGTGTGTTCCGACCCAGCTCTGTGAGTACCAGGAGTCCCAGGGCTGGACCCACCGTCTCTGTGGAATTGGTCTTTCCTTTCTTTAAATGTCAGTGTTCAGTAACCAGCCCTCTGGCTTTATCATTCACTGAGGCTCTGGTTAGTCTTTTCTGCATAAACAGAGTGACTTGTGGCTTTAGCTGCCTTACTACCCAGAAGGCGTCTTACAGTTTGAGCGCAGTTTTGAGCGGCTTGATCACCCTGAAAGCACTAAAAAGACCAAACACCAATTCAGAAAGGGTTAATCCTGGCGGGGAGGAGGTGGAGACCCTTTCTCTCCCTCTCCCTCTGCTTCTTCGCCTGCCTCCTGGTTCCTTTCGCAGGCCAGACAGACGCAGTGTGTATGAGAACAGAGGGTTGAGTCTGAGATGCCTTTGTTTTTCTCCCTTTCTTCTTTTTCTACTTCTGAAAGTGAGAGGCCCCTCTGCAAAAAGAGGTGGGGGAATGAAATGATTTCTGTATTTTCACCGAATGAACTTTGCAGGGCTCTGGGTGGGTGTGTGCCAGGACACTGAGGTGCAGCCCAGAGCTGTCCCCAGGCCTCCGGGGACTCCAGGGGCTCCCTCTCCCCCTGCGGGGCCTCCTCACGCCCACGCTGCAGCCCAGGGAACCAAGAGACCCATGCTCCCACCACTTCCTCTCCCCCTTCCCCTCCCCCTTCCCAGGCGGTGTTTGCAGTTACCCTTGGCCACCCAGAATGTCACACAATAACTGCAAATAGGACTGAGAACTCAGAACATATTTTAAGCCCAATTCCATCTTGGGGCTGGTCCACACCGGCTGCCCCCTCCTTGTGAACTAACACCCGAGTTGACCTGCCTGTCTTTCTGACTCCTCAAAGTCTTTGGGCACGTTGAGTGTTACCTTTCTTTGGCATCTCAATTTGTGCTGAGTACAACACTTTCACTGCACAGAGATGTTTTCTCGGGTACATTGTAGCTCTCAGCAGAGCCTTGGGAAACTTGGGGAGGGCTGGTGTGCCCAGTTGTGCTTAGACTACACCATATCCTCAACAAATATTTGTTCGATGAACTGAAATTCAGATGAGCAAAAAAAACCAGGCACTTAATTAAACCAATATATGTTCCAAGGTGAAACAGCCCCTCTTCCACTCTTGTTGGAGGCATAGCCTCTGCAAACACATGTTATTTCATATCCCAGAGGAAACATTCCTTCATAAGGCATACTTTAAAAATTTTTTGAAATCATATGTGTGTGCCTGGTGTCACTCAAGGGTTTTATTGATTGATTGATTGATTGGTTTTTTAAATGGACCACTTCACTAGAACTTGAGGGTTTCTGAACGTGAAACGACTTTGTCTAAGTAACTTTCTACAGTATGCCTGGGAAAAGTTTCAGGCTTTCCCTGGCAAAGGGCTGGCCTCTGGATAGACTTCCCTCTGGAAACACTGCCTGTTTCAGTATCTCATCTCAATTATAAAAGCAATGCCTTGGGGGATAGTCCCTTTAAACTCCATATTTGCTTCTTTTTGCTCCCCGCCACCCCTTACCAATTTGTAAATACTATGCCTTTAAAAAAAAGTGTTTCCTTCTTTGGGAAGAATCCCGTATTCATGGAGAGGATGATGAAGGTGTCTACAGATCTATAAAGTGTCTGGGAGCATGTCCTGCGTGGCGTTCTGTTCTGGTGCCTCCGAGGGGAGCAGACCTTCCTCTGTCTGCAAACCCTTGGCTCTCGCATGGGCAGGTCGTGGGGGCTTTGGACAGGAGCCCCTTATCCTCAGCAGCGAAGCAGGGTTATACAGTGAAGGAACCACGCAGAACTACAAATCGGACATGGCAGGGAAGCCCCGTGCTGAGCTCAGTCCCAGGTTGTCTCAAACGTAAGGGTTCTTCCGATGCTGGATATTTTTGCCATCAAAGTGAGTGGCTGGGGTCTGGGAAGCCGAATCAGATTTCTTTATGGGACTTTTCTTGTTGGGATTTGTTTAGATTTGTTTAGGGTCTGCAGGATAAAAGAAAAGAAGCTCTCCACAGTGAAAAGACGTCCTCCGCGCCCCCCATAATGTCTGATTCCTAAGCAAGCCTTCTCTCTTATGTTCCTTGGCTCTCCTGCCCCGTGCCCCGGTAAACAGCAGGAAGGTTGAGGATTTCTCTACTGCTCGCCGAGAAAATACTGAGCACCACCTAGTCAGATTGAGGGCAAAAGATCTACACCTGTGCTTTTTTGGGATTCCCTGAAACTTCTCTGGGTTATTGTTCCTTTGGGTTACTATCCCAGTGGCACTTTTCTAGGGTGCTTTGAAGAAATATCATTACTTCTGAGAGCTATGACAAAGCCAAACATCAACATACGAGGCTGAGAGGGACCCAGGTTGGCCTCTAACTTAGAGCATCCGACAGGGAAGAGAAAAAAGGCATCAATTGGCAAAGGCAGGAGGCAAACGGCCCTTTGCCGAGTGAGTGTCGCCATGGAGGCAGGGCGATGCCCGTGTGGTCAGTCTGTCTGCAAACAATGATAAGCAGTGGGACTTAGAAATGCACCATTGGGGACTGATTTTAAAACGAGAAAGGGATTTTTCTTTCTTTGCCGGGGAGCTATGTTTGGGAGGGAAATTTTAAACGGGATTCCTCAAAAAACTTGAACCTCCGATGTGGATATCAAACTCCCCTTTGCAGGCAGCGCTCAGTCACTGCAAGGCTCTGTCCCTCGGTTCCCACATGTTCCCAGTGTCGCCAGTTGGACAGGACTCGGGGTTTGAAGGCGGAGGGCCTGGGCTGGAAGGCTCCCTGCCTCTCATCTGCGCCTGGGGCCACGGAGCTGCTCTGATTCCTTGCTGCATCCTACAAAGCAGAGACGACCTGCCTCCCAGGGTATCAGGAGTGAAAGGAGACATTGGTTGTAAATGCGGTGTCCTCACTGCTTTGCCGGTGCTGTGGATAGTGCTCTGGGCTCCCTAGATCCCTTCACGTCCCCAGTCCGTTTGTAAACCTTTCTTGTTCACAACTGGACTCTGCTTAGAGAAGACAGGTGGGTATGGACACACTCTGCCTCTGACCCACCACCTTTGTAAAGCAGATCTCTACGCCCACAAGGCATTTTGCATCCCCCCCCCGAAACTACCCCTGGTCCTTCTGGGGTGATTTCTGCTGATGGGGTGGGGCGCAGTACCCGCTCCCCTGGGATCCCACCCAGGGCCTCTGGCAGCTCTTATCTTTCTCGCCTGTCCGCACCCGGCACCTCCTGCCTCATTCAGGGCAAAAGCACTCACCCTTCGCGAGTCAGTCCCAACCTCACGCTTCCCGGAGAGTGGACGTCCGTGGGCAGTGCAGACGCTCAGGGCCGGGAGCTCGGCCCCCGGCACATCCCCTGACCCTCTGCCGGCTCTGGGGTCAGGCTTCTTCCTCTCTGGATCGCTTCGAAGAGGGCTGTGATATTCCCTCTCTATGGAAACCGCTCCACTCCCTTGTGTGTAGATATATAAAAGTGACAGATCTCAGGACGATTGTAGCTCCAGACGTGGTGTCTACACGGGGATGAGATTTCATTTAACACAACCGGGGCCGGCCGGCCACGTCATGCAGAGGACAGGTGTGCCAGCCTTGACCCCTCCCGCCTGACCCCTCCCGCCTCTCCTCCCCCACCAGCACGCCCATCTCCTCCTGCATCCTCCCACCTCCCCAGCAATTTGCTTCACTGATAAAAACAAAGAACCAACACACACACACACACACACACACACACACACACACACACACACACACACACACACGGTAACCTGAGAAGCAGGGCCTCTGAAGAGTTTTCGTACAGAACTTAGTTCTAGCTAACTTCAGCCTCTCCTGCAGCCCCTTTGCTCTAAGCACCTTTTGGAAACCTGGAGCCCGAATCTGCTTTGAGAGCAGAGAAGGGGTCTGACGTTCAGCTACCGTCTTGTCATTTGGGGGGTTCTGAACGCACGGTGCTGTCTGGCCACACACGAAGCTCCCTTGGTCTGTGCCTGGAACTTTACCTGGGAGACCACTTGAACTTGACTCGTGCAAGTGTCCTTCATTTATTGAGCACCTACTAAGTTCCAGGTCTTGCCGGGACCCTCAGGAATTCAGAGACAAGGGAGCTGCGGTCCCTTTCCAGAGTGGGCACTCATGGTTTAGGAAGGTGGGCAGAAACGGAATCGAATTTCTATATGGCAAACGCCCGAGCCCAGAAGGGAGCAGCCCCATCCACTCAAGGCTGGTGCCTGTGCCCCTGGAGAAGCGGGCAGGAGGGACTTCAGACGGCAAGGACAGTCTGGCGGGGACGGGGTCGAAAAAGAGGGACCAGAGGGCAGGAAGGCGGTGGGAGGGAGGTTGGTCTACAGAAAGGTGCTTGGAAGGCCTGCGGGGTCGGGAGTTTATTCCACGGGTAATGGGGAGGTATGGGGAAGCAGCCAGGCGACCCCTTACTCAGAGTGGAGGATGCCGAGGCTGTGAACAGTGACTTGCTGGGACCCCACAGGCTTGGGGTGACAGAGTCGGGTGAGAACCAGGCCTGATGCTGCACCCAGTGCTCTCTTCACTGCCGCCTCGAACCTTGGGCTGAGCCGGTGATCGGTGATGAGGGATGGTGCAAGTTCCAGCTCCCCTCCCAGGCGGCTGCTTCTCTCTCCCAAACTTCCTCTAGACGAAGAGGGAAGTGGGCTTTGAAATGATCAAATGCCTACGAGTACTTTGGGGAACACGTGGAAAGTCATCGGGGGAAGGAGTCCAAGACACCCCGCCATCCCCAGTTTTAAGCCTCTTTACAGAGACAGGAAATTGGACCTCATCTCATCCCTCCTTCTGGAGGCAACACAAAACTAGATCTGTGGGATTTTTTTTCTGAGTTGGAGTCTCACTCTGTCGCCCAGGCTGGAGTGCAGTGGCATGCTCACGGCCACCGCAGCCTCAACCTGCTGGGCTCAGGTGATCCTTCTGCCTCAGCCTTCCAAGGAGTTGGAACTATAGGTGTGCACCACCACGCCTGGCTAATTTTTTTGAATTCACTGTAGAGATGAGGTCTTGTCATGTTGTCCAGGCTGGTCTCAAACCCATGATCTCGGGCAATCCTCTCACCTCCTCCTCCCAAAGCCACCACACCCAGCCTAGATCTGTGTTTTAATAAAATTTCTTCCTTCCTTCCTTCCTTCCTTCCTATATTCTAGTCTTGGGAGAAAGTTTTTTGTTTTTCCATTTCATATAATTTGGCAGTGAAGGAAATTCATTGAGGGGTAGATATTATAAATTATTGAGGGGAGACCTGAGTTTAACTCCCCTTTCTTAATTGACGAGCTCTTGGTGTGCCAGGCAGGCCATCTTGTGAAGACACCAACACTGACACACCCACAGCAGGGTTTCCCAACCTAAGCACCCTTGACATTGTGGGGCCAGATCATTCCTTGTTGCTGGCGGCTATCCTGGGTGCTGTGGGTGTTTAGCAGCATTCTTGGCCTTACCCATTAGATGTCAGTAACTTACACCCCCCCCCATTTTAGGACAACCAAAAATGTCTCCAGATGTGTCCTGGGGACAGAACTGCCCCCCCATGGAGAACTACTGCCCACTGCAGTATGGAGTTTGGAGACAAGCCTTGGCTTCTTTTCTTATAAATCTGTCTTGTTTCCTCTGAACTTCTTAAAACTCTCCTCCCCTGAAGCCACACCTCTCTGGACTGAAGGGGTTTGTGTCCGTGGCTGTCCTCGGAACACACCGTCCCCTTGCCACACAGAGCAGGCTCATTGGTTCCCACTGATTCATGCTGGGTGGGCTCTGGCGTTGCCCACTGACTTCCCTAGCCTGGGTAGAGTTCCACGCAGAATGCTGCACAGACAGGACAGCTGTAAGGAAGGAGTCCTGGGCGCACTTTTCTTAGAGGTGGAAACCTCAGGAAGGAGTGCATTTACTTTGCAACTTGAAAACGGCTTCTGCCTGAACCTGACGGGGGAGCGACGAGAATCTTGGGCAGCAAGGAGATGTCTAGTGAGCAAGACTCATGGGGTCTCATTTCTAGCAAGTGATGGTTTCACTCCCTCCCCATTGCTGGAGTGTGCATGTGGCTCGCTGTCACGTTGGCACTTCTGTCTGGCCTTGGTGGGCCACTGGCATCCCTCATGGGTTCAGCACTGGAATGTTGCTCCAGGGTGTATTGCCCTGCAGAGAGTAAGTGGAGGGGCAGGGTGAGAAGGAAAGGCTGACCAGCTTCATAAGTGAGTAGAGTGGCTTGTATTTACAAAACTCATGTCTCCAAAGTGCTCAAAGCGCTTGCACATAATAGCGTAATTGTTTTCTCAACATCTGAACTTGACGGTAAAATAAAGACAGAAAAAAATTAGAAAATTGTAAGAAAGCTTGATTTATAAGAGAAGTTTTATGTGGCGACGGGAGAGTCTGTTTCAATTTCTGCCTCTGTTGCCAGTGTGGCTATTTGATTCCGGCTGTCACTTGGATTCTCTGGTCCTCTGTTTCCTGTCTTATGAAATGTAGATTGGTGTGCCTTCCCTATTTTATTTTATTTTTTAACAAGGTTGATGCCAAGAAAGTATTGCAAGAACTTGACAATGCTTTACACGAACAATAGAATATTGTGGTCATCTTTCTTCTTAAGTTTGCCCCTGTGTTCCCTGGCTGATCTTTGGTTTACTTGACTTCTCACTTTTAGATGGGTGTATGTTGACCTCCCACTGTGTTTGCAGATTGCCAGTTTCTCCTGTAAGTTTGCCCATTGTTGCTTTACAAATTTGGAGTGTTGCATATATTCAAATAATTTCTTTTATCACTTTGCTGTAAACCTCTTTATCCCAGATAATGCTTTTTGTCTTACAGTCTGCCTTGCCTGATATCAAAATAGCTATCCCAGCTTTCTGTTGAATAAAATTTACTTGGTATATATATTTTTCTATCTTTTCTGTGTCGGCATTACTTCACAAATGGAATATCACTAAAATTTAAAAAAATTAAATCTAACAATTTTAATCTTTTAGCCAAGGACTTTAATACATTTATACTAATAGTAGCTACTGACATATTTGGATTATTTTCTGCCATCTCACATTGTGCTTTCTACTTACCCTGTTTTTTTTCCCAATTCTTCCTTAATTCCTGTTATTTTCTTTCCTACCATCTGTTGGATCAAACAAGTTTCTATTTTAATCTCTCCCTTTATTTTGCAATATAAGCATCTAAAGCTATAACTTTTCCTCTAAGCACTGCTTTAATCACATTCCACACTTTTTGATGGGTTGTACTTTCCTTGTCATTAAGTTCAGACATTTACAAGTTTTTTTTTTTTTTTTGCAATAAAAGGTAGGAGACTGTGTCACTGCAAAAGATGCCATTTTGGCATAAGGATTATTTTGAGCGAAGACAGTTGAGAAGCAGCAGATACAAGAAAAACTCTTCGTCTTCCCCCCATTTGCCTAAGGCAGGACATACATTTGGAAAAGCATCCCCCCTCCTCGCTACCAGAAGTTAATAATATGAGACAACCTTAGACGTGTATTAGCCTGGAGGAACCAGAGGAACCTACCTGACAAACCTTACTCACCAGCCCTTATGTCTCATTAGTTTTCCCATATAGTCACTGTCTCATAATTTGCCTTCTCTAAAAACTCAAAGTACCTTTTCCTTTGTCTTGGCACTTCTTCAAAAATTTATTGTCCTGTTGTTAAGATGCTGTAAACATTTAGGTTCTAATCAACCCCTGGAGTTCCCCATCCCCGAGTTCTCCTGTATGTGTGCAGGATGTACGGGTTAACAGACTCTTTTGTTATTCTCTTGTAACTCTGTCTTCTTTCAGTCTAATTTACAGGGCCTCACCGTGGAGAATGCAGTGAGTAATTATTTGTCCCAAGATGCATTATTTAGTTTCTATTTATTTGAGGTTTTTCTAAATAATTTATTGTTATTCTTGTCTAATTTAAGTCTTTGTGGTCAGATAATATATTCTGCATCCTGTAGGTGTGTTGAATCCTGTAGGTTTGCTGAAACTTCCTTGAAGATTGCATTTGACCTAGCTTGGTAAATGTGCCATGTGAACTTGAAAAGTAACTTTCTATTTGTCCAAGTGGTTGATAGCGTTGTTCAGAGCCTCTACATATTTACTAACGTTTTTGTCTAGTTGCTTTACCAATTGCTGAGACAGAGTGTTCAAATCTATTATGACTGTAGAATTTTATTTTTTGTCTGTATAATTTTTGCTTTACATACTTTTGAAGCTCTGTTATTAGGCACATACAGTTTTTGGATTGTTCTGTCTTCCGTGTACATTGATCCTTTTCCCATTGTAAAACGTCTTTCTTTCTCTTTGGCAATACTCTTTCTTTCTTGAAGTTTGTTTTATCTGATATTAATATAGTCCTTCAGTCTTATATGCTCACTGTGTGCATAGATATATTTTTTGCATTTACACACTTTCAACCTATCTGTGCCTTTACATTTAAAGTATGTCTCTTATGGGCAGCATATAGTTGGGTTTGCTCTTATCTATTCTGATAATCTCTGTTTTAGAATGGGGTGTTTAATCTATTAATAGTTAACGTAATTGCTGATGTGAATGACTTAGATCTGTCATTTTATTATTTGTTTTCATTTTTTCCTCTTCTGATTTTTCTTCTTCTGTTCTTTCTTGTCTTCTTTTAGATTACTTGAATACATTTTACAATGTCATCTTAATTCATCTATTGGCTTTTTAACTATATCTCTTTGTATTATTTTTCAGAGGCTGCTCTAGGGATTAGCTTATGTATATTTAACTTATACAGTCTCGTTAGAGTTACTATTGGGCCAGTTCACATAAGATATATTGGCCTTACAACTATATAGTTTCGTCTCCTTTATAGAGAGTTGTCATATGCAACATATTAACATATATTTAAAAAGTCACAGTTCAATGTTGTAATTTTTGTTTAACACAGTCATATGTATTTAAACAGGATAAGAGTAAAATAAACATTTATAATTATTCATATTTTTTCTGTTTCTTATGGTCTTCTTTTATTCCCAAAGATCTGAACTTTACTTTGGTATACTTTTCCTTTATCCTGAACAGCTTCCTGTAGTATTTCTTGTGGTATGAGTTTGGTGGTGATATATTATCTTAGTTTTCCTTCATCTGAAAATGTCTTTATTTTCCCTTTAACTTTGAAAGATAATTTTTCTGGATATAAAATTCTGAGCTGCCAGATTTTTTTCTTTCAGCACTGTAAAGATATTGTTTCACTATCTTCTAAATTCCATGGTTTCTGATGTGAAGTATGCAGTCATTCAATTTTTTCCCCATGTATAAATGTCATTTCTCTCTGGCTAATTTCAAATTTTTCCTTTTCTCTTTGATTTTTAACAGTTTGCATATAATGTGCCTAGGTGCAGATTTTCTCAAGTTTATTCAGTGGGGAGTTTGCTAAGCTTTTTGAACCCATGAATTATGTTTTTTTTAAACCAAACTTAGGAGGTTTACAACCATTTTTTCTTCAAATGTTTTTCTGCACAACCTGCATCTCCTCTCCTTCTGGGACTCCAGTTACCCATATGTTGGATGTTCTGAAATTATCCCCCAAGTCTCTGAGACTGTTAATTTCTACATGTCACTTTTCTTCCTTCTCCTTCTTATTGTCATTTCTACTGTTCTATTTTCAGGTTCACTGACTATTTTCTGTTATTGTCATTTGCTCTTAAATCTGATCCTTTTATTTTAGATGTGCTGTTTTTTCAATTCTAAAATTTCATTTAAAAATATTATCTACTTTTTGGCTAATATATTCTGTCCTTTCATTTGTTACAAATATGTACTTTACCTAATTAAGCATAATTAAGATTGCTGCTTGTTTTTTAGCGCCATCGTTAATTTACTCATTCTGGAAATTCCCAATTAATATTTCTTTGATATTGCCTCTCTCCCATTCTCTGTTATTTCATCTGGGCATTTCTATTTGATGTAGGCATAAAGTTGTGGTAGCTTTATAATGTGTCAACTTGGCTAAGCTGAATTATGCTTCCGAGAATTACCTTTCCTGTGTGTTTCTGGGTAGGAGCGAGCAGAACTCCTAAGAGAAATGTTTGTGACTGGAAAAGTTGAGGGGAGAGACGTGGACCTAGTCAGTGCCCAAGGTAGAAGATGGATTCTGACGGATGAAGAGGGCTTCTCACTTTTTGGTCTTGTATGTTAGTTTCTCCTTTCTGTTCCTCATTTATTTGGGGTCTTTGTGCTTGGTATTGTGATTCTATCACCTCTATTTTCCAGTCCACCAATTCTCTCTTTGCCCTTCTAATGCAGTGTTTATCCTGTTCTGGAGTTTTACGTCTTGTTTACTTTATTTGTTATTTCAGCACGTGTTATTTACTTTTAAAATCATTTTCTCCATTTGCCAGTTTTTTCGAAGAACTCTGTCTCTTTCTTTGCTTGCAGTTTCGCTCACCTCTTTTATGCCATTTGCGTAGTTTCAAAACGTGTATATGTTATAATCCTTTTTGACTGTCGTAGTATCCAAAATTCCTGTGGTTTCAATCCCTCAGTTTTTGTGTGTGAGCAGATTCTCACTATTGTAACAGCTTCCTTTGCGTATTTATTTATTTAGTTAAGTTGGAGTCTCACCCTGTCGCTCAGACTGGAGTGCAGTGGTGTGTTCCCTGCTACTGCAGCCTCGACCTGCTGGGCTCCGGCGATCCTTCCGCCTCAGCCTTCCGAGTAGCTGGAACTACAGGTGCGCACTACCACGCCCGGCTGATTTTTTGATTTATTGTAGAGATGAGGTCTCGCCAAGTTGCCCCGGCAGGTCTCGAACCTGCGGGCTCCGGCCATCCACTCACCTTAGCCTCCCGAAGCACGGGATTACAGGCTGAGCCGCTGAGCCCAGCTTGCGTATTTATTGATTTGGATTGTGAGCTAACTATAGTATGGCACTATACTATAGTGCCGTACTATATACTATGGCACTGTAGTAAGCTTTTATTGTAGAAAAGCATTGCTTTTGTCTCTTCTAGTTGCCATAGGGCAGCTAGAGTGGTAAAAATTTTGAGTCGCCCGATGGGCACATTCCCATCTAAGGTTGAACATGACAGCGCTCTGCCTTCTTGTCAAGCGTCTGTTTTGCAGTCTGTTTGGTGCCATGTTCTTTTCATTTTTGTGCCTTTTCTTTTTTTCTACAAGACATTTAGGGCCAATTTTTATGTTACTTTCTCAGTTTGGGAGTTCCTATGCCACATGGATAGTAGTTAAATTCTAACCTTAAGCCTGAGGGGCACAACCTGGGTTTCACTATCTTAGGTGAAGATTTTTTTTCTCCTAGAAACTTGGCAGGGCCAACTTTGTATGCCATTGGTGAATTTTTTTAGTCCACCATCTTATGAAGGCTGTGCTTCTATAGAGAGTTTTTTGCTCTCAGATCTACTGAATAATCTTGTATGGATCCAACACTCTCTCCCCTGGCCCCATGAAGATGTTAAAACCAGTGTTCCAGAATAATCTTTCCTCGGGGAAAATGGGCATTAATTTACTTATTTGTAGCTTTAATTTTTAGTTCTTTCATGTCCCCATACCAGAAAATAGCCCCTCCACCCCTTTTCTCCTGCAAACTCAGAAATATGCTATAAATATTAAATAATGGATTTTTGTTCAGAATTTTGATGTTTTCATAATGAAAGGTTTTAGGTTGTTGCAGTCTGTCATCTTGCCCAAGATAAAAGTTTTTATTTCTCTTATGTTCTTTCTATTATACTGCAAGAGAGGGAAAAAGAACAAGAAAAACTTTCGATCATAGTTTCTGGTTTCCTGTCTTCATTCATTCACTCATTCATTCATTCCTTCATTCATTCATTCATCAGGGAGGGTCAGTCTTCATTATTTGCAGATTCTGTATGTGCGTATTGTACTTGCTACAGTCTATTTGTAACTCTACAAACTAATACTCATGACACTTTTGTAGTCATTTATAGATATGCAAATATGCAGAGTGGTGAAAGATTTAAGTTGCTGGCATCCACATTCCCAGCAAGGCCGGACAAGGCGACATTCTGCCTTCTTGTTTCGGCTCTCATGCTGTCCACAGTGTATGTTTGGCAGTCTGTTTCATGCCATGTTCTTTGCATTTTTGTGCTGTTTGTTTCTTTCTTGGCAATTCTTCTGTCTAAAACAGCCCCAGGACAGTGCTGAAGTGTTGTGGATTGTTCCTAATCACAAAAGCTGTGATGTGCCTTGCAGAAAAAATGGTGGGATAGGCAGGCTTTCTCCAGGCATGAGTTGTAGTGCTGCTGGCCATAAATTCAATGTTAATGTATCAACAACAGACATCAAACAATGTATCTTTATTTAATTTTAATTTTTTATTTTTTTGAATTGGAGTCTCACTCTGTCGCCCAGACTAGCACGCAGTGGCCGCCCCCGGCCACCGCAACCTCGGCCTGCTGGGCTCCAGCGATCATTCCGCCTCAGCCTTCTGAGTAGCCGGAATTACAGGCATGCGCTATCACACCCAGCTGATTTTTTGATTTACTGTAGAGATGAGGTCTCGCCAAGTTGCCCAGGCGGGTCTTGAACCCACGGGCTCAGGCAATCCACTCACCTCGGCCTCCCAAAGTGCGGGATTACAGGCTGAGCCACCGAGCCTGGCTAACACTGTCTCTTTAAACAGAAACACATGAGCTAGGTGCAGTGGCTCATGCCTGTAATCCCAGTCTATTGGGAAGCTGAGTCGGGGTGATAACCTGAGGCCAGGTGTTGGAGAGCAGCTTGGGCAACAGAGTAAGATCCAGTCTCTCACTAAATTTAAAGACTGGCCAGGCCTGGGGCTGCGCGCCTGTCGACCCAGCTACCTGGGAGGCTTAGGCGGGGGGTTAACCTGAGTCCAGAAAGTTGAGACCACAGTGAGTTATGGTTATGCCACTGCACTCCAGCATGGGCGACAGAGCGAGACCCTGTCTAAAAAAACAAAAACAACAGAAACACGCATAAAACACTGTCATGTATTGGTCAATTGGTCAGCTGACCAAAATGTAACCAGAGACCTGTGGGAACGTGGTTTTTATCAGAGACCGTAATTTCTGCAGTCGTGAGAACGGGCACTATTTGTCAAGGCTCTGCTAAGGTTCAGACACGGTGTTAGTTGTCCATTCTTGTCCTTGGGGATCCAGTGCTGGGACAACTGTGGCCTCCAGTTACTAAGCCAAATAGACAAGCATAGGGATGGAGAACCATCAGCGCCAAAGTCTAGGCCTGGCAAGGGAAACCGAGTCAGAGTCTCAGCAAACAGGAACAGGCTGGTTTTCATTTTCCATGGGTTGATTGGATGACGGACTGATTGAGCAGTGTAGGCATGTAGACAGAGTCAAGACCCATTTTAGCGGGGAGGTCATGGCTGGTCGGGGAGAGTGGCAAAGCTGAGTATATCGCCTTTGGGAGAATCTCTGGTCTGCGTAGCCACCGCTGTTGCTAACCTTATGCTTCCGTGGAGAATCTGGGAAGATTTTGAAATCTCAAACCTCTGTCTGGGAGCCAGGCTGCCTGGTGTCTTGCTTTGGGGAGCAGTTTTGAGGAGTTTCAATTTTTAAAAATAATCATTTTATTTTCGATTCAAGGGGTACACGTGCAGGGTTTTTACATGGGTATACTGCATGATGGTGAGGTTTGGGCTTCTGTAGAGACCATCACCCAGGTGGTAAGCATGGTACCTAAGGGGTGGTTTTTCAAAGCCCCCCTCCCCCCCCACTTTAAGAGTCCCCAGTGTCCCCTTCTATGTTGAAATGAGAATATTTTGGACATATGGGATTAAATTAAATATGTCCTTCAGATTAATTTCACTGATATCTTTTACACTTGTTAAAATTTGGCTACATCAATG
Organism: Cephalopachus bancanus; assembly: GCA_027257055.1. Classification (NCBI taxonomy): domain Eukaryota; kingdom Metazoa; phylum Chordata; class Mammalia; order Primates; family Tarsiidae; genus Cephalopachus; species Cephalopachus bancanus. The sequence goes on from JAPVLO010000043.1 coordinate 3,041,705, forward strand.
AAAATTGCATATGATGTTATCACAGTATAGTTCTGTTTAACAGCGCTTTTCTAGATAAATAAGTATTTGGAGAGACCAAAACTGTGTTGTGGAAAGATGTGCTTCAAAATCAGACAGGTGTGTTGTTATAAATAGCCTGTTATAATTTGCAGCGTTTTAGGGGGGGTGCACTTCTGCCAGTTACATATTTAGGTGCTTTGGGCCTTAGATTCCTTGCCAGTAAAAGTGAGGATAATTGTACGCTGGGTTGTGGCAAGAGTGAAGTGAGAGACTGTGTAATTTCCTAACACAGGACCTAGCCTGAGAAAGCTACTTTCAAGACGCCATTTTTCTTCTTCTCTTTAATAAGAAGTTGACTAACTTAAGCAATAATGCCTCTGTGTATGAGAGAACCAGTCTCTTCATAACCTTGCTGGCTTTGCATATTAATATGAAGAAAACAGTTTCTCCTTTGTTTTAATTTGCTTTCCTTCATATTAATGAGGTGGAACGCTTTCCAGACGCTGTTGGTGGTTGTGTAAATGTCTTCTGAAAAGAAGATTTCACCAAGAATCTGCAAAACATTCATTTACCCTTTTATCCAATAATTCCTTTTCTCTGAATCTAAATGTAAAAAATAGACATAAGGATCAAGATAATATTTAAAGATCTGAAGTATGCTTGGAAATCTCCATTTTTCTTTAAGATAGGGTCTTGCTATGTTGCCCAGGCTGATCTTAAGCTCTGGGCTCAAGAGATCCTCCCACCTCGGTCTCCCCAGTAGCTGAGATGACAGGTATAAGCCACTATGTCTGGCTCGAAATCCCCCTTTTAAGATCAGGTTAAAATGGTTAAGTCTAGGTTATATTAGAATGCTTTTTTCCCCAACAGCGGGGACTGGGGGTGGGAAGGACAGCTGTGTGTCCTTCCCAGGTGGGAGACCAGGCAGGGGCCTGCTTAAGCTGAAGCTGGTGTTTCTAGGCTGTGGTGTCCCCCTCCCGTTTGAGCCCTACTAACCTTTCTGTCCCACCCCTCCCCTTCCATATCTCTCTCCTTCCTACCCACCACCCATTTTTAACCCGGTGAAGTCTTTTTATTTCACTGAATAGGAGAAACCCTTCCTATGACTCTGTACGACTCGCTCAAGCCTTTGGTTTATCTCCTCTGCTCTCTTTCATGCTTGGGTCTTTGGGAACCTAAGCCAGGAAGCCTTCTTATTTATTCCATTGCTCCCTTGAGCATCTGACAACAGTCTAGTCCAGCTGATCGAAGAAGAGATGCAGAGAGAAAGGTGTGCTGTCACCAGAAAAAACAAGCAACTGTAACACGTTACCATGTTATTCCTCCACACACATTACAGAGGTATGTGGGAATGAGACCTTTGCTCAGGAAACTCTGTTCCTCACTTCCTTAGAAATGCTATTTGGCTGCAGAGTAGTTTATTTCCTTATGGTTGTAACTGCAGTAAATAAAAAAAAAAAGATCGTCATACACGTCTCTCAGACACTGTAGCCAAATTGATAAGCTATGAGCAAAGATTGAAAAAATTTGAATAACCGGATTAATAAGCACAGAGCTGGGCAACCCCCTCGGGTCCCCTCCCACTGTGGGAACTCTTCTGTCCTCAATAAATCCTGCTTTCAAAAAAAATGAGTAAATAAGCACAGAGCTTCCAACCCAACACAGATCCCGTATCTGTACTGAAGTTCACACAAGGACTGCTGGCTATTTGGACAGTAGAGAGGAAGTAATATGGAAACTATTCTCAATCATAGAGACAGGAGCTTTTTCTAGACTATCCTAATCTTTATCTGCTAAAACAAGCCTCCGGGGGGCATTGGTGGAGCGGCCTTGTGAGGAAAACCTAGATCGAAGAATGACAAGCCTACTTCTGCGGTAAGTGAAGAAACTTGTCAGGGACTCCGTTTTCCATCTGTAAAATGGACCCAGAAACACACGGCAAATTTTAAAATGAATATTTGTGAACGTAGCCTCAGTAGACTGTGTGCTTGCCTTTGCAACATTTTTCTATGGCAAAAGCTTCAAACTGTGGTGTCCTCATTAGGAGAGCAGAGAAAACTCTAGATCATATGGTAGGTAATAAACATGCAGGACACATTTAATCGGAGAGTGTTATTAGGACACACAGGTATTCAAAACATGGTGTGCGTGTGTGTGTGCACGTGCGTGCGTGCGTGTGTGTGTAAGTATGCAACCTATTTGGAGTGATATAGATAAACTGGAACTTGAGCTGAATAGGATGAATAAGATGTTGAAGGACTTGAAAATATACCACCAGAGTCAAATAAATGGGGGAGATTCTGTCTGAACAAGAGAAGAGAGAGGAGAGAAATGTTAGTCTATGCTGGAAGGGCTTCATATGAAGAGGCGGTGGAGTTTTTAAGATTTTAAACATGATTCCACCTGATAGAAATAACTGGAATGAGTAAGAACGACCAAGGAACATCTTCTTAGTCTTGAAGCTATTCGACTCCTTCTCCCCTACCAAAAAATCATGTGAAGTATCCCAGTCACCGGACGTGAACAATGACAAGATGACTGTCGGTCAGGATGGGGACGCTTCAGGGCTGTCCGGAATGTTTCTTAGAGGGGGCGGGTGGGGCTGGGAGCAGTGGAAGCCCGAGGGGGTGGGACTTCAGGTTGCCTTCCTTCTGTAACCGAGTGTTGATGTTCCTCTGTTTTATAGTCTGGAATTCTGCACAAAATTTTGTTTGGAATGAGGCTTTTATGATGACATAAAATTTCATGAAACCCAAACCAAAGGAAATAAACGGCTCTTCTAAGCCACCAGTCTAAAGATGTTGCTAAAAAGAGAGGATTGAACTGATGCAAGCAGAGACACGGTGGATGCTAGAGGTGGTGTGTGTGTGTGTGTGTGTGTGTGTGTGTAAAGTTCTCGTTGAAGATCATACTGGTAATTTGTCAGGGAGTGCAGGAAAGATGCAAGTCAGTTGGTTCCTAGACCTGTGTGGTCTATATTTTAATCTATTTACTCTGTAAAATCTAGAACAAGGTATAACTAGCAAAATTATATACTGTTGACCCTTGAGCAACAAAAGTTTGAACTGCGTGGGTCCACTTATAAGCAGACTTTCTTCAGCCTCTGCTACCCTTCAGACAGCAAGACCAACCCCTGACCCATTTCCATTTAATTAATAATACATGTTTTCTCTTTTATGATTTTCTTAATAACATTGTCCTCCAGCTTACTTTATTGTAAGAATACGGTATATGATATAAATAACACACAAAATATGTGTTAATCAACTGTTTATGTTGTTGGTTGATAGTAGGCTATTATTGGTAGTTGCATTTTGGGGGAGTCAGAACTTACATGTTTAATTTTGACTGTGCAAGAGGTCAGCACTCCTAACACTTGTGTGGTTCAAAAGCCAACTGCATGTGTTCGTCTTTTGCATGCTTTTGTTCTTTGTGAACTTTTCTAGAATCACAGACTATTTAGCCTTCAAGGGACCTTGTAACCTAGCTCAATCTCTTCGGTTTTTCAGAAGAGGGAGCTGAGGCACAGATGTGTTAATTCACTTAGAGGGGGCGGCACACAGGTCACTGTTGGAGCTCAGTCCTCCTGACACTGGCAGGTTCCAGGGTCTTGTTTTTGGCTTCATGACCATGCATTTCTGACCTCAAGGAGAAAACAGAACTCTGCTTCAAGAGTGAGTCATCGCTTCAGACATGGAGCCTCTAATTGAAGATAATATTATTGAAATGAAATAAAAATGAGAGATTATTAGATATTTATTCAAAAAGACAAGTGTCGGGAGCCAGATGGCATCGAGATTGTATTTTATCTCCAGCGATCATGGGACGGTGAAGAATGTGGGTTGTGTTCTGGGAAAGTGAAGGGCCTGTTGGGTTGGGAGGTGGCCGCACCACTCAGTTTGCCTCAAGAGTGTAAGATGGTGCAAAATTAATTTCCATTGTAAAAGCAGAAGGCACGGTCTTAATTAAAACGAGTGTGTTTGTGTATGTGCGTGCCTGTATGTGTGTGTACATGTGTATGTGTGTGTGTGTGTGTGTGTGTGTGCGTGCGTGTGTGTGCGTGTGTGTGTGTGTGCGCTTAAACAGCAAAAGTAGGGGACAGCCCTCGTGCATTCGGGCACAAAGGCGGGAACAACAGCCCCTGGGCCCCGCCGAAAGAGGGAGGGAGGGAGGGGACGAGAGACACACGCACACCCGCTGGGTGCCACGTTCATGATGGGGGTGGGGAGAGGGCTTGCTAGAAGCCCAGACCTCACTTGCATGCAATCTTCTCATGCAGAAAACGCTCACGTGTACCCCACAACTCTAAAATACAAAACAGGGGAGAGCAAACAATAAATCAATCTGCAATTTGGCCAGTAGCTGTTATGGAAGCCAGGGTGGAAGCCGCTGTAAGTTGGCAAAACAGACCCCAGAGATGCCCGGGGTACAGACATGCACTTGCTTTTCCCCACAACCGTGGCGGGTTCTGCTCCCACCCAGGAGCACGCCGGTCTTGTAATTCCAAGTAGAAAGCGGAACACAGGATGAAATGCAGATAGCCTGATAGAGCTTTCCTTTTTTTTTTTTTGAGTCAAAGTCTCACTCTTGTCACCCAGGCTGGAGTGCAGTGGCATAAACATGACCACCCCAGTGTCGACCTGCTGGGCTCCGGCGATCCTTCCCCTTCAGCTTTCCAAGTAGCTGGAACTACAGGTGCATGCCACCCTGCCCTGCTAATTTTTAAATTTATTGCAGAGACGAGCTCTTGCCAAGTTGCCCTGGCTGGTTTCGAACCCCTGGGCTCAGGCAATCCACTTGCCTCCACTTCCCAGAGTGCTGGTATTACAAGGTGAGCCACCGAGTCTGGCCTTTTTTCTTTATTCTACTTTCAACAAAACATGTCATCCCTTCAGAACACGTGGATTAAACACCTACTATATATTGGGAACATAGGTGCTATATACTGTAGTACTTAGTCCGGAGGACTCCAGGATCTGGGTACTCGAAGTGTGGTCCATGGACCAGTGCATGAGCATAGCTGGGAACTTGTGAGACGTTCCCACCCCAGACCTACTGAACCAGAATTGCGCTTTATCGAGGACCCAGGTGGGCAGTGCAGCTCTAGGAAGTTCTAGCAAGGAGCCTTACTGCACGAGTATTTTTGAAGACTAGTCTGAGAAATCACACAATTGAATGGGAAGTGAGCCCTTAAGACTAGAAGGGATCGGTGCTTTTATTTTTTGTCACACACAACTCAACTTCAAGATTGAAAAATCGGCCGGGCGCAGTGGCTGAAGTTTGTAATCCCAGCACTTTGGGAGGCCTAGGTGAGGGGATTGCCTGAGCCCACGGGTTCAAGAAAGCCTGGGCAACTTGGAGAGACTCATCTCTACAATAAATTAAAAAATTAGCTGGGTGTGGTAGCACGTGCCTGTAGTTTGGCTACTTGGAAGGCTGAGACGGAAGGATCGCCTGAGCCCAGCAGGTCGATGCTGGGGTGGCTGCGAGAGCCCCACTGCACTCCAGCCTGGGCAATGGAGTGAGCCTCCAACAACAAAAAAAAAGAAAAATAAAAAGAAAAACCCGGGTTGGGTGTCTTTTATAATGCCTGAGTCTGTCCATTTCCTCAGGTTAATGGGAATCATGTCACTTTGGTCACATTGGGGTCTGTATCTTCGGAAAGGACGTCAGAAGTGTGGAAGTTGGAGACCATAAAGTTCTTTAGTTCATGCAAGACCTTCCCAGAAATAGCTCACTGAACCCTGAGGCGGCGTGGCCCCAAGTTATTCAGGCAAGGGCAAGGGCAGTGGGGATGTGTAGCCCGAGGAAACGGCTTATGTGTATTTGTTGTAGCTTAGGTAGTTTATATCCTGCCTTTTATTGTCCATCCCACTACATTTTCTTTTCTTTTCTTCCTCTTTTTTTTTGAGTTGGGAGTCTCACGTTGTGGCCCCGTGCAGCGGCACGCTCATGGCACACTGCAGCCTCAAACTCCTGAGCTCAGGCGATCCTCCCATCTCAGCCTCCCAAGTAGCTGGGACAGGAGCGCCACCACACCTGGATAATTTTTTTGTAGAGATGAGACTTCACTATGTTGCCCGGGCTGGTCTTGAACCCCTGGGCACAAGCAATTCTCTCTCTTCAGCCTCTCAAAGTGCCGGGATTACAGGCATGAGCCACCACAACTGGCCTTGTCCAACTGCATTTTCAAACATTTGGAAAGTCTATTTCTTGAGGGTTTCTTTTGCCCATGCCAGCTCTGGCATGTCTCCCTTTCTTTTCTCTCTTCTTTCTCCAAAAAACTTTGTTTGAAAGCTTAAAAAAACCAAAAAACTAAACATCAACTCTATTTCTCTTTCTGCTCCTCTGAGACTGATTTTTCTGCTTGGCGTCAGGCAAATAATCACATCCCTGTTCTCATTTCACACTCGGTGTGCCAGGTGGATGGTTCTCTGTGGGAATCACTCATCGTCGCACTCAGCAGGCAGGTGGGCAGGTCCTGGGGTGTGTGGAAGGTTCGCTGACCTCACACCCACACGAAATGCAGAGAAATCTGGGCTGAAACCGAGCTGCTAACGAGACCAGAACTTCTCTCCAGAGTCTCTCTCAGCAGCTCAGAAGCGAAAATGAGATTTCCCAAAACACTCACTGTTCATTCTCGGCTCACTCGGCCTTCTCCCGAGGCTGACTTTCAAATGTCTAAACTGTGCTCTTGAGGAGAAGACCAACTCGTCGGTGCTCAACCATGAAGGTAGCTCCATTTTCCCCTTTGTAAAATAAGGAGGTTGCCTGAATGACTCCTTAGATACTTTATAAAAAATCAACTTGTTATGTTGAAAATTTTCTGTCCAAGCATGGTGGCTCACATCTGCAATTCCAGCACTTTGGGAGGTCGAAGTGGGAAGATCACTTGAGGCCAGGTGTTCGAGACTAGCCAGGGTAACATAGCAAGGCCCTGACTGTATAATAAACACTGGTGTGTGTGTGTGTGTGTGTGTGTGTGTGTGTGTGTGTGTGTGTGTGTGTGTGTAAATAGAGAATCCAGGCCAGGTGTCTTGGAATTCTCTACAGATGGATTTGTCCCTTTCCTCAGGCTAATTTTTTTTTTTTTGTGACAAAAGAGACCACATCAAAAAATCCACAAGTCAGAGACTGTCACAAGAATTGAAAAATTTTCATAATTAAATGAAAAGAGCAGCAGACAAAAATGTGGTGTATATTTAAAGCAGAACATTTATAGTATATATGTTTATATTAAAAAAGAAAGAAGTTTCCAAATCAATGATCTAAGCTTTCACCTAACAAAGCTAGAGACAGAAAAACAGATTAAGCCCCAAGGCAATAAAGAAGTTTCAGATAATAAAGACAAGAGCATATATTCATGAAATTCAGACTAGTAAAAAAGAGAATCAACGAAAATAAAAATGAATTTTCAATACAATTGATAAACCTCTAGCTAGATTGATGATAAAACAGAGAGAACACAGAAATTACCAATAGTAAGAAAGAAAGACATAATCATTACTGACCCTACAGGATAATAATGAACATTATAAACAACTCCATGCCTGTAAATACACCAGTCTAGACAAATTTCTTTAAAGACATAAACCCCAAATCTCATCTGAGAAAGAGATAATCTGGATAGCTCTCTATCTATTAAAATAATTGAATTTGTAGTTAAAATACTCCCAATAAAGAAAATTCCAGGCATAGATGGTTACACAGGCATATGCTACCAAACATTAAAAAAATAATAATAATACCAACCTTACACAAGCTATTCCAGAACGCAGAAAGCAGGGCTGGGATGGGATGAGGCAAGACAGACACATGTGCACATGCAAGTGGGCATCTGAGAGAGGCTGCCTTCATAAATTTTTCACCTTGATGTCTTGCTTGCCTCGCCCTGGTCCCAACACTGCACAGAAGAGGAGGCAACACTTCCCAACTCATTCTCCAACTCCTACAAGAAAAAAAAGAAAAAAAACGTAAAAACCCTAAAATATCAGACTTCATGAACACAGATGAAAAAATCTTCAAACAAATGGAGCAAATTAAAGAGAATGACTTATAAAAAGGATAATATGCTATGACCAAGTAGGATTTACCCCAGGAATATAAAGCTAGTTTAACATTTAAAAACCAATAAGTGTAATTTTCCATAGAAAAACACTGAAGAAGGGAAAAAATATGATCATCTCAATAGATGCAGAAAAAGCCTCTGACAAAATTTAGCATCCATTTATAATAAGAACTTTCAGTAAAATACTAATAGAAGGAAAGTTCCTCAGTCTACCAAATGCCATCTAACCTAACATTATACTTAGTGGTGAAAAGCTGAATGCTCTTTCCTTAAAACTGGGAACAAAGCAAGGTAAAACTGGTAACATAGCAAGGCCTTGACTCTACAAACAAATAAAAATTAAAAATAAAAGAATGGAAATGCGGTGGCTCAGCCTGTAATCCCGCGCCTTTGGGAGGCTGAGGTGAGTGGATTGCCTGAGCCCGCGGGTTCGAGACCCGCCTGGGCAGCGAGACCTCATTTCTACAATAAATAAAAAAACAGCCGGGCATGGTAGCGCATGCCTGTAATTCTGGCTACTCGGAAGGCTGAGGCGGAAGGATCGCTGGAGCCCAGCAGGTGAGGCTGTGGTGGCTGGGAGCGGCCACTGCAACTGCAGTCTGGGCGACTGAGTGAGACTCCCACTCAAAAAAAAAAAAAAAAAAAAAAATCAAAAGAATGGAAATGTTATAAACTCCAAAAAAGTGGAAATAAGATTATAATGAACACCGGAGTGTTAATTATTCAATACCATACTAGAAGTTTTAGCCAGTGCAATAAGTCAAGAAAAAAAAATCAATATTATAAAAGAAGAAACTAGACAGTATTCATAAATAAAATGATTTATGTGTTTAAAAAATTCCAAAGAATCTACATAAAAACAACTAGAACTACAGGCTAAAAATGGTCAACATACAAAATCAATCATATTTCTTTATATTAGCAGTGAACAATTAGAAATGGAAATAAAAAGCACCATTTAAAATAGTACCCCCCAAAAAAACTCTATGGACACATAACTAATAATTATGTGTGAGATTTGTTTGCTTAGAACTAGCAAACATAAATGAAAGAACCCAAAGAATATCTAAGTAATGCAAAGATATACCATGCTCATGGATTGGAAGACTATATATAGTAAAGATGTCAAGGCAGTTCTTCCAATTTTGATCTGTAGAATAAGGAAATTCCATTACATTTCCAGAATTTTTTTTTTTGTAGAAATCTGTGAGCCAACTCTAAAATATATGTAGAATATTTCAGGAACTAGACTTGTCAAACCAATCTCGAAAATGAAGCCCTAAGTTGGAGGACTCACTCTACTTGATTTCAAGAGTTCATATAAAACTATAATGATGTCTATGAACATGACCATAGACTGATAGATAAATGGAACAAAGTAGAGTTCAGAAATTATCCCATACTTATGTGACCAAATGATTTTTTGAAGAGGTACAGAAGCAGTTCAGTAAAGAAGGACAGTCTTGACAACAAACGGTGAAAACATGATCCTAAAAACAGACACTGCTTTCTATATAAAAATTAACTCAAAATTAATTTTTGACCCAAATGTAAAACCTAAAACTATGCAACTTGTGGAAAAAAAATTCTGTGTGATCTTGGGTTAGGCAAACATTTCCAAGATACAACACCAGAAGCATGATCCATTTAAAACTGATAAATTGGACTTTACTAAAATTGAGCCCTTCTGTTTTTCTTTTTCTTTTTTTTAGTTGGATTCTCACTTTGTTGCGCAGGTTGGAGGGCAGTGGCACGCTCGTGGCCACTGCAGCCTCGACCTGCTGGGCTTGGGCAATCCTTCCGCCTCCGCCTTCCAAGTAGCTGGAACTACAGGCATGTGCTACCACGCCGGCTAATTTTTCTTGATTTATTGTGGAGATGAGGTCTTGCCAAGTTGCCCAGACTGGTCTTGAACCTGTGGGCTCAGGCAATCCTCTCACCTCGGCCTCCCAAGGTGCTGGGATTATAGGTGTGAGCCACGGTGCCCGGCCTGAGACCTTCTGGTTTTCAAAGATCACTAACAAAAAAATGAGAAGATAAGACACAGACTAGGAAAAATATTTACAAAGCACATAACTAATGATGAATTGGATTTGATATTTATCAGATGAGCCCTCTTAAACATGCGAATGATGTGCAACACTACAAAAAAAATGCTACTCTTGTCAATACTTTTAATTTTTGTTTTAGAGAATATATTTGTCATAAAAATGATATTTATGTTACTAGGTAATGAGTTACTATTGTTTTAAAATATTAATTATTATTCTGATTCACTAATGCATTAATCATCATATTAATGATATATAAGTTATTAATGATATAAAATTATCATTTATCTACAAAATGGAAACATAAGTTATCAATAATTTTATAATTAATCACAAAACTATGCATATTCAAAAACTTTCCAGTTTTAATGTTGATAATGGTAATTTTTTTTTTGCCATTTCCCAGACTTCTCATTTATTCCCCAAAATCAATATTAGAGGATTGTTTCTACAAAAATTTTTACTGACAATGTGGTGTATTACAGGACAGCCTACAATACAAAACACCTTTAAATTTAATACGCATTAACCTCCATCCCACAGGGATCTTCATTGTTTTTCAGATTGGCCCAGCCCTATCACCAGGTCTTGGGGGACCACTTCTCTATTTAACCTGTTCCATCACAGCTTATATTCCCTCTTTCTCCCATCCTCTTATTCCAGAACACCCCAAAGCTTCTCTGGCTTGAGCATTGTATCTTTTCCTTACGATTATGGTAAGTATTGATCTAACCCCCATAAGCAAAAGCTCCTGGCATCCTCTTCAGGGTGTAAAGGGATCCTGAGGCTGAAGGTTTGAGAATCACTGTGGCTATTGCAGGAAAGGAACCTGCATTTTCTGTAACCATTTCAGCCAAGTCTCTTGGGGAAAGGCCAAATGCAAATTAAGGAAAGGTTGTTTTAAGATCAGTTTGGTTTTAGTTGAATACTTGGGTTGGGTCCGACTGTCAGATGGACCTTAATGACAATTTCTCACCAAAGTGTGTTGTTATTTACGAGGCTCATAGGCAGCCCCATTCGTTCCAGCAGGTGCTCCAGAGGCACTTTATTCTGGAGTGGTGCTGAGTGGGAGGAAGGTGTACCTTTCAGGTAAGCCGGGAAGGCCCTGAATGTGGCTTCTGACTGCCTGATGCGTGTTACCCTCTTGTGCTCACTTGTCCGGGTGCCACTTTATGACCTTTTTGGCTTTGGTATGTTCCAGCGATCTAGAGTTCCAACAAAACACCTTTTTTTCCCTAACGTTCTTTGTGACTGTCGGTCACGGTCAGGGGGAAGTTCTTTGCTGCTGTTAAGGAAAGCATCTAGTTCCTTTGTCTCTCTCTTTGTGCTGACGGATTGCTGATGGAAGGTCTGAGTTTGTCCAGCCCTCTGTGTGTCCACGTTTCCTGGTTGCCTTAACCTTTTCTAACTGACCTTCACTGAACGCAGGTAGGGGGGAATTAGATGTAAATGAGGACACATTGGTCTCCGAGATGGATTTTTTTTGGTCAGAAATATTTGCAGGAAGGGAGTAGGTGGGAGAAAACCTTAAATGTCAATAGTAAATAGGTTGCAGTTTTCAACAGAGGAAGTGGTTCAGAGACCATTTGCCATTTCAAGATTGTAGGGCTGGTGCATTTGGAAGAGGAGTATGATGTGTTTTTTTAAAAATGGATTTTGCATGACAAAGGTCATCTGAATTTTTGGTCAGGTCATTTACTCGTTTAAATATTTATCGAGTGCCTGTGGGATTGAGGGGCAGTCTGGACCACTGGAGAACGGGGTAAGTGTTCAGACATCTTTCTTATTTGTACACTTCTATGATTTTCCACCATCTAAAACTTCTACTTCTTAGCACAGCGCGCATTCCCATCTTGCGCTTGTCCGATTCTCTAGCCCTGTCTCTTTCTATGCTTCAGTGTGTGAGGGGTGACCTCCAAATCCCAGAATTTTTGTATAAAGAATTGTTAATTTCTCATTACATGCTTAAACTTCAGCCACCTTCAAAATATTCTCCATTTGATACATCTATCAAGATGCCTTTTCCACTGCTCAGAACAGTTTTTGAACTCGTACCTTTTAGTGCTTCTGCCATTTTTTGTTTCACCTATTTCACGTCGGCAAAACATTTCCCTTTGAGGAATTTTTTCATCTGGGGAAACAAAAAAGTTGCTCGGGGCAAGATTCGGTGACTAGGGAGTCATACGGTTTACGGTCAAAAACTGCTCAACACGCAGTGCGATGTGAGCAGGTGTGCTTGCAAATCACTCATCATGAAACGGGCAAACACACTGAAAGAATCTCCCCCGCAAAATTCACTGAAGCCGAATACAGCATGTCACAACTAGCTGGTACACTCATGCCACTGGGTTCCTAGAACACTTGCCTAGTTGGGGAAGCCTGCACTACAAGGAACCCATTCTCCAAAAACTAATTCCAGTTTTTCGGGGGTACCCCTCGGATGCTTCCCCCCATTCCAAACTACTAACAGCAGCTTGACTCTGATAGACCGCTTCATGGCTCATTGTTTTGCACATGCTGTTTCCTCTGCATGGGAAGTTCCTTTTGGATTCTTTACCTCTCAAGCTGTTGAATTCCCTATTTAAGCCTCAGCTCGGGGTCTCCTCTGCATGGTGGGTGTAGTTGCATCCTCTCTGGGGCTCCCAAAGCACTCTGTGTCTGCTTTTATTACTATCCTTATCACCAGGACTGCTTTGGAGCTGGGCAGCTAGGGCCCCAGCCTGGATTCTCAGTTTGTTTTTTTTTTAACAACTTTATTAAAATATAACTCACATTCTTTACAATTCATCCATTAAAAATGTACAATTCATTAAAATACGAATATGCATAATTTATTTTCACAGATATGTGCCACCATCACCACAGTCAATTTTAGGACATCTCCACCATCTCAAAAAGAAAAAAAGTGTGCCATTGAAGTGCTATCACTCTATCTCTAATCTCGGCAATCCTAAGCAATCTCTGATCTACTTTCTATCTTTATAGATTTGCCTATTCCGGGCATTTCATATAAATGGAGTCATTAATATGTGGTTTTGTGTACAGTTCGATGACATTTCATATACTCACAATGTTGCATCTAGTTCTAAAATATTTCATCCCCCCGCAAGGAAACTCCTTTTCCATTAAGTGGCTATCCTCTGTTCCCTTCAACCTCCTAGCCCTTGTCAATTACTAATCTGTGTTCTGACTTCATGGATTTACCTGTTCTGGATATTGCATCTAAATGAAATCGTAGACCATGTGACTTTTTGTGATTGATGTCTTTCACTTAGCATGAGGGGTTCATACATGTTGAAGCACGTGTCAGTCCTTCATTCTTTGTTATGGATGAATAATATCCATAAAAAGGACATCCACATTTTGTTCACCCAAGCGTCAGTTGATGGACATACAGGTTGTTTCCACCTCTGGGCTATTACGAATAATGCTGCTGTAAACATTTGTACACAGGTCTTTGAGCGGATGTGTTTTTATTTTGGGGGGTTATACACCTAGTTGTGGAATTGCCAGGTCATATGGTAATTTATTTGTCAGAGGAACTGCCAGCCTGTTTTCCACAGTGGCTGTATGATTTTAAATCCTCACCAGCAGTGTATGAGCATTCTGGCTTTTTGTAAAGAGGCATCCTAGTAGGTGTGACATAGTATCTCCCTGTGGTTTGGATTTGCAATCCCCTAGTGACAGTGATGGTGGGCGTCTTTCAGGTGCTTATTGAACCTTTGTGCATCTTCCTTAGGGAACTATCTATGCAGGGCTTTCGGTCATAAAAAAAATTGGGCTGTTTGTCCTTTTATTGTTGAATTGTAAGAGTTCTTTATGTATGCTAGACACAAATCCTTTATCAGCTGTATGATTTGCAAGTATTTTCTCCCAGCCTACGGGCTTTTGTGCTTTCATGGTAGTGATCACTAAAGCACCAAAAATTGTGGCTTCTCACCCGTGTCTACCTTCCCCACCCCGGGACTCGCCTGACAAATGGCCCCAAGCACACTTCTTCTGCGTCTAGCCAGGATGTAACAAGCCCCCCTGCCCCTCCCCCTGCGTACGCATAGGTGGAAGGGTGGCATGGGGCAGCTATTTGGGCAGGTGCGGATAGAAAATTTCCTAGAAACAAATGTCTACCAGCAAAAGAAGCCATGAATTATGTGGGTTTGATACCATGATCATAGACTTTCTAGAAAATACTGGAGGCCACCAGTTGGCAATCAAGGGGTGATGGAGAGGAGGTTTCAGGGACAGAAGGGGGTAGGGTGCTACCACTTGTCTGAGTGCAGGACGAGTACCTCTCTGGGACGTATGGTAGCATAGTGCCACGGACACCAAGGGCTAAGTACCAAGGGCTAAGTGCACACGCAGGAATCAGTGTGAACTGCCTGAGGGGGCGGTGGAGAGAAGCGGCCTGGAGAATGTGCCCAGCAGGCGGGATGCCTGCCCACAGCGGACCCTAGATACATGGAAAGAAAGAAGGGAGGGGGAGAGGGCAGAGAGGTGTTGGGGGATACAGGGACCCCTCGAGGCGGGGCTCTTTTGCAGCCACAAAGCAGGTTCTTGGCATCTTGAACAAAAAATTGAACCAGACATACAAGCCGAGAAAGTAGAGAGAGGGATGTATTGGGCAGAAGAGGCAGTGCACTCCGGAGAATTAGGTTCCGTTCTGCAGGGTTGGCGACTTTTTTGCTGGGGTCATGCTAGACACTCACTGGAAGGGCCCAGTACACGTCGGAGGAGCCAGTTCATGCTAGATGTTCACTGGGGCCCCAGCATGTGGCTGTTTCATTGACCCATTCCAAATGTCGCCCTGGTGGGACATTCCCACCCACAAATTTCCACGGAAGGGAAAAGGCCACAGCCCCGCAGGAGGCCGCTTTGAGCCATGCGCCTAAGTCCTTGGGCAGTCCTCAGTCCTTGTCCGGCCACAGAGGGCCGCTTCGGATGTGTGTGCATGCCCTGGCCGGCCCCCTCCTGCTGTGCAGGGATTCCTGGCCCTTTCTCCCCTAGTTCCTTTTCAGAGAAAGGAGGTTTACTGATAAAGGAAAGCAGGAAGGAGTATCACAGAATTTTAGAAGGCTCTGACTGGTCATCAGCAGAACTAAAAATTGCTGGGATTTGTAGACAAGGAAAGGGGCCTCTCGCCCAAAATGGCTCCTTGAAGGTGTGCCACGTCATCTCTGTGGTCCTGTGAGGGGGTATTTCTTTCCGTCTTAACACCCATTGCAAGTGAGTTGGCATGGGCATCTGAGATTGCTTTCTTTTTTTTTTTTTTTTTTTGAGTTGGAGTCTCAATCTGTTGCTCAGACTGGAGTGCAGTGGCACGCTCCGGGCCACCACAGCCTTGACCTGCTGGGCTCTGGTGATCCTTCTGCCTCAGCCTTCCAAGTAGCCGGAACTACAGGTGCGAGCCACCACGCCCGGCTAGTTTTTGATTTATTGTAGAGACGAGGTCTTGCCAAGTTGCCCAGGCCGGTCTCAAACCTACTGGCTCAGGCAATCCACTTGCCTCGGACTCCCAAAGTGCTGGAATGACAGGCTGAGCCACCGAGTCTGGACGAGATTGCTTTCCTTGGATAGAAACAGTGGGCATCAGAAAGGCACGTGGCCTCTGGAGTAAGGGTGGTGCCGGAGGGAGACTGGGAAGGAAAGTCCCCAAAGAGAAGCTGGAGAGCCATGGCTGTTGCCACTGGCTTTCCTAGGCTGCTCCTTGGTCCCTCTCCACGTCCTTGGGACTGACTCTGTCCATGGCGTATTCCCTCCTGCCGCTTTCAAATGCCCAACTGTTCTCACTGTATTATTTCAGACAATTGCGCAGACCTTGTAGGAAGATAACGTTCTCATTGCAGTCTGGTCTTTCCAACCTAAAAGTAAACATATTTCACTCAGGCTCGTGTGGGCTGAATCAGCTATCCACCCTGGAGTACATCTGAAATTTCACATTCCTTAGGGCTTCAACATTTCCCAGTGCTTGTACAGGAAGCTTTGCCTGAGGCTCCCATAAGCTTATTGAGAACAGGAAAATCACGTGGTGGAGTTGACTAGGGATTATTTGCAGCCCTCTCGGGGTTCCCGTGGAGTCCCTGGATCTGCTCCAAGCCCACCACCATGCCCGTCATCTTCAGGAACCCTTGGTGTCAGCTCCGTCACAAGCATGTCTATTTCCTATACAGAACGGGTCAGGCAGAAAAAAAGGTGGGCATTCTTTAAAGCTGGAGTGGACCAGGAGCCGGGTCTGCGGAGAGCTGAGGGAAGCCTCTGTGTTGCCGGGCCGGTCTGAGGGCTTTGCCATGGGTCCTTTGTTCAGAACTGACCTGACACTCGAGGAAAATGAACAACCTGGAGCGAACATTACAGCTGGGCGTGGTGGCTCATGCCTGTAATTCCACCACTTTGGGAGGTGGAGGCGAGAGGATTGCCTGAATCCAGGGGTTCAAGACCAGCCTGGGCAACTTGGTGAGACCTTGTCTCTACAATATATCAAAAAATTAGCCGGGCATGGTGGCACACGCCTGTAGTCCCAGCTACTTGGGAGGCTGAGGTGGAAGGATCACCTGAGCCCAGGTTGACCCTGGGGTAGCCATGAGCATGCCACTGCACTCCAGCCTGGGTGGCAGAATGAGACTCTGACCAAAAAATAGAACATTACACACACACCACAACACACACACACACCACACACACCATGCAAGACACACACCACCACACACATCTGCACTACAACACACAGCACAACACATACCACAACACACACCTGCACTACAGCACACACCCACCCACAAAGCGCACACACGCACACTCCTGGGACGTCCTGTTGTAAAGAACTGTTCTGATTGATGGTAGAGTGATTCTATCTGGCCGGCAACCTACAGGGAAATCTGAAAGGACTTTATCTGTAAGAGAAATAAGAACACAAGAGCTTCTTTCTAGCTAAGCTTATTTTAGTTCCTGCTGACGCAAAGACCAGCTTCTGAAAATACCGAGATTGAGGCCTTGTCATTCTCGGGACATTTAAAGCTTTTCAGATGCCACCTTGCACGGACTTGATGAAAAACATCTGTCAACCTGATTCCCAGACCAGCCATGTTTCTCAAGAAGTCCACAGGATGAAGCTGGAATCTAAGGCTAGTAAGTGACTTGGGGTCTGAGAACCCAGACGCAGGAGGGCACAGAGGGCGGGAGGGTTGTGGGTGGGGCGCACCCATCCTGGCTGCACCCGTGAAACTTAGTGTTTCTACTCAAAGGACACAGGAGTGGACTTCCCCAACCTACCTCTTCCCACGCCATTAAATGCCAAAACCATCATGAGCCTTGATCAATTTCTCACGCATTCTTACGCTTTGCCCTTGCAGCCAAGCGACAGTCATTGGGCCCCTGTGCCCTAACCCCTCCACTACTCCGAACCCCCTCCCCCTCCCCGCAGCCACCGCGTAAACGGGACGGGGCTCACACCTTTCAGTCATGGAGGAGATCTTGGACAGAATTCACCTGGACCAAATTTCGTTCTCGGAAGAAGAATTTTCATGGTCCCCACTTTACTGAAGATGTCATTGGAGCCCAAGGTGCAGAGGTGGAGTGGTTTGCCCAAGTTCAGCCAGCTAGTAAGCACTCAGACCTTCTGACGTCTTTTCTGGAACTCCCTGAAACTACTTGAGCAGTAAAATGAAGAGACTGCTTTCTCCAAGGAGTGAACCAGCTCCCCCAGGATTTCACATGGTCTTTCTTCTTTATCAGAAGTCATCTTGGACATGGACACAGCAGGCTACGAAGGTGAAAGGAAGGTGAATCGAGACCCTCGGGTTAAACCAACCTCCCTCACCCCACCTCTCTCCATGCTGGGGGCCGTGCCCTGGACTCTCAGAGGGGCTTACTGTTCTAAGTCTTGCGAGGGAGAAGTCTTTCTAGAGAAGTGACTTCCTTTTCTGAAAGTTCAATACTGTTTAACTTCACTCAAGACCAAGTACTTGTGTGTTTCTTTTTGCTACAGACTCTGTGACAAACCCATTAGTACCTTATTAGCCGGGACTGTTAGAGCAGAGCTGATTCTAATTAAGGAAAATTAGTTCGGGAAGCTTAAGCCAATGCCGGAAGTGATCCTTGGCCGGCCTAACGGGAACTTGATGAATGCCACCGCACAATTGGCAAATGCTGGCAATCAGAAGCAATAAAGCTACTGACGGCTTTCAAGGGCCCAGTTCAAAAACGCCACCGTCAGTCGGGAACAGGATGAGCAGAGAGAGATGTGGGCGTTGAAGAGTAATTTCATCCGGAATCCAATAAATTGGCCAGGTTGGGGGACAGGAGACAGGTGATGTTGCAAATAAGACTCCAGGGCGGCTGGGTGTCAAAGGCATCCCGTGAAACCTGAAAGCGGCATATTAGATCCTGATGACGGTCATGACCCTGATTCCTCACTCTGTGATAGACATGACTGGTAAGGTTGGCTGCACAGATGCGAAAACAAATGCTTCCCATTGGTAAAGCTCTTAATTTTAAAAAACTGATTGTCTCTCTAGATAATTCTATGGGATACTTAAGACAGTTAGGTCTACAGTAGCTTAGGGCATGGTGCTACTTAGAGGCAGGACCTAATAGACTAGTAGGTGATTGTGCAATCTTTGTTTGTTTGTTTTTTCAAGTTGGAGTCTCACTCTGTTGCCCGGGCTGGAGTGCAGTGGCATGTTCACGGCTACCCCAGCGTCGACCTGCTGGGCTCCGGCAATCCTTCCACCTCAGCCTTCCAAGGAACTGGAACTATAGGCACATGCCACCATGCCTGACTAATTTTTTGATTTATTGTAGAGACAAGGTCTCACCAAGTTGCCCGGGCTGGTCTCGAACCTGCGGGCTCAGGCAATCCACTCGCCTCGGCCTCCCAAAGTGCTGGGATGACAGGCTGAGCCATCGAGCCCAGCCTTGCCATCTTTGAAGATAACTTCTGGCCTTCAGTTTTGATGCTACAGGTTGAGGTTCAAGTATCTGTAGAACGAGAGGCTATTGTCTTTGGTTCAGACTCCGTGTGTAGTTTAATGAAGTACTAAGGTGAAGACCATCATCACAGGCCATCCCATTTGGTAAACACCGGCACCTTGTGTTACCCTGAAGAGATCATTCCTTCTCTTTAGGCTGGTTGGTACCTTTGGAAAGCTACAAAGGCAGAACTTTTGAGACTGAGGCTGTTACAGCAATTGCAACAACTCGCCGGGAACAGGAATGAATGCACACAGAACAGGCACCGCAGACTGAGAGGAGAATCGAAGGTGTTTATTCCAGAAGTCCCAGTTGGAGTAGCCTCCCAAAACCTGAGCACCACCCTCCGCTTCAAGCTGCTTTTTTCTTTTTGTTTGTTTTGAGCTGGGAGTCTCAACTCCGTCGCCCAGGCTGGAGTGCAGTGGCACGCTCCCGGCCACCGCAGCCTTGACCTGCTGGGCTCTGGTGATCCCTCCGTCTCAGCCTTCCAGGTAGCTGAAACTACAGGCGTGCACTACCATGCCCGGTTATTTTTTGATTTATTGTAGAGACGAGGTTACGCCAAGTTGTCCGGGCTGGTCTCGAACCCCTGGGCTCAGGCAATCCACTTGCCTTGGCCTCCCAAAGTGCTAGAATGACAGGCTGAGTCACCGAGCCCGGCCTTCAAGCTGCTTTTAAGGGGCTTTTTGGTTACAACATACATGGGTTGGCCACTGGTGGGTCTATGATTTTAAATTTAGGGCCGGGAGTGGTTACTTCTACTTCTACAACAAACATTGAAGCAAACATTTTTGTGGACATTTCCATAGGAGGTGTAATAAAGCCTGTTTACAGAAACAGAGATTGCAGGTAAGGAAATGGCATGTTGCTGCTTACTTACGGTGTATTTATAGAAGCAGAGATGACAAGCAGTTGCTCACTTAAGATAAGACCCTTGAGGTCAGCTTTCCTGTTTAATTCCTGTTTTTTTTTTCCTATCTCAAGGCAGTACTGTTCACAGTAGCTAAGCTATGGAATCAGTCTAAGAGTTCATAAATGGAAGAATGAATAAAGGAAATGGGATGTATTTACACAATGGAATACTATTTAGCCGAAAACAAAGATGAAATCCTCTAACAGACCCTCCAACTAACCTACCCTCGCCACTGGCGTGTCCAGCTGAGGCACTGTGTTCTGAACGTTCACTTCCTGTCTCGCCATAAACCTGAGCAGGGGCATTTGCCAGTCAAATGTAAACTCATGTCTGTGTGTTGATGTTTTCGTGATGAAAACTTTCATCCTATGTTCCTCTGCTCAGCCTTTTGACATGGATTTCAGCTTCCTGCTGTGATGGCCTCTGAGCTAGGAAGCTTGTAATGTGGATATTTGACCATGGAAACCTCATGCTGAAATCTGATCCCCAGGGTTGGGGTCAAGGCTCCCGGGAGGGAGGGGCTTGTGTCACAGGGTAGATTCCTCATGAATGGTTTGCCTGTCCTGGTGGCAATGAGCGAGTTCTTGCTCTGCTAGTTCCCAGAGAGCTGGTTGTTGAGAAGAGCCTTGCACGCTGTCCATTCTCTTTCTCATTCCCTCACCATGTGGTCTTGTCACTGGGAGTTTCTGAAAGGACTTCGGTGCCAGTAACGACTCCACACCTAGCCGAGACCAAGAGATTTATTAAAGGGGCTGTTACAGAGAGGGTCTGTAACCGAGAAAAACCAGGAGAGGGGGAGAGACAGAGAGAGAGGGAGCAAGAGAGAGTTATGCAGGGAGAGGGGTGTATTTATGGGCTTGGCAGGGGCCGGAAGGGGCTGTGCTAGGTTCTTATTGGAGGAGCGGCATGGGAGCAGGGTGGGTATAGCAAAGCTAGCTATGTCATGGGAAATGATTGGAGGCTTGCAGGTTTGAACTTCGCGTGTGAGGGGAATCGTGCATGAGGAAGCCGGAACCTAGGGCCTTTGTTGTCTAGTGTGGCTTTACCATGTTTGGCGCCATCTTGGGAGCCGCCCCTCTGGCTGTTTCCTGTATCCTTCAGTTTCCATTTCAGATTTTGAGAAACAGTTTTAAGCCTGTTTCTTGCTTAGCCTACACTTTAAGGGTTTTGTTTTCTTTCTAACCGAATTGTGTGCTTGCTCAAGAAATTCCAGAGGCTGTTCTAGAGGCTGACTTTGGAATCACAGAGCATGGAGACCCCCTGGCAGAATTCTCCACTTTTTAGAGCTCCCCTTTTAAGGCAATTAACCTGCCACCTGGCCACCATCGGACGGCATGGGCCAGCTCCCCAGAGGGACAGCAACTCAAGATGACCCTCAAAGCAAGACCTACCCCCGTGCTGCTCCCAGATTCCCATCATTCCATTCTTTCCCTTTAAAATTCCCCCTCCTCAGCCTGCAGTCTTGAAATGCTTTCTTTGAGGCCTGAACCTGGCCATTTCCCCATCTGCCAGCTTCTGGAATAGTCAACTTCCTTCCATGAATTTCATGCGAATTTTGTGCGTGTTTATTTTGGCCTGCAAGTGGCAAGCTGCAGGACTTGCCACTGCCAGTAGGCTCTGCACACGGGCTGCCCCTCACCTGCCACTGTGAGTGGAAGCTTTCTGAGCCCCCCCGCCAGATGCAGGTGCCACAGCCTGCAGCACCATGAGCCAGAGTCCTCTTTTCTGTATCAATTACCCAGCCTCAGGCGTTCCTTTATGGCAACACTAACAGACTGAGACATACAGTATTAATTCTACCTGTACCCCAGTCCCAGCATGGAGACATTGAACAGCTCTTCCAAAGTCGCATAGCACAGGAGTTTGTCAAGACCCTTAACTTCTCCGAGCCTTCGTTTCCTCATCTGCAGGTGGAGTTAGACACTAGGATCGGCTTCACAGGGTTCCTGTGAGGAGGAAGGAGGAAGGGATTTGTGAAGCCCCTGAAACAGCCACGGGCCCTGGTGAGTCATTCCCGCCGTCTGCGCTTGGCCCCTGGTGTTCATGATCGCGTGTTGTCATTTGCAACATGGCATTCCCCAGTAAAATGATCTAAGTTAGCAAAAAGGGGGGACATCCAGCTTTCATAGGAGTGTCTTGGGAAGACGCCTGTTCTGACCATTTGGTGCCACGTGGGTCCCCCTGCTGGTCCCCTCGATGGACGAGCACACGATTCGGTCCTCGGGTTTAGTTGAAATCAACAGGTGAAGGCTGGTCAGAGGAACACATGATGAAAGTCACTGTCGTTTAAACACCAGCGATGAATTAGACACAACACAGTTGCGAGTTTGCGTTGGTTTGGCAAACACCCCGTTCAAGGATGTGCTGAGACAGGAAGCCCCGAGGACTCACAGCCAGAACATGGCACCTCAGCTGGGTTCTAAGTGAATGCGGAGGATGGGTTAGTTGGGTCGGCTGTAAGTTCCATGAACCAGAGCCTCACTGAGAGAGGATGACAGGGCCCGAGTCTAGCACATGGCGTCTCTATTGAATATATCAATGTATTTCTGAGTTAACTTATTATTAGAAATTGCATTCATAGGTCTGTGTTGCAAAAATACGGGAGATTTACACAAGTCTGTTGAGTGGCAAAGGAGAATCCTCGTGGTCTAAATGGAGGAAAGGCTTGAAATTAAATCCTGCAAACTAACAAGAAGAGAGGAGTGTGTGGGGTTGGGACTGGGCCTCTGAATGAATCACCAGGACAGCAGTTCAGGGGCGCAGTGCTGTTATGTCCCGTGCTATGTGCATATTTTAGGAATGCTTACGGGTGAGTACAGGTGACAGAAGCAACTGGAAGGAAAGCTGGAGTTGGGGAGAGCCGAGTTCCAGTCTCACGTGATGGCTTAGCACTCAAAAAATATGAACACAGAACTGGCCAGGGCAGTTTTGCCAGAATGTTCCACGTTTATTATAACTCTTCTTCTTTACAGCTCGTTACTTGACATTTGAACAATGGCTGTTATTATATCGCTTTTAAACTGTGCAATGTTTTGGAGAATTAAAGATTTGCTTCAAACTCACATCAAGCTATTTTCAGTTACTGAAGCATTTGTTTGATATAGTCCCGCGAATACCTTTGCGATAATTAAGTTTGTTTCTGTTTAACATGACAGTGTACGCACATGGTCACGTGACAACAGTCCTCACATATCATTCTTCATGCTGCAGAATATTCTCTGAAACTGGCTACTCTTCACTTGGTGTTTTCAACTTTTCCCCTCCTCTGACTGCCTTGGCACAAAGCATCTTTATATATGTAGTTTTTTTTTTTTTTTTGAGTTGGAGTCTCATCACTCTGTCGCCCAGACTGGAGTGCAGTGGCCACTCCTGGCCATTGCAGCCTCGACCTGCTGGGCTCCGGTGATCCTTCCGCCTCAACCTTCCAAGGAGCTGGAACTACAGGTGCGTGCTACCACACCCGGCTAATTTTTTTTTTTTTTATTTATTGTAGAGATGAGGTCTCGCCAAGTTGCCCAGGCAGGTCTTGAACCCGCGGGCTCAGGCAATCCACTCACCTCAGCCTCCTAAAGCGCGGGATTACAGGCTGAACCACCGAGCCTGACTTATATGTAGTTTTTTAAAGTTCCTGCTTTTGAATCACAGGCTGTCCCCAACATGCAAAAGAGTTTGATTCCAAGAACACATTCATAAGTCCATTTGTTATAAGTCCAGCAAAGTTAGCCTGGTTATCCAACTAACACAATTGGTTATATAGTACTGTATGTATTTAACAGGTTATACTAACAGCCTCATGGACAGAAACAATACAAAAAAATGCACATGTGCTTTGTTAAAGTTTGTAACTTGAAAGTTCGTATGTGGGGGACTTCCTGTATTGATTAGGAATAAATTCCCAAGGTTGGGTTTAGTGGCTCGGTGGCATCACACTGTGGTGACATACAGGCAGTCTGTTCTTCTTGTGACTACCATGTGTCCTACAAACTCCGTGTGGAAACCTGATTCCTGACTTGGCCTCTCTTCTGCCATTCCCAATGGGCACTCCTAACCTAGTGAGACGGCCCCCCACCGAAACTAGCTCATGCTGCATTCACCACTCGGAAACTCGGAAACTCATTCTTGCTCTGTGCCTTCGACCACTCATACCTCCCACACAATGCCCTCTCCAAGCCTCTGCTCAAAGAACAGCCTTCCTCCTTACTCTAACACACACTGGACTCATGCCCCTCCAAACTCCTGGTGTGGGTTTAGCCTTTATCATGCAAACGAGCACTTCCTTGTCTTTTTTTTTTTTTTTTGCTGCTGCAAAAACCTTTATTTTTATTTGGTCCAGGGCGGTTAAAAAGCTGCCCAGTGGCTGGAGGGGGAGGCTCTGGCAGAAGAAGCCCTGATACTTTGAGAGGGGCCCCCCAGAAGCCGCGGGGCTCCTAGTCGTGCTTGAGGGTGAGCCTTTCGAAGAGATACTCGCCCAGCCCAGACTCAGGCTGGGTTGGCCTACGAAGGTTGGTCAGGTGGTCACCCATCTTCTTGATGAGTTTCACTTCCTCATCTAGGAAGTGGTTCTCCAGGAAGTCACAGAGATGGGGGTCTGTGGATCCCAGGGCATGAAGGTCCAAAAGGTTGGTTCTCGCTCTTCTCTAAGGCCATGGTGGCTTCCATAGCATCCAGGGTTTTACCCCACTCGTCTTGAGAGGGCTTCTGGATATCCTGGAAGAGGGCACGGCCGCCACGCTGGTTTTGCACCTTCAAGAGACGCTCGGCGGCCTCGTGCTTCTCCTCCGCCAATTCGCGGAAGAAGTGGCCCACACCTTCCAGAGCCACATCGTCGCGGTCGAAAGAGAAGCCCAGAGAGAAGCAGGTGTAGGAAGCCCGCAGATGCAAGTTGACCAGGTGGTTGACGGCTGCCTCCACCTCGGTGGAATAATTCTGGCGAACCTGGGAGCTCATGGTTGGTCGGCAAAAAAGAGCTAACCGCAAAAACGGTGGTCACTGGTCCCAGAAACAGGAGGTGAGCTAGTTTCTCTCTCCGCAGCCAGATTCTAACTGACATTGACGGCAAAGGCTGTGAGTTATATATGTCCACAGCCTGATTGGTTCTATCAGAAGTGCTGGGCCCACTTTTGAAGCTCAGCAAATACTGTTGACCACCAGTACGTAGTTGCCACTTATACATTATTTATTCCAGTAATCCTGTGGACTCTTTTTTTAAAACCTTGTATAGGCTTCTCTCTTATTCTGGCAGATGCTAGAGAAAGGGGTAAGATTTGGGGGGCCAGGTCTGGGTGCCAGGCAACCGTTGGGGCAACTCAGCTCTCTTCTGCGTGTCTCACAGTTCTCCAGCATATTCCTTACTATAAGATCAGGAAGAAAAAAAGGCAAGATCAGCAAGAAAACACACTCCAGGGCCCCTCCAGCACATGCCAAGTCTCTGGGTGTACCATGTGTTCTCACGATCTATTAGAGCCTAAGCAAGTCTCGTGGCTGAGCCCAGAGTCATGAGGCAGGGCGTGTAGAGGGGAATGGGGTGTGTACTGGTCAGGGCCTCGAAAGAGGGGGTACAAAGATGGGGGGTGGAGGCTCTTGTCATCAGCCTAAGAGGCAGACAGGCCAGGTATGCTCTTACCTTCCACTCGTCAAAGAGGGAAACTAAGGCTTACAGGCTGTCGCATCGCCACTTGTGTTGGAGTCAGACCAGAACACGGGTCTCCTGTCTCCGCAGTCTGTGCTGAGGCCAGGCCCTTCCGGGCTGCTGCCTCCGCCCTCTTCTGGTCTCTCTCGCCTCGAACACTGCCCCCCATCTGACTTGCACACGAGGGGGAAGGTGTGGCACTTCTCTGTGTTCTGGAAGTGCAGTGGACGCTGCAAATGTCATGGCATCTGGCAGGGAGGAACCCTGCACGAACTTCATGCTATCAGAGTGATCACCAGTAGGACCAAGTCTGTGGGTTGGACCCACAGACATTTCCTACATAGACACTATGCTCCGGGTACTCTGAGAGGCTCTAGGGTTATTTGTATGAGTATGGAACAACCCTGTTCTTGTAACGCCCCCGGTCACGGGTTGAAACTTGATACATGAGTGGCTCATCACAATAGAGTTTGATGAGGTAATGACAGAGATATTCCTCGGGGGTTGTGAGCATCCAGCCCTGTCTAAATCAGACCAAGATGCAGGACTCAGGTTGGAGGAAGCTGCCGAAGAGACTTTCTTTACCGAGGTGATCATGGAAGCACTGAGAATGGATGCGATCTCTTGGAGAGATCTCTGAGAACGTGAAATGTCCGGCACTTGGCAACACCAGTCAACCAGTGGATGTCCCCCGGCGTTTCGAAGAGTTAGCTCACCACAGGAGGGCCCGATGGTATGTGAAAAGGCCACTTCTCTTTCTCTTTCTGCCTAGACTATCAGCTTTTGAGGGACGTAGTCTGCTTTTTTTTTTTTCCCCCGAGTCAGGGTCTTACTCTGTCGCCCAGGCTGGAATGCAGTGGCACGATCACAGCTCGGGGCAGCCTTGAACTCTTTCTTCAGCCTCCTGTGTAGTTGGGACAATAGGTACATGCCTCCATGCCCCATTAACTTTTTGACTTTTGTGTGTGTGTGTGTGTGTGTGTGGAAACGAGATCTTGCTATGTTGCCCAGGCTGATCTCAAGCCATCCTCCTGCCTCAGCCTCCCAGAATGCTGAGATTACAGGCAAGAGCCACCGTGCCCGGCCCTGCTATTGGGTTTTTGTGGCGGGGTGGATATTCCTCGTTGGTAGCTGCCTCTTGTCTTTTTATATTCTCCTGACATTTTGGTCATGTCCCATGTCATGCATCCTGCTTTCTCGAGGAAGCCCCACAGTGTGACGGGGCATTCTTCCTGGTGGCACAGAGCAGAGTCTGACTTTTTGGCCTTCCATGACACGCTGACAAAATATCCTTAAGTAAATGCCTTTTCTTTCTTTCTTTTTTTTTTTTTTTTGAGTTGGAGTCTCACTCTGTCGCCCAGACTGGAGTGCAGCGGCCGCTCCTGGCCACCGCAGCCTCGCCTGCTGGTCTCCGGCGATCCTTCCGGCGATCCTTCCGCCTCAGCCTTCCGAGTAGCCAGAATTACAGGCATGCACTACCACGCCCGGCTGATTTTTTGATTTATTGTCGAGATGAGGTCTCGCTGCCCAGGCGGGTCTCGAACCCGCGGGCTCAGGCAATCCACTCACCTCAGCCTCCCAAAGGCGCGGGATGACGGGCTGAGCCACCGAGCCCGGCTCGTAAATGCCTTTTCTGCTTAAAATATCCAGAGCTGTTTGTAACTGAGAGTGCTGACTCAGGATGAAAAATGAAACAAAATAAAGCAGGAAAAGTCCCACAGCGTCCTGCCTCTCATCCTGCATGCCAACCCCTGGACCAGCCTGGGCAGCGAGGTGGCCTCGGCGGAAGTCTCTGAGCTCCGAGGGAGCCTCCTATCTGAGCTGTGGAGCTTGGCTGAGAGATGGATGGGAGCGGCTGGAGGGCGGTGGAGACAGCAGCTGAGATGCTGAGGAGAAGCTGCTGGGGGGGGCACCCAGGGCTGTCAGAGCGGGCACTTACTGAGAATCGCACAGCCATCCCCAGCTGGGTGGAAGAAGCCGAGAGGCAGAAAAAGCTGGGGTTCATCATTCAGATGGGGTGCAAAGAGGAGGGAGACGGAGACTGAAAGCTGAGCCCGCAGGCACCAGGAGATGTGCTGGAGTGGAGGAGGGATGGCAGGTGGGCGGCGGGGACAGTGGCAGGTGGGTGTAGGGGCAGAGGCAGGTGGTGGGGAGACAGTGGCAGGTGGGTGGGGGACAGCGGCACATGGGAGTGGGGACAGAGGCAGGTGGGTGGGGGACAGAGGCACGCGGTGGCTCTGAGAGGCCTGGGCGCAGCAGCACGTCCTTCCCGCTCTGGGATGTCTCTGGAAAGGCAGCATCAACCTCCCCCGCGGCTGTGCTTGCAGCGCGGGCATGAAGGAGGGCAGTTCTTGGCATCTGTCTTGTTCTCCCTTCCGGGATGACGGTGCTGACTTTGGTTCAAGCCTTTGCCCTGCCTTGCTGGGTTCTGCCCCCTCGGTCCCCACCTCTCTGCTGTCAGCACGTGACGGGAGACAAGGACTTCGATTCTATTAAGCCCGGCACCGTGATGGATCTGTGTTCTCTGCCTCTGAAATCAAATCAGAGTCAAATCTGATCACCGAGGAGCAGAGAAACCCATTTCCGCCATGGTCTTTGCTGGGCATTTCATCGCTTTTTATCGGGGGAGCAAGGGGGTGGTTCAGTGAGCCTGGGGAGGGTTCGAGGCCGTGTGGGAGGATTTATTATAAATGAAAACAAGGTGGGGGCTGGGGCGCCCTCTCCCTCTCACATACGCAGGCTCGCAAACACTCCCATGTTCGGTCCCTGGGAGCATCTGGGGCTGTTTGTGGTCCTAACACGGGAGGCTTGAGAGGTGGCGGTATACACAGTTGGGAACAGAACGTGGAACAAACCCTCCCATCGGACTGTCTTGGCATTCGTAATCACGGTGTTAGAAGTTCTCTACTTTGAGACTTGAGGCCTGTCTGTCTTCAGGGAACTCAGATTTAGATCGAAATGCCACGGAGAGAGGAATTCCTTCAACTGTCTCAAGCAGGGCCAGGCCAAGCCAGGAAGTAATGGCTTGGAGCATATTTGGGAAGAGGAAGGTGGACGGAAGGAAGAGGAGCTCAGAGTCAGCCCCACACTACCAGGGCAGCTTCACAATCTTGTCCAGGAACGAATCCCAGTGCAATGTCAGCTTAAAAATTGCAAATCTACAAATTTAGAAAAGGAGAACTTTAGGGCTTATAAAGGGTTACTGCCTGTAAGGTGGCCATTCTGACAGCCTGGGCAGCATAGCTTCTGGTAGAATCCAGTCCAGTAACAGGCGTTTCACAGGAGGAGAGGGTGAGACTGGAATTGATGCCAAATGGGTGGGCTAAGTATACATATTCAGCAGGTTATAGGAGGCACTATGAATATTCATGAAGGGGCCCAAACACATGTAGAGAGAACAAATGTCGGTCATGGTGGCTCATGCCCATAATCCCATGGGAAGATAGCTTGAGGCCATGAGTTGGAGGTCAGCCTGGGCAATATAGCAAGACCCTATCTCTACAAAAAAAAAAAGCAACAACAAAAAACCAAATCACTGAACAAACATGCGTTACACGTATCACATGTCTGCCTTAGGGTGGAGACTTTATATTTAAATGTTTCAGTTAAGGCCTACACATCAAAAGGTGAAGCAGGGAGTGGAGGCACTCAGGGCACAGCCTCTGTAAACTGGCCAGAACCAGTCCCGGGTCAATGGGCTCTTGTCAGGAGAAATTGACTAACATCAGTTTCCTGTCCAATCAAAGCTGTAGTTATGGCTAGCGAAACGGGGGTCAGTTGGTCAGTCGGTGTCTGCCATGATGAGCTGCAACCGCTTCAATATTGCTTATCTTGTTCAATTGGCTGGGGACTTAGGATTGTATTTTTAGTTCTCGCCAAATGCTGTTGGAATTGTGATTTTTCTAAAGGTGGTGTTTGAAGCATTAAAAAAAGTGAGCTAGTCCATCAGAGCCTCTTACCTACGGAGGTTTACGCTCTAAGATTTAGGAGTTTTGTGGGAAAACATTCCCATCTCTTCTCCGGACCTCTTTTTCTTCATGATTTTCTTTCAACTCCAAAAATATAAGTTCCATGCAGCAGGGTACTGTGCATTTCTTAACACTGTGTCCCTGACAAAGAGTAGACACTCAAATAAACAGGTAAGCAATATGTGCGAACTGTTGTGTTTTTTCAATCTATGTATAACCCTCTATGAAAACAAGTTCCAAAGACCAGTGACTCACCGTGTGAAGCAACACTTCCTTTGCTTTGTTTCTGAAAAATAAATTAGTATTTTAACATTCGAAAGAATAGGTGATGGGATTATAAGTGGTTTTCAATATCTTCTTTTCCCATTTTTATTTTTAAAGCAGTGAAACTATTTTATCAGATGAAATTTTACTTGGAACTTTAATTTATAACACATCTATAAGCCAGGTTACCTCGTTTCTAGTGGGACAAGCTTTCTCAACACTTTTCTCATAAGGCAGCTCGGAGGGTATCAGAATCCTGGTACCCAGGGAATGGGAAACCCCAAAACCTTCCAACTCCAGTACTTGCTGCTATGAATACCCATTTCACAAGACATCCCACGGGTGTCTGGAGACACTAAGTTCATGTCCTCCTTCCTTCATCCATTTTAGGTTTTACACTGCTGAGAAATGTGTCTTATTGCCCAGTCCATTCTTTAATGCTTCATCTCTATTTAGAAAAGCTATATGACTTCAAAAGTGATTTGAAAGTTAACTTCTTTTAAAAATATGATGATAGATTTTTTTTTTGTTTAGTGTCAAACTACAAATCAAAGTCAGTGAAGAGATGGAAGATCCATTGTTTTTTTTTTTTTTTAAGTTGGAGTCTCACTCTATCGCCCAGGCTGGATTGCAATGGCACACTCACAGCCATGGCAGCCTCGACATGCTGGGCTCAGGTGATCCTTCTGTCTCAGCCTTCCAAGTAGCTGGAACTACAGGCATGCACCACCATGCCCGGCTAATTTATTTATTTATTTATTGTAGAGACAAGGTCTCGCCATGTTGCTCAGGCTGGTCTCGAACTCTTGAGCTCAAGCAGTCGCCTCGCCTCCACCTCCCAAAGTGCTGGGATTATAGGTATGAGCCACCACGCCCATTGTTGTTTTATCTAATCTTTTATTTCACATGACTAGGTTTCTGGAATGGGTAGAAACTGAAACCAAAAATAAATCATAGTTTTCCCTCCTGAATACTTTCTTTAAAAAATAGATTTTATTTTTTAGAGTAGCTTTAGGTCTACAGCAAAATTGAGTGTAGATGGTACACAGGGTTTTAATATAAACCCCCCACTCAATGCACCCCATGGTCAACATTCCCCACTAGAGGGGTACATGTGTTCCAACTGATGCACCTACAGCAATGGGTCATCACCACCCAAAGGCCATGCCACCGTCTTCACGAGGACTCACTTTTGGTGTTGATACTCTATGAGTTTAGACAAGTGTATGATGACATATAGTCACCATTATAGCATCATACAGTGTAGTTTCATTGCCCTGAAAAACTCTGTGCTCCACTTTTTCATCCCTTCTTCCCCCCTAACCTTTGGGAACCCCGATATTTGTGCTGTCTCCATAGTTCTGCCTTTTCCAGCATGTTGTAGAGTTGGAATCCTACAGTATGTAACCTTTTTAGATTGCTTCTTTTACCTAGTGTATTCCATTGTCTGAATACACCACAGTTGATCCATTCACCTGCCGAAGGACAAAACTTGCTTCCAAGTTTTGACAGTTATTAATAAAGGTGCCATAAACATCCACGTGCAGGTTTTTGTGTGGATGTAAATCTTCAGTTCATTTGGTTAAAAGCCAAGAAGTGTGGTTTCCTGGATTGCATGATAAAAGCATGTACTGTTTTGTAAGAAGCTGGCAAACTGTCTTTCCAAGTGGCCACACATTTTGCATTCCCCACAGCATGAATGAGAGTTCCTGTTGCTCCAAATCCTCGCCAGCAATTGATGCTGTCAGTGTTCTGAATTTTCTTTCTTTCTTTTTTTTTTTGCAGTTTTTATGGTTTTATTTAAACACAAAACGTGCATATGAGCTGTCTATTCATTCTCTTCACTGCGCAGCCTGCCATTAGGGTTGGTGACTCCGATGGCGGCTGGGCTGCGCTTTCTGCAGTGGCTTTGCGGTTCTCAGAGGAAACGTTGCGGGCAGTCTCAGCACGGGAAGATTTGTGGCGCAGCAGCAGCATTTCCAGTTCCTCGGCGTTGTGGACCAGGAACTTCCGGAAGCCACCAGGCAGCATGTGCTTGGCTTTCTTGTTGCTCCCGTAACCAATGTTGGGCATCAAGATCTGGTCCCTGAATTTTCTGCACACCCTGTTGCCAATACTTCTGGGCTTCCACCAGTTATGCTTAATCTTGGCATATCGGTCTGAATGGTGCCGGGTGAACTTCTTGGTCCTCTTTTTGCTGATCTTGGGTCCCCTCTCTTCCTTGGGGCTACCTACTGAGGTGGCTGCTGAGAGGACAATAATAGATTTAGGTTAAGAGCATGCTATTGAGAGACCCAAGAAACCAAGAAACTGAAAAAAGCCCATATTTGCTGTAAAAGTAGCGTTTAGTTCACTATATTTCATATATATCCCCACCTCATGTTTACTATATATTTTGTGTATTCCTACCTCATGTATTTTATGAAATCTTAGTACTTTTAATTCTACCTCAAATGAAATCTTAGTACTTTAAATCCTACCTCAGACTCCGTAGAGTTAGGCATATGTCGGGTGCCTTGTATAATGGCGTAACTAGTGTTTGTATTTAGAACTCTTGGGTTAAGCATTGTCAGCCCCAAATGAATAGGTTAACTTCTGCTTTTACAATGGGATGCAAATGATAAAGCGATAAGCCCCTTTCAGACATTCCTACAAGGTGGCAGCAGACTCAGAGGCGCCAGCTGCTATCACCGGTTTTTATCTCAGTGATAATTTACACGCAGTGGCTATGTAAACCTCAAGGGAACAAAGACTTTTATAAAAGAAACCGCCTTGCTATAATACGCTGGGGATATTTTATAAATTCCCAGAATTAGTATATGAATTTCTACCCCACATTCACTGTATGTGTTTGCAGCATTCATATTTAAAACTTTGTTAAGTTTGGCTTTTGTTGTCCCATAATGACCATGTTATGTTATGTAAATGTTAAGCAAACAAGCTTTCCTAAGCATACCTTGGGCTGGAAACTTAAAGGGCTAATGTAACCCTTTGCCTGCCGGCTCAGGTTACTTCATACGCAGGGACTGCATGGACCTAACTTATCTAACATTCCACTCTGCCCATTAAGTGAGTTTCTGTCAATCACGGGCAGCACCCACCAATACCAAGTGTTCCCGCACCCATTAGGAGAAATTGCCCAATCATGTAAAATCAAGTTTAAAGTTCTTTCCCCTCCCTCTGTAATTGTGCATAAAAACTGCTTGGCATTGTGAATCGGGGCTCTGGTCCATGAAGCCTCTACGGACTTCATGCGAGAGCCCAGACTCGAGCCTGAACAAAGACCCTCGTGTGTTTGCATCGGAGCTGGCTCTTTGTGGTCTCTATCTCTCTCATTAGAGTTCCGGGTTCAACAGCTGCCATCTCTTACCTGGATTTTCATCATTGCAATAGATGTCCTCTTGTTATTTTAATTTGCAATTTCCTGACACCATACCACGTTGAGCATCTTTTCATATGCTTATTTGTCATCCTGTATATTTTCTTTGAGAGATACTGATTCAGATCTGATGGGAGCAGGTGTGATGTGGGAGCAGATGAGCCCTGTCACTGCAGCAGGCCTTGAGTACCCCAAGGCCGTAGGCAATGGTCTTGCTTGGAAGCTCTGCATTCTAGCCAAAGGTAGGCTGTGAGGGATGCAGCCTGCAGCATGAAAGGGTGTCTCAGATGCCCATACATCCAAGGACCCATAGTACAGATAAAGTCTTAGCTGCAATAAAGCCCTAGATATAAGAAGATAACCGCAGAACAGCTCGCCTTTTAGGTAGCAACATAATTCCGTGGTGGCTCCCTCACAGCCTTGAATCCCTCTCAACTTCCCTTTATTTTATTTATAAAATAAACGTGCTGAGCTAGTTTGGGGCCACTTCTCCTCCATCAGAGGAAAGTGTCCCATCTGGCCCCAGCTTTTCTCTATGTCTTTGTGTCTGTGTCTTTCTTAATCTCTCACTGCTGTCTCTCAGGACCCCTTGAGACAGCCCCGCAGGCTGCGGCACAGATCTTTTGCCCATTTTAAAACTGGGTTGTGAGCCGGGCTTGGTGGCTCAGCCTGTCATCCCACGCCTTTGGGAGGCTGAGGTGAGTGGATTGCCTGAGCCTGCGGGTTAGAGACCTGCCTGGGCAGCGAGTCCTCATCTCTACAATAAATCAAAAAATCAGCTGGGCGTGGTAGCGCATGCCTGTAATTCTGGCTACTTGGAAGGCTGAGGCGGAAGGATCACCGGAGCCCAGCAGGCGAGGCTGGGGTGGCCGGGAGTGGCCACTGCACTCCAGTCTGGGCGACAGAGTGAGACTCCAACGCAAAAAAAACAAAAAAACAAAAAAACAAAAAAACTGGGTTGTTTGTTTTCTCACAGTTGAGTTTTAAGTGTTCTATATATATTTTGTGAAAGATGCCTATAGAAACCTAGAAGAAACTTAGCTTATTCTTTAGTCTTTTTGCCTCAGTGTAACCATTAGAAAACATTCAGATATTCTACTGCAGAACAAGCAGCCTATCCCATTCCCCCCTAGGCAAACCTTCAGTTGCAAGATCAGGACGACCCAACCATTCATGGCTTAGCATAATAATCTCTAGTAAACTTTTGATTCCTTGTCAAGGCCAAAGTTATAAGAGTTTGTGAGTTGCAAATGTCTGAGTTTGTGAACTGCAAATGTCGAACAAGTCTCTTGCAGGAAACTCCCCCCTAGGGTTAACCTAATCAGCCCTCTGTGAACTACGTGACACAGAGAAGTCTCACCATGGCAGCAGTCATGTGACTAACCCACCCATCTGCCTGCTGTCCAACACCTGACATCATCAGTACCTGTGCTTGTCTGCCCCTTTGTGATGACATGAAAGCAGACCACCACCCAATCACCCTAATGATCTTCCCCCATCAAGGGGAATGGTTAAAAGGACTCAACCACAAGCAACCAGCGGCCATCGCCTTGCTAGACTCTGGTGTGACCATGTGCTCTTTGAGCCATGGCTGTGGCCATGCTTCCTGGCTTTGGACCCCTCCCCCACCTTGGGGAGGTGAATCTTCTCTCTTCCTTCTCTTTCTCTCTCTAACTTACTTTTAAATAAACGTTTCTTTCTTAACCTTTTTGTATGTTGCAATTCTTTGCATCTACTTGGATCTCTGGGTTCCCAGCGCGCACCTCCGGCTTGCCAGCCCCAGCAATGCTGTGTGCCTCCCTATGCCTCTCCACCCTCACCCTGTCCATCCGTACCCCAACATTTTGGACACCAGTCTTTTATCAGAAATGTATTCTGCAAGTATTTTCTCTCAGTCTGTGGCTTGCCTTTTTATTGTCTTTTGCAAAGTAGAAGGGTTTTTTTGGGTTGGAGTCTCACTCCATTGCCCAGGCTGGAGTGTGGTGGCACACTCATGGCCACCCCAGCATCGACCTGCTGGGCTCCTGCGATCCTTCTGCCTCAGCCTTCCAAGTAGCCGGGACTACAGCATGCACTACTATGTCCGGCTAATTTTTTAAAAAATATATATTGTAGAGACGAGGTTTCACCATGTTGCCCAAGTTGGTCTCAAACCTGTGGGCTCAGGCAATCTTTTTGCCTCAGCCTCCCAAAGTGCTGGGATGACAGGCTTGAGCCACCATGCCCAGCCTGCAAAGCAGAAGTTTTTAATTTTAATAACATCTAACTTAACAATTTTTTCTTTCTTGGGTCACATGTTTGATATTGGATCTAGAAAGTCATCACCAAACCCAGGATCATCTAGATTTTCTCTTATATTAATCTTCTAGGGGTTTATAGGGTTTTCTTTTGTTTTGTTTTACATTTAGGTCTATGACCCATTTTAATTTTAGGAAGGCTGTCAGTCTGTGTCTAGATTAATTTTTTTGCATCCTTTGTTGGGAAGACTATCTTTTCTCCGTTGCGTTGCCTTTGTTCCTTTGTGACTAAATTTGTGTGGCCCTATTTCTGGCCTCTCTGTTCTGTTCCATTGCTATATTTGTCTATTCTTTCACCAATACCATACTGTTTTGATTCCTATAGCCTTTTAGTGAGTCTTGAAATTGGGTAGTGTCAGTTCCCTAACTTTATTCTTCCATACTGTGCCAGCTATTCTGTGCATTTTGCCTCTCTATATAAACTTCAGAATCAGGCTGTCCATGTGCACAAAATTGCTGTGATTTTGACTGGAATTGCATTGAATCTACAGATCAAGTTGGAGAAACTGGACATCCTGACGTTATTAAGCCTTTCTATTCATGAACATTGAGTATCTCTCTTCATTTATTTAGTACTTCTTTCATTTGTTTCATCCTAGAAACTTTATTGTTGCCTCTAAGGGAAAAAAATTGCTTATTCACGTTTCTAAGTGGATAGGTGATAGGTGATTGGTTCACTCCGACTTTGATCTACTTCTGTGCTTTTTTATCCCATCTTGGATCTCTGTAGGTTATGGTGGCATCCAAGGAAATAAATAAGCAGGTAGTAAGAACTAAACAATTTCACTTGGGGTGGGAGACAGTAGTGGAGCTCTCAGGAAGTTGTTGCTTCACCCAATAAGCAAACAGACCTGAGCTTAAGTTCCAGCTCTCTCTCACTGGCTTGCCTCTGGCAGGTTACCTTTTCTAAGTGTCCACATCTTCATTTGTGTGGAGAAAATATCTGAGTGTTTCTGTGAAGAGTAAATTATTAAATAAGGAAAATATAAAAATGTAGAGAGATACACACACACACACACACACACACACACACGCAAGCACACACAGTATCTATGATCTATCAATGTATCACCTATCTATCATCTGTTTATCAATCTGTCTATATTTATTTCCATCTCTC
This sequence comes from Cephalopachus bancanus, assembly GCA_027257055.1. Taxonomy (NCBI): domain Eukaryota; kingdom Metazoa; phylum Chordata; class Mammalia; order Primates; family Tarsiidae; genus Cephalopachus; species Cephalopachus bancanus. Next base: position 3,078,355 of record JAPVLO010000043.1, read on the forward strand.
TTTTCCTACCATCCGTCATCTATAGCTATCATCTGTCGATCTCTATCATCTATCTACCGACATCTTTCTTTATCTCTATCATTCATCATCTGTATCTATCATCTATCTACCCATCATCTATCTGTCTCTCTACCATCTGTCTACCTACCTATCATCATCATCTATCCAGCTAACACCATCATCCTCTATGGACCTAACATACCTGGTCGGTGTCCATAATGACAGTTATTTTTAATCCTTCCTCCCTCCTTTCCTCAGAATAATCAAGGCATGAGCCTTTCCCACCTTCCTTTGGTGTCCAACCTCTGACCTAGTGGGGAGAGGAGGGTGTCACCCTTCCTGCGGGTGGGGCAACCTCACAAGCCCTCCAGGCATGGAGATGCAGCACGTAACCCATTAAGGGCTTCACCTCAGACCTTAGGCTAAGATACTTCTGTTCCTCTTCCCAGTGCTGGCCCTTGCCTGGAGCTGATGAGCCCTTGCAGCCCTTGGGCCTCGTTTCTCATTTACTCCAGCATCCGGGTTTTAGAAAATAATTTTATATGCTTAGAATTAATTGCCCATATAATATGTCTCTTCTAGTGCAAAAGTTCTTCTTTCTGTATTCTCAGAGAACCCGTTTTTATCCATTAATATTTAATTGTACAAGGCAAGTTTCTTTGCCCACACTGTTTTCTCCCCTCTTCACCCCCATCCATCTCGAAGTCTTTCTCTTTGGCTCGTGTATTGTTTAGCTAGATTTTAGTACTGTGCGTTCTCATTATTTGTGGCACTAATTTAGCTAGATTGGCCCGGCTTGGTGGCTCAGCCTATCATCCCAGCACTTTGGGAGGCCGAGGCGAGGGGAGTGCCTGAGCCCATGGGTTCGAGACCAGCCCGGGAAACTTGGTGAGACCTTGTCTCTACAATAAAAGTCAAAAAAATTAGCCATGCATGGTAGTGCACGCCTGTAGTTCCGGCTGCTTGGAAGGCTGAGGCGGAAGGATCGCTGGAGCCCAGCAGGTCAGTGCCGGGGTGGCCATGAGTGTGCCACTGCACTCCAGCCTGGGCGATGGAGTGAGACTCTGACTCAAAAAAAAAAAAATTTTAACTAGATTTAGCTAGATTTTGTTCTAAGCCCTACCTGATCATTAAATATTATTATTTTGTCCTGTAACATGTTTGGCTGCTTAGAGGATGCCTGGGTGGCAGCTGCTTTCTCCAGAGCCTGTAGATACTCTCTCATCGTCTTCTATCTCAACATGCCTATTACTCAGGAGAGGTTCTTACTAAATGCAGATTTGAATCCAGTAGAACTAGGGAGGGACCTGAGAGTTTGCATTTCCAGGAAACTCCTAATTGATGCTGCTGCTGCCTGCATGTCAACTACAATTTCAGTCGCCATGGCCTCTGTTGTGTAAATGAGAAATACAAGGCTAGTCAGGGTTTTATTTCTTGTGCAGGTTAGTCGTTCTATTTCCAGAAAGCTTGCAGATTTCTTTTTTGTTGTAATTTAAGAACTTTGGTGACATCTGCTCATAGATGTGTCTTTTCTCATCAATTCATACCAGGATTCAACAAGCCCTTTAAATCTTAGATTCAGATGTTTCTTCAGCTTGTGGATATGTAATTATGTTGGATCTTCATTGCTAGCTGATTCTGTATTTGCAAATTTGCCGACTTGCTGCAATCTATGTAACCCCAGAATCAATGCCTGCGGCAATTTTGTGATCATTCGCACAGGGGCAGAGTGGCAGAAAAATCTGAGTCACCCGGCATGCGTGTCGCCTGTGGACGTGGGGCAACGCATTGCTCTGCCTTCGCGTTTCAACCCTCCCGTGGCAAACGGGTGTCCTTCTCATACTTTATTTCATGCCATGTGTTTTGCACTTTTGCGCTTCTTTTTTTTTTTTGAGTCGGAGTCTCTGTTGCCCAGACTGGAGTGCAGTGGCTGCTCCCGGCCACCGCAGCCTCGACCTGCTGGGCTCTGGCGATCCTTCCGCCTCAGCCTTCCGAGTAGCCGGAACTACAGGCATGCGCCACCACGCCTGGCTAATTTTTTTATTTATTGTAGAGATGAGGTCTTGCCAAGTTGCCCAGGCGGGTCTCGAACCCGCGGGCTCAGGCAATCCACTCACCTCAGCCTCCCAAAGCGCGGGAACTTTCGTGCTTCTTGTGGGTGATTTTGCTTTTTCAAATGACTCCCAAGTGTAGCACTGAAGTGCTGTCTAGCATTCCTAAACGCAGGAACGTTCGCGTGGTAGGTGAGCTTCGTTCAGGCATGAGTGGCAGTGCTGTTGACCACGAGTTCAGTGTCAACGAATCAACAATATACACTAAACAAGGTGTCTTTAGCAGAAGCTCACACAAAACAAGGTTAGGTATTGATCCCGTGATGAGAACGTTGGGACCGGAGGCTGGCAGGAATCTAACCCATTCTTCCTCCTCGGAGCAAAAGTTCAGCGTTTGACAATTGAGTGCTTGTCCCCACTGTGGAGGACATTAGTACCACAAATAATGAGAACGCATGGTATTAATTACTTTTCATCTTTTCTCTGTTTCCTGGATATAATGTCGTTTGATTGCGAGGCATCATCCTGTTTACATATTGCTGAATTCGATTAGCTAATACTTTGTTGAGGATTTCTGTGTCTAGGTTGAGGGAAATTGTTCTGTAGTTTCTTTTCTTCCTTGTGATATTGTTGTCTGGCTATCAAGGTAATAAGGGCTTCATAAAATGGGTGGAGATGTGTCAGCTCCCTTCTATTTTCTGAAGTAATTTGTGTAACCATGATATTACTTGTTCGTGAAAATGGGGGACAATTTTATTTATTTATTTATATATTTGCTTATTTATTTATTTTTTTTGAGTTGGAGTCTCACTCTGTCGCCCGGACTGGAGTGCAGTGGCTGCTCCCGGCCACCGCAGTCTCGACCCGCTGGGCCCCGGCGATCCTTCCGCCTCAGCCTTCCAAGTAGCTGGAACTACAGGCGCGTGCTACCACACCCGGCTAATTTTTTGATTTATTGTAGAGATGAGGTCTTGCCAAGTTGCCCAGGTGGGTCTCGAACCTGCGGGCTCAGACAATTCACTCACCTCGGCCTCCCAAAGCGCGGGATTACAGGCTGAGCCACCGAGCCTGGGCTTTTTTAAAAAAAATTATTTTGTTTTATTTTAAAGATGTGGGGTGCAATTCAGGATTAGATAAGTGGATATCATACAGGTAAAGCTTGGGCCTCCCTTTGGTCCCCACTTTGCCTGGTTTGAGATCAGGTACACTTACTGATGTTGTTTCCCCATCCACCCTGGCAGTATCCTGCTACTGCCAATCTCTTTCTTATAGGATTATGGTAAATATTCAGGGTCCGCCTATGAGTGAGACCATATGGTATTCTGTTCTTTGTTTCTGTGATAGATCATTGAGTATGATAGACTCTAAATCCATCCAAGTTGCTGCAAAGTCCATATGTTTGTCCTTCTTTATGACTGTATGATACTCCATCATGTGTATGTACCACATTTTTTTTATCCATTCCAGTTTTGATGGGCAGCATGGTTGGTTCCATGTGTTTGCAATTGTAAATAGCACTGCAATAAACATGCGTGTGCAAGTATCTTTTTGATAGAATGATTTGAGTTTCTCTGGTTTTATTCCTATTAGGGGGATTGCTGGGTCACACAGAAGGCCAATTTCTTGTTCTTTTAGAAATCTCCACTCTTTTTCCCATAGAGATTGAACTAGTTTGCATTCCCATCAGCAGTGTAGAAGTGTTCCTTTTTCTCCACATCCTCGCTAGTATCTGTTGTTGTTTGTTTTATTAATGATGGCCATTCTTACTGGGATTAGGTGGTATCTCATTGTGGTTTTGATTTGCATTTCCCTGATGATGAGTGAGGCTGAGCGCTTTTTCATGTGTCTGTTGGCTGCCCGTATGTCTTCTTTGGAGAGGTATCTATTCATGTCTTTGGCCCACTTTTTTTTTCTCTTGAGTTGGAGTCTCACTCCATCACCCAGGCTTGAGTGCAGTGGCACGCTCACGGCCACCCCAGCATTGACCTGCTGTTTTGCCCACTTTTTTAACTTGTAATTTTTTAATTTTAAAGATGTGGGGTACAATTCAGGGTTAGGTATACAAATGTTCACTATGCAGTTACCCTTGTTGATGAGGTGTGCCCCCCCTTCCCCAGGCAGATTCCTACTACTGCCAGTCGGGCTTCCTCGGCCCCCCTCCCGGCAGTTTCCTGCTACTGCCAATCATTCTCTTATAGTATTATGATAATTGTTCAAGGTCCGCTTATGAGTGAGAACATGTGATACTCAGTTCTTTGTTTCTGTGAAAGATCACTCAGTATTATAGACTCGAAGTCCATCCAGGTTGCTGTGAAGTTCATGATTTTGTTCTTCTTTATGGCTGCGTAATATTCCGTCGTGTATATGTGCCACATTTTAAAAATCCAGTTCTCTTTTGATGGGCAGCACGGTTGGTTCCATGTTCTTGCTACTGTGAACAATGCTGTGATAAACATACATGTGCAAGTATCTTTTTATAGAGTGATTTGAGTTCTTCCGGGTATATATTCCCAGTAGCGGGGATTGAGGGGTCGTATGGAAGGTCAAGTTTTAGATCTTTTGGGAATCGCCACACTGTTTTCCACAGAGTTTTGCCCACTTTTTAGTGGGGCTGTTTGTTTTTTTTTCCTTTTGGCACATTTGAGTTCCTGTAGATCTTGGATGTTAGGCCTTTGTTAGGTAAACAGTTGGGTAATATTTTTTCCCATTCTGTGGGCTATCTCTTGATGGTTTCTTTTGCTTTGCAGAAGCTTTTCAGTTTCATGAGGTCCCACTTGTCTATCTTATCTCTTTGGTCTGAGCACTTGGGGTTTTGATCAGGAATTGGTTACCAGTTCCAATTTCCATAAGGGTGTCTCCTGCATTTTCTGAGCTTCTTGTAGTTTGAGGTTTTACGCTTATGTATTTGATCCATTTAGAGTTAATTTTTGTGTATGGTGATAGGTAGGGCCCTGTTTCAATCTTCTGCATGTGGTCAGCTAGTTTTCCCTGAATTCATTTCCTGAATAGGTTCTCCTCTCCCCAGTGGTTGTTGTTGGAGGCTTTGAAGAAGAAGAGTTGGTTGAGAAATTGAGGTCTTGCATCCGGAATCTCTATCCTGTTCCATTGGTCCATATGCCTGTTCTTGTGCCAATACCAGGCTGTTTTGATTATTGTAGCCTTGTAGTAAAGTTTAAAGTCTGGAAGTGTGATACCTCCCACTTTTTTTCTTTTGCTGAGGATTGTTTTGGCTACTGGTGGTCATTTATATTTCCATATGAATTTCTGTATTGTCATTTCCAGGTCTGAGAAGAATGATGTTGGTAATTTAATGGGTATTGCATTGAATACCCATTAGGGTAGATTGGGGGGCCATTTTAAAAAGCAAAATAATTGGTAGAATTTACTAAAGAAATAAAACAAGTTTGAAGTTTTTTTTCATGGGAAGGTTTTAAACTGCAAATTCAAATTCATTACTAAATATAGGGTTATTCACATTACCTGTTTCTTCTTGAGCGAGGCCATAGCGGCTGAGGCAAGTTTTCCAAAACCACAGTTTTCTCTTGAGCGCTCAGTTTATCACTGGCAACAGATACGGTCAGTTGTTTTCCTCGAAATGAGAAACTGTCTGCTGTTCACCCAGGTTTGAATAACCGACCACCATTTGTGTGTCAGTTGTTCTTTAAAGTCAAAATAAGGCTCTGTTGAAAAAGCGACTTGTTCAGCTTGCAATTCAAATGATAGTCCACGCGCCTTTTTTTGTTTTTGCAACAACCACTGTGCTTTGGTGTGCGGCACATTCTATTTCCCGTCTGTCCCGTGGCATATTTAAAAGATGTGCGTGCAAGGACAGGGCAGGTTGAGACTTAATAATGATCTGCGGTCTTTGCCAGGGCGTCCTCACGGGAACACGGCAGTCCTGTGCTTCTGTTATCTAATGTCTGAAATACGCCTCGTGTGTTTTGTCTGGTGTTCTAGTTGCTTAAGGCGGGAGGGTAAATGTGGTCCCTGTTATTCTGTCACAATCTGTTCTTTTGTCTCCTGGAAATCCTCTTTGTTGCCCATGACCTCTCCTGACGCTATCCGCCGTCCTTTCCGTGCTGTCTCTTTTCTCTCTGATTTGCCTTTCTTCATTATTTTTCTCTGTACTTCTACCCATTTTTGACACCTGGTCTACGAGAGAATTCAATCAAGTGTCAGTAATGAATGACCACCGTCTTCTTGAATTCCCGTGTGTACCCAATTTTAACACCCCAAACATATTTTTGGCAAGCACCTCAGAGTCTTTTGCTTTGCTTTGCTCTCCCAAGTGCTCTCATTATCTTGTATTCCAGGTTTTCATCTTTCTTTCTTCTCTAGGAGTATATGGTCACGTGCCACACAATGACGTTTTGGTCGATGACAGACCACATATACGACGGTGGTCCTGTAAGAGTCGAAGACTGTCTTTTCTTTTCTTTTCTTTTTTTTGAGTCGGAGTCTGACTCTGTCACCCAGACTGGAGTGCAGTGGCACGTTCCCTGCCACCACAGCAGCCTCGACCTGCTGGGCTCCGGCGATCCTTCCGCCTCAGCCTTCCGAGTAGCTGGAACTACAGGTGCGCGCTGCCACGCCCGGCTCATTTTTGATTTATTGTAGAGATGAGGTCTCGCCAAGTTGCCCAGGTGGGTCTCGAACCCGCGGGTTCAGGCAATCCACGCACCTCAGCCTCCCAAAGCGCGGGATGACAGGCTGAGCCACTGCGCCCGGCTCTAAGACTGTATTTTCACTGGGCCTTTTCTATGTTTACATAGATTTTGATACACAAATACTTACCCTTGTGTGACAAAAGCCCACAACATTCAGGATGGCAACATGCCGTACAGGTGTGTAGCCCAGGAGAAGTAGGCTAGACCATACAGCCTAGGGGTGTAGCAGGTTATGCCGTCTGGGTGTGTGCAAGGACATTCTGTGATGTTTGCATGAGAACAAAATTGCCTAACAACACATTTCTCGGAATGTATCCCCGTCATTAAGCGACACCTGACTATATTTTATTGGGTGTGTGTTCTGAATGTGAGGCTCTCTGGCTGCTGGGTCCTTTTATAGGTTGCTATGACTTCCGTTGTTGTTGACTCACCAGGATTCACATCTTGTTGCTGGAAAAAACCCAAAGGCAAGATGGCATCCCCCTGGGATCCTGAAAGTGCAATTTGACCCTAGATTGATGACATCTTCCTTCTTGGATATTGGATTCATGTCTTTTTTTTTTTTTAAGAACAGTTCAGCAAAATAAAATTCCAGTTTATTGTTGGACAACATTGTTTCACACATACATCCAACAGGCCAAAATAATAATAATAATAATAATAAAAAACAGCAACTTCATAGACAAAAAAGGAAAAAAAAGAAAGCTTTTACCTTTGCCTCTCTAACCATCTCATACAAACCAACTACTTACAGCACAGCTAAATACACACACACAAAAGGTTACTGGAATGCTCGGAATAAGATTTTTTTTTGTTGTTTTTACTTTTTTTACAAGGCTTTTTTTCTCTTTTGAGATTATAATGAACACGGTCACACCACAAGTAAAGTCAGAAGTGGGACAGAGAACAATCGGGAGGCTGGTTTGGTCATCGGAGATCATTAAAAATGGCTGACCCCTAACAATATGTACAAAAATACAAAATGTAAATAAAAAATACAAACAAATTTCCTTTTTAAAGTGCTTTTAAGAAAAAAAGCAGGGCCTTGGAAGTTTGGTTCTTTTTTCCTCCCCTGTTACAAATTCTCATGGTTTTGGATTCATGTCTTAACCCTTTGGGAAAACAAAGACTTAAGTAGGATTAGGGCCAGAGGTGATTACTCTCTTGCTGTTTGTGGAGAAAATAAGATGGAGGAGCAATAAAGTCCCCGCCCAGCATCCATCAAGGAGTCAGAAGCAGACATGCAGGGAGGACGTGAGATCACAGTGGTGATTGTCAACCACCTGTTGAGCCCTTACGCAGAGCTGGGCACTGAGATGAATGCTTTACTCATGTGATTTCAATTAAAGTTTCTTATTACACTAAGTTGTCAGGTTACTAACACGACATCTGCCCCGTGGCCTCGAGACAGCGATTATTCCCATTTACAGATAAAGCAGCTTAAACCCCAGACTTCTTCACCACTATACGATGAAACCAGGTAACCAAAAGCTACTTGTACCCCCTAAAGTTGTTGAAATAAAGAGAGAGAAAAAAAGAAGCTGTGTTTTCACTCGAGATCACGTGGGTAGGAAGTGGAGGAAATGGGATTTTAATTCAGGCATGCCTGTCTTCGAAACCCTTGGCGGACCTTAACCACGATGCCTTGGTGTCCTGGCATTTGCCTCATCTCTGGACAAGAACGGCAGTTACTGCGCCTTCTCTCTGCTGTCATTTAACGCATTGCTCTGTGGGCGGTTTCCGAATTGAGAAAAACCCTTCATCCTCTTAGTGTCAAGAGCGGTCAAGGCCACCACCTCCTCATCTCCTGTGCATTCTTCCCCGCACAATAGCTAGCGATGATTATTTTTGAAATTGCTTTCGTATTTAACGCTTAATTAAAGAGATGGGTGGGTTGGGCGCTGTGCTCGGGTGATGGATCCCACGCTTGCTTTGACCTCCCCGCCCCTTGCCCTTTTGGTGAGCTGATTCACAGGCTGTTTCCTTATTTCCATGAAATCTGGAGGCAGGACAACCCTATTTCTGGACGTCATTAGCATTTTTATTTTGAAGGCCTTCTGAGCGATGGGCGTGGCATCCTCAGAGGTTCTCTTCGGAACTCAGGTGGTCTCTAAGCTTGGTCTAAGAAGACGAGGCACGGCCATCCGAGCCAAGGCTTAAACCCCGAGTACTTTGCTTTTGGACTTTGGAAGCCAGCCTCAGTCACCACATCTCTCTGGGGGAGGAGGTTGGAGGAAGAAGTCAAACACACTGGGTACCCAGGTGGCTCCTGGAGAGGCTCCGTGGCAGGAAGGGGCAGTCAGTTTTCTTCTCGCGTGGTGGGATGGAGTGCCCTCAAGCTCCGGATGGGGGCATCTCCAGCAAGAGTCATCCTTTCTGGAAATAATAGACACCAGGGGCACTAATAAGAGGGGGAAGGGAAGGGGCTAGGATTCAGAAACTCCCTCTGGGGCACAATGTTCACTCTGGAGAATGGGACCCGATCCACATCAAGACACAATACGTCCGTGGAACGAATACGCATGCAAATCCCCTGATTCTAAAACACATTTTTTTTAAAAAAGAGTCAGCCGGGGTCGGTGGCTCAGCCTGTAATTCCAGCACTTTGGGAGGCCAAGGTGAGTGGATTGCCTGAGTCCATGGGTTTGAGACCCGCCTGGGCAACTTGGCAAGACCTCATCTCTACAGTAAATCAAAAACTAGCCAGGCATGGTAGCTCACGCCTTTAGTTTATTTCTGGCTACCCAGAGGGCTGAGGCGGAAGGATCGCCGGAGCCCAGCAGGTCGAGGCTGCGGTGGCCGGGAGCGGCCACTGCACTCCAGTCTGGGCGACTGAGTGAGAGACTCCAACTCAAAAAAAAAAGAGTCATCCCCTAGACCGTCTGGCAGCTCCTGGGTTTCACCCCTGTGGATTCTATTTCAGAGGGTTTGGAAGGGTCCTAAATGTATTTTGACACAGGTCCCCTGAAATTCTGAGGCACAGCCCTTGGGTAAGGTGGTGCACCAGAGGGGACACCAGAGGGGCCGGGACTTACGGTCATCCACCCCTGAAGTCAGAGACCCAGAGTGTATTACACAAGGTGCTTCATGTGAGGTGCTAGGCACTGGGCTTAGTACTCAGGGAAGGGCGATCCTTGCTGTTACTGAATCAGGAGCAATGGGAAGTGGGGTCAGGAACGCAGTGGGTCAGAGTTAGGCATGACTGGGAAATGCCGGGATTCAGGCTTTCAGGTTGGGGCGATATAGAAAAGTGGACTGATCTTCCAGAGATGCGTGTGACCGAGGGCCGTGAACTCCGGCCTCTGCCAAGGCCCAGCTCCCCTCCCACTCTCTGACCTTGCTAGCTGTCTTCTGGGCGTTCAGCCTCGGTAATGCCCTGCCTGGTCCTGGCGTTCTTTCACCAGTGCCTCCAGGATACAGACAGCACAGGCGGTCAGACCACTCTGGCTCCCAGGCTGAGGCAGCTTTTCAACTTCCTGCGTCAGCAACACCTACAGGTTGCTCCTTCCTATCTGGGTCCCCAGGGAGCCCTTTCTGGCAACGACGCACACCGAAATGAGATAAAGAATGACTCAGCTCAAGGAAGCCAAGTCAACCGGGAACCCAGCAGTGGGCGTGTGGGAACCTTGCCGAGATTAATGACACGAGATTAATTTCACTGCTTCACCCCCCAACCTGAATCGATTCATCCCTGAAGCTTTGAAAAAGGGATGAGGTGGGACCCTGAGAGGGTCTCTCTCCTCCCTGCTCTTGTGCTGGCTTTGACTGTGCCCTCCTCTGGCCCAGCTGTGGGCTGAGAGACCCCAAGATTCCAGCGTGCTCGGGCTCCCAGGCTGACATTTGGTCTCTAATGATCCTCTTCACTACTAGAGTGGCAAGTAGTTTATCCATTTGCTTAAAAAGAAAGCGGGGCTGGGCACGGTGGTTTGTGCCCGAGATTCCAGCACTTTGGGAGACCGAGGGAGGAGGATCCCTTGAGGCCAGGAATTCAAGACCAGCCTGGACAACGAGACTCTGTCTTTACAAAAAATAGAAAAATGAGCTGGGCGTGGTGATGCGTGCCTGTAGTCCCAGCTACTTGAGCCCATGATCAGTGAACCACTGCACTCCAGCCTGAGTGATAGAGGGAGACCTTATCTTGAAAACAAAACACGAATACAAACAACAAGCAAAAAAGAAAAGCGAAAATACAGGATTTTGCTTCCGTAGGTTTTATGACTTCGCCCTCAGTGTGACGCACCCATTTTTATTTTCAACAGTTGGGTATGAACGTACAAGTCCCACAAGCCCCATCCCACGTCATTAGATGTGGACACTTTGTGAGGCTGATGGGTATGGAGTATTTCATCAGGCTTTAACGGGCTTGTCCCTGAGCACAAGTGAGCTTGATCTACTTTTCATGGTCATTAGAGCTTTCACTTCCTCTTTTTTGAGTTGCTTTCTTATATCCTTTGCCCATGTTTTTTCCTTTTTCTTTTCTGTTTTTTTTTTTTTGGTATTGTTTTTAGATGCTTTTTATCTACTATGACTAAAAGTCCTGTGCTAGTATTTGTCATATTTCTCCTGGTCTATCCCTGGGCTTTTACACTTATATGTGTAAACATATAACAAAAGTTTTAGGTTCTAAAACGGTCGTGTTGATCAATCCTTTCCCTTTGGCCTTGGCTTTTTGTGCCTTGGCTGTGAAGCTCTCCGTCCTTCTAGATATATCCCCTATGCTTTCCTCTAATACTTTAAAAAATATTGCCTAAGCCGGGCTCGGTGGCTCAGCCTGTAATCCCAGAGCTTTGGGAAGCTGATGTGAGTGGATTGCCTGAGCCCGTGGGTTCGAGACCTGCCTGGGCAACTTGGTGAGACCTCATCTCTACAATAAATCAAAAACTAGCCGGGCATGGTGGTGCGTGCCTGTAGTTTCAGCTACTTGGAAGGCTGAGGCAGAAGGATCACCAGAGCTCAGCAGGTTGAGGCTGCGGTGGCCAGGAGCGGCCCCTTCACTCCAGTCTGGGTGACAGAGTGAGACTCCAACTAAAAATAAATAAAATAAAATAAAATAAAATAAAATAAATAAAATGAGGAAGTGGACGAGATGCATGTTGGTCTTCCTTCTAAGGTCTCTTCCTCATTCAATGACAGTTTTGGTCGCTGTTCTCTCTTTTTTTTTTTTTTTTTTGGGCTGGAGTCTCACTCTGTCGCCCAGACTGGAGTGCAGTGGCTGCTCCCGGCCACCGCAGCCTCGATCTGCTGGGCCCCGGCGATCCTTCCGCCTCAGCCTTCCGAGTAGCGGGAACTACAGGCGCGTGCTACCAAGCCCGGCTATTTTTTGACTTATTGTAGAGATGAGGTCTCGCCAAGTTGCCCGGGCGGGTCTCGAACCGGCGGGCTCAGGCCATCCACTCACCTCGGCCTCCCAAGGCGCGGGATGACAGGCTGAGCCGCCGAGCCCGGTGGTCGCTGTTCTCTCATTCCTCCATCTCACTGAGCTCCACTCGCCAACGTCTAGGTCACAGTGAAAACAGCCCTTCCTCTCTTTCTCTCCACCTTTCCAGCCCCGCCCCCACCCCCCACCCAACCACACACACCCGGCCCTACTATCCAGGGTCAGCAGGTGGGTGGCCCACACACAGCCCGCTTGGATTCAACCTCTTCAGACTTCAGCGAATCGGAGAAAAGGAGCGTCTGGAGGCTGCCCTGGTGTGACCTTCTTGTCTCCCGCCACTGAGACCTGCTTTGAGCCCACAGGGCCCATCCCACCCCGTGGGATGAGCAGCAACTTGCTGCCCAGGTGACTACCACCGGTCGGCAATGGGTCTGCAACCCAGGCGAGTGGCTGGCGTGTGTGTGCTCTGTCCTGCTGCGGTGTTTGCTCTTCTAGAAGATGGTCATGGCTGGAGGGTTAATGCGGCGCTAGGTGCTGTTCTGGCTGCTTGAACTCTCGGTGAAGGGGAAGCGTCAGGTCAGAGGGTTCCCAGCTCTCACTGGCCAGAGGAACATCCCGATGGACAAGCCCCTTCCCTTCCTCTTTTGAAGTCCCTGCAGGCCTGGAGGAAGGGGTTTGGCCCATGGGAGATGATGTGAGCCCCCACATCATTTAACAGAGGGAGGATGTGACCCCTGTGGCGTGATGTCTTTTGCCTACAGTTCTGGAAGTTTTCAGGATGGCAGGAGCACCCACAGCCGGGCCCCTCCCCGGGGCAGAAACTGGCCTCACCCGAGGTCGCCACACAGCCTTCCCAGGTGGCTTACCGCCAGTGATCGCTGAGGCAAGTGTCCGAAGGGGCAGCCCCTTGGAAGAACCGGCCCCGGTGGAGAGCTCTCCATGGGTTGGCGGAGGCCGCTGGCAACCGCGTCCCGGGCCAGCTTCTCTCCAGCCGTCTTGCCGTCTCATTCCCTTACAGGTGCGTCTCCCGGGGACTCCGCACGACCTCCCGCGTGCAGCTTCTGTTGGAATTCTTCTCAGGATCCCGATGGAAGACACACACATGATGCATCATCTTCCAGCAGAAACTCCCACCTCTGTACCTTCTTATGCAGAATGCTCATTTAGCGTTCATTGAATGAATCATGAACGAATGAATGAATGAAGACAAATCGTGGTGAAGGAGATGGAAGAGGTTTTGAGCTGCATTTTGTCCTTCAGGAGAGCTCTAAATTCTGACCCTTCTCAGGCTTCTGTCTCAAGGGAAAGCAGGGAAACCGGATAAAGAGCCGGCTTTAAGGCAGTCGCTCAGAGTGTTGAAGGCTTTGGGAACACACTGCTGCCGTGATACGGCTCGGGCAACCTTGCCTGGCGTGGCTGTTATCTTTTCTGCAAAATGACTCCAGATTTGAGAGCTGGGGAGTGGGAACCAAGCACCAGGGGCCCTCTGACCTGCAGTGGTGGTGATGCTCCCTTCGCCTCTTGTTGGGAACCCATTCTAGGTCCGGAGGCAGGTAAGTAGACCCGAACCTATGGGGCCTACGGGGCTATGGTGGCATGGCTGACATCCTTGGGTCTCCTGACCTCCCGCTGTGTTCCTGCAGCCCCTGAGCTTGGCTGACATCAGCTCTTCACCCCCCAGGCTCAGATCCCACCCCCTCTCTAGGTGGTCTGTCGACTGCCGAGCATTGGCAGAAGGGCTTTGGGCGTGGCCTTCCTTCACTCCCCCTCGAAGCCACCCTAAAGGGCTGGTCTGCGTCAAGACCCTTCCCCGAGGCGAGCTCAGGACAGCCCCGAGGACAGACCCTAGGCCTGTGGCACCTCCTAAGGCAGCTCTGCATGGCTGCCAGTGTCCCAGGTGAAGGACAATTATTCCTGGGTTTTTACACCTTTTGTTGGCCCTTTTCACAGTCACTGAATTTTCATGAAAGTTTGTATTATTTTAAAAACAACTCCAGGCTCTTTTCGGGCAGAGGCATTAACACCTGGGCTGAATGTCTCAGAGAGGCAATGATAATCACATTAACGTTTGTTGAGTGCTGTTTATATGATGAGCTAAGTGTTGTTTTGTGCCTTCAGTGATTTAAACACCCTAACACGCTTTGGCGGTATCACTATGACCCCATCTTGTGGATGAGAACACTGACAACCAGGGAGCTTTAGTAGCTTGTCCAATACATTTCAGAGCAAGGAAAGGAGGCCCAGAAAGTTGAGGGAAGCTGCCCGAGGTAACGCAGTGAATGTCGCGGGTGGTGTCTGAACCAGGCAGTCTGGCTCGGGTCCACCCTCTGGGGCACCCCGGAACGGTACTGCCACCTAGACACAGGACATTCTGCACAGAGCACTGGGTCACTTGGTTGGGACCTCAGCTCTGCCACGGACCTTCCTGGTGAGTTTGGGAGAGTCACCCAGCTCCTTTGGGTGCTTGTCTGGATGGCTTCGGGGATTCCTTTCAGCTGGATGACTCTAGAAACCCTCTGATCTTCTCACTTGACATGGAACACTGGTGAGGTGTGGGGAGACAGGAGATTCCAACTTGTTTCGTTCTGATTAGTTGATGCAGCTGAGCCCTGATTGGTTGATATGGCTGAGACCTGATTGGTTGGTTCAGGTGAGCTCCAATTGGTTGATTTAGGTGAGCCCCTGATTGGTTGGTTCAGGTGAACTTTGATTGGTTTGTTCAAGTGAGCCCTGATTGGTTGGCTTAGGTGAGCTCTGAAACCTCCAGGGTTAGACTGAAGTGTGGATTTTCTGGGATCGTAGAATACGTGTGCGACCTTTGGTCATCACAAGGCTGCCGGGCTCTGCTTCACATCGAGGCCCACTGGGCCACCTGGATCCATCTTGAGGGACTGGCTCTTTCAGGTCCGTTGGCTTATAGGGCTTTCAGCCTCAGTCTGTCCACAAGTGCGGTGGTGGCTGTTCTGGTCTCACACAACTTTCTCCTCCCCCTGTATCCTCTGGATAGTTCGATGATACTGTCTTCCCTTTGGTTCTTTAAGCTAGAAAACTCGAAGTCTTTGAGTCCTCATTGTTGGTATTGTTAAGTTTAGCCCTGTCCCTTGCATATTTTGGGTTTGACCTAGAAGCTCTCTATACTTTTTCTGGTGAACGGTAACCTCACTGGATGTGACAACAGTCACCTGCTCTTGTGCCAGTCACCTGGTTCTGGCCGATCAGAGGTGGTCAGTTATTCCAACGGAGTTCCAATCAGGCAAATGCTGAGCTGTAACCATTCGGACTGTTTCTGTTGCTCATTTTCTTTTTTCTCTATAAATCTTTCACCACCTGGCTATGGTCGAGTCTCTCTGAGCCTGCCCTAGCAAGACTGCCCAATTCGCGAATTGTTCTTTGCTCAGTGAAACTGTGTTAAATTTTATTATTATTATTGTTGTTGTTATTATTATTATTAACAGTACCCTGGAACACACACACACACACACACACACACACACACACACACACACACACACACAGCCTTACTGGTCTTTTTTCTCAAGACCTGCCGGACACGTGAGTCCAAATGGCCTAAATCTGCCGAGGAGACTTCTGTGGCCAGCCACGTTGTCAAGGTCAAGTTAGACATCCTGAGTTCAGCACACACCACCACGGGCTTGGTCTCTGCGGCTTCTCCGTTCTTTTCTGGTTCCATGTGCAAACGGTCTCTCCGGCTGTGAGGATTTGGGTTGTGTCTCAGCCGAGCTGGGTCAGGCTCCTTCCTCCTGTTTCAGAGGCGGGATTCCTGGGGGGCAGAGCCGTGCCGTGCAGCTTGTGAATGTCAGGAAGCCGGACAGGGTGAGGCGCTCCTCTCCCGCCCGCCGCAGGCCCTGGGGTCCCAAAGCACACACCGGCTTCTAGTGGAAGCAGTACCGTATTCTAACTCGTGTCAGTCACTTGCTGTGTGCTCTTGGGCAAAAAAACCTGACTCCGGGGCTTGAGTTTCCTTGTCTGTGGTGTTCACGGCCTCCTTGTCTGTGGAGTAAAGCCAGTCAAGGGGAGCTTGGGGACGACTGCCCAGGTTGACCTTCAGCGACCTTTGACGGCTGCTTTGGGCCAAACCCCTGAGCGGCTGCAATACCACAGCTGGACGCTAGAGGGCAGCCTCGACTAGCCCACGGCGGCGAGATCGGCTCCCAGAAGTTCGGCTGGCCTCGTGGCAGCGAACGTGAGCGGTCGAGGCTAAGGTGAGTCTGGGGGCACACGCAGCCTGCCGTCTCGTGAGGGTCGTGCTGGGCGTTTTCCCCGGAGGGCCGTGGGGATAGCTCGGGGGATGATGAGACCACGCAGGTTCACCAGCGGGACGGCCCCCTGAGATGGGGTCTCATCACTTGGGCCGGCGGACTGTCACATGATTGCAGGGTGGGGGTCTTACGGGGTCTCAACACCGAGGCCCAGCACTCATAGACCCAGCCGGGGCTTGTGCCTGGGGACGGCGGAAACCCGGGGGCCTTCGGCCCTTTGCGTGGGCATCCTGGAAAAGGAGACGGGTTTCTCCTGAAGTTTGTTGATTGTGAATCTTTGAAAAATTATAGGGAGTTAATTTTCATCTTCACAGATTGGTGTGGTTCTGTAGTCTGAGTGTTTCTGTACATGTGAGTATGAGATGCTAATTTTCTTTCTTTTTTTTTTTTGAGTCAGAGTCTCACTCTTGCGGCCCAGGCTGGAATGCAGGGCATGCTCACGGCCACCGCAGCCTTGACCTGCTGGGCTTAGGAGATCCTTCTGCCTCAGCCTTCCAAGTAGCTGCAACACAGGAGTGGCCACCATGCTTGGTTAGTTTTTTTGGTGATTGATTGACTGATTGATTGAGTTGGAGTCTCACTCTGTTGCCCAGGCTGGAGGGCAGTGGCATGCTCACGGCCACCGCAACCTCGACCTGCTGGGCTCCGGTGATCCTTCCGCCTCAGCCTTCCAAGGAGCTGGAACTATAGGCGTGTGCTACCATGCCCAGCTATTTTTTATTTATTGTAGAGATGAGGGTCTCGCCAAGTTGCCCAGGTAGGTCTCGAACCCGTGGGCTCAGGCAATTCACTCGCCTCGGCCTCCCAAAGTGCTGGGATGACAGGCTGAGCCACTGAGCCTGGCCGAGATGCTAATATTTAAGACTGCACAGCTTTCTTCTGCAATACCAGGTTGTAGCTTAAATGGGTGAGCTGAGAAAAGACATTAATAACCAGTAGGGATGATGGAGGTAAAGGAAAGGGTTAAAGGTGTGTGCATGTGCGTGTATGTGTGGGCCCACGTGCTTGTGTTTGCACATATATGTACACACAAATGTCTGCATGCATGTGCACATGTGTGTACACACTTGCACGTGCACACACATTGCTTGCATGTGCGTGCATGTGTGCACGGTGTGCACGTGTGTGTGCATGTGTGCATTGTTTGCACGCATGTGTGCACACGTGTGCATTTGCATGTGCTTTGTATGTGTGTACATGCATGCACATGTAAGCACGTGCATGTTCAAGCACATGTTTGCACGTGCATGCGTGCGCATTGTTTGCATCTGTGTACGTGTGTGCGCTTGTATGTGTTTGCATCTGTTTGCTTGTGTGGGGGCTCGGGTCTGTTCTCTTTTACTCCTTTGCTCTAATCAGAGAGAAGTGAGCAATAGGGTAGACAGAGAGAGGGTCTACTTTGTTCTAAAGCTAGTGGGCCCCTGGGGAGCGGCCCCGAGGAAGGCAGTGTTCTCCATTGCAGGTCCCAGGGCCGGTAAACCATTCCCTGTGTCATCTGAAAAAGCAGTGGCCTGTTCTCTAAGAAGGAACTCATCTCCCAGTCAGCAGCTGCTCTTGGGTTGTGCAAATGTGGAGAACAAGGTTTAAAAAATAGAGTGATTATGGCTGTCTCAGTCTGTGCAGCCTTCTATAACAAAAATGCCACATTCCAGGTGACTTATAAACAGCAAAAATTGAATCCTCACCATTCTGGAGGTTGGGAAGCCTGCGGTCAAGGCTCAGGCAGATTTGGTGTTGGTGAGCGCCTGCTTGCTAGTTCTCGATGGCATCTTCTCGCCTTGCGCTCGCCTGGAGAAGGGACACACAGCTCCCTTGGGCCTCGGCTTATAAGGGCACTAATCCCATCACGAGGGCCCCACCCTCGTGACCTAAACACCTCCCCAAGTCCCGCTTCTTAATGCCGTCACCTTGGGGGTGAGGATTCAACATATGACTTTGGGGGAAAACACAAAACTTTTGGACCATGCTTTTAAAACATGCTTGCAAAGCCAAAAGTGGCTTTAAAATATCTTATGAAAACCACACAGTTGAGAGAAAAGAGGATCTAAAAGCTGGTGTAGGTCACAACGAGAGTAGAATCTCCCGTCTCTTGCTTTTCCTTGGCCGCCTCAGATCCGAAAAAGCGAAGAGAAAAGAAAATTAGAAGGCACACGAGATGACACGACTGCAACGCAGACCTTGGGTTCAAGCAAAGCCGCTGTGTTTTGGTTCAGGGTAGAAATCTGGTCGATGTCGAGTGGACTGAATTGGCTTGTGTCCCAGGTCCTGGAAAACTGGAGAGAAGTTAGTGAACCACCACCAGCCACCCTTGAGGAATCATGAAAAATACAGGGACTGCAGGGACAGGTGTGCGTCTATAGTTTGTTGAAATGTCAGTTTAATAAAGTGAATTCTGCAAGCCACAGTTGTCAAATTGACATCCATGCTGACCAATTCTTTTCACTGTAACAAATGTAAAATTGCCAATAATGACTGTTTACATCTTTATGGTTTTTCTTCATGTGATGACATACTATGTCATCACATGCTATTGGGTATGCAAATTATATTTTGATCACATGCATACAAATTATACAGATAGTTTCTTCTGCCTTTTAACCTGGTATTATACTACAAATATCTCCCTAATTTCCACGTGATTTTTAAAATAATAACGGTAATGGATATATATAATTTCATGAATTTGGTATAGCAACTCTTTGTTGCCAAGTTAAACATTTAAGTTGTTTTCAATTTTCAGTGTAAATAATGCTTCCGTGAACATCTCTGTGCCCTTACCATTTTTTAATATTGGTTTTAAGGATTTCCTTTGGTTACATTTCCTAGAATATCGAAAATACCAGGTCACGGGCAACCCCTTCGGGTCCCCTCCCACTGCGGGAGCTTTCCTGTCCTCTCGATAAATCCTGCTACCGGAAAAAAAAGAAAGAAAAGAAAAGAAAAAAGAAAATACCAGTCCACAAAGGGCGGGTCTGGGTCTAAGGACAGATCAGGACGATGACTTGGACTCAGAGCACTTCCCTCTGGCTCCCTTTTCCTTGCAGACAGCGCCAAAGGTGCGAACGCGGGGACGCGAGCGCGGGCAGCCGCAGCCGCCGGGCACCTGCAGGTCCCCAGGACCTCCGAAGCCGGCGCTGGGTGCCGCTGCACTCCGTGCGGGACGGGGACTCTCGTAGTGGCCTTTCTGTCCCCTTCACCGCAGCCCCTGAAGCCGATCCCTTTCTGACGGTTGGTGTGTGTTCTCCCTTCTGTTTCTTATGGCCTTTTCTGGTCTCACGGTTGGCCCGGCCACAGCCTGTCACGGATGGGCCCAGGATAGGAGCCTTTTAAAGTTACTTCCATCTACAGTTTTTATGCATCCCCAAGCCCCTTCACTCCTTTACCACGACACTAAAATATCTTGTTTTCATCAGTCTTTGGGCACCGGCTACCCTCAGTGCATGGACCACACCCCCATTTACGCTTCCCTCTGGATCCCTTCCCTTAACCACGGTCTCCACATCCAGCTGCCAACTCCATGATTTTCCTGGATGCCAGGCACACATCTTAGACTTAACACGCCCAAGGGGAACTCTTACGCCCCCCCCCCCCCGATTCTGCTCTCTCTCTTATCCCCTGCATTCCCTCCTTCCCATCCCTGTGCTTCCAAAACATGCCCAGAACCTGACGGTGTCCACTACCCCCATGGCCACCACCCTGGTCCGCGTCAGTGTCCTCTCCTGCCTGGGTGAGTGCAGTAGCTGCTGGACTGGCCTCCCACCCCACCCACCCCTCCCCATGACCTAGCCTCGATTCAGGAAATGGAATGCTGCTTGTGAGACAGGAGCCGGCGGATGTCACTCAGCATCTTCTGATGTCGTCCCGCATCGCTCCAGTCCTCCAGGGTCCCTCACGCCCCTGCCTGACTTCTGCTCACCCTTCCTCTCTCTCTGCTCCCGCCATATAACCTCCTCTTTGCCAAAGCTGGGCTCGTGTGCCCCAGGGCCTTAGCACTGGCTCACTGTTGCCTGACACGTTCCCAGCAGCAGGCTTCATGGCTGGCTCACTCTCTCCTTCAAGTCTGCAGAATAGCCTCTTCTCCAGGAGGCCTTCCCTGGTGATCTTATTTATTTAAACTGTGATTCTCTGAAATACCCGCACCCCTTCCTTTTATTATATGTTCCCTCAATCCCAATCAGTTTCTAACATGTCGTATAATTCGCTGAGTTTATTTAGGATCTGTCTGTCTTTATTAGAAAGTAACCCCCATGGCGGTTGGTATTTCTTTCTGTTTTGTTCACTGATGCTTCCTGGATGTCTAGACCAGGACCTGGCCCATCAGAGGTGCTTGATAAATCATTTTTGAATGAATGAATAAATCAGAATTATTTTTCCTAGCATAACTGGTGCAAAATGATATATTGGTCTTTTGCTGTATCTCCATTTGAATATTAGCAGGCATATTTTTACAGCAGGAGAGGGAGAGACCACTCAGACCTGACCTTGGAGTCGCACGAGGCAGCTGCTGTTTCTTCAAGGACTTTCATTTCCTTCCTTCATGTGAAAACAGTTTTGTGCAATGCAGGATCTCTTGCTTTGGTGGCAGGAAAGACCTGTTATGACGGTTTTCTGTGAACTTGAATTACAGAGTCTGCAGGATGACCAGGAAACAAGGAGTCTTCCAAGGTTTCCCCACAACTAGGTGCTGGGGGATGAGGAGGGTCACCTTTTGTCTTATCCTACCTGTCTGGTATGGGAGCATGGGGTCTGGAATTTGAAAGGACACAACCCAACCCTGGTGGGCAAATACTTGCTCAGGTGTGTTGGTGGCCACGTATCCCAATTTAAGCCTGTTGCCCGCAGTAGCCTGGTTTGACTAAGAAGGTACAGTGTCGCCCTGAGAATAAGGATCCGGACACACTGGACTTAGATGACGCTAAACTTGGAATGTGCTGGGAATGTAGATGTAAGCAGTTAAGCCACTTATGGCAAATAATTTGGGCTAACGATGATATAATCCAGAACATAGCAAGCACTGAGAGTGACAGAGAGCCAATGATGGCCAGACAAGGAGGAACAGTTTACATGGTCTGTAAAAACCACCTTGAAAACAGGGCAACTGTTTGCAATGGTGAACCTCTATGGTCCCAGCTATTCCAGAGGCTGAGGGAGGAGGATTGCTTGAGCTCAGGACTTTGAGTCCAGGCTGGGCAACATAGTGAGACCTTATCTCCAAAAATAAAAAGAAAAGAAAAAATAGGTAAGCCACTTGGTTAACAAGTGACATACTTATTATAAAGACAGTTTGGCTCTTATACCCACAGACCACACCGCTTTGCCTCCTGAAGGTTCAGCAGACATTCCAGACCAGCTTCTAAAAATGACTAATACTTGAACAAGACCACCCAAAATGCTAAAAAAACTTTCACACAATCAAGGGTCAGTGAACTGTCCTACTTGAATCTGCAAGGTACCTCCAGGATATTTCAATGGAGACATTTTAGAGGATGTCCTTTAAGTGATGAAAGAAATTGAAGGTGGAGGTCTACTGGAACGTAGTCAAGGAAGCGAAGCAATCCTAATGTTTAGGTGATTTACAGAAAGTGCTCATTGTCAGGTGACTAAATGTGTTACTCTCCAGAAAAATCAAAGGAGAAGAAAAGGCAGCAAGTACTGTTCAAATATAGGACAGCTTTTCAGAGCTTTTGAGCACTGAGGACACATTTAATGGGACCTCCAGATTTCAGTTACGAAGTTTCAGTCTGCCCAGCACATTCTCACGGTCTCGCCTTTGCCGGATCTGGTGAGGTGCTGTGTGCTGAAAATGCAGCATCCCTTGAAATTCTTCACACCATGAACGATTCCAGCAGAAATCTGACTTCCAGCGATAAGAACAATGAAATTCATGGATTACATTGTTTCCTTTGACATAGATTCACAGATTTTTCCCTGTAGAAATGAATTTATAGGCATGACTGTGACAGTGTAATGAAATGAAACCGATTCTGGCAAGGTTAAGTGCAACAGACATCAGTCCTCACCAACTGTGTTGCTCTGAAATTTTCCAGAAGAAAAGAAAGCTCGTGTGGCAGCAGCTAGTTATTGAGAAGACCCCAAGGATGTTATTGATTGATTGAGTTGGAGTCTCACTCCGTCGCCCAGGCTGGAGCGCAGTGGCACGCTCATGGCCACCCCAGCGTTGACCTGCTAGGCTTTGGTGATCCTTCCAGCCTCAGCCTTCCAAGTAGCCAGAACTACAGGTGCACGCTGCCACGCGTGCTAATTTTTGATGTATTGTAGAGACAAGATCTCACCAGGTTGCCCGGGCTGGTCTCGAACCCGCGGGTTCAGGTCATCCACTTGCCTCGGTCTCCCAAAGTACTAGGATGACAGGCTGAGCCACTGAGACTGACTGACCCCAGAGATTTGAAATGAAAAGAATTATGATTTGTCTTCCAGGCATCATGCTTTTACTGAATGGGATAATATTTTTGAGGATGCTTTATGGACCTCTAAATACACTATAAATATTTGTTCAACTCAATTTATACATTGTCTATGGTACTCAGAGCATATTACAAGTCAGATAAATAAATATGGTAGGGTTAGAAAGCGTGCAGTACGACTGTACAGGTTTATCTGGTAAGGAAAGCGTCTTGTCCCCAATGACTTAGATGCAGGTACAGAATGATCTGAACCCATAGGGTTTGTTGGGGACACTTTCCAGTGATGACGAGGATATTGCTCAGGAATGCACAACTGTTAATCAGAGCAATATGATAAGGAGACTAGAAGTTATGGCCTTGACACTTGGCATATTTGCCAAAAAAGATGACCACAAATCTAAATCCAAACTCTTTATTTGTATTGGGTATGTCTTCCTCACCTCTGAAGATAAATCTCCTAAAACTAATTTTATCCAATATGAATGACAAGACTTTGCTGAGAAAGAGGAAATTGTTTAGAATGATTCAAAAAAAAAAAAAAGTATCTACTGGTTCCTTATAACAGCAAAAGAGTCATAAATAAGAACTGACCATGAGGAAGCCAGATGTCTAGAACATGAGAGAAAAAATGAAAAATTGATATTAGGACAATACTTTTGACCAAAAAGGACTTTGAAAAAATATGGCTTCACCATATTTTTGTAAATTAAAAAAAAAGCCAATGGGCCGGGCTTGGTGGCTCAGCCTGTCGTTCCAGCACTTTGGGAAGCCGAGGCGAGTGGATGGCCTGAGCCTGTGGGTTTGAGACCAGCCTGGGCAACTTGGCGAGACCTCGTCTCCACAATAAATCAGCAAATTAGTCAGGCATGGTAGCACGCGCCTGTAGTTCCGGCTACTTGGAAGGCTGAGCCAAAATGATTGCCTGAGCCCGGCAGGTCAATGCCGGGGCTGGGGTGGCCGCAAGCATGCCACTGCACTCGAGCCTAGGTGATGGAGTAAGACTCCAACTCAAAAAAAAAAAAGCAAAGCCAATGTAGGCCAGGCATGGTGGGTCATGCTTGTAGTCCCAGCACGTTGGGAGGCTTAGGCAGGCCGATTGCTTGAGCCCAGCCTGGGCAACACAGCAAGACTTCATCTCTACAAACGATAAACAGAATTAGCCAGGAGTAATGGCGTGTGCCTGTAGTCCCAGATACTCCAGAGGCTGAGGCAGGAGGATCCCCTGAGCCTGGGAGGTCCAGACTGGGGCGAACCGTGATCGTGCCACTGCATTCCAGCCTGAGCGACAGAGTGAGACCCTGACTCAAAAAATAAAAAGTCGCCGGGCGCGGTGGCGTATGCCTGTAGTCCCAGCTACCAGGGAGGCTGAGGTTGGAGGATCGCTTGAGTCTAGGAGTTCTGGGCTGCTGTGTGCTATGCCGATCGGGTGTCTGCACTAAGTTCGGCATCAATACGGTGACCTCCCAGGAGCGGGGGACCACCAGGTTGCCTAAGGAGGGGTGAACCGGCCCAGGTCGGAAAAAATAAAAAGTCAGTGCAAGCCGGGCTGGGTGGCTCAGCCTGTAATCCCAGCGCTTTGGGAGGCTGAGGTGAGTGAATTGCGTGAGCCTGTGGGTTTGAGACCCACCCGGGTAACTTGGCGAGACCTCATCTCTACAATAAATCAAAAATCAGCCGGGCGTGGTAGCGCGCGCCTGTAGTTCCAGCTACTCGGAAGGCTGAGGCGGAAGGATCGCTGGAGCCCAGCAGGTCGAGGCTGCGGTGTCTGGGAGCGGCCACTGCACTCCAGTCTGGGCGACAGAGTGAGACTCCAACTCAAAAAAAAAAAAAAAAAAATCAGTGCAAATCGGACAGCCGAATTCCTGCATTAACTGACTTTGTAAGCACCTACTCTGTGTCTGGCACCACGTAGGTCCCCAGGGATTCAAGAGTGACACAAGGCAGTCCCTGCTCCTCTGTGGCATGCAGGGCTCACAGAAACACCCAAGAAAGCACCCACCTACGGAACGCGACAATGGCCAGGAGCCCAACACATAGGCTGAGGGAGAGCAAGGAGAGGGAGCGTGTGTGGACAGCATGCTCAGAGAAGTAACGCATCCGAGACCCTCCACAGGACCGTGGGGAAAGCCAACCAGCATGCCCACTGCATCCTGCACCCATGGGGCTGTTCCCCCAGAGAGTCCCCTTCATGAAAAGTAGCTGCTTCCCTGGGGACTGAGGGGTGGCTGTGGAAAGGAACGGGAGGACGCTGCTTTGTTTTCTTCGAGGCAGGCAGGTGCTCAAAGAGCCTGGATGTGATGGTTAATTTAAGGTGGTGTGAGATACTTCATCGAGATATGAATTTGTAGTTTGTTTTTAGCGCTCTACAATAACCAGAAAGAATGAGAAATAAGCCCCAGGTAAGAAGTAGGGCTGTAAGTCAAGGGAACCAGGGAGTTTTATTTCCCCCAGGGCAGAGTTAGGAGGCTTTGGCCATAAGATACCTAGACTGAAAGAAGCCAAGGGCTAGTTTTGAGAAGAGGAGCCCTTGGGGCATTTGAAGTCTGGGTTGGGGAGGCTGGGGTGACCACTGGGCATCCCGTCCTGATATCAGCAGCTTCCCTGTGAGGAGATTGGCCTTGGTGAAAATGGTTGAGGGGTGCTTGCTATCTATTGCTATGTAACACATAACCCACGACTTAGTAGCTTAAGACAAGACCATTTATGGTATTTCCCAAGTTTGTGGGCCAGGGATTTAGGGATAGCCCGACTGAGCAATTTTTCTGCCCACATGGCATCCACTAGGGTTGCTTGGTGTCCGCTGGCTGCTGGTGACCTGGAGGGTCCAGGATGGCTTCACTCACAGGCCTGGCACTTCAGCAAGAATGGCTGGAAGGCTGGGCTCAGCTGGACGCCCCTTCCTCTGCTGCATAGTGTCGAGGGTCCTTCCACCAGTCTCTCCAGCAAGGTGGTTGGGCTTCTCTGGTCACTTGGGCTTGCCAGAGCTCAAGGTGGAAACTGACAGTCAGTCCCCTTAAAAGTAGGATTAGCAGGCCGGGGTCAGTGTCTCAGTCTGTAATTCCAGTGCTTTGGGAGGCCGAGGTGAGTGGATTGCCTGAGCCCGTGGGTTCGAGACCTGCTCGGGCAACTTGGTGGGACCTCACCTCTACAATAAATCAAAAATTATCTGGGCATGGTAGCAGGCACATGTAATTCCAGCTACTCGGAAGGCTGAGGTGGAAGGATTACCAGAGCCCAGCGGGTCGAGGCTGCAGTGGCCGGGAGCATGCCGCTGCATTCTAGTCTGACTCCAGTCTGGGTGGCAGAGTGAGACTCCAACTCAAAAAAAAAAAGAAGTCGGATTAGCGGAGACATGACGTCCCTTGAGTGCACCCTGTGGCTCACAGCAGACACAGCCTAGGCAGATTCAAGGGAGGGGACGCAGAGCCTAGTGGGGGATGGGGGGTGGGTATCAAAGACTTTATGACCATTTTTATCCTCCATGATGGTCTTGGGAAGACTGGACCCTGGGTTGTGAGGCTTACAGACCTGGCAAGGTCTCCAGGCTGGAGACTAGCACTGAATCGGCACAGCGTCCGCCTTCATGAAATCGCGGCCTGGGACAACTCACCTCTCAGGGCTGCACTTTGCGGGGCGGGCTCAAGCCTGCCCCCTGCCGCTTATCTGTGCCCTGCACAGAAGCACCTGGCGAAAAGGAACAGGTAGACCTTGAACCCGTGCACCCTGGGACAACTGTTTCTAATTCCTACAAAGGCGGCTTCTGGGCTAATGGAGCCCTTGAAAAGACCCTTGCCCAGGTGTCCTGAACAGCAGAAGCATCCAGACCTTGACGCTCAGTCATGAAGGATGTCTGACTTCCTACCAGCCTGGGGGTTGAGGGCTCAGAGTGGTTTAGTTTGCTGTAGAGAAAATAAGGGGTCCCAACATTGCGTGCATGTTGAGGAAGAGAATCCCAGTGACCCCTTTCCTGGTCCAGGTGAGGCTTAGGAAGAGGGCAAGTGCTCACCCTGCTGCTGTCGTGGTTACACCTGTGGTCCTCTCTCCCCTCCTGCCGCCCCGTGAATGCTGACTGAAGCCATGTTTAATGCACCTGGGAGGCCAGAGACTGAGTGCCTTGGGGCTGGCCCATGGCTGGGGACCACAGGAGCCGAATGTTTCCATGGACAGCCCAGGGCTGATGGGCTAGTCCCGGTAGTTCCTGTGTGGGGAACTCATCCACATATCTGCAGAAGGGCCCTTTCTTTCTCTTTTCTTTCTTTTGGAGCTGGGGTCTCACTCCATCACCCAGACTCACGGCCACCGCAGCCTTGACCTGCTAGGTTCAGGCGATCCTTCCACCACAGCTTTCAAAGTAGTTGGAATAACAGGCATACGCCACCACGCCCGGCTACATTTTTGATTTCCTGTAGAGACAACGTCTTGCCAGGTTGCCCAGGCTGGTCTCAAACCTCTGGCCTCAGGCAATCCTCTCGCCTCAGCCTCCCAAAGTGCTGGGATTATAGGCGTGAGCCACCGCACCCTGCAAAAGGGCCTTCTCTGTTCATGCCCGGACCTTGAACTTGGAGGTCATTGTTGGATGGCGTGTCCACTAAAAACCCTCTCTAAGGGGAGGGGTGGGATCCCGTCGCTAGGAGGGTGCTGAGGCCACGCTTTCTAGACCATCCCTCACTGCCTGTTTTGCGGCTGGTACTCAACTTGGTTTCCCTGTGGGTGTCTAATTGTCCTGGATACACGACTGATGCCAGAAAGACTGTGTTTAACCTTCTGGCAGGAGGACCAGGAAGTGGGCATCTATCAAAATAACGGTAAAGAGACACCAAGGAAGAAGGCACGTGAAAGCTGGGACAAGGGAGGCCCTGAGCTGCTGGTACAACCAGAGCATGAGAAAACATCTCTCCTTGGGGCGAGCAAACGCTAGCATATTTTACACATCACAGTAGGTTAAAGTCTTCAGATTTCCTGTAATCTATAAAATATGATTGTATCAGGTGATTTACAATCCTGCGTTCTGTTACACCTGTTAAGACCATGTTAAATTTCCACAACATTGTCAACCTTGAAGAGAGAAGACTATTATTCACATGGAATGACGGGAGAAAAAAAAACCCCAAAACTTAAACACTTTCCAATGATTAGTTCCTCTTCAATCATTCTGTGTTAGCAGTGAAGGAACTCTGTTTAAAAGATTCAACAGCAGAACAATAGAGGGCAAGTCTGTCTGACTTCCCGAGAAAACTGTTTTCCAAGAGCAGCCCAAGAGAATTAGTTTGTTATAGTTCTAATTTAGGAAGAGATAAATTATTCCTCTGAAGACCTAGGCTGACTTATTTTCTTCTCAGGGAGATTAGTGTGAAAACACAAAAGAAAGATACATATATAAGCATGAGATAGTGACACAGATGTTTAAGAATTCTCTAATGCTCTAGTCAAAACTGAAAGAGATAAAAACAAGAACTAGTTTTAAACACTCTTTGGCCAGAAGAGCTGGGACACTGGAAGGAAAATAATACATCTACTCAGTTTTGTTTCAATCTCTTTCAAGAAGCAAAGTGTCTGCCTCATAAAGGACACAGCAGAAGGGATTGCCATCTGATTGACGGATGTGTGAAACATTTTTCATAACTGAGCGGATGTGTCTTGGGGCCTGGGAAGAGATACTGGATGAGGTCTTTGATTCCTCTGTGGATGCTGAAGAACTGTAGGGAACGGTAGAGGGTGGGGGTTTGGAGGAGGACAGGTGCTCTCCTGGGGTGTGTGTGTGTGTGTGTGTGTGTGTGTGTGTGTGTGTGTGTGTGTGTGTGTGAGAGAGATAGAGTTCTCCAGACAAACGGAACAGACGGGACGTCTATATACCAGGTGCCCCCCAAATGCATACACATTCTAAGGGATGTTAAGAGACGTTCGCTTTCATCAGAAGTGTCTGGACACTGATGGTCGCCACTTGAAACACCTCTTGTCATCGCCTAAGTCAAATGTGATTTGTACTCATCTCATTGAGTATTACAATTTTAATGCAGTTTTCTCCTTTCTTAAAATGTGTATACATTTTCCGGCACTCCCTACATGGACGTAGAAAGAGATTTTTGGTGAGGGATTGGCTCATGTGATTATGGGGGCTGATAAGTCCCATGCTTTTGTCCCACACAAGCTGGAGACCCAGGAAAGCTGGAGATGCGCTTCAGCCCCAACCCAGGCCTTGCAGCCAGGTGTAAGTGTCCCAAGGCAGGAGATGGGTGTCCCAGCCTCGAGAAAGACAGCAAATCAGTCCCTCTTCTGCCTTCTGGTCCTCAAAAGATTGGATGGTGCCCACCCCCGCTGGTGAGGGCGATCTTTTATACTCAGCCTGCTGATTAAAATCCAGTTCAGTGAATTCAGGGCAGATGCCGCTGTCTCTGAAAACATGGTCACAGGCACACCTAGAAATAATGTTTTACCAGCTGCTTGATGCCAGGACAATTAATGCAGCCCCATAGCCTCTAGAACCCTCCCAGCCTCAGCACCCTCCCAGCAGCTGGAACCCTTCCCTCACCCTAAAGGGGTTTTCAGTGGACATGCTATTCAAAAGGGACCTCCCAGTTAAAGGTCCAGACACGAACAGAAAGACCCTTCTGCGGCTCTCTGATGGGGGTGGAGGCCCACACGGGAGCTACTCTGACGAGACCCCAGTGCTGGGCTGGGTATTAGCCAGCTATGTTGACGCATAAAACTGACCATCACAGCCAGGCTCGGTGGCTCAGCCTGTCATCCCGTGCCTTTGGGAGGCTGAGGTGAGTGGATTGCCTGAGCCCGCGGGTTCGAGACCCGCCCGGGCAGCGAGACCTCACCTCTACAATAAATCAAAAAATCAGCCGGGCGTGGTAGCGCACGCCTGTAATTCCGGCTACTCAGAAGGCTGAGGCGGAAGGATCGCCAGAGCCCAGCAGGTCGAGGCCGCGGTGGCCGGGAGCGGCCGCTGCACTCCAGTCTGGGCGACAGAGTGAGACTCCAACTCAAAAAAAAAAGTAAAAAAAAATAAAAAAAATAAAATGAACCATCACAATGTATGTATGTGTATGTGCATGCATACTGGTGTATACGCATGTCTGTACAAATGTGTGCATGTGTGTTCATATGTGCTTGCGTGTATATAGGTATGTGCATGTATCTAGATAAGTGCATGCACACATGTGTTTGCATGCGTGGACATACACCTGTGCACATGTGTGCACGTGTGCATATAAGTGCAGGTGTGCACATGCATATGTGTGCATGTGTGTTCATATGTACACACATGTGTATATAAGCACACATATTCATGTGCACACACGTTTATATGCATGTATGTGTATATGCACACGTGTTTGCATGTGTAGGCATGCATATACGTGCATGTGCATGTATGTAAGTGCATGTGTACGCACATGTGCATATGTGTGCGTGTATGTGTGCATGTGTATGTTAAAAGGAGAAAACTATAACCTTCAAAGTGGAACCCAACACATTTCTAGAGCAGATTATTAGCCCAACCAGTCACACCTTCACTGTGCAGCTCCTGGGACCCCCCATTTAAGAATGTCTTCTGCATTTGCACGGTTGCTACCTCCCTCCCCGACCTCTTTCCTGGAACACCTCCTAGAGGCCACAGACGGACTTGGCAGACCTGTGGCTCAACATTCAAGTCGAGGCTGTGCAGGACGGCTTCATTCAAAATATTGCATCTGCAGACCGAATGCTCACAGTAGTTGTGTCTCTTTGGAGCGTGGCCTACTGTCCACAAATGTTGAGAAAGACGAGCATAAGGGGACAGCGGGAAGCGCCCGACGGACAGCCCCAGCATCCGGAGCCTTGCACCTTCGACGACTGCTCCCTTGCCCATCGCAGGTGATTCCTTGCTCACCAGTTCCTCAGTAGTAATTAACCCATCATCCTGTCAGCATTGCTTCTTTTTTTCTGAGTCCGAGTCTCACTCTGTCGCCCAGGCTGGGGTGCTGGGGCACGCTCACGGCCACCGCAACCTCGATCTGCTGGACTCAGGTGTTCCTCCCGCCTCAGCCTTCCAAGTAGCTGGAATTACAGGCACATGCCCCCACGCCTGGCTAATTTTTTGATTTATTGTGGAGACAAGGTCTTGCCAAGTGGCCCTGGCTGATCTCTGAACTCCTGAGCTCAGGCAATCCTCTTGCCTCCACCTCCCAAGGTCCTGGGATGACAGGTGTGAGTCACCATGCCCGGCTAAGCATTGCTTCTGATAAGAGCATCCTTCTACTTCTTCCTGGTTGCTGCTGTCTCCTCTGTCCATGGGGCTGGTGCCTCCTTCCAACTTGGATCGGAATCTGGTGGAACATCTGGCGTTGCCCTTTCTGGTGTCAGCCTCCCTCCCAGACGTGACTTGCTGTCTCCCGGGAGGCACAGGCTGTCCTCATGGTGGAGCCCTGCCTGTTTCTGTCTGCACCCACTCCACCCCCGGTTGCCTCGTGTCAACCACATCCCTTGGAATCACAAGACCAGGACATATCAGAGTGAAGAAACCACAAGTATATGTTGGCCAAGTTGGCCAAGCATGAGGAACTTAACAGAACCTGGAAAGGCCTTGCAAATGAGGGCTTCTGTGTGCTGATGGGATCCTGCCTTTTAGAAGTGCTCTCAGGGGATCTGCAAGACACAAGCCACCGTCCTGGTTCATTTGGGCGTTTTCTGCCAGCAGTTAAAGTCACAGAGGTGGCAGGCACAACCCCTGGCTTCTGAGGTGGCCACAGTCAGATGCGGGACATTCACTTTGCCATTTGCTGTGCAGTGGTGACTGGGCTCCAGTGTCCAGGGTGCCGTGTGGCAGTGGCTTTCTGGTCCCTGGATGTCATAGCTAGGGATGGAGGTATATTCTTTTTTTTTGAGTTGCAGTCTCACTCTGTCGCCCAGACTGGAGTGCAGTGACCGCTCCTGGCCACCACAGCCTCGACCTGCTGGGCTCCGGCAATTCTTCCACCTCAGCCTTCCGAGTAGCCAGAATTACAGGCTTGCGCTACCATGCCCGGCTGATTTTTTGATTTATTGTAGAGCTGAGGGCTCGCCAAGTTGCCCAGGCGGGTCTCGAACCCGCGGGCTCAGGCAGTCCACTCACCTCAGCCTCCCAAAGTGCGGGATTACAGGCTGAGCCACCGAGCCTGGCTGAGACATGTTCTTAAATGCAAGCACTTCTGAGACAGGATCCTGATAGGGCCAGCTTGGACATGCCTGTGTGCAGTCAGATGCACCCTGTTCTTGGAGATGATCCTGGAGGTTATGTCACAACCCCACCTTCCTGGCCTCCCAGTGATTTTTCCCAAGCACCCCAAATTCTTTGTCTCTTTCCTGCTTGAAAATGCATAGAACGGTTTCTGTTTCTGGCACCGAATCTCAGCTAAGGTAGTGTTTGAAACCAAAAGTGGTTGTAAGCATCAGAGTCAAGGCTGGAGTATTTGAGCCTTAGGTTATGCGGAGATAACAGCTCCCAGATCTCAGCAGCTTCATGACGTGGACTTCTGTGTCTTGTTCATAGCGTCCATGGCTTTGTTCTGGGTGAACATCCTGGGACTCAGGCTGGTAGACTCCGTTTTGGTGCATCAATCGGAGGCTCTGCAGAAGGAAGAGAAAGCTGGAAAATGAGCAGCCGATACAAGTCAACTGCAAAAACTAGCAGCATCTCCATGCACCAACAAACCGGCTGAAAAAAAGCTGTAATCCACTGTGTATAGGTACACCATTCTTTGTATCCATTGACCCGATGACGGACACTTAGGTTGGTTCCGTATCTTGGCTATTGTGAATAGTGCTGCAATAAGCAAGAGAGCACTGACATCCCTTTGACTTTATTTCCTCTGGATAGATGCCCCGTGGTGGGATGACTGGATCATGTGACAGTTTTGGTTTTAGCTTTTTGAGGCTAAAAGCTAAAAATAATTGGATCTCCGCACTGATCTCTATAATGCCAACCTAATTGGCATTACCACCAACGAAGTATGAGTTCCTTTTTCTTCATACCTTTGCCAGCACTTTTTTTGGGGGGGGGTTGTCTTTTTGATAATAGTTGCCCTAACTAGGATGAGAAGAAAGCTCATGGTGGCTTTGAATGGCATCTCCCTGACTAGTAGTGATGTTGAACATTTTTTAATGTACCCTTGGCCATTGGTATGCCTTCTTTTAAGGAATGTCTAGTCAGATCCTCTGCACATTTTAAGATTTTTTTTGAGCTGTTGGAGTTCCTTTATATTCTGTATATTTAATCACCTGTCAGATTAATAGTTTGCAAATAGACACTTTCTCTCATCCTACAGGATGAGCAAAAGAGTCTCTTGACTCTTTGCTCTGCAGAAACTTTTTAGTTTGATATAAAACCATTGGCCAGCTGGGCTTGGTGGCTCAGCCTGTAATCCCAGCACTTTGGGAGGCCGAGGTGAGGGAATTGGCTGAGCCCGTGGGTTCAGGACCAGCCTGGGCAGCTGGTAAGACCTCGTCTCTACAATCAATCAGAAATTAACTGGGCACCTGGTAGCGTGCACCTGTAGTTCTGGCTACTTGGAAGGCTGAAGTGGAAGGATTGCTTGAGCCCAGCAGGTCAACACTGGGGTGGCTGTGAGTGTGCCATTGCACGCCAGCCTGGGCAACGGAGTGAGACTCCAACTCAAAAGAAAAATTAAATAAGAAATAAACAAATAAAACCACTGACCTATTTTTGCTTTGTTGCCTGTACTTTTGAGATCTCAGTCTTAAAATCTTTGCCCAGACCAATGTCCTGAAACATTTTTCCATGTTTTCTTCTAATAGTTTCATAGTTTTGGGTCTATATTTAGATCTTTGATCCAGTTTGTGTTTTTATACATGGTGAAAGAGAGGAATCTATTTCATTATTCTGCATGTGGCTATCCAGTTTTCCCAGGACCATTTATTGAAAAAACTGTCTTTTCCTCAGTACATCTTCTTGGTGACTTTGTTGAAAATCAGTTGGCTGTAACTCTCTGGATTCATTTCTGGGTTCTCTATTTTGTTCCATTGATCTATGTTTTTATTTTTTATGCCAGTACCATGCTGTTTTGGTGACTATTTTGAGGCCAGGTAGTGCAATGCCTCCAGTTTTGTTCTTTGTGCTCAAGATTGCTTTGACCATTCAAGTCTATACAAATTTTAGGATTTTTTTGCCCATTTCTGTGAAGAATGTCACTGATATTTTGGTTGGGATTGCGCTGAATCTGCAGGTAACTTTGGGGAGTATGGTCATCTTAAAAGTATTTAATCTTCTAATCTGTAAACGTGGATGTCTTTTCATTTTTTGCCTCCTCTTTACATTTTTCCATCACTATATTATAATTTTCACTATAGACATAATTTACCTCTTGGATTAAATTTATTTTAGATTTTTGTAGCTATTTTAAATGAGATTATTTTCTTGTTTCACAGCAAATTTGTTATTTGTGTGTAGAAACTTTACGGATTTATCCTCATTTTTCTTTTATTTTAGATAGGATCTTGCTATGTTGCCCAGGCTGGTCTTGAACTCCTGAACTTACGTGATCCTCTTGTCTCAGACTCTGAAGCAGCAGGGATTACACACACAAGCCACCACACCTGGCTTACTATTGACTACTTTTGTACGATGATTTGTATCCTGAAACTCTATGGAATTTGTTGGTCAGTTATAAAAGTTTTTAGATTTTTCTCTATATAAGATCTAATCTGCAAACAGTGATGATTTGACTTTCTCCTTTGCCACTTGGATGCCTATTATTTCTTTCTTTTGCCTAATTGCTCTGGGTAGAACTTCCAGTGCTATGTTGAATAACAGTTATGACAGTGGACATCTTTCTCTTGTTCACTATTACTTTATAATGCTTTAATTCTGGATGAACATTCAGCTTTTTAAAAAACACTCTAATGGTCTATGATTTTAGGATGATCGTGAGGTTTCCAGTCAACCCTGCACCGTCCTATTCATCTATCCCATATCTGAGTTTCTGATACATGCCTGATACTGGACTAGGGAGAAAGGATAAACTAGAAAACACGAACCTCACATCAGTGAGAATCTGTCTTATGTGCAGTGTGGCGTGTGGATCATACAGCGGCACGTGTGGGTCATGTTCAGTTTTCATGCAGGGTCTAGCTTCGTGACATGGGGACCTTAGCATATTAATGACCTTGGAGACTCTCATCACCAGGAGTAGCTGCGGATTCAGACAATAGCAATAACAGCAGCCTTCCATGATTCCCGCAGGCTCAAAACTGTCCCAAGGATCTCATTTAATTTTCCCAACATCCTTGCTTTACAAACCTGAAGAGAGATCCCAGATCACGCAGCCGGAAAGTGACAGAGCCAGAATAGGAACCCAAGCAGTGTGACTCCAGCGTTACTCACGTTCTTAAGCATGATGCCTGCTTCTGGTTCCAAAAAAAGGCAGAGCGTCGCACTGAAATGTTCATCCCTGCCTGTTACAACTGGAGACAATGGAAGTCCCTGAGAGGCTGAGAAGAGAAAGTGAACTGTCTAGGGACTTCAGGACTCAAGAGACAGTTAGGCAGTGAGTTCCCTGCGGCTCAGTTTTGCTTCCTGTCTATCCTGGCCTGAGCACTGACAAGGCTCATGACCTAGAAACACTCGTTTCTAGGGCACAGAGAACAAAACAAAACAAAGCAAACAAGGAAGGAAAGACAGGACAAAGCAGCTCTCTGTGGCCTGGGACTGGGCAGGGGGGCCATCGCACATTGTAAGTGAAAATATAAAATAGCGTGGTCACATCGAAAAACTGCTAGACAGTTTCTTAACAAGTAAAAATACACTTGCCCGATGTCCCAGCAGTTCTGGTTCCTAGGCAGCCAGTCAAGAGAAATGAAAACTTAGGTTCACCCAGACTCCTACACAGGTGTTCATTGTGACATTGTTGTTCGTAATAGCCCCAAAGTGGAAACAATCCAATGCCGTTCGTGGTGAATGGCGTGTCCGTACAATGCAATACGCCTCAACAATAACAAGGAGCAGGCTGTTGGTCCACCCAGACTCACGGGGAAACCACAATGGTATTGGCCAAGGGAAAGGAGCCCAACGGGAAGCACCATGTGTTGGCATAGCGTGTGACTTGACTTTTATAAAATTTCTGGAAGAGGCAAAACTTCACAGACAGGAAGCAGGTCACAGGTGGCTGAGAGCTGGCGTTGGGAGCAGTGATTGATTGCCAGTAGGTGACCACAAGGAACTTTTGGGAGTGACGAAAGTCATTCAAAATGGGGTTGTGGTTGTCGGGGCGAAAGGGAAACCTTGTCCTTTCATCCTCTGAAGTTTCACTGAAAGTGACCTGACAAAAAACAGACGACTAGGAGAAAAAGACACACGCTCTTATGTTGACATGCATTGCGTGGAAGAATTGCAGGAGAGTGATTACCTGATAACCCCAGTGAGGTCCAGGTGTGCATATACCTTTCTCTAGAGGAGAGGGGGAGGGAGTGTGTGGAGGTAAATGACTTTTAGGAGGGGTGAATAGGCCTGGGGGCATCGATTTTCTTTTGACAAAATGGGACCAGAGAACAAACAGTAGTTTGGGACAAAGTACGTCTGGGCTCTGGGTGTTGGTTGTTGATGTTTCAGTCTCTTCCCTTGTGAGATGAGTTTTACTCTTCTCTGGTTAATGACATTTCGGGGAAGATGGAAGGCAACCATGCTCCTCCTTGAGGGTCTGGTTTCCAGACAGACTAGGAAACTAGAGAACAGCTTCGTTCTGAGCTTTGGGAGAGTCAGAGGATCGAGAGATGAGAGGGGAGAGGCTGAAGGTCAGAGACTGCGAGGGTTGCTTCTTGAGTCCAGCAAGCCAGAGTGCCATCTTTGGGGAAATTATTTTCTGTTTGGAGTAGCGTTTTGAGCCTTAACCCGGTGATGATTACAGACAGAGCTCTATTTTCTTCTGGAGCTCAAGGAACTATATGCTTAAAATGGGTGAACTTCACGATCCATAAAGTGTATCCCAGCAAGGCTGCTGACACACAGCAGTGAGGATTTGCTCTTGCTGTGACTATTTCTGTCATCTCAGGTTTTGTCTAACCTTCCCGCAGCATGAAAACCAGGATCAGAGATGATTTCAGGTGCAGGGAGCTGCACTCAGAGTCCACTCTCAGTCTGGGTGGGCACTCTGGGGTGTTGAGCAGAAAGGGTCTGCTCACGTCTCGAGTGGGTCCTGATCCCTTCTGGTTGCATTTTTGGACTCTGGGCACTCTCCCACGCCCCACAGTTTATGTGTGCATCGTATAAAAGTCTGGAGAGGAGAAAACTCAGGGTGCTGAAAGCAGCTAGCTTATTTCATTTTATTTTTTTGAGCTGGAGTCTCACTTGGTCGCCCAGGCTGGAGTGCTGTGGCACACTCATGGCCACACCAGTGTCGACCTGCTGGGCTCTGGTGATCCTTCCGCCTCAACCTTCCAGCTTATTTTATTTTATTTGCGATATGGGGTACGTGTGAGGACTTAACTAAAGTCAGTCAAGTAAATTGCATGCAGGTGGGGTCTGGGCTTCTAGCAAGCCCGCTCTCTACCTGATGCACAGCAGGCCTGGTACCCAGTGTGTGGCGTGTGCCTCTCATTCTTCCTCTCTTCCTGCTTCAGCAGTTCCCACATTTGTGTTTGTGTGACCAGTGGTCAGGGTCCGCTTAAGAGTGAGAACATGCTGTATTCAGTTTTTTGTTTCTGTGAGGGTTCACTTAGAAGGATGGTCTCCAGCTGCATCCGTGTTGCAGCAGAGGGAATCGTTTTGTTCTTCTTCATGGTTGTGTAGTATTCCAGCACTTATATGCACCACATTTGCTTTATCCAGTCCACTTTCTTTTTTTTTTTTTTTTTTTGAGTTGGAGTCTCACTCTGTCGCCCAGACTGGAATGCAGTGGCATGCTTCCGGCCACCGCAGCCTCGACCTGCTGGGCCCCGGCGATCCTTCCGCCTCAGCCTTCCAAGTAGCTGGAACTACAAGCGTGCACTACCATGCCCAGCTAATTTTCTTTTTTTGATTTACTGTAGAGATGAGGTCTCGCCAAGTTGCCCAGGAGGGTCTTGAACCCATGGGCTCAGGCAATCCACTCACCTCAGCCTCCCAAAGCGCGGGATTACAGGCTGAGCTATCCAGTCCACTTTCAACGGCCATCTAGACTGGTTCCATGTTTTTTTGCCATTGTGAGTAGTGAGCAGCTGGCTTTTTGGTGTTAAAAGGGCAACTCTGTTGTCCGAGGCTGGGGTGTCTTCATTTTGTGGCTCAACCCCCTTCCACAAGCACAAACCCCATGGTGTGGATTCTGAGGTTGGTGAAGAATGTGGAATCCTAAATCAGACCAAACTCTGCAACCGTAGAAAAGCTTCGATCTCTCCTTGAGTGATCACGTGCGACAACCTATAGATGGCAGAATCATCGGCCCTCAGACTCCTGATGTTTTTCTGTGGTGTGATCCATGGTATCGGGGAGGGAAGAGACCTTGAGAGGTCTTCCAAGCCACAGTTTGGGAAGGAGTTTACCTCTGGGGCCAGGGGCTTCAAGCTTCGGCAATAATCCTGCCTGTGTCCTAGTTTTAAAGAAGGCTGATGTCACTTTAGACCAAGGGGAGGATGTGGAGAGATAGCTTTGCAAAAGTGAATTTGAAACTTTTTTTTCTGACAAGTTTTTAATGCATAATAATTACATTAAATTCACAAAAACATGCAGAAACAGATTTTGCTGGTTAGGTCTTTCTGTGTTACAAGTGACAAACACCCATTTCAAATAGCCTAAGGCAAGCAAAAGAAAAACTTTCACTGATTATGAGACTCAGCTACAATAGGGTTAGTCTTTCTTTTCTTTCCTTTCCATTCCCTTTCTCTCTCTCTCTCTTTCTTTCCCTCTTAACCGTACATACCTGACTTGTCCTTACATTCCTGACTTCAAAAAATATTAGGAACAGCGTTTTGCACATAAGAAATACTCAGTAAATATCTGCTGAACCGAATTTCGGCTAAACTCTCCAACCCCACCTGCTAATCCTAACCTCTGGCGAAGGTGTCTTTCCTCCAGTGAATGCTTAAGCAGACTTAATAAGATTTGCGAATTTTTCCCAGGAACAAATACGCTGTGACATATTCTTGTTTACTCGCCTCAGTGAACACTGGCACAGAACCCAGTGTCCCTGTCCCATCGGCCTGAACGGCAGAAGATGGTGGGTGGTCCTTCATCCTTACCCGGTTGAGGATGCGGAGCCAGGGTCCGCCTGACTGATGTCTTTGTTTGTGCCCAGTGCTGTTTCCACCCATCTTCCTGCTACTGTAGCCCAGGAGGACTAACATCTCCAGCCACGGGTCCTGCCCTCTCTGTCTGCCGGCTCCCAGCTGAGGTTGGCCCCTGGGAGGTACCGCTGACAGAGCAAAGAGGAAGAGACGTCAGGGTGTGTGTCCTTCCTTCTCTGGGGAGACGGGGTGCCACGGCCGTTTCGAGCTCTCCAGCAGTCCTGAGACACTCCCGCAGGGCAGCCTGCCGTGGCTGCACTTCTGCCTGGGGGCCTTCCAGCTCTGCCTCCTCTCTCTGTTTCTTGGGCCCAGGAGGGTGGCAGCTTCCAGATGCTGCTCGCTGGTTCTACAGCCCAGGCAGGTGGCAGTGTCCCGTGTTCGCAGATCTCAGGGTTGCTCCATTGTCTCCCGGCTGGATTCCAGATGCTCCCACTGTGGGATTACATGTCTTCTGATTGAAGAATCAGCACGGTTTCTTCTTTCCTGGTTGGTTTTGACTGAGACTACACTGTCAAAATGCCCCTGGTTATCTCTGGAGCTCTCGAGAGCTGCTGTCCTGCACATGGTCACGGGAAGCCGTGTGCGTCATCTCCCTGTGACCACTGAGCTGGCCTGCTGTTTTCTCTGTGACTAGGGCATTTGTGACTTGGCTGAGCATCGCTATACCCGCCCAAGAGCACCTGCTGTCTACCCCAGCCTCGAGGGGAAGGGATGACTGATGCCTTACTGTTCTGTCCCGAGTGCAAGATGCTTCCCACCGCAGGGCACGGTTTTGGATGCAACTTTTTTTTTTTTTTGAGTTAGAGTCTCACTCCGTCGTCCTGACTGAAGTGCAGTGGCTTGCTTCCGGCCACCGCAGCCTCAACCTGCTGGGCTCCAGCGATCCTTCTGCCTCAGCCTTCCAAGTAGCCGGAACTACAGGCGCACGCTACTATGCCCCGCTGATTTTTGATTTATTGTAGAGACAAGTTGCCCAGGTGGGTCTCAAACCCGTGGGCTCAGGCAATCCACTCGCTTCGGCCTCCCAAAGTGCTGGGATTACAGGCTGAGCCACTGAGCCCGGCCTGGATGCAACTTCTTATAGGGATGTGGAGAGGGTCTGGGGATGGCAGACAGTAAGGACACAGCAGAGCGTAACTTCAAACTGCCCAACGTGGCTATGCTCAGAGCTCAGTTTCATCCATTTCACACATATTTATTGAATACTGACTGTGTGCGAAGGGCTTGTTTATGTGTGGAGATTACAGTGTTGGATGATTCAGACAATGAATATGACAACACACCAGAAAACAGATACTTTCTGATAGTGGCGATAGTTCTGAAGAAACGAAGCCAGAGGAGTGAGAAGGAGAGAGACTTGGGGACTGGGCTGCGGGGGGCCGGCCCCTGCAGAGAGATTTAGAGGGTCCCTGGAAGGTGTGGTGGCGTCGGCAATTATTCTGGAGAAATAAAGAGAAAGAAAGAGAGAGACGGGGGAGAAAGAAAGAAACTGGACTCTGTCTAGTGCAGAAGCCATTTATTGGAAGTTACAGCGTGTATTTATCCCCAAATTTTACACAGTCTCACAAGTCTTTCATGCGAACACAAAGCCAGGTGCAGGAGGGGCGCCCCCCCACCCACCAGGTGTTTCCTGGAGTATGAGGAAGGGCCATCCCAATTAAATCACAAGACATTTACGTGAACATAGAGCCAGGTGAATGAGGGGCGTCCCCCACCCACCAGGTGTTTCCCCAAGCACGAGGAAGGAGGATCCTAAAACTATCTCACTGTTCTTCATGCTTGGTTAATATTCCTCAAAAGCAATACAACAATTCTAATATCATAATATTCTAATAATCAATAACTTTTAGAACTTATGCATACACAACACCTAATGACCAACCTAAATCCCAATTCCTCTCTATTTTACGCTAATTCTACCTACACTATAGAAACTCTCAACCATAGCCCAAACCAGTTCCTAAAAAATGTGGCCCAGTCAAAAGATCACGCTGGGCCGTTTCTGGAACGATTGATTACAATCTCTTAACAAAATGGCTGTTCTATATATCTATCTTAATTTCTATAAAAGTTTCTAATTCCTAATCCTAATATATAAAGCTGATCATCAGCAATAAAGTTTCTAAAAACCCAAATATGAGCTGTAAATTGTATTAAAGCCAAAACCGCAAATGTAGAAAATGGAAACAATGAAATTTCTAAAGTTAGCTGTATTCTTATTAAACCTCAAAATATCATGTTTGATCACGCTTGAACTGACATAATTCACTGACGTAGCAATACTTTCTATGAATAAAATAAATACAATTTCTATAATAAGTAGAAAAAACTCTATACTAACTGTAGCTAGTTAGTAGTTTAAAAGAAAGCAGCCTAGTCCAAAGTATGCGCTGGGCCCTTAGGAATGTAGCCCAGCCCAAAGTTCGTGCTGGGCCATTTCTAGTAACTCTAGATATTTATCTATATTATTAAGGTTGAAGCAGCACTTTGTATGTATATACTAATTCTACAAATATACTTTTAAATCTTAAAAGAAGCTTGTACCATATTAAAGGCTCTCAAGGGTGACCTGAGTTTGACTTATGTTAAGTTTAAAGCCGAAACCACAGTCTGTGAGAAACAGGAACAATGGACTCCTAAAGTAAGCCATGCCTGTTGTACTCTCAGAACTTCATGCTTAGATCATCAAAGTTCCTGCTAGTGGGATGTGCCAAACAGCAAAGAAGGGAAGAGGGAATGGGCCATCACCTCCTGAACTCATCCTAGTGGTCTCGGGTCTGCAGCCCGCCTGGATCCATAATGCTCAGGCAGGCTTCCACAGCCAGCTCCCAACACTGGGGAGCTGATCTGATGAGAGGGATACAGGGACAAAGAGCTCACTGGGAAGGTGACACTGGAGATGAAAGCCGGATAACAAGAAAAAAGAGGCCCTGGGACACTGAGAAGCCTCTGATCGGCAGGTGCGAGTCCTGGTACAACTCACATCCTGGAAACCTGACAAGGACATAATCACATTGTCGCAGGGGCCGGGGGTGTGTCTCAGGGGATCCCATCTGGAGTGGGACCCTCTGCTTGGGAGGTGAGACCTGGAAGAAGTGACCCAGAGCAGCATGAGGGCCCCGGCCGGGGGGAGCCAGGCCCTGGAGTGCAGGACAGCGAGTGTTCCCAGAACACCGACTGGTTGTTGAGAAAGACCCAGTGCCATGGACTGAATGTTCATGTCCGCCCCAACCCCACTCATACATTGCAATCCTAACCCCCACGGTGATATTGGAGATGGGGACTTTGGGAGCGATATTGAGGGTGGGGGCTCTGGAAGTGATTAGATCATGAGGGTGGAGCCCTCATCAATGAGATTGGTGCCTGCATTTTCTCACTTAGTATTGCTCTAGAGGAATGCCTGAGGCTGAGTAATGTATAAAGAGATTCCTTCTGCTCACAGTTCCGCTGTCTGGAAGGTTCAAGACTGGGCGTCTGGTGAGGGCCTCAGGGAGCTCCCACTCATGGCAGAAGGTGAAGGGGAGCCAGTGTGTGCAGAGATTGCGGTGAGAGAGAAGCAGGGAGAGGGAGGGAGGTGCCAGGCGCTGGTCAGCAACCTAACCAGCAACCTCCTGTGGGAATGAATAGAG
Source organism: Cephalopachus bancanus (assembly GCA_027257055.1). Classification (NCBI taxonomy): domain Eukaryota; kingdom Metazoa; phylum Chordata; class Mammalia; order Primates; family Tarsiidae; genus Cephalopachus; species Cephalopachus bancanus. The sequence goes on from JAPVLO010000043.1 coordinate 3,121,017, forward strand.
AGAAAACTCACTCATCTTCCCCACCGCCCGGGGAGAATATTAATCTTTTCACAAAGAATCCACTCTCATGACCCAAACACCTTCCACTAGGCCCCATCTCTAACACTGGGGATAAAGTTTCAATGCAAACTGTAGCCGACCTTTAATAAAAGAGGCCCTAGAGAAGGCAAGTCCAACCCATGGCCCAAGAGCTGCATGTGGCCCAGATTGGCTAAGAACGCGGCCCCACAAAATCTTTAAACATTGTGTGTGTTTTAGTGTTTATTTTCTTCGTGACCCCATGTGTAGTTCCATTTTTGAAGTTCACCATCACGCCTTATTCGTGACATGGCTTTTTGGTGGCCCATACGTTTTGTGAGCAGCTGCTCTCAATTATGACGCATGCAAAAGGCAGAATTCGAACACACACTTCTGACGAACATCTCGGGAACTCACTAAGAATTGTGACCACTTCCATCAACCCAGACACTGATAGATTTGTTTTACAAAGGCGAGGTGAAAATTCCCACTAGTTTTATATGGTTCTCATCTTTCTAAATGTTTTAATAAAAAATAAGACGTCTTATTATGAATATACCCTATATTATATAATTTATGGGCAGCCCAAGACAATTCCTCTTTTCTCAGTCTGACCCAGATAAGCAAAAATGTTGGACTTCCATTCCCTAGAGGGTCCCCTGACCCTTCAACAATGTAAGGACAGTGAGAAGACAGCTGTCCATGAACCACAAGGTGAATTGTCTTTGGACACTGAATCTGACAGCATCTTAACCTTGGACTTCCAGCCTGCAGATCTGTGAGAATTCAGTGGCTGTATTTATAAATCACCCAGTCTACAGTATTTTGTTAGAGCAGCCTGAATATATTAAGATGCCCTGTGAGAAGGAGGGATAGATTTAACCTGACTTTTCAGGGGGCATTTTCAGATCAACTCTGAAAGGTGATCTTTTCATCTGCTCTGCTTGTGGGGTGGTGAAGTCGGTTGCCTAGACAGATTGGTAGCACCTCTCTTTGTTGCTTCACAATGAATTTCCACTTACTTGGGGAGGATTATGTGGGTGTGCCTTGGTCCATTTTCTGTTGCTATAAAAGAATACTTGAGACTGGGTAGAAATTTATTTAGCTCACGGTTCTAAAGGTTGGGAAGTCCAAGCGCATGGCACCCATGTCTGGGCAGGGTCTTCGTTTGGTGTCATCCCATGGCAAAAGGCAGGTGGGCAAGAGAGTGTGAGCAAGAGATAAAGAGAGCAAGAGAGGGCTGAACTTGCTTTCATAATAAACCCACTCTCATAATAAGGAACCCACTCCTATGATAACATTAATCCACTCTTGAAAGCAGCACCCTTACGACCTAATGACCTCTTAAAGGTCCCACCTCTTAACATGGTTGCACTGGGGAGGGAGAGCCACAAGTTGCTGGGCTGAGGTGTCCCGAGGGCCCTGGTTCCTGAGCATCCTAAGTCCTGGTTGCTTCTCCAATAACCTCCTTTTTCTTGCATTCGAGCCTGTTTTCCCTGTTGCAAACAAACAAAACACACTTAAGTAATATACTGTAATCATCATTCTCAAATCACAGCAACAGCTCTAGTTGTATCTTTGGAAATTAAAATCCCACGTTGCCCGCTTGCTGTGGTTTGAATGTGTCCCTCAAAGTTCGCGTGCTGGAAACTTAATTCCCAACGCAACAGTGTTGTGAGGTGGGGCCTTTAATGTGTGATTAGGTCATGAGGGCTCTTCCCTCATGAATGGCTTGATGCCATTATCATGGGAGTGGGTTAGTTTTCCGGGGAGTTGTATCCTGATGAGAAGATGAGTTTGCCTTCTCCTCTCTCTCTCTCTCCCTCTCCCTCTTTCTCTCTGTCTCTCTCTCATGATACAGCAAGAAGGTAGATGCAGTCCCTTGACTTTGAACTAAGCTATGATTCTAGAATTTTGGCATTTCCATGGTTCAGCTTCTGTTAGTTCCTGCTTTATGCTACATTTTCTCTAATTTATGGCCTACACTGCCTCACGCCTTCTACTGTCCTGTGGCTTCTTACTTCTGTTTCTGCTGTTTTTTTGTGTCTGTTTCCATGTGCCTCATGGTCATACTGTCTAAGAAATTGTACAACGAGTTGGCTCATCACTATACTATGCTGTACAGAGCACCATTTGGGGGAAGCGTGCCTTTCTGCGCTGCCGTGGCACTGTCTGGCCGCAGTAGGGTCACCTGGCGTTAGTTGCAGATTCCCGTTCCAAACAGTCGTGCTCAGAAGTATTTGGTGACACGGTGGCCTTAACAACAACTACAAAATCTAGTTTGTGAAGTCATAGAGTTTGCTGTTCATAAAATTAAAATCTATTCGTATTTGTGAGAATTACATTCCGGTCAGGTCCTTGTTTCGGCACCCCCTTGTGCCGGAGTGCCAGCCCCGACCAAAGGGGGAAGGGTTAGGACCCACTCCAGAGAATCCGGATGGAGAGAAGAGACCACTCTGAGGCAGTTTCTTCTGGGAACAGTCTGATCAGGACTGAAGCCAAATTTTATTCGGACTCCTTCCAACTTATATACCATTTTTCATACCCTCCAGCAGTGTGATAATCACTTGCTGGGGGCGTACAAACTCCATGATGTATATTGCGATTTACAAACTATGCATCACAAGACCATCACGAGACTTGCAAGCTCCAAGCAGGCGTGCCTTACAAATCTCACATCAAGGTCACAGGTGCACAAATACAGTTCGTTTAAAAGTGTCTTCCATAGTGTTCAACAAATCATTCATATTATACTCTTTGTTCTAAACCCTGATTAATACAAAAACTTTCTTAGTTAACTCTAGGTTCAATCCAAGTTCACTGACTCCTAATATTTTTTAACGATTGATATTATCAACTTAACACTATACTATAATTTATAAGTTTACTTAAATGACTTAATTTTTATGTATTCCATTAACCTATTACGATTCAACATAGTGGCCTGTAATTCTATAACAATTAATTCAAAACTTATTCCTTACCATGACTTATATGAGTTTCATGATCTAGTGTTTGGGCTTTAATACTATGCTGTATCTCATTAAGCTAATACCTTATCATCAAATCTTATAATTATCATTGACGTATGATTTTAGAATCATAACACTATAATTCTCATTCTATTTTAATAAAACTACGACTTTAACCCAAAACTTAAATCTTTTTTCCTAGTATATTAATACATGGCTACGTGTAAAATTTCCTATTGTCATATAAGAAGCAAAAACTATAGCGTTGGGAAAGTTTCAGTATACTAATCAAAGGATCTTAAAATTGGCCTACAGGAACAGGAACTAAAGTCATAATCTGAGAAAAGGAAACTTAAAAAGCTTAAACAAAACCTAAAAGTTTTCTACGAATGCTTATTACTGTTTAAATCTTTCCGATGGAAATTATATCGTCTTAAATGAATGCCTTATTCGAACAAGTCTATTCTAAAAATCAAATAGTGTCTGCCACACTCTTGGATAATGGACTGCGCAGTTACTATGGAAATGGCCACGGGCTGAAGCAAACAGTTTCGGCATGTAACGAAACTAGAAAAACGTCCTGAAGAAAAACGCCCTGCCCGGCTAAAAGGCGGGGCAATAAAACTATTATGATAATTTAGTTTCTAATCTTAATCCTAGGAGAAACTGCCTTTTGGGAACAAGAGCTGACTCACCAGTCTACCAGGAAATAGAAGTTAAAAAAGATCTAGAAAGAAGTAAGACTTAGAAAGGACAAGGTCATTCTGCTGTATAACCTTTCATCAGGTGTACAGAGATTTTACTTATAAGTTTTACTGCCATGTATGCACACTGGTCACTAATCACACGCCAATATTATAGGTATAACTGATATCCTATGTCAGAGGCGATCTTCCAGATGGGCCTTTACAGGCCTCAGCCATGTAGCTATAGATGTTGGCTCCCAACACCCTTGGAAGTATTCAAACCGAGACACTCTTTATCTGAACCTGAAATATTTGCAGAAGCCGCTAACCATTTTTCTGGTTCAATAGGATCTCTTTTTTTGGTCCCTTAAGAATGTTTGTGGTTTTTCTTTGTCTGAACATGAGACACGTGAAAGGAACCCTTACAGAAGATTAATTTCCTCTTTCTTTTTCTAAAAGGAATTTCACTGGACTAAGCTGTGGGACCAAAGGACTCGTCGCTTGCCCAAAGGGACCCTTGTGTCCCCTCAGCAAGCCCTGAGTCGTTATCTCTCTTGAGAGGAGAGGATTGGTGGATTTCTGTGAATGGGATTATGTATTTTCTTGATCGTTGGGGAGAAGAATCAGCAGAGAAGGAACAAAAATGTGTCTCTGAAGAAGATAATGGGTCATGGAAAGACTCTGTTTCATTTTCTTCTGTTCTTGACTTTCTACCTAACACTTCATTCTCAAGATTTGGGCACCTGATCACTTTGTTTTATTTCGAAAATGCAGTGCTTTCCTTTTGAATGGATTTCTGAAGGCAAAGGGAAAACATTAAAGTCCCTTATTTCTCGTAAGTCTTTCTGGTCCATAAATTCAATCTTTCTGAACATTCCCCAGAATAAAATGGCAGGAGTTTTTTTTTAATTGGCATCAAAACTGACCAAGCTTTTAAAATCAAGGTACGTCATCAGTGGAGTACAGGTATTTATTTGCTAGTTGATTTTCTCTCTAGTCCACTATATTTTTCAATATATTTTCTTTTTTAATTATTGAGATAGGGATTGCATTTTGGGGCACACAATTCATGTGAACATGTTTCTGTCGGAAGGGCACAGGAAGTTTAAGACCACAAGCTGCTTTGCAGATCGCATGGTAAGTTGAAAATATTTCTCATCCATGCCGGTGACAATTTGCTTCAGGGTAAATCAGGAGAAGAGGAGCTTTAGAAGGCTGGTTTTCAGTGAAGGTGAGGGCAGGCCTGGAGCTGTGAGGTGTCAGACCGTTCTCCGCTGCCCCACCCCTCATTAAGGCATTTACGCTCACTGAGCATAATCATCTAGAAATGGTTCTGTAGTGTTAACTCCAACCTCCCTCTCTTTGAAAAATATTGCTGACTCACAGTGATCAGAGGACTTTGATGGTAAATTGTAACTGCTGACAGCACAGGACTGGTTCACTGCATAGGTTTTGTTTGGGCACCAGCTGGTTGAAAAGAGGTTTATAAACTGGGGCTATTAATTCTTAAACCATTCTGTTCATGAAAGCTCTTGTTTCATGTGTTTCTGAGGTTTTCATTGAAAACATCAGGAAGCAAATGTGCAAATAACGTCACTGTTCAGGGACTATTGTTTAATCAACAAGTTCTCCAGCATCATAACAGCAGGTGTTTCCCACTGCAGTCCAGTTGTTTCTGAAGACCCGAGGGAAGGTGAACTCTGTGAACGGGACCTAGAGAGAGGGTGGCAGGTCCTCTGAGGCGTAGGATAGGACAAGCCCCCAGAATGAAGCCCTCGGAAGCAAGTTTTTCTCTGACCTTCTCTTGCCCTCCTGTCTCTCAGTCCCGTTCTCTTCTAAAGCTAGCCCTGTAAACCAGAATCTCTCATTCCCAAGGAGGATCGTAAAATCAAGGTCCCCTTTCCCCAAAGCTAGCCGTAAAACTTAAAAATATCCTGTGTAAGAACTCACCATAAAGAAGTGATGTGACCTACCTCGTTTGACGGCCGGCCGTAAGACCCCCATTCCAGTCCTGCCCCACACCCAGAAGGAAGAGGCACGAGAGTCTCCAGACAGAGAGGTCTTGCTGGATTTCTCCACTTGGTCTACCGGCATGAGAGGATATCCTTTCTGTTTGCTCGTATTTCTTTTTTTTTATTTTTTGAGTTGGAGCCTCACTCTGTCGCCCAGGCTGGAGGGCAGTGGAATGCATCCCGGCCACCGCAGTTTCAACCCGCTGGGCTACAGCAATCCTTCCACCTCAGTCTTCCAAGTAGCCAGAACGACAGGTGTGCACTACCACACCCGGCTAATTCTTGACTTATTGTAGAGACGAGGTCTTGCCAAGTTGCCCCGGTGGGTCTCGAACCTGTGGGCTCAGGCAATCCACTCGCGTTGGCCTCCCAAAGTGCTGGGATGACAGGCTGAGCCATGGAGCCCGGCCTTTTTTTAAATCCAAGAATACATTTAATAAGAAATGTGTGAGATCTTCCTGAAAAAAAATTGAAACTGCTCCTGGAAGTCATAAAAGGAGACCTATGGAGAGTATACCTGCTTTTTATTCTTATTTTTTGAATGTTATGTTTACCTGTATTTATCTTACTTCTAGTGCTATTCGTTTATTTATGTAGACACAGATTTCTGCCTGTTTGATCATATTTCTGATGTCCTCATAGGGCTAACAAGAATTCTGAACAGAAATATAGTTATATTCAAACATTAATCAGGTTTCTCTTTTTTAAAGGTTTTGTAAAGAAACTAGCTTTCTTTTCTTTTTCTTTCTTCCTTCTTTTCTTTCTCTTCTCCCTCCCTCTCCCCACCCTTCTTCCCACTCTTCCTTCCCTTCTGTGGCTTTAGGGGGTACAAATAGCTTGTGGTTACATAGTTGCATTGTGTAGAGGTGAAGAATTCTAGGCTTTAGTTACGCCCACCACTCCCACCTGTGCACAGTGTACCTGAGAGGTGACTTTTCGACCCTAGGCTGCACTTTGACCCACTTTCTTGTCACCAAGAGTCACTAGATACTGACTTCTTGCTGCCCCATTGTTTTTGCAGATAGGATTTCTGACATTCTAATCATAAGGCTTTTTAAAAAGAATCGCTCATGAGGTTTTCCAGATCCTGAGTTCCAGTGGAAAAGCCTGAAGACTCCCACAGAGGAACAGAATCGGCGTGAGAAGCGTTTCTTCCTCTTCTGGTCTACGGCTTCACCCTGAAACCTACAGCCAATCAGTAATCTCTACTCTTTGGCCCACTCCAAAACCAGTTAAACTCCTCAGGAGGTGGATTTGAGGTTTCCTCCCATCTCCTTGTTGATGGCCTTATGACGCAAACGTATTTGTTTGTTGTATCTCAACTTGCCACACACACCAGGCAAGCGGCCTATTATTTCTTCATTTCTGTTGAGCCTAAGAATAAAGATGGAAACTTACCCCTGTGTATTTGTGTCTTCATTCTGCAGACCCCCTTGTATATATGTTAAATGAATTTGTATGTCTCGTCTCCAATTCCTCTGCCTGTGGCCAATTGACTTTTCAGTGAACCTTCAGAGGGCCACAGGGAAGGTCTCCCCTTTTCCCTCACAGAAGAGAAAAGCTCTTGCAAAAGAAACACAACAGACTTTGTGGGAGGTGACTGGGCCCTTCAGAGAATGCACGGGAGATATGATTGTCCATGACAATATCTGGGTGTGGTGCCCACTTTATCTTTCTGGGAAGATAATATTAGAGTTACTCCCAGGGAGGAGATGTGTGGTAATTGATGGTTTTTTGGGAGCTCTTTAGGGAGTCTCTGCTTTCAGGCAGATGGGGGTTTCATCCTCAGCTGAAAGTAATTCTTATGACACAGTGGCATACTTCGGGGCGGCACATCCTGATCCCCTCTGGCGAAAAATGCACGTTGGTGCCAAAGCAAGCCCAGCCACACGCCCACGGCTTGCCACCATCTGTGTCTGTAGAGTGGGTTGGGTGGCTTCGTCCTCAAGGACAGATGGGGACTGTTTGTGGAGATTCCTCGAATGAGATTTTAGATAAAACGTTAAAAGTGTTGAGAGAGTTTGCCATGAGAGCGCTCCCTGAGGACGTTTCTCCTTCACTCCTCCCCCCATTAAAGCATTCATGCCCACCTAGTGTGATTATCTAAAAGTGTTTTGATAGCCTGAACTCCATCCTCTGTGGAGGGTAAATGACAGGGAAAATGACTTTTCCCCTGTCTCCATTAAGACCGGACAGATCTGTAAAGGAGAAGGATTTGTTTTTTTCTGTGTAAAAAATATTGCTGACTCACAGTGACCCAGGACTTTGATGGCAAGTTAGAACTGCTAACAACACAAAGCTGGCTTGCTGTACTTGCTTTAAGTGGCACAAGTACTCTGTTTTGGTACTAGCTGATTGGAAAGAGGCTCATATTACGGGGTGATGATTTTTTTTTTCTGAGTCGGAGTCTCACTCTGTCGCCCAGACTGGAGTGCAGCGGCCGCTCCCGGCCACCGCAGCCTCGACCTGCTGGGCTCCGGCGATCCTTCCGCCTCGGCCTTCCGAGTAGCCGGAATTACAGGCATGTGCTACCACTCCTGGCTGATTTTTTGATTTATTGTAGAGATGAGGTCTCGCTGCCCAGGCGGGTCTCGAACCCACGGGCTCAGGCAATCTACTCACCTCAGCCTCCCAAAGGCGCGGGATTACAGGCTGAGCCACCGAGCCCGGCGGCGATGATTTTTAAAATCTTTCTTTCTTTTTTTTCTGAAGCTCTTGTCCAGCGTTTCTGAGGCTGGTGTCCAGCCTCCCAAGTGGCGCCAGGTGGGACCATGGCTGAGGATCTCCAGACACACTGTCGTGCAGGATGTAGGAAAGCAAAATATGCCGCTCCAAATCTACTTCTTTGGCATATCAGGCTATGGCTATTCCGAGGGGTTCCAGACACAGGAATAGCTCTGAGATGCTGTCCTTGGTTGGGGAGATTTGCATCCCTGGAGGAAATCTACATGAGTGGAGTAAACAGAGGATGCACACAGGCTCTCTCAAGGGCCTCCTGCCTCTGCCTTGTTGGATCTAGGAGAGATTAATGTCCAGGAAAATCAGGAAAATCAGCCTGACACTGAAGCACAATATAGCTCCCTGGTGTACTGAGTATTTTGAGTTAAAGGCCCTTAGAGACCGACAGGCACTGGAAATGACTTTTCCCCTGTCTCCATTAAGACCGGACAGATCCAGCCGGGTTCGGTGGCTCAGCCTGTAATCCCACGCCTTTGGGAGGCTGAGGTGAGTGAATTGCCTGAGCCCGAGGGTTTGAGACCCGCCTGGGCAGCAAGACCTCAACTCTACAATAAATCAAAAAATCAACTGGGCGTGGTGGCGCATGCCTGTAATTCCGGCTACTCGGAAGGTTGAGGCGGAAGGATGGCCGGAGCCCAGCAGGTCGAGGCTTCGGTGGCCGGGAGTGGCCAGTGCACTCCAGTCTGGGCGACAGAGTGAGACTCCAACTCAAAAAAAAAAAAAAAAAAAAAGACCGGACAGATCCGTAAAGGAGAACGATTTGTTTTTTTCTTCCCTTCTGCCTACCTAATTTCTCTCAATCCCCTACCCCTCTTAAAACTCAGGATGAAATTGTTCTCCGGTTTCCTTATCTGCCTAAAGTCTAGACTTACAAAAGAAGAAAAAGAAGAAAACAATGACCTCTGACTCCTTTCATGACTTTTTAACGAACTGGACCCATAGTGAAACCATCTTTATAAAATTAATATAGGGCCACGGGGTATAAAAGCTGTGGAAGAGACAGATCTGAGCCTTGCCAAATTGCAGCCGTGGTTAGAAATGAACAAATCTGTTGTTTCTAAGTTGCTTTTCTTGTTATATGACTGTGTGCCCATGGTCACTGCAGTAGAGAACAACTGATTGGCTTCGGGTCCTGACCCCGTGGAGGAAGGAAGCTGCCCACGAGGCTGACAAACATAGTTCCCCTTCAACAACGAGCCTAAGTGTAAGGACAGACCAAGAGTGGGAAGCCATTTTTCATCTTGTTCTTAAACCTTGACACAGTCTGAAGTTGTTCTGGACCGGGATGAGCAACAAGGATGTCATCCATGTAATGAATGATGTAGGCTTCAGGAAAACATGATCGGACAGGCCTGAGATCCTTGGCCACAAACGTTTGGCATAACGTGGGACTATTGTCCATGCCTTGGGGTGAAACCTTTCATTGAAATCTCTGAGCTGATTGCTGAAAATTAATAGCAGGCAAAGAGAAAGTAAAACGTTTATGGTCCCGAGGGAAAAGTGGAATAGTGAAAAAACAATCCTTTAAGTCTGTAACAAACAAGTGATAGTCAGCAGGGATGGCCACTGGCGAGGGCAGGCCGGGCTGCAGAGGCCCCATAATTTCCGTGGAGTGATTCACTGCCCGTAAATCTTGTAGTAAGCACCACTTCACTGATTTTTTCTTAATTACAAAGATAGGAGTGTTCCAAGGACTGTTGGAATGCTCAGTGTGTTCGGCTAGAGGCTGCTCCTGAACAAGCGCTGTTGCCGCTGCAAGCTTTTCTTTAGAGAGTGGCCACCACTCCACCCACGCAGGATCATCGGATAACCAAGTAATGGCATCAGCAGTTTCCTGATGGGGCTCAGGAGAAGCAGTGGCCACTAGTGAAAAGCCTCAGGGTGATCTAAACCAAACCTTCCGTTTTTTATGGGGAGAGTTAAGGCGTACTGTATTCCTTGATTAAACCTTCCCAATCCTTGGAATGGTAAAAATCCTTGATTAAACATTTGAGAAGTGACCAGAGGGCTGGGGCTGTAAAGTAACACCCCCATAGCTTGGAGGACATCTCGTCCCCAGAGATTAAGTGGTAGAAAGGGAAGCACATAAGGCTGAAAGACACCTTCATGACCTTCATTATCTGTCCACCTAAGTAATTGGCTACTTTGTAACGGAGATTTGGACTGTCCAATACCTTGCAAAGATGTCATAGCCTCCTAAAGAGGCCAAGAAGTTGGCCAGTGAACCTGACTAATGACAGAGACATCGGCCCCTGTATCTAATAAACCCCGGGAGGTCTTGCCTTCTATATGCAAAGAATACTCAGGCCGCTTTTCCCCAATGGCCTGCACCCAATAGGCATGATCAGAAGAGCCAAAAGCATTAGTCACTCGCTTTTGTGAGGAGACAATACGTCCCATTTTTCTCAATGGGAGTAACATCAGTTGGGTAATTTTCATGCCTGCAGTAAGAGTAATAATATTCCAAGGAGCATTTCCCATAACTTTAATTTCACCAGTGTAGTCAGAATCTATGACTCTGGGGAGAACTTGGAAGCCCATTAGGGAAAGACTGCTATGTCCCAGTAACAGTTCCACCGTGTCATCGGGGAGTGGACCATGCACACCCATGGGAATGGCTTGTGGACCCATCTCTGGGGTTAATATGAGGTGGGAGGAGGAACTGAGGTCCAGTCCAGAACTCCCTGGGGTGATGCGGTAGAGATGGCCGACCCATTGGGTGGATGACTTCCCCGAGGAGATGAGCTGGGCGTGGGCTGTGGGGGGTAGATGGACATAGCCCCAATTGTTTGAGGGGCCCGGGGCTGGCCCCTCCGGAAGTTTCCTGACAGGGGATTTCCATTTGCATCCGTCTTGGAGTGGCATTCATTAGCCCAGTGGATTCCCCGTCTGCATTGTGGGCACACAGATGTAGGATGGCCCCTTCTAGGGGGTGGTCCTGAATTGGGACCACGAGTGGGGCATTCCCTGCTGAAATGACCCATTTGTCCATAATTGAAGCAAGCACCTCAGGTTCCTCCATTGCTAGATTTCACCACATTAAAAATTTTATGGGGAGGAGTACCTTGCAAAGCTGCAGCCATGGCCATCCCCTGCATACTGGCAGGACCAATGTCAGCACATAAGTGAATATAATCTGACAGATCTCCCTTCTTACGATAGGGACGAATGGATGCTTGGCAGGCAGAATTGGCATTTTCATAGGCCAGATGGTTTACCAAAAGAGTTCCTGCTTCTCCATCTACCACCAATCGACCTACAGCTTGCAGCAGTCTAGATACAAAATCTTGGTAGGGCTCGTCAGGTCCCTGACATATTTTGGAAAGCTGCTCTGTCTTAACTCCAGCTGATGGTAGTTGGTGCTGTATTCTCGATGCTGCTCCACTGATGTGACCATATGCAGCTTGGGGATATAGGATCTGCGCCTCTTGGGAGGAGTATACTCCTTGGCCCAAAAGCATGTCCAAATTAACAATATCCTCTATTTCTCTCAGCTTGCTCTTTGCATCTATCCCAGAAATCTGTCTTTCATAACAGATAGTCCCTGCCCGACGAACTTGCCTTTGCAACCATATGCCAATCAGAGGTAGTCAAAGTTTCTTGCCAAATGGTTTCCAGCATAGCTAATGTGAATGGTGCCGTAGCTCCATACTGTGCCACAGCAGTCTTAAGGTCCTTCCGGGACTTAAGAGACAAAGTCTGATACTCTCGGACCTCCCTTCCCTATTCATAAAGGCCTGTAGTCTTTACCAGATAGGCGTGAAATCCTCCCAAATCATCTCCCCGCAACAAGGTGGACTGAACAGCCTTCTGTAAAGGGAGAGACGCACCAGATGCCTCCTAACATCGGGCAGCTGAGTTTGGATGGGAGCCAAAAAAGAAGGCTCGGATCTAGAACCCACGAGCAAGGTTCTGGTCGGCGCCAAGTGAGGGATCCCTGAGACCCAAGGGGAGCGCTTGCCATCTCCGGGAGAGATGTCCTCCTTAGAAATTGAGGAATGATACACCGGTATTGAAGCCACTTCCTCTTTTGAATTCAAAGTGCGACACAAAGGCACCTCCTCCTCTGAAACAGCACTTTTTAGCAAAACAGTAAGCAAATCCATAAGTTGAGCAAAAATATCAGAAGATAAAGAAGGAGCAGAGGGCTCCGCCTCTTTCATAGGCAGGCCTGGAGGCACAGGAGACATAGTCACAGAGGCTCGAATGGCCACAAATATCTTATCATTATGATATTGAGCAGCAGCCTCATCCAGCTTCTGCTGAAAATCTCCAGGGAAAAAATCCTTCCTGTCCCTGCTGGACCCTAAAGCAGGGGCTGAGAGGGAGCATCACAGCAATGGAAGAATCTGCTCTGCTTATGAAGTTCATGAGAGGAGTCCAAGCAATCCCTTACTAGATTCCACGGAGAAAAGGCATCTACTGGCACGGCTTCAGGACCGTGCACTTGATAAAAATTCTTCAAATGATTGCCCACTTTTTCCCAAGTAGTCAAGTTAACCATCCCAGTCTCAGGAAACCAGGGACATACTTCCTCTATAGACTGTAAAGAGCTATCTAACTGCCTATCTGTAACCTTAGTTCCTCTAGCTTTCAACATAGATTTAAACATCGGCACAAAGAGAGTGCATTCCTTAGAATGTAAATGTCCCATGTTTTACTCCCAATGATTAATCCTTTTCCCTCGGTACTTACTCAATGAATGCTGCACAAGAAAAGCCAGCCTCCCCGAGGATTCCTCTCCAACCAATGCCATCCCCAGTACTCAGGTCCCTGTTTGGGCGCCACTTGCAGAGGTCCAGCCGCCACAGAGCAGAGCTTGAGGTGGGGGGAGGGAATGAGAAAGAAAGACAAGAGACAGCAGGATTGGGAGGTATCTCTCCTCAATAGGTGAGAGTCCATTTATTACTTAGCATGCTTCTTATATAGGGCAAAACTAGGGCAAAGCTGTTCAAGGGATTATTGTAAAAACAAGCAGTATCAGCTTTTGGGCCAGGCATCCGGGCCAAGTGTGATTGACATCATGTTGCTTTGCTTTATTATAAAGTAACAAATCAAGGTTAGGGGAGATGAGCGAACCACAGTGGAATTATGTTGTTACTAGAAGGCGAGCTGTTCTGTGTTTATCTTTTTGTACCTAGGGCTTTATTTTTGTAGCTAAGACTTTATCTGTACTATGTGCACCTGGATGTGTGGGCGTTCAAGACACTGCCTTGTGTAGCAGGCTGCATTCCTCACAGTCTGCCTTTGGCTAGGATGCAGAGCTTCCAGGTGAGACCGTTGCCTACAACCTGGGCTACTCAAGGCCTGCTACAGTGGCAGTGCTTGTCTGCTCCCCACATCACATCTGCTTTGAAATGAGGGAGTATAGGCTTGGTTCCTTGTACACAAGCCAAGAACACAAGGACCTTGTCAGCTTATGCTGTGGTCTCCTTCATGTGACTCCACCTCCCCTAGGCAGACTTCAAGCTCCTGTTGTTTCTGTAGCCTCAGGATGCTATAAAAGCTTCAGTCATTGACCTTTCTTGGCCTCTGTGGGAGTTTGTGGGATTCTTGTGTCCATGTCCATAGAAATAGATTTGTAGCCGGGCTCGGTGGCTCAGCCTGTAATCCTGCGCCTTTGGGAGGCTGAGGTGAGTGGATTGCCTGAGCCCGTGGGTTCGAGACCTGCCTGGGCAGCAAGACCTCATCTCTACAATAAATAATAATTTAAAAAAATCAGTCGGGCGTGGTAGTGCATGCCGGTAATTCCAGCTACTTGGAAGGCTGAGGTGGAAGGATTGCCAGAGCCCAGCAGGTCGAGGCTGTGGTGGCCGGGAGCGGCCACTGCACTCCAGTCTGGGAAACAGAGTGAGACTCCAATTCAAAAAAAAAAAAAAGAAAGAAATTTGTATGCCTTTTTTCCCCCTTATAATCTGTGTGTTTTATGGACTAAAATTATTGAACTTCGTAAGAGGGAGAAAAAAATGACTTTTTCCCTGAAGGAAACCCAAATATTTCACCCCAAGATATACTTATTTGCTATGTTTTGAAGTGGCTGTTCACAGGGCCTGCAAACATAGGTAGCCTTGTAGAGCTGGGTTTTGTGGGGGGAATTTGTATCTGTAGACTCTGCATGCAGCCAGGCTTTCTCTGAGGCCCTCAGTCCAGATCCAAGAAAGATGAACTGAGAGTCAGATGCCTTTAAAGGTCTGAAAGAAACATTTGCCATTTGCCGCCTGTTCTCTCTGAGGGCTGCTCCCTGTGAGGCTTCCTCCACATGACAAGACCACCTCACTGTTTTCCACATAGTCTGTACTGGTTTACATTCCCACCAGCAATGTAAAGGTGTTCCCTTTTCACTGAATTCTTTCCAGCATCTGTTGTTTTTGAGTTATTGATGATGGCTATCCTGACTGGAGTGAGGGGGTATCTCAGTGTGGTTTCAATTTGCATTTCTTTGATGACGAGTGGGGCTGAGCAGTTTTTCATGTATCTGTTGACTGCTTGCACATCTTCTTCTGAGAAGTGTCTATTCATATCTTTTGCCCATTTTTTAATAGGGTTGTTTGCTTTTTTCCTTTCAGCATGCTTGAGTTCCTTGTAGATCCTAGATGTTAGGCCTTTGTCAGATATACAGTTGGCAAATATTTTTTCCCATTCCATGGACTCTCTCCACTCCCTTGTTGATTTCTTTTGTTTTGCAGAAACTTTTCAGTCTGATGAGGCCCACGTGTCTATCTTTTATGACCATGTATGTACCCAATCCTCCTTTGTATCCCACATTTTAAAAATAAAATAGTTAAAAAAAAATAAAAACAAGCAAACAAAAAACAAGACCAACTTTGCTGGTGTCAACTGAAGAATGATAAGGCTCATACTTTGAAACAGAGAGTTTTTTTTTTTTGAAGGTAAGAAAGTAGGATTTATTGAGAAGACAGAAAAGCTCCCATAGTGGGAGGGAGGGGACTTGAGGGGGTTGCCTGAGAACTTTGTTTTTTTATGAGGGGTTGCAGCCTGCAAGGTGGCCATTCTGACAGGCTGGGAGCGTAGCCTCTGACAGAAGTTGGCAACGGGCGCTTGGAGGGAGGGAGGCCTAAGACAGGAATTTATGCCGAAGCTTTAAGAGTCCTGCGTGTTCATGAGAGGAGAAGCGTGAAGATGTGCAATCGAGCTTCTGATCTCTCCTCGGGGCATATGTTCAAAAAATGTCGACGCTGCATGATCCGGGAGTGAGGTTTTTGGTCATCTGTTGTTAAAAGGTGGAACAGAGGGCAGGAAAACCCTGGCTGTTCACCCTCTGGAACCTGGCAGGACCATCTGTGGTCAGTGGTCTCTTATCAGGAAGGAATGTGTCCTGAAACTCGGAAGATGTCATGTGGAAACTGTGAAGGGGGAGAGAGTCTGGCTGAGGCTCAGGCCACTGGCTGGAGGTGCTGAGGGAAGGAATCATTTGCCTCTGGGTTTCTAGAGCTGGTTCCTCTCACTCCTCGGGAAATAACCATAGTGAAAACGAGTAAGGAAGAGGCGGCCTGACGAGTAGCTGGCCTCCTGTCCTCTCATGGCCAGGAACTCAGTGTTCAGGGTTTCCCAGGGGTCCCCTGGGCCAAACGGGGGTCTGCTCAGTCAGTTGGGGGCTTAGGATTTGAGTTTTCTCCCTTAGTTCCAGGCCTCCTATCCTCTCCTTCCCATAACCTGTCTTGCCACTATAGCCCGACTTGACACCATAAACTTTCTCTGGCCACGTTCTGAGTCTTCATTATTTCGGAAACTCCAAGAGGGGATACAAGTTTCTGAAACCCTTGGGAGGTGGAAGCAGTCACGCTGTGGTTCTGTCTATGCATGTGAGCACATGTATACCTCTCTTCTCCTATTAACCTGCTTTTTGCCGGTTGAGATTTCAGAGAAACTTCAGAGAGCAAAGGGGAAGTCTTCCCTTGGTTCTAACAGCCTCCACAAGGGTGTCGGAGTGGCATGCAAGCCAGAAAAGGTAAAGCAAAATAACAAGCCCTGAGGTAGCAAGCGCTACATTTCAATGGCAACGAATGGCCTTCAAGCAGGGCTGCAGATCAGTATTCATGTAATGAGGGACATCCCTGCTGGGTCTCTTGTCTCTCCTTCTTCTCTCCCTCCCACCCCCAGTTACCCGCTGCTGGACCCAGGCCAAGGTTTGGTAAGGGCCGCTGGCTAAGGAGAATCGATGGGAAACTCTGTATGCGAGTATGTGAATGCTAAGAATTGCACTGAGAAAAATCTTTCCTTGTAAAAATGTATTTACCTGAATAATTACTGCTTTTACTTTTTTAACTGTAAGATTCTCAGGGTTGTGGCTGAATGTGTATTGAGATGCTCTGGGGGATGTCCAGGAAGACCTCATCCATGTTTCCTTTTCTCCTGGAGTCAGGTGAGCTATCCCACAGACACTTGACAGCTCAGGTCTCTTCCAGTGAACACTCGCTCTGAGGGACAGCTGAGCTGCTGTGACCCTTCATCCATGTGGCCAAAGTGCATGCACTGACCGAAACTTCCTTCAGGTGAATGAAAACACCCCTCCGTGATAAGCACTGGGTCGTGAGAATCCTTGGGAAGCTCTCGGTATATGGAAGCAGCAGGTTCTGTGGCTGACACCGAAACTGTCTTCTTGACTCCAGGGAGGGCTCTTTCTCTCAACATGCCTTTTATCCTTGCCACCACCCCACAGTTTCTCATGGCTTCCATAAAGCCATCCGACGCAGTGTAGTTCTGAACATTGCTCACTCATCCTGACTCAGCCTCCTACCCAGGTGCAAATTCTAAGAGAGGATTATCCTCCTCCTCTTTCTCTCTCCTGTCTCCCCGGAGGCTTTTCTACACAGACACTCCTCTGCTTGGCATCTGTCCCGGGCACCGGTCACGATGTGGCAACGCTCACTCCCTTCTGGCGCTTGATCACACATCAAGGGCCTTCACCTCCGTGGGAAGAAGACAGAGTTCGTGATCTCGATTTCTTGCTTCTTTTTGTCAATTTCCCTTCTTGGATCTCCAAGCTGCAAGATAGAAATAGAAGCCACATAGCATTTACCCTAGCCCCACCTTGCAAGATGGCATGTGTTTCACTTAGAAAGAATGTTATTATAAGAGAAAAAAAAAATCCTTCATTCAATCAATTCTCCAGCTGTGTCTGTGTTGAGTTTCACCGTATGGGCTGAGTCCTCTGTCTCTTAGGCTAAAAATTTGTTGACAGTCAGGAGGCAGTAAACGTTTCCAGAGCTCCTCATCTTCCTAGAAAGCCCCAAAGCCTCCACCACCCCACTTCATGGCTCACACTTCAGCACCATGTCCTGCCACGACATCCTCAGGGATAATGGCCCTGTATTCTTTACCCCCATGCATGTCAGGTGTCCAAGGGCCCCAGGGCTCCAGGTTCATTGCTAGAGAATCTTGTTCCTCTACTTTTCCGACTATTTTTCACACTTCCCCTAATTCTGAAACTCTTTTGATATATCTCATCACAAAACCCCAAATCCTCCATTTCTGTTAACTTTCCAGCCCATGCCAACCCCCTTTCTCTCCAATTTAAACCTCTGGCTTGCCTTGAGGATGCTGTTTTGTTTTCTTCTTCCAGCAGTCCTAAGAGGAGGAGCTGGTTGCCTCCCTCCATCTTTCCAGGAAGCATGGGGTGGGGGGCTGGTGTCTCCTTCTTCTCCTCATTGGCTCTTCTAGCCAACCTCCTTCCAGTTTCTTAAAAGCACCCATCTTTCCCTGTAGTTCCGGTTATTTGGAAGGCTGAGACGGAAGGATCGCCGGAGACCAGCAGGTCAAGGCTGCGGTGGCCGGGAGCGTGTCACTGCACTCCAGTCTGGGCGACAGAGTGAGACTCCAACTCAAAAAACAAAGAAAACAAAACAAAACAAAAAAACACCCGCCTTTCGTACTTCCTTTCCTTGTGGTAGTCACTAGTCATCCACCCCCTAATCGCTGCTAGATTTCCTGGAGATTTTGACCCTAATTCTGGAAGATTTTGCAGTAGTACTTCTGCCATCCTCCCGGGTGTTTCCAATATCCTCAAAGACATCACAACCTCTGCTCTGGTCACTTGCCTCCTTGACCTTCTTTGCTGTCATGTGAGTTGTTTCATCCAAAGAAATGCCTTCCAGCTTCTGCCCCACTAGTCTTTACTTTCCCAGTTTAATTCTGGCTGTTTCAGAAAGAGGCAATAGCTGAAACGAAGGCAAGAACACAGGAGTTATCCATGACCCCTGGCAAGTTTTTCTTGCAAAAGAGATTTATGAAAATAAGACGGAGATAAGTGGAAAATTGAATGGGGCCTTGATATAAGGGAAAAAAGTAATACAAGTGGAGATGGGTGTTGAGAATGAAGTTTGTTATATGTCTACTTGGGGCAAGGTGTCAAGTTTTGTTCATGACATTCTGAACTGGGTCTTTTTGATAAAATTTATGAGGAAATGAAGGGTGAGGACCTTAACTCTGGTCCTGTAGAAAAATTACTGTTTAGAACTGACTAGCTATTATCAAGGACACATTGGCATGATTCCTTTTTTATCTTAGAAGTCAAATGTGCATAAGAAAATGTGATGAGAAAGATTTGTCTGTAGTCATGGGACCGAATTCCCAGTGTCCCCTAAACTCACTCCACTGGGTATTTTTCCCTCATGACTCCACTAAAATGTTCTAGTTACGGTCACCAATGGCTTTTATGTTGCTAAATTTAACAGTTATTTTTCAGTCCTTGGCTTGCTCAATCAACCAGCAGTATCTGTTCATATTGACACTTTATTCTCCTAAAGTCACTGTCCTTACTTGGCTTCCATGACGTTCCTCTCTTGGTCTTCCTCCTCCTTCTCTGTCTCTGTCTCTCTTTTACTGATTTCTTCTCAATTCCATCACTTTTAACTATTGGGTGCATGCAATTTTTTATCCAGTGTCATCTTTGGATTTTTTTCTATCTTCAGGGAGTGAGACTTCCTGATGACCACAGACATTCTCAGGACTCGGAATACCATCAATAGGACTTGGAATACCATCCTAAATATAACCACTTTTTTTTTTTTTTTTTTGAGTTGGAGTCTCACTCCGTCACCCAGACCGGAGTGCAGTGGCCGCTCCCGGCCACCGCAGCCTCGACCCGCTGGGCTCCGGCGATCCTTCCGCCTCCGCCTTCCATGTAGCCGGAATTACAGGTGCGCGCCGCTACGCCCGGCTGATTTTTGGATTTATTGTAGAGGTGAGGTCTCGCCGCCCAGGCGGGTCGCGAATATAACCACTTTTTAATAATTCTAGTTCAATCTTTCTCCCCTAAATCCAGACTAGAATATGAAATTTTGTACTCAGAATATCTGCTTGAAAGTCTCTCAAGAGCATTTCAAGCTTATTATGCCCCAGACACGAAAGGAGTATCATGAACATACAGAAGGAAGATCATGTCATGGAAGAACTATGAGGAGAGAGGAAAAGCAGGGACAGCGACAGAATATGAAGACGTGCAAGAAAAAAATGAAATTACAAGGAGTGCAGTCAGGGAATCCTCACCGAGACAGAGACATTTTGGGAAAGTCCTGAAGGATGGAGGAAGCAAGCCCTGCAGGAATCTGAGAGAAGGGCATTGGGGCAGAGGGACTCTTAGGCCACGCTCCCCCCAGCAAGGGCACACCAGCATGTTCTGGAACAGCAGGGCTAGGAAAAGAGGTCAGGAAGCAATGGAGAGCCCTCTAGGCTACCACAGGGATTTTGACTTTTCCTCTGTGATAGATGGGGTAGTAACAGGGGCTAATGAGTTGCTGTGTGTAGAGTAGGCTGCAGGTTGGTGAGGTCAGAAGGAAGCACACTAGTTATTTTACTAACTAATGCAAGGGACAAGGTGACTTGGAACAAGATAATTGTAGCAGAGGTAGTGAGACGTAATCAGGTTCTGGGTACAAATTTTGAAGGCCAGCATGGCAGGACTTGTTCACAGAGCTTATACTCAATAAGAGGAGAGAGTCAGAAAAGACAAGGATGATTCCCCTGATGCTGATCTTCATGGTAGAAAGAATAGAGTTGTTTTAATGAGATTGGGAAATTGAAGAAGCAGCAGAATTGTGGCACAAACACAGGTTGGTGGAAGCATGGCATGGTGATAACATTAAACAAAACACCACTTCATGGTTTACTTAGCAAAAACTCCTTTTCAGCGAAAAGTGTAATTTCATGAATGTGGCTATTTGAACTGCATAGTAGAAGTTTTAGTATTAATAATAGAGGTCATACAAGAAAGGGTGATCAACCGCATCCAGGGAGGTCATAGAAAGAGTTATAAAGGATGTGAGGTTGGACCAGGCGCGTTTCGAATAAATAAGAGGTCAGAAGCCTCTGGAAACAAGGCAGAGCTAGAGCTGGCTGTTTCAGAAAGAGACAGTAGCTGAAACGAAGGCAAGAATTCAGGAGTTTTTCCACGACCTCTGGCAAGTTTTTCTTGCAAAAGAGATTTAAGAAAATAAGATGGAGATAAGTGGAAAATTGATTGGGGCCTTGATATAAGGGAAGAATGTAATACAAGTGGGGACGGGTGTTGAGAATGAAGTTTGTCATCTGTCTGCTTGGGGCCAGGTGGCAAGTTTTGTTCATGACATCCTGAACTGGGTCTTTTTGATAAGATTTATGAGGAAATGAAGGGTGAGGACTGTAACTCTGTTCCTCTAGAAAAATTACTGTTCAGAACTGACCAGCTATTATCAAGGATACATTGGCATGATTCCTTTTTTAACTTAGAAGTCAAGTGTGAATAATGGTGATGAGAAAATGCAAACTCCTTGAGCCTTCAAAGAGTTCTGAACCATGTTCTTCTACGATATGCATGCAGAGACAGGAAAGGGTTAGAAGTCAGTGGATTAATTTCAACTCTATTTTGTAATCATTGGCTGCTGTAATACTGGTCCCTCTTACCTTGTGGCTCGTAGAAATAAAGAAGGTGGGAGAGTCTTATCTGCTACTTGGCTCTCAGGGAGGCAAAGCCAGACAGGCTGAGTCAGATTCACTGGGCTGTGGACCATGATGGATCTCAAGCACAGTCACTCCGTGAAGCTGAATGATGGACGCTGCATGCCAGTGCTCGGATTTGGCACTTACGCTACTGAAGATGTAAGTGGACCCCAGGGGTGAAAGGTCATGTCTTTTTTTGCACTGGGTGTGACAAGCTGTTGACTTCAGGGATAGGTTGAAACTTTTGTGGGTTAATTCTCTTTTGTCTTCTTCTTCTTGTTTTCTAACATATATCAAATGCTTTCCAAATTTGCTGAGTGTTTTCCATGGCTGTCTTTAATTTCTAACAACATTCCTAAGTAAGTGCTTATTATTCTTTCTTTCTTCTTTTTTTTTTGAGTTGGAGTCTCACTCCATTGCCCAGGCTGGAGTGCAATGGCGTGCTCGTGGCCAGCCCAGCGTCAACCTGCTGGGCTCTGGCGATCCTTCCGCCTCAGCCTTCCAAGTAGCCAGAACTACAGGTGTGCGCCGCCATGCCCAGCTAGTTTTTGATTTATTGTAGGGACGAGGTCTCATCAAGTTGCCCGGGCCGGTCTCGAACCCGCGGGCTCAGGCAATCCACAAGCCTCGGCCTCCCAAAGTGCTGGGATTACGGGCTGAGCTACCGAGCCCGGCCTTATTTCTACATTCTCAAACCAAGCTCAGGCTACTCTCTCTGCATTCATCTTCTGTCCTGGACAGGGCGGCTCTTCTCTTGGTTAAAAAAACATAAAGGGCAGAGGTCCCAGGAGAACCCGGAAGGCCACGTGAAGACTGGCTAGCAGCCTTGTTGTGAGGCTGTTGGGGCTGGAAGTGTTTGCCAGAGAGTTTCAACCATCCAAACCTTTTGTTATATAAGAAGCCACATTATTCCAACCGTTCGGTATGAGGAAAGGAAGCTTAGGAGGTTAAGGTCATACCAGGGCCTGAATCATGCCTCTCCCCGACACATTATTCCCCATCCACACAAAGCTCTGCTGTGAACTTTAAGTGTCACACCCTGGTCACAGTGATGGGGGAGTAGCTTCGGGGTTGCTTTGCAGGGATTGCCCCACATGACAGAGACCAATATGCCCAACCTTGGGAAAACTATGACATAAAATATCAGTAGATAACGGCTGTGAGACAGGGCCGGTTTCTTTTTAAAAGCAAGAGTATCCATTTAATCCATGGTGATAGCTTCAGCATAAGGTCTTTCATACATTCTATCCAACTTTTATTACTGTTGTTAAAGACAGAACACGCCTTAGAGGATAGAACAAAGCATTTCATAATCCCCTCTCTTATAAGAATAAAAGAAATATGTGCATGTTCTTAAAATTCAGATGTTATAAGAGTATCATGTATAGAACATAATGCCTCCTTAATACTCTAATCTGTGTGTTTAACTGAGTCATTGCAGGAACGAGAGGCGTTCCAGGGTGTGTGCTATGCTTTCCTTTGTTTGCCAAGTATATTGTCTGAGAAACATGCTAGGGCAGAAAATCAGATTTAGTCACAAAACCATTCGCTGCTTGACCCTTGAGGCCGACGGTGTATATGTCACTCTCTGGACTTTGGCCACAGGCAATGCCAGCTGGTGACGTGAAGCCTGTGTGCTGTGTGTGCCGAAGACCACCTGGTCGGTCGTGTGGCAATCAGTCCTCTGGGCTTCTGTTTCTGCATCAGGCTGCTCTCAGTGTGACTGTTCCTGGATCTGGCTCTGGGGTTCCTTCCTCTCAGACTTTCCACAGAAGCTCTGACACTGACCAAGGGACGGCCTCCTATAACCTCTTGCACGGAGAACTAGTGTGCTGATTTTAGTCACTTTAGAGGGTGACATGTGTGGCATGCGGGAGGCACGCAACAAGCGCTTGTTTTGTAAATGCTGAATGAGATGATCTGGGAGTGAGGGCTGAAAAGAATCACAGATGCCTCGCCGGGCCCCGTGGAACGGAAACTGGGAAGGTGGGGTATTGTGGACTGACTTCCAATTGTTAGCCAAAAAGTGGTGCTTCAGGTAAGTTAATCCTTGAACAACCCGAGGTCAGGAGCGCCAGGCCCTAGGCAGTCAAATGTCAGTGTATACATTTTTATTCCCCCAAAACTTGAGAATTAATAGCTTACTGTCAATTCTGGGCGGGGTAGCGCGCGCCTGTAGTTCCGGCTACTTGGAAGGCTGAGGCGGAAGGATCTCCTGAACCCAGCAGGTCGAGGCTGTGGTGGCCAAGAGCGTGCCACTGCCCTCCAGGCTGGGCAACATAGTGAAACTCCAACTCAAAAGAAAGAAAAAAAAGAAAATGTGGCACCTGTCCATTGACCATGAGCTTTACCTCTAACATAAACAGTTGATCAACACATATTGTGCATGTTTATGTACTGTAGACCGCATTCTCACATTAAAGCAAGCTAGAGAACAGATAACATTCGTGAGACAATCATAGGAAAGAGAAGATACATTTGCTAATCATTAAGTGGAAGAGACGCATCACGAAAGTCTTCGTCTTCTTTGCCTTCTCACCGAGTAGGCTGAGGCTGAGGTGTGACTTTGGCCTTTTGTTTTAAGTTTTGAGAGTTGTGGGGTCCATGTGAGGACTGGCTACTTAATAAATTGTGTGCAGGTGGGGTTTGGGCTTCTAGTGAGCCCTCTCTCCTCCTGGTAGTGGACATGGTACCCACCCATGGTACCCCATGCTGGGCACAGTGGGTAGTTGTGTGCCCCTCCTCCTCACCTCCCCCCCGCCTCCGACCTAGCAGTGCTGAGTGTCAGTGGTTCCCACCTTTGTGCTCATGTGCCCGATGTTTAGGGCCCATTGGGAGTGAGAACATGCGGTGTTCGTCTTTTTTGTTGTTTGTTTCTGTGATAGTCTGCTTAGAATGATGGTCTCCACATGCTGAAAAGGACATCATTTTGCAAAGTATTCCACCATGTACACGTACCACATTTTCTTTCTTTTTTTTGAGTTGGAGTCTCACTCTGTTGCCCAGGCTGGAGTGTGGTGGCACGCTCACGGCTACCGCAGCCTCGACCTGCTGGGCTCAGGAGATCCTTCCACCTCAGCCTCCCAAGAAGCTGGAACTACAGGTGTGCCCAGCTAATTGTTTTTTATTTATTATAGAGATGAGGTCTTGCCAAGTCTTGAACCCCTGGGCTCAGGCAATCCTCTTGCCTCGGCCTCTCAAAGTGCTGGGATGACAGGCTTGAGCCACTGCACCCGGCCTACATTTTCTTTATCCAGTTCACTTTTGTTGGGCATCTGTGTTGGTCCCACGTTTTTGCTTCTGTGAATAGTACTGCAATGAACATATCTGTGTAGGTGTCTTTTGGGTAGCGCAATGTGTATTCCTCTGGGACTATTCCCAGAAGAAGGATTGCTAGATCATGTGGAAGCGCAGTTATTAGTTCTTTGAGAAGACACCATACTGCTTTCCACAATGTTGAATTAGCTTACATTACCACCAACTGTGTAGAAGTGTTCCTTTTTCTTCATATCCTCACCAACACCTGTTGTTTTTTTGACTTTTTAATGACAGCCATCCTGACCAGTGTGAGGTGGTATCTCATTGCAGTTATCTTTTTAACTTGAAATTTTTTTTTTAATTTTAAAATTGTGGGATACAATTCAGGGTTAGGTATACAAATATTCATTGTGCAGGTACCCTTGTTGAGGAGGTGTGTCATTGTAGTTTCCATTTGCATTTCTCTGACATTAGTGAAGTTGAGCATTTTTTCATATTTTTTTTGCTGCTTGAATGTCTTCCTTTGAGAAGTATGTGGGCTGACGATTAAGTTTGCGAACTCATCCTAGGAAAAGTGCTCCATACCTCATTGCTGAATATCGCGACGGTCACCTTCGGAGTATTCCCCTTGGGAAGCTCTGCACCGATGCCAGCACCTAGTCCACGTGTCAAAGCAACTATTGAACTCTTTTTTCTGGAATGGGCATCAGAACTGTCTTCATGAGAATATCAGAGTTTAAATCAGAGCAACAAACACTAAACTTGCCAAGAGTGGAAGTAAAATCAGGGACATGTTAATCCAAATTTATGGGGATAATGTCATGAAGAAATGGCAGTGTACAAACGGATGATTAAACTTTTTCTAAGGGGACAGAAAACACCACTGATGAAGAGAGGTCAGGATGGCCAGTAATGAGAGAACTGATGAAAACATTGCAAAAATTTGTCAAACTGTATGTCAAAATCATGGGTTGGGCTGGGTGCAGTGGCTCAGCCTGTAATCCCAGCACTTCGCGAGGCCGAGGTGAGAGAACTGCCTGAGCCTGGGGGTTCAAGACCAACCTGGGCAACTCAGTGAGACCTCATCTGTACAATAAATCACAAAAACTAGCCAGGTGTGGTGGCGTGCATCTGTAGTTCCAGCTACTTGGAAGGCTGAGGAGGAAGGATGGCCGGAGCCCAGCAGTTCAAGGCTGTGGTGGACATAGCATGCCTCTGCACTCCAGCCTGGGCGACAAGAGTGAGACTCCAACTCAAAAAAAAAAAAAAAAAATCACGAGCTGACCGAGAAGCATAGCAGAGCAAATACACATTGACAGAAAAACAGTTAGGGAAATCTTAGCTGAAAATCTTGGCATGAGAAAGGTGTGTGCAAAAATAGTCCCAAAGGGACTCTTGTATCACAACAATGCACCAGCTCACACAGCACTGTCTGTGCAGGAGTTTTTAGCCAGTAAACAAATAACTGTATTGGAACAACCTCCCTACTCACTTGAGCTGACCCCCAGCGATTTTCTTCTTTACAAAAAGTTAAATAAAATATCGAAAGGAAGACCTTTTGATGACATTCTGGACACCAGCAGTAATATGACGACAGCTCTGATGGCCATTGCAGAAAAAGAGTTCCAAACTTGCTTTGACAGGTGAACTAGGCACTGGTGTCGGTGCATAGCTTCCCAAGGGGGAGTACTTTGAGGGTGACCATGGATATTCGGGGCAATGAGGTATGGAGCACTTAGTCTAGAATGAGCTTGCGTACTTAATTGTCAACCCTTGTATCTGTTCATGTCCTTTGCCTGCTTTTTAATGGGATTATTTTATTTTTTTTCCTGTCAATTCATTTGACTTCCTTATAGATCTTGGATGTCAGGCCTTTGTTGGATGCATAATTTGCAAATTGTTCTTCCCATTCTGTGGCTTATCTCTTTACCCTCTTGGTGAGTTCTTTTGCTGTGCAAAAACTTTTTAGCCTGATAAGTTTCCACCTGTCAGTCTTAACTTCTGCTGCATTTGCTTTTGAGAACTTGGCCATGAATTCATTGCCTGTTCTGAGTTTTTGTCTAAGATTCTTATAGCTTGGGATTTCACATATAAGTCCGTGATCCATTTTGAATTAATTTTAGTATACTAGAAATTAGGTAGGTGGAGCTCAGTTTCATTTCTGCTTGCCAGTTTTCCCAGCACTATTTGCTAAACATGGGATCTTTACCCCAATGTTTGTTTTTGTCAGTTTTGTTGAAGATGACTTGGTTGAAGATCTGTGTTTTTATTTCTGGATTCTATGTACTGTTCCATTGGTCTATGTGTCTATTTTTGTACCAGTGAGTTGCTGTCTTGGTTACTGTACCCTTGTAGTAAAGTTTGAGATCTGGAAGTGTGATGACTTCAGACATGTTCTTTTTGCTGAGGAGTGCTTTAGCTATTTGGGTTCTTTTTTGCTTCTATATTAACTTTTCTGTATTGTCTTTTCTAGGTCTACACAAAATGATGCTGGTAGTTTGATAGGGATTGCGTTGAATCTGTAGATTGCTTTGGGTAGGATGGACGTCTTAAAGATATTGATTCTTACCATCCATGAGCATGGGATATTCTTCCATTTGTTTGTTTCTTCTTTGATTTCTTTGAGTAGCATTTTGCAGTTTTCATTATAAAGGTCTTTTACCTCTTGTTAGATGGATACTGAAGTGTTTTATTTTTTTGTGGCTATTGTGAATGAGACTGTGTTTTTTGTTTGGTTCTCAGTCTGCTTGTTGTTGGTATATAGAAATATTCTGTGGCCGGGCTCGGTGGCTCAGTCTGTAATTCCAGCACTTTGGGAGGCTGAGGCGAGTGGACTGCCTGAGCCTGTGGGTTCAAGACCAGCCCGGGCAACTTGGTGAGACCTTGTCTCTACAATAAATCAAAAAAATTAGCCGGGCGTGGTAGAGCGTGCCTATAGTTCCAGCTACTTAGAAGGCTGAGGCGGAAGGATTTCTGGAGCCCAGCAGGTTGAGGCTGTAGTGGCCGGGAGCATGCCATTGCACTCCAGTCTGGGCAACGGAGAGAGACTCCAACTCAAAAAAAAAAAAAAAAAAGATATGCATCTGTGTGTGTGTATGTGTGTTGATTTTGTATCCCAAGACTTTATTGAAGTCATTTTTTAGCGTGAGGAGGTTTTTGACAGACTCTCTAGGATTTTCTAGATATAGAATCATATCATCTGCAAAAGAGGGTAGATTTAATTTCTTTTTCTATTTGCATACCCCTAATTTCTTTCTCCTTCCTGATTGCTCTGGCTAAGACTTCCAGTGCTATGTTAAATAGGAAGGGTGAGAGTAGGCATCTTTGTCTTGTCATAGTTCTTAGGGGCAATGCTTCCAGCCACTGTCTGTTAGGCAAGATGTTGGCTGCAGGTTTTTCATAGATGGCTCTTATTATTATTATTTATTTTTTTGAGTTGGAGTCTCACTCTGTTGCCCAGACTGGAGTGGAGTGGCTGCTCCAAGTCACCGCAGCCTTGACCTGCTGGGCTCCAGTGATCCTTCCACCTCAGCATTCCAAGTAGCTGGAACTACAGGTGTGCGCTACCACACCCGGCTAATATTTTTGATTTATTATAGAGATGCGGTCTCACCAAGTTGCCCGGGCAGATCTTGAACCCGCAGACTCAGGCAA
Source organism: Cephalopachus bancanus (assembly GCA_027257055.1). Classification (NCBI taxonomy): domain Eukaryota; kingdom Metazoa; phylum Chordata; class Mammalia; order Primates; family Tarsiidae; genus Cephalopachus; species Cephalopachus bancanus. The sequence continues at coordinate 3,149,292 of JAPVLO010000043.1, forward strand.
TTCACTCACCTCGGCCTCCCAAAGCATGGGATTACAGGCTGAGCCACTGAGCCCGGCCGGCTCTTGCTATTCTGATGAATGTTCCTTGATGCCTAGGTGTTCAAGGGTTTTTATTAAGAAGAAGTGTTGTATTTTATTGAATGCATTTTCAGTGTCTAATGAGATAACCATGGCGGTTCTTGGTTTTACACCCATTTGTGTGATGGGTTACATTTATTGATTCACATATGTTGTTCCAGCCTTGCTTCCCAGGAATGAAGCCCATCTGATCATGATGGACGATCTTTGGAATGTGCTGTTGAATGCAATTTGCTAGAATCTTGTTTAAAATTTTTGCATCTATGTTCATCAGATAAAGTGGCCTGTAGTTTTCTTTCCTTGTTGGATCTTTGGCATTTTGGGGTATCAGGATGACATTGGCCTCACAGAATAGCTAGGGAGAATTCCTTCCTTCTCAATTGCCTGGAATACTTTCAATAGGATTGGTACTGATCCTATTCTTCCTTGCACGTCTTGTAGAATCCAGCTGATAAGTCATCTGGCCCAGGGTTCTTTTTGTTTTTATTGAGTTGATTTCTTGGCTTGGTATTGGTCTGTTTAGAATTTCAATTTCTTCCTGTTTTGGGAAGTTATATGATGCCAGGATTTTCTCCATTTCCTTGAGATATTTTGCTTACTCACATACAGGTGTTTGCAGTAACCTCTGACAATCTTTTGAATTTCTTCAGGGTCAGTTGTAACATCACCCTTTACATTTCTAATAGTGTTTATTTGAATTTTTTTCTCTCTCTCTTTCTCTTTTTGTTAATCTGACCAGGAGTCTGTCAATCTTATTTATCTTTTCAAAGGACCAGCTTTTCATTTCATTAATCCTTTGTATGATTTTTTTTTTGGTCTCTATTTCATTCACTTGTTACTTTATTTGAATAATTTCCATTTTTCTACTAATTATAGGATTGGATCTCTCTTTTCTTCCCAGCTCCCTTAGGTGTGACATTAGACTGTTTACTTGAGATCCCTCTATTCCTTGATATGTGCATGCAATGCCAAAAATTTCCTTCTCAGTAGTGATTTCATGGTATCCTAGAGATTTTAGCGTGGTGTGCATTTGCCTTCATTTGTTTATATGAATATTTTTATTTCTGCTTTGATTTCTGTGTGAACCCAAAAGTCATTCCAAAACATGTTGCTTAAGTTCCACGTATTTGTGTGCTTTTGGGGGATTCCTGGTGGTGATGATATATAGATTTTTTTGTTTTTGTTTTTGAGTTGGAGTCTCACTCTGTCGCCCAGACTGGAGTGCAGTGGCTGCTCCCGGCCACCGCAGCCTCGACCTGCTGGGCTATGGTGATCCTTCCGCCTCAGCCTTCCGAGTAGCCGGAATTACAGGCGCATGCTACCACGCTTGGCTAATTTTTTGATTTATTGTAGAGATGAGGTCTCGCCTGCCCAGGCGGGTCTCGAACCCGCGGGCTCAGGCAATCTACTCACCTCAGCCTCCCAAAGGCGGGGGATGACAGGCTGAGCCACCGAGCCCGGCTGATATTTATTTTTATTTCACTGTGATCTGAGATAATATTTTGATCTTCTGAAATTTGTTCACACTGGATTTATGTCTGCGTATCTGGTTGATCTTGGAGTATATTCCATGTGCTGATAAGAAGAATGTATAGTTGTGGTTGCTGGGTGAAGTGTTCTGTAGATGTCTGTTAGATCCAGTTGGTCGAGTGCCGAGATAATGTTTCTGATTTCCTTGTTAGTTCTTTTTTCTGTTGTTGTTCTCAAAGAGCTGTCTTAGGCCATTTGTAAAGTATTAAAGCCCCAGGGCAAGCTCTGGGGCTGAAATCTCCCCTCTACCACCTGCTTTCCTAGAAAGATTTTCCTGGATGTAACTCTGAATGAAAAAAAATCATGTTTAAGTGGGCTTGCACAGTTCAGTCCCATGTTATTCAGGGTCAACTGTGTGTGTGTGTGTGTGTGTGTGTGTGTGTGTGTGTGTGTGTGTGTGTAGACTTGCCCTTCTTATTGAGCTCCTTAGAAGATTTCTCCCAGTGTCAGAAGTTTTCCTGTTACTTGTTCTCCAAAAATTGATTCGTATTGAATGAGACTTGATTTTCCAGGCTCCAGGGTAGAGCCCATTTCATTAATTCATTCTGGATTAGAAGTTACTTTTGAGTTTCATCAACATCCCCAGAGTTCAAGTCTATCACTGAACCCCTCACTAGTAAACAAGGGAAGCAGTAGGCCTGTAGAAACTGCTGGTGAAATGCCATTGAGGAAAGACATTGCTTCTCTCTGAGTTCTTTATTCCTATTGTATAGACTCCCAAGAGCAAGGCTGCTGAGGCCACCAAAGTGGCTATTGACGTGGGTTTCCGTCACATCGATGCAGCGTACTTCTATCAAAACGAGGAGGAGATTGGACAGGCCATTCGCGAGAAGATCGCCGACGGTACCGTGAAGAGAGCGGACATCTTCTACACCACCAAGGTGAAGGGCCCGTGTGTGGAGTCGCCAGAGCCCACTGCTGTTCAGATATTTCATTGTGGAAGAAAATAACTGATATGTTTGAATAATTTATGTATTTCCTAATATTGTGGAGACCCATTATAGAAACATGGAAACAGAAAAGTCTTCCTTTGCTCTGAAGTGTGGGACACAGTTCTTCAAGGTCTGTGAGCATCAGACCTTATAAATGAAATGAGTATAAGAACATCTATTTTCTTCAACTCTTGTGTGGGTTAACCAAACCACTATGGGTCTTCTCCTTTAATTCTTCAGTAGATTCTCTCAGGATAGATCAAGTGAGGCTGAGATATTCAGATAAGATCATACTCTTTTTTTTCAAATCAGTATTGAGTTTTAAAAGTGTTCCTCCCTGGAAAATCCTGCTTCTAAATGATACAGAGCAGAGGCTCCTGCAGATGCAGCCTATGTATGTTTTCTTGATAACAACCACCTTTTTTGAGAATGTGGTTCTCCCAGTAGAATTGTTTCTGGGAATTTATTACACAGGACAAGAGATTCTATCCCCCCATCCTGCCATTTTTGATTCCTTTCAGAAGAGGACTCCTTTAACCCTTAACACATTGAGAGTGTTTTTCCTGCTACGTCTGAGTTTTAGTCACAATTTTCTTACATTGCCATCACTCAAGTAAATCTCAGTATCCCTTCAAGGACCCAATTTATGCTGAGTAACAATTATTTAACCCCAACTCTTTTGATTTTAGACCACCACAGTGCTTTGTTACTCACATCTCTATCAAGCTTTAATGTTTAACTTTGGTTCCCAAACATGACAAATCATAAGCCACTTTTGATTTCTTTTTTTTTTTTTTTGAGTTGGAGTCTCACTCTGTAGCCCAGACTGGACCTCGACCTGCCGGGCTCCGGCGATCCTTCTGCCTCAGCCTTCCGAGTAGCCGGAATTACAGGCATGCGCTACCACGCCCGGCTGATTTTTTGATTTATTGTAGAGATGAGGTCTCGCTGCCCAGGCGGGTCTCGAACCCGCGGGTTCAGGCAATTTCTTTTGCTCACTGCAGCTCTGGATCACCTTCCTCCGACCAGAATTGGTTCGACCAGCCCTGGAAAGGTCACTGAAGAAACTTGGACTGGACTATGTTGATCTCTTTCTTATCCACAATCCACTGGCTTTGAAGGTGAGACTTTCATTCCTTGTTGTGCCCAAGACAATTTGCTGTTATTAGTATCACACACAGGCACATTCAGATGAATAATCACAGCCTCCTGATTGTTTCAACTAGATTTTCTGGGCTCTTGCTGAGAGAGGTAGTCTCGAGTGAGGCACATAGAAATTTCTGTCATTTCTTGAGTCTCCATGAGATTCTCTTTTATTCCTCATCCCCCAGCTTTAAAAAAGATTCAGGTTTAGTGATCTCACTGCCTTTCTTCAGAGAGCCGAGGGCACTGTTTTACATGTCTTAGTGATGGTGCCGTTGTCTCTGGGCCGTTGTCTCTGGTGGTTAAGGTCCTCAAGAAGGTTGGCTCACTGCCATCTGCAGAGATATAATGGGAGATCCCCACCTCTTTAGAAGGAGGGTCTTTCCCATGTGCACCTCTCAGTCCAAAGAAGAGAGAGGTACCTGGGGCGTTTCCTATTGCACAGCAGGACTGTCATGGCCTTTGCTGATCCAACCTCTCATCATAGTGAACATCCTCTGAGCATGTCTGACATCCTCTCTACCTGAGTTGGGTTATCATCAACTAGAGTTGAACACATTGGCTAATAGTTGCAAGTGCTATTCTCCAAACCAGCCTGTCCTAACATAAAATAAATTCTAACCATAAGAGACCCATTCTTAGGAAAGTTTAGGGGAGTGGAAGAAGGAGAGTGGAGTTTATTTGGGAACGGATATTTTGATGCCATCTCAGATGACTCTGGTCTTCCCTTTACTCCATGTCTTTTCTTGTTCTCTCTCTTTCTCTCTCTCTCACACACACATAAGTATACACACAGGCACACTCATTAGTAGTCAGCCTCCTGAAGGCAGCATGGCCCAGATCCTTGGGCACCAGATGGTGATTTTTTTTTTTTTTTTAGAAAACCTTGTTCCTTTTATCCTCCATTCTCTCTGTATTCCAGCCTGGAGACGAGCTGCTGCCAAAGGATGCCGACGGAAAATACATCTTTGATAACGTGGACCTTCGTGACACCTGGGCGGTACGTTTGGTTCAGACAACGGGAGGGGGGAGCTGTATGGCCAGTGGGAGTCAGGGGATGGGGAATCACGAGGGGATGGGAATTCGCTCCAGCCCTTATCTGACCTCAGTCACATCCTAGAACTTCTCTGTTGAACGCTGAGCTGAACCGCATGCCCTTGAGGTCTGTTTGTATTTTGGTTTCTACGGCTCTAAGCAGGCACTCCTTTGTCCATCAGATCAGGCTGAGGATGTGAGGCCTATGAGAGGGAGAAACAAGTGCAAAGGAAGTAACACTTTATCTCCAGATAGACAAACTCACGACTGGGCGAGAGAAACGCTGGGCCTGACTCAGTAGGAGGCTGAGCTGCACGGGAGAGCGAACCTGCCTTGGAAAGCTCCTCCCATGCACATTTTTTGCCATTCTGGGAAAGAGGTGGCATGCATTCTGACAACGGCTCTACCCCGGGGGTTGTGTCACTTGTCAATTGGCTCAGCCTATAATCCCGTGCTTTGGGAGGCTAAGGTGAGTGGATTGCTTGAGCCCACGGGTTCGAGACTGGCCTGGGCAACTTGGCGAGACCTCATCTCTACAATAAACCAAAAAATTAGCCGGGCGTGGTAGCGCACGCCTGTAGTTCCAGATACTGGAAGGCTGAGGTGGAAGGACCACGGGAGCCCGACAAGTCATGGCTGCGGTGGCCGGAAGCGGCCACTGCACTCCAGTCTGGGCGACAGAGTGAGACTCCAACTCAAAAAAAAAAAAAAATCTGTGGATGCCTAACAGCAAAATAGGCACCACTGAAAGGGTGGGGGAGGTTAAGGGAAATTTCAGAGCACCTTGACTACGTCCATTTGTTGTCCTGAGTGCGCATGTAACAGAGTCAAGGGGATTAACATATGGATGCCTAGGAAGGAAGTGCATCAGGGATTGATGTTTTCAAGTGATAAAACTGTTTGATGCAGTCTAACTGTTATGTGTGCTAAAACGGATTTCCAATTTATACAAGTCTAAGGATACATGAAAGGACAAACCATACTAAATGCCCTCCATACTTCTCCTTCCTCCCCAGGCCCTGGAGAAGTGCAAAGACGAAGGTCTAACCAGGTCCATCGGGGTGTCCAACTTCAACCACAAGCAGCTGGAACTGATCCTGAACAAGCCGGGGCTCAAGCACAAGCCTGTCTGCAACCAGGCGAGCCCTGAGTCCCCCGGGGCCTTCTCTGACTTTCTGCTCCTCACACACTCCTTCTTAACTGTGTCTCCCACTTTCTGCTTAGATCATAGTTCCTTTCACCAAGACAGGAATTACCAGGGAAGGAGGCGGCTGAGCAGAGTGGGAAGAGCAGGATCTCCTTCTTCAGAGGGGTGTGAGGTTCCTCGGGACAGCCAAGGGGAGAGGCTGAGCTGGCGGGTGGCAGCCTTGGTCTGGAGCTCCGGAGGTGGTCCAGGCCGGAGAGGCAGATTTTGGCAGTGATTCCTCTCTGGATGGCAACTAACCTGACAGGAATGGATCGCTTTCCCAGGGGAGTTCATAGAATGAAAGGAAGAGGCAGGAAGTCCACACGGAAGGGTCCGGCACAGAGGCCCTGGCACGGAGATGGAGCAGGAGTTTCCAGACAGGCGGGGAGACTTGTGAGGGGAGTGTGGTGACAGGAGGCAGAAAGGAGGGGGCCGTGGAAAGGCCTGAGGGGGACGGAGGGCGGGTCCTGCGGAGGGGCGGCTTTCCAGGAGGGAGGGAAAGGGTGTTGGGTTAGTGGAGGGAAGTCGTGGGAATCCAAGCCGGGCAGCTTCAGAGTGGGGAGAGTTGAAGCCAGACCGGAGGAAGGGCGAGGGGAGACATCACAGTTAAATCAAGAGAGTTTTGAGGAAGCACTTAATTGCCAAATATCAAACAGTATTTTTGACAGTGCTAAGTTACAACCTTTTGAAGTACATTTTGATAATTTTACAAAAAGCTATTCATGTATTAGTGTCCTTTTTCGTAGTTATTTCTAGGAATCTAGTTGTAGAAAATCAAAATGTGTTAAAAAATGAGATATCCATACATATGAATATTTTAATTACTTTTGTTCCCAACATTTAGTAATTAGAATTTTAAATATCCGATGATAGGGATAGGATTAAATTTATGAGGCTTGTTGGAGATGTATACTAGGGTATGATGAAAACTCAGCAAAAAGGAAAAGCTTATGCTGTAATATTACATAAAAAATCAGCCAATGATATGCTGCTCTGTCAGTTAGGATGCTTTCAAGCTAAGAAACAGTAAACTCAAAACTGGTTTAGGTTTTAAAGAAACAAGGTTTCGCATTTGGTTGCTCCAGGAGTTTTAAGAACTATTTTGAAATGAATGTATTTTGCCTGTGCTCTGTCTTTCATAGTTGCAGGATGGCTTCCCCCACACCATTGGTCTATAAGTTTCCTTGTTCATGTTTGGCAGGAAAGAGAGGGTTTGCTTTTTCTTTTTCTTTTTTCTTTTTTTTTTTGAGTTGGAGTCTCATCTGTCGCCCAAACTGGAGGCGCACTCTATCATGCCCAGCTACGTTTTGATTTGTTGTAGAGATGAGGTCTCGCCAAGTTGCCCGGGTGGGTCTCAAACCCGCGGGCTCAGGCAATCCACTCACTTCAGCCTCCCAAAGTGCTGGGATTACAGGCTGGGTCACCGAGCCTGACCAAGAAAGGGTTTTCTGGGGCTGAATCTAAAAGTGGTGGAAAAATTTTTATAAAAGTTTTCTAGCAATTTTTTTTCATCTATCATTGGCTTGAATAACATAATGTGCCGTGTGTTAACCAGTCTGTTAACCAATCAGGACAAGGAATGGAAAATCATGACGTTGTGAGTCAGTTTTCTCTGGGACACAGAGGCTGAATATAGAGGAAGCGAGAAATAATTAGACAAAATCAGGTTTCTTACAAGGAATAATGTTAATCAATACTATTCACTATGCATGCTATATTTATAAGTATATAAAATCTTTTAAAATGACTAAAATTAAGCACAGCAAAATGGTTACAGTTGCTGTCTGGTTCTGGTGGGATTTTATGTGACTTAATGGTGTTTTTTCTATATTTAACATGAAAATCTGTCTTTTATAACTTTGAAAACTGTTTTCTATTGTAAAATTTCAATATGTAAAAAGGTACAGAGGGTATGAGGAGACTTCAAAGAGCTCATTACAAATACAATTAAAAGATAAAAACAAAAAATATAAAGTTTGTTTCTCAACATAATCTCTAACAAATTTAATACACTTTTGTGAGTGATGATACTAGCTATTTAATCTCTCTCTAAAGAACTTTTAGCATTACTAACTGTAGAAAAATAAGTGCCTTTTAAATATTTTTTTAAAATTAGGAAACATAAAAAACCAGAAGGAATCAAATCAGGACTGTAAGGTGATACCTACTGATTTTTCATCAAAACCCTTGCAAAATTGCCCTTGCTTGATGACAGTAATGAACAGGAGTGTTTGTTTGTGTGGTTTTTATTTTTAAACCAAAGTGTTGGTTAACTTTCTTGATATACTCTTATAATAAGCAGATGTTATTATTCTTTGGCCCTTCAAAAACTCAACCAGCAAAATCCCTAGGGCATTCCAAAAAACTGTTACTATGACTTTTTCTCTTAAGTGATCTGCGTTGGCTTTGACTGGGACACTTCTGCATCTTATATCTCGGTAGCGTTGCTTTGATTGTGCTTTGTCTTCAGGATTGTACTAGTAGAGCTATGCTTCATCTCCTGTTACAATTCTTTGAAGAAATGCTTCAGGATCTTAATCCCACCCATTTAACATCTTCACTGAAAGCTCTGCTATTATCTGCAGTTGATCTGGGCACAATGGTTTCGGCACCCATTAAATGGAAAGTCTGTTTATTTTTAATTTTTCAGTCACAATAGCATAGGTTAAGCCAATCAGGGTGTCTATGGTGTTGGCTATTGTTTCTTCTGTTAAATGTTGGACCTCCCTAATTAGTGTACACATAAGATAAACTTCTTCCTTGAAAATTGATATAAATGGTTTGCCACTGTGGACTCTATCTTCAACATCAATTTATTTCTTTGCTTTAATTTTAGTGGAATTTTTGTTGCTCTGACAGGGGCTCTTTTCAAACTGATGTCTTATCCTTCTTAGTGCTTCAAGCTAGATCCTGTTCAGATATATTATTTTGACAAGTTACTATGAGTTCATTTTGGCGCAAAAAACTTTTGAAATCCATGCATAGTTTTTCATAATATGCATGTCAATGAACTTTTGAAGACCCCTTGTAGTAGAATCACCTTCTTCTTATGTACCCATCACCCTACTTAAGCAATAATTATATCATAACCCAACTTGTTACATGTGTACTCTTATTTCTGGATTATTTTGAAATAGTCATTATATCATTTTATCTGTAAATTTCTTTTTTTTTTTTTTTTGAGTTGGAGTCTTACTCCATTGCCTAGGCTGGAGTGCAGTGACATGCTCATGGCCACCCCAGTGTCCACCTGCTGGACTCCAGTGATCCTTCAGCTTCAGCCTTCCAAGTAGCCGGACTACAGACATGAGCTACCAAACCTGGCGCATTTTTTGATTTATTGTAGAGGCAAGGTCTCACCAAGTTGCCCAGACTGGACTTGAACCCGTAGGCTCAGGCAATCCACCTGCCTCGGCCTCCCAAAGGGCTAGGATTACAGGCTGAGCCACTGAGTCTGGTCTATGAAAATATTTTATAATATTCATATTTTATAAAATATTTTTATAATAAACATTGCTAGGATACCATTATACCACTTCCAACTTCTTGATATGAATAAATATTGCATTCGTTAAAATATGATTGTATCATATTTTTATAGCTGATTCATTCAAATTGAGGTGAAAATAAGGTTTATGAATTGCAATTGGTATTGATACATCACCGAAATCTCTCTTTTAATTATAGGTTTGCTCTCTTCCTCGCTTTCCTCTCTGCTTCTCTCCCTCTTCTCCCCCTCTGTCTTCTTTACTCCCCCACCTTTCTGTATTGCTTCTTCTAACTCCCCCACCTTTCTGTATTGCTCTTGCTTCATTCTAGCTTTTTATCTCCCTCAATTTTCTTTTTTTTTTTTAAGTTGGAGTCTCACTCTGTCGCCCAGATTGGAGTGCAGTGGCCGCTCCCAGCCACCGCAGCCTCGCCTGCTGGGCTCCGGCGATCCTTCCGCCTCAGCCTTCCGAGTAGCCGGAATTACAGGAACGCGCTACCACGCCTGGCTGATTTTTTGATTTATTTTAGAGATGAGGTCTCGCTGCCCAGGAGGGTCTCGAGCCCGTGGGCTCAGGCCATCCACTCACCTCAGCCTCCCAAAGGCGCGGGATTACAGGCTGAGCCACTGAGCCTGGCATTATCTCCCTCAATTTACTCATGAAAGAATTTAAGCCACTTGTCTTGTATAGTTTTACTCAACAGGTTTTGCTGGTTGATTCTTGGGGTACAGCCTCACACATTCCTTTTGTACTTACTATATGAAGAGTAAGGCTAAAAATCGATCACCTTTGTTGAATGTTATTGTGAATTCATGAGTTTTAACAAATATGTCATTTTTTCATCCAGTGCAGTTACTCTTCTCTTTGAAGTTCAAGTTGCTATCGTTTTGGCCAGCAGGAACCACCTCAAGTAAACTCCTAGGATATTTGACATGTTCATTGTCTTTATCCTTTTTGCTTTCTAGAGTGTAAACTTCTAGGCTCATTTTGTAGCTTTCTCACTCACAAATAAAATCAGCCCTTTTTCTAAGGAATCTTGATTTTTCTCCATAGTAAATGGCACTCAGAGACTCCAATTTGAGCACAAGATATTTTAACCATTTTAGAACACTAATAAAAAAGGAGAAAGTTATTGTATTAGTGTGACAACTGATAGGATTTGGAGGTATTTCAGGAGAAAAATAACCTGTCTGAAAAATATAGTAATTTGCATGTCATTTTTGGTTCATGTATTCTGACTTCTTTTGGTCTTGGAAAATTACAGGTGGAATGTCACCCCTACCTCAATCAGAGCAAACTCCTGGCATTTTGCAAGTCCAAGGACATTGTTCTAGTTGCCTACAGCGCCCTGGCATCCAGTAGAGACCCAAACTGGTAATAAGAACATAAAGAGTTAACTTACGCCAGCAGCTCTGTTAAGGATGAAACACTCTTTGTAAAACTATGTTTTGGTATGTTATTATGAAAAAGTTCAAACATAAACAAGTGAACACACCCATTCCCATGTAACACTGTCAAGCTGCAATTTCATCAATATTCTTTTCCTCTTGTTTCATCTATACATCTGACTGCTTTAAACCTCATCATGAATATAATTTTTAAAGTATTTTTAAGAAAAAATTTGCATAGGCTGTAAGGTATATATTTTAGCTGTACAGTTTTGACAGATAGATGTACTCTCTCTGACACATATCCCTAACATATCATAGAAAGTTTCTGTCTCCCCCAAAAGTTCTTTTGTGTTCCTTCTGAATTTTTTCTTTACTTCTAGGCAATTACTTTTCTTATTTAAAAAAAAAACTTAGATTAGTTCATCTGCTTCAGTTCTTCATATTTAAAAAATCATATATATTCTTTTGTATCAAGCTTCATTTGCTCAGCGTGTCTGTGAGATTTATTCACAGAGCTGTGTCTTTTCTTTCCATTTTATTCTGTCACAAGTTGTTGATCCACTCACCTATTCATGGACAATTTTGTTTTTTCCAATTTGCTGCAATTATGAATAAATCTCTATGAATATGTTTGAGTTTTTTTTTTTGAAATATACTATGTTTGTTTTTTCTTTTCTCCATTTGGGAAAAGGGGGTATCACACTCTAGATTGCCTGTGTGTGACCCTTCATATCTGTGTCTGTTTTTTTTTTTTCCTCAGGACAGACCCAAATAGCCCATATCTCTTGGAGGAGCCAGTCTTAAAAGCCATCGCCAAGAAACACGGTCGAAGCCCAGGGCAGGTGGCTCTGCGCTTTCAGCTGCAGCGGGGCGTAGCGGTCCTGGCCAAGAGCTTCACTGAGAAGAGAATCAAAGAGAACTTCCAGGTACAGATTGGCCAACGTCTCTCCAGAGTGGCAGTCTCTCTTGCGTGGGAGCAGGCACCATGTCTCTCCCACCTTCCCATGCTTCTCTCCCCTGTGTGCTAAGAGAGAAGCCGCCTGGGAGTGGGGGGAGAGGTAGCACTGACCTCAAAGTCCCCAGGTTTGTCACCTCTAGGCCTGACTTTGCCACTTACTAGCTGTGTGACAGTAAGCAAATTTCAACTTCATTATTTTCATCAGTTTTAGGAGTTGTTCTACAAGATAAAGAACTCTAAGAACACTGGTTCCTGTTCTTCACCTTCTCTACTTGACAGTTCCTTATTTGTAATTTAAGATTGGGCTCAAATAAGATTAACTGCTTTGTTAAACCACTGGGATACCGCAACAAATATTTTTGACCATGACAGTACATGGCATGGCTCTGTGAATGATTATTTCCTTGTTTTTTTTTTTTTTTTTTTTTTTTGAGTTGGAGTCTTACTCTGTCGCCCAGACTGGAGTGCAGTGGCACGCTCCCGGCCACTGCAGCCTCGACCTGCGGGGCTCCAGCGATCCTTCTGCCTCAGCCTTCCAAGTAGCCAGAACTACAGGCGTGTGCTACCACACCCGGCTAATTTTTGATTTATTGTAGAGATGGGGTCTCGCCAAGTTGCCCAGGTGGGTCTCGAATCCGCAGGATCAGAAAATCCACTCGCCTCGACCTCCCTAAGTGCTGGGATTACAGGCTGAGCCACTGAGCCTGGCCTATTTCCTTGTTAATTTAACATTGTTTGCTTATTGCTAGTGTACTCTCCGAACTGAAACCCTCTATGAAGCGATTTCTTTCTGGGTCACTTTTCATCACCTTTTCCCCAAGAGAGTTCTTGAGAACTAGGACGCTAGATGTAAATTTATAGGTTCACCAAATGAACAAATCAATGAGTAAATTTGTTTTCTAAACCATTTCCCTTCTACACTATGGTCTTTTAGATCAATCAGTGATCTTCAACTTACTTTGTTTTGAATTCCAAAAGAATTTTACAGATATGTAAGCTGGTACCCATTTTAAGATGACAGCTAGAAATTTTATCATGGGTTTAATATCTACAAAATATGATATTTGAAGCACGCTATTTATAATATATTTACTTTAAAACATTGTGGTTATAGATTAAGTTTATTAATTTACAGAAAAATCAAATAGACAAATCTAAATTTCATTAAAAATTTCCAATTTTATTTTAACAGATAGATAGATAATGGATCTCTGAGGGATATACATTAGATAGACAGCTATATAAATAAAGCCCTGAGTTTTTCATGAAATTGACTTTTGCGTGAAATAATGAACTTAATATTTGTTTTTTAGCCAATGATTTCAGTGATCTCTCTGCTTTGCTCTTAAGGAGGTCACCATCAGGGGCTACATGTTGCAAAATAAAAGCAAATCTGGAGTTAAGTAAGAGATATTTATTCAAAAGGCCAAGCTCTTGGAACATAAATTCTGTGTGCTTCAAAGATCAATCAGACGGCGCTTTCATTAGGAAAGAAAAAACACAGCTGAAAATAGATGATGTCGGGGGCCTGAGATGGGAAGTGGTGTGGTGAAACAGCTGACCAGGAAGTGCTTCAGCCCAACAGAACTTGGAGAGGGGTTGTCCTGTCTTTAAGCTTGTTCAGTCCAAAGCTGGGTCAAGATTCAGGGAATGTGAGGAAGGAAAAGTCTGAGAGAGTCAGGGCACGTCTGGACGATGAGTATTTTGTCCAGGTTGTTCTTTTGCGTGGAAATAAATGATGACTTTTCTTCATCTCAAGCCACTCTCTAGAAATATTTTAGACTGTCTTTTTTTTTTTTTTGAGTTGGAGTCTCACTCTGTCGCCCAGACTGGAGTGCAGTGGCCGCTCCCGGCCACCGCAGCCTTGTCCTGCTGGGCTCCGGCGATCCTTCCGCCTCAGCCTTCGAGTAGCCGGAATTACAGGCATGCGCTACCACGCCTGGCTGATTTTTTGACTGATTGTAGAGATGAGGTCTCGCCGCCCAGGCGGGTCTCGAACCCGCGGACTCAGGCAATTCACTCACCTCAGCCTCCCAAAGGCGCGGGATGACAGGCTGAGCCACCGAGCCTGGCTAGTGAGCTGTCTTTCCTTGGCGAAGTGGAGCCGGCCAGGAGTGGGCTGCATGGGTTGTGGTGAGACGCTGAGGGGCAGAGCTCGGGCAGAAGAGGTCTCAGGCCACGTTGCTCCCGGAAGCCGATGAGGAGCAAATGCTTCCCTGAAGCCGACCTTGCCTCTGCCCCTGGGAGGTTCCTGCATCCCCAGGTGGGAAAGGCCGTTGACCTGAGAAATTCAGTAGGATTATTTTTCCTTTCAGGTTTTTGACTTTGAATTGACTCCAGAAGACATGAAAGCCATCGAGGGCCTCAACAGAAACTTCCGATATACTAAATTCGAATTGTAAGTGACTCTTAGAGATTGTTTCACAGGTTGTTTTCTGTAGCATGCAGGCAGACAGAGATACAGAGTCCCTAAATCAGGAAGATAAGCCTGATTTTAAGCTTATACCTGAAATAGGAGCTTCCCTATAGCCCTCAGACCAGAGGTTTCCTCCAGGACTCAGTCTCTGACCCAAAAGAAATGCAAGTCCATACGCCAAGCCGCTGAAATTTCCACCATGGTGAATCCACTTCATGGATGCCCTTACCACCTGTGCCTGGTTCCTGCACTCAGGGCTTTCTAATCCGTTAGACTAGAAGGCACGAAGCCTAATGCCCATGATAATTTTAGGGGCCCATGATAATGTTCCGTCTTTCATTTATGTTAAAACCAGAAGGAAAAAATGAACACAAGATTAATGAATATGCAATAATGAATTCAGCCTGCCCATCTCCATGTCCATACCAAGGCAACATAAGACATTATTTTGACGTTTTTCATGGTTGGACCCATGAAAGCAGAAATGCGCAGGTCCTGGGGAGTCACAGTGGGCTCCCCTTCCACCTCCTCCCCTAAGTGTCCAGTGACATTTCTCCTTAATGTGACGCTCCTTTTTCCGGACATCATCTATAACTTCCAAATTAATCTGTCCGTTGGCTTCCTTTACTTATTACAGCTCTTATATCTTAGCCACATACTCTCACCAAGCTGAATTTTAAATAAATTATGAAACTAATGGACCTCAAGGGTTAATGCCGTGTCTCCAGTCACATGTACCAAGATGAGACTCTCTGGAGTTTCTCTGGCTCTTGAGTCAAGACGATTACTCAAGTGTCATCTCTGTCCATCCAAAGACTGGCCTCTGGGGAGCCCCCTGCCCCTTAGCTTTGGTCTGTTCAAACCAAACATGACATTCCATCAGCTCCACATACTACAGGATCTCAGGGTTGAGGAGGAAGCAGACTAATCAGAGAGAAGATCGGAGGGGAGGTTAAACATAAAGAGAAATAAAACTGTGGTTATGAAAATAAAGAGTCTCCAAATTTGATCTGAAAAAAAAGTCCTCTCTTTTTTGGTAAAACAGTGCCAGTATCCTGAGGAAAGATGTTTTAAATGAGGAAAATGTGGGAAGGAACTTTCCTGTTCCCAAAGGCATTTTCGTGTCAGTCCATGATCTGCCTCACAAGACTGAATGCCTCTCCTTACTCATGGCGATGGTCCTATGTTGACACGGCTTCTAGCACACCAAGTTGCTGGTGATATGCTCTTTGGTGACATTCAATTGAAAAGGACAAATCATTATAAGAAAAAGAAAACATAAAAGAAGCAAAACAAAGAATAATAGTAATGATCGAATAATAACTATTCCTACACATTATAAAGTAAAAAGCAGCAACTACGTTTCATAGATCTGGTTATCAGAGATTCCTGCCTCCTTCTCTATAGTTGGGAAGTTCCTCATTAAGGGACTTTGCATCGCTGAGGTGCTCAGTACATACGTGCTGAATGATTGGGTAGAAAAGAACAACACAATCCAATCCATCCTGCCACCATGCTCTTGACCTAAGGAGAAAGACTGTCCCCCGGGGCTGAACTGACCATAGAGTTACACCCTCCATAGAATTTGTAATCGAAATCAAATTGTGGACCACGTTGGTGTTTACATGCATATCAATGTGAACATTGGGCATGCATGTACAGCTTGTACATGAGCAGGTAGCTGGTGTGTATATGTAGGGACATGGTTATAAAGGTAAGGTTTGAAGTCCATCTTAACTGCATCTTCAGAGAAGCCCACTCTTTGACACCATGGATAAGGAGTTAATAACTTTTCTTTCTCTTTCAGTGCCATTGACCATCCTTATTATCCATTTTCTGAAGAATACTGACCATGAACTGTCGGACAGTACCACCAGAATTCCTTCTTTTTAGGGGACATGGAGAGAATTTGTGTATTTGGTAAAGCTTAGGAAGCAGTTCCTGGAATTTTAGGTTACTTTCCTTTCAGTTTTTGATTTTATAAAATAAAAGACTGCAACATAAGAATGTTCATTTTTCTGATGATTAAATAACAATTTAATTTAAAAACTACAGGGAAAGAATAGAGAAAAAATCATCAGTAATATGCACTTTCAAAAATGCTTAATGTTTGGTGCATTTTCCTTCATGATTTTCCTATACAAATTTGTGGGGTTTTTTTGAGTGTGTTTCCATTTTCAAACTTGATATCATCTTCAACATGTAGATTATAATCTTATTTTAGAAGAAGTTTTCAAAATAAAAAATGTCATTCAAACATTTCAGAATTATATTTTATTTGTAAAGCAGTACATTTTATTAATTGATTTAGTTTCTTAATCGTCTCCTCATGTTTTGACATTTTTGTCAGTTTTTTTTATAGAGTGCCATTTATTTATTTATTTTTTCAGCAAAATGTTGCTGGATATCCATTGTGTGCCAGATATTGCTTCATCAATAAATAAAATGTGCAAAAGTTTAGTGAAATGAAAACTAAAAGGTCTTGCGTTTGTAGTCTACTGGAGGAAACAGATCATGAATTATATAAACACTGTAAGAAGTGTGTAGTTATGCCTGGGCAATTTCTGATGGATCATTCTGCATTTCTGCACATTTGAAAAGCAGGAGCCTTGTCTGCCCTGAAGATTTTTCTCTTGTAACTCAACCCAACGCTTGTGCAAGTAGTACCTGGCCCCTTCACTACACACTCCGAAAATTGGTGCTCAAGGAACCAGCACAAAAATGCTACTATAAGCCCAGCACGGTGGTGCATGCTTGGAGTCCCAGTTACTGGGAAGGCTCAGGCAGGAGGATTGCTTTCGTCCAGAGTTTCAGGCAGCAGTGTGATATGATTGTGCCTGCGAATAGCCACTCTACTCCTACCCCATATCTAAAAAAAAAAATTATGTTACTTTGGCTACAGATATTGTCTTAAGCAGTAAATTGTCCTTTTCTCTGATGCAGAGGAATCATTACTTCTACTGGTATCTATGAAACATGGCCAGCTAATTTGTTGGTGTGCAAGTCAGGTTAAAATCCAAGATTTTTCATGATTCTTGACAATAATTTCGAGGAAAATACAGCAGGAAGGGAGATGTGGGAGATTTAGGTGGTATTTTATATAGAATGTTGAGAAGAGGTTTCACTGAAAGAGCGCCTTTTGAGCAAAATTTGTATGAGCTATGGGATACAAGGAGGAAGAAGAGTATTTCTGGCACATGAAAGAGAAAATGCTAAGGCCATGAAAAAAGATTGTTCCTGCAATATTTAACAACAGCAATTAGTCCCACGTGGGCAGAGTTTTGTGACAAGGGGGATGGAAGCAGAAGACAAGATCTGGAGCAGGTAAGGGGATGGGGTGGGGGTCCTGTTATGTAGTCTTTTGAAAGAACGTTCACTTTTTTCCCAAGTAAAATGGAAATTTATGGCAAGTTCTGAGCAAAATAGCTACATGAACTGAAAGGATAACAGCATTCTGATGTGAAGGGCCTATTGGACAAAAGAAGGGTAGATGGGTCCTTTCTTTGTTTTATACAATTATTCAAATGAGAGATGATGCTGCCTTGGACAAACACATGAGCAGTAAAGTGGTCAACATCCCTGGGAAAATGAATATATTTTAAAGACAGAGTCATCAAGTCTTCTTAACCTATTGGCTGGATAGCGAGAGAGAAAAAAGTTGACTCCATAAAGTTGGGGTGAAGCAACTGGAAGAAAGGAGTTGCCATTGGCCGAAATGAAGAAGAGTGGAGAGGAACAGGTGTTTGTGGGAAAATCATGAGTTCAGTGTTAGACATGATATGTTTGAGATTCGTATGACATACCCAAGTGGAGATGTCATGTCCACAGTTGGGCATATAAAGCCGGGGCTAGAGGAAGCAGAGGGCCAAAGAAACATGTTTGAGATTTGTCAACAAATTCTTGCCACTTGAAGCCAGATGACCAGAGATCATATCTGATGAGTGAGGGAGTGTGGGCAGAGAAGTCATGAGAAATGAGGCATTCCATCATTAAGATTGGGATAACAGAGGAAGAAACAGGCAAAAAGGTTGAGGAGGGACTAGGAAGGTACGCGGAAAAGTGGAAGAGAGGTCTGTCCTGGAAGCCAGTTGGAGAAACATTTTAAAGGAGAGAAAAAAAATCAAAGGCTACCTAATTGGACAAGTAAGATGAGGACTTAACATTGACCCTTGGAGTTGGAAATTGACCTTCACAACGTCCATAACAGTTGTGATAGCATGGTGGAAGCAAAAGGCTGAATAGGGTGTGTCCAAAAAGCTGTAGGAAGAGGGGAATTAGATTAAAACGTGAATTGGCCATGAAGGGCACCAGACAACGGAGCAGTCACTGAAAAAGAAAATGGAGTTGAATGAGAAGCTTTTTGTGGGTTATGACAGAAACAACAGTGAGCCTGTGTACTCTTAGGAGTGATCTGTCAGAGAGAGGAGCATCAGTGATGCAGGGGAGAGGCTGAGAACCGATAAAATAATGCCAGAATTAGTTTCTTGTTCCCGCTGTAACAGATGACCACAAATATTGTGACTCAAAACAACACACACTTACTTTCTTACTGGTCTGGAGATCAGAAGTCCAAAGTCAGGTTCAATGGGGTCCAGCCAGTGAGTCTGCAGGCCTGCATTTCTTCCGGAGGGTCTAGGGGAACATCCATTTCCTCCCGTTTCCAGCTTCTAGAGGATGCACCCCTTGGCTCATGATTTCCTTTCCATCCTCAAATCCAGCTGGGTGGTCTCTTTAGGTTTATGGCCTATATTCTATCCTCACATCTTTTTAAAATTTAATTCCTGTGACCCTCCCGGGTCCCACATTTATTACGACTTTGTGATGACATTAGCCTACCCAGATCATCCAGGGAAATGTTTCCATTTTGGGATCCTTAAGTTAGTCATATTTTCAAAATTCTTTTGATGTGTAACGTAACATAGTCACGAGTTCCGGGGACTAGGGCGTGGATGTCTTTGGGGGTCATTATTGAACCGACTTTACCAGCTTTGTGGTGAATTTGGAGCAACTAAGTCTAAGTTTCCCAATCTTTCTGGTAGGAATAACTGTATTTCTAGCTATTAGATGCCGAAAGTCTTGACTTTTTCATCTCTGATATCAAGTGGAAAACCACACATATAAAGACCCATTCCTTTTTTAGGCTGATATCATTTTGACCTTGTTATGTTTCTTCCTTCTGAATACATTCCCTTCATTCTTTTTGTTTACAATTTGTTCCCAGAATCTGTCGACATCATCTTTCATTGTTCACGCAGAGACTCAAGCATTTTTTTTTCCAACCTTTTTCTTTTTTTAGAAAGCAGGATTTACTGAGAGGACACAGAAAAGCTCCCAGAGTGGGAGGGGACCCGAGGGAGCTGCCTACTCCTAAGAGTTTCTATTCATGCCTGGACTATACTTTAGGCAACTACTCCTTTGCTTACTGCTTATAACTGCTTCACCCATGAAAGCTTCCTTTTACCACATTTCATACTAATCAAGTCTCTTACTCTTTGGTTTCTCCTACATTTCAATTCACCAAATTCCTAATTCATCAAGAGTCATATTCATTCTTATTTCCTCTTTTCATTCTTTCAACCTCCATGCACGTTTACAAGTTCCAATTAGGTAAGATAACACAATCAATTGAAATGTATCAGACTTCCCTCATTCTCTTTACATAGGCAAGTTTGGATGTATCTCATTTAGAGAAAGCTATCACTTTCTCACTAAGATTTTGGTGCTCCAGATGGTGACCTCTCCAACGTCAGTTTTACTTCCAATCATGTCTTTGGGACACTCACATTAGCATCACTGCTTGGGCATGTGATCACTGTGATGAGAGTGCAGTGACCCAGTCATAGAAAATGCCACATGGTAGGGACTGTGTTAGGGGCTTCTAGGAAAGTTTAAGAAGGAGATTTCTAAGAAGGAGATTTTTATTTTTATTTTTTTAATTTTAAATATGTGGAGTACAATTTAGGGTTAGGTATACAAATGTTCATTATGCAGGCACCCTTGTTGATGAGGTGTGACTCCCATCCCCTTGTGCCCACGCCATAAGAGACAAGATAGACAAGTGGGACCTCATCCAACTGACAAGCTTCTGCAAAGCCAAAGAAACCATCAAGAGAGCGGGGACAGAGCCCACAGACTGGGAAAAAAGAAGGAGATGTTTAAAAGAGGCGGTTCTTCTTCTTCATCTGGCTGTTGTCCTGTTGCACTACAAGTTCTGAATTGCGGTGGTAGTTTCTCCCAGCCCGAGGATGATGCCAATACACAAAGGAGAGAGGAACCAAATGATGGGAGAGGTTCTGGATTCTCATAAAAGGCACCCAGAGCTTGCTTCTCCTCTGTACTAGAAGGGTACCAGATTTCTGTAGGTTGTAAACCCATTTGAGATAGTTTTTGTTTTGACCTGGTTGTATCCTGACTGAAATACAATATCTCCTGTATTTTGCACCAATCCAGGAGTGGTCAGAATATGTGAAAACTGATGTCACCCCCAAGAGCATGAGCCCGGGTAGATTTTAGGGGTTAGTCATAATATTGAGCAAGATTAAAATGACAAATATTCGGTGGGCTGCCTCCCCACTCTCTTGCCAAAAGGATAAAAAAAAACCAGTCCTATCAAAAAGTGGGTAAAAGATATGAATAAACTCTTCTCAAAAGAAGACAGACGAGCAGCCAACAGACGCAGGAAAAATGCTCATGCTCACGAATCAGCAAAGAAACACAAATCAAAACCACACCGAGGTGCCACCGAACTCCAGTCAGGATGACCATCATTTGAAAGAACTAGAAATTGACCTTCCATATGATTCAGCAATTCTCCTATTGGGAATATACCCAGAGGAACTCAAATCATTCTACAAAAAAGATACCTGCACATGTATGTTTGCTGCCACTCTATTCACAATAGCAAAAACATGGAACCAACCATGTTGCCCATCGAAGTTGGAATGGATAACGAAAATGTGGTACATATACACAATGGAATATTATGCAGCCATAAAGAAGGACAAATATACGGGCTTCTCAGCAACTTGGATGGATTCGGAGTCCATCATACTCAGTGATCTATCACAGAAATGAAGAAGAGAGTACCATATGTTCTCACTCATAAGTGGACCTTGAACAATTATAATACTATAAGAAAGTGTTTGGCAGTAATGGGAAACTGTCAGGGGAGGGGGGGGTGGAATTGGCAGTTGAGGGAAACTGCTAGGGGAGGGAGGGGCAAACCTCATCAACAAGGGTACCTGCATAATCAGTGTGTGTATACCTAACCCTGAATTATACCCCACATCTTTATAATTAAAAAAATAATAACAATAAAAAAACAGATGCTGGAGTGGATGCGGGAAAAAGGGAATGCTTCTACACTGTTGGAAGGAGTGTAAATTAGTATATCCTCTGTGGAAAACAGTGTGGCAATTTCTAAACAATCTAAAAATCAACCTTCCACATGACCCAGCAATCACCTATCTGGGAATATACCTGGAGGAACACAAATCATTCTACAAAAAAAGTACCTGCACACGCATGCTTATTACAGCACTATTCACAATAACAAAAACGTGGAAACAACTGTGTTGCCCATTGAAAGTGGACTGGATTAAAAAAAATGTGGTCCATATATACACATGATGGAATAGTACACAGTCATAAAGAAGGACAAAATTATGGACTTCACAAAAACTTAGATGGATAGAGTCTATAATACTCAGTGAACTATCACAGAAACAAAGAACTGAGTACCACATGTTCTCACAAATAAGTGGACCCCAAACATTTATCATAATACTATAAGAAAGGGATTGGCAGTAGTGGGATACCGCCAGGGGAGAGGGTGTGCACAAAACATCAACAAGAGTACCTGATCCCAAACCAGGAGAATTGGGGACCAATGGGAGGCCCAAACTTCACCTGTACGATGACCACTTATGTACTTAACCCTTAATTGTATCCCATATCCTTAAAAATAGAATAAAATAAAATAAAATAATAACAGTGCAGAAGAGGCAGTGATCTCAAAAAGGGCTCAGTGAAAACTTCACTAAAAGTCCACATTCAGAACACAGTTTTTTCTTCAGACAAAACTCACTCCCTGAGACAATGAGCAAGGCGTATTTTACCTATCCATGGATTATACATTTCATCTACGACCATAATTTAAACTTCATAAATATCCCCCTAAACAGTTCTGCATTTTTATCCCCAAAGCAATAGCAATTCCCCATCCCCCCCTGCATACCACACGTGTCCTTCCCACCCCAGCTCCCCCAAAGGGATACAGTTCTGACCCTTGGCCAGTATAGCCTCTCTGCTTGATCCCACTTACAAACCTTTGGTAGGTTCAAGCATACCCCATTTTGTTCACACAAAATATCCCAGGAAATACAACAAAATAGGAAATCTCTTGGGGACAAATACTGCTGCCATCATGCACTAAAACAGATCATATGAATATACCTTTGCTGAGTAAACATTTGTGTTTCTTGCAAACTGACAAAACCTTTTAAGGGAATAAGTGAGGAGAAAGTATAAAGAGCTATTTATTTGAGGCACATGGGCATTTTTTATTTGTGTCTTCAGGAAACCCCTCTTTTCCTCTCCCTTTGTCATGCCTGTTTTCCTCTATGAAAGTTGATCAGCCAAACTGAGTTACTTTTGTCACATCCAACTAAAACGAGTCAAGAGAAAGCACTCAGGGGACATAACATTGTTCCAAGGACCTAATTCTCTGCAAGACTGGCTGCTGAAACCGCCTGCTGTAACTTGAAGTTGTTTTTGTCTATAGCTGTTGAAAGAACAAAAAGCAATTCTAGGGCAAGTTTTGCACATCGATGTCGTCTACAAGTCCGAGCTGGCCAGCACCTCGAAGCTTTGCTAATAACAATGACCTTTCTCTCAAGATCACATGTAACATTTATCCTTTTAATAAAATCTTCCACCTTTTCTTTGTTCTTTGGATGTACCAAAGACCCCCTGCTCTGTGCGAATGCCCTGAGTTGTAATTCTTTCTTCCCAAATAAAGTTTCAAAACTAGAGAATCATCTCTCCATCTTTTATACCGACTTCTATCCCTCCTTCCTTCCTTCTCACCTTCCCCTCACTCTCCTTCCTCTCCCTCTCCTATAGCCCTGGCATTCCCTCGGGCTCCTGAGAGGAGTGTCTTGTTCAACCAGATCGCATCCAGACTGGGAAAAGTTTGAATCCTTGCCAACTCCATGAACCCACGTTGGTTGGGCGGAAACTCCAGTGCACCACCAAGCCACCCTGGAGGGCCGCACTGGAGGAAATGCTGAATACAGGGTGAAATTGTGAGGAGGGGAGTTTCAAGACCGAGCCCCGTGTGGCACATCCTCCATCTCCCACTCAGAGCCTGCCCAGCACCCTGAGGGAGAAGCTCACTGGTGGTCAGCCCCTTCCACTCCTCCCTCCAGGTGCCTGGTCTGTGGGAAGCAGAAGTGTCCAAGTTTCCCAAGATCCCTTCATGCTTGCAGTCTGCCAGAAGATGCCTCTCCTTACCACAATACACACACCTCAGAGGGGCTTGGCGCCCAAGCTGAACCTCTAATCTGTCTGCACACTGGGGCCGGCATGTACCTTATAGTCACGGATATACTACTCGGGAGGAAACTTTCCAAACTGGGGCCGACTTGGAGGCTGTCATTCCTGTGCCAGGTCCTCCCTGCTTGAGGAGTCCTCAGACTGGGAGTGGACGTGTTTTTCCCTGTATCTCTATGCACCCCTGTCTCTTCCAGTTCATGCGCACACTGGAGCAAAATGCACAAACAAGTCTTGTGATCTGAGGGCAAGCTGGGTCATCTCCCTCTTTGTTTTCCCCTGAATACTAGGTTGACCCAGGAATCTAAATATTTAAAAATGCCTAGGAGGTGGGTTTAATGTAGCTATTTTATGACTAGTATTTAGCAAGCATGCCTCTTGAAAACAGGTAGTTTATGGCTTTTCTTCAAAACCATTCAACGATGGGGCAACCTTCTTGGGTCCCCTCCCACTGTGGGAACTTTTCTGTCCTCTCCATAAATCCTGCTTTCTCAAAAACACACAAACAAACAAACAAACAACCACTCAACAATGACTGATGGGCACTGTTTCTAGTACCTGCTTCTCTCCTTAAGGAATTTAACATGCCCTAAGGAAAAACACTGATTTGACTCTCTCATCTTAACCTTTGACCAGGTCACATTGCTTTCTGAGCATTAGGTACTGAACGAACCCAAAAAGAAAACACTGGTTGGGATGAAGTTAAATCCTGACCAATTCAGAAAAAAAATACCACAGTACTGAGTGTAGAGGTGGATGGCGTTTTGCCTAGTTGGTGTAGGTTTTGTGTTAGTCCTTTTTTTCTGACTGTCGAAAGGAATGCTGAAAGAAACTCCCATTTGTTCCTCCAAATCCACGTTTGTTCCCTCATGGTGGCTGTAGTCCAGAAAACTAGAGCTATTTCTTCAGCCATATGAAAGTTGAAATCAGAAATTCTAGGCAACGATTGCAGAATACGGACAGTTATTCACTACTATACAGCAATTCTAAAATAGCCTATCTATGTCTTAATGGCTTTATTCATATTAGAAGCACATTCTTCAGTATTTGGTAGCCAGGAGGCCCCTAATTTATAAATTCTGACAGGATATCTGCTGTCTGGAAGGATGACTTTAGTGAGACAGATGTCAGGGAGTTGGTTAAGCAGAGAATTTCTCAGGAAGAAAAATCAGCAGGTGAGATTCGAATATGCCCAGAGTCAGGGAGTGCACAAGAGAGATCAGCCTTAGAATACCGAGTAGTGTAATCTTGATCTCTGTCCCGTCATGGTCTCTGCGATTTCTCAGTCTGTCTCAGTCTGCCAACTGAACTGCCTCAGTTCCAGGCAGTCACTATGTCCACATCATTCCGGACAACTTCTTACTAACTGTGGGATCATTCCTGGAACCTCTGACCGGGTGGCCCTTAGCAAGGTCTTTACACATCGGTGCGGGCAGTGTAAATTGCGTGACACGCCAGGCTCATCATAGGTCTCCTGTAGCTTGACTTGGGAAATCCAGGCATGCTCAAGGAAGTGGTGGGAAGGTATTACCCTGAGGTGCCCTTGGGAAAAGGTAGAAGACAGGAATTTCCCTGTAGAGCAAACATAACACAAGAAGATTCCTCCATGATTTCCCAAAGTAGTCTTCTTTCTCCACTCTACTGTCAGAAGAAGGAAGAACAAAGAGAAGGAGATGAGAGGATTGGTCTTGGAGGGCCTACACAAGACTGTGGTCCTTGTGGCAGTCAAAAAATGACAATTAAAAGCAATGCTTGCCAGACCTTGGATGAATCAGTGATGTTTTTAAGTTCCCTTATCTTTAAAGTAAGTGAATAGTTGAACCTATGTCATAAAGTGTCTGTAAAGATTCCCCGAGAGTCCTGCCTGATGCATAAAGATAACTCAAACCATTGGCTGAGGTCACTGTTGTCATTGCTTTTATCAACACTGTAATCCCCCTTGTGTTAGCTAGACAAATATTAAGTTTATTTCTATTTTTCTCTACTTCTTTACAGACCTGAGTCATGATCAGTTTTCTATGCTTTGGGAAGGGATTGTGGTTGTTATTTTAATTATATTTTAAAAAGAAAGAAAGAAGATTAAAGTTTTTTTCTCTGTATTTTTCAATGTACAAAAAGTTTCTTGGTAAGTAAATTCTTGAGGTACATAAAAATAGCACATAAAGATGGTGCTGCATATGGATTTCACATGACATAAAATCTGGTATTTCCTGGACTATGAGTAACAAGCTGCCCCCTCAGATCCACTACATCTGCTTTCTATTTTAGACAGCTATCTATGAGGTTAGGGTTAGAGGTTAAAAGTTAGAGGTTAGAGGACAAAGCAGGGTGTTTTAGAGACGATAAGCATGACCTTCTTATGAAGCAACTTGAAAAGTTTGTGAGTAAATAAGTCACCCTAGTTTTCAGTACACTTGAGACACAGTCCTTTATCTGTTTTTGCAGCGAATGACAACATTTTTGTGTCATGTTGTGAAATCTTCTAGACTCTGTTTGACAGAAAATCTCTATAGCATGGAGTGTAAAAAAAAAAGCAGATTTTAGATGGTGGGATTGTTTCTCTCAGCACAATTACAACCTCAAACCCCTCCATCCTTACTCTTACAGGCAAATGTGTTGAGCATTTTTCATGTGTCGCTTTTCCAAATTCCTCCTCAGACTTGGAGATCTCAAGGTGGAAGCCATCTCTTTTTCTTCTGAAGCTGAGGTGACATTCGTGGCAGAGCAGCTGAATGGAACAAAGTTTTGGGAAAAATAGGGAACTCAATGGAAACAGAGAACAACAAGAGGGACCATTAGAGGCCTTTTTCTACACCTGTGAGACTGAGTTCCTCAGTGAACATTTGCCAAGAAAGGTCGAGCTTACAACAGCCCAAAAAGTCAATTTTAAGATAACAAAGAACTTTTCTTTCCTCTTACTCATCTGAATTGGCCGATGGAAAACTACGTATACTACGTAGAGAAGAAATTTCTAGCTCTCAAAGCACAAACATTGGAGTTATTTGCTGCAGGACATGGTGAAATGTCTCTTAGTGAAGACAGATCGGATAAATTCCCAGTGATGTCTGAAATGCATGTCTGCCAAGGGAATCTTTTGAATTCTGTTTTGGAGAATCAGACACCCTTTTACAGATTAGTATAAACTCTTTGTATGATGAAGGTGTTTTTCATGGTCCCTTTTCCGCTGCCACTATGTTTTTATTGATTAAATTGGTTAAGTTTCCAACTGAGAGGCGAATGAGAAAAGAAAAATTTATTCGTTTATGCTTTATTACTCATGAAAAAGAATCAAGGAAAGGAAGGGGGATCTTAAAACAATGTGAGGGACAAGGAAAAAAGGGGGAAATTTGCCCCTTTATGTGGACCTAAACATTTAAAGTTCCCAGCTTTTTGTTTGGGCTTAGTTGAACCAAACAGCAAGATTCCCATAGAACAGAGGCACTGTTTAAGATGTTGGGGAATTCCAAATTCCTAGTCATGAAACAAGATAGTTCTGTTTCCCAAAGTCACATTTACAAATTTTCAGAAATTTCTTTAAGTGTTAAACAGATTAACCCTTCTTGTAGAAAGATTCAAATTTAGGAAATGTTGTGACTTAAGCCCCTGGGAATCGGTACCATATCCAAATTTCCTCGTATGTTATTTGTGGTGTTACGTAGGTTTCAAAGGAGGGAAACCAAAAAGCTTTTTAGAAAACAGTTTGAGGTCTAGGGGTTAACTTCTGGTTTATTGTGTTCTGTCACAAAAATATCTTTAATATTTTTACCATTGTGAGGGTTTAGTGAAAACTAAAAATTTAATTTTCAGGGGTTTTACTATTTTTTTTGGTGACTGTGCCGGTTTACCATTGATTTTTGCAATTCAGTGGAACACATGTTTTTAAGCACACTAGAAACTCAGATTAATGTTGATGCTTGTATTGAATTCTATCATGTCTCTTATGAGTTGTGCCCCTTTAAAAAAAAATCCTTTTTGTCCTTTTCAAAACTAAAAATGCATAGTTCTGATCAAATAGGAGTGGATTACTCATATCATTTATTACTTAAGCAATGTCTAGTAACTTATAACCAAGTGAAATAAAGCATTCTTGATGTGCTTCAGAGTCTAACCCTTGCATATGTTAGAAAAGGCCAAGTGGCATAGTGGGAAAAATGGAAAAATAAACCATGATGTTTCCAGGTTAGCTGTGAGTACTTCACATAAACATGCCATTTTCTTCTTCCACAACTGCACAGAATTCTTCGGCGGTATCAAACAGCAAAGGTGAAGGACAGAAGGGCCTCAGCTTCCTGGGCTCGCCCTGCGGCCCGGGGTCTTCGGCCCACCCGGACCCTGTCAATCAGGTGGACCTCCAAGACTGGCTCCCAACAAAGGTGTTTATCTATTGACGTCACATTTTTTTCCTGCTGCCATCTGATGTTTTCCCTCATTTTTCGATTCAAATTGGCCTTCAAGTTTCCTTCCAATCCTGAGAGGCAGTAAGTGTAGACACAGAAATATTTATTCTGTTTATGTCTTTATTACTCACTGAAAACAGAAACACAGGAAAGGAATGGGTGGCATCTCTAAATACAGAAGGGAGGGGACAGAAGGAACAACTGGGGAAGTGACCAGGACGTTTTGGCCACCTTCATGTGGACCTAGGGATCAGCTTACCACCAGTTGCCCCAGGCTTTTTTGTTGCCGTCTATACGATTTTTGAATCCCCAAACAGGCATAGATATACACACACTAGAAACAGAGGTCACTGTTTAAGATTGTTGGGAGAATATCCCAAATTGCTTGGCGTGATATGCATGAAACAAGATAGTTCTGTTCCCATGTCTAGGTCATTTCAGCAGAGATTTTCAGAAATTGTAGCATTTCCAACTAGAGTAGTTGGGAGACACCAGGATTAAACCCAAATTCTTGTAGAAAGCATTCAAATTAAGGATAGAAGAAAAATGTTGGTAGACTAATAAGCCCAACTCAGGTAAAGTCAGGAAATACCATAATCCAAATTTTCCATCAAAGTAGTGGTTGGGGGGATTTGTGGTGTTTAACGGTGGAGGAAATATATACAGAAGCCCGAGGACACCAAGAAATGTCTTTGCATTTGAGCAAAGACAGTTTGAGATAAAGTCTAGGGTGTTGAGCACCTTCTGGAAAATTCCATTGTGTTCAGTGTCAGCAAAAATATGACTTGCAAATATTTTTAGCCATTCTGTGAGTTGTGTCTGATGTAAAAAAAAAAAAAAGGATTTAATTTTCATGGTGTCCAATTTATCTATTTTTTTCCTCTGGTGACTGTGCTCTTGGTGTTACCTATGTTGATTTTTGGCAATTTCATCCCTGTGGCTACAGCACATAAGATTTTCCTTCAGAGCACACTAGAAACTCAGGTTATGTGTGCATTGCTTGGTGCAGGTTTCGAAATCCCTGAGCTCATCCATTGTCTCTTATGAGTTTGTCCAGCCACATTTGAAGAAACCAACCAACATCTTTATGCTCTTCAGTTTTCCACAAAGGTCTGAAAGAATATACAGAGTCACTAGTTTCCTGGCCTCTTACAAGTTGTTGAGTAGAGTATCTACTGCAGATATTTTGGCCATCTTCATAAACAGTTCACGCCATGACATATCAGTGCTCCCTGCGTTATTAGAAATAGAGTAATTAGCATTTTTTAGTCTAATCAGGTTAGGGAGGCAATTTCAGGAACCCCAAAACAAATTCAAGAAATTCATACTCAAAACCTTGGCTCAGCTTGGAGGCTCAGCCTGTCATCCCAGCACTTTGGGAGGCCAAGGCAAGAGGATTGCCTGAGCTCGCAGGTTCGAGATCAGCCCGGACAATTTAGTGACACCTTGTCTCTACAATTAAAAAAAAAATTAGCCGGGCATGGTTGCACTCACCTGTAGTTCTGGCTATTTGGAAGACTGAGGGTGAAGGATCACTGGAGCCCAGCAGGTTGAGGCTGTGGTGCTTGTGAGAGTGCCACTGTGCTCCAGCCTGGGTAATGGAGTGAGACTCGAACTCAAAAAAAGAAAAAAAGAAAAACATACTTAGAATCCTGTTTCTCTAGAACTGCTCCTCCCTACCAAAATCTGTAGTAGCCAGGGAGCTCCAGAAACATATAGGATGTGTGTGTGTGTGTGTGTGTGTGTGTGTGTGTGTGTGTGTGTGCGCGCGCGCGCGAGTCTGGGAATATGAGAGGGGATTTATTAGAAAAATTTTCTTGTGTAATTACAGAAGGTGAGAAATGGCACCATATAACATTTATAAGCTGGACAACCAGAGAAGACATTACTGTGGCTCAGTCAAAGCCTGAAGGTCTGAGATCCCAAGGGCCAACAGTGTAACTCTATGTGAGAAGACAGTGGTACATGTCTTGGAGTTTGAAGGTCAGATCATGTGGGCTTCTGATGTCAAGAGGTGGAAAAAGATTGATAGACAGACAGAGAGAGAGAGAGAGAGATAGAGAGAGAGAGAGAGAGAGAATGAAAGAGAGTGAGCAAATTTACCTTTCCTCTGCTTTTTTGTCTATCTGACCCTCAGCCAATTGGATAGTGTCTGCCACATTTGGTGAGGGTGAGTCTTTCTTAGTTGATTCAAATGCCAATATCTTCCAGAATCCTTTTCTTTTTCTTTTTCTTTTTTTTTGAGTTGGTGTCTCACTCAGTCGCCCAGACTGGAGTGCAGTGGCCGCTCTCGGCCACCACAGCCTCGACCTGCTGGGCTCCGGCGATCCTTCCGCCTCAGCCTTCCAAGTAGTTGGAACTACAGGCGTGTGCTACCACGCCCGGCTAATTTTTGATTTATTGTAGAGATGAGGTCTCACCAAGTTGCCCAGGCGGGTCTCAAACCCACAGGCTCAGGCAATTCACTCACCTTCTTTTCACAGACATACCTAGAAATAATGCTTTGCCAGCTCTCTGTGTAATCCTTAATTCAGTCCAGTTGACACCTCAAGTTAATCATTACCTTGATCCTTTCTTGGTGAATCGCCCCATTTATTACCCACATAGAAATCCTCATTTTATTGTGTTTTACTTTGTAGGCTTCTCAGATGATGCGCTTCTCACAAATTGAAGGTTTGTGGTGACTCTATGTGGAGCAGGTCTACGGGTGCCTTTTCCAAAAACCTGCATTGTGACCCCTGTGTCTCTGTGTCACATTTTGGTTACTCTTGCCAACTCTTCACTTTTAAAATTATCATTATATTTAATACTTACAGTTTTCTGAGGTTAGTAACCTTGGATGCTACTACTGTCATTGCTTTGGGAAGCCACAAACTGCACCCCCATAAAACAACAAACTTCTTGATGAATGTTTTGTGTGTTCTGAGTAATACATGAATGGGCTGTTTGCCTGTCTCTTTCTCTCTCTTTGCTTGGCTCTTCCTATGCCCTGAAACACATCAACACTGAAACAATGCCAGTTAGTAAGTGTGCAAGTGAGAGGAAGTGTTTCCATCCTTTATTTGAAAACCAAAACTAAAAATGAAGGCAGGTCCAAAGTCAGAATAGGCTGAAAGACAGGTCTCCCGTGTCAAACAGTTAGCTAAACTGTGAAGGTTCACAAGGGCTACCCCGATGAATACATAGGGGATTAGAAAGGAAAACCGACGTTGCTGATCTGGAAACAAATTTAGCGGCCTGGATAGAAGATCAAACCAGCCACAGCACCTTCAAGTCCTAGATTAATGACTTGAGATGGTGATTCACGAAGTTGAGGGGAAAGTAAGGTGGGTGTCGGCGGGGGGCAGACAGCAAGTGCTGATGGAGAAGTGGCAACAAGTAACCAGATGGCCTGGCTAAGATCATTGATGAAGAAACCTACAGTACACAACAGCCTTTAGAGGATGACAAAACAGCCTTCTACTGGGAGAAGATGTCATTTTGGACTTTCGTAGCTAGAGAGAAGACAACGCCTAACTTCAGTTCTTCAAAGGACAGGCTGCCTCTCTCGTTAGGGGTTAGTGCAGCTGGTGACTTTAAGTTGAAGCCAGCGCTCATTTACTGTTCTGAAAATCCCAGGGCCCTTAAAAGTTATGCTTTTTATTTTCATTTTTTGAGTCAGAGTCTCACTCTCACCCAGGCTGGATTGCAGTGGCAGGCTCACGGCCACCCCATCATCCATCTGCTGATCTCAGGCAATCAGTCTGCCTCAGTCTTCCAAGTAGCCAGAACTACAGGTGCGTGCTACCGTGCCTGGCTAATTATTTTTTATTTTTATTGTAGAGATGAGGTCTTGCCAAGCTGCCCAGGCTGGTCTCAAACCTGTGAGCTCAGGCAATCCCTCACTTCGGCCTCCCAAGGTGCTGGGATTACAGGCTTGAGACACTGCACCCAGCCAAGAATTATGTTTAATCTACTCTGCCTGTGCTCCATAAATGGAACCACAAAGCCTGAATGACAGCACAACCGTTTACAGCATGTTTTACTGAATGTTTGAAGTTCAGTGTTGACTTACTGCTCAGAAAAAAAAGATTCCCTTGAAAATGTTACTGCTCATGGACAATGCACCTGGTCACCTGGTCACCCAAAAGCTCTGATGGAATTGCACAAGGAAATTACTGTTGTTTCTGTGTTCGCTATCATAATATTCATTCTTTAGCCCACAGATCAAGAGGTAACTTGGACTTTTAAGTCTTATTGTCCAGGAAATAATTTCATAAAACTATAGCTGTCATAGATGATTTCTCTGACAGATCTGGGCAAAGTAAACTGGAAGTCAGCTTGAAATAATTAATTACTCTATAAAAAAGATACCTGCACATGCATGTTTATTACAGCATTATTCACATCAGCAAAAACATGGAACCAACCATGCTGCCCATCGAAAGAGGACTGGATTAAAAAAAAATGTGGTCCATACACACAATGGAATATCACACACCCATAAAGAAGGACAAAATTATGAAATTTTACAGCAACTTGGATGGACTTAGAGTCTATAATACTGAGTGATCTATCACAGAAACAAAGAAGTGAGTACCACATGCTCTCACTCATAAGTGTACCTTGAACAATTATCATAATACTGTAAGAAAGGGATTGGCAGTAGTGGGAAACTGTCAGGGAAGGGGGCGTGGGATTGACAGCTGAGGAAATCTGCTAGGGGAGGAAGGGACACACCTCACCAACAAGGGTCCCTGCATAGTGAACATTTGTATACCTAACCCTGAATTGTGCCCCATATCTTTAAAATGAAAAATTAAAAAAAATTTACCATTCTAGATTCCGGGAAGAATATTTATGATTCATGGTAGGAGCTCAACATTTCAACGTTGACAGGTGTTTGAAAGACGTTGATGCCAGCCTTCATGGATGACTGAGGGATTCAAGACCTCAGTGGTAGAAGTAGCTGGCTATGTGGTGGAAGTAGCCGGAGAACTAGAATTCGTGTTGGACCTTGAACATGTGTGTCTGGATTGGATCAATGTCATAATAAAATTTTAATGGATGAGGTGTGGATTCTGATGGATACACACATAAATGAGTTTTATGTGATAAAATCTACTCCTGGAGAAGAGTCTGCAAATATTGTTAAAGTATAACAAAGGATTTAGAATGTCTCATAAATGTGGTTGCTAAAACAGTGGCAGTGATCGAAAGAATCGACTCCAATTCTGAAAGAAGTCTATTGGGGGTAAAGTGCTATCAAACAGTGTAGCATGGTACAAATAAGTTTTTCAAGGAAGACAGAGTCGATTGATGTGTCACACTTCACTACTGCCCTTTAAAAAAATAAACTGCCACAACAACCTCAACTTTCAGCGACCACCACCTTGACGTGTCAGCATTCGTCAACACGGAGGCAAAGACCTCTACCAGCAAAAATATTACAACTTGCTGAAGGCTCAAACAGTAGCATGTTTTGGGGAATACAGTGTTTTCAAATTAAGGTGGGTACCTTATTTCTTTAGATATACTCTTATTGTACACTTACTAGATTACAGTCTGGTGTAAACATAACTTTTATACACACTCTGGGGAACCAAACATCTGGTGACTGGCTTTCTTGTGGTATTGTTTAATTGCAGTGGTCTGGAACCAAACTTGCAACATCCCCGAGGTATGCCTTTTATAACGTCTTGTTTTTAAGAAAGCATCATTTTGTCTGATTTTAATATAACTAGCACAGTTCCCTTTTGTTACTGTTTCACTGAATATCCAATTCTATCTTTCTCTTTCAAACTGCTTATATCCTTATACCTAAAGTAAATTTATTGAACATAACAGTTGTAAATTTATTGTACAAAATAGTTGTATTCTATTTTTAGAAGCCCCTTCTGCCAATATATATGTTTTTGATTAGGAAGTTTAATTCATTTATATTTAAGTCACAGTCAAGTGCTGCATGAGGACATTTCTGCTAATGATGAATATCATATCAGATTGTGATTTTGTATGTTTATTTCTATTAGATTATAATATCAAATTATTTCTGCATTTTTTTCTATTGAGATGCCATTGTTTTAATGCTAGCAGAGGTTGATTTTGAGGTTGAAGGAAATACATCAACTCCATGACATAAAAGTGTCAGGGGGAACAGCAAACACTGATGGAGAAGTGGCAGCAAGTTATCCAGAAGACAGTACTTGGTACAATCACATGTTACACATGTTTGTAGCCTAGGAGCCATAGGCTGTACCATACTGCCTGAAGGTGCCTTAGGCTGTACCACCTAGGATCATGCTAGTACACTCTATAATGTTTTCACCATTTTGAAATTACTCAACAACACATTTCTCAGAATATATTGTCTTCTTGTTGTGACACATGATTGTACCAGATAGTTTTCCATTTTAAGTATTTTTAAGGCCTATAGCTTTTTGATCTTTATATTCCCTTTTAAGGGATATAATAACTTTGTATGATTTCTTTAAAAAGACATTTGTGTTCTATTCTCAGTTTTTGTTATGTATTCTTTATAGTCATTTTCTTTGTTTACCAAAGGGTAACATACATTTTAAAGTTGTAGCAATCTACTTTGAAACAATACTAATATGACTATAGTTCCACACAAAAACTCTAGTGTATGTATTAACTTATTTGTGTCTTTATCTGCATGCATGTGTATTTTAAGTCTTTAAGAAAAATAAGAGTATATACCACAATTTCCAAAACACACTCTTTTATTTTTTGCTTTATATTTCCCTTTCCTAGAGGTTCATACCTTTACATGGCTTCGGATTACTATGTAAAATTCTTTTATTTTAACCGTAATTACACTCTTTAGCATCTTTTTGTAGGGAAGTTCTAGTGGCAATAAACTCCTACAGTTTTTATTTACTAAATATATTGTCTCACATATATTCCAAAATTTGTGAGAAGCCTACTAATTATCTTATCCAGGATCCCTTGTACTTCACGAATCATGTTTTATGTGCTGTTTTCAAAATAATCTCTTTACTTTGGTTTTTGACGGTTTGATGATAATGTATGTACACCTGGGTCTCCTTGAGTGTACCCTAGCTGCAGTTTTTTAAGGCTCTCGTATTTGTGAATTCATACATTTCCTCATATTGAGGAAATTTTTGATACTCATTGTCTCCAAATAATTTTTCTTCTCCATGCACTCTTTTTTGGGACTTCAAAATGTGTTGACTGACTGAGGTGATTGTGTCCCATATAGCCCTTAGGCTTTCTCACATTTCTTTCTTCTTTTTTTAAATGTCTTTGCATGCACACTCCATAATTGCAAATGTTCTATCCTGCAGTGTGTTTCCTTTCCCTTGTTCAAATCTTCTGCTGAAACTCTCAAGTGAGATTTTAAGTTTAGTTATATTTTTCTGTTCCAGAGCTTGTTTGGTTTTTTTTAAAAAATAATTTTTATGACATTGCTGAGATTCTCATTTTCTTCATCTATGGTTTTCCTGTACTTCTCTGTTCATATTTTTCTTTAGGAACTTGAGCCTATTTAAGTCAATTTTTAAAAAAAATCTTTTTCTGCTAACTTTAATGCATGTGCATCTTCAGGAATGATTTTTGCCAATTTATGATCCTTACAATATCATTTGTTCCTGTTTCTTTGCATGTCCTGCGGTGTTTTTAAATTTGGCATTAAAGCAGACAAGCAGACAACTCCCACTCAATGTAGGTTGTTCTGCCTCATGGTATTCATTAAGTAATATACTTGCATGTTCTTTTTTTTTTTGAGTTGGAGTCTCACTCTGTCACCCAGACTGGAGTGCAGTGGCCGCTCCCGGCCACCGCAGCCTTGACCTGCTGAGCTCCGGCGATCCTTCCGCCTCAGCCTTCCACGTAGCTGGAACTACAGGCACGCGCTACCACGCCCGGCTAATTTTTTTGACTTATTGTAGAGATGAGGTCTCACCAAGTTGCCCAGGTGTGTCTCGAACCCACAGGCTCAGGTAATTCACTCACCTCAGCTTCCCAAGGCGCGGGATTACAGGTTGAGCCACCAAGCCCGGCTGCTGGCATGTTCTTAAACTTGGGGTCAGTCCAACCTGAAACCTTAAGGTCTTGATTCTTTTCTGAGCATGTACCTTGTGTGGACTTTAAAATATACAACTTTCAAAATATCTTAATATTTCAAAATTTCACAACTCGTCTTCTCCTCAGTAGCATGGATGATCTAATCGATGTCTCACCCCTAATCTCTTGACCATAGAATCTGTGGGTCTATAGACACCCTGCACCTCTAAGGAGTCACTATGCACGTTAATAAATTTGTATGTCTTTTTTCTTATCAATCTGACTTTTGTTGATTGAATTGTTAGCAAATTTCCAGAATGTGAAGGGAGAATTATTCCCTTGGCCTATATAAGCCTAATATCTCTCTCCCATAGGAAGACCCCATGGAGATGATCCCTTCACCTAATGCCATGGCCTCCCTTCAATGAAGTCTTTCTCACTATGCTAACAATACTAACCTGGCTTGCAGAGTTGCACAGGTTTTTTACTTTAGTACCAGGTGACTGGAAAGAGCTGTTATTTTTTTTTTTTTGAGTTGGAGTCTCACTCTGTCGCCCAAACTGGAGTGCAGTGGCACTCACGGCCACCGCAGCCTCGACCTGCTGAGCTCCAGCGACCTTCTGCCTCAGCTACCACGCCCAGCTAGCCTTTGATTGTTATTGTAGAGACGAGGTCTCGCCAAGTTGCCCGGGCGGGTCTCCAACCTATGGGCTCAGACAATCCACTCGCCTCGGCCTCCCAAGTGCTGGGATGACAGGCTGAGCCACCGAGCCCGGCCTTAATTTTTAAATGATTGTATTTCTCCTAGCTCTGGTCCAGTGTTTCTGAGGCTGGTATCCAGTCTCCCAAGTGGCATCGGGTGGGACCATGACTGAGGATCTCATGACACACTGATGTTTTTAAGGCCTGTCGTGCAGGATGTAGGAAAGCGAAATATGCCGCTCCAAATCTACTTCTTTGGCATATCTGGATATGGCTATTCTGAGGGGCTGTGGGCACAGGGATAGCTCTGAGACGCTGTCCTTGGTTGGGGAGATTTGACTCTGTAGAGGAAATCTACATGAGTGGAGTAAACAGAGGATGCAAACAGACTCTCTCTGGAGTCTCCCTCCTCTGCCTTATTAGATGCAGGAAGCATTAACCTGCAGGAAAATCAGAGGAAGAGCCTGACCCCTTAAACATTCTGACAGAGAAACTCTTCCATAGGCCACCATGTATTCCTCCTGAGGACAGCTCAGAGAGTATCTGAGACGTTTCTATCTGTGTGAGGAGACTGCCGTGACATGTCTCCCATGCTCCCCCCGAACCTTGTAACTCTCGCCTTCCTAGAGATTCCAAGCTCTTCTTTCTTTGGTAGCCTCTGTGTAGTTTAAACACTTCAGTCACCTGGCCTTTCTTAAGTCTCTGATTTGCAGGACTCTTGCGTTCATGTCCCTGTCAATGAATTTTCATGTCTTGTTTCTTCTGTTCATCTCCTGTCAGTTTGTTTTACGGACTAAAATTGTTGAACTTTCAGAAGGAGAAGGAAAGAAAATTCTTTCCTCAACTACACTGGTATCTGCATAGCATGCAAACCAGGACGGGAAACACCCACGCTGAGGGACAGCTGGGCTGCAGTGACCAATGGTCCCTGTGGCCAAAGTGCTTGCACTGACTGGAAACTTCCTTCAGGTGAATGAAAACACCCCTCCGTGATAAGCACTTGATCGTGAGAGTCTCTGGGAAGCGCTTGGTGTTTGGAAGAAGCAGGTTCTGTGGTTGGCACCAAAATCCACTTCTTGACTCAGGGGAAGACTGTTTCTCTCAGCACGTCTTTTATCCTTGCCATCACCCCACAGTTTCTCATGGCTTCCATGAAGCCATCCCACACACTGTGCTTCTGAATGTTATTCACTAATCATGACTCGGCCTCCTTCCCAGGTGAAAATCCAAAGAGAGAATTTCTTCTCCTTCTCTCCCTTTCTCCTGTCTCTGTACCCTGAGGTTTTTCTACACAGAAACTCTTTAGCTTGGCATGGGTCCAGGCATGGGTCATGATGTGGTCACGTTCACCCCCTTCTAGCATCCGATCACACATCAGGGTCTTTGACCTTATGGAGAAGACACCGAGTTTATGCTCCTGGTTTCCTGCTTCTTTCTGTCGGATTTCTGTTCTGATATCTCCAGTTTGCCAAAGAGATACAGGAACTGTGTAGGCATCTATCCTACACTTGTCTTGCGTAATAGCTTCTGTTTCAGTTAGAAGGAACACTGCACCTTATAGTAAGAGGAAAAAATCTTCACTCCATCAATTTTCCAGATGTGTCTGGCTTAAACAGAGGGACGTCCACTGTCTAGGGTGAGTCTCTATGCCTTGGCTGTCAGTTC
Organism: Cephalopachus bancanus; assembly: GCA_027257055.1. Taxonomy (NCBI): domain Eukaryota; kingdom Metazoa; phylum Chordata; class Mammalia; order Primates; family Tarsiidae; genus Cephalopachus; species Cephalopachus bancanus. Next base: position 3,187,790 of record JAPVLO010000043.1, read on the forward strand.
TTGCAGTCAAGAGTCAAGAAACATTTCCAGAGCTCCGCCTGTTCCTGGAAGGTTCCCACGGCCTCCACCGTCCCCCTTCATGGCTGACAGCCTCAGCGCCGGGCCCTGCCTCAATACCCTTGGGGTTAATGTCCCTATGCGATGTATCCCTGTCTACTTCAACCATCAAAAGAACCCAGGACTCCAAGCTCATCACGTCCTCCAAACTCTCATTCCCCAGAGGTCTGGACCTCCACTTTTCTGGCTATTTCTTACCTGTCCCTCACTTCTGAAACCCTTCTCATATTCCCTCTGGAGCGCATCACACAATTCAAAATCCTCAACTTATGTTGACAATCCCAGCCAAGGGAGCTCCCTTTTTTTCGAATTCCAACTTTATGTTTGCCGTGAGGATGCTGTTTCCTAGCAGTGCTCCGGAAAGGAGGAGTTGGTTCTTTCCCTCCGTCTTCCCGGGAGCACCAAGAGGTATAGGTGTCCTCCCTTCTTCTCATTGCCTCTTCCAGCCAATCTCCTTCCTGCTCCTTAGAAACTCCTGCCTTTCAAACTGCTTCTTCTTGTTGTAGTGACCTGTCAGGCACCCCACAGTCACTTGTTCTCATTCTTGGAGATTTTAGCACCTGGTGCTGGTACATTTTGCACTAATCCTTCTGCCTTCCTTCCTGGTGTTTCCAAAATCCTCATAGACATCACAACGAACAATCTGGCCTTTCATTTTCTTGACTTTCTCTGTTACAGTCTAAAAAAATACTCTGCAGCCTTTGCCCACTTCTCTATTAGACCTAAAGGTCCTAATGGGCATTCCACGCTCAGTATATCCTGGTTTAATTATTTGAAGGGTTTGTCTATGTTCATTGCCCCAGTTCCTCACCAACTCTTCAACTCACTCTACTGGGTTTTTTTTTTTGTCTTCATTTTCCCTCTAAAACTCCTCTTTAAAAGGGCACCAAAATTCTAAATTATTTTCTTTACTCAAATTGACTTCCGTATGAGTAAAATTTAGAGTTAAATGTCAGTTTGGGGCTTACTTAATCTACCAGCAGCATCCGTCACCACTGATCCTTTATCCTCGTCAAATCACTTTCCTCACCTGGCTTCTGTGACGTCACTCTCTTAGTCTTTCTCCTTTTCTCTCTCCTTTGGTGACTTATTCTTATCTTCCTCACATTTAACTATGGGCGTGCCCCAACTTATAGTCCTTGGACTCTTTCCTGTCTTCAGGGAATATGACTCTTCTGGTCATCCTAGGCATTTCCCTGGCTTGAAGTACCACACCTTATCGACAAGAGTACCTGCATAGTAGACATTTGTATACCTAACCCTGAACATACTCTATATCTTTAAAATAAAAAATGTAGAATATCTTAAAAAACAAACAAAAAACCCACCCAAACAGACAAACAAGTACCATCAATAAGCTTGAAACTCCCAAATCAATAACTCTAGTTTCAACCCTCTCCTCAAAAACCCAGACTTTAATGTCGAATTATTTATTCAGCGTCTACACTTGAGGGTCTAACTGGCGTTTCAAAATCAGTGTGTCCCAGACAAAATTCCTTTAGTCTTCTTACAATCCTGCTTCACCTTAAAAACTTCCTAATCTCAATAAAATAATAACTCAGTTTTTCAGACATGAAGATAAAATCTGAGGCTTCACTCTCGCCTTGGTAAACTCTCTCATAGCCAGTATAAAATCTGTGAACAAGCCCTGCCAAGTTCACCTGCAAAATACACCCAGAATCTGACCCCTTTCCATCACTCCTCTAGGATGATCTTGCTCCGTGTCATCCAAATCTTTGCCCTATTAATTCAGACTCCTGACTGGTTTGCCTCTAGTTCTGCCTCCACCAACCCGAAGTCTGTTCTCCAGACAGCAAATCAGTGTCCCCCAGGGTTATCTCATTTATCTCAGAGTCAAAGCCCAAACCCTCGCCACAGCCTAAAGATCCCTTCTGACAAGGCGGCTGACCCTCCATGCCTTTCTGGCTGCTTTTGCTAACCCTACTGTTCTAGACCATGTGGGCATGCTCTTGCTGCAGGGAGTGTGCTCCGAGGCTCCCTCTGCCCGAACCCCTCCTCTCCCAGAGACCAGCAGGGCGTGTTTCCTCCACCCTTCAGGACTTTTCTCAAAAGGGACTGTCTCGGTGAGGATCCCTGATTGTGCCATCCGCAATTTCATCTGTCCCTATGCTCCTTTCATACTCGGTCTTTCCTTACCTTTCTTCCTTTCCACTTGACTTCTTACTATATGACATGATCTTCACTCTCTATTAGTTTATGTTCTGTTTTTCTGTCCTGGAAAGTAAGTTCCAGAAGGGCCGAGAATTTGTGTGTGTGTGTGTTTAAAAATAATACCAAAGCCGGGCCGGGTGGCTCAGCCTGCAATCCCGCGCCTTTGGGAGGCTGAGGTGCGTGGATTGCCTGAGCCTGCGGGTTCAAGACCCGCCTGGGCAGCGAGACCTCATCTCTACAATAAATCAAAAAATCGGCCGGGCGTGGTGGCGCATGCCTGTAATTCCGTCTACTTGGAAGGCTGAGGCGGAAGGATTGCCGGAGCACAGCAGGTCGAGGCTGCGGTGGCCGGGAGCGGCCACTGCACTCCAGTCTGGGCGACAAAGTGAGACTCCAACTCAGAAATAATAATAATAATAATAATAATAATACCAACAATAGTATCTTGCATATATAGCTATTAATAAAAAATTATTGTTAAATAGAATATACTTTCATATAATTTTTGAATATTCTACCTAGAGGCCATGGTAAAATCTTTTCTGACACACCTTCTCCATATCTTTTGGGATTATTTATGTCCTTCTGTTGTCTTGGGTATCATGCTGTATTATATTGCCATTTAACCTATCTCCCGTGTATTGGTTTTAAACAGTTTAAGGTTGTAGTAATTTGTATACAGTCTGGCAGAGCTTAGTTAGAACCTGTGTTCAGACTCCCAATTAAGGCAATTAATTGGTTCAATTAAAGCAAAGCTAAAGGCAAGGCCTCCTCTGAGGCTCAGTGAAGAAAGACATGCATCCAAGTTCATGTGGTCGTTGGCAGAATTTCTTTCCTTGTGAGCTGTTGGAATGAAGGCTGCACATTCTAGCTGGTTGAGGGCCAGAGGACACACTTGGTTTCTTGCCACGTGGGCCTTTCCAACAAGGCTACTTGTTTTATCAAATTTTGTAGGCTAGAGGGTTGGAGGTAGGTTGCCAGGCCAGGAACCAGCGGGGAACTGAGAGACGCTCCTCGACGTGGGGAAACGGTAAGCCAGAAACTTCCAGGGCTCCACAGTCCCACAGCAGGCTTTTGCAAGCTTCACTGTGATAGAACCCCTTGACCCATGTGGGCCTTGGCCTAACAAGGGAGCTGTTCAGAGATTGCACAGAAATGTTGCTTCAGAAGAGACACGCAGGCAGAATCCCACAGGCATCTGTGCCCAGGATGGCTTCAGCTTGACACCATTCTTAGGGTAAGATTTGCAACTGGTGCTGGGGCCAGACTGCTTCTGGGCCAAGGAAGGAGAGGAGGGACCAGGTTCTTGTGTGCACCTAGGACCATTCCCACTGATCTCCTAGGTCTGCTGCAAGACCAAGACTGCACCCCTTGCAGCTTCTTACCCATGTTGCTTATCTGAAAGAAACCTCGCTCTCTGGTCATGGTCCCACAACCAATGCCAATTTGGGAATTTACTGTCGGGCTGCACCCCGCTCTCAGGCCAGGATTAGGATGCTGCTGCTTTTAAAGCAACTACCAGGCTGAAGAGGAAAGGGGGAGTTGGGGCAGTCCCGTGCACCCCTAAAGCAAACCCCACCGCCCTGCTACGGCTTGCTGTGAGATCAAGGTACGGGCAGGCTGCACTCTCCACAGCTACCTGACCATGCTGCTCCAGCTAAGTGGGGCCCCATCCTTTCTGGTGCAGGCCCCCAGGACAGCCACCACAGCCCATACCTGAGAATTCTGCCAGTTGCCTAGGGATGACCTGACTTGTAGCTATTATAACCAGAATCTGAAGGCATTGCCAGGGAGCCTGAACACAAGTCTTTTGACCCACGTACTTGAACACACCACCCAAGGGCCCAGAAGTTTCCCAGCCCAGTTCACCATGGTAGGCATCTGATTACACCTGCTGATGACTGAAGTCAGCTTGATCCAACACACTGATTCCACCACAGCTGACACCCAGCTGCACGTGCTGCCAGTGGTGCAGACGACAAGCATGCCCTCCCTATCACAGTTAGAAGCAACACTGACACAGACTGCTTGGGTTTTGGTGAATTTTTCTACCACTACTACAGTTATCACCAACATTGCACCAGCTTTACAGGAACCTGAGAACCTGCCCACATGTCCGGCTTACTGCTTCCACAGCTAGGATCCAAGCAAGCCACCAGGAGGCTGAAGAATCAGCACTCCAAGACCCATTAATATCGGTACCACCATGATCTACTTGAGGGTTTAAGAACAGGCACACTCACCCTGCTACTGCCACCACTGGTGCCCAAAGCTGGTCCACCTGGCATTAAAGTTAGCAAAATTTCAACCAGAGTCTAAACTGACAACTGTACTCGAAACCGCTGAGGAAATTCAGACACCAGTGACCCTGTGTACTGACAAAAAAAGCTTGCAAGGATGGCAGTACCACAGCCACCCCAAATCAAAGCCAAAGCATTCCATTCAGCCCACAACATATTTACATCGTCACGAAAATTCTTCTATTCAAAATAAATTTCAAGAAACTGGAAGAAAAAAACTGTTGTACTAGATGTGTAGCTATCAACATAAGGGCACAGGAAACACACACACACACAAAAAAAACAGGAAAAAAATCACATCACAAAAGGACCACAACAATTGTCCAGTAATAGAGCGTAATTAAAAAGAAATTCTTAGCTGGGTTCGGTGGCTCAGCCTGTAATCCCGTGCCTTTGGGAGGCTGAGGTGAATGGATTGCCTGAGCCCGTGGGTTCGAGACCCGCCTGGGCAGGCGAGACCTCATCTCTACAGTAAATCAAAAAATTACCCGGGCATGATAGCGCGCACCTGTAATTCCGGCTACTCGGAAGGCTGAGGTGGAAGGATCGCCGGAGCCCAGCAGGTCGAGGCTGAGGTGACCGGGAGCGGCCACTGCACTCCAGTCTGGGCGACAGAGTGAGACTCCAACTCAAAAAAAAAAAAAAAAAAAAAAAAAAAAGAAGAAAGAAATTCTTAAAATGCAAGATAAAGAATATAAAATGTTGGTTTTAAAGAAGCTCAATAAGATGCAAGAGAAATCTGAAAACTAAAACAAAGATATCAAAAAAATCAATTCAGGATATGAATGAGAAATTTACCAAGTAGATAGATTTTTTTTTGAAGTAGAAATTCTGGAACTAAAATTTTATCCAAGTAAACATAAAAAATACATTTAAAAGCTTCAATAACAAACCAGACTAAGCAGAAAAAAGAATCTCTCAGCATTTGAAGAAAAATCTTTTAAAATGATCTAATCAGATAAAAATAAAAAGAATAAGAAAGAATGAGGAAGTTTTTGAGATATTTAGAACTACATAAAGTGACCAAATTAATGAGTTATTGGTATTCCTAAAAGGAAAAGAGATTTTTTTAAAAAAGTGTAAAAAACGTATTTAAGAAAACAATTGATGAAAAATTTCCAACTCTAGAAAGAGAGTTGGACATCCAAATACAAGTTTCTCAGTGATCACCAGTCAAACATATTGCAAAAGAGCAGCATTGGAACTTATTATAATAAGAATGTTCGAGCCAAAGTGAAATAAAGAATTTAAAATAAGCTAGAGAAAAGCATCTAGTTATTTGTAAATAAAACCTCATCAGACTAACAGTAGACGTTTCAGCAGAAACCTTACAGGCCGAAAGAGAATGGAGATGGCATTTCCAAAGTACTGAGATAAAAAAAGTCAATCAAGAATTTTATATCCAGCAAAAGTAAGCTTCACAAATAAAAAATAAAGTTTTTTCCAGACTAACAGACACTAAGGGAATGCACCACCATCAGACTGGCCCTACAAGAAATACTCAAAGGAGTTGTAAGCACAGATATGAAAGGTTGGCATCACCAACCCCCAAACAAACTAAAGTATAAAACTCACAAGTGTCAACAAAAAAATCACCCAAAGAAGAAGGAGAAACAGATCAAATAGCAACATGATAGAATTCCACAAAGACAGGGAAAAAGAAATAACTTATTAAAAGCAACTAGAAAGCAATTCACAATATAGTAGAAACAAATCTTACATATCGATATTAAACTTGACCACAAATAGATTAATCTCCAATTAAAAAGACAGAGATTGTGTGAATGGATATAAAGCATGATCAAACTATATACTGCTTACAAAAAATTTACCATACCTGTAAGGTAAATTTACCTTACTTATAGATAGAAACAAAGGTGAAAAACGATATTTAGTGCAGATGGAAGCTAAAAGCAAGCAGAGTACTATATTTATAGAAGGTAAAACAGACTTTAAATTTAAAAATAGCCCCAAAGAGAAGAAGAACATCATAACATAACAAATAAATCAATTCAGCAAGAGAATATAACAATTCTAAATATATATGAACCCAACACCAGATCACCAAGATTCACAAAACAAATATTACTAGACCATTAGAGAGAACTAGACAGCAATACAAGGTCTGACAATTTATTTTTTTGAGTTGGAGTCTCACTCGGTCGCCCAGACTGGAGTGCAGTGGCTGCTTCCGGCCATTGCAGCCTTGCCTGTTGGGCTCCAGTGATCCTTCCGCCTCAGCCTTCCAAGTAGCCGGAATTACAGGCATGCGCTACCATGCCCGGCTGATTATTTATTTATTTATTTATTGTAGAGATGAGGTCTCGCTGCCTAGGCGGGTCTTGAACCCGCGGCTCAGGCAATCCACTCACCTCAGCCTTCCAAAGGTGTGGGATTACAGGCTGAGCCACCGAGCCTGGCTTAAGGTCTGACAATTAAGTTCACAAAGTCATCCTAGAAAAAGTGCTCCATACCTCATTGCTGTATATCACTAGGGTAATCTTTGAAGTACTCCCCTGGGAAGCTATGCACAAAAGCCAGCACCTAGTCCACCCATCGAAACAATTTTGGAACCCTTTTTCTGGAATGGCCATCAGAGCTGTCATCGTATTAACCTTGATGTCCTGAATGCCATTAAAATGTCTTCCTTTCAATATTTTCTTTATCTTCAGGTAAAGAAAAAAGTCATCAGGAGCCAGATCAAGTGAGTAGGTGGGGTGTTCTAATATAGTTACTTGTTGACTGGCTAAAAACTCCCTTGCAGACAGTGCTGTGTGAGCTGGTGCATTGTTGTGATGCAAGAGCTCCTTCAGGACCATTTTTGCACACACCTTTCTCACACTAAGATTTTCAGTTAAAATTTTCTGAACTGTTTCTCTGTCAATATTTATTTGATCTGCTCTACTTCTCACAGTCATCTGATGATTATGACGCACCATTCCACAAGTCTTTACAATGTTTTAATCAGTTCTCCTTGTTACTGGCTGTCCTGACCTCTCTTCTTCAGTGATGCTTTCCCTCTCCTTAGAAAAATATTTAATCCATTTGTACGCTGCCATTTTCTTTATGGCATTATTCCAATAAACTAGGACTAATATGTCCCTGTTTTCACTTCTACTCTTGGCAGGTTTAACAAGAAAATTAATGTTTGTTTGTTGTTCTAATTCAAGCTCAGACATTCTCGAGATGACACATAAAAACATGCAACAACAATAATGAATGCCACTCAGCAAGTCACTGCTACACATTGACATGAACACAGGTGTGGGACACTGATATACCAAGGTTATGAAACCTTACCAAGTTTGCACAATGCTGCCAATGTAAGCACACGGTGGCAAGTTCGTGCATGTAATAGTCAGATTTGATAATTATTGTGAAGGAATTCAACATCCTCTTATAACATTAGGCAGATCATTGAGACAGAAAATAAAAAATAAACATTTGACTTAAATTGGATTTTAGAACAAATGGACCAAACAAACATTTACAAAATGTTCGACCCAACAACTGAAAGTTGGACATTTTTTTCTCATCAGCACATGAAACGTTCTCCAAGATAGGCCATATATTGGGTCACAAAACAAGTCTCAATATATTTAATCAAATTGAAATCATATCGAGTATATTCTTAGACCACAGTGGAATAAAACTAACACCAAGAGAAATTTTGAAAACTATACAAATGTGTGGAAATTAAAGGACATACTCCTGAATGATCATTGTATCAATAAAGAATTTAGTACAAGCCGGGTTCGGTGGCTCAGCCTGTAATCCTGCGTATTTGGGAGGCTGAGGTGAGTAAATTGCCTGAGCCCGCGGGTTCGAGACCCGCCTGGGCAGCGAGACCTCATCTCTACAATAAATCAAAAAGTTAGCCAGGCGTGGTAGCACGCGCCTGTAATTCCGGCTACTCGGAAGGCTGAAGTGGTAGGATCGCCGGAGCCCAGCAGGCCGAGGCTGCCGTGGCCGGGAGCGGCTACTGCACTCCAGTCTGGGCGACAGAGTGAGACTCCAACTCAAAAAAAAAAAAAAGAATTTAGTACAACTTAAAAAGTTAGAAAACAAAAATGGAAACAACCTATCAAAACCTGTGAGACACAGCAAAAGCAGTGGTAAGAGGGATACTTACCACATTAAATACCTACACTGAAAAAGTAGGAAGATTACAAATTAACAGCCTAATATTGCCCCTGAAGCAGTGAGAAAAGCAATAAAAATATCCAGAGTAAGCAGAAGAAAAAAAAAAAAACAATGAGCAGAACAGAACTATACAAAATAGATCAAAAAATTAAAATAACACAAAACAAAAGGTTAGTTTATTGAAAATATAAACAAAATAGATAAACCACTAACTAGACTAACCAAGAAAAGAAGATAGAAGACCTAAATAAACAAAATCAAAATGAACAAGGAGACCTTAAAATTGATACACCAGAAATACAAAAGATTATAAGAGAATACTATGAATAACTGTGTTTGCAAACTAGATAACCTAGAGGAAATGTGTAAATTAGTTGAACTATGCAACCTCCTAGGATTGAACTAGAAAGAGACAGAAAACCTGAAAAGACCAATAATGAGTAAGAGTACTAAACCAGTAATAAAAAAATTCCCCTCCCAAAAGCCCAGAACCAGATAGAATTACAGCTGAATTCTACAAAATGTGCAAAGAAAAATTAATATAAATTTTTCTAAAAGTGTGTCAAAAAATTGAGGAAGAAATTCCTAACTCATTCTACTAGGTCACTATCACTTTCATACCAAACCCAGACAAGAACACAACAAAAAAAGAAAGTTACAGACCAATAATCATGCTGTACATAGACACAAACATTGTAAAAAAAAAAAAAAAAAAGAAAAGAAAAAGAAAGAACAGAAAAAAACAGCAAACTGAATCCAACAGCACATCAAAAAGATAATATGTCATGATCAAGTGGGTTTTATACCAGGAATGCAAGATGGTTCAACATACACAAATCAATGTGGTACATCAGACACACAGAATTAAAGACAAAAGCCACATGATCATTTCAACAGATGCAGAGACAAATGATAAATTCAGCATCCTTTCATGGGAACACCTTCAAAACCCCAAGTATAGAAGGAACAGACCACAGAAGAACAAAGTCCATACAACAAACCCACTGTAATGATCACACTGAATGGGATACAGTTGAAAGCACTTCCTCCCCTAAGAACTGGAACAACAAGACAAAAAATGCTACATGCACGACCTTCATTCAACATAGTAGAGGATGTTGGCGGTCCCATCCAGAGCAGTCAGTCAGGGCAAAGACATGAAAGGCACCCACTTAGGGGAAGAGGTAGTCAAGTTATTCCTGCTCTTTGGTGATATAATCTTTTTTTTTTTTTTTTAACATGGGCCAAAGTTTTCTTTGTTCATTTCTTGCATTTGAAGTTCTCTTCGATGACATCCTTGGCCTGTGATTCTTTGCCAGAGGCCTTAACTACTAGGCAACCGCAGCCAACCACTTTTCGGGGTTCCTCTTCTCTGTCGATTTTACACAGGCCTACCCATTCCCCTAGTTTCTTGTCGACCTTAATCAGGCTGACTTGGCGTGCAGCTCCAAGGACCTCCACCAGCTCCAAGTCCTCGGGCTCATCACAGTCGGATGCCCGCAGAGATGGGCCTGGCATCGCCTAAGTCTTTGGCGGCTTCGTGAATGCCACGCGAGGAATCCACGTGGTGGGTGCGGACGGTCTCCGCCTCTCGCAGGGCAGCGTTCACGTCCCAGACGCCTCCAGCACATCGATGCCTTCCTCGGCCGTGGGGGTGGATTCCGGGAGATGCCGAATCTTTTTTTTTTTTTTTTTTTAGGCGGTATCTCAGTGTGGTTTTAATTTGCATTTCTTTTTTTTTTTTTTTCCTTTTAATTGTTTTTATTTTAAAGATGTGGGAAGCCGGGCTCGGTGGCTCAACCTGTAATCCCGCGCCTTTGGGAGGCTGAGGTGAGTGGATTGCCTGAGCCCGAGGGTTCGAGACCCGCCTGGGCAGCGAGACCTCATCTATACAATAAATCAAAAATAAAATAAAATAAAATAAAATCAGCCAGGCGTGGTAGTGCATGCCTGTAATTCCGGCTACTTGGAAGGCTGAAGCGGAAGGATCGCTGGAGCCCAGCAGGTCGAGGCTGCGGTGGCCGGGAGCCGCCACTGCACTCCAGTCTGGGTGACCGAGTGAGACTCCAACTCAAAAAAAAAAAAAAGATGTGGGGTACAATTCAGGGCTAGGTATACAAATGTTCATTATGCAGGTACCCTTGTGGATGAGGTGTGCCCTCCCTCCCCCAAGTAGATTCCCACTACTGCCAGTCCTGCTTCTCCATCCCCCCAAGTGAATTTTATTTGTGCTGTTGGTGATCTTTCTCCTATTCTATTTGTAGTGAGTTTGCATTTATTTTATTTTATTTTTTTAATTATAAAGATGTGGGGTACAATCCAGGGTTAGGTATACAAACATGGATTACGCAGGTACCCTTGTGGATGAGGTATGCCCCTCCCTCCCCTAGCAGTTTCCCTTGAATGCACCTCCGCCTCCCCATGACTCCGCCGTGGCTGCAAAAGGGTGATAAAATCTTCTATCTAGAAACAAACCTAAAAGCTCCAGCAAAAAACTTAGATGTGATCGTTACTTCAGTAAAGTTTCCGTCTACAAAATGAATATATACAATCGATAGCATTTCTGTACATCAATAATAATGTAGCTGAGAACAAAATTAAGAAGACAATGCTATTTGCAATAGCTACAAAAAGCAACACCTGGAATATATTTAACCAAAGAGGTGGTAAACATACAAAGAAAGCTACAAAGCGCCGATGAAGGAAATGATGGATGACACAACAAATGGAAAAATATTCCATGGCCAAGGATCAGAAGGATTTGTATGACTAGCATGTCCACGCGGCCCAAAGCGATCTTCAGATTCAATGCAATCTCTACAAAAATCCCAATGTCATTTTTCAGATAATTAGAAAAATTATTCTAAAATTTATATGGAACCAAAAAAGAACACAAGTTGCCAAAGTTATCCTGAGCAAAAAGAACAAAACTGGAGACCTCACATTACCTGACTTCAAATTACACTACAAGGCTATAGTAATCAAGACAGCATGATACTGTTGTGAAAAATAGACATGTAGCTAAATGCAACAAAATAGAGAAACCAGAAATAAAGCTACATATTTATAGCCAAGGGAATTGGTGACTCTGGGTATGACACTTGTGGATATTTGTGGAAAACCAGTGAATATAATGATGTTAGTTGGTTGCACTTAGTGAGGCTGGAAAAGTAATGAAAGAAAGGATGAACTCAGAAATTCAAAATCCTGGATCAATTGATGCATGCCTGACCTAAGAATTTCTAGGTGCGCCATGAGGGAGAATCTGTGCCCTGCAGCCGTCAGGCTGAAATTGCTAAAAATCAAACATAAGTGACACCAAAAGCACAGTCAACAGGAAAAGAAAAAAAAAAAAAGATCAATTGGACTTCATGAAAAAAAAAAAAAACCTACCAAGAGAGCAAGAAGCTGAACACAAAGGAATTTCCTGGAAGATGTCCAATACCCTGAACTTTATTTCAGACTGCCTTTGTTCAAATGCCAAGACATTGCTTGGTGTCTTCAAGCTTTTGTGTGTATTTCTTTCATAGTTAAACTCTGTATCCTCTCTCCTACAGCTGTCCCGCCAATGTAAAATTTGGATTATGGCATCTCTTGACTTTACCTGGCTGGATTTCCTGGTCTACCACAATTTCTCTTCTGTCCTGAATTCAGAATATTTTCTAACAGTCTTTGAATTTATGCCTTGAACTAATCCTGGAAACTCCCAAAGGCTAGTTGGAAATGCTACAATTAGTGACAGTCTCAGATTGAATGTCCCCCTCGTAGGAACAGAACTACCTTGCTGCACTACCATCCCACCAGGAGATTCAGTATATTCTCGCAATGTTCTTCAAAAGTGATCTCTGTATCTCTTCTCTGTGTGTGTATTTCTGGACTAAAACTTTTTATAGACAACACACAAAAAAACTTGAAGTAACTGCGTGGCAGGATAATCCCTAGTTTCAAGTGAAGGTGGACAATATACATTTCCTGTCCTGTCCACTTGTCACATTTCCCACTGTCCACTTTTGTTCCCTCTCTTCTGTGTTTTGGAAATGGTACCCATTCCTGTTTCTTTGCAGAAAAATCTTTTGATGTTCACACTCAGAGTTTCTCAGGGTAAAAGGGAAACCCACGCATACAGCCTTTCAGAGTGGAAGGAAAACTTGAAAGTCAACTTAAATTTAAAAATGAAGGAGGCATCCGGGCTCGGTGGCTCAGCCTGTAATCCCAGCACTTTGGGAGACTGAGGTGAGTGGATTGCCTGAGCCCATGGGTTCGAGACCCCCCTGGGCAGCGAGACCTCTTCTCTACAATAAATCAAAAAATCAGCTGGGCGTGGTAGCAGGTGCCTGTAATTCCGGCTACTTGGAAGGCTGAGGCGGAAGGATCGCCGGAGCCCGGCAGGTCGAGGCTGCGGTGGCCGGGAGCGGCCACTGCACTCCAGTCTGGGCGACAGAGTGAGACTCCAACTCAAAAAAAAACACCAAAAAAACCAAAAAAACAAAAATGAAGGAGGCAACAGGAATAAATGTAAAGTTAATAGATAAAAAGTTTATATACAAGAAGTTCATATTAATCTGCAAGAAAATGTCTACTTTACAAAAATGAAAGTTCAAAGACTCTGGCAAACATATAACTAAAACATCATTGGCTGTTCACTCAATGTCTTCGGTGAGAGCCATCTCAGCCCGTCCTGCAGCAAATAACTCCATTGTTTGTGTGTTGTTACTTAGAAAGCTCTTCCGTATATAATACAAGTCATTTTTCATGCACAAATTTTTATGAGTAAAAGAAAGAAAAGTTCTTTGTTTTCTTCAGGTTGGCTTTATTTGGCCTGTTTCCACCTGAATCTCTCGTGGCAAGTGTTAGCTGAGGGGCTTACTGCCTCGCAGATGTAGACCCAGGACTTGAGTGGTCCTCTCTGTTTGTCGTTCCGTGTTTTCACTGAATTCGTTTCTGTTTCCAACGTTTTCTTCCATTCAGGTCTAACTGCTGTGCATGTCCATGAACGCCATCCCATGTTCAGAGGTAAACGAGATATTTTCTACCTTGAGATGTCAAAGTTCAAACAGGGATACATAAGAGCAACATATGAACAGGCTTAAGATAATCACCTGTAAGAGTCAGGATGGATAATTGCCATGTTGTAACTGTGCTGGGAGAAAAGACTCCACCATCCAAAGACTCTTTTAATTCTCCAGGCTATGGCTATTTTTTTCTCAGTGCCTGGAAGATTTCACAACAGGACACAAAAATGTTGGTTTCACAACAGAAACCAATCAAGGATGATGGCTCAGTTGTACTGAATCCAGGGCAACTTATCTTATTTCGTCACAGACATTGGAAGTTGCTTCACACGCGGCTGTGCTTGTCATCTATGAAGCACTCTGCTTTGTCCTCCTAGCCAGGGATGAACCCTAACCTCATAGATATTTGCCTAAAATACACATCAACTCAGTGACTCTGAGAGGGGGCGCCTTGTTATTCACAGTGAGGAGAACACTAGGTGTCATGTCACATGAAATCTATATGCAGCACTATAAAGAAAGTGGTGCTATTTTTATGTGCCTTCAAATTTATTTGCCACTAAACTTTGCGAGCCACAGAAAATGAGAAAAGAAAATTTAATCTGTTTTTCTTTTTAGAAAATATCTGAACAGCCCTCATTAAAAAGTGGGCAAAACGCATGAATAGACACTTCTCAAAATAAATCAGGCAAGCAGCCAACAGACACGTGAAAAAATGCGCAGCTTCACTAATCATCAGAGAAATGCAAATTAAAACCACACTGAGACACCACCTAACTCCAGTAAGAATGGCCATCATTAATAAAACAAACAACAACAGATGCTGACGAGAATGAGGAGAAAAGGGAACACTTCTACGCGGTTGGTGGGAATGCAAACTAGGTCAACCTCTATGGAAAACAGTGTGGTGATTTCTAAAAGAACTAGAAATTGACTTTCCATATGATCCAGCAATCCTCCTTCTGGGACCATACCCGAAGGACCTTAAATCACTCTACAAAAAAGATACCCACACACGCATGTTTATTGCAGCACTATTTACAATAGCAAAAACATGGAACCAACTGTGCTGCACATCAAAACTTGACTGAATAAACAAAATGTGGTACATATACACGATGGAATATTTTGCAGCCATAAAGAAGAACAAAAGTATGGATTCTGCAGCAACTTGGATGAATTTAGAGTCTATCACACTCAGCGATGTATCACAGAAACAAAGAACAGAGTACCACATGGTCTCATGCATAAGCGGACCCTGAACATTTACCATAATACTGTAAAAAAGGGGTTGGCAATAGTGGAAAACTGCTGGGGCAGGGGGTGGAGGGGCATGTAACATCAATACGGGTACTGATCTCAAACCAGGCAAAGTGAGGACCAAAGGCGGGCCCAAATTTTACCTGTATGATGTCCACTTGTATACCTAATCCTGAATTGTACCCCACATCTTTAAAATAAAATAAATTTTTTTACAAAAGAAAATGTCTGAAGTAACAACCACTATCCCTTCCCAAGATATGGAAAACAGATCATGACTCAGATCTATGAAGGAGTAAAGAAAAATGGAAATAAAGTTACAATTTCTCCAATTAATTCAAGGGGAACCACACTGTTAAGTGTGGCAATGGCGTGAGTAATACCACTTGCCGTTTTGAGTCATTGTTATGTATCAGACAGGAATCAGTTAATCCTCACAATCACCCTAGCAAATAGGTCCAATCATCAACTTATTTTACTAATAACGGAACTAAAAAAGGGTACTGACTTTTCCAAGGTCATTTGAAAATAAGGTATTCTTTTTTTTGAGTTGGAGTCTCCCTCTTTCCCCCAGACTGGGGTGCAGTGTGACACTCACGGCCACCCCAGCGTCGACCTGCTGGGCTCCGGCGATCCTTCAGCCTCACCTTTCCAAGTAGCCAGAACTCCAGGAGCATGCTGCCACGCCCAGCTAATTTTTTGACTTATTGTAGAGATGAGGTCTCACCAAGTGACCCGGGCTGGTCTTGAACCCATGGGCTCAGGCAATCCACTCACCTCGGCTGCCCAAAGCGCTGGGATGACTGTCTGAGCCACCGAGCCCAGCCAAACTGCATCACTTTGAAGAGTAGAGGATGGCAGAAGGTTATGTGGGAGGAGAAGAGGGCAGGACTGGCATGGTGTGGGCCCTGTTGATGCCATGGGAAAAACGTGCAGGGATGTTTGCAATCCATATTTCTCGCTTTTGTTTCATGGATGGAGTTCTGTCTGAAGAAAAGTTGTTTCTCAAATGTCGTCTCTTGGATAGTGAAGAGTCCACCGATCCTTCTTTGAGGTCACTGCCTCTTCCGTGCTGTTTGTTATTTTAATATTGCTCAAGGCAGTGGTCAGCCTCTAAAATCCACTGGGGATCATGAGATGGAAACGCTTTCCTGGATTATCTGGGTAGGCCAATGTCATTACAGGGTCCATATAAGTGGGATCCAGAAGGGTCACAGTCAAAGAGGACACGTGAGGACAGAATTATAGGTCGGAGATTATCAGGTTACACAACTGGCTTTGAGGATGGCGTCAGGTGCCATACGCCGAGGAATATGTCCTCTCATAGCTGGAAATGGTGAGGGAGTGGCTTCTCTCTCAGCTCCTCAAGAAGAAATGCAGACTTGTGGACACCTTGGTTTTAGCCCATTGAGGCTGATCTTGACCTTCTGATCTCCAGAAGTGTAAGAAAATAAATTCGTGTTGTTTAAAGCTACAACATTTGTGGTTATTTGTTACAATAGGAATAGGAAACTAATATGGACGTGATATCATCAATTCTTATCCTCTCTCTCCTGTATCATCAATTTTCCTCCCTACTAGAACGTTCCTAAAAGCACACAGGCATGCTGTTATTTCTGCCATCACCAAAACAAAAAACAAAAACAACAAAAAAACTTTGACTTCATTTGCTTCCTCAGTGACTGCTCAATTGCCTGACCCCCACATATAGCCAAATCTTCGAAAACTTTCTGCACTTCTGTATCAACTCCTCTCTTCTTAAAATTTTTGGAACCTACTTTATTCAGGTTCTTGCCTCCTCCATGCTATCAAAACTGTTCTGGGCGACAGAGTGAGACTCCAACTCAAAAAAACAAAAACAAAAACAAAAAAAAAACCAAACAGTTTCCAATTTCAAAGGCTGACACTGAATCTTCATCTTACTTGGCTTATTAGTAGCCTTTAAGTATTTTGTCCTTTAAACAGTTTTTAAATTTGACTTCTAGGACAGAACAGTCTCTCTCTTTTTCAATTACCTTCATAGTTGTGTCTCAGTCTTTGTGCCTGGGTCCTCCTCTGTTATCCCAACCTCTTAATGATGGAAAGCAGCTAACTCACTCTTATCATTTTATTTCATTGCTTCAAGCGACAAGTGTTTTCTGACGAATATTATATATATATCTTTGGTCCACACCTTTCCTCTAACTCTAGGCTTGTGTGGCCAACTATGTACGTGATCTCTCCACTTGGATACCTAATGAGCATCTCAAACATAACATGTCTAAGACTGAACTCATGATCTTCTGACAAACACCTGATCCTCCCACCTCTTCTTCATCTCAGCCAGTCGCAATTCTTTCCTTCCAGTCGCATCTCCCAATATTTTTGGAGTCAAGTTTGACTCCTGTTTTCTCCCTGCCACCATACAGCCACCATGTTAGGAAGCCTTGTTAATTTTCATATATCCGTTTCCTCACCAATATTGATCACATTCACTGCTTGTACTGTGGTCCAAGCTGGTATCATTTCTTACCCAAATATTTGTAAGGACAATGAGGGAACATATCTACTCTTTTTTTTCCCAGTAGTATCTTCTCATCACAGTGTCCACAATTATCCTTTCAAAGCATATCAGCTCAGGTAGCTTCTTTGCTCAGAACTTGCAATTATTCTCTATTTTCCTAAGAATAAAAGTGAAAGTTCTTTCAAAGCCCATACCATGTAATCCCTCCCTTACTACTCAATTAGAAATGAAAAACGGAGACATTATGACTAATACCATGGTAATACAAAGGATCACTTAAGATTATTATGAACACCTCTATGCAGACAAACTAGACAATCTAGAAGAATTGGATACATTTTTGAAACATACAATCACCCAACCTTGATTCAGGAAGAAATAGAAAACTCAAATAGACCAATAACAAGCAGAAGATTGAAACAGTAATTAAGTCTCCCAGTGGAAAAAAATCCAGGACCTGAAGGACTTACAGCTGAATTTGACCAGATTTTCGAAGAACTGATACCAACCCTACTGAAGCTATTCCAGAGGATCAGAAAGGAAAGGAGAAAATTCTCCCTACCTCATTTTTGGAAGCCAGTATCACCCTATTAGCAAAGCAAGGTAATGACACAACAAAAAAAATAATTAATATTAATTAATATCTTTATTAATTATATCATTAATATTTCTGATGAACATAGACACAAAAATCCTCAATGAAATAGTAGCAAATTGAATTTAACAGCACATAAAAACAAAATTCCACTACGAACAAGTAGTTTTTATCCTCAGTTTAACATACACAAGTCAATAAACATAGTCCACCACATAAACAGCTAAAACCAAAAATCATACGATCATTTTAATAGGCACAGAAAAAATAATAAAATCTAGCATTCCTTCAAGGTAAAAATTCTCAGTAAACTAGGCATAGAAGGTACATTCCTCAAAATAATAAAAGTCATAAACAATACACCCATAAGCCAATATCATCCTGAATGGAGAAAGGTTGAACACATCCCCCTCAGAAGTCGAACAAGACAAAGATGCCCACTTTCATCATTCCTATTCAACCTAGTACTGGCAGTCCTACCCAGAGCAATCAGGTAAGTGAAAGAGATAAAGGGTATCCAAATTGGAAAAGAACAAATCAAACTATCTCTGCATGCCAATGATATAATATTATACCCAGGGATTCCTAAAGATACTCCCAAAATCCTCTTGAACTTGATAGATGAATTTGGTAAAGTTTACAAATAAAACATCAACACACACCAATCAGTAGCACTGCTATACATCAATAGCAACTAAGCTGAGAATCAGATCAATAACTCAGTTCCACTTAAAACAGCAGCCAAAAAGCTAAAATACCTAAGAATATATTTAAGCAAGGAAGCAAAAGATCTCTACAAGGAGAACTAGTAAACACAGATGAAAGAAATTGCAGAGGACACAAACAAATGGAGAAATATCCCATGCTCATGGATTTGCAGAATCTACATTGTTAAAATTACAATATTACTCAAAGTAATCCACAGATTCAACAGAATCTCTATCAAACTACCAGTGTCATTTTTCACAAAATTAGGAAAAGAAAAAAAGAAAGTGCATATGGAACAAACAAAACAAAAGAGCCAGAAGAGTCAAAGCAATCCTAAGCAAAAAGAGCATAGCTTGTGGCATCACATTATCTGATTTCAGTAACCAAAGCAGTATGGTACTGGTACAACAGCAGACACATGTATCAATGGAACAGAATAGGTAATCCAGAAATAAACCCAAACACCTACAAAGCAGAAAAAACACATACTGGGGAAAAGACACCCTGTTCAACAAATGGAGTAGGGAAAATTGGATAGCTACATGCAGAAAAATGAAACTTGACCCCTATCTCTCACCATATACAAAAATTAACCTGGCCAGGCTCGGTGGCTCAGCCTGTAATCCCAGCACTTTGGGAGGCCGAGATGAGTGGATTGTCTGGGCCTGTAGGTTCGAGACCAGCCCAGGCAACTTGGCAAGACCTCATCTCAACAATAAATCAAAAAATTAGCCGGGCATGGTGGCGTGTGCCTGTAGTTCCAGCTACTTGGAAGGCTGAGGTGGAAGGATTGTCTGAGCCCAGCAGGTCGAGGCTGCAGTGACTGGGAGCATGCCACTTCACTCTAGTCTGGGCGACAGTCTTGAGACTCCAACTCAAAAAAAAAAAAATTAACCCAAGATGGATTAAATACTGAAATGTCAGACTTGAAACCATACTAGTTCAAGAAGAAAACCTAGAAAAAAGGCTTCTGCACATTGACCTAGACAAATACAACAGAAACAAAAATAAATAAATGGGACTTAATTAAATTAAAAAACTTAGGCACAGCAAAATAAATAACAACAGAATAATAATAATAAAAAAACCCTACAGAATAGGAGACGATATTCACAAACTCAATATCTGACAAAGGACTAATATCCAGAATGTACAAAGAACTCCAACAAATCAGCAAATAATCATATTAAAAAGTGGGTAAATAATATGAACAAACATCTCTCAAAAGAAGATACATGAATGGCCAACAAATATATGAAATAACGCTCAACATCGCTCATCATCAGGGAAGTGCAAAAGAAAATCATGAGATACCACCTTATACCACCCAGAATGGTCATTGTTAAAAAAATTTTAAAAAAATAGACACTGGCATGGATGTGGAAAAGAGGGAATGGTAATACTGTACATTCTTCTTGGGAGTGCAACTCAGTACAACCTCTAAGGAAATTGAAAGGGAGATTTCTCAAAGAATTAAAAGTAGATCTACCATTTGATTCAACAATCTCACTACTAGATATCTACACAAAGAAAGAGAAGTTGTGTTACAGAAAAGACACCTGCACTCTGATGTTTATTACAACACAATTCACAATTGCAAAGATGTGGAATTCAACCTAAATGCCCATCGACTGATCAGAGGATAATGAAAATGTTACACACACACACACACACACACACACACACACACACACACACACACACACCATGGTATAATATTCAGCCATAAAAAAGAAAATAATGTCTCTTGCAACAACTTGGATGGAATTGGAGAATCTCACCCTATGTAAAGTAATGCAAGAACAGAACACCAAACTGTATGTTCTCACTAATAAGTGGGCGGTAAGCTAAGGCTCTGCAAAGTCATGTAGAAAGCTATAGTGGACATATTAGGGATTCAGAAGGGGAGAATGGTGGGATGAAATACCATCCCTTGGGTGTTAACAGAATTGCGCAGGTCAGGGGAGGTGGGTACTCTTAAAACTCAGACTTCTTCGCTACTATACAATGCATCTATGTAACCAAAAACTATTTGTATCTTCTAGATCTATTGAAATTTTTAAAAAGTTGTTAAAAAGATAATGTTATACATGCTTAAAATTTGTTAAGACAATAGGCTTTGTGTCTCACTATAGAAATTGGTGACTGTAAGTTGATGAATGTATTCATCACCTTGATTGTATTGCTAACAATGTATAGACATATCACATCATTACATTGTGCACAATAAATATATCAAATAAATAAATAACTTATACTGGAAAACCTCAACAAATAAAAAATTTTAAAAAAGTCTAATCTGAGATTCCTATGGAAAAGTTCCAGGAAAGCCAAATTTAAAAAAAAGAAGCATATATGACCGATCATTATTTTTACTGTACTTTATGCAAATAATCAAGCCAAGTATAATAAAACTAACCAATTTAACAAATAATTTGGATTTAATATAATTTGTTTTGGTAGAAATGGGTGACTGGAGAGAAGAAAAAAAAGATATCTCAGGAATAACTGTAGCACATCTCTTTTTTAAAAATTTTAGCCCTGTTCTTTGTTTTTGAGGTTTTGTGACTTGTTTATAATTTGGACTGAATATCATTCTTTCCAGGCTACAAGTCTCCAAACGAAGGTTTTCAATTTTTTCTCCCATGTTTCTGACTTTGAATCAATGGAAGTTAAAAATGCTGTTTTCTTGAAGCCCTAAAAACCAAAGCTAGAAAACTTGATGTAAAGTCATCCCTCATTGTAATTTCTTCAGAACAATTGCCACTATCAGAAATTATCTATTTTATTCCTTTATTTGCCAGGGTGTTATCATATCCATTGTCTCAATTATCCAACACTGTAACCCCCACACCTAGAAAAGCACCCTAGCACATAGTTGGTGCTCAATAAATACTTGTGGAATGGATGAAATCAAGTTCTGAACAAACCATATTGGGAATTTTACGTTAGTCTCTGCTCTTCTCATACTTGGTGCAACTCTCTAACTGTCTCTAAACCTTTATTACAAGTTGCATCCTAAACTGGGCTCAGTTGTGGGCAGTTAAGAGGTCCAACTTGCACTTGGAATAGAGTAGCAATGCGTTAGAAGTGGTTTTAGAGACATCATGAATTAATGTCTCCACCCGTTACTGACTAGGAAAGAGGCCAGAGGAACCTGTGTGATGCTCTGGGAAACATCTTGCTTTTATGTTATCACTTCTGAAATAGTAAAATACATTTTTACAAAAATGAAGCAAGACATTTGTCTGTTAAAAAAATGTGCCACCATGTGGGACTGAGGGATCCCCATTTGGTCAGATCTGCTCCTTATTTGGATGGATAAGTCCTTGGCTTCCTCCCTTTATACCGTTATTAGGGTTTTTATTACTGTTTTTGGTTTGTCTTTTTTTTTTTTTTTTGGTGTGTTGGAGTCTTACTCCATCGCCCAGGTTGGTGTGCAGTGGCATGCTCACGGTCACCCCAGCATCGACCTGCTGGGCTCAAGCAGTCTTTTCACCTCAGCCTTCCAAGTCGCCAGAGCTACAGGTGCGTGCTACCATGCTCAGATAATTTTTTGATTTATTGCAGAGATGAGGTCTTGCCACGTTACCCAGGCTGTTCTTGAACCCGTGGGCTCAGGCAATCACCTCACCTCGGCCTCCCAAAGTGCTGGGATTATAGGCTTGAGTCACTGCGCTGGCTGGGTTTTTATTACTCTTATATGTATTAGGTCCTTGCTTGTTAAATTTACCGACCAGGTTTAATAGAGCCAGTTTGATTACAAATGGTGCTGCAGTAAGGCTTCCATCCCAACATATTCAAAAGCCACCACCATGTC
Source organism: Cephalopachus bancanus (assembly GCA_027257055.1). Taxonomy (NCBI): domain Eukaryota; kingdom Metazoa; phylum Chordata; class Mammalia; order Primates; family Tarsiidae; genus Cephalopachus; species Cephalopachus bancanus. The sequence goes on from JAPVLO010000043.1 coordinate 3,210,360, forward strand.
TCCTCTGGCTTAGATAGGCGAGAGTCCCATGATCCCAGAGTCAATGCCCCTCTTCAGCAGGAAGCAGCTACACAAAAATGACCCCTGTCCCTCTACATCCCATAGAGTTATGGGGATCATGTCTCTCGGGGAGAAAATGAGGCAAGAGGTAGAATGGAGCATGGGAGGTGAATCTCCACAGACTAGAAGCCATGGGAACAGAAAAGAAGCCATGAAACAGAAACATTAATCAACCTTCAAGGACAGAATATAAGCAACATTCCCTCCTGAGACTAAAACGTTACTCAACCTCCCAGGACAGAACATAAGCAGCATCCCTTCCTGAAACAAGATTAGAAAACCCACAAAACCCACAGAGGAGATACCCCAGATCTGATACATGTGCACAAGGGACCTCCTTGAACTCTCCATGACCTATCCATGCAAAAAGAGCTAGTTAAGGCTAATGCATACAGACTGCATCTCGTGCGTAAATTACAATTATGGGATGGCAGGCAGAAACATGTGCAGTAACCTGAATTACCCCATCCCCAGGAAGTACACGTAACCCCAGAAACATTAGTCAAACAGTTTTTGTCTTGCAAGCTTTGCAAAACCAGAGTCCACTTTCCCACCGAAAAGAATATACAAGGTGCCAGCTTTGTGACACGACACTCTCAAGCTCTTCTTCAGCTCGGGCCTGCGCCTGTCTTTTCTGTTGCTTGTCGCTTTTGCTTCATGAACTACTCTTTGCTTTTGCTTCCTGTGTGTCTCGTCCAATTCCTTGTTCACGACACCAAGAACTTGGTTATCACCAATGGGGCTTCAGTCACCCCACAACACACGCATAGCCATATTCCCGGGTCCACCTATGGCTGGGACACTAAATATCCATGAGGCAGACGGTGCAGTGATCCAGATACTGCACTTGCAAAGCGGTGCACATACGGACTTGTAAGGAATATCTTTGGGTGACAGGTTTTGTCTAAACTCTTGCATCTATTGCATGTGCCGTTTTCTTAGCTCTTGATGGGGTCTCACAGTTGACTTACATTACATTTTTTCTGCCCCTCTACATTTCTCTGTGGAATTTGCTTTGTTCTAGTCAACACCCGAGGACAGGGACCCTGGCTCCCAGCCTTTGTGGCAGAAAAAGGAGCCCAACTTCCACCGACACCCATTAGCAAAACCAGAGGAACCGATCATAAGAGCCAGCCAAGCCCTTTCTGCTTTTGCGGTTTTCTACTTTCCTGACTTTACTACTGAATCCCTGCTTCCCCCTCTACCTGTTGCCTCATTCTCCCTTTAAAATGCTGAATCACCTTGTACAGATCACAGTTCAGTTTAGTTCCCGCTCAACCTCTTTCCTGTTGCAATCACATTTTACTGATAAAACTGTCCTCGCTATTTTAACTAGAGTCCACTGTGTTTATCTTTGATTTCAGCAATAGCAACATTGGCTCCTGGCTTTCATGACTTAATTGCTTTCGACCGGTCACAGTAAAGACAGACAAGTGAGACGCTTACCTCTGGGTTCGAAGACTATTGAGCAAGAAGTTAAACAGTCGAGATTTTAAAATGTGATTAATTTCTTATCAAGTCCTGTGGTAACTCAAAATAAACATTGGCACTTGATAATTAAAATAGCAACTAAATATGTGCCTTAGCGCTACTAACAGCTACAACTCACTTCCTTAAATCTCTTATGTTTACAAATCATGCTTGCTTGATCTTTAAGTTTCTAGACAAATGTAAGGGTCAGCTTACAAAGTTAAAAAAAAATTATCTTGTTGCCAGAAGAGATAGAGAATTTCCTTCTTTCTCTTTTCTTGGAGCATTTCCTTGAAAACACTGTATTTATAAATCCTTCCTCAGTTTCTTAGATATGCATGTAAATCCTTTTTTATTTATTTTTAAAAGATAATAAGGTTTTACTTTTTTAACATACATATTTTATATATATATATCTTATTTCAAAGATGTGGGGCACAATTCAGGATTAGGTATACAGGTGGACATCGTACAGGTAAAATTTGGGCCTCCCTTTGGTCCCCCACTTTGCCTGGTTTGAGATCAGGTCCCCTTACTGATGCTATGTCCCCACCCACCCATCAAATCCAGCAGCATCCTGCTACTGCCAATCCCTTCCTTACAGTATCATAGTAAATGCTCAGGGTCCACTTATGAGTGAGAACATGTGGTATGCTGATCTTTGTTTCTGTGATAGATCAATGAGTATTTATAGGCTCTAAATCCATTCAAGTTGCTGTGAAGTCCACAAGTTTGTCCTTCTTTATGGTTGCCTAATATTCCATTGTGTATATGCAACACATTTTTAAATCCAGTCCAGTTTCGATGGGCAGTACGTTTGGTTCCACGCTCTTACTATGGTGAACAGTGCTGCAATAAACATGCATGTGCAGGTATATTTTTTTTGAATGATTTGAGTTTCTCTGGGTATATGCTCAGTGGGAGGACTGCTAGGTCATATGGAAGATCAATGTCTAGTTCTTAGAAATCACCACACTGTTTTCCACAGACGTTGAACAAGTTTGCATTCTCATCAGCAGTGTAGAAGTGCTCCCTTTTCTCTGCATCCTCATCAGCATCTGTTGTTTGTTTTATTAATGATGGCTATTCTTACTGGAGTTAGGTGGTTACTCAATGTGGTTTTGATTTTCATTTCTCTGATGATTAGTGAGGCTGAGCACTTGTTCATGTGTCTGAGGCTGCCTGTATATCTTCTTTTGAGAAGTGTCTATTCATGTCTTTTGCCGACTATTTTTTTTTTGAGTTGGAGTCTCACTCAGTCGTCCAGACTGGAGTGCAGTGGCTGCTCCCTGCCACCGCAGCCTCGCCTGCTGGGCTCCGACGATCCTTCCGCCTCAGTCTTCCGAGTAGCCGGAATTACAGGCACGCGCTACCATGCCCAGATGATTATTAATGGGGCTGTTTTTGCCTTTTGAGTTCCTTGTAGATCCTGGATGTTAGGTCTTTGTCAGATATACAGTTGGGTAATATTTCTTCCCATTCTATGGGCTGTCTCATCATTCTCTTGGTGGTTTCTTTTGCTCTGCAGAATCTTTCAGTTTGATGAGGTTCTACTTGCTTTTCTTATCTCTTATGGCATTGGGCACTTGAGGTTTTGATCAGGAATTCGTTGTCAGTTCCAATTTCCATAAGGGTGCCTCATGCATTTTCTCAGTTTTTATGGTTTGAGGTTTAACCTTTAGGTCTTTTGATCCATTTAGAGTTAATTTTTGTGTATGGTGATAGGTAAGGGTCCTGTTTCAATCTTCTGCCTGTGGTCAGCCGTTTTCCAAGCACCATTTACTGAATAGGCTCTCTACTCCCCAGTGGTTTTTGGTGGAATCTTTGTTGAAGATGAGTTGGTTGAGAAATTGAGGTTTTGTTTCTGGAATCTCTATCCTGTTTCATTGGTCTATATGCCTATTCTTGTACCAGTACCAGGGTGTTTTGATTATTGTAGCCTTATAGCAAAGTTTAAAGTCTGGAAATGTTATACCTCCCAATTTTTTGTTTGGCTAAAGATTGTTTTGTCTATTCATGGTCATTTATGTTTCCATATGAATTTCTGGATTGTCTTAGAAGAACGATGTTGGTAATTTAACAAGTATTACATTGAATCTGTAGATTGCTTTCAGTAGGATTGCCATCTTAACAATGTTGATTCTTACAATCCATGAGCATGGAATATTTTTCCATTTGTTTGTGTCTTTTTGGATTTCTTTGAACAGTATTTTGTGGTTTTCATTGTAAAGGGCATTCGCTTCACTGGTTAGGAAGATGCAGAGGTATTTCATTTTTTGTGTGTGTGTGTGTGAATGGGATTGTGCTTTTTATTTGGTTCTCTGCCTGTTTGTTGTTGGTGTATAAAAATACAACTGTCTTTTGCACATTTGCTTTGTATACTGAGACTTTGTCGAAGTCCTTTATAAGTGAAAGGAGGTTTTTGCCAGATTCTTTTGGATTTTCAAGGTATAGGAGCATATTGTCAGCAAAGAGGGATAATTTAACTTCTTTTTTCCTATTTGGATACCCTGATTTCCTTCCCTTGTCTAATTGTTCTAGCTAGGACTTCCAACACAATGTTGAACTGGAGAGATGAGAGTCTTGCTTTGTTTTTGCCTTGTCTTGCTCTGGTTTTTCAGGGGAAGTGCTTCCAGTTTCTGTCCATTTAGCAATATGTTGGCTGTGCATTTATCAAAGATGATGCTTACTATTTTGTGATAAGCTCCTTCTATCTATCACTAGGTGCTTGGGGGTTCTTATCAAGAAGGGATGCTGAATTTTATGAAAGATTTTTCAATATCCCAATACAGGATATTGAACCAGTCCTGTATCCTGGAGATGAAGCCTGCTTGGGCATCATGGATGATTTTTGACGTGTGTTGTCAGATTCGATTTGCTAGAATCTTGTTGAGAATTTTTGCATCTATGATCATCAGTGATATGGGCTTGTAGTTCTCTTTTTTTGTTGGATCTTTACCCAGTGTGGGTATAAGTGTGATGTTAGCGTCGTAAGATGATTTGGGGAGAATTTCGTCTTCTCAATTGCCTAGAATACAATAGGATTGGTATCAGCTCCTCCTTGTATGTTTTAAAGAACTCTGCTGGAAAGTCATCTGGTCCAGGGCTTTTTTTTGTAGGTAGTTTTCTAATGACGAGGCCAATTTCCTGGTTTGTTATTGGTCTTTTCTGATATCACACAATCTCCCAAGGTTTTACTTTGGTTATCTGGATTCTTCTGCTAAAGTTAGGGTTTTGGTGGTCTTGTTTTTCCAGATCCTTAGTTGATTTGTTAGGCTGTTAACTTGTGATCTTTCCATTTTCTTGATGTGTGTTCATAGAGATATAAATTCCCTTTAGAACTGATTTCATGGCATACCAGAGGTTTTGGTATGTTTCTTGATTTTCATTTGTTTCCAGGAATCTTTTAGTATCTGCTTTGATTTCTGTGTTGACCCAGTAATCGTTTGACATCATGCTGTTTGATGTCCATGTCTTTGTGGGTTTTGGGGGAATTTTGTTGGTGTTGATATTTATTTTTATTCCACTGTGGTCTGAGAAGGCACATGGCAGTAGTTCAATCTTATGTAATTTGTTTATGCTTGATTTATGGCTGAGGATGTAACCAATCTTGGAGTGTGTTCCATATGATGATGAGCAGAATGTATATTCTGTGTTTGGCGGAATGTTCTCTAGGTATCTACTAAGTCCATTTGGTCAGGTATCAAGTTGCGGTCACATTCTCTTTGTTGATTTTTTGCCTTGATGATCTATTGAGGGTTGTTAGTGGGGTATTTAAGTCCCCAGCTGCAGTAGTGTTAGGGTCAATATCTTTTTTTTAGTTTACTTAGAGTTGCTTTATAAATGCTGGTGCTCCTGTGTTGGATGCATATATGTTTAGGATGAATATTTCTTGTTGATGGATAGAACCTTATATAATTATGTAGTGTCCTTTTGTATCTTTTAAAATTTTTGATAGCTTAGAGGTTGTTGTGTCTGTTATTAAAATCATAACTCCTACCTTCTTTGGTGATCCATTCACCTGGAAATTCATTTTCCATCCTTTTACTTTGAGTCTGTATGCTTCCCTTGTGGTGAGATAAGTTTCCTGGATGCAGCAAGTTACTGGCTCATGATTTTTTAACCAGTTTGCCATTCATTGTCTTTTCAGTGGTACCTTCATTTTCATGCTGATTATTGAAATGTGATTGCTTATCCCCATCATGAGGTTCTTACAAAGTTTTTTCTTTGTTTGTTTGATTCTTTTAAATTTTGAATTGATGTGTGTGTTTTCAAGTTTTCAGTTGCAATGTATTCTCTGTTGATTCTGTGTTTTCCTGTTCTCTTTGAAAGTGTGTGGTCATTCTTTTTTTTTTTTCTTTCTTCTGTGCTTATACCTTTTTAAGTGTCTCCTATAGAGCTCACTTGGAAGTTGCATAATGTCTTAGGGATTGGATGTCTGAGGAGGATTTTAATTCTCTATTGCTGATGAATCTGAGTTTTGCTAGGTAGGAAATTCTTGGGTGAAATTGTTTATCTTTGAGGACTTTAAATATTGAACTCCAGTCCCTTCTTACCTGTGGTGTTTCTGTCAATAGGTCTGCTGCTATTCTGATTCGTTTTCCATGGTAGGTAGCCTAACCTTTCTCTCTTGTTGACTTTAGGATTTTTCCTCTTGTACCTATTTGTGTAGGTGAATTACTTTGTGTCTAGGGGCTGATCTTCTCATCTGATGCTTTGCAGGGGTTCTCTGTATCTCTTGTGTCTGGGTGGTCACATCTCTGGTGAGACGGGAAAAGGTTTCTTGAATAACCTCTTGGAATACTTGCCCCAAAGCAGTCCCTATTTCCTTTCTTCTTCTGGGATAACAGTCAGGCATAGGTTCAGCCTTTTGATATAATCACACATCTCTTAGAGGCTTTGTTCTTTCTTTGTGAGTTTTCTTTCTAAGTTTTTTTACAGATCAGGTTAATTCCATGTTTTCGTCTTCATGTTCAGAGAGTCTTTCTTCTGTTTGATGAATTCTACTTTCCATGCTTGGCAATATGCTATTTATTTCCTGGATAATATTTTCTTTAAGTTGGTGTCTCACTTCATTGCCCAGGCTGGAGTGCAGTGTCATGCTCATGGCCACCCAGCGTAGACCTGCTGGGATCCAGTGATCATTCCACCTCAGTCTTCCAAATAGCGGAACTACAGATGCACACTACCATGCATGATTAATTTTTTGATTTTATTGTAGAGACAAGATCTCACCATGTTGCACAGGCTGGTTGTGAACCTGTGGGCTCAGGCAATTCTCTCACCTCAGCCTCCCAAAGTGCTGGGATTACAGTGGATAAAATTTTTTATAGCCAAAATCTCTGTTACAAGTTCTTTCAGTGTTGCATCTTGTCTCTCTTGAGTCTTATTCACTCTTTCCATTCATTCTCTAATCCCTGTTGTATTCTGGGGCCAGTCATTGTGACTTCCATCGTTTGGGCTCTGATGTCTGAATTTTCAGATGTTTTCTCTTTGTTACACTGGGAATTACCTGTGCTCTTCCATTGATTTTTTTCCTCATTTGTGAACAACCTCCTTCTTTTCTCTTTAGTTTCATTAGTTAGTGGTAGTGGGAGAGGCTTTCACTTCTGATATTTGCTCATTCCTCTATTTTTTCCTGGTCAGGGCTCTGAGTTTGCTCTATTTTGAAGCAGGGCTGTGGGAAGGAAGCTTTGCTGTCTCTTGCAGTTTTGAGAGTCAAATAAGGTGGAGGAGGGGGAGCTAGGACTCAAATCATAATGTTCACTGATTGTGGTATGGGTTTCCTGAGACCCACTCTCCACCACCACTCTACATGATGATGCAATGGGTGCATATATACGCCCTGAGTCCAAGATACAGTAACAGCAATGAGAAGAACAGAGAAAAGTAGAATGAAATAAGATGGACAAAAGTACAAAATATTTTCAAAAAGAACACAGAAAAGCAAAAGCAGAAATCAAAGTAAAAAACATTTAAACACACACACAAAACAAAATTGAAAAAAAAAAAACACAAAACAAAGAAAAGCTAACACACACACATACACACCCAACACAAATCAAAAGGAGAAGAAAAAAGGGGAGAGAGAAAAAAAGGAATTCAAATTGAACCCTCAGACATATATCCACACATACATTAAGCTAAAAAAAAAAGACAATAACAACAAAACAACCAAACAAAAATACCTGAAAGATGAATACTCAATCATATATGTACACATAGACAGAAAACAAAAAAATGAAAGAAAAAACAAGACAGAAAAAAAAGAAAGAAAAATGGTGGTGGTGGGGAATGCAGATAGAACCCTCACACACTCATTCATGCACAAAGAAAAAGAAAAAAAAAACTGAAGAATACAACAACAACAAAAAACAAATCAGGGAAAAAAAACCCAAACAACCTGCCCTCTTGTGTCAGGTTCTGTAATTGTTCCTCTCAGCTGCTCATAAGTAAGCCTGTCTGCTGTCTCCTGAGGAGCTGTGACCTTATTCACGATCTCCCTAGTGTTCGGCTGAGGAAGGAGAAAAAGGGGAATGGGTAGGGCTTCAGTTTCTAGACAAATGTAAAGGTCAGCTTAAAAAGTTTTTTAAAAAATTGTCTTGTGGCCAGAAGATAGAGGATTTCCTTCCTTTCCTTTTTCTTGGAGCATTTCCTTGAGAAACGTTGTATTTATAAGTCCTTCCTCAGTTTCTTAGATATGCAAGTATTTTTTTTTTTTTTTTGAGTTGGAGTCCCACTCTGTCGCCCAGACTGGAGTGCAGAGGCCGCTCCCGGCCACCACAGCCTCGACCTGCTGGGCTCCGGCGATCCTTCCGCCTCAGCCTTCCAAGAGCTGGAATTACAGGCACGCGCTCCCACGCCCAGCTGATTTTTGGATTTATTGTAGAGATGAGGTCTCGCTGCCCTGGCGGGTCTCGAACCCGCGGGCTCAGGCCATCCCCTCACCTCAGCCTCCCAAAGGCGCGGGATGACAGGCTGAGCCACCGAGCCCGGCTAAGTAAATCCTTTTAAAAACTAAGTCTCTTTTGAGAATTGCAACCAAAGAGTGTTTTCTTAGGGTGTCAGAGCAAACTCTTTGAAATATAAACACCATTGAAGACAGTGGCCTATCTCTCTAGGCTCTTGGCTTCAAGCTACACAGCCTCCTTACACAGTTGAGTTTTACTTCTTCTTGAGATAAAAGTGATTTATGAGCACAGGTGGCTGCCTTAATGACCAAGTACATTTAGGATGGAGCCCTGGAAGACTGTTGTAGAAAATGGTGTTGATACGTGAGGTCTTCTTACATGAGGACTAGCTGTCATTTATCTTGAGAACATGTGTGTAAACATTGTATCTGCTTGGCTATATAAAGTGGCGACATTTCTTTCTGTCTTTTGATCTCATTAGCATGTTACCTGCGATGTACATTGAAACTGAGTTTAATGGTTTTTCAATAAATAACAACAAAAACAAAAAACATTTCCTTGGTGTCTACATTTGGGAAGAGGAGTTTTCTGGATTAAAAAGCGATTTTATTTATAACTTTCTTCCTCAACGTAAGGTAGGAGAGACCTGATGGTCAATGTTCCAAGTTAGGTAAAAGAAGATTGTAATTGGATGTCATCATTGGCCCATGAATTCTATCTTTAGTGACATAATCACAGACACAGAACTACCCTCCCTTACGCAGACTCCTTATTGGGAGCGCCCAATTTTACCCACTGTCCTGAGCACAAGGACTTCTTCCTGATTCCTGTCTTTCCTTCTGAACATGGACATATTTATTAGTACTTTTGTTGGTTTTTTTAAAAGTTTTAAAGCAAAGCTTATTTAGAAAGCAAATGAAAGAGGGGGGGGGAGAGAGAGAGAGAGAGAGAGAGAGAGAGAGAGGAGAGGAGAGAGAGAGAGAGAGATTCACCTCCTCCTGAAGGTAGGGGAGAGGGCCAAAGCTAAGAACAAATGGCAACCACAACTCAAAGAGCCATATGGAGACACCAGAGTTTAACAAAGGAGTGCCTATACTTTCGATATTCAGAATGTCTACTTAGTTGCTATCAAAAACACCCTCTTTACCTCTGATGCTTCCTCAAAAAATTTTCACCCACTAGTTCCACTTTCTTCCTTGGTTACAAATACTCCTTTGTCTTGGTTGGAGTTAGAATTTGAAGAAAACTAAAATATTTCACCCCAAGATAAACTGCTTTGACCTATTTCATGATGACTGTTCAGAAGGACTGGAATGAAAAGAATTGCTGAAAAGTGTCTTCTGTGAAGAAGATTAGCATCTGTAGAGAAACTCTACATCGATGCAGCCAGACATTTTCTGACTCCCTGGCTTATCCAGACCTGGACATGTTAACTGAGAATTTGACACCTTCAGGGTGTGAAAGTAATATTTATCATCTGTTATCTCTGAGGGCTGCTATCTGTGAGGTTTCATCTAACAAGACCACCTTTACCAGCCAGGCCTTCTGTTTTCTCCCCCGCATAACCTGTCTGGTGGACATCCAAGCCCCCATACTCTCTATAACCTCAGATGGTTTATAAGCTTTTTTAACCTCCAGGGGTAGGGGGGGATTGAGATAATTACTCTGTGGTTCTCTCCCATGCATGTCTAGAAATTTGTATGGCTTTTCTCCTTTCAATTTGCCTGTCGTCAGCTGATTATTTAGCAAACCTTCAGAAGGCAAAAGAGAACTTTTCTCATGGCCCCTAAAAACTCAATCTCTCTCCCCTAAAGAAAGGCCCCATTGAGATGGTCCTGACATGTAATGTCATGGCCCTCCTTGAGTAAAGTCTTTCTCATCAGGCTTCTACAATTGCCATGAATTTTTAAAAAATATCCGTGGGGAACAGAACAGATTACGCTAGTGATGGGCATCTGACGCTTAGTCAGTTTCCCTCATGAGAATTTGAAGTCTGAAAGGAAGATCGCAGATAGCAGGAGTCATGGGTGCTGGGACGTGTCGCTGAGAGGGTTTTAGAGGGAAGGAAGGGTCACCGGTTGCTGGAGCTGAGACGTCCTGACGGCCCATGCTCCTGAGCATCTTAAGCTTTGGTTGATCCACCCTTCCTTTATTCCTTGAATCACCCAGGATGCTTTCACTAGCCCCTCTTCACCTGTGTTAGAGCCTGTTTTTACTGTTGCAAACATGCAAAACACACTTAAGTAATATACGGTGACCCTTGTCCTCAAATCATGGCCACCACTCTAGGAGTTGTATCCGTGGAAATTAAATCCTGTTACCTACTTGCTGTGGCTTGAATGTGTCAAACCCACAATTCATGTGTGAGAAAGTTAATCCCAAAATTCAACAGTGTTGAGAAGTGAGACCTTTAAGTGTGATTAGGTCATGAGTGCTGTGCCTTCCTGAAGGTCAATGCCCTGAGTTATCTCGGGAGTGGGTTAGTTATTAGGGGAGTGAAATCCGGTAACAGGATGAGCTTGGCCCCCTTCCCCTCTCTTTCTGGCTCTGCCTCCCTCACCTCCATCCTCTCGTGCCCTCCTGCCAGCCACCACCAATGATGCCCTTGCCGATCTGGGCCCCCCGACCTTGGACTTTCAGCCTCCTAAGCTGTAGGAGAAACAAATCGGTGCTCTGGATAAACTGCCCAGTCTCAGTTATTCTGTTCTAGCAGCAGAGAACTGACTAAGTCACTACTCTAAAAACTCTGACATTTCCGTTGTGTAGCTTTTTTGGTTTCTGTTGGACGCTATGCTTTTTGTATTATTGCTGATGGTGAAACCTTTCCGTCTTATCCCATGTGTGGCTTACACCGCCTCAGATGATCTTTCCACCTCAGCCTTCCAAGTAGCTGGAACTACAGGTGTGTGCCACCACACCCAGCTAATTTTTTGATTTATTGTAGAGATGAGGTCTTGACAAGTTGCCCAGGCTGGTCTTGAACCCATGGGCTCAGGGAATCCTCTTGCCTCTGCCTCCCACAGTGCTGGGATTACGGGCATGAGCTGTTGTACCCAGAGCCAATCCCTTTCTTAGAGTATTATGATAAACGTTCAGGGTCCTCTTATGAGTGAGAACATATGGTACTTAGATCTTTGTTTCTGTTTTAGATCACTAAGCGTTACAGACTCTAAGTCCATCCAAGTTGCTGCAAAGTCCATGAATTTGTTTTTCTTTAGAGTTGTGTAATATCCAACATGTATTTGTACCACATTTTCTTTATCCAGTTCACTTTTCATGGGCAGTACAGTTGGTTTCATGTTTTTGCTATAGTTGACTAATGTTCTGTTTTTTTTTTTACTAAAAAACATTTGTGATAGTTTAGTGATGAAGTTAATATTTCTCATTCTTTCCCCAACAAAGGGTTTCTTTGACTGAACTGTGAGCACCAAATGACTAATCACAGTGTTCCAGAGGGCTGGGATTGGTTCCCTCCCACTGTCTTCCCAATAGCGCAGAGAGGTGCAGGTGTCCTCCCTTATCCTCATTGCCTCTTCTAGCCAATCTCCTTCCTGCTCCGTGAAAACACCTGCCTTTCAAACTGCTGCTTCTTGCTGTAGTGACCTGTTATGCACCCTACAATCATGGTTCTCCTTGTTTTAGCATTTGGTTCTGGCACATTTTGCAATAATTCTTCGACCATCCATCGTGGTGTTTCCAATATCCTCATAACTAATGCTTTGGCTTTTCATCTCTGAGGCAGCACAGCCAGTACAAGTTAGACATAGATAGATACATTTTTGTATGCAGGTTTTAGAAAGTGTTCAGACATTTTTTTCACTACATTTTTACTGCAAGCCAGGCTGGAATGTGGACCGGCCAGTCTATCCAACCTCCTCGGCCAATCGAAAGGAAATCCCATTAGACATAAGAATAGGACACCTCAACCTTTCAGTTTGTGGTTTAGCATAATAATCACTAAAAATTTTCAGGTTTCCTGAGGAAGGTGAAAAACTGAACACCACCCCTTAACTAAACTAAAGCCATATAAATGATAATAAGACCATCTCTTAGCTCACGAATTCATATATTGAGGAGTCTGGAAAATCTCCTACAAAGACAGAATATGTATTCTGGAAAAAGACCACCTCTCCTCTCATCAGAAGCAGAGAGATGACAATCTCTCTGGGGTGGCTACTTGTGCTCCACCCTTTTTAGCATATAAATTGTTGTGAAACTATATCTAGCTTTTTAGTTAAGAACAAAAACCTCGTCTTTCTTTTTTGAGAGATTCATCCATGCTAGATCTTTCTGGTATGAATCTTCTTTTTTTCTTCTCCTCTTCTCACTAATAAACTCTGTTTTAAAACTTTGTTGGCCGGGCTTGGTGGCTCAGCCTGCAATCCCAGTGCTTTGGGAGGCCGAAGTGAGTGGATTGCCTGAGCCCACGGGTTCGAGACCTGCCTGGGCCCTTGGTAAGACCTCATCTCTACAATAAATCCAAAATTAGCCGAGCGTGATAGCGCATGCCTGTAGTTCCAGCTGCTTGGAAGGCTGAGGTGGAAGGATCGCCGGAGCCCAGCAGGTCGAGGCTGCGGTGGCCGGGAGCGGCCGCTGCGCTCCAGTCTGGGCGACAGAGTGAGGCTCCAACTCAAACAACAACAACAAAACCCAAAACTTTGCTGGCCTTCCTGAAAATCATTTCTGGATCAAGTCAAAGAACCCAAGGGTTTGCTCCATGCTCCACCCTCATCAGTCTCCTTGTATAATATAAGTTCTTTCTATCTAGAAGAATAATCCCCAGCCTCTGCCTCATCTTTCTATTAGCCCTGAGAGTCTAATGGGCATCTCAAACTCAGCAAAACCCAGTTTAATTATTTGAAATATTTGTCTATTTTCATTTTCTTAATTCTTACCTTCTCTTAAACTCTTCCACTCTGGTTTTCATTGTCATTTCCTCTGTAAAAGTGTTTTTTTAATAAGGTTACCAAAATTCTTTTCTTTACTTCTACATGACTTCCATGTCACTGAAAGTAACAGTTAAAACTTCACTCCTGACTCACACAATCTACCTGCAGCATCGGTCACCACTGACACTTTATCCTCCTAAAATCACTTTCCTTACTTGGTTTCTATGGCATCACTCTCTTGGTGTTTGTCTTTCTTCTCTGTTTCTCACCATTTTTTTAGTGATTTCTCCTTATTTTCTACACATCTAACTACTGGGATTCTCCAACTCGTAATCATTGGACTCTTTTCTGTCTTCAGGGAGTGAGACTCCTCTGATGATCTTTGACATTTAGCTGGCTTTAAACACCATTAATAAGTTGAAACTTGTAAATCAATAACTCCAGCAGAACTCTTGCCTCAGAAATTCAGACCTCAATGTCAAATTGTTTACTCAGTATCTCCACTTGAGAATCGAATGCGATTTTCAAGCTCAGAGTAACTCAGACATATTTCTTTCCATCTCCCTACTATCTTGCTTCACCTAAAAGATTTCCCAGTCACAATGAAACAATAACTCCTTTTTTCTGCCATGAAGATGAAATTTAGGGAGTCATTTTTGCCTTTTTACATTCTCTCATAAACCACTATAAAATCTGTGAATAATCCTTGCTGTGCTCACCTGCAAAACACATCCTGAATCGGACTTCTTCTCAACACTCTTCTATGATCATCCTGCTCCGTGTCATCCAATTCCTTGCCTCAATTATTAAAACAGCTTCCGAGTCGGGCTTGGTGGCTCAGCCTGTCATCCCGCGCCTTTGGGAGGCTGAGGCGAGTGGATTGCCTGAGCCCGCGGGTTCGAGACCCGCCTGGGCAGCGAGACCTCATCTCTACAATAAATCAAAATATCAGCCGGGTGTGGTAGCGCTTCCTAACGAGTTTGCTTCCTTCTGCCTTCACCAAACTGCATCCTATTCTCTAGAGAGCAGATCGATATCCCCCAGTGTTACCCCGTTTGTCCAAGAGAAAAAGCCAAAATCCTTGCTATAACCTGATGTTCTCTCCATGCCTTTCTGACCTCTTTTGCTAATTTTTTTTTTTTGAGTTGGAATCTCACTGTCGCCCAGACTGGAGTGCAGTGGCCGCTCCCGGCCACCGCAGCCTCGACCTGCTGGGCTCCGGCGATCCTTCCGTCTCAGCCTTCCGAGTAGCCGGAATTACAGGCTTGCGCTACCACGCCCGGCTGATTTTTTTTGATTTATTGTAGAGATGAGGTCTCGCCTGCCCAGGCGGGTCTCGAACCCGCGGGCTCAGGCAATCCACTCACCTCAGCCTCCCAAAGGCGCAGGATTACAGGCTGAGCCACTGAGCCCGGCTCTTTTGCTAATCTTGCTACTCCAGAAAGTGCTGACATTTTCTTGTTCCAAGGAGTGTGCCCTGAGGATCCTTCTGCCTGAATTCCTCTTCTTTCAGATTCTAGCGAGGCTTGCTTCCTCCATCCCTTAGGACTTTTCCAAAATGTCTCTGTATCAGTGAGGATTTCCTTATTATGCTCTTTATACTTTCATTTGCCTTACTCTCTCTGTTTCCCTGATTTTTTTTAACCATTATTCCGTCATATGACACAATCTTCATTCTATATATTTATTGGATGATTGTCTGTTTCCATTCCTGGAAAGTAAGGCTCCAGGAGATCGGATAATTTTGTTTGTTTTAAACAAAACAAAACAAACCTATAACAGTGTCCAGCACACTGTAATTCTTCAATAAATAATTATTATTGAGTGAAATAATCTTTCACAAAATTCTTTAATTTTCCACTCAGAGGGCGTGGAAAAAGCTTTTCTGACACACTTTTCAACACATCTTCTAGGATGTTATGTGTCATACTATCTCTTTTCATGTCGTGCTACATTATATTTGCCATTTAACCTCTCTCCCTTGTCTTGGTCTTAAAAAGCTAAAGTGGTAGCAATTTTTTACGCCTTGGAAGAGCTTAGCTAGACCCTCTGCTCAGATCCTCAATTCATGTAGTTCATTGGCTGCAGTTAAGGCGAAGCCAAGGTCAGGGTGTCCTGTAAAGGATCAGTGGAGAATGAACTGCTTCCAACTTCGGGTGGTGATTGGCAGAATTCATTTCCTTATGAGCTGTTAGATAGAAGGCCTCAAGTTCTTGCCGTCTGGCCAGAGGACACATTCGTTCCTTGCCATGTGGGTGTTTCCAAGACGGCTACTTGTTTTATCGAAGTTTGCAGGCTGAGAAGACAATAATGCAGGGTTTCTAGCCACAGAAGTTACCTATTGTATTTATGAATGGGGGAAGTATTTTTTTAATTGGTTAGAATAAAGACACAAATGTCAGACACACTCAAGGAAAGGGTACTACTCAAGTGCATGAATGCTAAAAGGCAGGCTATTGTTGGGTACCCTCTTGCCATCTGCCCACTGGTTGTCTAAAGAACCAACAGCTTCTTGAGTGAATCCTATCTTATTGGTGGTAGATGCTGAGAAACCTTAGAAAATAGGAAGGTCTCCAGGAAGCCAGGAACAAACATCTTTCCAATTGCAGAGGAAAGATAGATTCTGAAAACTATATGCTCCAAGGCATGACATCCATCTCTAAAAATGCTTCCACATAACGTTTGATGCAAACATTGGGATGAAGAAGCAGGGAGCACCAAGGCCTGGGCAGCGAGACCTCATCTCTACAATAAATCAAAAAATTAGCCGGACGTAGTGGCACACGCCTGTAGTTCCAGCTCCTCGGAAGGCTGAGGCGGAAGGATCGCCGGAGCCCAGCAGGTCGAGGCTGCGGTGGCCGGGAGCGGCCACTGCATGCCAGTCTGGGTGATGGAGTGAGACTCCAACTCAAAAAAAAAAAAAGCGAACTCTCTTTCACTGACACATTTCCTAGACTGCTCATCCAGGGAAGTCAGGGAGATATAGTATCTCTTTGCTTCACAAAGCGTTTAGTGCCAAATAGAGGTAAACATTGCAAAGGTGCTAGACACATTTTTAGCCTGTTGAATGATGGGTTCCAGGCTATTAACATCAATGAAGCAAGAATTGCTTGTGCCTTGACCTTCACCTCATATCTGTTTGGTTCCACAGTTTTTGCTAACTAAATTTAAAGGGTGGCCAGGTACAGAGGCTCAAGCCTGTGATCCAGACACTTTGGGAGGCTAAGTTGAGAGGGCTGTCTGAGCTCGGGGGTTCGACACCATCCTAGGCAACTTGGTGAGATCTTGTCTCTACAATAAATCAAAAAATTAGCCGGACTTGGTAGTGCGCCTGTAGTTGCGGCTGCTGGGAAAACTGAGGTGAAAGGATTGCCTGAGTCCAGCAGGTTGAGGCTGCAGTGGCTGTGAGCATGTCACTGCACTCCAGCCTGGGCAACAGAGTGAGACTCTGACTCAAACAAACAAGCAAAAAAAAATATATATATAAAGTGTGCACTCATCCAATTTATAACTGACACATGCAATCAAATGGAATAATAGAATGTGGCAGAATTTTCACATTTCCCACCTAGGGGAAGGGGTTGAAAATAAAATAAATTACAATACTCTGTTTCATAATTGGCTCTACAATGCTGATAGCACAAATACAGGTTGGTGGAAGTCTGGCAACATACAGAAAGACAGTAAGCACAACACCACTTGGGGTTTTTGCTTTTTTGTTTTTTACTTGGAGTCTCATTCTGTTGCCCAGGTTGGAGTGCAGTGGCACACTCAAGGCAACTGCAGTGTCGACCTGCTAGGCGCAGGTGACCCTTCTGCCTCAGTCTTCTAAGTAACTGGAACCACAGGCATGTACTACCAAGCCTGACTAAGGTTTTGATTTAATATAGAAATGAGGTCTCACCAAGTTGCCCAGGCTGATGGTCTTGAACCTATGGGCTCAGGCAATTCTCTCCTCCGGGCCTCACAAAGTGCTGGGATTAGAGGTGTGAGCCACCGCGCCTGGTCTGGGTTTTTGAATCCTTAAGGGGACATTGTATGGACAGTCTCAGTCCCTGTGTCCATTCATATATGAGTTATAATTTTTTTGAGCTGGAGTCTCACTCTGTCACCCAGGCTGGAGTGCAGTGGCACACTCACAGCAACCCCAGCATCGACCTGCTGGGCTCAGGCGATCCTTCCACCTCAGCCTTCCAAGAAGCCAGAATTACAGGCACATGCTACGTCTGGCTAATTTTTTTGATTTATTGTAGAGATGAGGTCTCGCCAAGTTGTCCGGGTTGGTCTCGAACCCGCGGGCTCAGGCAATCCACTTGCCTTGGCCACCCAAAGTTCTGGGATGACAGGCTGAGCCACCGAGCCCGGCCCCACTTAGGGTTTTTATCTAGTGGAAGTTTCTGTTTAGACGAGCCTGTAATTTCACTGATGTGGATTTTTGGCCTGCATAGAAGATGCTCATATAATGAAGAGCATACAGGAAAGGGTGTCCCCCTCATCCAAGGAGATCAGGAGGAATGTCAGGTGGGAGCAGGTGTCTTTCGGGTAAATAAGAGGCCATAGGTCGCTGGAAAGCAGGTGAGAAAAGAATAGGGTATTCTCCAAAGGGGAACTAGAACAACCCAAGACAAGAATGCAGAAATTTATCCTTGATTTGAGGCAAACTATTCTTGCAGAAACATCCAAGGACACAGGACAGAGAGAGTCAGAAAATCAAACAGGGTTTGACACGGGGACAAATCTTTGTAGTGTTCTGTGTTGAGATTGAATTTTGTTTCATGTGTGCCTGGGGCCAGGCATCAAGTTCAAGAAATTCCCAAAGGGTCCTTTTTGTGGCTATCTATGATAAAATAGAGGGTAAGAAGCTTGACTAGTGTCCTTTAGCAGAACTCATGTTTAGAATTGACCAGACTAGTAATAATTTTGCATCTTGTAAATAACAGATTGGCATGGTTGAGTTTTCAATTTGCAAGTCAAGTGTGAACAATGCTGAAAAGAAAATTTAAATCCCTTTAGCATGCAAACAGGCGGTGCATTGTTTTCTTGTAATTTATGCCTGCAAAGGTATGAAAGAATCAGAAGAAAATCATTGACAGCTTCCAGCTTGATTTCGGAGTCATTGGCAACTGCAGTCTCAGCCCCGCCACTCTTGTGATTGGTCGAAAGCTGGAGTTCTGTTTCCTACTTAACTCTCAGTGAGGACAAACAAACAAAGGTCAAGTCAGATTCGCTAGGCTGTGGCCCATGATGGATCTCAAGCACAGTCACTCCGTGAAGCTGAATGATGGATGCTGCATGCCAGTGCTTGGATTTGGCACTTACGCTGCTCAAGATGTAAGTGGACCCCAGGCGAGTTCAGGACTCTGTGTCAACTGTCTGGAAGAGAGGTCAACAGGCAGGAGCCCTGCTGTTTGTAGACAGTGGGTGGTGGGAAGAATTCAACTGCAATTCCGTTTCTCTCTCTAACTTGCATTTTTTTTAGGTCACAGATTTTTTTGGCATTAAGTAGGATGTCAATGTCTTGACTCTGGGAATTCAGAGATTGATAATTTTGTGGGTGTATTGCCTTTATTATTCTTAATAATATTAATGCAATCTAGCATACAGCAAATGCTTTCCATGTTTTCTAAGTTTTTACCATGATTATATTCTTTAATTTCTAGCAATGCTCCTAGGTAAGTGCTCATTCTTTGTCTTGCATTCTGAAACAAGCTCAGGCTATCCTCCCTGCATTCATCTTCTGCCCTGGCCAGGGCGGCTCTTCTCTTGGTTAAAAACCTGAAGGGCAAAGGACCCGGGAGAACCTGGAAGCAGACAAGAATACTTGCAGCAGTCTTGCTTGAGACTGCTGGGGCTGGAAGTGTTTACCAGAGAGTCTCAACCATCCAAGCCGTTTGTTGTATAAGAAGTCACATGATCCCAACCCTTTGGTATGAGGAAAGGGGGATTTAGGAGATTAGAGTCCCAGGAGGGCCTGAATCGTGCCTCTCCCGACACATGACTCCCCATCCACACAGAGCCCTGCAGTGAGCTTCAGGTGTCACACTCTGGTCACAATGCATTAGGGGTGACTTCGGAAGGACTGCCCCAAATCACAGAGACCGAGATGCCCAACCTTGGGCGCGAGTAGCCATTTTCCTTATTGTGACCGCTTCAGCCCAGGGTATGCCTTGCCTACGTTCGATCCAAATCTTCTTGCTGTTGTTTAATTGGAAAAGTGCCATAGAGAATAGAAAAGGTGTCCCATAAATTTCCTCGCTTACAGGAGCAAAAGTCATATTTGCACGTGCTGAAGTTTCAGACGGTCTAAATGTCCGGTGTGAAGTGGAAGCCTCCTTCATACGCGAAGCGGCTGTTTTTCCTTAATGGGACTCCCCTCCACGATAGGAATACTTTACCTGAGTTGATGCTGGAATGACTCACATACTCCAGGGTGTGTGTACTGCTCGGGCCCAGGCATTCAACAATCTGGTATCTGAATTTTGGGGCAGCTTGTGTGTAGGTTATGTGAGATCTGTGCCATGGGAGAGACCAGCAGGTCAGAGCAGGAGCCGTCAGCTCTCTGGGCTTCTGTCTCTGCCTCTGGCTGCTGTAACTGACATTTCCTGGGTCTGGCTCCAGCATTCCTGCTTCTGAGACACTCAAAGAAGTTTTCACACTGACCATGGGACAGCCTCAGATAACCCCCTGCATATGAAACCGGTGCATTGATGTCAGTCAACTGCAGATGGAGAGCTCAGGCACACAACAGGAACTCAATAAATACTTGCTGCATTAATGTTGAATGAGAGTGCTTGGGAATGAAGAATAAAAAAGAAACATAAATGATGTGAAGGGCCAGGTTGGGTGGAAACTGGAAAGGATGAATATTATGGAATCATTTCCATTCGTTTTCTAAAAGTAGAAGCTGGTGTGTGTGTGTGTGTGTGTGTGTGTGTGTGTGTGTGTGTGTGTGTGTGTATAAATATGTTCTTACTGAGTTCTGCAGAAGATTTCCCCTGTATCACAAGGTTTCCTGTTAGTTATTATGCAAATTCTATTTTTATGGAATGAAATTTAATTTTTCCATGCTCCCTAGTGAAGTCCATTTCACTAATTTACTTGGGATTAGGAGTTACACTGAAGTTTATACTAACTTATACTGACATCCCCAGAGTACAAGTCTATCACTGAAACATTCACCATCTAACAAGGAAGGCGGGAGGCTGGCAGAAACCGCCATCCAAAATGCTATTGAGGAAATTCATTGCTTCTCTCCGAGTCAGGCAGATCATCCACTGTTCTTATTCCTGCTGTATAGACTCCCAAGAGCAAGGCTGGCGAGGCCACCAGAGTGGCGATTGACGTAGGTTTCCGTCACATCGATGCAGCGTACTTCTATCAAAACGAGGAGGAGGTCGGAGAGGCGATTCGCGAGAAGATCGCCGACGGCACCGTGAAGAGAGCGGACATCTTCTACACCACCAAGGTGAAGGGTCTGTGTGTGGAGCTGCCAGAGGCCACTGTCTGTTAGGATTTTTTATTCTGAAAGAAAAGATTGATCTCAGTTTGTTTGATTATTTATTTCCTAAGACTAGAGAGGACTGTTAAAGAAAAGACTGGCTTTCTCAGATGCATGTTGAAGGGACACAGTTCTTCAAGGCCTCTCAGCATAGACATTACTTGCGTGGAACATGAGAGCAGTAAGCCTTACCTTCTTTAACTGTTGTGCAGATTCACCAAATACTAAGGACCCAATTCTTTAATTCTTCTGAGATATTGTTCAGAAAAGGAAGCCAGACGAGAAAATATTTTTTCCCCAAATCCCCACTGAGTTTCCTGAACTTTCTAACATTTATCTAGATGGAAAATCCTGCTTCTATGGAAACAGAGCCGAGGTCTCTGTTGGTGCATGGTACGGGTGTTTACAACTATGAGAACAACTTGGTTTTAGAATGTGGAACTCTCCACAGAGTTGTTTTTTAGGATTTATCATACAAGAACAAGAGATTCCATTTCCCCAGTCCTTCCATTTCTTGACACTTTGCAGAGGACAAGTCCTCTAACCCTTGACACACTGAGGTTGTTTTTCCTGTCCTTTGACTTTTGTTCACAGTTTTGTGACTGCAGTCACTCAAGTAAATCAGTATCCCATCGAGCACCTGATTTAGGCCAAGTAACATAAGTTTAGACTCAACTTTTTTAGTTTTAGATCACCCCATGGTTTGTTCCTCACTTATCAATATAAATTTTTTTTGAGTCTCCCTCTGTTGCCCAGACTGGAGTGCAGTGGCACGCTCCTGGCCACCGTAGCCTCGACCTGCTGGACTCCGACGATCCTTCCGCCTCAGCCTTCCAAGTAGCTGGAACTACAGGCGCACGCTACCATGCCCAGCTAATTTTTTGGATTTTATTGTAGAGATGAGGTCTTGCCAAGTTGCCCAGGCAGATCTCTACCCCGCGGGCTCAGACAATTTACTCACCTTGGTCTCCCAAAGCGTGGGATTACAGACTGAGCCACCGGGCCCGGCCACTTTATCAATATTTTGACTATAGTGATTAATTTTGGTCCCCGGGTGTGACAAATCATAAGTCACGTTTATTTCTTTTGCTCACTGCAGCTTTGGTCTACGTTCTTTCGACCAGAATTGGTTCGACCAGCCCTGGAAAGGTCACTGAAGAAGCTTGGACTGGACTATGTAGATCTCTTCATTATTCACGTACCATTTGCTATGAAGGTCAGCCTTTGTTTTCCTTGTTATGCTCAAGATTGTGTGATCACTTTTTAAACAATCATTATAAAATCATTATCTCATTCCAGATAGGTTTTTGGGTTCTTGCCGAGAAGTATGTGTGAGTGAGGCACACAGACATTTCTATCATTCAGGAGTCTCCATGATTGTTGAGCCATTCAACAGTCAAGATTCTCTCTTTATCTTCACCCCATAATTTTAAGAGGGATTCAGTTTCCTGTGATCTCACTGCCTCTCCTCAGAAGATTGGGAGGGTTGTGCTTTATTTTTGAATGTGCGCATGTCTATGGGCCATTAATAATTAGGGTCCTCAAGAATGTTGTGTCACTATAGTCTGCCAGAGATTCAGTGGAAATCCCACCTCTTTAGGGGAGGGTCTCTCTCATATGTACCTCTCCGCCCAAAGGAGAGAGGGGTAGCTGGGTTGCTTTATATTGCACTATGTGGCTGCGCTGGACTTCACGGATCCAACCTTTGTCACGGTGGACATTTGCTGAGCACATCTGATAGCTTCACTACTGGAGCTAAGCACATTGATGAACAGTTAGGGTAACTGACGTCCTCCAAATCAGCCTGTCCTTGAGAAACGAAACATGTTCCAACTGTATGAGAATATTCTAGAGACATTTAGGGGCGTGTGGAGGAAGGAGAGTCAAGGTCATTGGGGGGATAGATGTTTTGCTACAGTCTCTCAGATGATTGTGGCTTCTTATTCTGTGTGTGTGCGTGTTTTTTTTTTTTTCAGATACTCCCACCCACATACTCACACATCTGCACACACAGAGACACACTCAGATTAATCATCACAGCCTCCTGAAGATTGTGTGGCCTAGCTCCTTAGGCACCAGAATTGTTTCTAAACGGAAACCTTCTTTTTCTCCTGTTCTCTCTGTATTCCAGCCCGGGGAGGAACTGTTGCCAAAGGATGCCAGTGGGGAAGTTATTTTAGAAACTGTGGACCTTCGTGACACCTGGGAGGTATGACGTACCCAGAGGCACGGTGAGGCGGAGGAGGAGTCACAGGATGGGATTCGCCAGGGATGGGATTTTGCTCCAGCCCTTGTCTGACCTCAGAGCTGTCCTGGAACTTTTCTGCCCCTCCGTGTTGTCACCTGCCAAGAGAGGGAGTGGAACAGGATGACCTTGAAAGTTCACGTTCATTTTACCTTCTGTGGTTGTGAGTAGGCATTTATGGTGCCCGTCAGACCAGATTGAGGGTGTGAGACCTATTAAAAGGATCGGCAGAAACAAGCTCAAAAGAGTTGTTGCTTCATCTGAGGACGGATCAACACACCATAGAGCAAGGGAAACGCTGACTCAGCAGAAGGGTAGACTGCAGGGGAGCGGGAACCTGCCCTTACAGAGACCCTCCCATATGTATTTTGTACCACTGTAGGAAGGACAACATGGCAACAGGCCTCCTGCTGGCAGAGTCCGAGAGTTTCCTTTTGCTCTGGACGATGGTTGAATTTGTTAAGAAAACACTGCGTGTCCAACAGCAGAATAGGTACCACGGAAGAGATGGCGTGGTAAAGAGAAATTTCAAGGCATCTTTCACGACTATTTGTTGTTCTGAGTTTTCATGTAATAGAATCAAGGAGATAAATATGTATAAGCATAGGAAGGAAGTGCATTAGGAAAGAGTATTCAAGGGATAAAACTGTTGGATTTGGTCTAATTGTTATGTACATTAAAAGAAATTCCCAGTTTATAAAAAGTCCAGATGAAAAGA
Organism: Cephalopachus bancanus; assembly: GCA_027257055.1. Lineage (NCBI taxonomy): Eukaryota > Metazoa > Chordata > Mammalia > Primates > Tarsiidae > Cephalopachus > Cephalopachus bancanus. The sequence goes on from JAPVLO010000043.1 coordinate 3,234,151, forward strand.
GTGAACCGCACTATAGGTCCTTCTTACATTTCTTTCTTCCCAGGCCCTGGAGCAATGTAAAGATGCAGGTTTAACCAAGTCCATCGGGGTGTCCAACTTCAACCACAAGCAGCTGGAACTGATCCTGAACAAGCCGGGGCTCAAGTACAAGCCCGTCTGCAACCAGGCGAGCCCTGAGTCCCCCGGGGCCTTCTCTGACTTTCTGCTCCTCACACACTCCTTCTTAACTGTGTCTCCCACTTTCTGCTTAGATCCTAGTTCCTTTCACCAAGACAGGAATTACCAGGGAAGGAGCCGGCTGAGCAGAGTGGGAAGAGCAGGATCTCCTTCTTCAGAGGGGTGTGAGGTTCCTCGGGACAGCCAAGGGGAGAGGCTGAGCTGGTGGGTGGCAGCCTTGGTCTGGAGCTCCGGAGGTGGTCCAGGCCGGAGAGGCAGATTTTGGCAGTCATTCCTCTCTGGATGGCAACTAACCTGACAGGAATGGATCGCTTTCCCAGGGGAGTTCATAGAATGAAAGGAAGAGGCAGGAAGTCCACACAGAAGGGTCCGGCACAGAGGCCCTGGCACAGAGACGGAGCAGGAGTTTCCAGACAGGCGGGGAGACCGTGAGGGGAGTGTGGTGTCAGGAGGCAGAAGGAGGGGGGTTGGAAAGGCCTGAGTGGGATGGAGGGCGGGTCCTGCGGAGGGGCAGCCATCCAGGAGGGAGGGAAAGGGTGTTGGGTTAGTGGAGGGAAGTCGTGGAGATCCAAGCAGGGCAGCTTCAGAGTGGGAGAGCTGAAGCCAGACCGGAGGAAGGGCGTGGGGAGGAGGAAGCGGAGACATCGCAGTTAAAGCCAGGGAGTTTTAAGGAAGCACTGAATACTGCCAAACATCAAACATTTTTTATGACAGTCAGTTGAAACCTTTTGAAGAACATTGTGATAATTCTACAGAAAAGCTATTAAAATATTAATTACTTTTCCTTAATTATTCATTTCTAGGGATTTGTATAAAATCAAAACATGTAATAAAGACTCAGATACAAATATATACGAATATTTTAATCTCATTCTTATCTTTAACACCCAATGATTAGCATTTTAACTATCCAAAAATAGGGAAATAATTACAGCTATCATGGTTTCAGGAAATCTATGCTAAAATATTACAAAGACTAACAGATAATCGGATAAGCTTATGCTATTATATCACAAAAAAAGCTTATCAGACAATTATATGTTACTCTGCCTGTTAGGATATTTTCCAGCTTAAGAAATGGAAAACACAATTCAGACTGTCTCACATGTTAAGTAACTTGATTCACTTACAGAAGGTTTGGGATCTGGTTGGTAGGATTTGTAAGAACGATTTTGGAATGAATGCCTTTTGTCTATGCCCCTCCCATCATAGCTGCGGGATGACTCCCCCCAGGCCACTGGGCTCTAGGTCTCCTTGTTCATGTTCAGAAGGAAAGAGCAGGTCTCTGGGGCTGTTTTTAAAGATGGTGGAAGAATTTTCACTGAAGTTTTCTAGCAAATTTGTTCTCATGTGTCATTGGCCAGTACCATATCATGTGCCTTTTGCCAACCAATCAGTGCAAGAGAAAGAAAGACCATGGCACCAAATTGTGAGTCAGTTTCTTCAGGGCACAGAGGCCGAATGCAGAAGAAGGAAGGAATACTTGCCTGTTCTTAGCAGGGATGATGTTAGCACCATTCCCTTTATATGCCATGTTTGAAATGATATAAAATCCTACAATGACTAAAATTAAGCTTGGCAAAATGATTGCATTTGCTGTATGGTTCTGGTGGGATTCTAAGTGACTTTGTGGTATTTTTCAAGACCAAAGTATTTCTTTTATTGCCTTTTATACTTTTTACTATCATAAAATTTCAAAGTCTAACAAGGTACAGAGACTAGTACAATGACCCTTTCACTCGCAGCCCTCAGCACTCTTAAGCAATAATTATCTTACATTCAAACATGATATATATGTATATTTGTACTCCTACCTCTGGATTATTTTGAAGCATTGCCAGAAAAAGCAATCATTGTCAGAATATGATTAAACCACCTAAAATTTTAGCAATGGGTTTCGGGGAATCCTTATATGTTATGAGCATCAAAATAGGACTCGAGCATATTTTTATAGTTGATTCATTCTAATTGGGGTGGAAATAAGGCCCCTACATTAAAACTGAGCAGCATGTCTCTTAAATCGCTCTTCTGCTTGCCGGAGGCATTCTCTTCCTGTCTCCCTCCTTTCTCCTCCCTTTCACTCTCTGCCCTTCTTCTCCCCCCTCCCTCTGCTTCTTCTCTCCCTTCCCTCGTTTTTCTCCTCCTCTTCCTTCTCCTCCCTCTGCCCTCTTCCTCTGCCTCTTCTTTCCTTCCCTCCCTTTCTCCTCTTCCTCCTCCTCTGCCCTTTCTTCTTCCCCCTTCGCCCTCCCTCTCCTCCTCTTGTCTTTCCCATGCTCCATTTCTGGCACTCTCTTTCTCCTCTTCATTTTATCTATGAAGATAAATAGATAAATTTGTCCTGGAAAGATTCCCACACAATAAGAGTAACCGATTTATCCCTGTGATACAGTTTGACATGTTTCTTCTGCACTTTCTGTAGATTGAAGCTTAGAGCTAAAGGCTTGATCACACGCGATAAATGCCATGTGAATTCATATAAATAGGTCATTTCCCCCCTCAGCTGTTTTTGCTATTCTTTTTGCTGCCTAAATTGCCATTATTTTGGCCAGCAGGAGCCTCTTCAAGTGAGTGTATGACTGCTTTCACATGCCTCACTGTCTTTCTTATCTTTGCTATGTATTGTACAAGGTGTTCCAGGCTCAACTTGATATTTTCCCACTCAGAACTGGAACTGATCATTTATTTAAGGAATCTTGGTTCCTTTTAGTCTAAACACATGGCATTGAGGGGCTACAATTTGGGTATGAAAGATTGTAATAATTTTAAAACACTGAGACAAAAAAGTAAGATGAATACTACTCTATTAGTATGACAAATGGTGAGATTTGCAGGTATTTCAGAAGGTGCATGGGAAAAATGACATTAAAAAATATAGTACATATGTCAATGTAGAAATAGATATCCTGGCAATGCAAATTTATATTTACATGTGGTGATTGGCTCATGCTTTCTGACACCTTCTGGTCTTGGAAAATTGCAGGTGGAAAGTCACCCTTACCTCAACCAGAGCAAACTGCTAGCATTCTGCAAGTCCAAGGACATTGTTCTAGTTGCCTACAGCGCCCTGGGATCCCACAGAGACCCCAAATGGTAATAAGAATACAAAGAGTTAATTTATATCAGCACTTTTGTTGATGAAACATTCTATTGAAAACCAAATTTTAACATTTTTAATGGAAAATTCAAACATACAAAAGTACACACCACAGTGGATTGAATTCCTGTGCACCACCGCTGAGCTGCAGTGTCACCAACATTCTTCCCCTCTTGTTTCACCTATATGTCTACCTACTCCCACTCTCACCCACAATATGATCTGTAAAATGCCTTTAATGCAAAATCTGCAAGGCTATCATGTGTGTATCTTAGCTACATTTTGACAAATGGATGTACTCTATGACCCAGCTCTCTAACAGATACAGAAAATTTCTATTTCCTCAAAAACATCTTTTGTGTTCCTTCCAAGACAATTCTTTCTTACTTTTAGCCAACTCCTTTTCTGATTTTTTTATCTTAGATCAGGTTTGCCTGTTCCTTGTATTTCGTATTTATATTCTTTTGCAACTGGCTTCTTAGACCCACCATAGCTGAGGGGAGACCCCCCTTCCAAACCAGAATTACCTTTTGGAGGGTGGGTTCCTTGTGGCATACTCAGAATTTATTTCTCTGAATCAATAGTCAACCAAAGTTTTTATCTGGATGTTCTGAGAAGGTTGCATTACAATTTGCAGAAGACTCATCCTAAGTTGTGGCAAACAGGTGACTGGCTATCCCACGATGTCATCCCACCTGTGCACACCATGCTGCGTGTTCAGCAGTGTTTGACCAAACCCAGCATGACTTCTATTCCCCACCTTCCCTATTCACCCAGTCTCACTCCAAGTAACTTAATTTTTGTTTGCTTGTTTCCCTGATGAAAAAAAGTCCTCAAAGGGAAACATTTTCCCAATGTTGAAAAGATGAACCAAAAATGACAAGAGCGCTAAAAGTCATCAAAATTGATGAATTCAAAAACTGTTTTGGGCAGTGGAAAAAGCATCTTCATAGATACATTGCATCAAATGGAGAGTACCTTGAAGGTGACTGAAGTTTAAAATGTAATAATAAATACACAATTTTTAACAAATAAACTCCAGTGGATTTTTGGTCCCCTTGCTTCATAAATGTAGTTCTTTCCATTTATTGTTGGCTAATATTTCATTGCGTAGAAATATTTGCCACAAGTTGTTTATCCATTCACATGTTGATGGACAATTTAGCTGTTACAATCCAGTTTGCTGTAATGATGAATGAGTCCATATGAGTCTTAACAAAACTTTTAAATCATACTATATTTTACCAACTCCTGTCAATGTTCTGTGGGAATTGGGAAAGCCGGGGCAGCACATTCCAGATTTTTCATCCTATGTCCTCTACATCTCTGTGTGTGTGTCATTCTCTTTTTTCAGGGTGGATAAGGGCAGCCCACATCTCTCAGAGGACCCAGTCTTGAAAGCCATCGCCAAGAAGCACGGTCGAAGCCCACACCAGGTTGTTCTGCGCTTCCAGCTGCAGCGGGGGGTGGTGGTCCTGGCCAAGAGCTTCAACGAGAAGAGAATCAAAGAGAATTTCCAGGTACGGGTGGAGCAGGTTCTCTCCAGGGTGCACTGTGGAAGTTTTATTGGGGCGACCTCTCTCGCATAGGAACAGGCACCAAGTCTCACTCATTCCCATGCATCTCCCTCTGGGTGAGAGCATCTTGGAGGGACGGGAGGCGGGAGCGCAGCACGCAGAGCCCTAAGGTTTATCACCTCTGGGTCTGGCTTTGCTGCTTCCTAGGTGTGACACTAAGCACTTTTCAGCTCCACTTTTTCGATTACTTTTAGGAGTTCTACCACTTGATAAAGAACTTTAAGGCTCTTCTCCTTCACCTTCTCTACCTGGCAAACCCTCATCTCTGTTTTAAGATCAAACCCAAATAGGATTACAAGCTTTGTTGTTAAACCACTGGGACGCCCAAGCAGATTTTTTTCCTTCGTGGTAGTATTTGGCATGACTCTGTTAGTGAGTTTTTCTCATCAACTTCAAATTGCTCGCTTGCATGCCCGTGGACTTTCTGAAGTGTGAGCCCTTCCTTACAGTGACCCCCTCTGAATCGTCTCTTGTCACCTTTTCCCTGGCAGTGCTCTTGGGAGAAAGGAAGCTAATGTAAGTTTATAGACTGACCAAACTTAAAAAACAATGAGTAAAGTTTTTCCCTAAAGTCTTTCTCATATACTCTCTGGGTCTTAGATCAATCAAGGGTTATAAGCTTATTTTGTTTTGAATCTTGTAAGACTTTTGAAATACCATGTCAGCCATTTCCTACTTTAAGATGATAGTTGGAAATTCTATCATGAGTTTGGTATTTAATACATATTTAATTAATTAATAATTAATTTTGACGAAACATGACATTTAAAGCATACTGTCTATAATGTACTTGTTTCAAACCCTTGCAGCTGTAGATTAAAATCATTCTAAAACTCATTGCAGAAAAACAACCTCATTTTAGTTTTTAATTCAACTCAACATGTTAATGTCCATATGACAGCTGTATCATTCCAGAAGGAGTATATTTTTAAGATAATGACTGATGGATAAATGCGTGGGTGGAAGGATAGATGATGAAAAGATAGATATATAAAAAGATAAATGCATTAAATAGATAGGTAGACAGATAGATATCTGAGTTTTCCAAGGAACTGTCTCCTGGATGAAAAAAAGGAATATATACATTCAAAGATTTCTCTGTTTTCCCATTAAGATAGTCCCCATTGGAGACTATGTATTTACAAATCAAAATATTCTGGACTTAGTAAGAGATATTTATTTAAAAGGCAAAACTCTTTGAACATGTATCTCAAAGATCAATCAGAAAGGTTTTAAACAGGGAAGAGGAAGCAAAGCTGAAAATAGATGGTACTGGGGGCCTAAGGTAGGAAGTGGTGTCAGAGTTGACCGGGAAGTGCTTTTCCCCAGGACAACAGAACTTGGAGAGGGGTTGTCCTGTCTGCAAGCTTGCTCGATCTAAGACTGGATCAAGGTCCAGGGATGTGAGATGGAAAAGCCTGTGAGTATGGGCAAGTCTAGGCAATGGGTATTATATCCTTGTGTTTGGAAATAAATGATTAATTTTTTTTCATTTGAAGCAACTCTCTAGAAGTATTTTAGATGGATGAGCTGTCTTTCTTTGGCGAAGTGGAGCAGGCCAGCAGTGGGCTGGATGTGATGGGGTGGGATGTTGAAGGTGCAAAGCTCGGGCGGAAGAGTTCTCAGGTCAGGTGCACCTGGAAGCCGATGGGGATGGAATGCTTCCCCAAAGGTCTCCTTACTTCTACCCCGGGAGGTCCTTGCATTCCCAAGTAGAAGCTGCTGACCTGGGAAAGTCAATGTGATTTTTTCTTTCCTTTCAGGTTTTTGACTTTGAATTGACTCCAGAAGACATGAAAGCCATCGAGGGCCTCAACAGAAATTTCCGATATATTATGTTTCGATTGTAAGTGACTCTTAGAGATTGTTTCACAGGTTGTTTTCTGTGGCCTGCAGGCAGACAGAGAGCCAAAGCTTCCCTAAATCTGGAAGATAGGTTTTATTTTAGGCTTAGGCATGAAATAGGAGCTTTCCTGTAGCCCTCAGACCCGAGGTTTCCCCCAAGGCTCAGGCTCTGACCCAAAAGAAATTTGAGTCCATCAGCCAAGCTGCTGAAGTTTGCACCATTGTGCATCTACTTGTTTGATGCCCTTACTACCTGTGCCTGGGTCCTGCACTCAGGGCCTATTTACTCGTTGGACTAAAAACACTGTGCCTATGACCTGTGGTACTTTTAGGGGCCTGTGATATTGCTGTATCTCTAATGAGTGCTAAAATTAGAAGGAAAAGTAAACACAACAATAACAAATATATAATAAAAAGCCCACCCTGGTCTATCTCTGTGTCTACACCAAGGCAATGCTGATATTCTTATTGCGATGGGTCCCATGAAGGCAAATGTGCATAGTCCTAGGGGAAGTACAGTGGGCTTTCCTTCCTCTTCCTCCCCTAGGTGTCCTGTGGCATTTCTCCTTAATGTGGCATTCCCTTTTCAGGACACCCATCTAAATCTTCTGAACTTATCTCCTCCGTGGCTTCCTTTGCCTATCACAACTCTCATTTTGTCAGCTATATAATCTTACCAAGCTGAATTATAAATAAATTATAAAATGAATGGACTGCATAGGTTATTGACTGGTGTGTCCCTAGTTACATTTACCAAGATAAGGTTCTCAGGAATGTCTCTGGCTTTTCGTGTCAAGACCATAACTCAAGTGTGATGGTGTCATCTTTGTCCATCAGAAGTCTGTCTCTGAAGAACCTTGCATCCCTTCACTTTGGGTTTTCGCAAACATGACATTTCATTGGTTCAGCTACTGTAGGTCTCAGGTTGAGGAGAAAGAAGATAATCAGGAGGAGATTAGTGGAGAGATTAGAGATACGGAGCGATAAAGATTTGGCCATGAGAGAATAAACAGTCTTTTAAAAAAATCTGAAAAAGCCCTTTCGTTTCTGTAAAACAATACCAGGATCTTGAGTTAAGACACCTTCAATGAGAAAAATGTGGGAAGAAACCTTACCGTCCCCAAAGGCTTTTGAGTGTAAGTCTGTGACCTCACTCTGACATGGATGCCTTTTCTTATTCATCTCGGTGGTCCTGTGCCCATAAGACAGCTCCTGGCACACTGAGCTGCTAAGATGGTGCACTTTAATGGCATTCAGTTGGAAAGGATAAATTGCAAAGAAGAGAGAACATGGCAAAGGGAAGACAAAAAATAGTACTAATTACTGAATAGCATGTATTCTTATTTTTTTGTTTTGTTTTGTTTTTTGAGTTGGGGTCTCCTTCTGTCACTCAGCCAAAGGTGCAGTGATGTGATCCCGGTTCACCCAGCATTGATCCTCCTGGGCTCAAATGACCCTCTAACTCAACTCCTGAGTAGTTAGGAATACAGGCATACATCACCATGCCTGGCTAATGTTTTTATTATTATTTTTGTAGTGACGGAGTCTTACTATGTTATCCAGGCTGCTCTTGAACTCTTGTGCTCAAGTGATCCTTCCGTCTTGACTTCCCAAAAGTGCCAGGATTACAGGCGTGAGCTACCACGCCCATTAGCTTATAAATGATCATTGAGAAATTTCATTCTATTCTGCAGTCTTGTTTTTAAAAATACATCTTATCTGCCCCTTAGATTAGAGAGTGTGTACTGGGGTAAACGTGGGATCATGGTTGTGATTTCAGCGTTTTTAGTCAATCCTAACAGCGTCTTTTGAGAATCCCTTTCTTGGACAGAGTAGAAAAATAATGAATCAATTAATTATTCTTTTTTATTGTTGTATTTCTGAAGTTAATTAATTAATCAATTAATTAATATGTCAATAGCTGCAGGGGGGTACAAATGTCTTTTGGTTACATGGTTGCATTGTACAGAGGTGAAGACGTCTGGACTTCAAATGTACCCACCCCCCCACCTGTGCACACTGAACCTGAGAGGTGATTTTTCATCCCTCTACGCATTCTTCCCTCCCCTTTCTGAGTCTTCGGTGTCCATGATATCATTCCCTATGCCTTTGCAGACCCTTAGTTTAGCTCTTGCTTAGAAGTGAGAACATGCAGTGTTTGGTTTTCTGTTCCTGGAGTTAGTTCACTTAGGATGATGCGCTCCAATTCCATCCAAGTTGCTGTAAGAGACAGTATTTGATTTTTGATGGCTGAATTCATTATTGTTTTTTTTCTTTCAGTGCGGCTAATCACCCTTACTATCCATTTTCTGAGGAATATTGACCATGAGTTATTCCACATGACTACCAGCATTCCTCTGTTTAGGTGGCGTGGAGAGGATTTCTGTATTTGCTGGAGGAGAACGGAAAGCAGTGTTTATAATTCCAAGTTGTTTTCCTCTCATTTTTTTCATGTTATGGAATAATAAAAACCTTTTAAAAATGGCTTGTTTTTTCTGATTATTAAAATAATAGGCACAATTTGTAAAAATATTAGAAAATAAAAGAGAAAAGATAGAGTACAAAAATAACTTGTAATTCTTCCCAGAATACTTAACATTTGGTGCATTTTTCCTGTGCAAATGTTTGGGGTTTTTTTGGTGTGTGTTTACACAAAACTTAAGTCATCTTTGACATGCAGATTGCATACCCTTTAAAAAAATTGTATTCTTCCAAACTATCAATTGTTATTCAAAATGACAAGAATTATATTTTACATGTTGCAAAGCAGTGCATTTTCTTAATGTATTTGTCTCTTTTTTATATATTTTATTTTGTAGTTGTGAGATACAAGTGATGATTTACTACATAAAGGGGTTGCATACAGGTGACGTGTGACGTTTGGGCTTCTAGCTGGCCCTCTCTCCCCCGATACTGGACAGGTACCCAGTGTATTGCCATGTGCATCCGCCCCTCCCCTAGCAATGTCCAGCATCTACCCTTTCATCCTTGTGCTCATGTGACCAGTGATGAGAACAGTTGGTATCCAGCTCTTCGTTTCTGTGATAGTTCACTTAGAATGATGGTCTCTGTCAGTATCCAGTTACTGTGAGGGCCATGATTTTGTCCTTCTTTATGACTGCATAATATTTGTATCATGTATATGTACCACATTTTCTTTTTCCTATCAACTTTTGATGGGCATCTTGGTTGGTTCATTGTTTTTGCTATTTTGAATAGTGCTATAATGAATATACATGTGAGGTGTCCTTTTGGTAGAGTGATTTATGTTCCTCTGGGTATATTTTCAGAAGTGGGATTTCTGAATGGTATGGGAGCAAAATTTTTAGTTCTTTGAGAAAATACCACATTGTTTTCCAGAGTGGTTAAACTAGCTTACATTCCCAACAACACTGTAGAAGTGTTCCTTTTTCTCTGCAGATATGCCAGCACCTATTGTTTTTTGACTTTTAATGACAGCCATTCTTACTGGTGTTAGGTGGTATCTCATTGTAGATTTGATTTGCATTTCTCTGATGGTTAGTGAGGCTGAACATTTTTTCATGTTTGTCTTCCTTCGAAAAATGTTTGTTCATGTCCTTTGCCTACTTTTCAATGGAGTTTTTTCGTATCAATTCGTTTGAGTTTCTTGTAGATGCTGGATGTTAGGACTTTGTCAGATGCATAGTTTGCAAATAATTTTTTCCATTCTGTGGGTTGTCTCTTTGCTCATTTGATGGCTTCTTTAACTGTGCAGAAATGTTTCAGTTTGATAAGGTCCTGCTGTCAATCTTAGCTTTTGTTGCATTTGCTTTTGAGGACTTGGTCATGAATTTCTTGCTTACTTTGATGTTAAAGAAGGTATTCCCTAAGTTTTCTTCTATTCTTTTAGTTTGAGGTTTAACATTTAAGTTTTGATCCATTTTGAATTAGTTTTTATATGTGTTGATAGGTAGGGATCTCATTTCATTGTTCTGCAGGTGGTCAGTCAATTTTCCCAGGACCATTTGCTAAATATGGTTTCCTTTGCTAGTGTTTCTTTTTGATGGCTTTGTTGAAGATGGGTTAGTTAAGGAACCGAGGCTTTGTTTTCAAACTTTCTGTATGATTCCACTGGTCTATGCTTATTTCTATACCAGTACCATGCTGTGTTGGTTATGGCAGCCTTGTAAAATATTTTAAAGTCTGGAAAGGTGATGCCTCCAGCTTTGTTCCTTTTGCTGAGGGTTGCATTAGCTATTCAGCCTCTTTTTGCTTTCAGATGAATTTCTGTATTGTCTTTTCTAGGTCTGTGAAAAGCTCATGTTAGCAATTTAATACGGATTGCATTGAATCTGCAGATTGCCTTGAATAGGATGGACATCTTGATGATAATGATTCTTCCAATCCATGAGCATGGGATGTTTTTCCATTTGTTTGTGTCATCTTTGATTTCCTTGAGCAGTATTTTGTAGTTTTTACTGTAAAAATCAATCACTTCTGTGGTTAGATTGATGCCAAGGTATCTTATTTTTGTGGCTATTGTGAGTGGAATTGTGCTTTTTATTTGGTTCTCTGCCTACTTATTGGTGGTGTATAGAAATGCAACTGTCTTTTGCACATTAATTTGCCATCCTGAGATTTTACCAAGACCATTGATCAGTGGGAGGCAGCATTAAAGACTCCCCAGGGTTTTCTAGGTGTAGAATCATATCTGTAAAGAGGAATAACTTAGTTTCTTCTTTTTCTATTTGGATCACCCTGATTTCTTTCTCTTGCCTGATTGCTCTGTTTAGGACTTCCAGTACAATGTTGAAAAGGAGGGTTGAGCTGGGCATCCTTGCCTTGTTCCAGTTCCTAGGGAGAAATGCTTTCAGTTTCTGCCCATGAAGTATGATGTTGGCTGCAGGTCTGTTATAAATGGCTCTTATTATTTTGAGTAATGTTCCTTCAGTGCCCAGGTATTCGAAGGCTTTTATCAAGAAGTGATGCTGGATTATACCACATGCTTTTTCTGTATCTAAGGGAATTATCGTGTGGTTCTTGGTTTTTCACCTGTTTATGTGAAAATTATGTTTTGTAGTGTTACATATGTTGAATCAGCTCTACTTCCCAGGCATGAAGCCTGCCTGGTTGTGATGGACTTGAAATATGTTGTTGGATGCAATTTGTTAGAAACTTATTAAGAATTTTTGCACCTATGTTCATCAAGGAAATTGGCCTGTAGTTCTTTTTCCTTGTTGAGTCTTTGTCAGTTTTGGGTATCAGAAGGATACTAGCTTCATTGAATGAGCAATGGACCATTCCTTCTTTCTCAATTGCCTGGAATACTTTCAATGGGGTTGGTATCAGCTCTTCCTTGTATGTCTTGTAGCATTCAGCTCAGAAACCATCTGACTCAAGACTTCTTTTTCTTGGCAGAGAGGTTTCTTATAACTGAGTCTATTTCTTGGATTGTTATTGGTCTGTTTAGGGTTTTAATTTCTTCCTGTTTCAGCTTTGGAAGATTGAATGTGATGCCAGGAATTCCTCCATTTCCTCAAGATTTTCTAGTTTATTTGCATATAGATGTTTGTAGGAATCTCTGATAATTTTAAAAATTTCTTCAGAGTCAATTGTGACATAAACTTTTTTGTTTCCAATTATGTTTATTCAGACTTTCTCCTTTTTGGGGGTCAATCTGGCCAGGGGTCTGTCATTCTTACTCATTTTTTTCAAAGAAACTGTTTTTTGTCTTTTTAATTCTATGATTTTTGTGTGTTCTATTCTACATAATTATGACTTTATTTTAGTCATTTGCATTTTTCTACTAAATTTAAGATGTAATTGTTCTTGCCTTTCCAGATCTCTTAGGTGTGACACAAGGCTGTTTACATAAGATCCCTCTGTTTTCATGATATGTACATGTAATACTATAAACTTCCCTCTCATCACCACTTCCATTGTGCCCCAGGGGTTTTAATATGTTGTGTCTTTGTTTTCATTTGCTTCCAGAAATCTTTTTATTTCTGCCTTCAGAGCTATGTTAACCCCAAAGTCATTCAGAAGCATGTTTTTTTTAATTTTCATGTATTTGCATGTTTTGGGGGGGTTCCTTTTGATGATCATATTTATTTTTTATTTCACAGTGGTCTGAGAAGATGTTTGGTATGACTTCAACCTTTTGAAATTTGTTCACACTTGATTTATGCCAAGGACATAATCAATCTTGAAGTATGCTCCATGTACTGATGAGTAAAATGTATGCTCTGTGGTTGCTGAGTGAAGTGGTCTTTAGGTGTCTATTAGGTCCAATTGGTGGGGTGTTAAGGATCTGAATGTCCTTGTTAGCTTTTGCCTCAATGACCTGTCTAAGGCTGTTAGTGGGTATTAAATGCTCCAACTATAATTGTATATGTGTCTATGTCCTCTCTTAAGTAGCAATTGTTTTATAAATCTTGGTGCTCCACTATTTGGTGCATATATATTTAAGATGAACATTTCTTGCTGGTGGATTGAGCCTTTTATCATTAAGTAGTATCCTTCAGCTTCCTTTTAACTTTTATTAGTTTGAGGTCTGTTTTCTCTGTATAAGAATGGCTACCTCTGCTCTTTTTTGTTTTCCATTTTCCTGGAAGATCTTTCTTTAGCCTCTTACTTTGAGCATGTGGGTGTCCTTTGCAGTGAGAAGGGTTTCCTGTAGGAAGCAGAATGTTGGGTTATGTTTTGTTATCCAATTTGCTGCTCTATGCCTTTTGAGTGGCATATTAAGTCCAATCACATTCAAGTTCATTATTGCCATGTGAGGGTTTATTTCTGTTATAATGTTCTTAAGAGGTTGCTTTGCTTTTCATTTTTTTCATGTTTTTAGATTTTTGTGGTTGATCGTATGGTCTGTTAACTTTGTGCTTGCCTGTGCTTTTGCTATGAGTGGAACTATTCTTTTGTATCTGTGCTCAGAACTTTCTTAAGCATCTCCGGAAGGGCTGGTCTGGAGATGGCATATTCACTTAGGCGTTGGATGTCTAGGAAGGATTCCGATTCTCCATCACTGATAAAGTTTAGTTTTGTAGGGTAGGAAATTCTTGACTGGAATTGGTTATCTTTGAGAATGTGACAGTTTAGGCCCAGGTTTTTCTGACTGTAGGGCTTCTGCTGAAAATCGGCTGCAATTCTAATGAGTCTACCCCGGTGGGTGGTCTGTCCCTTTGCTCTAGCTGTCTTTAGGATTTTTTCTTTCATCTTATCATTTTTAACTTGTGAGATAGATAACTATGTGTCTTGGGGATGGTCTTCTCATGTAATGCCTTGCATAGGTTCTCTGAATCTCTTGTGTTTGGATGGTTGTCTCTCTGGTGAGATAGGGGAATTTTCTTGGAGGTTGCTTCTAGGGTGCTCTCAGTTTGCCCTTCTGTCTTAGGGATATCAGTTAACTGCAGATTTGGTCTCTTTACAGAACCCCAAACCTCTCATAGGCTTTGCTCATTCTTCCTGAGCCCTTTTCCCTTGCTTTTGTCCAACGTGTTTAGTTCTATATTTTGATCCTCAAGTTCTGAGATTCTTTCCTCTGCCTGGTCAATTCTGCTCCCTAAGCCTGTCATTGTGCTTTGAAATTCCTCATTTCTAGGATTTCAGATTGGATCTTTCTAATGTTGGCAAGATCCACTTTTGTTTCCTAGGTGATCTGTGCTTTTGTTGCTGGGTGATCTGTGCATTCATCTTGTGGTTTTCCTTGGCTGTTTTTCCATCCACTGTCTGATTTAATGTCTGTCTTCAGGGACAGGTTGTTCTGGATGGGTGCCATTGCTTGGGGTCTGGGAGGACCTTTTTTGGGTAAAGCCTCATTAAGGGGATTGTTTATTTATTTATTTATTTAGCTGATTCTTCCTCATCTGTGAGGATCAACTCCTCTCTTTTTATTATTTTGTTTTGTTTTGTTGTTTTGTAGTTAGAAATAGTGTAGCTGACCTAAGGTTTATTCTGTCCCTCTGTGTTAGAGATGTATTGTCTTTTTTATTTTTTGAAATTAGGGAATTGGATTGAGTTTTGAGGCTCTATGTCTTTGTGGAATTTCCCCCCATTTTCTTGTTTAGTCATATAGTATAAATTTCATATACTTTTTCCGTAGAGTTTTCTCTTTGTAAGTGCTTCTTCAAGACTTTATTTTTATTAGGATATTTGTCTATCTTTATGTGTAGCAGATTATATTATGTCAATAAATAGAACTGTACAACAAACCCTTCACAACATAAATGTTTAAAACAAAACCATTTGCTTACCTCATGATTCTTTGGTTAGAAAATTAGCTTGGGCTCCACCTGAACTCAGCCAATTTCTTCTGTTCCTGACTGAGTTCTCTCACGTATATGCAGGGCAACAAGAAAGCTTGGCTTTAGCATGTTGAGGAGGCTGTCTGGAAGCTTCCCTCTCCTCCATATAGTTCTTCATCTTCCAGCCATCCAGCCCAACCATCACCTCCTGTGGCACAATCCCAAATTAGTGAATGGGTAAGTGTATAAAACCTTTTCACGTGTTGCCTCATGTTGGCACGTCATTGCTTCTGGCAAACTCTATTGGTCAATGCAAGTTTTGGGCAAGGCTAGACTTAAAAGATGGAGCAAAAGATACCACATTTTAATGGAAGTTGGTAGAAATTTATATAAGTAAGCATATCAATACAGAGACATGTAAAGTAGAACAGGGCATGCTTGCAATTAATCCATCTCATGTATATATTCTGCATAATAATTCTTTTTACATTTAGATATTTTGTTTAGGCAATATCTCCTAAGAGGTACCTGAGTTTTCATTTTCTTTGTGGTTATTCTTTTCATGAACTAAAAGTTGTGATCCTAATATAGTAAAATTCTTTGTGCCTTTTTCTTGTTAGTGTCTTTTTTTTATATTGAGAACACAACAATGTGCTACTATATTATTAAAAATGTTAATCATTTTCCTTGTAAATTTGCCTGCTAATTCAAATTAAATTATATTTTTACTGCTTTAATATTAGGATACAAATATGCACGTATAATTTTTGAATTAATATAAAAAGTCCTACTAAAATTACTGTAAAAGCCCATATTTACTCACATAACTTTATTTTTCACCTCTATCATAAATGGAATGTCAATATGTAATTATCTGGCCTTACTCATGTAAATTGACTTATCTACTCTTCTGAACTCTAAATTGTGTTGGAAAGTAAGTTTTGCTACTAGAATCTTACAATTTTTTCTAACTCCTCTTATTTAAGAATATCTTGGCAATTCTTCAGTGACTGTTGCCTCATATAATTAAAATAATCTTATAACTTTTACAGAAGAAAATGTTTTAGTTTCTGGTTAATGTTGCAATGAAAGTTCAGATCAATCTTAGACAATTGACCTCTTGACTTTTTGCCTCATTGATCTATCTAGGGCTGTTAGTGGGGTATTGAAGTTCCTTGCTATAACAGTGTTAGAGTCAATTTTTTTTAGTTTACTTAGTAGTTGCTTTATAAATGCTGGTGCTCCTCTGTTGGGTGCATATATGTTTAGAATGGATATTTCTTGTTGATGGATTGAAACGTTTACCATTATATAGTGCCCTTTTGTACCTTTTAAAATTTTTTATAGCTTAAATGTTGTTTTGTCTGATATTAAGATCACAACTCCTGCCTTCTTTTGTGATGCATTTGGTCTGGAAACTCGTTTTTCATCCTTTAACTTTGAGTCTGTGTGCATCCTTTGTGGTGAGATGAGTTTCCTGGATGCAGCAAATAGTTGGGTCATGGTTTCTCATCCAGTTCACCATTCTGTGTCTTTTCAGTGGTGCATTTAGTCCATTCACCTTCAGGCTAATTACTGAAATGTAATTGTCTATCCCTGTCATGAGGTTCTTATAAAGTTTTTTTCTTTGTTTGCTTGTTTCTTTTGGCTTTAGGGTTGATGTCTGTGTGTGTTTTCAAGTTTGTTGTTGTGCTGTATTCTCTGTTGATTCTGTTCTCTTGGGAAGTGTGTGGTCATTCTCTTTTTCCTTTCTTAATACTTTTTAAAGTGTCTCCTGTAGAGCTGATCTGGAGCTGCATAATGTTTTAGGGATTGGATGTCTGGAAAGGATTTTAATTCTCCATCACTGATGAAGCTGAGCTTGACTGGGTAGGAAATTATTGGTTTAAATTGTTTACCTTTGGTGACTTTGAATACTGGACTCCAGTCCCTTCTTGCTTGAGTGTTTCTGCTGATTGGTCTGCTGCTATTCTGATTGGTTTTCCATGGTAGGTAGTCTGACCTTTCTCTCTTACTGCCTTTAGGATTTTTTCTTTTGTGCCTACTTTGTGTAGGTGAATTACTATGTGTCTATGAGATTGGTCTTCTCATTTGATGTCTTGTGGGGGTTCTCTGTATCTCTTGTGTTTGGCTGGTCACATCTCTGGAGAGATGGGGAAAATTTTCTTGGATTACCTCCTGGAATACTTGCTCTAAAGTGTTCTCCATTTCCCTTTCTTCTTCTGGGATAACAATCAGGCATAGGTTTGGCCTCTTGATATAATTGTACATCTCTTGTAGGTTTTGTTCTTTCTTTCTAAGATTTCTTTCTATGTTTTTTTAGATTTGGTTAATTCTATGTTCTAGTCTTCAAGTTCTGAGATTCTTTCTTCTGCTAGATTAAATCTGCTTATCATCTGGCTATTTATTTCCTGGATGAAATTTTTTATTGCCAAAAATCTCTGTTAAAAGTTGTTTCAGTGTTGCATCTTGTCTTTCTTGCTTCTTTCCATCCATTCCCCAATCCCTATCATATTCTAGAGCCAGTTGTTGATGACTTCTATTGTTTGGGCTCTGAGGTCTGATTTTTTGGGAGTTTTCTCTTTGCTTACACTTGAAATTACCTGTAGTCTTCCATTGGTTTTTCCTCATTTGTGACAGATCTCTTGCTTTCCTCTTAGTTCCATTATTCAGTGTCAGTGGGAGAGGCTTTCATTTCTGATGCTTGCTCAGTTCTCTGTTCTTCCTCGATCCAGGCTCTGGATTTGTTCTATTTTGAAACAGGACTGTGGGTGGGAAACTTTGCTGTCTCTTATAGTTTTGAAAGTTGAATAAGGTAGGAGATGGGGAACTAGGATTCAGAAACTACTTGCAAATTACAATGTTCACTGACTGTGGTATGTGTTCCCTGAGACCCACTCACCACCAACATTCTAGATGACAATGCAATGTGGATGTGTGTGTGTATCCCCTGAATTCAAGATACAGTGACAGCAATGAGGAGTATAGAGAAAAATAGACTGAAATTAGATGGACAAGAATTAAAAGAAAGAAAGAAAAAAAACACAGGACAATGAAAGCAGAAATCAAAGCAAAAATCAACTGAACACACACATACACAGAGACATACACACACACCCCCAAACAAATTGGAATAACAACAAAATGAAACAAAACAAACAACACGGAAAACCAAGAAAACTAAACACACACACACACATGCCTAGCACAAAATAAATGGAGAAGAAAAACAGAAAGAGAGGAATAAACCCCCCCAAAAAACAAAGGAATTCAGATTGAACCCTCAGACATATGTTAACACACACCTTAAACTAAAAAGAGGAAAGAACAAAAGAGCAAAAGCAAATCAACAACAACGAAAAAACTGAAAGATGACCACTCCACAATTCACAAACACACATAAAGAGAAAACAAAAATCAGAAGAAGAAAAAGAAAAGAAAAAAAAAAGAAGGGAATGCGGATCAAACCTTCCCATGCACATTCATACACAAAGGAAATATATTAAAAAATAGATGAACTCACAAACAAGCAAAATATTTAAAGAAATTAAAAAAAAATTAAAAATTAAGAAGAAGAAAAAACGCTGTGACAGGTCCTGTAATTGTTCCTCTTGTCTGCTCTGCCATCTCCTGCAGCGCTTCCATCTCTTTTACTCTCTCCCCAGTGTCTGCAGCAGGGAAGGAGGAGGGTCGGTGGGCCTGGGTGGGGCTGCAGTCCTTCCGTCCCACTGTCGTATGGTCAAGGAGGGCTCCTCTGGTGGGGAGGTGCGGGATCGTCTCTTCCCCAGGTATGCACTTGCAGGGGGTGCCCCAGCCAGGCCAATCCTGGAATGGAGCTCTCCTCTTGCGACTCACATCCAGTCTCTGTCTGGATCTGTCCCTCTCAGTCGCCGCCTGGCTGTGTGGGTCTGACATTCAGTGGACGCTGGGGAGGAGAGGGGTTGGGTCAGCCCTGGACTCACCACTGATCTCTTCAGAGTCTTTCTTCATCTCTTCTTTCTTCATCTCTTTCTTTCTTTCTTTTCTTTCTTCATCTCTTTCTTTCTTTCTTCATCTCTTTCTTTCTTTCTTTCTTCCTTCTTCTTTCCTTCTTTCTTTTCTTTCGATTGGATCTCACTCTGTCTCCCAGACTGGAGTGCAGTGGCTCTCTCCCGCCACCGCAGCCTTGACCTGCTGGGCTCCGGCGATCCTTCCGCCTCAGCCTTCCACGTAGCTGGAACTACAGGCGCGTGCTACCACGCCCGGCTGATTTTTGATTTATTGTAGAGACAATGTCTCACCAAGTTGCCCAGGTGGGTCTCGAACCCTCAGGCTCAGGCAATCCACTCACCCTGGCCTCCCAAGGCGTGAGATTACAGGCTGAGCCACTGAGCCTGGCTTCTTCATCCTTTTCTGGCCACACCCCGTGTCCCGTGACTGGATCAGGTTTGGGGGTGGGGCCCCGGGACTCAGCACTGGTCAGGTCCCTCCAACGT
Organism: Cephalopachus bancanus; assembly: GCA_027257055.1. NCBI lineage: Eukaryota > Metazoa > Chordata > Mammalia > Primates > Tarsiidae > Cephalopachus > Cephalopachus bancanus. The sequence goes on from JAPVLO010000043.1 coordinate 3,253,526, forward strand.
TGGTGCTTTCAGTATATTCCCTCTGGGTCATGATCCATCCCTGAGTAGCTGATCTGCCAGTCACAGAGATCTGTCTGTTGCTCCATGGTGAGCAAGTTGGAGCACTTTTCTGCCCCCCTTCAAGAGGGTGATGGGGTGCCTCTCTTGTCCTCTCCCGTGGGACTCTGCCCCCGCTGGGCTCCATCTGCAGCCCCTGCTGCCAGTGCCCGGCCAGGCGCTGAAGTGGCGAGGCGGACCCTGGAGCTGGCAGTCTCTCCTGCTGCCGTGGTGAGGCTGAACCTGGAGCCGGTAGTCTCCCTCTGCCGCTTCTTCACAGGAAAACTTTTGTCCATTTATAAACAAAACGGCACTCGGCGTCTGCGACCTGGGAAGTGCCAGGGACCAAGCAGAGAAGTCCCAACACCAGCTGCTGCACCAGGAGGGCCCTGGCCACTTGCTCACGAGCCCCGCTTAGCCAGGCTCTCCCAGCGTTTTCTTCCCAGGAAGGGTTTTGTTGATTTTTAAAAAAATGGCGCTTGGCTTCAGTGTCCCAGGAATCGCTTGGGTCCAAGCCCAGCAGTTGTGGCACCAGCCGCTGTAGCCGGAGAACCCTGGCTGCTAGCTCCCTAGCCCTCACTCATTCAGCCACTCACACACTCACCAGCAGGCACACAAAAATTTTCCATATACTCACTCCTCACTCACACTGAGACTTGCGTAGTCTGACTGGCTCTGCTGCCATCTTCCTGACCCTCTGATCTCTTGACAATATTGAGATTTCTGATGCATAATATGAATTTCTAACCAGTTAAGTGTCCTTCTAATATATATTTCAATAGATTTCAAAAATTTTTCTATTTAGGCATCTGTATATACTTTATTAGATTAATTCAGAAAAATTAAAGTTTTACAGTCTTTGTGTAATTTTTCTTTTAATTTTGTGAATTTTCAAAGCCACCAGAATGTTAAAATAATGCAACAAACACCTCTTACCTAGACTCATCAATTATCAAATTGCCAATATTTTAATTCCCTTTCTCTCTCTTTCTCTAACTCAATCTCCGTGTTATTTTAGAGTATTTCTATGAATTTATGGATTCATTCAACTCCGTCCTCCTATACCTCCCTTATATTTGACATTTAGTCTGTCTTATAAGATACTTCTTAACATTCTCATTTCTTTCACCACTGTGTATTCCCTTTCCATTATTTATTTTTCTCCCTTTCACTGCCAAAATTAATGAAATATCTAAGATTTTTAACCTGGTTTGTAAGCTAATACTTGAGGCTGTTTCTTGGATCCTGGTTGAAATCACAAACTTCTGGGTCAGGGAAGAGTAGTTTACTGTTTATGATGATATCTGTAGCTAAAGTAACGGCATTTTTGTGATGTTTCGGAGCTACATTTCTGGAGGGTTATGTGAAGGGGCTAGTGTTATTGGTACATGCAGTAAGTTGAGTTACAGAAGAAAACACTCGAGTTCAGGAAAACCAATAATTTGTAATAGACTGTAAGCATGGTTGTGAAAGCAACCAAAATATTTCACCCCAAAATATATGTCTATGACATATTGTAAGATGAATATTCAGAAGGGCTAAAAATATAAAGGTAGCTTAAAAGCTGTAAATTGACTAGGAGATTTGTATCTATAGAGAAAAATCTGCATTGATGCAGCTAGGCTTTTCCTGAGGTCCTCTTCTGATAGATCTAGAAAACATTAACTGAGATTCTGACACTTTAAAGGTCTGAAAGATCATTTACCATGTATTCTATCTGAGAACTGCTACCTGAACAGTTTTCTCTATGTAACAAGACCACCATTAGTACACAGGCCTCATCTTTTCCCTGTTATAATCTATTTGCCACAGGAAGCTGATTTACCACAGTAAATTGTTTTAGCTTTCATTCTTTTGGTAACCTCAAGATGGTACGTAACCTTCTGAACTCCATTGAGATTGGTTCTAACTTGTGCACATAAATGCAGTGGAAAGTTTAATGGTAGTGTAGAACAAGAGAAAAAAGGATCTCAGAACTTGAAGACTAGGCTTTTTAATTAACCCAGTTAGACAACATTAAAAAAAAAAAAGAATCCAAAGAATGTAATGAAGTCTCCAAGAAATGTGATATTATATGAAATGGCCAAACCCAAAAATGATGGGTGTATTCCTGAGGAAGAAGAGAAAACAACTGGTTTAGAAAATCTATTTGAGAGAATAATTGAGGAAACAATCCCTGGCCTTGCAAGAGATTTCAACGTTGAGATTTAAGAAGTAAGCCCCAAGGCATATAGTCATCAGGTTATGCAAAGTTCATGTGAAGGAAAGAATTCTAATAACAGTAGGAAAAAAAATCAAATAATATTAAAAAAATAAACCTATCAGACGAACAGCAGATTTCTCATCAGAAATACTACAAGCTGGAAGGAATTGGACCCCCACCTTCCATCTCCTCAAATAGAATAACAGTCAGTCAAGCATTTTGTATCCTTCAAAACTAAGTTTCATAAATTAAGGAGAAATAAAGTCTTTTTCAGACAACCAAGTGCTGAGGGAATTTGTTACCACTAGACTGGCTCTATAAGAAATAAAGAAGTTATAAATATCAAAACAAAAGATCAAAACACACCAGTTTAAAAAAAAAAAAAAACCCTGAAGATCATAAATGTCACTGGGTTTATAGAATGCCAACATGATAGAAAGAAAGAAAAAAAAAGCAAGCAGGTAACAAACAATATGAAGAATGGAATAGTATCTTACATATGATTATTAACCCTGAATGTAAATTACCTTAGTGACCTAGTTTTTAAAATGTTGATCGACCAAATTTATAAAAAACAGAATTCAAATATTTGTTGACTTTAAGAAACCTACTTAATTGCACACAACAACTCCTATACACTCAAGGTAAAGGGGTCAAAAAATATTCCATGAAAACAGAAACCAAAAATGAGCAGGAGTAGCCATTCTCATATCAGATAAAACAGAATTTAAATTAAAAACTATGATTAGAGACAAAGAAGGTTATTATATAATAAAAAAGTCAATCAAATGAAGATGTAACAATTTTAATTATATATGCGCCTCACACCAGAGCTGCAAATTTTATAAAACAAATTCGTATCTACTAGACTTAAGAAAAGAGATAGTTATACAATAATAGTGGGAGACTTCAACACACCACTGACAGAAATAAACAGATCATTAATGCAGACAATCAGAAAAGAAACATTGATGTTAAACTAGACCCCAGAGCAAATGGAAATAAAGGACATCTAGAGAACATTTCACCACAAAACTATAAAATGTACATTTTTCCTCATTCCTCATGGAACATTCTGCAAGATCGGCCACATTATAGGCCACAAATCAAATCTTAATAAATTCAAAACATAGAAATCATATCAAATAACTTCTTAGACCACAGTGGAATCAGACTAGAAATTAACTCCAAGAAGAACGAAGAAACCAAAGAAATAATGGAAATTAAGCAATCTGTTCCTAAGTGATCTTTGACTCAACATGGAAACCAAAATGGAAATTAAACAATTTCTTGAAATGAAGGACAACAATGACACAAATTATCAACACCTTTGGGATACAAAGATGCTCTGAAGAAAATTTATAGTGTTTAATGCCTTCATTAAAAAGAAGGAAAGATCACATTGGCAACATAACATCACACCTCATGAACCTAGGAAAACACTAACAAGCCAAACACAAAGCTAGCAGAAGAAAAGAAACAATGAAGATCAGGGAAGATCTAAATGAAATTGGAACCAAAGAACCCACAAAAGATTAATGAAACAAATAGTTGGCTCTTTGAAAAGATAAAATTGATGGATCACTAGATTAATTGAGAAATGAAGAGTGAAGATTCAAATTAGCTCAATCAGAAATGAAAATGGACACATTATGATTGATAGCATGGAATACAAAAGATCACCTGAGATTATTACGAACACCTCTATGTGAACAAACTAGACCATCTAGAGAAAATGGATAAATTTTTGGAAACTTACAACCACCCAACCCTGAGTTAGGAAGAAATAGAAACCCTGAATAGGCCAATAACAAGTATTGCAGTTGAAAAGGGAATTCAGTTTCCCAACCAAAGAAAGTCCGGGACCTGATGAACTCACAGCTGAATTTGACCAGACTTTCGAAGAAGAACTGATACCAATTCTATGAAGCTATTTCAGAAGCTCAAAAAGGAGGGAATTTTCCCTACCTCAGTCTATGAAGCCAGTATCACTCTATTACCAAAGCCAGGTAAATGACACAACAAAAATAGAAAACTGCAGATCAATATCTCTGATGAACACAGACACAAAAATACTCAATATAATACTAGTAAACTGAATTCAAAGTCACGTTAAAAAAAAAATCACCACAATCAAGTAGCTTTAATCCCAGGAATGCCAGGATGGTTTAACATAGATGAGTCAATAAACGTGATCCACCACATAAACAGAGTTAAAAACAAAAATCATATGGTCATTTTAATAGGCAGAAAAGCATTTGATTAAATTGAACATTTCCTCATGATAAAACCTCTCAGCAAAATAGGCATAGAAGGAACATTCTGCAAAATAATAACAGCATTATACAACAAACCTGCAGCTAATGTCATCTGGAATGGAGAAAAGTTGAATGCATTCCCTCTCAGAGGTGGAACAAGACAAAGATGCCCACTTTCATCATTCCTATTCAACCTAGTACTGGCAGTCCTACCCAGAGCAATCAGGCAAGGTAAAGAGATAAAGGGTATCCAAATTGGAAAAGAAGAAATCAAATCATCTCTGCATGCCAATGATATAATTTCATACCTAGAGACTCCTAAGAGTACCTCCAAAAGACTCCTGGACTTGACAGATGAAATCAGTGAAGTTTAAGAATAAAAAATCAACACACATCTATCAGTAGCACTGATAGACACCAATAGCGACCAACTGAGAATCAAATCAAGGACTCAATTTCATTTACAATAGCAGACAAACAGCTAAAAGATCTAGGAAAATAATGAAACAGGGAGGTAAAAGATCACTACAAGGAAAACTACAAAACACTAATAAAAGAAACTGTAGAGGACACAAACAAACGAAGAAACATCCAACACTCACGGATTGGAAGAATCAACATCATTAAAATGACCATATCATCTTAAGTGATCTGCAGATTCAACACAGTCTCTATAAACTACCAACATCATTTTTCACAGACTTAGCAAAAAACAATAGGAGAATTCATATGAAGCGAACAAAAAAGAGCCAGAATATCCAAAACAATCCTAGACAAAAGAACAAAGCTTGAGGCATCGCATTAACTAACTTCAAATTATGCTGCAAATCTTTAGTAGCCAAAACAGCATGCTATGGGTACAAGGGCAGACACACAAATCAATGGAGCAGAATAAAGAATCCAGAAGTAATCCCAAACACCTACAACTGACCGATCTTTGACAAAGCAGAAGAAACATATACTGGGAAAAGGACACCCAGTTCAACAAATGGAGCTGGGAAAATTGGAGCGCTACATGCAGAAAAATGAAACTTGACCCCCATCTCTCATCATATACAATATTTAACCTGGCCAGGCTCTGGCTCAACCTGTAATCCCAGTGCTTTGGGAGGCCAAGGCAAGTGGAATGCCTGAGCCTGCAGGTTCGAGACCAGCCCAGGAGACATGGTGAGACCTCGTCTCTACAATAAATCCAAAACAATTAGCCAGGTGTGGTGTTGCACACCTGTTGTTCCGGCTACTTGAAAGGCTGAGGCGGAAGGATTGCCTGAGCCCAGCAGGTCGAGGTCACAGTGGCTGGAGGCCTGCCACTTCACTCCAGTCTGGGCGACAGAGTGAGACTCCAACTCAAAAAAAAAAATTAACCCAAGATGGATTAAATACTTAAATGTCAGACCCGAAACCATATTAGTTCTTGAAGAAAACCTAGAAAAAATGCTTCTGGATATTGACCTAGGCAAATACAGAAGAAACAAAAATATATGAGTGGAACTTAATTAAATTAGAAAGTGTTTGCAGGCCGGGCTCGGTGGCTCAGCCTGTAATCCCAGCACTTTGGGAGGCTGAGGTGAGAGTCCGCGAGTTCAAGACCCGCCTGGGAAATGGCGAGACTTCGTCTCTACAATAAATCAAAAACTAGCCAGGCGTGGTAGAGCGTGCCTGCGGTTCCAGCCGGAGCCCAGCAGGTTGAGGCTGCGGTGGCTGGGAGCGTGCCACTTCACTCCAGTCAGGGCGACAGAGTGAGACTCCAACTCAAAAAAAAAAAAAAGAAGTGTGCAACCTATAGAATGGGAGAAGATATTCACAAATGAAATATCTGACAAAGAACTAACATCCAAAATCTACACAGAACTTCAAAAAATCAGCAAGAAGAAAAAGGCAAATAACCTCGTTAAACAGTGGGTAGAGAACATGAAAACATGAACACACATTTCTCAAGAGATGATATACAAATGACCTACAAATATTTGAAAAAATGCTCAACATCACTCATCATCAGTAAAATGCAAAAAAAAAGAAGAAGCCACAATGAGATACCACCTTATACCAGTCAGAATGGCCATAATTAAAACAAAAAACAAAGAACAATAGATGCTGGCACAGATGTGGTGAAAAGGGAGCCCTGATGCCACACATTGTTGGTGGGAGTGCAAATTAGTAAAATTTCTAAGAAAATGGGTATGGAGTTTTCTCAGAGAACTAATATTAGGTCTGCCATGTTATTCAACAATCTCCCTCCTAAGTTTCTATGCAAAGGAACAGAAGCTGTTATACAGAAAAGACACCTGCACTCTGATGTTTATCACAGCACAATCACGATGGCAATGATGTGGAATTGACCTAAATGCCTATTGTATATATATATATTCAATCTGGCCATCAAAAAGAATAAAATACTGTCTTTTTCAGCAACTTGGTTGCAACTGAAGAACAGCATGTTCCGTAAAGTGACCCAGGAACAGAACGCCAAATTGCATGTTCTCACTAATAACAAGTAGGAGGTAAGCCAGGGATCTGCAGAGTCATGCAGGAAGGGGTTCAGAAGGGGAAGTGATGAGATATCACCTCGCGGGTATTAATAGAATGTGTGCAGGTGAGGGGTGATATGTCCTCCTAAAACCCAGACTTCTTTGCCACTATACGATGCATCCATGTAATCAAACACTATTTGTATCTTCTGAGGCTGTTGAAAAAAAATTGTTAGAAAGATAATGTAATATATGCTTACAATTTGTTAAAACAACAGACTTTAAATTCGTTACAATTTATTACAAAATATGGAAATATGTAAGTTGATGAATGTGTCCATTACCTTGATGGTACTGATCATTCAGCAGTGTGCAGATATATCGCATCATTACATTGTACACAATAAATGTGTGCAGTTATAAACAGCCAAACAAATAATAATATACTGAAAAACCTCAAAAGACACACTAAAAAGTCTAATCTGAGATTCCACAAACACAAGTCAGCAAACCCAGAAGAACCGATCACAGGGGCCAACCAGCCCCTTCCTGCTTTTCTACTTCACAGACTTGACTCCTGAGTCCCCGTTCCCCCTTCCACCTGTTCCCTCATGCGTCCTTAAAATGCTGAGGCACCTTGGACAGACCCTCGTTCCCTTGAGTTCTTGTTCAACATCTTTCCTGTAGCAATCACATCCTACTGATACAACCTGTCCTCCCTAGCTCAGGTTAAACTAGAGTCCACTGCGTTTATCTTTAGCGGGAGCAACATTTGCTCCTGCCTTTCAGGGTTTGATTGCTTTAGACTGGTCACAGTAAAGGCAGATACATGAGACGCTTACCTCTGGGTTCTAGGACTATTGAGAAAGAAGTTAAGCAATTGGGGTTTTAAAATGTGATTAATTTCTTATCCAACTCTGTGGTTACATTGACACTTGATGATAAACATTGACAACTGATCATTAAAATAGCAGTTATCTTGGGAGTGGGTTGGTTATTAGGGGAGTGAATTCCTGATGACAGGGTGAGCTTGGCCCCCTTCCCCTCTCTTTCTGTCCTGTCTCCCTCACCTCCATCCTCTCTTGTCCTCCTGTCATCCACCACCAATGACGCCCTTGCCGATCTGGGCCCCCCGACCTTGGACTTTCAGCCTCCTAAGCTGTAGGAGAAACAGATCGGTGCTCTGGATAAACTGCCCAGTCTCAGTTATTCTGTTCTAGCAGCAGAGAACTGACTGAGTTACTACGCTAAATTAAACTCTGACATTTCCGTGGTGCAGCTTTTTTGGTTTCTGTTGGACGCTATGGTTTTTTCCTCATTGCTGATGGTGAAATCGTTCTGTCGTCTCTCATGGTTGACTCACACTGCCTCATGCCCCACACTCCCTTGTGGCTTCTTTGCTCCTGCAGCCTGACACTTTACCACCGTGTCTTCTGTTCAGACCATCTTAGACAAATGGTGCCATGGAATGGACTCTTCACATCCCGTGTGGGGAACCATTGGGGAAAGTCCTCCTTCCTGTCCCCTGTGCCACTGCCCAGCCACGGGAGGGCTGCTCTGGCTTTAGGCAAGCCTCCTTTTCCAAGCTGCTATGCCCTTCTTTTTCTACACGGTGACCTAGACAGCAGCCACAGAATATTCTAGTTTGTGAAGCCATATCTAGCTTTGACAAAAATAAAATCTCTTTGTAGTTGTGAGTCTCCCATCCCACTGGGGTCCTTATTTCAGTATCTCATTAAAACTATTTTTTTCTTTTTTTTTTTTGAGTTGGAGTCTCACTCTGTCACCCAGACTGGAGTGCAGCGGCCGCTCCCACCACTGCAGCCTCGACCTGCTGGGCTCCGGCGGTCCTTCTGCCTCAGCCTTCTGAGTAGCTGGAACTACAGGTGTGCGCTACCAAGCCTGGCTAATTTTTTTTGATTTATTGTAGAGATGAAGTCTCACCAAGTTGCCCAGGCAGGTCTCGAATTCGCGGGCTCAGGAAATCCACTCACCTCGGCCTCCCAGAGCGCGGGATTACAGGCTGAGCCACGGAGCCCGGTTAAAACTATTTTTTTTTTCCTTTGGAAAGCAGGATTTATTGAGAGGACAGAAAAGTTCCCACAGTAGGAGTGGACCCGAGGGGTTGCCTGAAACTATTTTAAATCAATTAAATTCTTTACCTGAACTTTCAATGTTTGTAGAACATTTCCTTGCTTTAACAGGAAAATTTTGTTATTTTAATTTTTTTTTTTTGACTAAAGAATGTTTGTGACAATTTAGTGATGTTGTTAATCTTTCCCATTTCCCCCAACAAAAAGTTTCTTTGACTGAGCTGTGAGGACCGAATCACTAATCACTTTCCAACGGTTCCTTGTGTCCCCTGGCACATCATGAATAGTTATTTCTCATGGAGAAGAGAGAATTGGTGGTTGCCCGAGCATGAGATTTTTAAGAAACAAATTGTTTGCAGCAATGGAAGATACATCAGTAAGTAGATAAGGAACAAAAAGATCGGTATGTGGCTTCCCGTGTAGCAGAGGGTGGGGTATGGCTGAGGAGCCCATGACGTGCTTCTTCTCGTAGATCATAATGGGTCATGCAAAGACAGTATTTTCATTTTCTCCTGTTACTTGTTACAACGCTATCCAAAGAGAAAACTGGAGTTCAGAATTTCCCAATTCTTCTAGACTCTCTACCTAGCTAAACACTTCATTCTTGAAATACTGGCACTGGATCGCTTTGTCCTACTTTTGAAATACAGTGTTGCCCCTTTAGATGAATCTGTGAAGATGGGGAAACACATTAAAATTCTTTTTATTGTCTGTCTGTCTGGGCGAAAAGAATTCAACTTCTCTGAACATTCTTCATAGCAAAATGGCAGGATGTTTTTCATTGGCAGAAAAACCAGCCACACTTTTTGATGTAAAGTAAGTCATCAGTAGACCATAGGACTTGTTTGTGAGTTGATGATCTCTTCAGGCCAGTATTTCCCTCAATATATTTGCTAAACAACATAGATATGGCATTTTGGTATCTATAATTAATTTAAACTCACATGAGTTTATATAGTTCATATAGGAAGGGACTGGGAAGTTTAAGGCTATAGTGATTTAAATGATGTTACCTTTGCTTCATAGATAGTGTGGTAGGTTGAAAATATTTCCCGTTGAAGCCAGTGACCATTTGCCTCAGGTTTAATTGGGAGAATTGGAGCTTCAGAAGGTTGGTCTGGGGGAAGGGTAGGGCAGGCCCATCAGCTGTCGGGTGTCAGGCATTTCTCCTTTTCTCCGCCCCTTGTTAAAGCAAACATGCTCACCAGGAGTAATCAAACATTAAAAAAAGGCTTGGACAGTACGGACTCCAACCTCCTTCTCTGACTCACAGTGATCAGAGGACTTTGACAGCAAGTTAAAAATGCTCAAGTAAAAATGAATGCAGCCGGAGACCACCATACTAAGGGAACTATCACAGAAACAGAAAACTGAAAACCGCATCTTGTCACGTGTAAGTGGGAGCTGAACACTGGGCACACACGGGCAAAAGGACGGAAACAGCAGACGCTGGGGACTTTTCATGGGGGAGGGAAGGAGGAGAGGAAGGGTTGAGAAGACACTTGTTGGGTACCAAGCCCAACACATGGGTGATGGGCTCAATAGAAGTTTGAACCTCACCATTGCGCAATATATTGATGCAACAAACAAATGCATATTCCCTTGCATTCCAAAAACAATAATAATAATAAATAAAAGAAACCTGGCTTGCTGTACTTGCTCTGAGCAGCATGGGTTCTTTATTTGAGGACCAGGTGATTGGAAAGAGCCTCATCAAATGGGGCTATTATTTTATTTTTTTATTTTAATTTTTATTTTTGAGTTGGAGTCTCACTCTGTCACCCAGACTGGAGTGCAGTGGCCGCTCCCGGCCACCACAACCTCAACCTGCTGGGCTCTGGCGATCCATCCGCCTCAGCCTTCCAAGTAGCTGGAACTCCAGGTGCGCGCTACCACGCCCAACTAATTTTTTTTTTTTTTTTTAATTGTAGAGATGAGGTCTTGCCAAGTTGCCCAGGCGAATCTTGAACCCGCGGGCTCAGGCAATTCACTCACCTCGACCTCCCAAAGCACGGGATTACAGGCTGAGCCACTGAACCCAGCCTGGGGCTGTTATTTTAAACATTATTTTATTTTTCGAAGCTCTTGCCCAGAGTTTCTGAGGCTGGTATGTGGCTTCCCGTGTAGCAGAGGGTGGGGTATGGCTGAGGAGCCCATGACATGCTGATGTTTTTAAGGCTTGTCACGGAGGGTGTAGGAAGCCAAATTATGCCACTCCAAAATAGACACCTTTGACATATTTGGATATGGCTATTCCAAGGAGCGGCAGACACAGGAATAGCTCTGAGACGCTGTCCTTGGTTGTGGAGATTTGCATCTGTGGAGGAAATCTACGGGAGTGGAGTAAACAGAGGATGCACACAGGCTCTCCCAGCGGCCTCCCACCTCTGCCTTATCAGATCTGGAACAATCTGTCCATTTAGGACTCAGGTACGACCAATGCCGGAAAGAAAATTTAAACTCCTTTAGCGTGCAAATAATGTCTGTATGCTTTTCCTGTAAGATATCCCTGCAGAGATCTGAAAGAATCAGAAGAAAATCAATGATTGGTTCCAGCTTGATTTCAGAATCATTGGCAGCTGCAGTCTTTGCCACACCTTTCTTGTGATTGGTAGCAAGCTGGAGTCATGTCCTCTACTTGGCTCTCAATGAGGCAAAACAAAGTTCTAGTCAGCTTTGCTGGACCGTGGACAAAGATGGACGTGAAGCCCAGTCACTCCGTGAAGCTGAATGATGGACGCCGCATGCCAGTGCTCGGATTTGGCACGTACGCTTTCACAGATGTAAGTGGACTCCAGGAGAGTGAAGGGTTCTTTATCAACTGCCTGGAAGAGCCGTCAAAAGACAGGCGTCCTGCTCTTTGTAGACTGTGGATGATGGGAAGATTTCATCGAGGCATCCGTTTCTTACTGACTTGCTTCTTTTTAGGCCACAGAGATATTTGTGGCATGAAGAAGGATGAGAATGTCTTGACGCTGAGATTCAGAGACTGATAATTTTGTGGGTGCATTGTCTTTGTTACTATTAATAATATTAATGCTACCTGCCATATATCAAATGCTTTCTGTGTTTTCCAAGTGTTTACCACGATGGTCTTCTTTAATTTCTAGCAACGCTCCTAGGTAAGTGCTCATTCTTTGTCTTGCATTCGGAAACAAGCTCAGGCTGTCCTCCCTGCACTCATCTTCTGCCCTGGCCAGGGCGGCGCTTTTCTTGGTTAAAAACCCGAAGGGCAAAGGACCCAGGAGGACCTGGAAGCCAACATGAATACTCGGCAGCAGTCTTGCTTGAGACTGCTGGGGCTGGAAGTGTTTACCAGAGAGTTTCAACCATCCAAACACTTTGTTGTATAAGAAGTCACATGATCTCAACTTTTTGGCATGAGGAAAGGGGGATTTAGGAGATTAGAGTCCCAGGAGGGCCTGAATTGCGCCTCTCCCGACACATGACTCCCCATCCACACAGAGCCCTGCAGTGAGCTTCAAGTGTCACACCCTGGACACAGTGCGATAAGGGCAACTTTGGAGGGATTGCCCCAAATGACGAGACCAATATGCCCAACCTTGGGCGTGAGTAGCCATTTTCTTTATTGTGATAGCTTCAGGACAAGGTATGCCTTGCCTACGTTCGATCCAACTTGTATTGCTGTTGTTAAATTGGAAAAGCGCCATAGAGAATAGAAAGGATGTCCCATAATTTCCTCGCTTACAGGAGCAAAAGTCATACTTGCATGTGCTGAAGTTTCAGACAGTATAAATGTCTGGTGTGAAGTGGAAGCCTCCTTAACACGCTAAGGGGCTGTTTTTCCTTAATGGGACTCCCCTCCACTATAGGAATACTTTACCTGAGTCGATGCTGGAATGACTCGCCTACTCCAGGGCTTGTAATCTGCTTCCTTTGTTTACAGATTTGTCTTCTGGAAACATGCAAGCACAGTGTTTCAGTCCAGGCATTCAACAATCCAGTATTTGAATTTTGGGGCAGCCTGTGTATAGGTTATATGAGATCTGTGCTATGGGTGAGACCAGCAGGTCAGAGGAGGAGCCATCAGTTCTCTTGGCTTCTGTCTCTGCCTCTGGCTGTTCTCCCTGTGACATTTCCTGGGTCTGGCTCCAGTGTTCCTGCCTCCGAGACATTCCAGAGAAGTTTTTGCACTGACCACAGGACAACCTCAAATAACCCCCTGCTTACGAAACCAGTGCCTTGATGTTCGTCAACTAGAGAGGTCAGGCACACAAAAGGAACTCAATAAATGCTTGTTGCATTAATGTTGAATGAGAATGCTTGGGGAATGAAGAATACAAAACAATCATAAATGAAGGGCCAAGTTGGGTGGAAACTGGGAAGGATGGATATTCTAGAATCATTTCCAATTGCTTTCTAAATGCAGATGCTGTGTGTGTGTATGAATATGTTCTTACTGAGCTCTGCAGATTTCCCCTGTATCATGAAATTTCTTGTTAGTTACTTTGCAAATTCTATTTTTATGGAATGAAATTTAATTTTTCCATGCTCCCTAGTGAAGTCCATTTCACTAATTTACTTGGGATTAGGAATTACACTGAAGTTTAGTTGACATCCCCAGAGTACAAGTCTATCACTGAAACATTCACCATCTAACAAGGGAGGCGGGAGGCTGGCAGAAACTGCTGTCCAAAATGCTTCTGAGGAAATACATTGCTTCTCTCCGAGTCAGGCAGATCATCCATTGTTCTTATTCCTGCTGTATAGACTCCCAAGAGCAAGGCTGGCGAGGCCACCAGAGTGGCGATTGACGTAGGTTTCCGTCACATCGATGCAGCGTACTTCTATCAAAACGAGGAGGAGGTCGGAGAGGCGATTCGCGAGAAGATCGCCGACGGCACCGTGAAGAGAGCGGACATCTTCTACACCACCAAGGTGAAGGGCCCGTGTGTGGAGTCGCCAGAGGCCACTGCTGTTCAGATATTTCATTGTGAAAGAAAAAAATTGATCTCTTTTTGTAAGATTATTTATTTCCTAATATTATAGAGGAACTTGATAGAAACATAGAGAAGGTTTGCTTTCTCAGATGTGTGTTAAAGGTTTGCTTTCTCAGATGACCAGTTCTCCCAGGTCTCTCAGCATGAGATGTTACTTGCATGGAACATGAGAGCAGTAAGCCTTATCTACTTTAACCGTTGTGCAGATTCACTGAACACTAAGGGCCCACTTCTTTAATTCTTCTGAGATACTGTTCATAAAAGGAAGCCAGATGAGAAAATATTTTGTTCCCCCAAGTCCTCATTGAATTTCCTGAACTTTCTAACATTTTTCCGGATGGTAAGTCCTGCTTCTATGTAAACAGAGCTGAGGTCTCTGTTGGTGCAGGCTTCATGTCTTTACATCTCCGAGAACAACTTGGTTTTAAAATGTGGAACTCTCAGCAGAATTGTCTTTTAGAATTATATGGAGCAAGAGATTCCATTTACCCTGTCCTGCCCCTTCTTGAGACTTTTCAGAGGATAAGTCCTCTAACCCTTGACACACTGAGGCTGTTTTTCCTGTCCTGAGTTTGGTTCACAGTTTTCTGACTCTGCAGTCACTCAAGTAAATCAGTATCCCATCAAGGACCTGATTTAGGCCAAGTAACATAAATTTAGCCCCAGCTTTTTTAGTTTTAGTTCACCCCATGGTTTGTTTCTCACTTATCGATATTTTAACTCTAATGCTTAATTTTAGTCCCCTGGTGTGACAAATCCATAAGCCACGTTCATTTCTTTTGCTCACTGCAGCTTTGGGCTACTTTCTTTCGACCAGAATTGGTTCGACCAGCCCTGGAAAGGTCACTGAAGAAGCTTGGATTGGACTACGTCGATCTCTTCATTATTCACGTACCATTTGCTATGAAGGTCAGCCTTTGTTTTCCTTGTTATGCCCATGGTTGTGTGATCACTTTTTAAACGGTCATTAAAAAAATCATTATCTCATTCCAGATAGGTTTTTGGGTTCTTGCTGAGAGGTATGTATCAGTGAGGCACACACACGTTTCTAAATCATTCAGGAGTCTCCATGATTGTTGAGTCATTCAACCATCAAGATTCTCTTTTTATCCTCATCCTTCACCTAAACAGGGATTCAGGTTCTTTGACCTCACTGACTCTTCTCATAAAATTGAGAGGATTGGGCTTTATTTTTGAGTGATTGTGCACATGTCTATGGGCTGTTAATGGTGAGGGTCCTCAAGAATGTTGAGTCACTATAGTCTGCCAGAAATGCAGTGGAAATCCCACCTCGTTAGGGGAGGGTCTCTCTCATATGTACCTCTCCGCCCAAAGGAGAGAGGGGTAGCTGGGTTGTTTTATGTTGTACCACATGGCTGCTACGGACTTCATTGATCCAGCCTCTGTCACAGTGGACATTTGCTGAGCACATCTGATAGCTTCACTATTTGAGTTTGTTATCATATACTGGACCTAAGCAAATCGATGAATAGTTATGGTAACTGACGTCCTCTAAACAAGCCTGTCCTTGAGAAACAAAACGTGTTCCCACTGTAGGATATTTATTCCAGAGAGGTGTAGGTGTGTGTGGAGGAAGGAGGGTTGAGGTGATTTGGGGGACAGGTGTTTTGCTATAGTCTCTCAGATGACTGGGGCTTCCTTTTCCCCCATGTTTTTTTTTTCCGCAAACACATGCATGTACACTCACACATGTGAACACACAGAGACACACTCAGATTAATCATCACAGCTTCCTGAAGGTTTTGTGGCAGGCTCCTTAGGCACCAGAATCATTTCTGAACCGAAACCTTCTTTCTTTCCTGTTCTCTCTGTATTCCAGCCGGGGGAGGAACTGCTGCCAAAGGATGTCAATGGGGGATTTATTTTAGAAACTGTGGATATTCGTGACACCTGGGAGGTACGATCTGTATAGACACTCAGAGGCACTGTGTGGTGGGGTGGAGTCAGGGGATGGGGAGTCCCAAGGGATGGGATTATGCTCACGCTCTTATCTGACCTCAGGCATGTCCTGGAACCTTTTTGCCCCTCCGTGTTGTCACCTGCAAAGTGAGGGAGTTGAACAGGATGACCTTGGAGGTGCATTTTCCTTTTACCTTCTGTGGTTGTGAGTAGGCGTTTATAGTGCCCATCAGATCAGGCTGAGGACGTGAGACCTATTAAGAGGATCAGCAGAAACAAGCACGAAGAGGTGTCGCTTCATCTCAGGACAGATCATTACACCACAGAGGAAGGGAAATGCTGACTCAAGAGAAGAGTGGCCTGCAAGGCGCACAGAGCCCCTCCCATAGTCATTTTGCACCGTTCTGAAAAGCGGATGGAAACAAACCTCCTACTAGTGGAGAATCTGAAAATTCCTTTTTGCTTTTGATGATGAGATGGCATAATTTTTTAAAAATCAGTCGCACACCAAACAGCAAAATAGACACCATTCAAGAGAGTGGGGCACGTAAGGGAAATTTTAATGCATCTTGATGTCTATTGGTTGACCTGAGTGTGCACGTAATAGAATCAAGTGGAAAAATTTATGTATGCACAGGAAGGAAGGGCATGAGGGAACAGTATCTTCAAGCGATAGAACTGTTTGATTCAGTCTAACTGTTATGTGTTAATACAGATTCTCAGTTCATAAAAAGTCCAAGGACAAATGAAAAGGGCAAACTACACTAAAGGTCTTCCCCGTCTTTCCTTCCTCCCCAGGCCCTGGAGAAGTGCAAAGACGAAGGTCTAGCCAGGTCCATCGGGGTGTCCAACTTCAACCACAAGCAGCTGGAACTGATCCTGAACAAGCCGGGGCTCAAGTACAAGCCCGTCTGCAACCAGGCGAGCCCTGAGACCCCCGGGGCCTTCTCTGACTTTCTGCTCCTCACACACTCCTTCTTAATTGTGTCTCCAAGTTCATGCTTGATACCAACTGTGTAGATGACAGTTCATTCCATGGAAATAGGAATTGCCAGAGAAAGAGCAGGTTGAGTGGAGTGGGAAGAGCAGGACTTCTTCAGCAGGAGACTGGAGTTTCCTGGAGACAGCCAAAGGGGAGAGGCTGAGTTGGCGGGTGGCAGCCTTGTTCTAGAGCTCAGGAGGTGGCCCAGGCCAGAGATGTAGATTTTTGGAGTCATTGCTCTCTGGATGGCAACTAAACTCACAGGAATGGATCGCTTTCCCAGGGGAGTTCATAGAATGAAAGGAAGAGGCAGGAAGCCCACACGGAAGGGTCCAGCATAGAGGCCCTGGCACGCAGACGGAGCAGGAGTTTCCAGACAGGCGGGGAGACCGTGAGGGAAGTGTGGTGTCAGGAGGAAAGAAGAAGGGGGGTTGGAAAGGCCTGAGCGGGCGGAGGGTGGGTCCTGCGGAGGGGTGGCCGCCCAGGAGGGAGGGAAAGGGTGTTGGCTTAGTGGAGAGAAGTCGTGGGAATCCAAGCAGGGCAGCTTCAGAGTGGGGAGAGTTGAAGCCAGACCAGAGGAAGGGCGTGGGGAGGGGAAGTGGAGACATCACAATTAAAGCAAGTGAGTTTTAAGGAAGAACTTAATACTGCCAAATATCAAACAGTATTTATGACATTGCTAAGCTTACAACCTTTTGGTAATTATACAAAAAAGCGATTGAAGTATCAATGCCCATTTTCTTAGTTATTCATTTCTAGGTATCTATTTCTATAAAGTCAAAACATGTAATAAAAACTCAGATATAGATATATGTGAATATTTTAATCATATTTTTAAAATCACACCCAATGATTAGAATATCAAACATTCAGGGGTGGGGCAATAATTACACTTATTGTGGCTTCAGAGAGATCTATGCTAGGATATTACAAAGAGAAACATAAGCTTCTGCTATTATATTCAATATTATATGCTACTCTGTCAGTTAGGATGCTTTCAAGCTTAAGAAATGGAAAACTCAACTCAGACTGTCTTATGTTTTAAAGAAGTTGATTTACTTATGGAAGGCTTGGGGTCTGGTTGCTAGGAGCTGGAAGAACTTTTTTTGGAATGAATGCATTTTGCCTATGCCCCACCCATCATAGCTACAGGACGGCTCCCCACAGGCCACTGGGCTCTAAGTCTCCTCCCTCATATTCAGCAGGAAAGAGAGACTATTTCTAAAGACGGCGGGAGAATTTTCACAGAAGGATTTTAGCAATTTTTTTTTTAATGTGCCATTGGCTGGAACCACTTCATGTGCTTTTTGTCAACCAATCTGGTTGTCAAAAACATAGGGTGGTCGGACCCAGGAATTCAGTACACTGTGGTGTAGTAAATGTGCATGAGAAGGAAAGACCATGACACCCAACTGTGAGTCAGCCTCTTCAGGGCACAGAGTCTGAATACAGGAGAAGGGAGGAATACTTCCTTGTTCTCATAAGGAATACTGTTAATCAGCACTATTCACTTTATATGCTATATTTAAAATGATTCAAAATCTTAAACATGACGGAAATTAAGCTTAGCAAAATGATTACAGTGCTGTATCGCTCTGGTGGAATTCGAAGTGACTTTGCGGTGTTTTTTCCTGTATATAACAAAAATATTTCTCTTATTACTTTTTTATGCTTTTTTCTATCTAAAATGTCAAACTATAAAAAAAGTACAGAGAATAGTATAATGACCTTCTCTCATATAGCCATTATCAGTCTTAAGCAATTATTATCTTACATTCAAACATTATATGCATATGTATATTCTTACCTCGGATTATTTTGAAGCCTTGTCAGAATAAGCAAGCGATGTCAGAATATAATCAAACCATCTAAAATTTTAGCAGTGGTTTCTTGGTATCATTAAGTATCATGAGCATCAAAATAGGACTTTATCTTTTTTTTTTTGTACTTTAAAATATTTTTTAAAAATTTTTATTACGCAGATGTGGGGTACAATTCAGGGTTAGGTATATAAACATGGATCATGCGGGTCCCCTTGTTGACGAGGCATGCCCCTCCCTCCCCTGGCAGTTTCCCTCGACTGCCAATCCCACCCCCACCACAGTTTCCCACAACTGCCAATCGCTCTCTTATAGCATTATAATTGTTCAAGGTCCGCTTATGAGTGAGAACATAGGGAACTCTGTTCTCTGTTTCTGTGATGGATCACTGAGGATGATCTACTCCAAATGCATCTTTATCCTGTTTTTATGGTTGCCTAATTCTAGTTGGCGTTGGAATAAGGCCCATTCACGGGAACTGGGTGATGTGTCTCCTAAGTCTCTCTTTTGGTCGACAGAGGCACTGTCTTCCCGTCTCTCTTCTTTCTCCCTCTTCTCCTCCTGCTCTCTTTCGACTCCCTTTTCTGCCCCTCCTTTCCCCCCTCTTGCTCCCTCCTGTTCTTCTCTTCTTCCTTTCCCCAAGCCTTCCTCCTCTCTTTCTCTTCTCTGTCCCATCCTCTTCCTCCTCGTCTGCCTCTTCCCGTCCTCACCGGCTTCTTTCTGCTTTCTTTCTCCTTCTCTCTCCGTTCTTCTTCCCCTTCTTCTTCTCTTTGCCCTCCTCCTTCTCCCTTCAGCCTCCTCGTCCCACGTAACGGGCACTCTCCCTCTCCCCCTTTCTCTTCTTCAGCTCACTGATAAAATACATCAATCCATTTGTCCTGTAGAGATTCCCACGCGATTGGATTAACGGGTCTGTCCCCGTGATGCTGGGTGACATGCTTCTTCTGTACTTTCTGCGAATTGAAGCTTAGTGCTCAAGACGGGATCACACATGATCGATGCCTTGTGGAGTCATAAATGATCAGTGCCATGGAAATTCGTGCATTTTAACAGATAGGTCATTTTGTCCTCAGTTGCAGTTGCTGTTCTTTTCGCTGCCCAAATGGCCATGGTTTTGGCCAGCAGGAGCCTCTTCGAGTGAGCATGTGGCTGCTTTCACGTGCCTCGCTGTCTCATCTTTGCTATGCACAGTGGTGGGAGCTGTTCTAGGCTCACCTTGTAATTTTCCCACTCAGAACTGGACTTGACTATTTCTTCAAGGAATCTTGGCTTCTTTTAGTGTAAAAAAATGGCCTTTGGAGGCTACAATATGGGCATGAAAGATTGTAGTCATTTTAAAGCACTAATAGAAACAAATGTGGTGAAACTTAACAGTATTAGTATGACCAATGATGAGATTTGAAGGTATTTCAGAAGGTGCATGGGGAAAATGACCAGGCTAAAAATACAGCATATACATCAATATAGAAATAGATGTCCCTTCAAAGCATAGTGCATATTTGCATGTGGTTATTGGTTCATGTATTCTGACACCTTTTGGTCTTGGAAAATTGCAGGTGGAATGTCACCCTTACCTCAACCAGAGCAAACTGCTGGCATTCTGCAAGTCCAAGGACATTGTTCTAGTTGCCTACGGTGCCCTGGGATCTCAAAGAATATCAGGGTGGTAAGACGAATATAAAAGAGTTAACTTATGCTAGCAGCTCCGTTGATGATGAGACACTTTTTAAATCTAAATTTTAAGCTTTTTTAATGGACAAGTTTAAACATTCAAAAGCACACACCACAGTGTACTGAATTTCTGTGCACCACCACCGAGCTGCAGTGTCACTGACATTCTTCTCCTCTTATTTCATTGATGTCTACCTACTCCCACTCTCACCCCCAATATGATTTGTAAAATGACTTTAATGTAACATTTGCTAGGCTTTCATGCATGTATCTTAACGACATTTTGACAAGTGAATGTACTCTGTGACCCATCTCTCTAACAGATCCAGAAAATTTCTATTTCCCCCCAAACATCTTTTGTTTTCCATCCAAGACAATTCTTTCTTTTGTTTCCTCTTTTAATTTTTATTTTAAAATTGTGGGGTACAATCTAGGGCTAGGTATACAAATATTCACTATGCAAGTACCCTTATTGATGAGGTGTGTCCCCCCTCCCCCAGGCAGATATCGACTACTGTCAATCCTACCCCCACCCCCAGTTTCCTGCCACTTTCAATCCTTTTCTTATAGTAATACGGTTGTTCTTCAAGGTCCACTTATGAGTAAGAACATGTGATACTCAGCTCTTTGTTTCTGTGAGAGATCACTCAGTATTATAAACTCTAATTCCATACAGGTTGCTGCAAAATTCATGATTTTGTTCTTTTTTGTGACTGCGTAATATTCCATTGTGTATATGTACCACATTTAAAAAATCTAGTCCTCTTCTGATGGACAGCATGGTTGGTTCCATGATCTTGCTATTGTGAACAATGCTGCGATAAACATACGTGTGCAGGTATCTTTTTCATAGAGTGACCTGCGTTCTTCTGGGTATATTCCCAGCAGGGGAATTGCGTGATCATATGGAAGGTCGATTTTTAGAACTTTTAGGAATCACCACACTTCCACAGAGGCTGAACTAGTTTGCACTCCCACCAACAGTGTGGAAGTGTTCCCTTTTTGCTGCATCCTCTCCTGCATCTGTTATTTTTTGAGTTATTGATGATGGCCATCCTGACTGGAGTTAGGTGGTATCTCAGTGTAGTTTTAATTTGCATCTCTTGATGACTAGTGAGGCTGAACATGTATCTGTTGGCTGCTCATATGTCTTTTTTTGAGAAGTGTCTATTCATATCTTTAGTTCACTTTGTAATGGGACTGTCTGTTTTTTTCTTTTCAGCACGTTTGAGTTCCTTGTAGATCCTTGATGTTAGGCCTTTGTCAGACACGGAGTTGGCAAATATTTTTTCCCAGTCCATGGGCTGTCTCCCTGCTCTCTTGATGGTTTCTTTGGCTTTGCAGAAGCCTTTCAGTTTGATGAGGTCCCACTTATCTATCTTATCTCTTATGGCCTGGGCACTTCGGGTTTTGATCAGGAATTGGTTATCAGTTCCAAATTCCATAAGAGTGTCTCCTGCATTTTCTAAGGTTCTTACAGTTAGAGGTTTTTACATTTAGGTCTGTGATCCATTTAGAGTTAAATTTTTTCTGTATGGGGATAGGTAGGAGTCCTGTTTCAATCTTCTGCATGTGGTCAGCCAGTCTTCCCAGTACCATTTACTGAATAGGTTCTCTCCCCAGTAGTGGGTGGTGGAGGCTTTGTCGAAGATGAGTTGGTTGAGAAATTGAGGTTTTTCTTCTGGAATCTCAATTCTATTCCATTGGTCTATATGCCTGTTCTTGTTCCAATACCAGGCTGTTTTGATTATTGTAGCTTTATAATATAGTTTAAAGTCTGGATTGTGATAACTTCTGCTTTGCTTTTTTTTTTGTTGTTGTTTTTGCTGAGGATTATTTTGGCTATTCTTGGTTGTTTATGTTTCCATATGAATTCCTGTATTTTTTTTTTTTTCCTAGAGAAGAATGTTGCTGGTAATTTGATGGGCATTGCATTAAATCTGTAGATTGCCTTAGGGAAAATGGACATCTTAACAATGTTGATTCTGCCAATCCTTGAGCATGGAATATTTTTCTTCTTGTTTGTGTCATCTTTGATTTCTTTGAGCAGTGTTTTGTAATTTTCATTGTAAAGGTCTTTTATGTCTCTGGCTAAGAAGATGCCAAGGTATTTCATTTTTTTGGTGGCTATTGTAAATGGAATTGTGCTTTTGATTTGGGTCTCTGTTTATTATTGGTGTATAGAAATATGATTGTCTTTTTTACATTTATTTTATACCAGAGATTTTGCCAAAGTCCTTTATCGGTGCAAGGAGGTTTTTGGCAGATTCTCTTGGGTTTTCAAGGT
Organism: Cephalopachus bancanus; assembly: GCA_027257055.1. Classification (NCBI taxonomy): domain Eukaryota; kingdom Metazoa; phylum Chordata; class Mammalia; order Primates; family Tarsiidae; genus Cephalopachus; species Cephalopachus bancanus. Next base: position 3,276,225 of record JAPVLO010000043.1, read on the forward strand.
ATACAATCATGTCATCTGCAAAGAGAGATAACTTGACTTCCTCTTTTCGTATTTGTATACACTTTATCATCTTCTCTTCTCTGATTTCTCTAGCTAGGACTTCCAAAACTATGTTGAACAGGAGGGATGAGAGTGGACATCCTTGTCTTGTTCCAGTTTTCAGGGGAAATGTTTCCAATTTTTGTCTGTTTAGGAGTATACTGGCTGTGGGTTTTTCATAGATGGCTTTTACTATTGAGGTATGTTCCACCAATGCCTAGATGTTCGAGGGTTTTTAGCAAGAAGGGGTGCTGGATTTTATCAAAAGCTTTTTCTGCATCTAATGATATAATCATGTAGTTTTTGTTTTTATGTCTGTTGATGTATTTAATTATGTTTATGGTCTTACAAATGTTGAACCAGCCTTGCATCCCAGGGATAAAGGTTATGATGGATGATTTTTGAGATGTGTTATTGAATTCGGTTTGCTTGTTGAGAATTTTAGCATCTATGTTCATCAAAGATATTGGCCTGTGGTTCTCTTTCTTTGTTGGATCTTTACCTGGCTTGGGTATCAATGTGAGGTTAGCTTCATAAAATGATTTGGGGAGAGTTTCCATCTTTCTCAATCACCTGGAATACTTTAATAGGATTGGTATCAGTTCCTCCTTGTATGTTTTGTAGAATTCTGCTGGAAAGCCATCTGGTCCAGGACTTTTTTTTTTTAGGTAGTTTTCTCAGGAAATAATCAATTTCCTTGATTGTTATTGGTCTATTTAGGGTCTCAGTTTCTTCTTGTTTCAACCTAAGGAGGTTGTGTGATGTCAGAAAGTCCTCCATTTCCTTTAGGTTTTCAAGTTTGTTTCCATACAAGTGTGTATAGTAGTCTCTGATAAAGTTTTGTATTTCTTCAGGGTCATTTGTGACTTCATCTTTTGTGTTTCTAATTTATCTCTTTTCTTGGTCAGTCTGGCTAGGGGACCATCTATCTTGTTTATCCTTTCAAAGAACCAGCTTTTTGTTTTGTTGATTTTTTGTGTTATCTTTTTGTCTTCTATGTCCTGGATTTGGGCTTTTATTTTGGTGACCTGGATTCTTCTGCTGAAGTTAGGGTTTTGGTGGTCTTGCATTTCCAGCTTCCTTAGGTGACTTGTTGGGTTGTTAACGTGTGATCTTTCCATTGCCTTCATGTGTTTGTAAAGATATGAATCCCCCCTCTTACTACTGCTTTCATGGCATCCCAGAGCTTTTGGTAAGATGTTTCTTCATTTTCATTGGTTTCCAGGTACCTTTTAATCTCTGTTTTGAATTCATCTTTGACCCAGGAGTTGCTTAGCATCATACTGTTTAGTGTCCATGTCTTTGTGGGTTTGGGGGGAACTTTGTTGAGGTTGGTATTCATTTTTATTCCGCTGTGTTCTGAGAAGGTGCATGGCAAAATTTCAATCTTATGAAATTTATTTATGTTTGACTTATGACTAACGATGTGGTCGATCTTGGAGTACGTTCCATGTGGTGATGAGTAGAATTATATTCTGTGGTCGTTCTGTGTATCAATTAAGTCCATTTGTTCAAGAGTCTCATTGAGGTTCTGGGTCTCCTTGCTGATTTTTTGTCTTGATGATCTGTCTAGGGTTGTGAGTGGGGTATTAAAGTCCTCAGCTATGATAGTGTTAGAGTCAATCTCTTTTTAAAGTTTGCCTAGAAGCTGCATTATGAATGTTGGTGCTCCTATGCTGGGTGCATATATGTTTAGGATGGATATTTCTTGTTGAAGGATTGAACCTTTTATCATTATATAGTGACCTTCTTCATCTTTTTAAATTTTTGATTGCTTAAGGGGTATTTTGTGTGAGATTAAGTTGCAATTCCAGCTTTGTTTTGTGTTCCATTTGCCTGAAATTTTGCTTCCCATCCTCTTACTTTGAATCTGTGAGTGTCCTTTCTGGTGAGATGAGTCTCTTGGAGACAATATATTGTTGCCTCATGATATTTTATTCATTTTGTTATTTTATGCCTTTTCAGTGTTGCATTTAGTTCATTCACATTCAGGCTAATTATTGAAATGTGAGGGTTTATCCCTGTCATGAGGTTGTTATAGAGTTGTTGTACTTGTTTGTTGTCTTTTTTTGGTTTTTTGGGTTGGTTCATGTGTGCTTTCAATCTTTTTCCTGTACTCTTGTGAAGAGCATTGTTGTTCTTATTCTCTTTTCTTTTGTGTTTAATACTTTCTCAAGTGTTTCTTGTAGAGGTGGTCCAGAGGCAGCATAAGAGCTTAGGCATTGGATGTCTGGGAAAGATTTTAACTTTCCCTCACTGATGGAGCTTAGCTGGCCTGGGTAGGTTATTCTTGGTTGAAATTGTTTATCTTTGAGAACTTTGAATATTGAGCTCCAAGCTCTTCTAGCCTGAAGTGTTTCTCTAGCTAAATCTGCTGCTATTCTAATTGGTCTTTCCTGGTAGGTAGTCTGACCTTTTTCTCTTGCTGCTTTTAGAATTTTTTCTTTTATACCTGCCTTGTTCAGGCGAATTATTATGTACCTAGGAGTTGGTCTTCTCATTTGTTGTCTTGCAAGGGTTCTCTGAATCTCTTGTGTTTGGATTTTTGCATCACTGATGAGGTGAGGGAAATTTTCTTGATAATTTCATGGAATGTTTGTTCCAGGGTGGTCTCTGTCTCTCTTTCTGCCTCAGAAATTCCAATTACTCTTAGGTTCGTTCTCTTGAAGTAATCGCTCATCTCTTGAAGGTTTCGTTCTGTCTTTTTAAGCTTTTTTTCTATGTTTTTTTTTTTTTTTTGAGTGGAGTCTCACTCGGTCACCCAGACTGGAGTGCAGTGGCCACTTCTGGCCACTGCAGCCTCGCCTGCTGGTCTCCGGCGATCCTTCCGCCTCAGCCTTCCGAGTAGCCGGAATTACAGGCATGTGCTACCATGCCCAGCTGATTTTTTGATTTATTGTAGAGATGAAGTCTCGCTGCCCAGGCGGGTCTCGGGCCCGTGGGTTCAGGCAATCCACTGAATCCACTCACCTCAGCCTCCCAAAAGCGTGGGATTACAGGCTGAGCCACAGAGCCCGGCCTTTTCTATGTTTATGACAATTTGGTTTAATTCTATATTTTGGTCTTCAAGCTCTGAGATTCTTCTGCTTGACTAATTCGGCCTTCTATGCTTATTAGTTTGTTATTTATTTCAATCACAGTATTCTTTACTGCTGTTATCTCAGTTATCAACTCCTTCCTATTTTCCTCTTTTCTCTCCTCAATTCTTTTTATTCACTCTATTAATGTCTTGATGTCTGGGTTTGTAGTTTGTGACCAGTCTTTCTGGGGGCTCTTCATTGTTTGCATTCCAAAGTTTGTTTTCTCAGTATCTGACCTCCCAAGGGTCTGTGTGAGACCTATATTCTTCTTTTGGTTTTTCTTCATTTGTGTAGATTTTCCTTCCCACTTTTTCCTTTTTTCCCCCGTCTTCTTTAAATCTGTTGTTCAGAGGTGACGGGGTTGCTTTTACTTCTGTTTGTTCAGTCTTTTATTCTTCCTTGAGTGAATCCTCTGGCTTTGTTCAGTTCTGAAGCTCGACTGTAGGTTGGGGCTATCCTTTTTGCAATTTTGAGATTTAATTGAGTGGGGAATTGTGATTCAAATTCTATCTGCAAATCCCAGTATCCTCCGACAGGTGTATAAATACCCTGGACCCCACTTCCCACTGCCTTGCAATCTGCCCATGCAGTGGGGGTATAGGTTTGCTCCCTGAAAGTAAAATGAAGTAAGAAAAAGGAAAGAAATGAAACAGGGAGAGGGGGTGGGGGAAGTGGAAGGTGGAGAGAGAGAAGAAGAAGAGGGAAAGCAGACAAAAGTACCAACTAGCAAATAAAAATAGACATGAAGACATATAAGAGTAAGAGACAAAAACAAAAACAAACAACAACAAAAACTAGAACATGCAATCATACAGACATGCAAGCTGACCAACCTCCTTTTGATGTACTATTCCCCTACACAAACATGAGGTCTTAGATCCCAAGTTGGAGGCTGGGCAGAGTTGGGTGGGCGAGGCACTGCAGGTGTCTGCCTGGTCACAGGGCTCCAGATGATCTCTGGTTCTACTGCTGCCAGGTCCAACTGGAGGAGGCAGAGTGCAAGACAGCCGGGCGCTGCAGGTCAGTGTGGCGCAGTATGGCTTGGGCCTGTTTTTCTTTCTTTGTTCTTAGGTCCCAAGCTGGAGGCCTGGCAGAGCTGGGTGGAGCTGGGTGGGGTAATGCAGGTCTCTGCCTGGTCTGGGAGCTCCAGCTGTTCTTTGGTCCTGTTGTGGCCAGGAGCGAGTTGGAGGAGGTGGAGTGTGAGATGACTGGGTGTTGCTGGTCACCATAGCACAGGGCAGCTTGGAGTGGGTCAGTGCAGCTGGTGAGGGAGCCCGGAACTCCACAGGGCAGGAGTTGAGGGCCTCTGAGGGCAACAATTCTTTCTTACTTTTAGCCAACTCCATTTCTGTTTTTTTTTTTAATAATCAATATTTTTTATTACGGTTTTGTGGGGTACAGTTAAGGGTTAGGTGTACAATTACGTTTCATTCAGGCACCCTGTGGATAAGAGGTGTTTCCCCATCCCCAGACAGATATTTGTGACTGTTAATCCCATCCCCCCCCCATAGTTTCCCAGTACCATCAGTCATTTTCTTATAGTATTACATTGGATGTTCAAGTCCATTATATGAGTGAGAACATGTGATACTTGGATCTTTGTTTCTGTGAGAGGTCGCTCAGTAAAATAGACTCTAGTTCCATCCAGGTTGCTGCGAAATTCATGATTTTGTTCTTTTTTATGGCTGCGTAGTATTCTATTGTGTATATGTACCACATTTTTTAAATCCAGTCCTCTTTTGATGGGCAGCATGGTTGTTTCCAGGTTCTTGCTATTGGGAACAATGCTGCGATAAACATACGTGTGCAGGTATCTTTTTTATAGAGTGATTTGAGGTCTTCAGGGTATATTCCCAGTAGGGCGACTGCGGGGTCATATGGAAGGTCGATTTTTAGAGCTTTTAGGAATCGCCACACTGCTTTCCACAGAGGTTGCACTAGTTTACACTCCCACCAACAGTGTAGAAGTGTTCCCTTTTCACCACACCCTCTCCAGCAGCTGTTATTTTTTGAGTTGTTGATAACTGCCATTCTGACTGGAGTTAGGTGGTATCTCAGTGTGGTTTTGATTTGCATCTTCCTGATGATTAGTGAGGTTGAGCATTTCTTCACGTGTTTTTTGGCTGCTCAGATGTCTTATTTTGTGAAGTGTCTGTTCATTTCTTTTGCCCATTTTATAATGGGGTTGTTTGTGTGTTTCTTTTCAGCACGTTTGAGTTTCTTGTAGATCCAGGATGTTAAGCCTTTGTCAGACCTGGAGTTGGCAAATACTTTTTCCCAATCTGTAGGCTGTCTCCCTGCTCTCTTGATGGTTTCTTTGGCTTTGCAGAAGCTTGTCAGTTTAATAAGGTCCCACTTGTCTATCTTCTCTCTTATGACCTGTGGGTTTGGGTTTTGTTCAGGAATTGGATGCCAGTTCCGATTTCCATGAGGGTATTTCCTTCCTTTTCTAAGGTTCCTATGGTTTGAGGTTTTACATTTAGGTCTCTGATCCATTTGGAGTTAACCTTTGTGCATGAGGATAGATAGGGGTCCTGTTTCAAACTTCTGCATGTGGTCAGCCAGTTTTCCCAGCACCATTTACTTAATAGGTTCTCCTCTCCCCAGTGGTAGGTGGTGGGGGCTTTGTCGAAGATGAGTTGGTTGAGAAATTGAGGTTTTGCTTCTGGAATCTCAATTCTATTCCATTGATCTATATGCCTGTTCCTGTACCAATACCAAGCTGTTTTGATGATTGTAACTTTATAGTAAAGTTTGAAGTCTGGTAATGTGATACCACCTGCTTTGTTTTTTTTTTGCTGAGGATTGTTCTGGCTATTCTTGGACGTTTGTGTTTCCATATGAATTCCTGTGTTATTTTTTCCAGATCTGAGAAGAATGTTGCTGGTAATTTGATGGGTATTGCATTGAATTTGTAGATTGCCTTAGGTAAGATGGACATCTTCACAATGTTGATTCTTCCAGTCCATGAGCATGAGATATTTTTCCACTTGTTTGTGTCATCTTTGATTTCTTTGAGCAGTGTTTTGTAATTTTCATTGTAAAGGTCTTTCACGTCTCTGGCTAGGTAGATGCCAAGGTATTTCATTTTTTTGTTTCTATTGTGAATGGAATTGTGTTTTTTATTTGGGTTTCTGTTTGTTTATTATTGTTGTAGAGAAATGCGATTGTCTTTTGTACATTTATTTTGTATCCTGAGACTTTGCCAAAGGCCTTTATCAATGTAAGGAAGCTTTTGACAGATTCTCTTGGGTTTTCAAGGTACACAATCATATCATCTGCAAAGAGAGATAACTTGACTTCCTCTTTTCCTATTTGGATACCCCTGATTGCCTACTCTTCTCTGATTGCTCTAGCCAGGACTTCCAATACTACGTTGAACAGGAGCGGGGAGAGTGGCATTCTTGTCTAGTTCCAGTTTTCAGGGGAATTGGTTCCAATTTTTGTCCATTTAGGAGTGGGTTTCCCGTAGATGGCTTTTACTATTTTGAGGTATGTTCCCCATATGCCTAGATGTTCAAGGGTTTTTATCAAGAAGCGGTGCTGGATTTTATCAAAAGCTTTTTTTGCATCTAATGATATGATCATGAGGTTTTTGTTTTGACATCTATTGATGAATTTAATTACATTTATGGTTTTACGAATGTTGAACCAGACTTGCATCTCAGGAATGAAGTCTACTTGGTCATGGTGGATGATTTTTGAGATGTATTGCTGGATCGGTTTGCTAGGATCTTGTTGAGAATTTTAGCATCTATGTTCATCAAAGATATTGGCCTGTAGTTCTCTTTCTTTCTTGGATCTTTACCTGGCTTGGGTATAAATGTGATGTTGGCTTCGTAAAATGATTTGGGGAGAGTTCCATCTTTTTCAGTCACCTGGAATACCTTCAGTAGGATTGGTATCAGCTCCTCCTTAAATGTCTTGTAGAATTCTGCTGGAAAGCCATCTGGACCAGGGTTTTTTTTTGTAGGAATTTTTCTTATTATGTAGTCGATTTCCTTGATTGTTATTGGTCTATTTAGGGTCTCAATTTCTTCTTGTTTCAACCTAGGTAGCTTGTGTGATGTCAGAAAGTCCTCCATTTCCTTGAGGTTTTCAAGTTTGTTTCCATACAAGTGTACGTAGTAGTCTCTAATGATCTTTTGTATTTCTTCAGGGTCAGATGTGACTTCATCTTTTGTGTTTCTGGTTGTGCTTGTGCAGTTTTTTTCTCGTTTTTTTCTTGGTCAGTCTAACAGGGGGCCATCGATCTTGTTTATCCTTTCGAAGAACCAGCTTATTGTTTCATTGATTTTTTTGTATTATCTTTTTGTCTTCTATGTCCTGGATTTGGCCTTTTATTTTGGTGATCTGGATTCTTCTGCTGAAATTAGGGTTTTTGTGGTCTTGCTTTTCCAGCTTCTTTAGGTGGCTTGTTTAGTTGTGAATTTCTATTCCTTCCATTTTCTTCCTGTGTGTTTGTAGGGATATAAATTCCCCTCTTACTACATCTTTCAAGGCATCCCAGAGAGTTTGGTAAGATGTTTCTTCATTTTCATTTGTTTCCAGGTATCTTTTGATCTCTGCTTTGATTTCATCATTGACCCAGGAGTTGTTTAGTATCATGCTGTTTAGTGTCCATGTCTTTGTGGGTTTTGGGGGGACTTTGTTGTTGTCAATGTTTATTTTTATTCCACTGTGGTCCAAGAAGGTACATGGTAGAATTTCGGTCCTTTTAAATTTGCTTATGCTTGATTTATGGTTGAGTATGTGGTCGATCTTAGAATATGTTCCATGTGGTGATGAGTAGAATGTGTATTCTGTGGTCTTTGGATGTAGTGTTCTGTAGGTATCAATTAAGTCCATTTGGTCCAAAGTCACATTGAGGTTCTGGATCTCCTTGCTGATTTTTTGTCCCGATTATCTGTCTAGGGTTGTGAGTGGGGTATTAAAGTTCCCAGTTATAATGGTGTTAGAGTCAATATCTTTCTTTAGTTTTCCTAGAAGTTGCTTTATGAAAGTTAGCGCACCTATGTTGGGTGCATATATGTTTAGGATAGATATTTCTTGTTGATGGATTGAGCCTTTTATCATTATTTAGTGGCCTTCTGTATCTTTTTTGACTTTTAATAGCTTGAAGGGTATTTTGTCTGAAATTAAGATCGCTACTCCTCCTTTCTTTTGTATTCCGTTCGCCTGAAAGTTTGTTTCCCATCCTCTTACTTTGAGTCTGTGGGTGTCCTTTCTAGTGAGGTGAGTCTCTTGAAGGCAATAGATTGCTGCCTGATGATATTTTATCCATTTTGCCATTCTACGTCTTTTCAGTGGTGAATTTAGTCCCTTCACATTTAGGCTAATAATTGAAATGCAAGAGTTGATCCCTGTCATAAGGTTCTTACAGAGTTGTTCCTGTTTGTTTGTTGTCTTTCTTTGGGTTTTGAAATTGGTTCATGTGTGTTTTTAATCTTTTGCCTGTACTCTTGTGAAGAATGTTGCTGTTCTTTTTTCTTTTTCTTCTGTGTTCAGTACTTTCTTAAGTGTTTCTTGTAGAGGTGGTCTGGTGGCAGCGTAGGTTCTTAGGGATTGGATGTCTGGAAAGGATTTCAATTCTCCCTCACTAATGAAGCTTAGTTTGGCTGGGTAGGTTATTCTTGGTTGAAATTGTTTATCTTTTAGAACTTTGAATATAGGGCTCCAGGCTCTCCTAGCCTGAAGGGTTTCTGTGGATAAATCTGCTGCTATTCTAATTGGTTTTCCCTGGTAGGTAGTCTGGCCTTTTTCTCTTGCTGCCTTTAGGATTTTTTCTTTTATAGCTACTTTGTTTAGGCGAATTATTATGTGTCTGGGAGTTGGTCTTCTCATTTGTTGTCTTGCAGGGGTTCTCTGAATCTTTTTTGTGTTTGAATTTTTTCATCTTTGATGAGATTAGGGAAGTTTTCTTGAATGATTTCATGAAATGTTTGTTCCAGTGTGGCTTCTGTTTCTCTCTCTGCCTCAGGAAGCCCAATTACTCTTAGGTTTGGTCTCTTGAAGTGATCATTCATCTCTTGCAGGTTTTGTTCTGTCTTTTTGAGCTTCTTTTCTATGCTTTTGACAGTTTGGGTTAGTTCTGTGTTTTGGTCTTCGAGCTCTGAGATTCTTTCTTCTGCTTGGCTGATTCTGCTTTCCATGCTTATTAGTCTGTTATTCATTTCCATCACAGTATTCTTTACTGCTGTCATTTCTGACATCAGCTCCTTCCTATTTTCCTCTGGCCCCCCTCAATTTTTTTAATTCTCTCCATTAATGTCTTGATGTCTGGGTTTGTTGCATGTCACCAGTCATTCTGGGGGCTCTTCATTGTTTGTGTTCCAGAATCTGTTTTCTCAGTGTCTGATCTCCCAGGGGTTTGTGTGAGATCTATATTCTTCTTTTGGTTTTTCTTCATTTGTACTTAAGGGGGGAGCTGTGATTCAAAATCTACCTGCAGGTCCTGGTATTCACTGACAGGTGTGTGAATAATCTGGAACCCACTTCCCACTTCCTTGGAATCTGTCCATGCAGTGGGGCTGTAGGTTTACTCTCTGAAATAAATGTGGTTAGCAGAGGGGAGAGAATGGAGCAGACAGTGGGTTGAAGAGGGGGGTGGAGAGATAGAGGAGTAAAGGAGGAAACAAATGAGTGTGCCAACAAATAGAGAGAGAGGCCTATACTGAAACAGATAAAAACAATAGACCACAGCTACAGATGAACCAACTCTCATACAGACAATAATAAAATATATAGTGATGTTAACATACCTGCTGTCCTACCACCTTATTAGTGTGCTGTTCCTCTATACAAAGATATGGTTTACAGAGAGAAGAAAAGAGAAGAAATGGAAGAGGAAAAAAGAAAAAAAAGGAACAATACTGTAGGAATAGAATTAAGTCATTAAACTAACAGAATCATAGAAGCACACTCTAAGACATTTCGTTTAAGTCCAATGTCCTTTCAGGTCTGATTTCTAGTTTTCTTTTCAAGCTGGTAAATTAGTTTGCAGTTAGGGTCAGTTGCCCCTGGTCTGCTGTGAAGGACAGTTCAGATTACCCTCCGTTCACCACTCTGGCCTATGTCTTTATCAAGCTTGTTTCTCCCGTTTTGGTGTTGTTACTTTGAATCGCCAGCAGGTGATTCACTCTGTCGCCCAGGCTGGAGGGCAGTGGCATGCTCCTGGCCACTGCAGCCTCCACCTGCTGGGCTCTGGCAATCCTTCTGCCTCAGCCTTCCAAGTAGCTGGAAGGTGAGCGCTACCATGCCCGGTTAATTTTTTGATTTATTGAAGAGATGAGGTCTTGCCAAGTTGCCCAGGTGGGGCTTGAACCCTCAGGCTCAGACAATCCACTCACCTCAGCCTCCCAAAGGTGTGGGATAACAGGCTGAGCCACGACCAAAGTTTTTATCTGGAAGTTTTAGGAAGGTTGCATCACAATTTATGGAAGAAATGTCCTGAGTTGTGACAAACAGGGGACTGGTTGTTTTACCATGGCAACACACCTGCCCACACCACACTGAACGTTCAGCGGTTTTTGACCAAAAACTATTCACCTGACCTCACCCTGAGCCACTTAATTTTTGTTTGTTTCCCTGATTTAAAAATGTTCTCAAAGAGAAACATTTGGCTGATGTGGAAGAGGTGAAACAAAAAATGATAGAAGCACTCAAAGGCATCAGAATGGATGAATTAAAAAACTGTAGAGCAGTGGTGAAAGTCTCAATAGGTGTATTACATCAAACTGAGGGTACTTTAAAGGTGACTGAAGCCTAAACATGTAAGAGACAATTGTTATAAATAAATTCTGGTTTTTTTTCCCCTTGGCCTTGTATTTATAGTTGAAGTATCTATACTTTCTTCCATTTTACTGCTGGGTAATACTCCATTCCATGGAAATATATGCCACAAGTTGTTTATTCATTCACATGCTGTTGGACAATTTAGTTGTTTCCAGTTTGCTATAATGATGAATGAATCAAATAAATTTACCTACTCCTCTCAATGTTTTTGTCAAGATTAGGGAAAATAGAGCAGCACATTCTAGATTGACCAACCTACAACCTTTTCATCTCTCTCTGTGTGTTATTAATTTATTTATTTATCTTAGGGTACCTAAGGACAGCCCATATCTCTTAGAGGACCCAGTCTTGAAAGCCATTGCCAAGAAACATGGTCGAAGTCCAGGCCAGGTTGCTCTGCGCTTCCAGCTACAGCGGGGGGTGGTGGTCCTGGCCAAGAGCTTCAACGAGAAGAGAATCAAAGAGAATTTCCAGGTACGGGTGGAGCAGGGTCTCTCCAGAGTGTACTGTGGAAGTTTTATTGGGGCAATCTCTCTTGCATAGGAACAGGCACCAAGTCTCACTCATTCCCATGCATCTCCCTCTGGGTGAGAGCAACTTGGAGGGACAGGAGGTGGGAGCACAGCACGCAGAGTCCTAAGGTTTATCACCTCTAGGTCTGGCTTTGCTGCTTCCTAGGTGTGACACTAAGCACTTTTCAGCTCCACTGTTTTGATTAGTTTTAGGAGTTCATCTATGTGATAAAGAACTCTAAGGACTCCTCTTCACCATCTCTACCTGGCAAGCCCTTATCTCTGTTTTAAGATCAAACCCAAATAGGATTACAAGCTTTGTTGTTAAACCACTGGGACACCCAAGCAGATTTTTTTCCTTCATGGTAGTATTTGGCATGACTCTGTTAGTGAGTTGTTTTTCTCATCAACTTCAAATTGCTCGCTTGCATGCCAGTGGACTTTCTGAAGTGTGAGCCCTTCCTTACAGTGACCCCCTCTGAATCATCTCTTGTCACCTTTTCCCTGGCAGTGCTCTTGGGAGAAAGGAAGCTAGATGTAAGTTTATAGACTGACCAAATTTAAAAAACAATGAGTAAAGTTTTTCCCTAAAGTCTTCCTCATACATACTCTGGGTCTTAGATCAATCAGGGTTATAAGCTTATTTTGTTTAGAATCTTCTAAGACTTTTGAAACACCGTGTCAGTCATTTCCTACTTTAAGTTGATAGTTTGAAATTCTATCATGAGTTTGGTATTTAATAAATATTTAATTAATTAATAATTAATTTCTACAAAACATGACATTTAAAGCATACTATCTATAATGTGCTTTGTTTCAAGATCTTGCAGTTATAGATTAAATTCATTATTTTATAAAATATAAATAGGTAAATCTAAAACTCATTGTTGAACCTTACAGAAAAAGAAGCTCATTTCATTTTTTAATTCAACTCAACATGTTAATACATGTCCTCACTTCAACCATATCACTCCAGAGGAGTATATTTTTAAGATATTGACTTATGGATAAATGCATGGGGGGAAAGATAGATAATGAAAAGATAGATATATAAAAAGATAAATACATTATATAGATAGGTAGACAGACAGATATCTGAGTTTTCCTAGAAATTGTCTCCTGAATGAGAAAAGAAATATATAGATATATAAAATCAATGATTTCTCTGTTTTCCCATTAAAATACTCCCCACCAGAGACTATGTATTCACAAATCAAGGTAATATGGATTTAAGTAAGATATACTTATTTAAAAGGCAAAACTCTTTGAACATGTGTCTCAAAGATCAATCAGAAAGGTTTTAATAGGGAAGAGTAAATACAGCTGAAAATTGATGGCACTGGGTGTCTGAGGTGGGAAGAGGTGTCACAGTTGACTGGAAGTGCTTTTCCCTAGGGCAACAGAACCTCCCCAGGGGTTGTCCTGTCTGCAAGCTTGCTCAATCTCAGGCTGGATCAAGGTCCAGGGTTGTAAGAAAGGAAAAGCCTGGGAGTGTGGAAAACTCTAGGCAGTGGGTCCAGATTGTCCTTTTGTTTGGAAATAAATGACTCTTTTTTTGCATTTCAAGCAACTCTCTAGAAGTATTTTAGACTGTGAAGAATGGAGTGGATAGGATGGCGTAGAATGTACAAGCAGCAGAGCTCAAGTAGAAGAGGTCTCAGGCCAAGCCACTCTCTAGAAGTATTTTAGACTGTGAGCTGTCTTTCTTTGGGGAAGTGGAGCAGGCCAGGAGTGGGTGGGTGGGACAGGGTGGAATGTACAAGCAGCAGAGCTCAGGCAGAAGAGGTCTCAGGCCACGTTGCTGCTGGAAGCCAATGAGGAGGAAATGCTTCCCCGAAGCTGACCTTGCCTCTGCCCCTGGGAGGTCCCTACATTCCCAGGTAGAAAAAGCTGCTGACCTGGGAAAGTTAATGGGATCTTTTTTCCTTTCAGGTTTTTGACTTCGAATTGACTCCAGAAGACATGAAAGCCATCGAGGGCCTCAACAGAAATTTCCGATATACTGTTTTAGAATTGTAAGTGACTCCTAGAGATTGTTTCACAGGTTGTTTTCTGTAGAATGCAGGCAGAGAGACAGAAATCCCTAAATCAGGAGATGCCTGATCTTAAGCTTAGGCCTGAAATAGGAGTGTCCCTGTAGTCCTCAGACCAGTGGTTTTCTCCAGGGCTCAGTCTCTGACCCAAAAGAAATGTGAGTCCGTAAGTCAAGCTCTGCAGTTTGCGCCATTGTGAATCCATTTGTTTGATGCCCTTTCTACCTGTGCCTGCCTTCTGTACTCAAGGCTTACTTATCCATTAGACTGGAAGTCATGGTGCTTAAGAACCATGACACTATTAGGGTCTCATAATGTTTTGTCTTTAATTTTTTAAAATCATAAGAAAAATTGAATATAATATTAATGAATATGCAATGATCCATCCAGCTTGGTCCATCTCCATGTCTTCACCAAGACAATGTAAGACACTATTTTCATATTTTCATGGTGATGGGTCCCATGAAATCATACATTCATAGGTCCTGGGGAGTCACAGTGGGTCCTGCTTCCATTTCCTCCCCTAAGTGTCCAGTGGCATTTCAGCTGAATGTGGCATTCCCTTTTCTGGATACCATCTATGTCTTCCAAATTTATCTCCTCCTTGACTTCCTTTGGCTATCACAACCCTCACTTCCTTAGCCATATAATCTTACCAAACTGAATTCTTAATAAATTATGAAATTAATGGACTCTTATAGGTTGTTGACTAATGTGTCCCTAGTCACTTTGACCAAGATAAGATTCTCTGGAAGTTCTCTACCTCTTCAAGTCAAGACCATTACTCAAATGCCTTCCTTGTCTCTTGAAGTCTTTCTCTGAAGAGCCCAGCATCCCTTCCCTTTGATTTTTTTCATGACATTTCATTGGTTCATCTCCTGCAGGATCTCAGGTTGAGGAGAAAGAAGACTAATCAAACAGAGAGAAGTTTAGAGGAGTGATTAGAAGTTGGGAGAGATAAAGGTTCGGTTATGAGAATAAAAAGTTAGTCTTCTAAAAACAAATCTGAAAAAACCCTTCCTTCTTATAAAACAATACCAGGATCCTCAGAAAAGACATCTTAAATGAGCTGGGAAAGAACTTTTCCATCCCCATGAGCTTTTAAGTGTAAGTCTGTGACCTGATTCCTGAAACTGTGAATGCCTTTTCTTACTTATCTCGGAGGTCCTGTGCCCTTGAGCCAGCTCCTGGCACATGGAGCTGCAAAGAGGGTACTCTTTCATGACATTTGGTTGAAAAGGATAAACTATAAAAGGAGAAAGAACATGGAGAAAGAAAGACAAAAAATAATACTAGTTACTGAATTTTTTTTTTTTTTGAGCTGGGGTCTCACTCTGTCACTCATCCTGTGCAGTGGTGTGATCCTGGTTCACCCAGCATTGGCCTGCGGGACTCAGGTGAACCTCCCAACTTCGCCTCCTGAGTAGCTGGGACTACAGGCATGCACCACCATGCCTGGGTTTTTTTTTTTTTTTTTTTTGTACCGTCTTGGTCATACTATATTGCCCAGTCTGATCTTGAACTCCAGGGCTCAAGTGATCCTCCCGCCTTGATCTCCCAACAGTGCCAGCATTACAGGCATGAGCTATCATGCCCAGTAGCTTATGAACTATAATTCAGAAAACTAACTATATTTTGTAGTCTGGTTTTTAAAAAGACATCTTGTCTGGTCTATAGATCAGAGTGTGTGTGCTAGTGTACAAGTAGGATCATCCTAACTGCATCTTTCGAGAATTCCCTTCTTGGACAGAGTGGAAAAATAGTTGATCAATTAATTTTTTTTAGTGCTGTCTTTCTGAATTCCACGTATTTATTTATTTATTTAATGTCAATAGCTGTAGGGGGTACAAATGGCTTTTGGTTACATGGTTGCATTGTACAGTGGTGAAGAAGTCTGGACTTCAAGTGTTCCCATCACCCCCACCTGTGCACACTGAACCTGAGAGGTGATTTTTCATCCCTCTACCCATTCTTCCCTCCCCTTTCTGAGTCTCCAGTGTCCATGATATCATTCCCTATGCCTTTGCAGACCCTTAGTTTAGCTCTTGCTTAGAAGTGAGAGCATGCAGTGTTTGGTTTTCTGTTCCTGGAGTTAGTTCACTTAGGATGACGTGCTCCAATTCCATCCAAGTTGCTGTAAGAGACAGTATTTGATTTTTGATGGCTGAATTCATTATTGTTTTTTTTCTTTTAGTGCGGCTAATCACCCTTACTATCCATTTTCTGAGGAATACTGACCATGAGTTATTCAACATGACTACCAGCATTTCCTCTGTTTAGGTGGCCTGGAGAGGATTTCTGTATTTGCCGGAGGAGAATGGAAAGCAGTGTTTATAATTCTAAGTCGTTTTCCTCTCATTTTTTTCATGTTATGGAAAAATAAAAACCTTTTAAAAATGGCTTGTTTTTTCTGATTATTAAGAAATAGGTACAAATAACAAAAAAGTTAGGAAATAAAAGAGAAAAGATACAGAACAAAAGTAACCTGTAATTCTTCCATTCCAGAATACTTAGTATTTGGTGCATTTTTCTTTGTGATTTTTCTATGCAAATGTGTGGGAATTTTTTTTTGTGTGTGTGTTTGCACAAAACTCGAAATCAGCTTCGACATACAGGTTGTATACTTTTTTTTAAAAAAAACTGTATTTTTCCAAGCTATCAAACATTAATCAAAACTTCTGGAATTATATTTTACGTGTTGTAAACCAGTACATCTTATTAATGTGTTACGTTTCTTTTTTATGTATTTTATTTTATAGTTGTGGGATACAAGTGAAGATTTACTACATAAGCAGGTTGTATGCAGGTGGGTTGGGCTTCTAGCTGGGCCTCTTTTCCCTGAGAGTGGACCCGGTATCTAGTGTATTGCCGTGTGCATTTTTCCCTCCTTCCACCATCCCTCCCTGAGCAGTATCTAGCATCTACCATCTCACTCTTATGCTTATGTGACCAGAGATCAGGGCCCACTTTCTTTTTTTTGAGTTGGCGTCTCACCCTGTCACCCAGGCTTGTGTGCAGTGGCATGTTCATGGCTACCCCAGCATCGTCCTGCTGGACTCAGGTGATCCTTCCGCCTCATACTTCCAAGTAGCTGGAACTACAGGTAAGCCCTACGGCGACCAGTTATTTTAAAAATTTATTGTAGAGATGAGGTCTCGCCAAGTTGCCCGGGCTGGTCTTGAACCCACAGGCTCAGGTAATCCACTCATCTCTTCCTCTCAAAGCACTGGGTTTATAGGCTGAGCCACCAAGCCCAGTGAGGGCCCACTTATTAATGAGAACAAGTGGAATTCAGTTCTTTGTTTCTATGATAGTTTGACTTAAAATGATGGTCTCCATCTACATCTATGTTACTTCGAAGGCCATGACTTTGTTATTCTTTATGGATGTAAAATCAGGGACATGTTAGTTCAAGTTTATAAGGATAATGCCGTAAAGAAAATGGAAATGTACAAATGGATTAAGCATTTTTCTGATGGAAGAGAAAGGGTCACCGATGAAGAGAGGTCAGGTTGGCCAGTAAGAAGCAGAACTGACAAAAACATTGCAAAAGTTTGTTGAATTGTGTGTCAAAATCATTGGCATACTGTGAGAAGCATAGCAGACCAAATAAACAGCAATAGAGAAACAGTTAGGAAAATCTTGGTATGAGAAAGGTGTGTGTAAAAATGGTCACAAAGGAACTCTTGCATAAAGACAATACGTCAACTCACACCGCACTGTCTGTGAGGGAGTTTTTAGTCAGTAAACAAATAACTGTATTGGAACGCCCTCCCTACTCACTTGATCTGGGCCCCAGTGACTCTTTTCTTTATGCAAGATAAAGGAAATTTTGAATGGAAGACATTTTGATGACATTCACAACATCAAGGGTAATATGATGACAGCTTTGATGGCCATTCCAGAAAAGAGTTCCAAAATTGCTTGGTGAGTGGATGGACACTAGAATTGGTGCATAATTTCTCAAGGGGAGTACTCCAAAGTTGACCATAGTGATATGCAGCAATGAGGTATGCAGCACTTTTTCTAGGATGAGTTTATGAACTTAATTGTCATACTGCATAGAATTATATCATCTACAAAGAGTGATCATTTAACTTGTTCATTTCCTACTTGGATATCCTTGATTTCTTTCTCTTGCCTGAGTCCTCTGGCTAGGACATCCAGTACAATGCCCAAAAGGAGGGGTAAGAGGGGCCTCCTTGTCTTGTTCCAGTTCCTAGGGGAAAATTTTGCTTTTCAGTTTCTGCCCATTTGGTATGATATTGACAGTAAATCTCTTAGAGGAGGCTTTTATTGTTCTGAAGAATATTCTCAATGCCTAGGTGTTTGAGGTTCTTGGTTTTATACTTGTTTATGTGATGAATTATATTTTATAGACTTAAATATGTTGAATCATTCATTCTAGGAAGGAAGCCCACTGGGATGTGATGAACTTGAAATATATTGCTGGAAACTATTTAATAGAAACTTGTTAAGAATTTGTGTATCTATGTGTTTCATCAAAATTGGCTTGTGGTTCTCTTTCCTTGTTAAGTCTTTGTTAGTTTTGAGTATCAGGAGCATATTAGCTTCATAGAATCTGCAGTGGAGAATTCCCTCCTTCTTAATTTCCTGGAATACTTTCAATAGATTTGGTATCAGCTCTTTCTTGTATGTCCTGTGGAATTCAGCTCAGAAACTATGTAACACAGGGCTTGCTTTTTTTTTGGCAAGGATGTTTCTGATAACTGGGTTGATTTCTTGGATTGTTATTAGGGCTTTAATTTCTTCGTGTTTCAACAATGGTAGGTCATGTGATTCCAGGACCCCCCCCCATTTCTTTAAGATGAGATGTTTGTGGGAATCTCTGATAATCCTTTTATCTTCTTCAGGGTCAGTTGTGACATCACCTTTTTGGTTTCCATTTTGTTTATTCAGACTTTCTCTCTCCTTTGGATCAATCTGGTCTCAAGGGTCTGTTTGTTAATCTTATTATTTTTTTTGAAGAATCAGGTTTTTGTCTGATTCTTTCTATTTTTTTTGTATTCTAGTTTGTAAAATTGTGACTTTATTTTAGTAATTTGAATTTTTCTGCTAACCTTAGCATTTAATTGTTAGTGCCTTTCTAGCTCCCTTTGGAGTGATATTAGGCTGTTCACTTGAGATCTCTCTATTTTCCTGATATGTATATGTAAAACTGAAATCTTCCCTCTCAGCACTGATTTCATGGTATCCCAGAGGTTTTGATATGCTGTGTCTTTTTTTCCATTTGTTTTCAGAAATCTTTTAAATTCTGTCTTGATTTCTGTGTCAACCCCAAAGTAATTCAGTAGCCTGTTGCTTAATTTCCATGTGTTAGTATGTTTGGGAGGATTTATTTTGGTGATGATATTTATTTTTATCCCACTGTGGTCTGAGAAGACGCTTGGTATTATTTTAATCTTTTGAAATTTGTCCACTCTTGATTTATGCCAAGAACATGGTCAATCTTTCAGCATGTTCCGTGTACTGGTGAGTAGAATGTATACTTTGTGGTTGCCAGGTGACATGTTCTTTAGATGTCTATTAGTTCAATTGGTTGAGTGTTGAATTAGGGGTCTAGATTTCCTTGTTATTTTTTTGGCCTCAGTGGACTGTTTAGGACTGTTAGTGGATTATAGACTCTGACCATAATTGTATACATTTATATATCTTCTCTTAGTTTAAGTAGCAATTATTTTATAAATCAAGGTGCTCTTCTGTTAACTGCATATAGATTTAAGATAGATATTTCTCGCTGGTAGATTGAGCCTTTTATCATTATGTAGTATTCTTCAGTGTCTTTTCAACTTTTATTGGTTTTAAGTCTGTTTTGTTGGATATAAGAATGGCTACCTCTGCTCTTTTTTGTTTTCCATTTTCTTAGAAGATCTTACTTTGAGTCTGTGGGTGTCCTTTGCAGTGAGATGGGTTTCCTGAAGGCAGCAGTTGGATAATATTTCTTTATCCATTTTTCTATTTTATGTCTTTTGAGTGGCATGTTCCATACATTCATGTTCAAATTAATTATTGGCATATGAGGGTTTATCATTGCCATAATGCTCTTAACGTATGCTTTGCTTTTGTTTTCTGTTTTCTTTTTTAAGTTTTGTAGTTGATCTGTATGGTCTGTTAACTCTGTGCTTGCCTGTGCTTTTGCTATGGGTAGAAATGTTCTTTTGCTTCTGTGCTTGGAACTTTCTTAAGCATTTCCTGAAAGGCTGGTCTGGAGGTGCCATTTTCTCTTAGGAATTTGAAGTCTAGGAAGGATTGTAATTCTCCATCACTGATAAAGCTTAGCTTAGTGGGATAGGAAATTCTTGGCAGGAATTGCTTATCTTTGAGAATGTTACAGATTAGGCTCCTGGTTCTTCTCGCTATAAGGTTTCTGCTGAAAAGTGTGCTACAGATCTGATGTTTCCACCCTGGTGGATGGTCTGTCCCTTTTCTCTAGTTACCTTTAGGATATTTTCTTTCATCTTATCATTCTTAACTTTGAGATAGATTACTATGTGTCTTGGAGATGGGCTTCTCATGTAATACCTTGTAAGGGTTCTCTGGATCTCTTGTGTTTGGATGATTGTCTCTCTAGTGAGATGGGGGAATTTTCTTGGATGATCTCTTTGGAAGATTGGTTCTAGGGTGTTCTTAGTTTGCCCTTCTGTCTTAGGGATGCCAATCAACTATAGATTAGGTCTCTTGACATAATCTCAAACCTCTTATAGGCTTTGCTCATTCTTCCTGAGCCTTTTCTCCTTGTTTTTGTCCAACTAGATTAGTTCAACATTTTGATCCTCAAGCTCTGAGATTCTTTCTTTTGCTTGGTCAATTCTGCTACCTAGGCCTATCATTGTGCTTTGAAATTCTTCATTTTGGTGATTTTAGTTCTGACTTTTATTATTTTGTTTCCTGGGTGATTTGTACTTTTTTTGCCTGGGTGATCTGTGCGTTCATCTTCTCGTGTTTTTCCTTGGCTGTTTTTTCCATACATTGTCTGAATTCTAAGTTTGTCATCAGGGACAGGTTATTCTGGATGGTTTCTATTGCCTGGGGTCTGTGAGGACCTTTTGTGGGTAATGCCCCATTAAGGCTTCGGGGATTGTTGGTGTGTTTCCCCTGGTTCTTCTTCATCTGTAAAAACCAACTTTTCTCTTTTTATTATTTTGTTTTGTTTTGTTGTTTTGTAATTAGATATGTCTAATTGTCCTAGAGTTTTTTCTGTACTAGAGATATACTGTCTTATTTTCTGAAATTAGGGAATTGGATTATGAATTCTTTAGTTTCCACATCTTTGTGACTATTTTCCCCTTTTTTGTGTAGTCATATACTACAAATTTCATATATTTATTCTTTAGAGTTTTCTTTTTGTAAGTGCATGTTCAAGTCTGTCTATTTTTGTTAGCTTCTTTTTATGTGTAGGATACCATAATATCTCAATCAATAGAATTCTACAACAAACCTTCCACAACACAAATGTTTAATACAAAACCATTTGCTTGCCTCATGATTCTTTGGCTAGAAATTTAGCCTGGGCTCCACCTAAACTCAAGCAATTTCTTCTTTTCCTGGCTGGGCTCTCTCATGTATGTGTGGGGCAACAAGGCAGTTCAGCTTTAAGATGTTTAGGAGGCTATCAGGAAGCTTCCCTGTCCTCCATATAGTTCTTCATCTTCCAGCCATCCAGCCCAGACATTTCCTCTTTGTGGCATAGTCCCAGGACAGTGTGTGAGTGTGTAAAGCCTTTTCATGTATTGGCTCCTGTTGTCATGTCATTGCTTCTGGGAAATTGGTCAATGCAAGTTTTGGGCAAGACTAGACTTTAAAGAGAGGGCAAAAGATATCACGTTTTAATGGAAGTTGGTTGAAATTTATATAAGAAAGCATATAAATACAGGGGCATGTAGTGTGGGGCATGCTTGTAATCCATCTATTTCATGTATTTATTTGGATATTCTTTCCATATTCGGATATTTTGTTAAAATAACATCTTCTGAGAGGTACCTTAGCTTAAGACATGTTCTCAATCTTTTTGTGGTTATTTTTTTCATGAACCAAAGTTTGTACTCTTAAGATGGTGAAATTCTTCATGCCTTTTTCTTGTTGTTAGTGAATATCATTTTGTTTTTCTATATTGAGGACACAACAATATGTAACTATATTATTAAAAGTTATTTATCATTTTCCTTGTGTGTTAACTCAAAAAAATTATTTTTTAAATATTTTGAAATAAGGATCTATATATATAACTTTTATATTAATATCAAAATATTCTACTAAAATTATTGTAAGGCCTACATTTGCTCATATAACCTTGTTTTTCACCTCTATCATATGTGGAATGTCAATAAGTAATTATCTGGCCTTACTCATGTAAATTGACTTATCTACTCTTCTGAGCTCTCTAAATTATGAGGGAAAGTAAATCTTGATACTAGAATGATACAATTCTTTTTCTTACTCCTCTTATTTAAGGATATCTTGGCAATTCTTAAATAACTGTTACCTCATATAATATTTAAAATAATTAAAACTTCCACAGAGGAGTAAATGCTTTAGTCTCTGGTTAATGTTGCAGTGAAACATCAGATCAATATTAGAGAATTGATCTGTTGACAATATTGAGATTTCTGATCCATAATTATGATATACATTTTAAACTATTTAAATAGACTTTTGATTTGTTAAAATAAATTTCAAAACTTTAGGCATTTGTATTAATCTGTTTTCTTAGATTAATTCAGAAAAATGAAAGTTTTCAACATCTTTTCATGAAAGCTTTGTGCATTTTTTAAAGCACAAACATAATGAAATAAACACCTCTTACCTAAATTCATCAATTGTTAAACTGTCAGTATTTTTATTCTTTCTTTTTCTTTCATTCTCTGTATGATTATTTTAGAGTATTCCTATGGATTTATGGATTCACTCAATTCCATCCTCCTAAGCTTCCCCCATTTATGACATTTAATCATTTTTCCTAGGCAGCTTCCTTTCCACAACCCTGATCAACCCTCTGCCAAGGATACCCTATCCCTGGGTTCCTAGAGTCAACAATTTAACAATTGATAAAGAACAGAGGCCAGAGAAATACTTACAAAATTTCATACTGTAAAGGTAAAAAGTCAAGATATGTGGGCAAATACAGACTTTTCAGTAATTTATAGTACAACACTTTGATATCAGTTTAGAAATTATATGTACATATTTGGATCCTTATTTGACATACTATCAAAAAATTCAGTTTGAATTAGCAACCACATATAAGAAAAAACTATTTAAAAATTTGTAAGATAGTGTAGACATATAGTGCTTTGTTTGCAATATAGAAAAATACACAGAGCTCAATCTTATAAGAAAAAAATTAGACTATATTAAAAGTAAAATCTTTTATTCTTGAAAACATAAGCAGAGAGAACGAAAGCACATGCACTATTTGGGAGATGTTATTTAAATAATATATCTTTAAAATAATTAATATCTAGAATATGTGTGACTGATTAATTAGAAACATGTTCTCTGATATTCACGTGTTCTTATATTTAAAACTTTTGTTATATAAATTTCCACCCTCTTCCAATAAGAGTTGGTGTCTATTTCCCACTCTTTGAGTCTAGGCTGGCCTGAAACTTGTGTACCAACAGCATTTGCCAGAAGCAATGGTGTGCTAACATGACCCTAGACATGAAAAGGCTTTGCAGGATCTACACACTACCTTGTGGTCGTACCATGGGATGAAGTGAAGCCTAGGCTGGAAGATAAAGAACTATCTAGAGGGGAGGGAGGTGTCCAGACAACTGCCCCTCAGCATCCTGAAGCATATACGTAAGGAAACCCAGTCAGGAGCAGAAGAACTTGAAAGAATTTGGTAGTCTAATTTCCCAACCATAAAACCGTGAGCTAAATAAATGACTTCAGATTAAACTTCAATTTGGAGAGAAGTTTGTTTTACAAAGTTAGCTAATGGTATAATTATGCCAATTTATCTCTTCATAGAAACTCTAAAAGAATAATTAAACCACAAGATTATATAAGGAGACGCAATTTAAAAACTAACAAGCAATGATTTGGAGGCCAAAAAACCTAATCCAACTTCTAATTTCAGAAAATGGAGAAAAGGTAACGTCCCTAGGACTGAATTACAGAGGAATTTGCCAACTTCATGGTGAAATCCAAATCTCTTGTTTCTAGTCCAATTCTCACTCTATCCACCCATGCTGTCTCTCTTGCTGTAGAGTGACAGAAAACCCTTCTGACTGCACACAAAACATATATGCATGGGACATGGCAGGGAGACGGGCTTGGCCCAAGGGCGTCTCGAGAGCCTTACCAACAAGCACATGCGTGAAGGGCACTGTGAGGAGCCCTGATGCCCACAGCTCTGCCCCTCACCTGCACGTTCTCTCTGATCCGCTGCTCACTGTAGCTCTTGGCCAGGACCACAACCCCATGTTGCCGCTGGCAGCGCAGGGCGATCAGGGCTGGAGTTTGCTTGTGCTTTTTGGCCACGGCACAAAGAACCGGGTCCACCAAGAGGACTGGGGATTTTGGGTCCATCCTGGAAGGAAAGACAGAAATGCTCAAGTCCCGAGGTTAAGTATCCAGTTGGTTAAGAATCTTCCAGAACAGATGAAAGTGTCCATTCTACACTAGGGCTTCTCAGGAAGGCCTCAGATCAGAAGCATCACCTGGGACCTGGTCAGAAATGCAAATTTTCCTACCTCCCTGAGCCAGTTGAGAATTAACTCCAGAATACAAATTGACTATGTTATGACTGAAAGTTTTTCATCAAAGTGGTGTTTTAGGTAAACTCCCTATAGTTCTTACCACCATTCACCTGGTGGGGTTCCCAGAGCACTATAGGCCCCCAGAAAAATGTCTTTTGACTTGCAGAAATCCAGCAGTTTGCTCTGGTTGAGATAAGGATGACATTCTACCTGTAATGGCCAAGATAGAAAAGTAGCAGATTATAGGAAATAGTTATAATAACATATACAAAATTAAAAGTAAAGAAACTATATAAAAATCTGTGTAAGATTAAATTTGATAAGATAACATTAGCCTCAAGTGATAATCTTTTTCATAAAAATAAAATTCATAGCCCTGTTGTCTCCTAAAAATATGAACAGCAAGCCATTTCTGAGTAGAAGCAACTCTATAAACCAGATCTTGGTTTCTAAATACCTTTGTTCATTGTAAGTAGACCTGGTCATTTCAGATCTGGCCGAGGGTAAGACTCTGAAAACTGGACATCGAATTATGACAGAAAGCCAGAATTTTGCAAAGACCTCTGAGTACAAGTATGAAGGACAAATAATTAGTTTCTTAGAACTACCAGTGGTAAGATTTGGGTACATTTGAGCATAAAAAGAATAATAAATACAAGCAATTTTAAATCATAAGAAAAAAAAACCTAGGTGTCCCTACTGATATGAAAATATGAGAGACAGAGAAAGAGAGAGAGAGAGAGAGAGAACACAAAAATATGTTCCCCCACTGACGGCCATTATTGTAGTAATTTCTTTTTCAGGACATTGATAGTTAAAGAGAGTTCTGTTCTATCACTGTTTTAGAGGAATAAATGTTTCTTATCTTGACTTAGATTTATTTTATAGTACACAGGTAAGAGTAGTTAAACTAATGTTTTTTTTTAAGTTGGAGTCTCACTCTCACCCAGGCTGGGGTGCTGTGGCATGCTCACGGCTACCCCAGCGTCGACCTCCTGGACTCCAGTGATCCTTCCACCTCAGCCTTCCAAGTAGCTGGAACTACAGGCACATGCCACCATGCCTGGCTAATTTTTTGGTTTTTTATTGAAGAGACAAGGTATCACCAAGTTGCCTGGGCTGGTCTCGAACCCACAGGCTAAGAAAGTCCACTCACCTCAGCATCCCAAAGTTCTGGGATTACAGGCTGAGCCACTGAGCCCAGCCAAAACTAATGTTTAAAATTGATAATGTTGCCGGGCTCGGTGGCTCAGCCTGTAATCTGGCATGTTTGGGAGGCTGAGGTGAGTGGATTGCCTGAGCCCGCGGGTTTGAGACTCGCCTGGGCAGCGAGACCTCATCTCTACAATAAATAAAAAAATCAGCTGGACGTGGTAGCGCATGCCTGTAATTCCGGCTACTCGGAAGGCTGAGGCAGAAGGATCGCCGGAGCCCAGCAGGTCGAGGCTGCGGTGGCCGGGAGCGGCCACTGCACTCCAGTCTGGGCGACAGAGTGAGACTCCAACTCAAAAAAAAAAAAAAAAAAAAGAATTGATAATGTTTATTTAAAACTCAAAGGAAATAACAAATACAATAAAGTAATAACATAATGCAAAAAATTAGAACATCGTGACGTATACTCAACCATCATGTTAAAAGTCGTTATGAAATGTGACTTTTCCTGCTGACAATAATAGCCCAGTAGATTACTGGAAACTGCAATGAGGAAAATATATGTTTATGAGGAACAGGTCTGACTACCGGTATTTTAACATGATTAATACTAGCATCACTAACAATGGGGCGATCTGTCATTTCATGCTGTTTGCTGTGGAGCAATTGAAGGAACACAGTGCAATAAGGACTTTTCTTTTTGCCAAAAATTAAAAAAAAGAAAGAAAGAAAGTGTTCATTCTACACCAGGACTTCTCAGCAAGACCTTGGGTCAGAGGCATTAGCATCACCTGCTACCTGGTCACAAATGTAAATTCTTCTACCTCCCGGAGCCAGTTGAGAATTAACTTAAAAAAAAATTGAGTATGCTATGATTAAAAGTTTTTCATCAAAGTGGTGTTTTGGGGAAAGTCCCTGTAGTTCTTATTACCATCGTTCAGCTGGTGGTAATAAAGTAATAAAGCATTTAAAACTACCTTCTAATTGATAGAAACTTACTTTTTAACAACGTGGAAAAGAAGTTAATGAATATCAAAATATCACCATCAGAAAACTACATTTGGATTCTGGTTAAAAGCAAAGAGCTCTAAAAGACATTTTGGGAAAGCAATGGCAGATTTTAATATGGACTAAATATTAAATGATATGAGTGCAATATATTTAATTTTCTTAGATAAAATAATTGTATTATAACTAGGAGAATATCTTCATTCCTGTAACATGCTATGGGATGTCTGCAGTGGTGAATTGTCAGCACTACAGTTTATTTTGAAGAGCTTCTGGAGATACTTCCTGTATCTATGCACAAGTACTCACAGACATTACTGGTGCCAAATATGTGTTCACATGTTAAGCAATGTTATCTATGCCTTACTTTTAGTTTGCCATATCAGAAGTGTCTGGAGGCTGATGGTGACCCCTTTGAGCACCTCATGGAATTGCAGAAGTCAAACGTGACTTTTATTGTCAGTCTATATTGATATTACAATTTTAATACACAGTTTTTCCTTTCTTAAATGTGTATACATTTTTTGGGGCACTTTCTGTATATACCTACATATTTGGCAACAAAGCAAAATGTCAACAAATTTGGATATTAGTCAAGCCTGTAATCCCAGCACTTTGGAAGGCGGAGGCAAGAGAATTGCCTGAGTCCAGGGGTTTAAGAACAGCCTGGGTAACTTGGCGAGACCTCATCTCTACAATATACAAAAAAATTAGCCAGTCATGGTGGCACGTGCCTGTAGTTCCAGCTACTTGGAAGGCTGAGGTGGAAGGATCTCCTGAGCCCTGCAGGTCGAGGCTTCAGTGACTGTGAGCATGCCACCGTACTCCAACCTAGGAGACAGAGTGAGACTACAACTCAAAAAAAAAAAAAAATTTGGATATCGATAGTAACATGAGGATGTCCAGTATTATTCTTTCAAATTTTTCTGAAAGTTTGAAGATTGATATAATTTGGATAGATGTCCCCTCCCAATCTCCAGGAGTCTGAAGATTGATATAGTTTAGATAGATGTTCCCTTCCAATCTCCGGTTGAACTGTGATCCCTAGTGTTAGAGGTGGGGCCCAGCAGAAGGTGATTGCATCATAGGGACAGATCCTTCATGAATGCCTTGGTGCCTCTCTCAAGGCAATGAATGAGTTCTAGCTCTATGAGCTCAGGATAGTTTTCTGCTTAAAAGACCCCGAAACCTCCTTCTGCCTCTCTTGCTATGTGACATAGCTCTTGCTACGTGATGCATGCTTCCTCTCCACCTCCTGGAATGATTTTAAGCTTAATCACTATATGCCCAACAGATGCTGGCACTATGTAGAACTGTGAGCCAAAATAAACCCTTTTTCTTCATAAATTATCCAGCAACAAGTATTTATTAATTACATTGAAAATAGCTTAATACAGACAATATACAAATTGGAATAAGACTAATACTAAAACCACATCCATTTCTTAACTCTCTTATTTGAAAATTATGGCAGTGTGTTATTGTATACCAAATTCACAAATATTATATGCTGTGTGGAGGAGGACCCCTCCAAACTAGAATTTATTTATAAAAAATTGTGTATTTATTCTCACATGTTTAAACTTCATTCGCCTTCAAAGTACTCTCCATTTGATGCAATACACCTAGAGAGATGCTTTTTCCACTGCTCAAAATAGTTTTTGAACTCATTAATTTTGATGCCTTTTAGAGCGTCTGTCGTTTTCTGTCTCACCTCTTTCACATGGGCAAAACATTTCCCTTGGAAGACTTTTGTCCTGTAGGAAAACAAACAAAAAAGTTCCTTGGGGTGAGATCAGGTGAATGGGGAGGGTGGGGTCATGTTGTCTTTGGTCAAAAGTTGTTGAACACTCAGCATGGTGTGGGCAGTTGTTTGTGTAAATCACTCATCATGAAATAGGCAAATACTTTGAAAGAATTTCCCCCCCAGATTATCTGAAGCCAAATGCAACCTCTAGCTGGTACACGGACGCTGATGGGTTTCTAGAACTCTTGTGTAGCAGGGGAAGCCTGTACTACAAGGTAGTCTCCAACAGATAATTCTAGTTTTTGTTTGAGGGGGAAGTCCCATCACGTATATTTTGAGTGTGGGCCCTTACTTCTTGATTCCAAGTTGTAAAAAAAGGCGGCTAGAGTACAAATCCCTGCACAGAATAAATGTGTGAACATGGTTGAATTGACGTCTAAAAGCAAAGAGGAGCAGTGGACTAGGATGTAGCCAGTCATGAGGTCAGCTCTGTGTTCCTCTAAATATTCCTCAGTGTTGATTTGTCCACCATAACAGATGATCTCTGGGTATCAGTAACTTTCTCTAACCTGATTGGCTGACTGTCTCTAGCTATTTTTTAGCGTATTTATGTTCCTGGTAAAGAATCCAAGAAAGCAGAGTTACCAAGACAAAGCATTCCTCCCCAGAAGCCTTAGTACTTTGCTTCTCTTATTCTAACACTCTACTTATTTACTGCTCATTCCATGTTTGTATGGCCTTCATAACTTTCCACAGTTTTCCGAAAATCACCTTCACCCATCCACTCTCTGGGCTGGATTTGTCCACATTTTTCCTGAGTTCTGATTGACCATTCAAGTACTCCTTCAACAGCACAGCCTTTCCAAATATTACACACAATTCAACTTTAAGATTTCTCCATTTGTTTCACTATGACTTTTCCAAGTGGAGGTACATTAACTGCAGCCTGTAAGGCATTAACACATGATGTTTTAACCCTAAAAAACGAGATCAACTCTTCTAGGAAAAATATAATTCTAGTGAAATTTAAAATTATTTCATTGTCTACCAAATTCGAATAATGATTTGCAAGCATATTTTAAAATTAGAAACACATAAATATTACAAATTATTTTCCAATTTTTAAAAGTATTTCAGAGTTTTATTTTCCAAATGAATATACAAGGAAGTATATACTGGCTCTTCACTTCTCTTTCCCGATACCAGTTCTGACCTTTCTGTGGTATACAGGAACTCAAAGGTCTACCAAAGTCTAAGCTTCTTACATACTTATCCTTACTTCCCTTCCATGTCAATTGGTATTACAAAGTAATGTCAATGGTCTTCAAAATGTCTCTGTATGTTCTTATGTCTTATAGGTGGGAAATGAGAGACTCATATTTTATCTAACTAGTTTCCTATTTACATAAATGGTTTTCTGAGGGCACTATTGGAATATAAGTTTTATTCAGACCAGAAATAGTTCAACCTAGAAAATGAATAGTCCATTTTGCTCTCTTTCCTATTCTACCATTCTGATACAATGCTGATACCTATTAGCAAGGACCAAGAATTTAGACTTCTTTTGTTAGGTTATACTTTCTTCTTAAATTGATGTTGCAGTTTTCTTTTAGGTAATTTTACTAGAGGTAAGAGTACACATGAGAAATTCCACTGAGTCCAGGCCCAGTATTACCATGTGGTGTCCAAAGTCTACCCAAGAGAACAGTGACAGTATCCCAACAGTTTGCATCCACCCCATCTCCAGTAAGTTGCACCACAAAGATATCTCTGGGTCATGTGCACTTGGATGGAGGAGAGACATCTTGAATTACAGAAATTAAAAAACTGCAGACATTATAATCCATCACCAAGAAAGAAAGTTGACAGGTAGTTTTTTTGACTGCTTCATTTTACATATTCTGCCAAGCTGGAAAAGAGATGCAAACAGGAAAAAGAAAAAGAAAAAAAGCCCCAAACAAACAGTGGGTAATCCTGTAGCCAGAGTTCCCATAAAAAACAAAACAAAACAAACAAACAAACAAAAACCCAAACTCCTCCAAACGGACTACCTTTTCTCTTTATGATGAGGATAGACCTAGCCTAGTGAAACACAGACCCTAGGGAGTCCCCAGAATCACACAGGAAGATGATCCCAATCTCAGACTGGCTTCCACTTATTCCAGGTTTATCTTTTTGAACTCTCAACGCTAAAAGCTTCATTGTTAGCCTCCGGAGGTGCTAAATCCCAGTACAGGCCTGGAGTGATCATCATTTAGTTTCGCACGTTGATGTTTGGGATCCATACCCTACCGCTCTTTTGGTTAAGCAGAACTTGTTTCCTTCTTCTGCCTTCGCAGGTTCTAAAAACACTGGGAAGGCAATGTCACAACTGCCCACAGTCTACGAGTTAGCCAACTGGCAGGAGGACGGAGGGTCATGTACCCTGACTTTTGAACTGCGGAACTTGCATCAGTGGTCCCCCAGGTTCCCAGACTTTCAGCTTCAAACTGAAAGCTAGATCGTTGACCTCCTTTGGTTTTCAGGCCTTTGGACTTGGGCACGGCCACGCTACCGGCTTTCCTCGATCCCCAGCTTGTATATTCTCTCTCTCTCTCCATGCCACCCCCATCTCTCTCTTTCTGTCTCTCCTTCTCCCCCTCCCCGCCCCATCTCTCTCTCTCTCTCTCTCTCTATTGTTTCTTTTTTTTCTGGAGCACCCTAACCAGTATACACTTTGGTACCAGAAGTGGTTCTAGAGGAACAGAATTTTAAAGTATGAGTTCCCTGAATTTCTGCAGGGGTTTCTGGAATTGCCTTTCTAAATGATCTAGATAGGAAAATACTAAAAATTCTATTTCCAGTCATGCAGAGAGCACTGACAGTCCATGCAAGAATAGCTTATGAAGATGCACAAAATATCTGCACTGAACCCTCTACTCATCAACTGGCAGGAGGCAAGGACATGAGTGACTCCGTATATGATGCTTTTGAATATTTGTAGAAAAATGATCGATATAATTATGTTGATTGGTTGCAACTAATGTTGCTGGACAAAGTAATAAAGGAAAGGAATAAGCTCAGTTTTTAAAGTCTCAGTTAAAGCCATGCATATAAGACATAAGAACTGCTCGGTGTGCCCTAAGACTCATATATAACCCTGTGTCAAAAAGTATTGAAAACTAAATACAAGTGAAACCAAAAAGGCAGTCAACAAAGGAAAAAAAAAAAACCACATAAATTAGACTTCATAAAAATTAAGCTTTTTTGCATGAAAAGAAACTACCAAGAGAGGAGAAAACACACTCACATTACACATGAAAATTTAGTTCATTCTCTCAACAGACTTAAGCTGTGATATGTTTCTGTTCTCTCTCTCTCTCTTTGTGTATATGTGTTTCAATCAAAATTTTATAGACTGCATAAAAAATTCCTGAAGTGACTGTGACAGAGTGATCTCTAATTTTATATAAAGATGACCCATGTGCCCTTGTCACTTTCCCCACTCTCTGTTCCTGGTCTCTTCCTTATATAATCGAGAGATGTTATGCAACCATCTTTCTGTGCTACACCATCCAGGAGAAATAAATATATGGAGCCAAAGAGAGCTTTCTGTGTTCACAGGTGCAGCTTCTCAATCTTAGAGTGGAACATGAAGGCCAATTTAAGAATGAGTTAAAGCAACAGGGATCACGTGACAACAGTAATAAAATGTGAAGCCAATAGAGACAGATCTTTATTATGTAAGGAGCTTACCTTAATCTGTAAGAATATGTACGAATCTCAAAAACTTAATTACAACACTTTGCTTTGGCAAACAAGCATTCCACACTTCACTGGCTATTCATCCAATCTGTCTTCCAGGAATGATATTCATTACGTCTTGCAGAAAATAACTCTATCGTTTGCGTTTCCATGGCTCAAAAACTCCTCTAGAGAGCACATAAAATTTTCAATTCGCAAATTTATATGCGTGGGAAGAAAAAAGTTCTTTGCTTTCTTGAAACTGATTTTACTTGGGCTGCCTCCACCTTGATCCTTCTTGACAAGTGTCAGCTGAGGAACCTGCTGTCTCGCACATACAGACCCGAGGCTTTGGGTGCTTCCCCTGGTTTACCTCCTCGGTACTGAGAAAGCCATTGTATCCGATGCTCTGCTTTTTTTCAGGTCTAGCTGTTTTGTAAGTCTGTGAAGGCTAGCCCAGCTTCAGGGGAAAAGGGGTGGTTTCTGCCTTAAGATGTCAAAGTCGAAATGAGGATGGGAAAACAACACGCCAAAAGGCTTCACAAAATTGCCTACAATACTAAGGATGGGGGGTTTCCAGGTTGTACCTGTGCTGAGATAAAACCCTCCCATCTAAAGACTCTTTCCTTACTCCCCAGGCGTGGAGATTTTCTCTCCCTTGGTGGATGGAAGATTCCACATTGTGACATGGAAAATGTTAGTATTCACAACAGCAACTGACCAAGGACTATGTTCCAGCCAGGGAAGAGGCCTGACCTCATAGGCTGTTGCCTAAAATACGTGACAGGTTCAGTGGATCTGAGGGAGCAGCTTGTTACTCACAGCTCAGGAAGCACAAGATTTCACACCTCATGTGTGTAACACTCTTCAAAAAGAGGTGTTTTCACGTCCCTCGGGAACCTGTTTTCCATTGAACTACACGTGCCACAGAAAATAAGGAGAAAAGAAACTTCGATCTTCTTTTTTGCCTTTTCAGAAAATAACTGAACGAACAACCACCGTCCCTTCCCAAAGCATGGCAAAAAACATGATGACAGCGGCTACCAGGCATGAAGATCACCCCCTCATGACATGCAGGTTTTAGGTGTGTGGACAAATTAGGTACTGTCTTAGTTCATCTGTGACACTATCAAGGGACACCTGCGACTGAGTATCTTACTTTAAAAAAGAGGTCTATTTGACTGACGCCTCTACTGGCTGTACAAGAAACATGGTGCCAGGAACGGATCCTGGCGAGAGCTTCAGGAGGGTTCCACTCATGGCAGGGCTGTAAAGTGGTCAGGGAGTCAGCATGTTCCGACATCCCATGAGGAGAGCACCAAGCAGGAGCGGGGGGAAGGGACTAAGCTCTTTTGAACAAACAGTTATTGAAAAACCAATGGCACATGAACTCACTCCTTATTGCAGGGATGGCTACAAGGAATACATGAGGGATTTGCCCCGGACCTACACGCCTTCTGCTAGGCCCCGCTTCCAACACTGAGGATCAGATTTCAGCAAAAGGCTTGGAGGGTCAGATACTCCAGCTGTGACATACTGCCCCTGGCCCCTTGAGCCTCACTTCTTTCTGGTTTTTTCTTTTTCTTTTTGAAAGCAGGATTTATTGAGAGATCAGAGAAGCTCCTAGAGCAGGAGGGGACCCAAGAGGGTTGCCCCACTTTCTTCTTACATGCAATATATAATCACGGCATACCAACAGTCCCCGACAGACTTAACTTTTTTTCAGCACTGACATGAAAGACCACGGTACAGAGATTCCTGTGAGACTCAACACAAGGTCCTGCCAGCGATGAGCCTGTGAAAGAAAAAGATAAGCTATTTACTTCCAAAATGCAGTGGTTTTACAGCACTAAGTGGGCAAATATTACCATTCCAAATGGAATATATCAATTCAAAGAAAAAGGGAACAAGCCCCGTGCCATCAGAACCCCAGCAGGGTAGGCATTAACTCTTAAAGTTCCCAAATGGTCTCCTTTTCACTTCATGTCCTGCATCCTGGGCACGCTGGTGTAAGGGGTAGGTTTCCAAGGCCTTGGGCATCCCTGTCCCCATGGCTTTCTTTGGCACAGCTTATGTGGATGACCTCACCTGTTGGAGTTAAATGCCTGTGGATTTTCCAGGTGGAGGTTGCATGCAGCTGGTGGCTCTATAATGCTGGACTAGAGAGCTGTGGCCCTGCTCCTACAGCTAGACAAGGCAGTGCCCCAGTGGGATCTCTCTGCGGGGGATCAACCCCATATTTCTCTTCAGCATTGCCTAAGCAGAGATTCTCTGCAGAGACTCTTCTCCTGTGGCAGAGTTTTAGGTACGTCCTCTGAAATCTAGGGAGAGGCTGTCAAGTCTCAACCACTCTTGTGCCACATGGGGTTCAGGCTCGAAATTGCCCCTCTCTCTTTGTCTCTTTCTCCTCAGCATTTCCTTCAATGCTGGAGGTATGTGTCCTCCAGCTTCCCAAGGCTCACTGCACAAGGTGGCTGGTACATGGTCACTTCTGCCTGACCAGTATGGGTTCATGTACTTGACAAAGATTCAAACTTTTCCCAGCTTGTATACAATGTGACAAAAAAAATCTGATGTCAGGAGATTTCAGGAATGCTCACTACTATAAGAGAAGGAGAGGAAGAGTTATATGTGGAAAGGGAAAAAGAAGAAAGGAAGAAAAGAAGGAGAATTAAGGAGAAGAAAAGTGTAGTATCCTTGAATCTTAAATAAAAAACACTCATGTGCTCAAGTAAAGAATTTATCCTACTTTCTACTCATGCGTCTTTTAAGCTGGTTATCAATTGATAGAGAACCTCAAATGTTTTCTCAGCAAAGATACATTGCTGTGATTTCCTTAGCATTTTATGTTGACAATGATATTAGTTTCCAGCAGGCTTTCTGGTTTTTTGCCCAGTTCTCTGGAGTGAATGCCTTCTATGTGAACCAAAAAGGAGTACACTGGAACCCACACTGGTTTATGGGTGGGGGTCAGGAGTGGGGAGCTGAGGGACTGGGCAGGTCAAGGATAAGAGCTGCATCACTTTGACAATGGGGAGACCACAGAGCTATGGAGAAAGAGTAGGATTGACATACATGCTGTGGAGAATGGGACACTGAGAGTTCATCTACAAAACAAGAATCTTTTCTTCAACAACCTCCTTATCTTAGCTTCAGGATTCCTTTCTATTGACTCTTAAGTCTTTAGACAAAGCTTTACTCTTTCAACCAATGGCCAGTCAGAAAATCTTGACTCTATCCATGTCCTGTTTATGTCCCACTTCAAGACATCTCTCCTTAGACTGAACCAAGGGACACCCACCAGTTATTGATTGTGTCTTTGTTTGTAACTGCTGTCTCTCTGAAATGTGTAAAAACAAACTGTGACTCAACCACCTCAGGCACACTTTCTCAGGATCTCTGGAGACTGTATCCCAGGCCGTGGTAACTCTTATTGGCTCAGAATAGACTTCTTTAAATATTTTGCAGAGTAGGCTTTGTTCTTTACCAACAATTAATGGGTGCCCAACACATGGCTTCAGAGAAGAATCAAGACCTCCCAGATGAGTCACCTGAACACTGGGCCTATTGACATCCCCCAAACTTCTAGCTTTTTCTCTGGTAAGTCTAACAGGGTCCTTGATATCCCACTTGGCTGAGAATTCTTAGGTTTATTCTGAGCTGTCTTTCCTTTTCTCAGAAAGTTGTTGTTTAAGGTTCTTATTTTGATTTGAAGGTACATTCTAAAAGGTATTCTCCATTGCCCTTTTTTTTCCCCAAATTAATCTCAGTTGGCTCTTCTGTGTATTTGCTCGTGAAACTGAACATACCTCTTTGTAGACAAATGAGAAGCTAAGCTTCTCAGATCCACTATACTGAACCCTAGGGCACCATACAGTTTCTTCCTTAAAGAAAGAAAGAAAAAAACGTGGTAAGCAAATCACCTAAGAACAAAGAAACACATAGTGAACGACTCTCTTCAGGCATGCAGTTGGTGCTTCTACTTGCAAGTATTTGTGTGAATGGAAAAGCTTCAGGGCATGCCAGATTTTCTAGGACTGTAGCTAGTTATAGTTACATATTATGGTCTGTTCTTTGACATATTTTTAAACCAATGGGCAAGTTAAAAATTTTTTAAAAATCCAGAGCTCAAAGGTTGACATGTGATTACAGAGTTATATATAGAATCTCCCGTGCTCTTTATTTCCTTTTCTGCCTGTTTTAAATCTATTGTTACTTTCTACTAGTGGTGAGATAAAACCCAAGGTTTACAGTATTGCTAATTTAAGGCACTAGAAGATTTTGTTTTTCTTATACAGCTCAACCAGTTCTGGCTAAAATGTAAATATTGAGAATTTAGCCCTAAAGTTATTGAGGAGAAAAAAGAAAGTAAAAGTCGTTTTAAAATTAAACTGCCATGGAAACCGCGTTTTCCAAGTTTGTGGTTCTGGGCCCTTATTACATGACCTCTCAGGGCAACCAAAGTTTTAACCACGTGGCCAGGTCCCAATCTTGTCAAAAATAATTTAGATTCAACTGTATTTTATAAACTATTGTGTTTCTTTTGTTATCTCTTTGCTAGAGTTAGAGCTGCAAAGTAAAAGCTGTAGGATCTTGGCTTGTTTGTGTGAGTTTTTGTGTTGTGCGTGTTTAGATGTGTTTATGTGCGTGTACATGTACTTTGTTATGTGTTGTGCCTATATGGTACCAGATTGGCTTAACAACAAAGGAGTACTCATAAATTAAGTAAATAAGCTCAAATGGTTTTGAAGCTCATGTGGCTTAAGTAAGTCTGTAATAAATAAACTGGATTTAAATTATTGATAAGATAAAAATAGAAATGTCTTTAGAATGTCAACATACATTTTTGGCTAGCCTTATTGGTCTGATTTTTTAAAATAAAAGTTTTAAAGTTTATTCCACAAAATATCAATAGTAGTTATCACTCTGCCTTTCCTATGTATAAATATATATTTATATAAATATTCTCTTTATATTTGTATATGTAACTCATATATTCTTTTTTTTTTTTGAGTTGGAGTCTCACTCTGTCGCCCAGACTGGAGTGCAGTGGCCGCTCCCGGCCACCGCAACCTTGAACTGCTGGGCTCCGGCGATCCTTCCGCCTCAGCCTTCTGAGTAGCTGGAATTACAGGCGCGCGCTACCACGCCCGGCTGATTTTCTTTGATTTATTGTAGAGATGAGGTCTCGCAGCCCAGGCAAGTCTCGTACCCGCGGGCTCAGGCAATCCACTCACCTCAGCCTCCCAAAGGCGCAGGATGACAGGCTGAGCCACCGAGCCCGGTTCATATATTCTAATATATATAATTACAGAGATGTGGGGTACAAGTGAGGGTTAACTCCATAAGCAGGCTACATGCAAGTGAAGTTTGGGCTTCTAACTGGCCCTCACTCCCCCTGATGGCGGACCAGGTATCCTCTGTGTTGCAGTGGTTGTTGTGTGTCCTTTCCCTCCTTCCCCCTCTCCTTCCTTCCCTCCCCTAGCAGCGCCCAGTGACTGCTGATCCCCGCCTTGTGCCACTGTAACTAATGTTCAGGGTCCGCTCCTGAGTGAGAACATGTGATATTCACTTCTTTGTTATTGTGATAGTTAGTTTGATGATCTCCACCTCCATTCAGTTTGCTGCTAAGCCCATGATTTTATTCTTCTTCATAGGTGTGTAAGACTCCATGGTATACATGTACTACATTTTTTTTATCCAGTCCACTCTCAATGGGCAGCGGGGTTGGTTCCAGGTTTTTGCTACCGTGAATAGTGCAGCAATACACAGGTGGGTGTAGGTTATCTTTTTGTAGAATGATTTATATCCCTCTAGGTATATACCCAGGAGAGGGATTGCCGGATCATTTGAAAGATTGATTTTTAGTTCTTTTAGGAATCGCCACGCTGTTTTCCATAGCTGTTGAACTAGTTTACACTCCCACCAACAGGGCAGAAGTGGTCCCTTTGTCAGATGCATAATTTCCAAATATTTTTTCCCATTCTGTGAGTTGTCTCTTCACTCTCCTGATGGCTTCTTTTGCTGTGCTAAAGCTTTTTGGTATGATGAGGTTCCTATTTGTCTGTCTTTGCTTTTTTGGCATTCACTTTTGGGGACTTGGCCAAGAATTTGTTGCCCACTCTGATGTGCATAAGGGCGTTTGCTATGTTTTCGTTTAGGATTCCTCTAGTTCAAGGTTTTACATTCAGGGTTTTTATCCATTCTGAGTAGGTCTTTGTATATGGTGATAGGTATTCATAAGCGCTCACAAAGTTTGAAAGTATTGTGCTATTTTACATGCATTATTTAAAAATATTTCTAAAATGCGGATAATGGCTTATTAGACATATTATGTATCATTTCAATATGAGTTTGGTAGTAATATTTAATGGCTTTGAGATTTTGGGGGGTATTATATTCCTAAGTGTGCCTTGTGTCATGCATAAAATATTGAAAAGAGCCAAGTAGGAAACATTAATGATTTATTTTAGAACATAAAAACCCTTTCTAAATCTGGAGTTGATATGCAGGGGAATTTGATCAGTCAGTGGTGTCCCTGAGCCCCTGCCACACCACGGCCGAGCAATGGCACGGCTGTTACTAGGCACACCTAAGAGGTCAAGGCCTGACTCTGGAGTTTGATACAACATTATGGAAAGTTTCCTTTCATGCCCCAGATCAAGTTATAAATACTGAATATGGCAATATTTCCCAACCAGAGATGTGTCTACTCCCTTCTCCTAAGTAACCACCATATATGAATTCGAATCATTTTTTCCTGGGCAGGTGCATCCCACCTCCCTGAATAATACTCCCCCAGGAATGTTCCAACACCAGGTTTCTGGAGCTCTATTCTTTGTGCTTCTGGAGAGATTGTTGGCCATCCTGTCAATATGTGCCTCACCTTCCAGACTCTATGCTACATGTTTGTTGTTCTTCAATGAGCTAAAGAACCATTAACTGACAAGTACCTGTCTTCTGCTCCTTCCTAGGGGTTAAATATCTGACCCAGCCGGGCCGGGCGCAGTGACTCAAGCCTGTAATCCCAGCACTTTGGGAGGCCGAGATGAGAAGAATGCCTGAGTCCAGGGGTTCGAGACCGGCCCGAGCACCTTGTTGAAACCTTGTCTCTACAATTAAAAAAAAAACTAGCTGGATGTGGTAGTGTGCGCCTGTAGCTCTGACTGCTTGCAAGGCTGAGGTGGAAGAATCATCCGAGCCCGCAGGTCGACACTGGGGTGGCCGTGAAACGTGCCAATGCACTCCAGCATGGGCAATAGAGTAAGACTCCAACTCAAAAATAATAAATAAATAGATAAATAGATAGATAGACAAACAGATAGATAGATAGATAGATATTTGACCCACTCATCCCCAGAATAATCTATAAAATGATTGTTGTTTTTTTTTCCATCCCGCTGCCCCTGAATATCAAGGTGAATTAGAGTTTCAACCCTAATGAGTCAGAAAAAAATAAAACATGCAAGTCACAAGGATTGAAGTGGATGAATAATCATTAGAGAAAAATGTTCAAGTTTTCCAAAGTGACAAAAATTTATTGTCTTTTCTTTCTAACCTGTAGATATAGCCCCAGTTGGTGAATTCTCTACACAGAATTGATTTAACTGGAGGTGATGTGTCCAATCACCAGCATCAAAGACATCTTCTGCATCACCAGACATATGCAGGGGTTTGTGGTCAAAGTCATGCAAATATCTCAGGTTAATATTCATCTGAAAATGGGTAATCAGGATGGCCAGCAAATCTGAAAAGAGAAAGTATAATGCATAATATTATAATATTTAGGGTTGAAGTTAAGAAGTTTATGTCCTGACTGCTAGTAGAGTCTGCCTTTCTTACTTGTATGAACATGACTTTATAATATGTGCTTTCTCAAAATAAAAAATGGTTCATATAATAGTCTCTTGCCTGGAACTTAACACCTAAAACACACAAAGTCAAATATTCAAATGTATTTCTCTACATTGGTCAACAAAGTAAATGGATAGTCTGAACATTTTTGTTTCAAATTCTCACTGGAAGCAAGATTCATTCCTCTTTACTTGAACAGGACATAGTCAATTATGTGCCTATCATTCATCAATAATTGTAAGTGTTTAGGTTACTCATAGTAATTATTCTTTTTTATTAATTAATTTATTATTTGCTACTTGTCTTCCATATGCAAAATATTTTCTTAGGCTCAGAAATGCAAACTGTCATACATGATTTAGGGCCCCATATTGAAACAACTACCACACACTAAGAACAACCCCTATGTAGATTATGTAAAATGTAGAGTGATAAATAAAAGATTGCTTACTAAATATTTTTTTTTTTTTTTTTTGAGTTGGAGTCTCACTTTGTCGCCCAGACTGGAGTGCAGTGGCCGCTTCCGGCCACTGCAACCTCGACCTGCTGGGCTCCAGTGATCCTTCCGCCTCAGCCTTCCAAGTAGCTGGAATTACAGGCATGCGCTACCACGCCCGGCTGATTTTTTGATTTATTGTAGAGATGAGGTCTCGCTGCCCAGGCGGGTCTTGAACCCGCGGGCTCAGGCAATCCACTCACCTCAGCCTCCCAAAGGCGCGGGATTACAGGCTGAGCCACCGAGCCCGGCCTTACTAAATATTTAATCAATGTAAGATTACTGTGCTTGCTGCTTTTCTTTCCTTTTCATGATTCACTTTATCTTTTATTTTCTCATAACTTAATACAAATATTAGCAATGATATCTATTAATTTTGAGTACTTATAAGAAAGCACTTATTTCTTACATACATTATTTCATCGAGTCTATTGCCTGTTGAAGTTGCCACTGGCAAGGGTTACATAACTTCTTGCTTTTTTCTCATTATACTATAAATTCTAGAACCTTCAAGCAGGAAGGAATGTCTTTACCAGAAGGAAGGTATTCACTAGACCTCTTGTTAGATATACATTGTCTCCCAATATGAAGTTTTTTCCTCTATACGCCTTCATTCATTTTCAATCACTTTCTCTAAAATGTGTTCACCCTCTGCATTGAGATCTTCATATTGCAGAAAATCAAAACAAAGTTCTCCTATTCACTCCACTCAGATCCGCCTTTTTTGAGAAAAATGTTTCAGTTTTGAGCCTACATCCAAAGACATGGAAAAATGAGCTTTGAAACTACTAAAAACACTGAATTGGCAGGATCTAGTGAATTATTCCATGGGGAGGAGATGGGAATTTCTGACATGGACCACAAGGTCGGTGGAAATGCCATTATTATAATCAGGAATTGAGCAGGTTTGGGGTAATGAGCTATAAATCCCAATTTGGATACATTTAATTAGGTTACAATGTTAGTATACATGGCTTAAATTGACAAGATTGTGGTAGAAATGGGAAGTCTATATGCAAGGTGCAGATTCAGCAATGTTATTGGCTGTTCTGGAAAGTTCAATGGAGTCAGAGGAGCAGAGACACAGGCTGACCCACGCTGACCCCTGACCACTCGCTATGTCTGAGAATAGAGTTCTGGAGTACATCTGGGAGGAGAGTTCCATAAAACTAGGAGTTAAATATCTGGCTTTCACTGACTCAAACTGGCTGATGTCCTAATATATAAATATATATATATATATATTTTTTTTTTCTGGATGGTGATGGTAACCACTTTGAGTACCTCTTGTAATTCATCCTAATACTGATGTGAATTTTTAGACTTTTTCTGTGTTTCTCCTTTAGAAAATAAATTAGGCACCCCAGTTGTCAAAGCTACTTACAAACCAGTGACAATGATATATCGAATATTTCTGTTTAGGCCATCAAGGACTTTCATGTCCTCTGAGGTCAACTGGAATTCAAAAACCTGTCACAGAAGTAGAAAACTTTTGTTATTGTTAGATTGCATAATTGCCAATTGGGACTATCCATGCATATCAGACAGTAGGGGGTGGAGGCAAGAATTAAAATATCTGATGTTTCATTAAGCTATAAAAGTCATCTCTAACTATGGAAGTGGTTTATGAGTGTTCAAAGAAAAATAAACAGAAATCCATATCTAGATATAGTATATTGAAACTGAACAACACTGCAGGTAAAGAGAAGATCTTAAGGAAAGTTGAACATGAAACAAAGTAGAACTCGCACACACATAGCTGGGGCATGTACTTGGAAGAGTCAGAAGAATATAGAGGCAAATTTTGAAAAGCATAAAATAATTAGGTAAATTTGATGGATACTATTGGATTTATATATGTCTTCAATGAGCAGGCATAAAGCGAAAAATGTTGTTTTCAGCCTAATTCAACCCAGGAATTATACAAATACTAATGATGTCATATTCAAAGGACACGAGTTCTGGCTTGTTTGATTTGTGGGACTGTAAACTTAAAAAGTCACTAATCACTAACACATAAATTCAAATAAATCCATAAATCCACTGCAATACTCTGAAACAGTGATACAAAAAAATAAAAGAAACAGAGAATAAAAAAATCAGTAACTTAACTGCTGATGAAGGCCAGAGGCCAGAGAAGTGCTTGTGGACTTTTTATATATGATAGAGGTTTAGGACATCACAATATATGAGCAAATATGAAATTTTCAATAATTTTTAGTAGGATCTCTTTATATCCATTTAAAAATTGCACATACGTATTTGGATCCTTATTTGACGTAATAATAAAAAACAATTCCATTTAGATTAGCAATAAAATGTATAAGACAGTACCAGTCACAATTTTGTAAGACAGTATGGAGACATGTTGTCACCTTTCCAGTATAGGAAAATACAGAACACTCATCCACCACAAGAAGCAAGTATAAATAATTTGACTACATTAAGAGCACAATGTTTTATTTGTAAAACATAACTCCAAAAGAATGAAATCACAAGTGCTATTTGGAAGACGTTGTTTAAATAATACATTTGAATGTAAAAATAATATTTAGAATATATTTTGGTCGACTAATTAGCAACATGACTCCATTACTTTACACGTCTGTGCATTTACTTGTTTTGCCAGACGACTTTTCCAC
The DNA here is from genome assembly GCA_027257055.1 of Cephalopachus bancanus. Classification (NCBI taxonomy): domain Eukaryota; kingdom Metazoa; phylum Chordata; class Mammalia; order Primates; family Tarsiidae; genus Cephalopachus; species Cephalopachus bancanus. The sequence continues at coordinate 3,319,029 of JAPVLO010000043.1, forward strand.
CTCCTTCCAATAAGAGGCGGTGTCTATTTCCCCATCCTTTGAGTCTGGACTGGCCTGAGACTGGCATTGACCAGTAGAATTTGCCGGAAGCAGTGGGTGTGGACATTGAGCCCGAAAAGGTTTTGCAGGTAGGGCTAGGGTTAGGGTTAGGGTACCGAAGGCTTTGCGGGTATCTCCCGAGTGCCTTGGGATCACGCCGTGGGACGAGGTGAAGCCTGAGCTGGAGGATGAGGAACCACACAGAGGACGCAGAGGAGTAGGAGGAGCCCAGACAACGGCCCCTTAACATCCTGAACAGGCAACTTGGGATCGATTTAGAGTCCAACATACTCCACGACCGGTCACAGAACAAAGAACAGAGTACCATATGTTCTCTCTCATAAGCTGGTCTTGAACAATGATCATAACACTTTAAGAAAGGGATTGACAGTAGTGGGAAACCGTCCGGGGAAAGGGGGTGGGATTGGCAGTTGAGGGAAACTGCTAGGGGAGGGAGGGGCACACTTCATCAACAAGGGCACCTGCATAATCAACGTTTGTATACCTAACCCTGAATTGTACCCTGCATCTTTAAAATAAAAAAAAATCCTGAACAGAACTGCCTCGTTGTCCTGCATAGACATGAGAGAGCCTACCCTGGAAAAGAAGAAATTTACTGACTTTAGGTAGAGCCCACATAATTTTCTAAGCATAGAAGTGTGAGATAAATAAATGGCTTCATACTAAGCCTTTATATTGAGGAGGTTTGTTGTACAACTCTATTTATTGATATACTTATGATCTCCCACACATAAAAATAGACAAATAACCTAATAAAAATAAAAACTTGAATAGAGATTTGCAGAGAGAAAATCCCTGAGATAATAAATATATACAATTTATACTATCTTATTACAAAAGAAATAGGGAAAAATTAGCAAAGATCTAAAAACGAAAGAAATTCAAATCTGATTGTCTCATTTCAGAAAATGAAACACACACACACACACACACACACACACACACACACACACACTACAGTATGTCTCCAGCACAGACAAACAGAGTAAATTGCCAAGTTAGCTGTAAACCCAAGTATCTGATTTTTAGTCTAGTCCTCATTCTATCCATCCATGCTGGTTTCTTTTTGTGGAATAGGAGACAACCCTTATGAATGCACACAAAGCATAAATGCATGGGACATGCCAGGGAGACGGGCTTGGCCCAAGGGCATCTCGAGAGCCTTACCAACAGGCGCACGCGTGAAGGACACTGTGAGGAGCCCTGATGCCCACAGCCCCGCCCCTCACCTGCATGTTCTCTCTGATCCGCTGCTCATTGCAGCTCTTGGCCAGGACCACAACCCCACGTTGCAGCTGGTAGCGCAGGGCGATCAGGGCTGGAGTTCGCTTGTGCTTTTTGGCCATGGCACAAAGGACCGGGTCCTCCAAGAGGACTGGGGAGTTCGGGTCCACCCTGGAAGTAAAGACAGAAATACCCAAGTCCTGAGGCTGCATATCTAGTTGGTTAGGAGGCTTCCAAAACAGATAAAGGTGTCCATCCTACACCAGGGCTTCTCAGGGAGGTCCTGGACCAGAGATCACATCACCTGGGACCTGGTCTGAAAGGCACATTCTTCCACCGCCCTGAGCCAGTAGAAACTTAACTCCAGAAAAACTGAGTATGATATAATTAAAAGTTTTTCATCAAAGTGGTGTTTTAGATAAACTCCCTGTAGTTCATATTACCATAGTTTATTTCTTTGGCTTCCCAGAGCACTATAGGCCACCAGAACAATGTCTTTGGACTTGCAGAAATCCAGTAGTTTGCTCTGGTTGAGATAAGGGTGACATTCTACCTGTAGGTGACCAAGACAGAAAAGCAGAAGATTATAGGAAAATAGTTACATTAACATTTTTAAAAGGTTAAAAGTAAAGGAAACCAAATAAAAAATCTGTGTAACATTAAATTTGAAATGAAAACATTAAAATCAAGTATTTTTTTTAATAAAAAATAAATTTTGTATCTTCAATATCTCTGAAAAGTATAATGGAAATGCCATTTCCAAGAACATGCAACTCTAGCAACCAGGTCTTGGTTTCTAAATACCTTTGTTCACTAAAAGAGACCAATTCCAGATTTGAGACAGAGTAAGACTTTTTGACACTTGGACATTAAATTGTGCCAGAAAGCAAGAATTTGGTCAAAGACTCATGAGTGCATGTATGAAGGACAAAAGAGCTGGTTTATAATGAACATTTGTATACCTAACCCTGAAATGTACCCCACATCTTTAAAATTAAAAAATTTTTTAAAAGAGCTAGTTTTATAGAAATGCCTGTTATAAGATTTTGGTAGATTTGAGCATCAAAAAAAATAATGTTAAAGAGTAAAATCAACTATAAATCATAGGGGAAAAATCTAGGAGTCATTAGTGATTAATGAGAAAGAGAGAGAGAAAGAGAGAGAGAATAAAATATTTATCAACACTGATAACGGTTATTATATTAATTTTGTTCTCAGGATATTGACATTTAAAGGAAAAGAGTTAAATTCTAACCCTATCTTAGTGAAATAAGTGTTTCTTATCTTGATTTGAATTTTTGAAAATAGCAAAATGTCAGGAAAAAGTACTCAAACTAGTGGTTGAAGTTAAAAATAATTATTTTAGATCTCCACAAAAATAACTAATACAATAAAAAGAAATCACAATATAATACATACAAATTTAAAATGTCATTGATGTATACTCAACTATTAGATTAAAATTTATTATAGATTGTGACATCCTGTTGACAATTATCACCCAACAGTTTACTAGTACTTGCAAAAGGGAAAACATACGTTTATGAAGAATAGCTCTGTCTACCGCTAACTTAACCAAGTGATCAAAACTAGAATCACTGAAAGTGGGACAATGGGTCATTTCATGCTTTCTACTGTGGTACAATTCAGAAACACATCATGCTAAGAATTTTTTTTTTTTTCATTTTGGCCCCAAATATTTAAACCTGAGGTAATAAAGCATTCAAATCTGCCCTTTCATTTACAGAATTTTACATTTTTAACAACTTGGAAAAACAAGTTAATGACTATCAAAATACCACAAACAGAAAACCACAATTGGATTCTGGTTGAAAAAGAAAAGCTATAAAAGTAATTTATAAATACATATATATATATATATATATATATATATATATATATATATATATATGTATTATATAATTTAGCTGCATAATTATAAAAGCAATTTTAAAAGCTATAAAAGTAATTTAATTCCAAAAGTAATTTTGGAAAAACAATGGGAAATTTGAATAAGGACCGGATAATAAGTGATATGGGGATACAACAGTCATTTTCATAGGGAAAATAATGAGTTTGAAACTGGGAGAATATCTGTATTTTTATGACACGCTCTGTGACATCTATGGAGTGAATTTTAACCACTACAATTTACTTTGAAGAGTTTCTGGAAATATTACACATAGTTATGAAGATATATCAACATATATATATATATACCCATCTGTTTGGCAACATGGCCAAATGTTAACATTCGGAGATTGATGGTAACATGGGAATGTCCTCTATTATTCATTCAAATTTCTCTGACTTTTGGAATATTGCCATCAGTATAGTTTGGATGACTGCCTTGTTCGAGTCTCATGTTGAAATGTGATCCCCAGTGCTTGAGGTGGATCCTAGCAGAACGTGATTGGATCACGATGGCAGATTTCTCACGGTTGTCTTGGTGTCTTTCTCTAGCTTTACTAATTCACGTGAGAGTTGGTTGTTTAAAAGAGACTGGAGTCTCCTCTCTCTCTTGCTCTGCTCTTGCGTCTCTGTCTTGCCTGCTGTCTCTCTGCATTCCACCACGATTTAAAGATTCCTGACGTCCCTCTTTCAGAAGCCTAGCAGAGGCCAGTGCCCTTCCGGACCGTGAGTCGAATAAACCTTTTTCTCCATAAATTACCCAGCTAGGTGTTTCTTTATATCATTGCAGGATGGACTAATACAGCCAATATAAAAAGTTTAGGGTGAAACTAATATTAAAACCACATTAAGTTCTTAGCTTTTTAAATTTGAAAATCACGATGCTTTATTTTTATATAACAAATTCACAGATATTATACGCTATGTATTTTAATTGTAGATCTTTACTTTCTGATTCTAAGTTGCTAAAGATTAAGCTAGAGTGCAGAGCCACCAAGAAGATAGATGTGTACAAACAGTTGAACTGATGGGAGAAAACAAGGATGAAAGCTGACTAAGATGTAGCCAGTCACAGGGTCAGCTCTGTGCTCTGTTAAACGTACCTCCGTGTTGATTTTATCCACCATCACCATCACCAGGTAGCTGCATGAACAGGTAACTTCCTCTCTCTAATCTGGATGACTGATGGTGTCCAATTTTTAATGCGTTTATAAGCATTGCAAAGAACCCGTACAAACAGAGTTACCCAGACAAAGCACTTAGACCTGGGAATCCCACTTAAACCCTATCTTCTCCTGTTTTTGCTCTCTCCTATTTACTGCTCGTTCCATTTTCATGGGCTTCCTACCTATACGCAGTTCCCAGCAAATCATCTTCACTCATCCATCCTCTGCTTGTGTTTCATGATATAGCCTTACGTCCCTATTTCACCTGAGTTCTGAATGTCACACAAAATTCAGCATTCAGTTATCATCATTGTTTTCATTAAGACTTTTTCGAGCAGGGGCACAGTTAGGGACTTTTGTGTTCTTCTAGACGGTGTTCTGCTCTCTAGAATGTTCTTTGTGACAAAGGCAAGTTGAGAAGAACCTATGAACCCCTGGCTATCATACAGGAAGAAAAGTATGAAGAACAGGAGGGAGAGGAGGCTGGGATGCTCACCTGGTTGCAGACGGGCTTGTACTTGAGCCCCGGCTTGTTGAGGATCATCTCCAGCTGCCTGCGGTTAAAGTTGGACACCCCGATGGACTTGGCCAGTCCTGCGTCCTTACACTTCTCCATGGCCTGGGGAGAAAGGGATTGTGAAGAAACACTTGTGCAGTTGGCATGTCAAGATAAATGAAAAGTAGAGCTGTGAAAACAGCGACTATCAACATATGACAATGAAACCAGCTAGCAGTGATTGTCGGGAAGAGAACAATTAAAACAGAAAATAGGTGAAGAAGATAGTGGTGAAAGCCAGAGTAAGAATTTCCGTGTTTTCCTTAAGGCACTGGAGAGGTTCATCAATTGGAGAGAGAGAGAGAGAGAGAGAGAGAGAGACCTGTCGTTTTAGTACTCAGTTCTTCTCCTCAATTTTTTCCCATGATGTTCCAGTCACGGGCCCTTCTCTACCACTCAGCAACCCCCCACATCCCCGTAACACTCCTGAATTTCTGGATCCAGCAGTGCATTTCTCTTTCTCTCAGTGGGAGATGAAAAACTTCCCCTTCTCGCCTTCCTGTGCTCTCTCCGCCAAGCACTCACCTCCCATGTGGCACAGAGATCCACTGAGTCAGATATTACTTTTCCATTTTCATCTTTTGGGATAAGATTTTCACCTGGCTGAATAAGAGGGAGTCATTTTAGTGAGGTCACAGATTAATGCTCTCACCCATGGCCACAAGCCCAGGTACATTTAAGGATATTAACCTTCCACGACATATGTGGTCCAACATTCCAGAAACTGATTTCTGCAAAGACTTTTACATAATGGAGATTTAAACACTGTCTATAGGAGACAGACTTCTCTAATCTCTTACAACTGTTATTTATGGCAATAATAGCATGTTTCAGATCCCAGTGGAGTCTAAAGCTGATTTATGTTTTGCGTGTCTGTCCCAATACTTTCCTCTGGGGAAATGTCTCTTTGATTGGAAAAGAGCTTGCTATCCAACCAAAATAGATTGCAATTTTGTCCCAGTTGAGAAAATCAGAGTTTCTGATCCTCCTGAACACCTGATGTTCCATGGACAGTTCTGTGAACTAAACATGGTAAGGAAGGTTATTTTTAAGACAAATCTAAATGTTGGAAGATCCAGAGAAGCTTTTTAAGGTTAATAGGCATAAGACTTGACATACCCAAACTCATAATTGCCAAAAATAGGAAAGATTGGGACAAAAGTCTAGCAAACTTGTTGGGGTGCCGAGAAAAAGAAGAAGAAAAGGATGTGATTTTGGGGACGATGACGAATTCTTAAGTGTAATAATGCTTTTGATACCCCGTTGCATAGTACAAGATACTTTCTCATATAAACTAGCCTGAATAGTTATCTATAACATTAAGTAGAAGATTACATTCAGTACAGTAATTAATGGCTAAGTACCACGGCAGAACTCCTTTGTGAAAGAAGAACCAGCAGAAGAAACAGTTTCCCAAGTTCCCATTGAAAGTTCCAGTTTAAGAGCCATGCAGAGTAAGTTATATCAAATCTGTTTCGGCTTAAAATGGTAGAAAATTATGGAAAAATCACTGTGCACCCTGTGTGCAGCAGATTTGTTGGACAGCACAGCTGCACGAAACTTGGTATTTATGAACGTCCCAGTGGGTGGACCTTGGAGCTGTCACTAGGATGGAGCCTTGGAAGTGGCTACTGTTATTTCTTCTAGTTTCTGAGACTGAGATATCAAATTTGCTGTACTATATTCTTTCTTAGGTATGTAGTTGAGAGTAGGGATCCAAATTTTTCTTAAAAGGGGGGAATTGGGAGTTATGCTCAGGGTTCTTCTCCCATGTAATAATAATATCTACATTTTCCTTAAAAAAAAAAAAAGCTAAATTCAACCATCCATGTAAATCGTGGTCATGCTGACAGAAGGCAAAAAAGAAGTTTGATCATGAAAATTGCCTACCTTTAAAGCCATTGGGAAATGAATAATATAGAGATCAACATAGTCCAACTGAAGTTTTTTCAGAGAGTTTTCCAAGGCTGGTTGCACTAATTCTGGCTGATGGAAAGTTGACCAAAGCTGCAGAGGTTATAGTTTGGGAGTTGTATTGAATGAATACTTGAACCTTTTTGTTAGCTTGTTTCATCTAATATTTAGACATTTTCTCACTGCTTCAGAACTCATTACTATGGCAAACAAAATAGTTAGTCCCTTTCTTCTTGTGTCCTTTGGATTTCACCTATTTACATAAATTTTATTATATATTGAATACATAGTTAACACATCTACTGAATGATAGAACCATATTAATAAAAGGTTAAACAATAATTTCAATTATGGCCACCATCTAAATTATGTTTGATAGAGCTTACAAATAATGTTAATAGCCTAATTCTTTCATCCATCTAGCCCAATGAACAAGAATAAGTATGCCTACTTAAAAACTGGAGGAGATTTTTCAAAAAGTTTTAAACATGCTAATGTGTGCCGGACACAATTTAAGGCACATGAATTATCTCTTGTTTAATAGTCACAGAGTTTTCTTACATTGTTTTTTCTCTTTCTGATAAAGATGGCAATTGAGAGTCAGAATAATAAGAAATGCTTAAAAAGTCACCCAAGTTTACAGACAAACCATATATGATTATAGTTCTTTCTGTTGCTATAGTGCATAATTAACTCATGCCAATCTGAGCTGATGTGCAATAAAGTGAATTTAAATAATAATTTTAAATATAGCAGTGTTGCGAATGCTATCATCATTCCCTGCTTTTGATTTTTAGTTTCAATAACTGAATATAAATGAATAAAAGTTGAACCAATATGTACAATTTACCCACAACTACTGATATAGACCTGTAATTATCACCTCCCTGTAATCACATAAATAAATGTGCCCACAAGCTCATCATATGCGCAACACCTTTGAAGTGTAGAATATGTCTTCTCTCTTCACAAAGCCATCTGCCATCTTGCTTCGGATGGCCAGACCAACCTGCTCTTCATTATTATAGACATAAGCAGAATCAATGTGGCGGAATCCAGCTTCTATTGCAAATTTGGTGATCTCCACAACTCTACTTCTTGGAACCTAGAGGAGCAACCAAAGGTAGTGTTTGGTGATTGATGTTACTGAGAAGAAGTTCAAGCACAAGCACTGACCTGCAAAAAATCAGCTATTCCTAATGTTTTGGATTATTTCTGTATGTAGGGATGATGAACCCATCCCGGTATGCCCAGATCGTTCTTTATTCGAAGTGATAAAGATTTGGCTTCCCAGGAGCCCTTTCAGTAACAGGTTATCACTGCTTGATCACTGCCGTGGACGTCTCCAAGTATTCCTGTAAGTTCAGTAACTTGCTGTAAACAAACCAAAGCAAAAAAAAAAAAAAAAACACACACACACAAAAAAACCAAAAAAACTTACAGAGCTCGGCATAGGGGCTCACACCTGTAATCCCAGCACTTTGGGAGGCTGAGGTGAGAGGATTGCCTAAGCCCAGGGATTCAAGACCAGCCTGGGCAACATGGCAAGACCTTATCTCTACAATAAATTAAAAAATTAGCCAGATATGGTGGCGCATATCTGTAGTCCTAGCTACTTGGGAGGCTGAGGTGGAAGGATTTTCTGAGCCCAGTAGGTTGAGGCTGCAGTAGCCATAATCATGCCACTGCACTCCAGCCTGGGTGACAGAGTGAGACTCCAACTCAAAAAAAAGAAAAGTATTCAACATATAGCTATAGATTATAGTCTTGATTGTCAATATAGTAAATGTTTTGATTTTAATTTTTTAATTTTAAAATTGATTTTAATTTTTTAATTTTAAAATTTTAATTCAGGATCAGGTATACAAGCGGTCATCATACAGGCAAAGTTTGGGCCTCCCTTTGGTCCCCACTTTGCCTGGTTTGAGATCAGTACCCTGACTGATGTTGTGTCCTCTTCCCCACCCTGGCAGTATCCTGCTACTGCCAATCCCTTTCTTACAGTGTTATGGCAAATGTTCAGGGTCTGCTTATGAATGAGAACATGTGCAACTCAGTTCTAAGATAGTAAATTAAACTCAGGGAAAAGGTACATGGCATGAAATAGAAAAGAAACACAGTGCAAACTCCTGTGAGTCTTCTTCCGGTGATCTGATGCAGGACACACTTTTTTCAGCATTGCATTTTGACAACATATAGAAAATGACGACACGAGATGCTCTTTAGAGACTCGGCTCCTCAGATTTTGACTGGTTGCTGACTAAGCAGCCTAACACACAGAATTCCAGTCTCACCTGGGAAAGCAGTCTACAGAAAACCCACTGTTTGTATAAGCATTTAACTTCAGCTCCCATCATTATCAGTTTGGAAATGGTTAAAAAAAATCCCACTTTTAAAACACCAGGGATGGTCCAAATTGAACATAGGCACTTCTGTGGAGAACAGTGTATGATGTCAACTCCTTTCCATACAAGAAGTCTGTCTGCATGACAGAATTAAAAATTATACATACTCTGAGGTTTTAGATTTATTAATAGAAAAATTAACCACAGCCTGTGAAAGATTAGGAAAACAGGTGTCACTTCTAAAAATTAAAACCAGCTCTTTTGGGAAAGATACTTCAGTGAATATTGAAATTTTAACTTATCGAAAGGATCGACTGAGCCCAGAAGGTTGAGGCTGTGGTGGCCATGAGCTTGCCACTGTACTCCAGCCTAGGCAACGAAGTGAAGCATTGACAAAAAACAAAAAAAAATTAACTTACCTAATAATTTGAATAAAAATTTTAAATTATACTTTTAAATGACAAGCGCATAAACAAGAAAAACTATTTTTCAGTTTTGAAAAGTACTTTAGAAGCTTTAATTTTAACACTGATGTTATGGGAAACTTGATGTTGGGTCTTACTGCCCTCTCCTGATACCAACCTTGATCAAACCTTGATCTTTTTTGTGGTAAAAAGAAACTCAAAGTTGAACCAAAGCTGAAGCTTCAGGGGTGTTCTCATCCTTACTTCTCCTTCATGTCAGTACGTATGACAAAGCAAAATAGTGTCTCCAAAATGTGCCTTTGAATATCTTTACTTCTTATAGATGAGAAAAGTGAGACTCCAATTTCATGTGACTAGACCCTATTCACACAATTAGTAGTGTGAGAACACTACTGGAATGTAAATTTTCTTTCAGTCTAGAAGTAGTTTAATCCAGAAAATAATCTCTCCCTTTTGCTTACGTTCATGTCAGAGGGCTATCCCTATCACTTAGATACCAATTTGTTAAATATTAACCAGAAACAAGAATTTAGACTTTCCCCTGTTAGAGTCTAATTTTCTTTTAAAAATATTTTGTGTTGCTCCGCCATGTAATTTTCCTAGAGGTGAGTGTAATACGTGGGTGTTTCTATTTATTCCAGGTCTAACATGATGCATGGCGCTCCAGGCCAACGGTTTCTTTGTACCCAATTGCCTGTGGTTTTTTCCACAAAGATTTCTCCAGGTCATGACTGCTTGGATGGAGAAAAGAAATTTTCTTAAATTAAGGAAATAAAAAGCGAAACCATTCCCATTGCAATCAGTCTTCAAGGAAGGAAGCTGACAGGCTTTGTTCTGGACTGCTGAATTTTATATATTCTGCCAAGAAGAAATATAGTCATACAGAAGAACAACAACAAAAAAAAACAGTGCCCCAAATAAGCAGTAGGTGGCCCTATGACCAGACTCAATGCAGATAAAGACTACCTTTTCTGTTTATACACAAAATGACGCTACCCTAGCGAAGCTTAGAACACATAGTCCCCCAGAGTCACACAGGAAAATGATCTGAAACCCAGGTTGGCTTCTACTTACTCTAGGTTTATTCTTTCAGACTTTTTAACACTAGAAACATTGCTGTTACCTCTGGAGGTGAATAGGTGCCAAATCCCAGGACAGGCATGAAGTGACCATCGTTTAGTTTCACACACTGATGTCTGGAGTCCATTGCCTTTCTCTCCTTTGTCAAAGCAGACCCTGTGACTTTCTTGTGCCCTCACGGGTTATTCAGTAATGGAGAGGAAACACCCCAATTCCTGGTGCATAAGGGTTAACCAATGGCATGTAGGAGGAGGGAGCTGATACAGTGTCACACAAGGGGTGACCAGAAATGATTCCAGTTTACTTATTTGTTAAGTAAATTGCCATATGGTTATAATAATCTCATTAATTTCTTGCTGAAGTTAAATTTTCTATTCAGAATCTCTAAATATAAAATATTCCAAGAAACTGCTAGATCAAATAGTGCCTCTGTGTTAAGCTATTAAAGATCTCTAGCAGCCGGGCTCAGTGGCTCAGCCTGTAATCCCGCGCATTTGGGAGGCTGAGGTGAGTGGATTGCCTGAGCCCGCGGGTTCGAGACCCGCCTGGGCAGCGAGACCTCATCTCTACAATCAAAATTAAAAAAAAAAAAATCAGCCGGGCATGGTAGCGCATGCCTGTAGTTCCGGCTACTTGGAAGGCTGATGCGGAAGAATCACCGGAGCTCGGCAGGTTGAGGCTGCAGTGGCCGGGAGCGGCCACTGCACTCCAGTCTGGGTGACAGAATGAGACTCCAACTCAAAAAGAAAAAAAAAAAGATCTCTAGCTACAAACCTGTTTCTTGTCTGTGTCATAGTGAGGTCCTATTTTATCATGCAGTATTTGAAATGATTGACCATCTCACATCTCTCTCTCTCTCTGACACACACAGTTTTAATAAATGAATAGCAAGAATTTTTTTTAAAAATTGACCCTTAATAAAAAACTAAAAGTTAAAATGGCGTGAAAATTTGTCATTTCTCCGCTTCCATCAGTAAATTTATTTTGTTTCCTTGTTCTTTGTATTGTAATAGGAATATTCATTCCTGCTGAAGTCGCAGTTCCGATGAGGTGGTAATCATATGAGAGTGCACAAACAATTGTACTCGGGGATTACTGAAGCATTAATTAGTAACAATTTTTGGACTTTGATTATCTTTCACAATATAAAAACATTTCCTAATAATATTTGTATTTTCAGCTGTTTTATAAGAAGCTATTGCAAAGTAACAAATAAAAACAACTAAGAACTATTTTATGTAATTTGTGATCTTGTTAAAAAACTATTCATTAAAAAATTGGAAACTATTTACAATAAGTTGGTGTCCAATTCTCATGTGAGACAATTTTACCTCTTTCTCCCTTTAGAGGGAAGATGAAGCATGATACATGATTAACATCTCAGAACAATCAGGACTCGCAGCACTGTGATTGCTTCTTTTGGTTTCTTCCTAAAAATAAAATAAAATAAGCCAAAATAGTTATCAATTACTACACATTGATACAATGCAATATTGTAAAGTCTTTGACAATTTTCACATACAGCATTGTCAGCATGATGAAGAATTAAAAAGTTCCCTGTTCTCCTATTGAAATATCAAGAAGCAATCTAAAATTGACGAAAATCCACTTACCTACTTATGGAGTGGCATGTTCCTAGTGCAGGGAGATTATGGATTCACAGATGCCATACCAAGAGATTAGAGGAAGAGACATACACAACCTTAATGCACTGAGAAGAAACAAGAGTGTTATTTTTTGAAATATTAAGGTGCTCAACAGCTGTCGGGAATTTGGGGAAATCAAAACGAGCACACACAGTTCATGAAGAAGACGTTGAGAAAAGAACTGAAATGACTTAAAGATTTTATGTAGGGTTGATGCCAAGATGAAGAACATGCCAAGCATATTTGTTGATGATTGTCATGACACAGAACAAATCTACATAGAGTAGGAAAGGTGGTTGTTTTTTCTAATGCCCCCCCAATCCCAAATGGCAAAGAAGTAGAAAAACATGATCCATTACAGGAAAGATGATAGATAGGTGGAAAGCATTCCTGAAAAATCACAGGTATTTCAATTAGTAGAAAAAGATGCTTTAAAAGAGCTGTTTTAGCCGGCTCGGTGGCTCAGCCTGTAATCCCGAGCCTTTGGGAGGCTGAGGTGAGTGGATTGCCTGAGCCCGCGGATTCGAGACCCACCTGGGCAGACGAGACCTCATCTCTACAATAAATCAAAAAATCAGCTGGGTGTGGTAGCAAGCGCCTGTAATTCTGGCTACTCATAAGGCTGAGGCGGAAGGATCGCCGGAGCCCAGCAGGTTGAGGCTGCGGTGGCCGGGAGAGGCCACTGCACTCCAGTCTGGGCGACAGAGTGAGACTCCAACTCAAAAAAAAAAAACAAAAACAAATAAATAAAAGAGCTGTTTTAAATATGCTAAAATTGCTAAAAACCTGTATGGACAAAAAATTATAGGAAATAAGGAAAACCATATATAATACATTAGAATATCAGTAATGATATAGAAATTTTTAAAATTTAGATCTGAAAAATATAACAATTGAGAATCTCACTAGAATATTTCAACAACATATAGGAGCAGGAAAATACGACAATCGAAATTATTGAGTCTGCGAGCAAGAAAAAAAATAAAGGAATGTGAACAAACCCTAAAAAACTTATGAGATGTATGACCAAGTCAACCATTGTAAAAAGTTGGATTCCCGGAAGGAGAGGAGTAGAACACAGCAGTAGAGCGATTATTTGGGGAATACAATCATCAAAATCTCTCAAATATGGTAAAAGACATGAATCTACAAACCTAAGAAACTGGAAAAACAACTGCATATGAGATACACTCATAGAGAGCCAGACCTGCATGTGTCATTAGCAAACTCTCAAAATTCAAAGAGAAAGAGTCCATCTTGAAAAAGGTCAGAGAAACATGACCTGTTAAGTGAAAACGATACTGGATAAGAGGAGCAACAGACTTCTTATTAGAAGGCTTGGGGGATATACGAGATAGAAAGAATTCTAAAAAGATAAATAGATGGCAAAGCATGGAAATTCATTTTTGAAAAGTTGTTATATACTCTCTTCAAAATTTAAAAGACAAATGTTTACAAATAAATATAAATCCATTTTACCATGTGCACATTGTTTGACATTGTATTTAGTGACATCAATATTGTGAGGTGAAGAGACACAGAGCTATAAAAAAGCAGACTTTTAAAAAAAAGGAATTATTATACTGGTATTGATTCCAAAGTAGATTTTTATAACTGTAAGATGTTGTATGCTTTTCTCATGGCAACTACAAGGATTTTAAAATAATTACTTTCTTGTTTCTATTATTTTTTGTTACTTAGAAATACTAAAATATATAGGAGTTAAGGTTTTTACATCCATGTAACTTTCTATATCACTTTTGAAATCTGTTGATTATCACTTGGGTTAAATTAGTAGCTAATATTTTCAATGACCTGTCATTGTATATTTATGACTTCAAATGTTTTGAGCCTTTTAACATTTTTTGACAAACATCCTCAAAATCAAATGCTAAATTAAGTCTCTTCTCTAGATTTATTGCAGGGAGTTTATCCAAACAATAAAAATTAATCATCACAAGGCTGTAGACTCACTTAACAGCTTCCAGTTAATTCATAGCTCATTTCACTGCCTCCAGCTTAATGATTAGAAATGTTAAGAGGCTTTCTCCAGCCCCATTAAAATGTTCTTTATCTAATATTGTTAACTAACCTTTGTCCTACACGATGACAAGGTATTGAATACTGAATATATTCATCTCACCTAAAAAGGGGTACTAATTCCTACTAAATAGTTAATGTCAATGTTGGTCTCTGGCACCAAAATCAAGTTAACCAAGACCCATCTTTAGAACCTGGAGAAGATGACAATCAAAATAAATCACTTTAATGTGCCACTAAACCAAGCCTGTACATACAGGGGTGATTACTCTGTTAATAATTTTACCTTTATCTAGATTAATATAACTTGTTCTTTGCCTTTTTAAAATTTTATTTTAAGGATGTGGGATACAATTCAGGATAAGATGTACAAATGATCATTGTACAGGTAAAGTTTAGCCTCACTTTTGTCCCCACTTCACCTGGTTTGAGACCATGTACCCTTATTGATGAAATGTGCCCCCCGCAACCCTGACAGTTTCCCACTACTGCCAATCCCTTTTTGATAGTATTATTATCCCTTTTTGATAGTATCTGCTATTGAGTGAGAACATGTGGTACTCAGTTCTTTGTTTCGGTGATAGATCACTGAGTATGATAGACTCTAAATCCATCCAAGTAGCTGCAAAGTTCATAATTTTGTCCTTTTTAATAGCTGCATAATATTCCATTGTGTATATGTACCACATTTTTTATCCAGTCAAGTTTTGAGGGACAGCACGGTTGGGTCCATGTTTTTGCTCTTGTGAATAGTGCTGCAATAAACATGCTTATGCAGGTATCTTTTTTGTGGAGTGATTTGAGTTTCTCCAGGTATATTTCCAGAAGGGGGATTACTGGGTCATCTGGAAGGTCGATTTCTAGTTCTTTTAGAAATCACCACTGTGTTTTCCTCAGAGGTGGAATGAGTTTGTATTCCCACCTGCAATGTAGAAGTATTCCCTTTTATCTGCATCCTCATCAGCCTCTGTCGTTTTTTGTTTTATTAATGATGGCCATTCTTACTGGGATAAGTAGTATCTCAAAGTGATTTTGATTTGCATTTCACTGATGATTAGTGAGGCTGAGCATTTGTTGTCTGCCCGTATGACTTCTTTTGAGAATTGTCTATTCATGTCTTTTAATGTTTTAATAGGGTTGGATTTTTTTTCATGTCTTTTAATGTTTTAATAGGGTTGGATTTTTTTTTCTTCTTTTTGGCTCACTTGAGTTCCTTGTAGATCCCAGAAATTAGGCCTTTGTTCCTTGTAGATTCCAGAAATTAGGCCTTTGCCAGATATACATTTGGCAAATATTTTTTCCCATTCTGTGGGCTGTCTTTTTGCTTTGGTTTCTTTTTGCTTTGCGGAAGCATTTCAGTTTGATGAGGTCCTACTTGTCTATCTTTATCTCTTATGGCATGGGCATTTGGGGTTTTGATAGGGAATTGGTTGTCAGTTCCAATTTCCATAAGGGTATGTCCTGCATTTTCTAAGGTTTTTATCATTTGAAGTTTTATGTTTAGGTCTTTGATCCATTTAGAGTTGATTTTTGTGTATGGTGATAGGTAGGGGACCTCTTCCAATATTCTGCATGTAGTCAGCCAATTTTCCCAGCACCATTTACTGAATAAGTTCTCTCCTCAGTGGTTTTTAGTGGAGGCTTTGTTGAAGATGAGTTGGTTGAGAAATTGAGGTTTTGCTTCTGGAATCTCTATCCTGTTCCATTGGTATATATACACCTGTTCTTGTACCAATACCTGACTATTTTGATTACTGTAGCCTTATAATAAACTTTAAAGTCTGGAAGTGTGACACCTCCCCCTGTGTTTCTTTTGCTGAGAATTGTTTTGGCTATTCATGGTCATTTATGCTTCCATAAATTTCTGTATTGTCATTTCTAGGTATAATAAGAACGATGTTGGTCATTTAATGGGTAAAGTGTTATATCTGTAGATTGTCTTGGGTAGGATGGACATCTTAAAAATGTTGATTATTCCAATCCATGAGCTTGGAATATTTTTCCATTTGTTTGTGTCATCTTTGATTTCTTTGAGCAGTGTTTTGTAGTTTTCGTTGTAAAGGTCTTCACTTCTCTGGTTAGGAAGATGCTGAGGTAAATCTTTTGTTGTTGTTGCTATTGTGAATATGATCGCATTTTTATTTGGTTCTCTGTTTGTTGTTTATTTTATAAGAATGTGACTGTCTTTTGCACACTGATTTTGTAGCCTAGACTTTACCAAAGTCTTTTATCAGTGCAAGAAGAATTTTGACAGATTCTCTTGGATTTTTGAGATATAGAATCATATCATTAGAAAAGAGGGATAGCTTGACTTTTTTTCCTATTTGGATACCCCTGATTTCCTTCTCTTGTCTGATTGCTGTAGCTAGGACTTCCAACACTATGTTTAAAAGGAGGGGAGAAGGTGGGCAGCCTTTTCTTGTTCTAGTTTTCAGGGGAAATTCTTAATTTCTGTCCATTTAGCAATATGTCAGCTGTGGGATTTACTACTTTGAGGTATGTTCTCTCTATGGCTAGGTGTTCAAGGGTTCTTATCAAGAAGGAATGCTGGCTTTTATTGAAAACTTTTTCTGCATCTAATGTTATAATCATGTGATTCTTATTTTTACATCTATTGATATGTTAATTACATTTATGGTCTTGTGGATGTTGAACCAACCCTGCATCCCAGAGATGAAATCTGCTTGGTCATGGGGGGTAATTTTTGAGATGTTTGTTGAATCTGATTTGCTAGAATCTTTTTGGGTATTTTTGTAACTATGTTTATCAGGAATACTGGCCTGTAGTTCTCTTTCCTTATTAGATCTTTATCCAGTGTGATATTAGCTTCATAAAATGATTTGGGGAGAGTTCCATCTTTCTTGAGTGCCTAGAGTACTTTATTTTTTTTTTTTTTTTTGAGTTGGAGTCTCACGTGGTCTCCCAGACTGGAGTGCAGTGGCCGTTCCCGGCCACCGCAGCCTCGCCTGCTGGGCTCCAGTGATCCTTCCACCTCAGCCTTCCAAGTAGCCGGAATTACAGGCATGCGCTACCATGCCCGGCTGATTTTTTGATTTATTGTAGAGATGAGGTATCACTGCCCAGGCAGGTCTCGAACCCACGGGCTCAGACAATCCACTCACCTCAGCCTCCCAAAGGCGCAGGATTACAGGCTGAGCCACCGAGCCTGGCTTGGAGTACTTTCAATAGGATTGGCATTAGCTCTTCCTTGTATGTTTTGTAGAACTCTACTGGGAAGTTGTCTGGTCCAGGACTGTTTTTTTGGTAGGGAATTTTCTTATGATGGAGTTGATTTCCTGGGTTGTAATTGATCTATTTAATGCCTGAATTTTTTCTTGTTTCAACCTTGGGAGGTTGTATGATATAGAAAGTTCTCCATTTCATTTAGATTTTCAAGTTTGTTTCCTTACAGGTGTGGATAGTAGTCTCTGATAATCTTTTGTATTTCTTTGGGGGTCTGTCATGATTTGATCTTTTGCATTTCTGATTGTGTTAATTTGGGCTTTTTATCTCTTTTTCTTGGTCTGGCTAGGGGTCTGTCAATCTTGTTTATCCCTTCAAAGAACCAGCTTTCTGTTTCATTGATTTTTTTTCCTTTGGTATTTTTGTCATCTATGTCCTGTATTTGAGCTTTCACTTTGGTGATCTGGATTCTTTTTTTGAAGCTAGGGCTTTGGTTATCTTGTCTTTCCAGCTCCCTTAGGTGATGTATTTGGTGGTTAACTTTGGTCTTTCCATTTTCTTGATGTGTGTTCATAAAGAAATGAAGTTGCCTCTCATTGCTTTAATTGCATCTCAGAGGTCTTATTAAGACGTGTTCTTATTTTCATTTGTTTCCAGAAATCTTTTAATTTCTGCTTTGATTATTTCTGTATTGACCCAGGAGTTGTTCAGCATCATGCTGTTAAGTGTCCATGTCTTTGTGGATTTTGGAGAGCTTTGTTAGTGTTGATATTTATTTTTATTCCACAGTGGTCTGAGAAGGTGCATGGCAGTATTTCAATCTTATGGAATTTACTTATGCTTGATTTATGACCAAATTTGTGGTTGATCTTGAAGTACATTCCATGTGGTGATAAGTGGAATATATATTCCATGGTTGTTGGGTGGAGTGTTATGTGGGTATCTGTTGAGCACATTTGGTCAAGTGTCAAGCTGAAGTTCCAGATCTCCTTGTTGATTTTTTGCCTCAATGATCTATCTGTAGTTGTTAGTGGGGCATTTACACCCCCCAGTTATAATAGTACTAGAACCAATATTTTTTTTAGTTTACCTAAAAGCTGTTTTATTAAAGTTAGTGCTCTTATGGCGAGTGCATATATGTTTAGGATGGATTTTTTTTGTTGAGTGTTTGAATTTTTTATCAGTATATAGTGACCTTCCATTTCTTTTTGATAGTTTAAAGGATATTTTGTCTGATATTAATATTGCAAGTCCTGCTATCTTTTGTGTTCTATTTGTCTAAAAATTTGTTTTCCATCCTCTAACTTTGAGTCTGTGAGTGTCCATTCTATTTAGATGAGTCTCCTGGTGATAGCATATTGTTGTGTTTTATTTTTATTTTTATTTTTTTTTGAGTTGGAGTCTCACTCGGTTGCCCAGACTGGAGTGCAGTGGCCACTCCCGGCCACCGCAGCCTCACCTGCTGGGCTCCGGCAATCCTTCCGCCTTAGCCTTCCGAGTAGCTGGAATTCCAGGCATGCGCTACATCGCCCGGCTGATTTTTTGATTTTTATTGTAGAGATGAGGTCTTGCTGTCCAGGCGGGTCTCGAACCTGTGGGCTCAGGCAATCCACTCACCTCAGCCTCCTGAAGACATGGGATTACAGGCTGAGCCACCGAGCCCGGCTTGTGTTATTTTTTAACATCCAGTTTGTCATTCTATGTCTTTTCAGTGGTACATTTAGTCCATTCATGTCAGGCTAACTATTGAGATGTGAGAGTTTGTTCCTGTCATGAGGTTCTTATAGAGTTTGTTGTTGATGTTTTTTGTTTGGTTTTTGTTAGCTGGTTTTCTTTTGAGTTTTGAGTTGATATATGTATGTGATTTCGATTCTTTCCTGCATTATTGGGAAGAGCATAGCCATTCATTTTTTTTCTTTCTACTGTGCTTAATGCCTTCTCAAGTGTTTCTTGTGGAACTGTTCTGGAGGCAGTATAAACTCTTAGGGATTGAAGGTCTGGGAAGCATTCTTTTTGTTGTTGTTGTTGAGTTGAAGTCTCACTCTGTTGCCCAGACTGGAGTGCAGTGGCACACTCATGGCCACCCCAGCGTCGACCTGCTGGGCTCTGGTGATCCACCTCAGCCTTCCAAGTAATGGGAACTAGAGGTGCATGCTACCATACCTGGCTAATTATTTGTTTATTTATTGAAGAGATGAGGTCCCCCCATGATACCCATGCTGATCTGAAACCTGTGGACTCAGGCAATCCACTCACCTCGGTATCCCAAAGTGCTGGGATTACAGGCTTGAGTCACCACATCTGGCCTGGGAAGGATTTTAACTCTCCATTGCTGAAAAGGAAATTCTTGATTGGACTTGTTTATCTTTGAGAATTTTGAAGACTGGACTCCAGATAAATCTGCTCTTTATTTCTATTATTTTAGGTAAAGCTATTATTTCTAGATAAGTCTATTATTTCCAGATAAGTCTGCTTTTTTATTTCTATTATTTCAGAGCAGGCTCTTTTGAAGTTGGCTAACTCTGCTTTTCCTTCTGTACTATTTCTTTGAGGTTTGCTTCATGTTTTTCTTAGTTCCTGTCAATTTGTGCCATCCATTCACTGATTTCTGTGGCTTTCAACTGGGACTGGTCTTTCTCGGGGTTTCCATTATTTGTGCTCTGGGAATGGGACGCCAGGTTTCCATACCTGCCTTTTTGTTCCAGGTGTTCAGTGAGTCCCACACTGGTTGCTGAAATTGTCACCCTTTCAAACTTTTCAAAATGCCTCCTTTAATTGGGGCTGGCTTCCCACTCTCTGCCCTGCCCCCTCTCCTTCTCTGAACAGATCTTCCTTTTTTGCACTCCTGGTGCAGGGCAGAGAATGGGGCACCTGGAATTCACGGCTGCCTGACTCTCTGGGGTATGCACTCAGAGACCTTCCTGGGTTCATAGAGATTAACTCATCCAGAAGTGCTCTGGGTAACTCCCTACAACAGCGCAGATTACCAGCTCTCTGTCTTGCTAGGGGAGGACAGCACCCATCTACTGTTCTCCTGTCATTTCCTAGGCTCCCCCCTTAATAAAGCTTTTCTGACAACTTATTTGCAAATTCTCTACCAATGAATTAAAGAAATAAGAAACAGTGTCTTTGCACTTCAGCAAAAAAACATTTATTGCCAAATATTACAGGTAAATATTTTTTTGAAAATTCTCAAAGGGCATTAACCTCCTGCTTTCCTGATAAACCACCATGTTCCTGGAGCTCTGGTCCCTGTACTGCTTGAGGGAGGCCTGGGATTGTTGGCCATCCTGTCACATGGGCCTCACCTTCCAAAACCTATGCCATGTGTTTTCTTATTCCTTGGAAATAAACATGCACAAGCTGATAAATCCCTGCCACCTGTACCTTATCTAGGAGCTGAAAACTCCATCCACTTCCACCCCAGAGGTGCCTATAAAATGGCTGTGATTAGCAGGGCTCGATGGCTCAGCCTGTAATCCCGCGCCTTTGGGAGGCTGAGGTGAGTGGATTGCCTGAGCCCGCGGGTTCGAGACCCACCTGGGCAGGCGAGACCTCATCTCTACAATACATCAAAAAATCAGCCGGGCGTGGTAGCGCATGCCTGCAGTTCCGGCTACTCGGAAGGCTGAGGCGGAAGGATCACCGGAGCCCAGCAGGCGAGGCTGCAGTGGCCGGGAGCAGCTACTGCACTCCAGTCTGGGCAACAGAGTCAACTCAAAAAATAAAATGAAATAAAATAAAATAAATAATAAAATGGCTGTGATCCCAACTTCAAGACAAATCATGCTTTTGGCTCTATTTATAATACTTTGAATGGCAGACTCAAAAATGTACACACACATCAGTTAAGACACAAATTCTTGCTGTTGGGTAAAAACTTGGCTTTAGCCTTGTTTTGTTTAAATTTTTGCTAATGGAAATATAAAAGGTATAGTCACCAGATTTATAACTGACACAATCTTAATATTAATACAACTTCATGGAATAATGGCATGGGACAGGATTCTGTTCTGATCATCAGGATGATAGGTTGAAAATAATGGGATTAATTTATGAAAAAGCAATGTTTATGTTCTATGGTCTCCTCTGAATGCCAATTAACAAACTATGAGATAGAGGAAGGATGAAGTGAATATAACAATTAAACAAAGCACAGTATATATTTTTGTTTAGAATAAGTCTCTTTTTAAGTGGGAGTTAATTTTATTAATCTGGTTTTTGAGCTGCATTAAGAGGCTATAGTAGAGTGAAGGCACCCAGGAAAATCTGCTTGATAGAGTTAAGGTGGCCACTGGAATAAGAACAAGTGAGGGTGAAAGTGTTGGAAAGTGTATCCATGTCACAAACAACCGTTCTTTTCCAAGTTCTTTGATCAGTAGTTGCTGACATTGTCCCAAGCTTTCCCAAAATTTGCATGAAATGAAACTTTAGGACTTCCTGGTTCGCTGACTAACATTGTACTCTTAAAAACTATGCAAAATAACTGCATGTCTTTATAAAAGATATTTTTAAAAGTTACCAAAATTTGAAAGCATTGATGTTTTTTACATGCAGTTTGCAAATATCTATGAAAATTTGAAGGATTTGGTGTATTTAATGTAGCATTTACCTTTTTAATATTAACTTGACAGTAATATTTAGTGGCCGTGTTTTTCTTGTGCTTTTGTATATTTTCGAGTACGCCTTGTTTCGTGTGAGAAACTTTTAAAAGAATAAAGCGTAATACACTAATAGCATATTTTTAGAGCATAAAAATATTTTAATTACAGAGTTGCTAGAGGAGTTTAATTAGTCAATTGTTTCTTTGGTGCCTGCCTAACCACAATAAAGCAGGGTTACGGGTATGACTTGGTACACATAGGAGGTCAAGGCCTGACTCTCAGCTTTGGGTTTTGATAAAGCTTTGTGGAAAGCGTCCTCTCATGCACATGACATAGTTACCAAAAGATAATGTGCCAGTGTTTTCTAAGCAGAGATGTGCTCACTCCCTTCTTCTCCTGCTCCTCCCCTGCTTCTGACTCCAAATCATTTTTCCTGGGTCGGCACCCTCTCACTCCCTAGCCCATCCTCATGCTGGGATGACCCATTCCCAGGTTTCTGGAGCTCTGATCCTTGTGCTGCTGGAGGGAGCCCTGGGGTTGCTGGTCAATCCTATCAACAAGCGTCTCCCCTTCCAGACACTATGCTGCATGTTTTCTTCTTCTCCAAAGAGATGGAGAAGCAGTAACTCATAAACACCTGCCACCTGCTCCTTCTCTGGAAGATAAAAACTCAATCCACTCCCACCTGAGAAATGTCTATACAGTGGTTTTTAACTTAACTTCGAGCCAAATCACAGTTTTGAACCCTAATGTGTCAGAATGAAACAAAACACAGAAGCAACAGAGACAGGAGAAAGTAAAGAATCTATAGAGGAAGATATTCCCCTTTTCCAAGTGACAAAAATTTAATTGCTTTTTTCTGTCTGACCTATGAACCTAACTCTAGCTGTTGAAGCTGATAAGCAGCATGGATTTATCTAGAGGTGATGTACCCAATCACAAGCATCAGAGACATCAGACACCTCTCCATCCACATGCAGGGGCTGCTGGTCAAAGTCACACAGATACTTCCATGTTAAGAATCCTCCAAATATGGATAGCTAGGGTGGTCAGCAAAACTGAAAAGAGAGAGTTTAATGAGTAACGTGGATGCAGTGACTGCTCCTGTGGTGTTGGGCAAGTGACTTTGATGAGGTTGCCTTCAGAGAAGTTAAAAGTTTAGTTCCTGACTGCTTATAGAGTCTGCCTTTCTGACTTTTGGGAACAAAATTTCCTAATGTGTACCTTTTTTTTTTTACAACGATACTTCCTTGATATTATTACCTATTCTGTGAAAAAATCAGCAAAGTCATACACTCAAACATATTCCACAACACTTTCAGCAAAGCCAAGGGATATTCTGAACTTTTCTTTTTTAAATTGTCATTGAAGTAGACCCATTCTACTTTATTTTGAAAGAAACAAGCCAGCTGTATACTTATCACTAATTAATTTGAGTGTTAAAGGTTACTGGCAGCAATTATAATATCTTTCATTGATTTATTTATTACTTACTATCTACCTACCATAGCACAATATTGTGCTAGATTCAGAAATGCAAATTGCTCTATATGCTAATAGGTTTCCATACCCAATGAGTTACAAAACATTTTTGAAAACTTTATGTCGAACACAACACAAAATATAAAGTGGTAGGTAAATGAGTGCTTACCACTAAATATTTTACTGGTGGTAAGAATTATCAATATCTGTTGCTTTTTCTTTTTTATGAGTTTTTATTCTTTATTCTTCTCTAAGCTAGTACCATTTTAAAAATGATAGTATGTCTATCAAGTTTTGAGTCCTTACAATGTGCCATTGTGCTTATTTCTTTTGTACATTACTCCATCATTTCAACTACCTGTTAAAACCTCCACTGGCATTAGACACACAACTTCTTGCTTTTCCCTCATCACATGAGTGGCCCTCTGTGGATATACTAGAATCTTACAGCATGTAGGCAAGCAAAGGTCTTTTGTTGGCAACGTTTTCTCCCACAGTGAGGTTTTCGTCTCCACCCTCTTTCCTTGATTTATATTCTCTCCTCTCTAAAATGTATTTGTTCTCTGCATTGAGATCACCACGTTGCATAAGATCAAAACCAAGTGCTCCTCCTTACTCTACTAAGGCAGATTTTCTGAAGAAAGAGACGCGTTTAGGTCATGAGCAAACATCCATGTAAAATGAACAAAGGTATGTGAAACTATGAAGAACTCTGAATTAATGGGATCCTGTGAATGATTCCATGTGGAGAAGATGGGAATTTCAGACTTGGACCACAAGGCTGTTTAAAATGCCTTTTATCTGATATGGAATTTAGCATATTTGAGAGTATATGATATAAGCACAGATCTGGAAGCAATTAACTGGGCTACATTAGTAATATCCACAATGTATGCCCACCTGATTGTGGTGGAAATGAGAGGCCTACATGAAGGTGTAGATTCAGCGCTGATGTTGGCTGCACTGGAAAATTCCATAGAGAAAGGTGAGCAGAGACCCATGCTGACCTTGGGCCCTCTCATTTTGTCAGAAAATAGAATCTAGGAGTAAATTTGGGATGAGAGTTCCAGAAAGTTCCTGACTCATCTCTGAATCAAACTGGCCTCTGTCTTCCTAATTTTGGGTTATTAACACTATCCTACGTTTCTCCTTAGAAAATAAATTGAGGCAACACTTTTACCAAAGTAACTTACTTTTCACCAGCAAAATATTGCAAATTTCTGTTTAGACCATCTAGGACTTTCATGTCTTCTGCAGTCAACTGGAATTCAAAAACCTATCATAGAAGTAGAAAACTTTGATCATTGTTAGTTTGCATGACTGTCAACTGGTAATACCCAAGAATATCAGACAGTTGAATTTAGAGGCAACACTAAAAATAGCTGCTAAATTTTCAAAAGTTATGAAAGACCTCATAAATACTCAAGTGGCTTATGAATACTCAGTGAAAAATAAACGTAAGTTAATTCCTAGTTATAATATCTTCAAACTATACAACGAGAAAGAGAAGTTCTCAAAGGAAACCTGAGATGAAACAAAGTTGACCTTGCATACACGTGACAGGGTTATATACTTAAAAGATTCAGAAGAAGAGGCAAATTTTGAAATATATCAGACAATTTAGCAAGTTTGATAAATGTTGTATTACTATAGCTCTTCAATGAACAGGTAGGACATGAAAAAGACATTTTTTCAACATAATTCAAGTCAGGAATCATCCAAATACTAGTGATGTCCTCTTCAAAGGATGCAGGTTCTGGTTTGAGATGGGTTCACTGAATTTGTGAGACTTTAAATATCTAATATAAATCACTGATAGTTATCACATGGAAACAAATGACTTCATAAATCCAAAGGAATATCTGGAAATAGTGATACAGAAAGCCAAAGGGAGAGAGAGAGAGAAAGAGTAGAAAATGTAAATAATTTGACAATTGATGAACCTAAATAGACGGTGTTCATTGTATTATTCTTTAACATTTCTGCACAATACCAGAAATTTTTAAAAAAGAAAATTCACAAAAGGAAAAGAAAAAATTATTCAAGGACTGGAAAAATTATGACTTTTCCACAAATAAATCTTAGAAAATAAATACAAATGTTTAAGTGAAATTTACAAAAATTATAAAACAAATATTAAAAAACCACTTAAGAAGCTGGAAATGTATTTCATGATTGTGGAACAGAAATCTTAATATTGACAGGATGTAAGGTTCTGCCCACATTGATCTAAAATTTCATTGCAATATCAATTAGAGACCAAAACATTTATATTTTTGTAGTTGATGAGATGATTATAAATTTTGTATGACAAAACTGTTATTCAGAAATAGTCAAGCCATTATTAAATGAGAGGATTTAGAAAAAAAGTAGTATTTTAGTACAAAACTTTCTTTCCAACATAATCTAAATAGTACAGAAAAGTAAATGAGTCAATTAACAACATGAGAGAGACCAGATAACTACTTATGGACGTTTCATGTGTGAGAGAGTTGACAAGTCAGGATATGTGTGTAAATATGAACTTTTTGATAATTGTTAGTAGGGTATTTTGATATCAATTAAAAATTATATATACATATTTGGATCCCTGTTTTACATAGAAAAATCAATTCCACTAGAACTAACAGTCACATTTTTAAAGAATAATTATTCACAATTTTATAAAAACTAAAATGAAAAATTGCTATGTTTCCAACATAGGAAAAGACACAACATTCATCAACCACAATAAATAGGCATGAAGAATTTGACTGTCTTAAGAGTACGACCTTTGGTTCATGAAAACATAACCACAGAGATAATGAAAAAACAAGTACAATTTGGGAGGTGTCATTTCAACAATGACAACTGAATATAAAAAAAAATTACTACCGAGACTATATATGTGTGTGTATATATATATTTGTATATGTATATATACATATGTGTGTGTGCTATTGATTCATTAAAATCGAGCCTTCCAATACGTCATGTGTCCCTGTGTCTGAATGCTTTTATACATTAATTTACGCTTCCTTCTAAAAACAGTTGGTGTTCATTTTCAATCCTTTGAGTCTCGTCTGTCCAGTTACTTACGTTGACCAACAGAATTGGTCAGAAGCAATGGTGTGCCAGCTCTGAGTCGAGACAGGACAAGGCTTTGCATGTACCCACTCACTGCCTGGGGATCGTGCCAGGGAATGAGGTGAAACCCCGGGCTGGAGGACGAAGAGCTACATGGCGGAGAGAGAGGAGCCCAGACAAACCGCCCCTCAACATCCTGAAGCAGGGTTGCCTCGTGGTTCTGCATAGACATAAGAGAACCCAACCAGGAATAGAAGAGGTTGACAGCCTTCAGGTAGGACCCAGACTAATTTTCTAACCATAGAAGTGTGAGCTGACAGGGCGCAGTGGCTCAAGCCTATAATCCACGCACTTTGGGAGGCCAAGGCGAGAGGATTGCCTGAGACCAGCCTGGGCAACATGGTGAGACCTCGTCTCTACAATAAATAAAAAAAAAATTAGCTGGACGTGGTAGCGCGTGCCTGTAGTTCTGGCTGCCTGGAAGGCTGAGGCGGAAGGAGCACCTGAACCCAACAGGTAGAGGCTGTGGCGACCAAGAGTGTGTCACTGCACTGCAGTCTGGGCAACAGAGTGAGATTCCAACTCAAAAAAAAAAAAAAAAAAGAGAGTGAGCTAAATAAATGTTTTTCAATTTAAACACCTATGCTAAGAAAGGTTTGTTTTACATCTCTACTGAGAGTATAATTATGGATTTCTACACATAACAAAGACAAATAGCCCAACAGAAAGCACAAAGACTTAAACAGACAATTCACAAAAAGGAAACTCTAATAGAATAAATGTAGGAAATTTGATTCCTTACTATGCAAGAAATACAAAAAGCACAATGATTTAGAGACGAAAGAGCATCTAACTCAACGGTCTTATTTTAGAAAGGGAAGAAAAAGAAACATTATCAGCCTAGGGATACAGAGGAATGCGCCGACTGAATGGTGAAACCCACAGCTCTGTTGGGGCCCAGTCTTCACTCTATCCACCCATGCCGTCTCTCTTGCTGTAGCGTGAGGGAAGACCCTTATGAATGCACACAAAGCATACATATATGGGACACGCCAGGGAAGTGGGCTTGGCCCAAGGGTGTCGAGAGCCTTACCAACAAGCATGCGCATGAAGGACACTGTGCGGAGCCCTGATGTCCACAGCCCCGCCCCTCACCTGCACGTTCTCTCTGATCTGCTGTTCATTGTAGCTCTTGGCCAGGACCACAAGCCCACACAGCAGCTGTCAGTGCAGGGCGATCAGGTCTGGAGTTCGCTTGTGCCTTCTGACCATGGCACAATGCACTGGGTCCTCCAGGAGGACTGTGGAGCTCTGATCCACCCTGGAAGGAAAGACGGAAATGCTCAAGTCCTGAGCCTGCATATCCAGTTGGTTAGGAGGCTTCCAAAACAGATAAAGGTGTCCATCCTACACCAGGGCTTCTCAGGGAGGTCCTGGACCGGAGGAATCAGCATCATCTGGAATCTAGTCAGAAATACGCATTCTCCTACCTCCCTGAGCCAGTAGAGACTTGACTTCGGAAAAACCAAATGTCAGACGATTACAAGTTTTTCATGAAAGTGGTGTTTTAGGTGAATTCCCCATTGTTCTTAATACCATCGTTTTTCTCTTTGGCTTCCCAGAGCACTATAGGCCACCAGAACAATGTCTTTGGACTTGCAGAAATCCAGCAGTTTGCTCTGGTTGAGATAAGGATGAAATTCTACCTGTAGGTGACCAAGACAGAAAAGCAGCAGATTACAGAAAGATAGTTTTGTTATTAAGAAAATATTAAAAATAAAAGAAACACAATAAAATTTGTGTAACACTCAATTGGTACTGAGAATATTAACCTTAAGTAATGATCTCTTTTATAAAAATAAATTTTATACTTCAGTGTCTCTTAAAAGTGTAAACGAAAATGCCATTTCTGGAAACAAGTGAATCTCGGAACCAGATCTTATTTTCTAAGATCTCTGTTCACTGAAAGAAGACAAGGCAAATTCTAGAGCTAGAATAAGACTCTTTGACCCTTGGGTATCAAATTGCACCAGCAAGTCAGAATTTGTTCAAAGACTCATTAGTGCATGTTGGAAGGACAATATAACTAGTTTTAGCAGAATCTCAAAGGGATGTCTGAGTAGATTTGAGCATCAAAAAGAATGATAAAGAAAATCTATGACAGATTATGAGAAAGAAAATCCATGAGTTTATAGTGAATAGTCAGAAGATGAGAGAGAGAGAGAAGAGAGAGAGAGAAAAATCCTTGCCTCTGCTAATAGTGGTAATTCCTTTCTCAGAACATTGATAATTAAAGGGAAAGAGGTAAACTTTAACCTTGTTTTAGAGTCGTGTATTTCCTCATATTGACTTGGTGAAGGATTTTTTTCATAATAAAATGTCAGGTAACATTAGTAAAATTAGTGGTTAAAACTGAAAATAATTACTTAAGAATGTAGAGGGAACATCAAAACAACAAGAAAATTACCATACAATACACAAAAATTTAAATCACTGATGTGTATTCAGCCACTATGTGAAAGGTTGTTATGGAATACATTTTTCCTGCTGTCAATTATCACACAGCAGATTACAAGTAATTGCATAGGGGATGAATATACTTTTCTACCACAGATATGGCTACTAATAGCTTTCCAAGTGATCAAATTATCACCAACAGTGGGGTAATCTGTCATTTCATGCTCTCTGCTTTGGAGGGAGACAGCATATTAAAAACATTTTGTTTAAACCTAATTTAATAAAGCATTCAAATCTACCATTTAATTTATAGAAACTTACTTTTTAATAACTTGAAAAAACAAGTTAATGAATATTAAAGTACAACAATCAGAAACGACAATTGGATTCTGGTTTAAAAAGAAGAACTTTAAAGGACTTTGGGGAAAAATGGAAAATTTGACTATGCACT
Source organism: Cephalopachus bancanus (assembly GCA_027257055.1). Classification (NCBI taxonomy): domain Eukaryota; kingdom Metazoa; phylum Chordata; class Mammalia; order Primates; family Tarsiidae; genus Cephalopachus; species Cephalopachus bancanus. Next base: position 3,348,639 of record JAPVLO010000043.1, read on the forward strand.
GGATATTCCATGATATGGGGACATTTCTGTTAGTTTTTTTTTTTTACATAAATTAATGGCATTGTAACTCAGAGACTGTCTTCATTCCTATGACACACTTTGACCTGCAAGAGTGAATTATTCTCACTATGGTTTACTTTGAAGAGGTTCTGGAACATTACACATATTTATGCATTTACCCATATATATATGCCTGTATTTTTGGCAGCGTGGCAAAATATCAACAGTTTAGGATACAGAGAGCAACATCTGGATGTCTTTTGTTATTCTTTCAAAATTGGGTGAATGTTTGAAAATTGCCATAATGAAAAATTGGGGTAAAACTCATATTAAAGTCACATTAGTTTCTTGACTTTTTAATTTGAAAATCAGAGCACTGTCATGTATATAATATACCATTATTTCTATTGTAGATCTTTACTCCCTTACTCTAACTTGCTGAAAAGTCCATTAGAGGCCAGAACCATGCACAGAACAGATGAGTTTAAACCGTTATTCAACGAGAGAAAGCACAGAGAAGCGGCAGACGAATTTGTGGGCAGTCACAGGTCAGCTCTTCGCTCCTCAGAATGTTCCTCAGTGTTGACTTCATTCACCATATCCAGGTATCTGTATAAACCGGTGACTTCCTCTCTCTAACCTGGATGTCTTTCATTGTCTCCTCCAGTTAAGTTTTACTGTATCTATGCCCCTGTCAAGAATCCCTGACAGAATAGATACCATGACAAAGCACCTGATCATTCCAATCTCCTTTAAACTCTTAATACCTACTTTATGTTCTTTTCACTTTTTCCTTATTTACTGCCCATTCCATCTTTTCCTGGATTTCCTACCTATACAAAGTTCCCTAAAATTGTCTTTAACAATCTAGTCTATTGTTGTCTTTGATAACTTAGGGATAAGTGCGGGGGTCGAGCCCCTGCTGGGTCGTGAGGTTTCCTGAAGGAAAGATGGATAGGCGAAAGATGAAAACATTATACTCGGACACCTGCTTCCTGAACAGATGACAATTTAATGTTAGTTAACACAGAGCTTTGATACCATTCGTAAAGGGGCAAGACAAAGAAAATTCCTTCACGTACACATGCTTTAAAAGTTACCACCATCTAGTGGTCTAGAAGCGACAGACAAACCAAGAACACTATCTACTTTTAGTTAATGAGTCTTTATCATAAAGCCAAAAGTGATAGTTTTAGTCCAAAGTCTCGAATTACAGTCCTTGAAATGTCTCAAGAAAGTTTCCAAGTGTACATTTCTTCATGTGTCAGGAGTTTTCCCATCTGGGGCTTCTATGACCTTCAGAGCTTTGTAATCGCTTCTCCTGTCCAGGTGTCTTCGTTACTCTTCTCTTATCCTGCAGTGTTTATTTCTAAAGAGAACTCAAAAGAAGCTTTTAGTAATGTTTCTCAGGCCCCCAAGTTGCTTTCTGTCTTTAGCTAATTTATCATAAAAGTGTCTGATTAGTATATTATGAGTTCAGTGAAAACCCACTCTATAAATGTTAACTTAGAGTTTTAACTACTGAATTAAGTAAAAACCTTAACGATTAATCTTCATCCTAAATCTGTGAAAACAGTGTTATAAATCACCTACATAACTCCTACATAAGTGTTAGAACTTATAATGAATTCATAATGAACTTACTATAAACTTGTGCTTCCAAAAAACCTTATATCTAAACACTAAACTGCATAATCCTAAATCAAATAAGGAGTGAATATACTTATATCATTTATTACTTAAGCAATATCTAGTAACTTATAACCAAGTGAAAGAAAGCATTCTTGATGTGCTTCAGAGTTTAACCCTTGCATATGTAGAAAAGGCCAAGTGGCATAGTGGAAAAATGGAAAAATGAACCATGACAATCTCAGGTTAGGTGTGAGTACTTCTCATAAACATGCCGTTTTCTTCTTCCACAACTGCACAGAATTTCTTCAGCCATACCAACAGCAAAGACAGAAGACAGAAGGGCCTCAGCTGCCCAGACTCGCTTTGCGGCCGGGGGTCCTCAGTGCACCTGGACTTTGTCAATCAGGCGGGCCTCCAAGGCTGGCTCCCAACAGATAAGTCTATCTTCTACCTGAGTTCTGACTGAGGATTGCAGCTCTCTTTAATATAATTTACCTTGCAGGAATGTTACACAAAATTCAGCATTAAGTAATTGTCATTGTTTTCATTAAGAATTTTCCAAAGCCGGGCTCTGTGGTTCAGCCTATAATCCCGCGTTTTGGGAGGCTGGGGTGAGTGGATTGCCTGAGCCTGTGGGTTGGAGACCCGCCTGGGCGACTTGGTGAGACCTCATCTCTACAATAAATAAATAAATAAATAAATAAATAAATAAATAATCAATCAGCCGGGCATGGTAGTGCGCACCTGTAGTTCCAGCTACTCGGAAGCCTGAGATGGAAGGATCGCCAGAGCCCAGCAGGTCGAGGCTGCGGTGGCCGGGAGCGGCCACTGCACTCCAGTCTGGGCGACACAGTGAGAATCCAACTCAAAAAAAAAAGAAAAAAGATTTTTCCAAGCAAAGGTAGTATTAGGGACGTTTGTATTTTTCTAGAAAAGTTTTGCTCTCTAGAATGTTCTTTGTGACAAAGGTAAGTTGAGAAGAACAAGTGAACACCTGGTCATAATACAGGAAGAGGATGTGAAGAACAGGAAGGAGAGGAGGCTGGGAGCGCTCCTCTTTTGCAGACGGGCTTGTACTTGAACCTTGACTCGTTGAGGATCATCTGCAGCTGCCTGCAGTTGGACACTCCGATAGATCTGGTCAGTCCTGCGTCCTCACATTTCTCCATGGCCTAGAGAGAGCGTTTGTGAAGAATCATTTGTGCAGCTGGCATATTAAGACAAATGAAAGGCAGAACTGTGAAACAACCACTATCAATATATGACAATGAAACCAGCTGGCAGTGATTATCCAGAAGAGAAAAATTAAAAGAGCAAAAAAAGACGAAGAAGAAGGGAAAATCAAGAGTAAGAATTTCTATGTCCTCTTTGGGAAACTAAAGAGATTATTGCATACGAAAGGAAAGAGACACTTATCCTCCTTGTTCCCAGTTCTTTTCCTGCAGGTTTCTCCTTTACCTTTCAGTCATGTTTCTCCCCACCTTTCGGGAAAATCTTCCTTGCAAAGCTTGTGAATTTCTTAATCCAATAATGCATTCTTATTCTCCCAGGTGGAAGGTGGGAGCCAGAATGACCGCTCTTGTCTTCCCATCTCTGCTCTCTCCTTCCAGTACTCACCTCCCACGTGGCACAGAGATCCACTGTGTCCAATAGCACTTTTCCGTTTTCATCTGCGGGTGCAAGCTTCTCACTTGGCTGGAGTAGAAACAGTCATTTCAAAGATGTAATGAATTAACGTGTTCACCCATAACCATGCTCTCAGGTACATTTAAAGACAATAATGTTCTGGGAGCTCTGTGGTACACATTCCAGAAATTGATCTTTGTAAAGACTTTCACATATGAAGTTGTAAGAAATGTCTTTAGGAGACAGGTGACTTTTAATTTCTTACAACAATTACATGCAGGAATAAGTACCATTTTCCCACATTCTAATGGAGTCTTATAGTTGACTTCTGTTACTTTTGTGTTCCCCTGCATTTTCCCCTTGGGAAGTGCCTCTCTTTGACTGGGAAGCACCTTGATATTCAGCAATATTATATTAACATATTGACCCAGAATATATAATTAGAGTTCCTTATCCCCCAAAACATGTGATGTTCCATGGACAGTACCATGAACCGAATATGGTCCATGGAGGTTGTTTTCAAGATTAATTTGGATACTGGAAGTCCCAAGAGAAGCTCTCTTATATTAATGACCATGAGGCTTAAACTGCCCCAAGGTCACATTTCCTACCAATGGAAAAAGTTGGGACAAAAATCTAAAACAAATTCAGTAGAATGCAGTAATAACAATGAGACAGGATACATTTTTTGGAAATTATGTCAAATTTTTAAATGTAGCCGTGGCATTGACTACCCATTAACATAGTCCAACGAACTCTCTCAGATACATTAGCCTGAGTAGTTTTCTTTAACTACAAAATTCCAACTTGCAAGAAGAGCCAGCAGTAGAAGCAAGGTTTTCCAAGTTCCCGGGAAGGTTTCTAGTTTAAGACCCACCCAGAGTCAGTTTCATCAAACTGTTTCTGCTTGAAATGATGAGAATGATGGAAACTCACTGTGTTTCACGTGTGCAGCAGTTTTGTTGGGCACCTCAGCTGCATGAAGCATCCCAAAAGATGATGGAATGAAAAACTCATTTTCACAAATTTTGAATAGAAGCTTTGAAGTTGCTGTACACTCTTCTCTTATAAGCATGCAGTTGAAAAGCAGAGAATCCAAATTTACTTGTTAAAAAGGGCGTGAGGAGTAACACTTAGGGTTCTACTCCCTTGTAATAATTCCTTCATGCCCCTAAGAAAAAGCTTAATGATACCATCCATGTAAACAAAGATCATGCTGACAGCAGAAGTGAAAGAGATTTGATCTCATAAAATGCTACTTTAAGAGACACTGGAAAATGATTAAGACATAGTCCAATTTAAGTTTTTTCAGTGAGTTTTCCAGGGCTGGTCAGACCAAGTCTGGTCAATGGAAAGTGAACCAAAGCTGCAAAGATTAAAAAATAGAAATTGTGTCGAATGACCCAATTGTGTTAGTTTGCTTTGCCTAATAGTTTGACATTTTTTCACTGCTTGAAAACTGATGACCACTGGTCAAAATAGTCCCCTTCTAGTATTTCCTTTGCTTCTGGCCTAAGAGAACCTTATGATATGTGAGATGTACAATTAGCACATTTGCTAAATGATAAAAATAAATTACTCAAAAGGTAGAATTATTACCAAGTACCAATCATGCTCATTATCTGAATTATACTTTGCAGAGTGGTCTAATTTTTTAAATTACATTTTAATGATGTGGGGTACAATTCAGGATTAGGTATATAAGTGGACATCATGCAGGTAAAGTTTGGGCCTCCCTTCGGTCCCAACTTTGCCTGGTTTGAGATCAAGTACTCTGTTTAATGTTACATTTCCTCCTCTACTCCGGCAGTATCCCGCTACTGCCAATCCCTTTCTTATAGTATTACAGTAAATGTTCAGGGTCCACGTATGAGTGAGAACATGTGGTACTCAGTTCTTTGTTTCTGCAACAGAGCACTGAGTATGATAGACTCTAAATCCATCCAAGTTGCAGTAAAGTCCATATGTTTGTCCTTCTTTATGGCTGCATAATATTCCATCATGTATATGTACCGCATTTTTTTATCCAGTCCAGTTTCAATGGGCAGTATGGTTGGCTCCACGTTTTTGCTATTGTGAATAGTGCTGCAACAAACATGCATGTAAAGGTATCTTCTTGATAGAATGATTTGAGTTTCTCCAGGTATATTCCCAATAGGGGGATTACTGGGTCATAGGGAAGGTTAATTTTTAGTTCTTTTAGAAATCACCACTATGTTTTCCTGAGAGGTGGAGCTAGTTTGTATTCTTACTGGCAGTGTAGAAATGTTCTGTGCATCCTCGCCAGTATCTGTTGTCTGTTTTATTAATGATGATCATTCTTACGGGGGTTAGGTGGTATCTCAATGTGATTTTGATTTGCATTTCTCTGATGATTACTAAGGCTGAGCACTTTTTCATGTGTCTGTTGGCTGCTCGTATATCTTCTCTAGAGAAGTCTCTATTCAGGTCTTTTGTCCACTTTTTAATGGGTCTGTTTGTTTTTTTCTTTTTGGCATGTGTGAGTTCCTTGTAGCTCCTGTATACTAGGCCTTTGTCAGGTGTACAGTTGGCAAATTTTTTCCCATTGTGTGAGCTGTCTCCTCACTCTCTTGATGATTTCTTTTGCTTTGCAGAAATTTTTAAGGTTGATGAGGTCCCACTTGTCACCCTTATCTCTTATGGCATGAACACCTGGGGTTTTGATCAGGAATTGGTTGCCTACTCTGGGTGTCTCCTGCATTTTCTAATATCCTTATAGTTTAAGGTTTTATAGTTAGGTTGTTGATCCATTTAGAGTTGATTTTTGTATATGGTGATAGGTAGAGGTCCTGTTTCAATCTTCTGCCTGCGGTCAGTTGTTTTCCAAGCACCATTTACTGAATAGGTTCTCCCCAGTGGCTGTTGGTGGAATCTTTGTGGAAGATGAGTTGGTTGAGAAATTGAGGTTTTGCTTCTGGAATCTCTGTCTTGTTCCATTCGTCCATATGCCTGTTCTTATATCAATACCAGTCTGTTTTGTTTACTATAGCCTCAGTGAAGTTTTAAGTCTGGAAGTGGGATACGTCCCACTTTGTTTCTTTTGCTGAAGATTGTTTTGGCTATTTGTGGTCATTAATGCTTCTATATGAATTTCTGCATTGCCATTTTCCAGGTATGAGAAGAGTGATGTTGGTAATTTAATGGGCACTGTTTGCCTTTGTTAGGATGGACATCTTAACAATGTTGACTCTTTCTATCCATGAGCATGAAATATTTTTCCATTTTTTGTGTGTCTTCTTGGATTTCTCTGAGTAGTGTTTTGTGGTTTTCATTGTAAAGGTCTTTCACTTCTCTGGTTAGGAAGATGCTGAGGTATTTTATTTTTGGTGTGTGGCTATTGTGAATGGGAATGTGCTTTTTATATGGTTCTCTGCCAGTTTGTTGTTGGTGAATAAGAATATGACTGTCTTTTGTACATTTATTTTGTAGTCCGAGACTTTGCCAAAGTCCTTTATCAGTGCAAGGAGGTTTTTGACAGATTCTCTTGGATTTTTGAGGTAGAAGATCATAGATCATATCATTAGCAAAGAGGGATAATTTAACTTCTTCTTTTCCTACTGGATATACCTGATTTCTTTCTCTTGTCTAATTGCTCTAGCCAGAACTTCCAACAAAATGTTGAAAAGGAGGGGTAGGAGTGAACAGCCTTGTCTTGTTCCAGTTTTCAGGGGAAATGCTTCCAGTTTCTGCCAATTTAGCAATAGGTTGACTGTGGGTTTATCATAGATGATGCTTACTATTTATTTCCCCTCTATGCCTAGGTGTTCGAGGATTTTTATCAAGAATGGATTTCTTCAAAAGCTTTTTCTGCATCTAATGATATAATCATGTGGTTCTTGTTCTTACATCTGTTGATGTATTTAATAACATTTATAGTCTTGTGGATGTGAACCATCCCTGCATCCCGTTGATGAAGCCTACTTGGTCATGGTGGATGATTTTTGAGACATGTTGTTGGATCTGCTTTGCTAGAATGTAGTTGAGAATTTTTGCATCTATGTTCATTAAGGATATTGGCTTGTAGTTGTTTTTTTTTTTTTGCTGGATCTTTACCCAGTTTGGGTATCAGTGATGTTAGCTTTGTAAAATGATTTGGGGAGAATTCTGACTTTCTCAATTGCCTGGAATATTTTCAATAGGATTGGTATCAGTATCTCCTTGTATATTTTGTAGAATTCTGCCATAAAGCAGTCTGGTCCAGGGATTTTTATTTTATTTTTTTTTATTTTTGGTAGGTAGTTTTCTTATGATAGAGTCAATTTCCTGGGTTGTTATTGATTCATTTAATGTCTCCATGTCTTCTTATTTCAAAATTGGGAGGTTGTGGGATATCAGAAAGTCCTCCAGTTCATTTAGGTTATCAAGTTTGTTCCCAGACATTTGTACATAGTAGTCTCCAATAATCTTTTGTGTTTCTTTGGGATCAGTTATGGTTTGCTCTTTTGCATTTCTGATTGTGTTTATTTGCATTTTTTCTCTCTTTTTCTTGGTCAGTCTGGCTAGGGGTCCTTCAATCTTGTTTATCCTTTCACAGAACCAGCTTTTTATTTTTTTGGGTTTTTAAAAAATGATATTTACATCTTCTATGTCCCATATTTGGGCTTTTACTTTGGTTATCTGGATTCTTCTGTTAAAGTTAGGGTTTTGGTGGTCTTGTCTTTCCAGCCTCCTTATTTGATTTGTTAGGTTGTTAACTTGTGATCTTTTCGTTTTCTTGACGTGTGTTCATAGAGGTATAATTTCCCCTCTTAGAATTGCTTTCATGATATCTCAGAGGTTTTGGGAAGATGTTTCTTCATTTTCATTTGTTTCCAAATATCTTTTAATTTCAGTGTTGACCCAGTAGTTGTTCAGCATCATGCAGTTTGGTGTCCATGTCTTTTTGGGTTTTGGAGGAATTTTTATTGGTGTAGATATTTATTTTTATTCCACTGTGGTCTGAGAAGGTAAATAACAGTATTACTATCTTATGAAATTTGTTTATGTTTGATTTATGACCAAGTACATGATTGATCTTGGAGTATGTTCCATGTGATGATGAGTAGAATGTATATTCTGTGGTTGTTGGGTAAAGTGTTCTGTCAGTATCTATTAAGTCCACTTGGTCAAGTGTCAAGTTGAAGTTCGATCTCTTTGCTGATTTTTTTCCTCAATGCTCTATCTAGAGTTGTTTGTGGGGTATTTAAGTCTCCAGCCACAATGGTATTAGAGTTAATATCTTTTTTAAGTTTACTTAGTAGTTGCTTTATAAAAGCTGATTCTCTTGTGTAGGGTGCATATATGTTTAGGATGGATATTTCTTGTTAAGGAGTCGAACCTTTTATTACATAGTGTCCATTTGTATCTTTTTTGTAATTTTTTTGTATCTTTTAAAATTTTTGATAGCTTAAAGGTTGTTGTGTCTGATATTAAGATCGTGACTCCTGCCTTCTGTTGCAGTCCATTCACGTGGAAATTCATTTTCCATCCTCTAACGTTGAGTCTGTGTGCATCCGTTGTGGTGAGATGAATTTCCTGGATGCAGCAAATTGTTGGGATGGTTTTTTAAAATCTGGTTGGTCATTCTGTGTCTTTTCAGTGTTGCATTTAGTCCATTTACATTCAGGCTGATTATTGCAATGTGATTGTTTATCCCCCCATCATAAGTTTCTTATAAATGTTTTTGTTTGTTTTCTTTTAACTTTTGAGTTGATGTATGTGTTTTTTCAAGTTTGCAGTCGTGAGGTAGTCTCTTTTGATTCTGTGTTGTCCTATTGTTTTGGGAAAGGTGTGGTCATTCTGTTTTTTTTTTTCTTTCTTCTGTGCATAATGCCTTTTTAAGAGTCTCCTGTACAGCTGGTCTGGAAGTTGCATAATCTCTTAGGGATTGGATGTCTGGGAAGGATTTCAATTCTCCTTTGCTTATGAAGCTGAGCTTGGCTGTGTAGGAAATTCTTGATTACAATTGTTTGTCTTGACCGGGCTCAGTGGCTCAGCCTGTAATCCTGCACTTTGTGAGGCTGAGGTGAGTGGATTGCCTGAGCTCATGATTTCAAGACCCACCCGGGCAACTTGGCGAGACCTCGTCTCTACAATAAATCAAAAATTAGCCAGGCGCAGTAGTGCATGCATGGTTACTTGGAAGGCTGAGGAAGAAGGATCACCAGACCCCAGTAGGTCAATGCTGCAGTGGCTAGGAGCATGCCACTACGCTCCAGTCTATACGACAGAGTGAGATTCCAACTCAAAACAAACAAAAAAAGAAATTGTTTATATTTGAGGACTTTGAATATTGTTCAAGTACTTTAATTGTTTAATTCTCTCATCCATTTGAATCAATGGACAAGACTAATTATTCCAGTTGTTTAGAAACTGAGGGAGTATAAAATGTTTTTATCATGATCACATGTTCTGGACACAAGTTATGACACTTTATATCTTGTCTAATACTTACAGAGCTTTCTTATATTGCTTTCTCTCTGTCTGATAAACATGGTAATTAAGAATCCAAATAATAATAAATGTTAGAAAGTCACCCAGGAAATAAGAAAAATTATAATATGATAATAGTTCTCTCTGTTCTATTGTCTGTTAAATCATACTGATCTGAGTTGAGGCTTAAGAAAAGTTAACGTGAATTTAGTCATAAATTTGAACACAGCAATGAAGAGAAAGCCATCATTATTCTCTACTTTAATTTAAGTTTTAATACAATTCAACCAAAACTGTTGATCTTGTCATTCAGGTGGCATCCCTATATAACTACATAAAATAGATTTTCCCACAAGATCATCATATGCACAATGCCTTCTTTTTTTTAAGTTGGGGTCTCACTCTGTTGACCAGACTGGAATGCAGTGGCACACTCACTTCTTACTGAAGCCTTGACTTTCTGGGTGAAGAAAGTCCTCCCATGTCAGCCTCCCAAGTAGCTAGAATTATAGATGTGTGCCACCATGCCCAGCTAATTCGCTGTAGAGACGAGATTTCACTGTGTTGCCTAGATTTGTCTTGAACTCCTGGACTCAAGCAATTCTCCTAGTTTGGCCTCTCAAAATGCTGGGCCTACAAGCATGAGCAACTGTGGCTGCCCCAAATGCCCAATAACTTTGAAGTATAGAATATGTCTTCTCTTTCCACAAAGCCTTCTGCGATCTTGCTTCAGAAAGCCCGTCTAACCTGCTCTTCATTGCCATGTGTATGTGCAGAATTGTATGGCAGAACTCAGCCTCTGTTGCTAACTTGATGGCCCCTGCAGCTCTACTTTTAGGAACCTAGAGGGGCAATCAATGATAGCATTTGATGATCAATGTGACTGAGAGGTAGTTCGGGCAGGAACTCTGACCTTCAGACAAATCAGCCTTTCAGCCTGTCTTAGGTTCGTTCTAAAATGATCCCATACCAGCTTGCCTGGACCTTTCCTGGTTAGAAAGAAAGGTTGGTCTTTTCAGGAGCCCCTTTAGTCCCAAGCTGTCACTGGTTGATCACTGACATTGGAAGTCCCCAAACACAACCAGGTTTGGTAATTCATTAGAAAAATTAATATGACTCAGCATAGAGCTATAGTTATAGTCATGATTATTTTTACTTTAGTGAAATTAACTCAGGAAAAAGATACAAGAAATGAAGTATAAAGGAAATGGAGTGCAAGCTCCCATGAGTAATCCCCAGTGATGCGACACAGAAGTAAAAACTTCTTCCAGCATCGTATTTTGACAATGCATGCAAAATGTTTATGAAAGATGTTCTTCAGAGATTTTATTCTTAAGATCTTGACTTGATGCTGGTTACATGGACACATGCTACCTAAGGCACACCAAAATTCTAGTCTTGCAAAGAAAAGCAAATATTCATATTCAAAAACCCCACTATTTTTCTAAGCAGTTAATTACAGCCACCATCCTTATCAAGTAGAGAATGGTGAGAAATCCAACTTTTTAGAGACACAGTCGGGGTACAATTTTGGAAATAGGCACTTCCATGGACAGCAGTTTATTATGCTAACTTTTTCTACACAGCTATTCTATATGCATGACAGAACTAAATATTAGGAGTAAAGATGTGTATTGTATAGATGCATACATAAGAAATTAACTGCAGACTGTAAGAAATTAGTAAAGTTAGTTAGTTTCAGACCTAAAATAAATCAGGGCCTATTCTTTTTAAGAAAGCTACAAGTCCAGTGAATTTTTTTTAAGTTGGAGTCTTACTTTGCCCCCAGGCTGAAGGGCAGTGACAGACTCCTGGCCACTGCAGACTCAAACTGCTGGACTCAGGTGATCCCTCTTCCCCTGTCTTCTAAGTAGCTGGAACTACTGGCACACACCACCATGCCTGGCTAATTTTCTGATTTATTGTAGAGATGAGTTCTTGCCAAGTTGCCCAGGCTGGTCTTGAACCCATGGGCTCAGGCAATCTTCTCACCTTGGCTTCCCAAAGTGCTGGGATTATAGGCGTAGCCACTGCACCCAGCCTCCAGTGAAATTTAAAATTATTGACACAAATGCCAAATTTGAATACAGATATGAAAGTATATTTTTAAATGACAAACACATAAATAAGACAATTAAAAAAAACATTTCAGAAGTTTGCTTTATTTTCCCAAAGAAATTACAAGAAACTCAATACTGGGTATTACTGCCTTTCTCTAATCCCTGTCTTGATCTTTTCCTTGATATATGAGCATACAAAAATTTATGAATCATCAGTGGTATCCTAATTCTTACTTTTTTCTTCCTGCCAATTGATATTAGGAAGTAAACAAGTACTATCACTTGCCTTCAAAATGTCTCTCTGTATATTTTTGCATCTTCTAGATAAGAAATGGGAGATTCAGATTTTGTATAACCTGTCCATATTCATACAATTAGTAGGCTGAGGACACTGTTGGAATACAAGTTTTCTTCCAGTCTAGAAAGACTTCAGTGTCAAAAATAAGGCTCTCCATTTTATTCGCTTCCATGTCATATCATTTTGATACAGATTTGATACACATTTACCAGGACCAATAATTTAGACTTTACCTTGTTAGTTTCTCTTTTTTTATGATATATTTTCCTTTTAGGTGACTTTCCTAAAGGTGGGAGAAGTATTTGGGAATTTCTACTTAGTCCAAGTACTGTTACCCTGTTGTAGTCAAGGACACCCAGCATACAGCAGTAGACTCCCAACGGTTTTCATGCATTCCATCTGCAGTAACCATGACTTGTAATACCTTGATACACTTATACTCTTCTTACTGAAAAAATAAATACGTAAATGAAGAAATGGATAAATTATTACACAGTGACAAAATGCCATGTTATAAAGCCACTGACATTCTTCACATAGAGAGATGTTTTGCAAGATGGTGGAGTATAAATCTCCCAATTTTCTCATGGAAAACAGCAATAAGCAATGCACAATTAGCCAAAATAAACTTATTTATTTATGTGGTGGCTTGATAGATATGCAAGAGGACTACATTTGCACAGATGCCATAGACAAAAGATTAAGGAAAGAAACATAATTTACACCATCTAAGGCACTGAGGAGAAGTTGGGGTATAATTTTTTGAAATTTGAAGGTAGCAAAAAAAAAAAAAACACCAAAAACCAAAAAACATAAAGAAAGCACACACAGTCCAGACAGATGCATGTTCTGAAAATTACTGAGTGAGAAGAACTTCAGTTTTCAGATAGGACTGATGTCAAGACTAAGAGCATGCCAAGAATGTTAGTTGAGGATTGTAATGACACAGAACATATCTAAATAGAGTGGGGAAGGTGACTGTTTTTAAAAGACCTAATTAAAAATAAAAATAGCAAAAGCACACAAGGAAACAGGGAAACATGGTCAATTGTAATAATAAAAATGAATCACTGTAAACCATATCAGAAGAATCACAGCCATTGAAATAAGTAGAGAAAGACTTTAAAACAACTATCTTAAATATGCTTAAATTGCTAAAGACAAATATGGACAAATACTTTAAAAAGCAAGAAAATTATATGGGAAAAATGATAATATCAATAGTGATATAGAAATTCAAAAAAGAAATTTTAAAGGTGAAATATATAACTTAATTAAAAACCCTCTAGAGGGTTCCAACAGCAAATTTGAGCAGGAATAAGAAATAATCAATATACTTATGGATAGGGTATTTGAAATTATTGAGTCTAAGAGCAAGAAAAAATAAAAAGGAAATGTGAAAATATCCTAAAGGTTTTATGGAACACCATCAAGTAACCATCATACAGCACAGTGAATTTCCAGAAGAAGGGACACATGGGGAAGGCAAAATTATTTGGAGAACATAATCATCAAAAACTTTCTAAATATGATGAAAGACATAAATCTACAAATTCAAGAAACTTGAAAGAACTGCATATGGGATATCCTCAAAGAGATTAAAAACTACATATATTATAGTTAAACTCAAAAGCTAAAGACAAAAAGACAATCTTGAGTGTGGAGTCAATTTCCTGGGTTGTAGTTAGTCTATTTTTCAACCCTGAGAAGTTGTGCTGTGTCAGAAAGTCCTCTATTTCATTTAGGTGTGCGAGTTTTTTCCATGCAGTTGTACAAAGTAATCTCTGATGATTTTTTTGTATTTCTTCAGGATCTGTTGTGATTTGATCTTTTGTATTTCTGATTGTATTTATTTGGGCTTTTTCTCTCTCTTTCTCTTGTTCAATCTGGCTAGGTATCTGTTAATCTTGTTTATCCTTTCAAAGAACCAGTTTTTTGTTTCATTGATTTTCTTCTGTGATATTTTTGTCTTCTATGTCCTGTATTTGGGCTTTTACTTTGGTATTCTGGATTCTTCTGTTGAAGTTAGGGTTTTAGTGCTCTTGTTATTGCAGTTCCCTCAGGTGATTTTTTTAGGCTGTTAACTTGTGATGTTTCAATTTTCTTGACGTGTGTTCACAATGAAATGAATTGCCCTCTCAGTACTGTTTCAAGACATCCCAGAGATTTTGATAAGTTGTGTGTTTATTTTCATTTGCTTCCAGAAATCTTTTAATTTCTTCTTTGATTTCTGTGTTGTCCCAGGAGTTATTCAGCATCATACTTTTTAGTGTCCATGCCTTTGTGGGTTTTGGGGGTGCTTTGTTGGTGTTATTTATTTTTAGTCCACAGTGGTCAGAGAAGGTGCATGGCAGTATATTGATCTTATAGAATTTGTTTATGCTTGATTTGTGGCTCAGGATGTGGTCAATCTTGGAGTATGTTCCATATGGTGATAAGTAGAATGCATATTTCAAGGTTGTTGGGTGGGGTGTTCTGTAGGTATCTATTCATTCCATTTGGTCATGCATCAAGTTGAGGTTTCAGACTTCTTTGTTGATTATTTGCCTTGATGATCTATTTAGGGTTGTTAGCAGGATATTTAAGCCCCTTGCTAGGATGACGTTCAAGTCAATATCTTTTTTTAGTTTACCTAGAAACTGTTTTATAAATGCTGATTCCCCTATGTTAGGTGCATATATGTTTGGGCTAGATGTTGCTTGTTGAAGGATTGAACCTTTTATCATTATGTCATGACCTTCCATATCTTTTTGCATTTTTCATAGCTTAAAGGATATTTTGTCTGATATTAAGATTACAACTCCTGCTTTCTTTTGTGTTCCATTTGCCTGAAAATTTGTTTTATGTCCTTTAACTTGGAGTCTCTGAGTGTCTGTTCTATTTAGATGAGTCTCCTGGAGACAACATATTGTTGTTTCGTGTTTTTTAATCCAGTTTTTCATTCTATGTCTTTCCAGTGGTACAGTTAGTCTATTCACATTCAGGCTAATTATTGAGATGTAAGAGTTTATCCCTGTCATGAGGTTCTTATGGAGTTTTCTGTTGCTGTTATTTATTATCTTATTTGTTTATTGGTTTTCTTTTGATTTGGGGGTTGTTATGAATGTGTTTTCGATCTTTTTTCTGGATCTTGGGAAGAGCATGGTTGTTCCTTTTTTCTTCTTTTGTGCTTAATACTTCCTTAAGTGCTTCTCTTAGAACTAGTCTGGTGGTGGCATAAACTCTTACAGACTGAATGGGAAGGATTTCAATTTGCCTTTACTGTTGAAGCTTAACTTAGTTGGGTAGGAAATTCTTGGTTGGACTTGTTTATCTTTGAGATCTCTGAAGGTTGGATTCCATTTTCTTCTAGCCTGTACTGTTTCTGTAGCTAAGTCTGCTGCTTTTCTAATTGGTCTTCTCTGGTAGGTAGTCTGAACTTTCTCTCTTGCTGCCCTTAGAATTTTTATTTTATACCTACTTTGTGAATGTGAATTAATATTTGTCTAGGAGTTGGTCTTCTTATTTGTAGTCTTGCAGAAGTTCTCTGAATCTCTTGTCTTTGAACGGTCACATCACTGATGAGATGAGGGAAGTGTTCTTGGATAACTTCATGGAATGGTTTTTTCCAGGATTGCCTCGGTCTCTCTATCTACCTCCAAAATGCCAATTAATTGTAGGATCAGTCTCTTGATTTAATTGCATATCTCTTTAAGGTTTTGTTCTGTCTTTTGAAGCTCCTTGTCCATGTTTTTCACAGTTTGGGTTAGTTCCATATTTTGGTTCTCAAGTTCTGAGGGTCTTTCTTCGGCTTGGTTAATTCTGCTTTTCATGCTTTTCAGTTTGTTATTTATTTTGCTTACTATATTCTTAATTGCCATCATCTCAGCTGTCAACTTCTTCATTCTTTTCTCTTGTCTCTCCTCAGTTCTATTCATTCTTCCTATTAATATGTTGATATCTCAGTTTGTGGTTTGAGACCTGCTGTTCTGGGGGCTCTTCACTGTTTAGTTCCAAATCTGTATTCTCAGATGCTGTCGTTCCAGGAGTCTGAACAGGACCTATGTTCTTCCTTTGGTTCTTCTTCATTTGTGATGGTTTTCCTCTCCCTTTTTCTCCCTTCTTTAGTTTCATTGCCCAATAATGGAGAGGATAACTTTTACTTCTGTTTGCTCAATTCTCTCTTCTTCCTTATGTTAATCCTCTGGATTTGTTCAATTTTGAAGCCAGAGTGGAAATGGAAAGACTGTGCTTTTTGCAGTTTTGGGATTTGATTAAGGTATGATGTGGGGAGTTACGGTCAAAAGCTATCTGCAGATCACAGTATCCACTAATGGGTGTGTTGCCCCCCTGGAACCAACTTCCCTCCACTTTACAATCTGTCCACGTGGTGGGGGCAAATATATGCCCCCTCAAAGCAAAATGAGATAAGAAAAAGGAAAATAATGGAAAAAGGAAGAAGGGAGATGGAAGGAAAATGAAGAGAGAAGAAGGAAAAGAGACAGGCACACCAACTAATGAATAAAACAAAGAAAAGCAAAAAAATCAAAAACAAAGAAACAAACAACTATAGAACCCAAACAAACAAACCCGATGATGCACTCACCCTCAAAAATACCCATATGCAAACAGAAAAACTAAAAAACCAACCCCCCCAACTCAAACAAAATCAGGGGAAAAAAGAGCTCCTTCTGTGGCTGTTTCTGGAGCTTCAGGTTCCTTTCCCAAGCATGGACACTGCTTTTGACTGCAGCCACATTTGGGAGCGGGCTCTGGTCTCTAGCCCCTCCTCTCCACTCTCAGCACAGGCTGACGAGGTTACTCTCAGCATGGATCAGATGCCCAGTGAACTGCTGCGGGAGATGGGTGAGTCGGATCCAGACTCATCCCAACTCTTCTCCTGATGCTGCAGCTGCTACCGTGTATGCCGCTGGGATCAACTTGTCTGTGCCTGGTCCAGTGTGGTGGTGGAGCATCTGTCTCTCCGTGTCCACTCCTGACGTTTCCTCTCTGGGCCTACAGTGGTTTATCCCAAGGGGGTGTGGACATCACCTCTGGGTCTCAGGTTGGAGGCTGAACAGAGTTGGTCCTGGGACAGAGAAAATGGCGGCAGTCATCTCCTCTCCAGTAGCAATGGGGTTCAGTTCCAGATTTCCTCCACGTGCCTTCTCCATGGTTCCCCCTGCCAGGGCCCAGCCCACTGCCGCAGGTGGTGGCATGAGCCAGGTGCTAGGTGCTGAAGAACAACTGATCTCAGATGCCTCCTCCTGAGAGACCCTGAGAATGGCGGATGATCCTGCATGCCAGGGGCTCTGATCGCAGAACGGTGATGGGTTGCAGCCTCCTCCAGAAGGAATCCCGGGGTGCTTGAGCCCAAGTCTTCCTCAGATGGACTTTCACTCACCCGCCTGCACACCCCCACCCGTGCAGACTATCTTTATGGACATGCGCCCTTATGGAGACTCACACTCCCACTGGTTGCATCGCTATCGGACTTAGTCCCTATTCCATGCCTTAGTACTATATCATTATATTTTCAGTTACCTGTGATCTCTATTGTCATAACAAGGCAGGCCTCATGTCCTTTTTGTTGAAAACATTGCTGATCCTTTGTGCTTTGTTTTAATGAAAGAAAGAAAGAAAAAAGAAGTACAGCCGAACAGCAGCAGGAACAGAAGACTGTGTGTGGAAATGCAAGTGTTTAGTAGGTGTCCAGTGGGTCAGTTCTTTCCTATCGAGCAAAACGACTGTGGTAGCTTCATATCTGTTAGTTAGGACACAGGTAAACTGGAAGTTATGGGCTGGAGGTGCATACCCAATCTGTTGCTGGGAGGTGATGGTGCCTGTAAAAGGGAATGCAAATGAGTGGCAAAGGAATGTGTCAAATGGCTACCAGAGTTCCCTTTAGAAGGGGTCGTGGTGGTATGTGGAGCATTTTGGCCCAGACTCCAACAGAATCAGCATAGACCACTTTTGCTAGTTGGGGAATTACTTACGCTCGATAAAAATTACCCTAACCTAAGATACGTTGTCAATTCACCCAGTCAAATTTCCCCTTTCCTGACTCAAAATGTTGAGAGTTCTAAATAACATTTGACTTTGGCCTTTTATACAGTGCAGTAGAAATGCTTCTGAGCAGACCATTTTTATAACCATGGTCAATGATTTCTCCTCTGTAGTGGTCCCACATTGTTCTTATGGCACCATCCCCATTTTTGTTACAAGCAAAAGCAGTTCCTATTGGTCTGAGGCCAAACCTTCTCCCACCAGCAGCATATTGGATTGCAGAAGTGCTCACAGTGCACCTTGAGATGACACATTTTTTTTCTTTCAGTTAACTCTGCAGCGTGGGGATTATATGGCAAGTGAAATCACCTATATTTTTTTTCCATTCCATGTGCCCGGTCGTGGATATCATAACTGGTGAAATGTGTGCACTGGCTGCTGTCAGTGCATGAAAGGTATCCATAGATGACATTGAGTCATTCCTGTTTGGTTTTCCTTTTACAAAGGTAGACTTCCAACAATCCCATGGTGTTATGTACTTTTGTCTGGAACTTACTGGCAGGGGTCTGTTGTAGTTTATCTGCTAGTCTCTCACAGGGGCAGCTGTCCTATATGAATGCCAGGATGTAGGTATGATGTAGCAAGGACAATGATGGAAGCTAGCTAAGCAATTTGCAACTGCTGCTGCCAAATCTTCATCATGGAGTGGCAGTTCTTCTTCCTTTGCCGTTTGCCAGCCAACTCATGCACTGCAATGCCTACTATGTTTATGGAACCCATCAGCTGGCTTAATGACTACAAGGAAACCAGTGCTTTACTCTAGTGTCGTGCTTCATGTATCTGAGTGTGAATCTGACCAATATTCTGAAACATGACATGCTATTGGGCTCAGCATGGTTCCTTTAGCCTCACCTAAATGACTTGCCACATGGCATGGTACCTTCCTCAAGGGCTTTTTTTTAAAACACATACTAGTTATTCCAAGCTCATTGACCAAGTGAAGTTGTAAGACCCTTAAATACTGTCCAACTGCCTGTACAGAGAACTGCAGGCTGTGGCTGGTGGTACACACCAACACTGCAGCTCAGTGTTCTGCCCATTGACTGCAGTGATGCAGTCTCATCTCAAACCCTGTGGCACCTGTCTGAAGTTGCACAGCTACTGCTCTCCATACACATGAGTCACCCAAGCTTCATCCATTTGAGTGCCAAGAATTTCCAGGAATGAGAGCTGTGCCTACACGCACCCTTAGAGGCATCACCTATGGGGACTTCCCAACAGGGACAGCACTGGTTTTCTAATACTGGCCCTAGGATAGCATGCAGTTTATTCCCCAGGGGACTCATGAAGAGGGCCCTACATTGTTTCAGGTGTGATGTGCATGCCACTTTTAAGAGCAGGAGCCTATAGCTGGGAATGGTGGCACATGCCTGAAGTTCCAGCTACTTGGAAGGCTGAGGCGGAAGGATCGTCTGAACCCAGCAGGTCGGTGGCCATAAGCATGCCACTGCACTCCAGCCTGGGTGATAGAATGAGACTCCGACTCAAAAATTAAAAAAGAGCAGGGCCCTGGACTACAGCTGAGGCAGGCCTCGCCTATAAGTCTTCTATCCAGCCCTTGATGGGGAGACCTGTCCTTACATTTACCAACAAAGATGCAGTTAGATTCATCTTGCTACAAGCCCTGGATACCCCAAGGACCACTAGGGCACGGTCTCCACTGTTGGCCAAGAGTCATGTCTTTCCAGAGGCCCATCAATTAGGTAGTGGTTGCCCGGGCATTTTCCGTCTATCCTGCCTGAACTCACATCATGCCATACCTGCTTCCTAGTCATTCTAACGGAACTTTTAGACCTCCTTTCTTTTACTTCATTAGACCCATCCTCTCTCTTTTTTTCTTGAGATCCGTTGGACCTGATCTCTTCCCTTTTTCAGTTTCTCC
Organism: Cephalopachus bancanus; assembly: GCA_027257055.1. Taxonomy (NCBI): domain Eukaryota; kingdom Metazoa; phylum Chordata; class Mammalia; order Primates; family Tarsiidae; genus Cephalopachus; species Cephalopachus bancanus. The sequence continues at coordinate 3,368,614 of JAPVLO010000043.1, forward strand.
GAGGTCAGCTGTGGCTTCCCCAAATTATCTACCGTTTGTCTCACAGCTGACCCAAGAGGGATAAGAGACAGCCATGCCAAACCAGGGGGCAGTTGTCTCATTGTTCCAGCCTCACTTTCTGATAGGGAGAACCCCTCCTTGCTGGTGTCCCGTTGCTGCACCATCCATGAGGCCAGGCCTTCTCTAGGCAACTGTTTGCAAGCTTTTGCTATGTCTGATAATCCGGCCGAGTGCTGCATATATTGGGTTTTTGATTTCAGCTGCATGAGTGGTTTTACTCTCCAAAGGGGAGGATCATTATTTTCCTTCTCCGGGTTCACCTCTTGATCGACATCTGACTCACTACATGGTTCCCAGAAACCTAGGTATTTGCACTCCAGCCTGTACTGGCAAGGTCAGCTCTCACTTTCAGACAGGGAAGGCAAAAACAGTGGCAGCTAAGGCTTCACTGCATCGCCTGTGTTACAAGCGTATTTGCCAAGCCAGATGCTAATAGAGATGTGGAAGTTCTCAAATCTCTTTTTGTTTGTTTTTTTTTTGAGTTGGAGTCTCACTCTGTCACCCAGACTGGAGTGCAGTGGCCGCTCCCGGTCACCGCGGGCCACCGCAGCCTCGGCCTGCTGGACTCCGGTGATCCTTCCGCCTCAGCCTTCCAAGTAGTTGGAACTACAGGCACACGCTACCACGCCCAGCTAATTTTTTAAAAAATTTATTGTAGAGATGAGGTCTCGCCAAGTTGCCCAGGTGGGTCTTGAACCCGCGGCCTCAGACAATTCACTCACCTCAGCCTCCCAAAGCGCGGGATTACAGGCTGAGCCACCGAGCCCAGCCTCATATCTCTTTTTAACTGCACTTTTTCCAGCTTTCACAAACTGACATCAGTGACTTGCATGGAACATAACAGTGGCAAAACTCACTGTTCCTGCAGCTTGAACTTCCTTTACCGACAAGCCTTTCACATTCTGTGTTATTTTCAGAACATCCCTGCATTTGTGTGGCAATCTGCATGTATGTAGCAAACGGGCAATACTACCCCACATAGAGGAGACGCCCTTCAACCCAGATTTCCCCCCTTAGATTCCCCTTTCCCTTTTTCATGCTTTGGTTTCTGACTCCTCCTGGCTGGCATGTGTCCTGTGGAAAGGCAAAGAGACTCCCAAATGCAGAAGGAGTCATGAAACAAACAAACAAAAGAGGCAGACGCATCCAGTTTTGCTGGTATGGGGCGATGTATTGAGAGAAATTATGGAGAGAAACATGGACAACTGCAAGACGAGCAGATCCCTACACTGCTACTCCCCAAACCCAAGGCTTATGTACCACAGGGAAAGAATATGTGTGCTCTTTGCTCGAGGAGTGAGGCACACCTCCAGAACAGGCGAGGATGCTATATGTGCCTTAGCCTACAGTTGGTGAGATGACAGCGAGGTGGCTTTGATGGAAAGTAGAAAACAGGAGACATTCACGGGACTGGGGCCATTCAGAGTTCTGAATAGTGAATTCATGTCCAAGATGAAGTCACTTTTGACCCAACAGCACAGAAGAAGGGCGAGACAGGAAAAGGAGAGAGCAGTTCTAGACCTGGCAAGTGCAACCTGTGGTCCACGGGCCCCACGTGGCCAGGATAGCTGGGAATGTGGCCCCCAGACATCTTTTAACATCATGTGTGTTTTAGCATTTATTTCCCTTTTGACACCATGCATGGTCCATTTTCAAAGTTCACCATCATGCCTTATTCATGATGTCGCTTTTTGGTAGCACATATGTGTGTAAGCAGCTGTTTTCAATGATAAAGCACAAAAAGAACAAGATTCAAACACACGTTTCTGACGAGCACCTTGAGAATTCACTGAGAATTGCAACCACTTCCATCGAACCAGACTCTGATAAATTCATTTTACAAAAACAAGGTCAAGTTTCCCACTAGTTTTATGCTTTCTCATTTTTCTAAACTTTATGATAAAAAAACACACAAAAGAAGTCTTACTATGTATATGTATTAACTATATTATATAACTTATGTGCAGCCCAAGACAATTTCTCTTTACTCAATGCAGTTTAGGGAAGCCAAAATGTTACTCCACGTGGCCCAGGGAAGCCAAAAAATTGAACCCCCTGTTCTAGACTTTCATCGATGACACTCAGTGCTTGCTTTTTCTGTTCTTCTTGTTATCTGAACAACATTCTTTGGTGGAGTTCATAATTAATCAGAGAGGGATTGGGGGGGGGTCGCTTAGTTGCATTCTAACCAAAAAACTCATTGAAGTTAACAATTTTATGTTTACAAAAACCTCTGCATTTTGTACCTATCCAGGATTGGTCAGAATATGTGAAAATTGCTGGGTCACCCCTGGGAGCCCAAACCTCTATAGGTTATAAGGATTGAACATAGGACAGAGTAATATTATGATAACAGTCCAGAAGGGACAGTGATCTCAAAATTGTCACTTATGCAGAGTCTACCATTGGGATACAATCTTTTCTTCAGACAGCACTCACTTAATGAAAAAAAGTGAGCGTGATGGGTTTTACTTACAATTTCATGGGTCATGCATTTCATGTAATACTGTGATTCAAAAGTCAAAGAGGATTATTCTGAGCCAAAATGATTGACCATGGCCAGGGATATAGTTGCAGATGGTCCTGAGACAATATGCTCTAGGTGGTCAGGTTACAGTTTGGTTTTATACATTTTAGGGAGACAATAGTTGCAACCAAAGACATAAATAAATACCTGGAAGGTGTACATTGTTTCAGCCTGAAGAAGAGGAATATCTGAATCAGAGACACCTGAATCTGAACAGGTCACAGGTAGACTCAAAAGTTTTTCTGAATGGCAATTTTTTGAAAGAATTAAGCATTGTCTGTAGGCTTGGGCAGTTAGTAGCAAAGAAAGCTGGGATTAAGGAGGATGAGTCGGGATGAAATTCGGCATCCCATTGCCACCAAGAGTGTTTTGTCAGTCTTGAGAGCGCTGTTACAGCTTGCATTGCTCTCTTCTCTAAACCTCATGTTGAAATGTGGTCTCCAACGTTGGAGGTGAGTTTCAGTGGGAGGTGACTGCATCATGGGAGGGATCCCTCCTAAATGACTTTACCTGTTCTTGAGAAAATGAATTGAGTTCTTGCTTTATTGGTTCACATGAGAATTGATTTTTTTTTTTTTTTTGAGTTGGAGTCTCACTCTGTCACCCAGACTGGAGTGCAGTGGCCGCTCCCGGCCACCGCAGCCTCGACCTGCTGGGCTCCGGCGATCCTTCCGCCTCAGCCTTCCGAGTAGCTGGAATTACAGGCATGCGCTACCACGCCTGACTGATTTTTTGATTTATTGTAGAGATGAGGTCTCGCTGCCCAGGCGGGTCTCGAACCCGCGGGCTCAGGCAATCCACTCACCTCAGCCTCCCAAAGGCGCGGGATTACAGGCTGAGCCACCGAGCATGGCTGAGAATTGATTTTTTAAAAGAGCCTGGCCAGATCAGACCTCCTCTTCCCGAGTGACAAGGTTGCTCCCTCTGCGACTTCCAACCTGATTGTAAGCTTCCTGAGGCCTCACCAGAAGCCTAGTAGATGCTGGTTCCATGCAGTACTGTGAGCCAATATAAACCTTTATTCTTTATAAATTACCTAGAACCAGGTATTTCTTTATAGCAGTGCAAAACAGACTGATAAAATCTTTATGTTTAAGTTAATGCTGGTCAGTTGGGCTTACGCTCCCAAAAGTTAAGGGGCGTAAGGAGACATGTCCAACCTTTCTGCCTGTCATAGTCAGTCGGAATTAATAGTTGGTCGGAATTAAGTGTTTCATACTTCTCTGGGGATTCCCTTGGCCCACAGAGGGTCTGTTCAGTCAGTTAGGGACTTAAGATTTTATTTCTAATTTGTATTCTCCCCTCTTTCAGCCAAAATTTGCCAGAGGCAACATGAATGGTCAAACTTTTATTTTGTCTCATATCACGGCCTCATATCATTGTCTGAGGGTGTGGCTATGTTCTCCTAGTCCATCCTGTTCTCATGAGAGATGGCTATGGCCAAGGAAATTACAGCCAAGAGATTTATAGACATTTGCAATGTTTTAGGCCTTAGGGAAATGGCAATGGGCAGGCATTCATTAATGCTTAAAACTTTTTTTTTTTTTACCAACATAAGTGCCAAAAACCAAAAGCCAGGAAAAAAGGTACAAAATTGATTTACCTGTAAATTCACTGAGCTACTGCAGTCTTGATTTTAGTTATAGGCTTGTACCAAATAGCAATACCAAACATAAGCGTCTTGATGAAATAAGTTCAGCTAAGGAACTTGGACTTTTTTGTGTTGCAAAGCTTTTATGGTCCTTTGAGCAATTTGTTCTAAAGTGGCTGATACCTTTTAAAATTATATCTTAATCTGTATCAGTCTAATAACTGGGAACAGTTATACCTGAGAATCTTTGTCACCAGGTATGTTGATATTTATCTGGTAGCAATTTTTTTCTCTGTGGGAAAAATGAACTTCTATGGGTTAGGATAAATGAAAATGGGTTACATAATGGTCCGGAAGGCAAAGTTTCTCATTTTCCTGACTATTTACTCATCTGTGTGCCTGTCCTTGATTTGGGGCATCTTAGCTAATTCTATCCCTGGAAATCAGCCCTTACATTCTCATGCACCTACCTCTTCTTCAATAGTCCCTGTGTCTAAAGGGAAGATGTTTATTTGGTTTTAGCAATGGGGCACTGGCAATGAAAACCAGATAAGGCACAGGAGGATTATAAATCATTTCAAATTTGGGGGATATCAAGTATAGAAAAAGGGTAATCTTTGTTGCTTTACTCAATTTTGAAAGCTATGAATAGTTCAAAAGTTTTAAAAAAATGTGTTGTCTGTTTTCTAAGAAAGAGAGCACAAAAGATTAGCAATATTTTAAACAACCAAACCAAAAGCACAAGGCTTTCCTTGTTTTCACAATGAGAACCAAAAAAGGGAATCTCACAGGTAACTAAAGATTCAAGTTATTTAATATTAAGGAATAGAACAGGTGATATTAATTTAGTTAGAAGCAAAATTATTAACTGAGCATTTATGCCTGTGTCCATAGGCCTGGCTTGGTGTCACATGAGAGCATTTTATTTTGATTGTAATCTTCTCCTAGTTCTGAAGACAGACTCTTGGTTAACTTGATTTTGATGTCAGAAACTAACATAGACATTAACTATTTAGTAGAAATTGATGCTCCTTATTGGATGAGATAAGGGTATCTAGAATCCAAGCCCTGTAACTTTATAGGTCAAAAGTTAGTTAGCGATGTTAGACAAAGACCTTTATAATGTAGCTGGACAAAACCTCTTGTCAAATGTCTAATCATAACTCTGGAAGCACTGATACTGGAATTTATGACTTAACTGGAAGCTGTAAAATAAAGTCTACAACATTGTGATGATAAAACTTTACTGTTTGAATAAGCTCCCTGCAATAAGTCTTTTCCTCATTCAGTATGATGTTGGATATGGATTTGTCTTGCATTCTTTTGAGGTATGTTTCTTTCATAACTATTTTGTTGAGGGTTTTTATCATGAAGCAATGCTGGACTTGATCAAATTCTTTTTCTGCGTCTATTGAAATTAATATGCACTTTTGTTTTTAATTCTGTTTATGTGGTGAATCACATTTTTTGACTTGCATATGTTGAATCGTTTCTGCTTCCCTGGGATGAAAACCACTTGATGGTGGTGAATTATCTTTTTGACGTGCTGTTGAATTCTATGTGCTAGCATTTGTTGAGGGTTTTTGTGTCTATGTTCACCAAGAATATTGGTCTGCAGTTTCCTTTTCGTCATTGTTGTATTCTTTCCTGCCTCCAGTATCACAGTAGTACTGGCGTCAGACAACAAGTTAGAGAGAAACTCTTCATTCAAGATCTTTTGGAATAGTTTCAGGAGGATTAAGACCAGGTCTTTGAATGTCAGGTAATATTCAGCTGCAAATCTATTTGGTCTTTAGTTTATATATTTTTGCTGGGAAGATTTTTTGATTACTGATTTAATATCACTATTTATTTTTGGTCTGTTTACAGTTCTATTTCTTCTTGATTCAGGACTGGGATGGGGGTTGTGTTTCCAGGAATGTATCCATGTTTGTATAGAGCTCTTTATGTTGTTTGTATAAGAGCTGTTTATAGTTGTCTCAGGTGATCTTTTGTATTTCTTTGGTATCAGTGGTAAAATCTCCATTTATATTTCTTATTGTTCCTATTTGAAGCTTCTCTCTTTTCTTTCTTGATTAATCTAGCTAGAGGTTTAACTGTTTCGTTTATCTTTTCAAAGAACCAAATTTTTTATTTAATCTATTCTTTGTAGTTTTTTTTCAGTTTCATTTAGTTCTGTCCCGATTTGTGTTATTTATTTTTTTTCTACTAGCTTTGAGCTTGCTTTTCGAGTTTCTTGGTGTGTAACATTATGTTGACAATATGCAATCTTTCTGTCTCTCTGATATAGGCATTTAGCACTATAAACTTTCTTCTTATTGACAGTAGCGAGAAACTGCGAGGGGCGGAGGGGACGGGGAGGTGAGATTGACAGTAGTGGAAATCTGCCTGGGAATGGGGGGGTAACCTCATCAACAAGGGTACCTGCGCAATGAATATTTGTATACCTAACACTGAATTGTTCCCCATAATTTTAAAATAAAAATTAAAAGAGAAAAAAATTATATCTTAACATAAAAAAAACTATCCTCTTATTACTGCTGTTGCTGTACCTCATATATTTTTATAACTTTTGTTACTGTTATCATTCGTTTCAATTTTTTTCCAATTTCCATCCAGATTGTTTAATTCCCAGGTATGTGTATAATTTGGAGAGTTCCTCTTGGAATTGATTTTTGGTTTCATTCCATATTATTTGAAAAGAAGCTTGATATAATTTTGATGTTTTAAAAACTTGTTGGGAGAATGTTTTGTGGCTTATCATAAGGTCTACCTTGAAAAATGTTCAATGTGCTGATGAGAAAAATGGATATGCTGCAGTTTGGGGGCAGAATGTTCTGTAAATATTTGTTAGGTGCATTTAAGTCCAGTGCTTCTATGGTTCACTTTTTGTTACTATGATCTGTCTCTAGTTGCTGCAATTAGCTATTCAATACATAAACATTTGGTTAAAACTCTTTAAGGTACAGGCTTTGGAGACTTGTGTCCTAATGCTTTTTGCAGTCTTTTTAGTAATTTACACTAAAAAGGCTTATACGTTTTAAAATTATATCTGTATCTCTATAAATCTCGTAACTGGAAACAGTTACACACAGGAAATCTGTCAGCAGGTATCTTGATATTCTCTCGGTAATATTTTTATTTCCTGTGGACAGCAGGCTATTTTTTACTGTTGGGATAGAAAGAAAGGGGCCATGTAATCACCCAGGGGGAAGGTCCCTCAATTTTCCAGAGCCTGAGGCATCTGCGTGGCTTCATTTGGATGATCTGAGCTCATTATATTCCTTAAAATCAAGCCCTTACAATCTCTGTATCCACTTCTTTTGTAATAGTCCCTGGGTTTAGAGGGAGTGAATTGGTATAATTTTAACATTAAGTCATCGGCAATGAAGAACAGATGGGGCTCTGAGGGATTCCTAATAGTTTCGAAGTTTGGACAGACCACGTAGGAAGAAGGTAAACTTTGTGGTTTCACTCAATTTTGTAGGCTTTAAGTAGCTTAAGTGGAGAAAAGGGTTTTTTGTTTTGTTTTGTTTTTGCTGGAGACAACACATAAAGAATTAGCAGCATTTCCATATGCTTGTCCTTCTTTATGACTACATAACATTCCGTTGTGTTTATAGATTTTAATGCAACTTGAGTGGATTTATAGTTTATAAAACTCAGTGATCTGCCACAGAAACAAAGAACAGAGTACCACATGTTCTCACTCATAAGCGGACCCTGAACATGTACCACAATACTATAAGAAAGGGGATAGTGGGATACTGTGGGGTTGGGGGGGGGACACCACATCAGTAAGGTTACCTGATCTCAGGTCAAGCAAAGTGAGGACCAAAGGCAGGCCCAAACTTTCCCTGTATGATGTCCACTTGTTTACCTAATCCTGAGTTGTGCCTCACATCTTCAGAATAAAATATAAACAAAGAAAAGAATTAGCAGGATGTCAAACAAGAAAAGCATAAACTCTGCCTTGATCTGACAAGGTTTCTGAAGGTCAGAGAAGGCTCATAGGTAGTGAAACATCTTTATTATCTACTGTTAAGGAATAGGGAAAATATATTAATTAAGCCAGGGGTAGTAATACCATAGTTTATCACTTGATTGGAAGCTGTCAAAATATACTCCAACCTTGCAATTACAGTTTTCTCTTTGAGTATGCACCTCCCATAATAAGTCCAAAGCAGAGATATCTTGAGAATGCTTGCCAATGATTTTAAAAGGCTCAAAATAGTTGATTAAAACAGAATTGCAAGTCATTTTCAAATAATAGTTATTGGTTTAACTGGAGTGATAACCAAAATACTTCAAAACCTGTATAGAATTCTACCTGGATGTAAAAACCTTATTTTTTCTAAAGTTTAGTTTTCATAAGTAACCAAAAAACATAACAAAAAAATCACATGGGAATTAACTTACAATCTTTGGTTTTTTTAGGCTAGTTAACAACAAAAATAATCAAGAACATCTTTCTGTAGTGTGATTGTTTCTCCTTCTGGGAAGCCCATTTGAATAACCTAGGAGTCAAATCTGCTGAAAAGAAAACTTCAATTAATAAGACACAGGAAGATTGTTTCCAGGTCGTGAAAGAATACTACTTTATAGGGGAAACCAGAAATCAGAATACTAGTATCTTAAGTAGGGAAATACGTGACTCTTAACCACAGTCTGGAAAAAATACCCCAAAATGAAAGTCTCAGAAGGAGCCTCAAAAGTCAATGTTTTCCTTTACCTTCTTCTGTCCTACTGTTTCTCCATCTTCTTTTCCTAGGGGCTGACCAGAAAAACTAGAATGTCTTTTCCTCAGGCAACTCCTACAAACCTGAACCCCTTTATTTCAAAGCCAACCATAAGATCTAAAATCTTATGAGTTGATTTCTAGTGAGTTGATTTTTCGGCAGACATTCAGAGGACTCAAGGCCCCTATGCAAGAAGAGAAAAAGCCAAGATTCAGTCAGCCATGGTGATCTGTGCCTGCAGTTCCAGTTAATTAAGATGCAACATAGTACTGGAAGTCCTTGTCAGAGAAATCAGGCAAGACAAAAAAATAAAGTGTATCCAAATAGGAAAAGAGAAAATCACACTATCTCTTTATGCTGATTATATGATCTTATACTTAGAGAATCCTAAAGATTCCTTCAAAAGACTCCTGGACTTAATGAATTTGGTAAAGTTTTAGGGTAAAAACAACCAACACACACAAATCAGTAGCACTGCTATCCACCAATAGCAAACAAGCTGAAAATCAAAACAAGATCTCAATTCCATTTATGATAGCAGCCAAAAACCTAAAATACCTAAGGATATATTTAAGCATGGAGGTAAAAGAGACTTAATTTAGGATAAAATTATCAAAAGTAAATACTGGGATATATTTAAGCATGGAGGTAAAAGAGACTTAATTTAGGATAAAATTATCAAAAGTAAATACTCCAAAAGCAAATGCTCGAAAACAAAAATAAATAAATGGGACAACCTAATCAAATTTAAAAGCTTCTGCAAAGCAAAATAATAATAATAATTATTATTATTATAAAATAGTCAATAGAGTAAATAGACAGTCTATAGACTAGGAGAAGATATTTCTGAACTATATAACTACAAAGGACTAATATCCAGAATCAAAAAAGAACTCAAACAAATCAGCAGGGAAAAAAAGCAAATAACTCCTTTAAAAAGTGGGCAAATAAGCCGGGCTCGGTGGCTCAGCCTGTAATCCCGCGCCTTTGGGAGGCTGCGGTGAGTGGGTTGCCTGAGCCCGCGGGTTCGAGACCCGCCTGGGCAGCGAGACCTCATCTCTACAATAAATCAAAAAATCAGCCGGGCGTGGTAGCACATGCCTGTAATTCTGGGTCCTCGGAAGGCTGAGGCGGAAGGATCGCCGGAGCCCAGCAGGTCGAGGCTGCGGTGGCCGGGAGCGGCCGCTGCACTCCAGTCTGGGCGACAGAGTGAGACTCCGACTCAAAAAAAAAAAAAAAAAAAAAACGTGGGCAGATAGCGCGAGCAGATGTCTCTCAAAAGAAGATATCCAAATGACCGATGAACATATGAAACGATGCTCAGCATCACTCATCATTAGGGAAAGGTAAAGGAAAACCACAAAGAGATAGCACCTTGCACCTGCCAGCTTGGCCATTATTTTTTTAAAAAATCAAAAGACAATAGATGCTGGCCTGGATGTGGTTGAAAGGGAGTACTAATACACTGTTGGTGGGAGTGCAAATTAGTACAACCTCTGTGGAAATCGGTGTGGCAATTTCTCAGAAAGCTAAAAGCAGATCTATTATTTGACACAGCAATCCCACTACTAGTGTTCTGCCCAAAGGAGCAGAGTTTGTTATACAAAAGACAACAGCACTGGTATGTTCATCACAGCACCATTCACAATTGCAAAGGTGTGAAATCAACATAAATGCCCATCAAGTGATCAGTGGATAATGAAAATGTGGGATAAACATATACCCTGAAATAGGATTCGGTACTGAAAAAACAATGACTTAATATGTCTTTTACTACAACTTGAATGAATTAGAGAACATCACCCTACATGAGCCACCAGCAGCATGCAACCTTAACCTGGAAAAACCACTGGCATTTAACTTGAACTGGTGAGAGCATCTTCATGGGCTGCATCCAGCAAAGCTATGGGTCCAGGCTTCCCCAGAGCACTGGAAGCCTACTACTTGGACCAAGGTTCCCAGGATTCAGGACACAGAGTAAAGGAGAATATTTTGGAACTTTAAGAAGTTGGAACTCAGAGTGCCTGGAACTTGTTCCCTTTATTGTTTTTTTTTTCACTGACCTCTTCATTTTGGAATGGTCATGTTTACCCATTCACTGTAAAAACATTGTACTTTGGAATTAAATGACATGAGTTTTAAAAAGTGTTTATTTTACCGACTCATAGCTGGCAGGACATTGTCTTCAGTTCCATGAATCTTTGTATGAATCTTTGAACTTTTATGTTGGCGCGTGAACAAGTTAAGACTATTGGGGACTGTTGGAATGAAATGATTGCATTTTGCGTGTGAGAAGGAAATGAGATTCGAGGTCCAGGGCATAATGCCATAGTTGGGATATCTGACCCTCCAAACCTTACATTGAAGTATGACTCTCCACGTTGGAGATGGAACCCAGTGGAGGGTATTCAGGTCATGGGAGAAGATGCCATCCCTGCAGCAATGAGTGAATTAATGCTCCGTTAGTGCCCTCAACAACTGCTTGTTTAAAGGAGACTGGTACTTCCCTCTCTCTCTTACTCTGTGCTCTCATCATGTGATGTCGGAAGATGCTGACTCCCCCTTTCTTCCCATTATCTCACGTGTGGAGCCACGTCACACCCTCATCAGAAGCAGTTTCTGCCACCCTGCTTTTTGGACAACCAGTAGAGCCATTAGCCAAATACACCTCTTTTAAAATATAAATTACTCCGAATATGGTGTCCCTTCACAGCCAAACAAATGGGCCAGCATGTCTTAGGGGGTGATAGTCAGGCTCACAATGTATATGATAAAACTTTCCAAATCAGAGGCAACTTGGAGACTGTTGTTCCCACCCCAGTTCCTGGCTAGCATGAGGAATTCTCAGATCAGGGTAGATATGCTTCTCCCGTTTCTCAACTTGATCTCGATAAACCCATATCTTTTCCAGCTCAAGCTCACACTAGAGCCTAAAGAAAAGTCAATCATTTTTATAAGGCCATTCTAAAATAGCCTGTCTATCTCAATGGCTTTTTGAGCATTGAAATCTGGTCATTTGTATTTGCTAGCCAGGAGGCTCCTAATTTAGACATTTTGGCAGGGCACCTTCCATTTGGAAGAGTGATTTTGGTGGTATGCATGGAGAGGTGGTGACTGATCACAGGGCTGTGTAGGGAGGAAAAACCAGCAGGCGAGGCGCAGATGTGTCCATAGTCAGGGAGGGCACAAGAGAGATCAGCCTGGGAAGCCAGGCAGTTTAATCCTAATCTCAGTCCCATCAAGTTATAATCTTCATCATGGAAACCATGAGGCAAATTTGGACAACTTCACTCCCAGTTGTCCCTGGGTCTGCATAACTCTGGACAGTTTGCCATTGACTATGGAATAATTCTTTGAACCTCTAACCTGGTGACCCTCAAATATGTTTTCACACGTGGGGCAGAAAGCTAATTGTGAGAAATAGAAGAATAATAGTCAGAACTGTGTGACACACCAAGCTCATCTTAGCTCTCCTGTAGGCTAAGCGAGGTGACCCAAGCATGCTTCAGAAAGTGATGGGTAAACTTGGCCAGAGGGTGCCATTGTTAAATGGTAGAAAACCAGAGTTTCTTTGTAGAGCAAAAGTGACACCAGAAGTTCCCTCCCACTGTCCCCCAACAAAGCCGACTAAGTCACCACCCTCTTTTCAGCTCACAGGAGAAAGAAAGAAATAGGAGGGGAGGGGCTTGGGGTTAAGATCTGTATAAGCCAGTGACCCTTGTGGAGATCAAAAATGACAATTCAAAATGATACTTCATTTTCAAGTGACCTTGGGGAAGTTGGTAACTATTCTGTTATTATAATTGGAACTATTTGCTAGAGCAGTTGTGAGGACTCACTGAATCCTTCCTGTGTAACCATCACTTTTGAGATCAGCTAATATTACTGACATTGCTACCACTGACAGCGTGGCGCCACTTGGGTGAGCTGGAGAAATATTACCTTCATTTCAATTTTTCTTTATCCTTCGCAGTCCTGAGTCATGACCAGATTTCCATGCTGTGGGAAGGAATGGTGGGTGTTAACTGTGTTATTTTCTGAAAAGGAAAAACAGATCAAAGTGGTTTTTTTTCCTCCTTATTTTCTCTGGTACACATTGTTGAACGGAAGACAGGTTCCTGATGGGCATGAAAACAGTACGTCTTTTTGAATGGTGCAGTGCACGTGAGGCAGGAAATCTGATGTTTTCTTGACTGTTAGTAACTAGAGGTCCACTCAGGTCCACGGAGCTTGCCGGGTATTTTAGGCAGCTACCTATGAAGTTAAGGCTTGGTCCCTTGCTACGTTGACCAGTACGGCCTTCTTATGAGACCGCTCCAAAATTTGTGACCATGTACAATGCGTCACCCTTAAGTACAGTTGAGCAATAATCCTTGATCTGTTTCTGTTGTGAAAGGCAAAATGTGGGATGTCATGTTGTGGAATCCAGGCACTCACTGAGAGAAAAATCTCCATAGTCTGGTGAGTAAGAACTGAGTCTGGGTAATAGGCGTTTGTCTCCTAGCACAGGAAACACCTGGCAACCATCCATCCTTACCACCAAGGTAATGTTAAGCCTTTTTTCATGTGTTGTTCTTTATATTTCTGTTTAGATTTAGACATCTCAAGGCAGAAACCATATCTTCTTTCTCTGGAGCTTGGATGACATTCATGGATATGCAAAACAGATAGACCTGGATGGAGAAATGCATTGGGAACCATGGCTATGTCAGTAGAAGCATCAAATGACAAGCACAGGGGCTGCCCAGAGCCTTTGGTCTGTATATGTGGAACGGCAGGCTCCTCGGCTGGCATTGGCCGAGGAGGATCAAGGTTGAAACAGCCCAAATAAAATCAGTTTTTTAAAAACACAAATGATAGTTTTTCCTCCTTATTATCTAAATTGTGTGCTGCGTAGAAGATTTTTCTAGCTATTAAAACATAAACAGGGCAGTTATTTGCGCAAGACATGGTGAAATTTCTCTCCCCGAGGACACATTGGATGAATATCCAGTGATTCCAGGAATGCTCATTTACCAAGGACATTTGTTTTCAATTGTTTTTGAGATTCTTATTCATACATTTTTATTTTTACAAATTAGTGTAAACTCCTTTAATAATAAAGGTATTTCTTTACTGACGTCACATTTTAATCCTGTTGCCACCAGATCCCTTTGGCTTTCACTCATTCATTGATTTAAACTAGCCTCCACGTTTCCCTCTTTGCCTGAAAGGTTGTACATGTGAACACAGAAACGTGTGCTTCGTTTCATACCTTTATTTCTCTCAAATATATAGGGAAGAGACCAGAAGCTGAGTGTGTGGAAAGTGGCCAGGGGACACTAGGCACCTTCACATGACTACAGAGCATCCTGTCACACAGTGATTTCAGGGTTTTTTAATGCTGTTTATACAATTTGAGTTTCTCTCTCTTTCTCTCTCTTTCTCCCCCCCCTCTCTCAGACACACACACACACACACACACACACACACACACACACACAACAGAAACAGAGATCACTGCTTAAATTTTTTGGGAGACTATATTAAAATTTCTGGGGTGATGTGTGTTTTTTCTCATTGGTAGTTTTTTTCCATGCAAAAAAAGCTCAGTTTTTATGATATCTAACTTATCTACATTTGGACCTGGGGCTACAAGACACAAGAGTCTCCCTCAGGGTATCCCTTGGAGTTTTTCAGTCTTGTACACATTGCTTGTTCTAAGATTTTAACACCCATAGCTTATTCTTTTCCTTTATCAAATTGTCCAGCAACATTAGCTGCAACCAACCAACATCATTATATCAATTAGTCTTCTACAAATATTCAGAAGTATCATATACAGAGTCACAAATGTCCTTGCATTTTGCAAGTTGTTGAGTAGGTTATGCAGTGCCGATATTTCTGTGCATTTCTATAAGCTGTTTATACCATGGACTATCAGTGCTCTCTGTTATTGAAAATATTATTTTTAGTACTCTCCAGTCCATTCAATTTAGAATGGTGATTCCAGAAATCCCCCCTAAAATTCATGGAACACATATTTTTAAATTTAGTTCCTCTAGAATCACTCCTTGTGCCAACGTCTATATGGGATGGAATATAGGATTCACCAGAGAAACAAAGACGAGAGAGAGAGAGAGAGAGAGAGAGAGAGAGAGAGAGAGAGAGAGAGAGAGAGAGAAAAATAAATAACATTTAATTTATTTGGGAAATTGTCTTATTCAATTAGGAGACTGAGAAATGTCACCATATGCCATGTGCAGGCTTCAGAACCAGGAAAGCCGATAGCACGGCTATATCCAAATCCGAAGCCCTGAAAACCAAAGAAAGACCACAGTCTAACTTTCAGTCTGAGGTTGAAAGTGTGAGAACCTGGAGGGCTACTGGTGGAAGTCGTAGAGTTCGAAGGCCAGGGTCCCTGGAGTTCCGACGGCCAAGGGTAGTGGAAGATAGGTGTCTATCTCCAGAAGAGAGAGAGCAAATTCGCTTTTCCTCTGCCTTTCTGTTTCATCAGAACCCTCAGTCCATAGGATGGTGCTTGTCCATGTTGGCGAAGGTGATTTTTTTCTTAGTTGGTTGATTGATTCAAATACCAATATCATCCAAATCGTCACCATGGATATACCGACAAAAAATGCCTTACTAGAGTACTGCTTAATGGAGTCCAGTTGACACCTAAAATTAACCATCATACTTGTTATAGTCCTCATAAATTGACCTATGTATCAGCACAAAGGTAACTCATTTTTACTATGATTCCCTTTATTGTTTCCACAGTTACTGAATTTTTTTTAACACAAATTGAAGGTTTCTGGCAACCTTGTGCTCAAGAAATTCTGTTGGCACCATTTTTTCTATAGTACATGCTGACTCTGTCTTTTAATCATACTTTGGTAATTTTTGCAATATTTCTAGTGTTTTTACTATTATTATTATTATTATATCACCGCTACGTGATCTGCAATGAGTAATTTTTTTATGTTACGATTATAATCGTTTTGGAGTACTACAGACCATATCCATCTAAGACAGTAAGTTTACTGTCCTATCAGGTAGATGTGTGTTCTGACTACTTCAGTGACTGGCGGTTCTCTCATGTCTCTTCCTCTTCTCAGGCCTCCCTGTGTCCCAGACACGTCAATATTGAAGCTAAGTCAAATAGTAACCCTAATGTGACTTCTACGTTTTTGAGTGAAAGAAAGAGTTGCACATCTCTCACTTAGAAACAAAAACTGGAAATTATCAAGCTGAACAAAGAAAGAATGTTGAAGACATGTTAGCTAAGATAGGCCAAAAGCTAGGGCTCCTGCACCAAACAATTAGCCAAGTTGTGAAGGCAAAAGAAAAGTCTTGAAGAAAACTACAAGAGCTAGTCCAGTGATTACATGAATAGTCAGAAAGCAATGCAGGTTTATTGGTGATATGGAGAATATTTCAGTTGCATGGATAGAAGATCAAACAAGCTACAACATTTCCGTAAGCTAAAGACTATGTTTGTATGTAATACTTTTATTGCTTGTTACAGTTTTTGACTCAGTTTTATTTGGACTTATTTTAGTATAGGTATCACAGAACTCTTTTGGTTACTTATTCATAAAATATCTATTTCTGTCTCTCACTTTCAAACTATTTATGTCCCTAGATATAAAGTAAGTTTCTAGTGCACAGCTTGTAGTTGAATTTAGTTCCTAAAAAATATTTTCTGAAGAAAAATACTTTCTGCCTTTTTTCTGAAGAAAAAATACTTTCTGCCTTTGATGTGGGAGTTTTACCCATTTACACTTAAAGTACAGTCATGAGCCACATAACAGCATTCCGGTCAATGCTAATTTTTTTTAATATGACAAACCTATGGTTACTGTATTTTTAATGTTAAGATAAGCTTCAATACAAAAAATGCCGCCGTTACAATTGCCAACAATATTAAGTACATTAGCATTCTGTGTGTGTTTGTAGCCTAAAAGTCTACTAGGCTATACCATCCACGTTCATGTAAGTACACACTGTAGCATTCGCGAAATGATGAAATCAACTAGCAACACATTTTCCAGCACATAACACCATTGTTTAGAGACTGTAATTAAGGACAGGGAAAGTGTTACTTCTGCCGTGTTTCTTTTGCTTTCATGCTCACAGCTTTTGATCGTCATATCCTCGATTGCAATCTTTTTCATTTGCTGATGTTTTGGTTGTATCTGGAGTCCCTTCACGCTTTCTATGTCGTGATAATGCGAATGACATGCAGTATCCTATAGCTGTAGCAATCTACTTTGTCATCAATGACAATTTAACTACAGTCTCATAGAAAAGCAGTTTCTCCCAGCTCCATTTCTTCTCATGTAGCCATGCTGAGGTCACAAATTTATACACTGTGTACACAGTAACACAAAATTATACTTATTTCGTATGTTTGTATTTGAAATCGTGAAGAAAAAGAGATCACGAGGCAAATTTTCAAAAATATGTGTTTTTACAGTTTACCATAGATTTACCTTTACTACAGGTCTGCATGTCTCTGTGTGGCTTCATGACACTGTCTCACATTCTTCTATTTCTTTCTTTTTTTTTTTTTTGAGTTGGAGTCTCTCTCTGTCGCCCAGACTGGAGTGCAGTGGCCGCTCCCGGCCACCGCAGCCTTGCCTGCTGGGCTCCGGCGATCCTTCCTCCTCAGCCTTCCGAGTAGCTGGAATTACAGGCGCGCGCTACCACACCCGGCTGATTTTTTGATTTATTGTAGAGATAAGGTCTCGCTGCCCAGGCGGGTCTCGAACCCACGGGCTCGGGCAATCCACTCACCTCAGCCTCCCAAAGGCGCGGGATGACAGGCTGAGCAACATTCTTCTATTTCAAACTGAATTACTCCCTTCAGCATTTCTTGTGAGAGAGTTCTAGTGGCCATGGACTTTTGCATTTTTTATTGATCTCACATTGTCTTAATTACCTCCTAGTGTTTGAAAGTCATTTTTGCCAAAGTATAATTTGGGACTGACATTTTTTTCTTTTACTACATTAAATATTTCACCTTTTATGTCTTCCAGATTTTCTGGTAGGAAATCTGTAGATAATCTCCAGAATCTCTTGTGCCTTGTTGGCCATGTTTCTTTTGCTGTTTTCAAGACTTTTTTTGTCTTTTTCTTTTTAGAGTTTGTTTATAACATATGTAGGCCAGGGTCTATTTGAGTATATGCAGTTCTTTACATTTCTTGATTTTGTAGATTTATGTAAGTCATTATATTTGGGACGTTTCTGATGATTGCATTCTTCAAATATTCTCTCCACCCCCATGTGCTCATTCTTCTTCTGGAAATTTGATACAGTGTATATATTTTTGCCAGATGGTATCCAATAGGTTTCTTAAGGTCTGTTCACATTTCTTCATTCTATTTTTTTTTTTTGCCCTCACGCTCAATAATTTCAAAAGACCTCTCGTTAAGTATGTTGATTATTTCTTCTTCCTGCTCAAACCTACTGTTGAAGCCCTCTAGCTTGTTTTTCAATTGTTACATTTTTCAGCTCCAAATTTTTAGAAATAATTGCTATATCAGTATTTTAATTTAGTTCACATATGTTTTTAAATTTTCTATAGTACTTTGTCCATTTTTTTAAGAGTACATTTAAGATAGTTTTTTAAAAAGTCTCTTTACTAATTTCAATGTCTGTACTTTTTCAGGAATGGCTTCTGCCAATTTATCCTCTTTATTACCATCATATTTTTCTGTTGCTTTGTAAGCTTTTGTTTCTAAATTAAGCATTTGCAAAAGACAGTCTCCATTCCCAATCTATGCAGATTTGTCCTATATCATGGGGATCATCAACTAATATGTTTGGCATTTTTTGGTGTGGAGTTCAGCCCAGCATGCAAACGTAAGGTCCTCTTAATTCTTTTCGGAACATGCATCTGCCTGGACTGTGCGTGTGCCCCTTTCGCTTACCCCAAACATCCAACAGCTTTAGAGTACCTTAATAATTCAAAATTGTACAGGCCACTTTCTCCTCAGTGTCTTACGTGAAGGGTTCCCAACCCCTGATCTGTCCACCGGTACCAATCTCCCCCTGTTAGGACTGAGCCGCACAGTAGGAGGTGAGCAGCGGGTGAGGGGAGCTCCGCCTCCTGTCACATCAGCCGAGCATTCGACTCTCATAGCAACCAGAACCCTATTGTGAACTGCGCATGCGACGGATCTGGGTTGTGCGCTCCTCATCAGAATCGAAAGCCTGATAATTCTACTCCCCTACACCTCAATCGTGGAAAAATTGTCTTCCATGAAACCAGTTTATGATGCCAAAAAGATTTGGGGTTGCTGCCTTAGATGGTCTGTTGTATGTCTCCTTCTCTAATCTTTTGCGATGGCATCTGCGGGTCTATAATAACGTAAAATTTTTAACAGGGCACTCCGTAAGTAAAAAAAAAAAGTTGATTTTAGTCCATTTTAGGCTGTTTCGATGTCATCTTTGGAGAACCAGGAGCTTTTAATCCACCATGTTGCTGACACCACTCTGTGAAAATTTTAAGTGGCTTTGCAATGTTGCATTGTGTCATTGTATAGTGATTTGCCTAAGTATTTTGTTTTACTTCGAGTTTTGGGGAAGAATAACATTAGACAGGAGGCTGCAAGTCCTGATTCCTGCAAACTGCAATCATGCTCTAATCTGCCCTCCAAGATAGGAACAGTAAAAAAATTGATCCACGTGAGGCCCGTTGTTTTTGGAAATAGTTTTCAGCATTTTATAAATAATGTTTGACGTAGTCATAAATTATATATAATAGTCATTAGTTTTTTGGGGTTAGTTTTTTTATAATTTAAAAAAATAAAACGGTATGGAGATACAAACATGTTTTATTATTATTATGTAAATAGTATTATTTACATATTGCAAATGATGTCCAAAGTCCACAAACTGTTAATAATTAATGCTTCAATAAATAACACATGAAAATTATTTTGCAATTCTGTTAGGATTATACCCTTATCAGGATTGCAACTTCAGAAATGTCATATTTCTATTGCAGTGAAAATATAGCAGAAACAAAATTAATTTGTTGATATAAAGGTAAAAAGATAAATTTTCTTTCAGTTTTAACTATTAATTATTTATTGAGGGTCAACCTAAAAAAATTCTCAGCAGTTCCTTGAAACTATATGTGTGTGCGAGAAATAAGTATGCAACCATTTCAAATTATGCATGATAAAGAAGGGGCATTATGGAACAAACAAAAAAGAGATTTGTAATGTATAAGGTCAAGATTTCTTTGACAAATCTCTTGGATTACTTTATGAATATGAGGATTATAGATTCTACATAGCATCTGAATACAAAATGTACTTCGGCAAGAAGTTAGGAAGTTTATTACGCCTCCATTAAAACTTACTTGAGGACTTCCACAAGATGGCGACATGGCAGCCTGGTCTATGAAACCCTCTGCAAAGGAGAATGCAGAGGGTCTCTTGCTCTCTCCCCAGGGGCTGCAGATCCCAACGTCAGCGGCAGCCTGCTCTTCACACAGAGCTCGGCCATCGCCACCACTGGGGCATCGCAGCTGTCAGGACAGCCACTGCAGCCGCAAACACGGCAGCCACCGTGCCGCCGAGGCCTCCATGGTGGCCATCGCACATCGCACCACCCGTGCCTGAGGCGATCCACGACTTCAGTCCTTGAAGCCCCTGCAGGCAAGATCTGCCACCTCTGTTGCCACTGTGATGTCCTGCCAGCCGTGGGTCTCCTCCCATGTGCCCTGAGGCAAGCTCCCATCTCACCTCTGCCCGACTCCTTTCTGGCTCCGCGGCTCTGGGCGAGCAGCTGAGATAGCACCACCTGCTGGCGATTCAACACCAAAATGGGCAAAAGCTTGAAAAATAGACACAAGCCAGATTTGAGTGGTGAATTGATGGTGATCTAAACTGTCTTTCACAGCGGGCCAGGGGAAACTGATCCTACCTGTGAACTAATTTACCAGTTAGAGAAGACAGCTAGAAATCATAGCTGAAAGGACATTGGACTTAAATGAAAAGTCTCAGAGTGTGCTCAACTGGTTCTGTTAGTTTAATGACTTGATTCTATTCCTACTGTTTTGTTCCTTTTTTTCTCTCTTTTCCTCTTCCTTTTCTTCCCTTTTCTCCTCTCTGTAAACCATATCTTTGTATAGAGGAACAGCACACCAATAAGGTGGTTGATTAGCTTGTATGTTAGCATCATTGTATGCTTTATTTTTTTTTGTATGGGAGTTGGTTAGTCTGTAGCCATGGTCTATTGTTTTTATCTGTTTCAGTTTAGGTCTCTCTCTCCATTTGTTGGTACACTCGTCTGTTTCCCCCCTTACTCCTCTCTCACTCTACCCCCCTCATCCCCCACTGTCTGCTCCATTCTCTTCCCTCTGCTAACCACATTTTATTTCAGGTAGTAAACCTAAGCCCCACTGCATGGACAGATCCCAAGGCAGTGGGAAGTCCCAAGGCAGGGAGTAAACCTAAGCCCACCTGCATAGACAGATCCCAAGGCAGTGGGTTTCAGATTATCCATACACCTGTCGGCGAACACCAGGACCTGCAGATAGATTTTAAATCATAGCTCCCCACTTAAGTAAATCTCAAAACTGCAAAAAAGACCACCCCCAACCTACAGTGCAACTCCAGAATTGAACAAAGTAAGAGGGCATACATAAAGAACAGGAGATTGAACAAACAGAAGTAAAAGCAATCCCTCTACCACTGAATAACAGAAATTAAAGATGGTGACGTGTAGGCAAGGAAAAAGTAGGGATGGGGAAAAAAAACTGCACAAACGAAGGAAAACCAAAGGAAGAATATAGGTCTCACACAGACCCCTGGGAGATCAGATACTGAGAAAACAGATTCCGGAACACAAACAATGAAGAGCCCCCAGAATGACTGCTCGCATGCAACAAACCCGGACATCAAGAAAATAATAGAGAGAATTAAAAAATATTGAGGAGAGACAAGAGGATAATAGGAAGGAGCTTATGTCAGAAATAACAGCAGTAAAGAATACTGTGATGGAAATAAATAGCAAACTAATAAGCATGGAAAGCAGAATTAGCCAAGCAGAAGAAAGAATCTCAGAGCTCGAGACCAAAACACAGAACTAACCCAAACTGTCAAAAGCATACAAAACAAGCTCAAAAAGACAGAATAAAGCCTTCTTTATGAGATGAATGATCACTTCAAGAGACCAAACTTAAGAGTAATTGGCCTTCCTGAGACAGAGAGAGAAACAGAGGCCACAGTGGAACAAACATTTCATGAAATCACTCAAGAAAATTTCCCTCATCTCATCAGTGATGAAAAAATTCAAACACAAGAGATTCAGAGAACCCCTGCAAGACAACAAATGAGAAGACCAACTCCCAGACACATAATAATTCACCTAAACAAAGTAGATATAAAAGAAAAGAATCCTAAAGCCTGCAAGAGAAAAAGGTCAGACTACGTACCAGGGAAGACCAATTAGAATATCAGCAGAAGCTGGGCTCGGTGGCTCAGCCTGTAATCCCGCGCCTTTGGGAGGCTGAGGTGAGTGGATTGCCTGAGCCTCATCTCTACAACAAATCAAAAAATCAGCCAGGTGTGGTAGCGAATGCCTGTAATTCTGGCTCCTTGAAAGGCTGAGGTGGAAGGATCACCAGAGCCCAGCAGGTCGAGGCTGCAGTGGCCGGGAGCGACCATTGCACTCCAGTCTGGGCAACAGAGTGAGATTCCGACTCAAAAAAAAGAATAGCAGCAGATTTATCTACAGAAAAACTCCAGGCTAGGAGATCTTGGAGCCCTATCTTCAAAGTTCTAAAAGAAAAAAAATTCAACCGATAATAACCTACCTAGCCAAGCTAAGCTTAATCAGTGAGGGAGAATTGAAGTCTTTCCCAGATATCCAATCCCTAAGAACCTATGCTGCCACCAGACCACCTCTACAAGAAACACTTAAGAAAGTATTGAACACAGAAGAAAAGGAAAAAAGAACAACAATGTTCTTAACAAGAGTACAGGCAAAAGATTAAAAACACACATGATCCAACTCTAAAACCAAAAGAAAGACAACACACAAATGGGAAGAACAACAACTCTGTAAGAACATTATGATAGGGATCAACTCTCACATTTCAGTAATTAGAGTGAATGTGAATGCACTAAATGCACCACAGAAAACACATAGAATGGAAAAATGGATAAAATATCACCAGGCAACAATCTATTGCCTTCAAGAGACTCACCTCACTAGAAAGGACACTCACAGACTCAAAGTAAGAGGATGGGAAACAAATTTTCAGGCGAATGGAACACAAAAGAACACAAAAGATTAAGTCACGATCTTAATCTCAGACAAAATACCCTTTAAGCTATCAAAAATTTAAAAAGATACAGAAGGCCACTACATAATGATAAAAGGTTCAATCCATCAACAAGAAATATCCATCCTAACATACATGCACTGAATATAGGAACACCAACTTTCATAAAGCAGCTCCCATGTAAACTAAAAAAAGAGATCAAATCCAATACCATCATAACTGGGGACTTTAATACCCCACTCACAACCCTAGACAGATCATCAGGACAAAAAATCAGCAACGAGATCTGAAACTTCAATGTGACTCTTGATCAAATGGACTTAATTGATATCTACAGAACCCTCCATCCAAAGACCACAGAATACACATGCTACTCATCTCCGCATGGAACATACTCTAAGATTGACCACATACTTGGCCATAAATCAAGCATAAGCAAATTTAAAAGGACTGAAATTTTACCATGCACCTTCTCAGACCACAGTGGAATAAAAATAAACATTAACACCAACAAGGTGCCCCCAAAACCCACAAAGACATGGACATTAAACAGCATGATGCTAAATAACTCCTGGGTCAACGATGAAATCAAAACAGAGATTAAAAGATACCTGGAAACAAATGAAAATGAAGAAACATCTTACCAAAATCTCTGGAATGCCATGAAATCTGTAGTAAGAGGAGAATTTATATCCCTACAAATGCACATGAAGAAAATGGAAGGATCACAAATTAACAGCCTAACAAGCCACCTAAGGAAGCTGGAAAAGCAAGACCACAAAAACCCTAATTTCAGCAGAAGAATTCAGATCACCAAAATAAAAGCCCAAATCCAGGACATAGAAGACAAAAAGATAAATGAAGACAATGAAGACAAAAAAATCAATGAAACAAAAAGCTGGTTGTTCGAAAGGATAAACAAGATAGGTGGTACCCTAGCTAGACTGACCAAGAAAAAGAGAGAAAAAGTCCAAATAAACACAACCAGAAACACAAAAGGTGAAGTCACATCTGATCCTGAAGAAATACAAAAGATCATTAGAGACTACTATGTACACTTTTATGGAAACAAACTTGAAAACCTTTCAGAAATGGAGGACTTTCTGTCATCACACAACCTGCCTAGGCTGAAACAAGAAGAAATTGAGACTCTAAATAGAGCAATAACAATCAAGGAAATTGACTACGAATAAGAAAACTTCCTACAAAAAAAAAGCCCTGGACCAGATGCCTTTCCAGCAGAATTCTACAAGACATTTAAGGAGGAGCTGAACCCAATCCTACTGAAGGTATTCCAGGTGATTGAGAAAGATGGAACTTTCCCTAAATCATTTTACAAAGCTAACATCACATTGATACCCAAGCCAGGCAAAGACCCAACAAAGAAAGAGAACTACAGGCCAATATCTTTGATGAACATAGATGCTAAAATTCTCAACAAGATCCTAGTGAAGCAGATTCAACAACACATCTCAAAAATCATCCATCATGACCAAGTAGGCTTCATTCCTGGGATGCAAGGCAGGTTCAGCATTCGTAAAACCATAAATGTAATTAAATACATCAACAGATGTCAAAACAAAAACCACATGATTATATCATTAGATGCAGAAAAAGCTTTTGATAAAATCCAGCACCCCTTCTTGATAAAAACCCTCGAGCATCTAGGCATACAGGGAACATACCTCAAAATAGTAAAAGCCATCTACTAGAAACCCACAGCCAGCATACTCCTAAATGGACAAAAACAGGAACCATTTCCCCTGAAAACGGGAACAAGACAAGGATGCCCACTCTCACCCCTCCTGTTCAACATAGCATTGGAAGTCCTGGCTCGAGCAATCAGAGAAGAGACGGCAATCAGGGGTGTCCAAATGGGAAAAGAGGAAGTCAAGCTATCTCTCTTTGCAGATGACATGATTGTGTACCTTGAAAACCCAAGAGAATCTGTCAAAAACCTCCTTACACTGATAAAGGCCTTTGGCAAAGTCTCAGGATACAAAATAAATGTGCAAATACAATCGCATTTCTTTACACCAATAATAAACAAACAGAAACCCAAATAAAAAACACGATTCCATTCACAATAGCCACAAAAAAAATGAAATACCTTGACATCTTCCTAACCAGAAATGTGAAAGACCTTTACAAGGAAAACTACAAAACACTGCTCAAAGAAATCAACGATGACACAAACAAGTGGAAAAATATCCCATGCTCATGGATTGGAAGAATCAACATTGTGAAGATGTCCGTCTTACCTAAGGCAATCTACAGATTCAAAGCAATACCCATCAAATTACCAGCAACACTCTTCTCAGATCTAGAAAAAACAACACAGGAATTCATATGGAAACACAAACGACCAAGAATAGCCAGAAAAATCCTCAGCCAAAAAAAAAAAAAAAAAAAAAGCAGGCGGTATCACATTACCTGACTTCAAACTTTATTATAAAGCTACAATAATCAAGACAGCTTGGTATTGGTACAGGAACAGGCATATAGACCAATGGAATAGAATTGAGATTACAGAAGCAAAACCTCAATTTCTCAACCAACTCATCTTCGATCAAGCCTCCACCACCTCCACTGGGGAGAGGAGAACCTATTCAGTAAATGGTGCTGGGAAAACTGGCTGACCACATGCAGAAGATTGAAACAGAACCCCTATCTATCCCCATACACAAAAATTAACTCTAAGTGAATCAGAGACCTAAATGTAAAACCTCAAACCATAAGAACCTTAGAAAATGAAGGACATACCCTCATGGAAATTGGAACTGGCATCCAATTCCTGAACAAAACCTGAAACCACCAGGCCATAAGAGAGAAGATAGTCAAGTGAGACCTCATTAAACTGACAAGCTTCTGCAAGCCAAAGAAACAATCAAGAGTGCAGGGAGACAGCCTACAGACTGGGAAAAAGTATTTGCCAACTCCAGGTCTGACAATGGTTTAACATCTTGGATCTACAAGGAACTCAAATGTGCTGAAAAGAAAAAAACAAACAACCCCATTATAAAATGGGCAAAAGAAATGAACAGACACTTCTCAAAGGAAGACATCCGAGCAGCCAACAGACACATGAAGAAATGTTCAACCTCACTAATCATCAGGGAGATGCAAATCAAAACCACAATGAGATACCACCTAACTCCAGTCAGAATGACAATTATCAATAACTCAAAAAATGACAGTTGATGGAGAGGGAGTGGCGAAAAGGGAATACTTCTACACTGTCGGTGGTAGTGTAAACTAGTGCAACCTCCGTGGAAAACAGTTTGACGATTCCTAAAAGCTATAAACATTGATCTCCCATATGATCCCGCAATCCCCCTACTGGGAATATACCCTGAAGAACTCAAATTACTCTATAGAAAAGATACCTGCACACGTATGTTTATCACAGCATTGTTCACAATAGCAAGAACCTGGAAGCAACCGTGCTGCCCATCAAAAGATTCCTGGATTTAAAAAATGTGGTACATATACACCATGAAATACTACGCAGCCATAAAAAAGAACAAAATCATGCATTTCGCAGCAACCTGGGTGGAACTAGAGTCTATAATACTGTAATAGACCTCTCCCAGAAACAAAGATTTGAGTATGACATGTTCTCACTCATATAGTGGACCTTGAACATCCAACATAATACTATTAAGAAAATGACTGACAGTGGTGGGAAACTATGGACGGTGAGGGGAAGGGAGATGGGATTAACTGTAGTCAATATCTGTCTGGGGACGGGGAGACTCCTCTTATCAACAAGGGTGCCTGAACGAGGCATATTTGTATACCTAACCGTTAACTGTACCCCACAATATCATAATAAAAAATATTGATTAAAAAAAAAAAACAAGCACGAGGATGCAGTCAACAAACAAGAATGAAGTCGTCCTCATCAAGAAGGATGTGGATGAAGCTTCCATGCGCAAGGCGCAGCTGGAGTCTCGCCCGGGGGGCCGGCTGACGAGACCCACTTCCTAGGCGGCTGGAGGAGGGGGCCATCCGCGAACTGCAGTCCCAGATCTCGGCCCCTGCGTGGTCCCGTCCGTGGACAACAGCCGCGCCCTGGACACGGACGGCCTCGTGGCCAGGTCCGCGCCCGGGGCGAAGAGATCGCCAGCGCAGCCGGCCGGGGCGCGAGCAAGTGCCAGGCCCAGGACGAGGGCTGCAGACGCTGGCCGGCCGCTCGGGATGGCCGCGCCGCGCCAGGACGCAGATCTCCGCGGTGCACCGGAGCATCCGCCGGCTGCAGGCTGAGATCGCGACCGGGGGTCTCGAGCCGGAGGGCTTCCCTGGAGGCCGCCGTCGCGGACGCCGAGCCGCGGGGGAGATGGCCCTTCAGGACGCCGACCTCACGCCGGCCGAGCCGGAGGCCGCCCTGCCGCGGGCCGGGCGGGACGTGGCGCGGCAGCTGCGCGCGGACCAGGCGCTCGTGAACGCGAAGCTGGCCTGGACATCGAGGTCGCCACTTGCCGGAAGCCGCTGGAGGGCGAGGAGAGCCGGCTGGGTCGGGCATGCGGGACGCGGGCGTCCGTGCCGAGACCACCCGTGGCTACTCGGGTGGCCTGAGCTCGCCCTGCAGCTCCGGCCTCAGCTGCGGGTTTGGCTTTGACCTTGGCTCTGGCGGGGGCCCCGGCACCTCCAGCCGCACCAACTCCTCCGGGGCCGTGGTGGGGGAGAAGATCGAGACCTGTGACGGGAATCCGGTGTCTGAGTCCTCTGATGTCCTGCCTGAGTGAACGGCCACCGCAGCCCCTCCCAGCCTGCCCTCTCCTGGGGCCGCCCCAGAGCCTGCAGTCCCAGCTTTGGGGAGACAGCTTTGCAGGGGGTAGCCTAGGGGACGGGCACCCCTCCTGGGGTTCAGCCCTAGCCCTCAGCCACTCCTGGGGGGAGTTTACTGCCTGGGGTACCCCTCTCCTGCCCGTGCCCCCAGCTACGAACTAATTCCACTGTATTTCCCCCAAAATAAAACTTCAGCTAACTCTGCCAACCAAAAAACCCCAAAACAAAACAACAACAAAATTAAAGGCTAGAGTAAGTGGAAGCCAGCCTGGGGTTAGAGTCATCTTTCTGTGTGACTCTGGGAGATTCACTCTGTTCTAAGTTTCACTAGGCTGGATCTAGTCCATTTGTTGTTGTTGTTGGTTTTTTTGTTTTTGTTTTTGCGTTGGAGTCTCAGTCTGTCGCCCAGACTGGAGTGCAGTGGCCGCTCCCAGCCACCCCAGCCATGACTTGTCGGGCTCCCATGATCCTTCCACCTCAGCCTTCCAGTATCTGGAACTACAGGCATGTGCTACCACACTCGGCTGATTTTTTGATTTATTGTGGAGATGATTTATTGTGGAGACCTGCCCAGGCGGGTCTCGAACCAGCAGGCTCAGGCAATTCACTCACCTCAGCCTCCCAAAGGCGCGGGATTACAGGCTGAGCCACCGAGCCTGGCTTCTAGTCCATTTTTAAAGAGAAAAGTTAGCCAATCTTTCTTCCGCATGAAGTCTGGTTATAGGATTCCCTAGTGCTTATATGGGGCATTTTATTTTTCTGTGTGTGACTGTTTCCCAACTTGGCAGAATATTAGCAGGCAAGAACATTGCCTGGACTAGGTGCGCTCACTCACTTTGGGAGGCCAAGGCAGGAGGATGACTGGGGCCAGGAGTTCGAGACTAGCCTGGGCAATATAGCAAGACCTTGTCTCTACAAAAACATTTTCAAAAGTTGAACCAAGTGCAGTGTCGCATGCTTGTAGTCCCAGCTACTCAGGATGCTGAGGCAGAAGGATGACCTGATCCCAAGAGGCCAAGGCTGCTATGAACCATGGTCATGCTCCTGTACTCCGAGACTCCTACTCAAAAAAAAAGGAATACTGCCTGTCAGCTTTCTTTCTTGGAGATTGACTGCGATGTATGTGGTTTTGTTGTTTATTTCTATAATCCAAGATGTCTTTCCCCCGTCCAAATAGACCTGACCCAAAGATATTGCCAGGGTAAGGGTCACTGGAGGTGCAGGACGTGGAAACTATTGGGAGTCTATTGCTGGTCTGCCGGACTGACTTGGACACCACACCACAATACTGGATCAGGACGACGTCGAATTTCCCATGTGGTCATTCTGCCACTAGTATAATTACCTAAGTGAAAACTATAACATCAACTAAAAGTATAACCTAACGAAAAAAAGTCTATGTTCTTGGTCCTTGCTAATATGTATCAGAATGGCAGACGTGGTCTCCAGATATGAAAGTGAGCACAATGGAGAGTTCATTTTCTAGACTGAACTATGTCTAGACTGGAGTAAAAATGTATTCCATTAGTGCTCTCAAATGAAGAATTAGGTAAGTATAAACTAGATGCATAAAATTTGAATCTCACTTTTCTAATCTATAAGATATAATAATATGCAAAGAGACATTTTGAAGACCATCATCAAGACTAGTTTACTCTATAATATCAATTTGCATGAAGGAGAAATAAGACTAAGGACATCAGGAAGTCTTTTGGGTTTTGTTTGTTTGTTTGTTTTGAGTCAGTCTCACTCTGTTGCCCAGGCTGGAGTGCAGTGGCATGCTCACGGTCACCGCAGCCTCGACCTGCTGGGCTCTGGCGATCCTTCTGCCTCAGTCTTCCAAGTTGCTGGAGCTATAGGCATGCGCCACCATGTCTGGCTAATTTTTTGATTTATTATAGAGAGGAGGTCTCACCATGTTGCTCAGGCTGGTCTCGAACTCTTGAGCTCAGGCAATTCTCTCACCTCAGCCTCCCAAAGTGTTGGGATTACAGGCTTGACCCATCAGTCTTGGCAACATCAGGAAGTTTTTACCATGGTCACACTCTGAGTGCCAGCACACCAGAGAAAGATCAAGACTGGGATCAGGAAATGGCAGTAAGCCCCAGTATCTACTTCCTGGTATATTTACTGGGAAAGTAGAGCTGCCGAAATATTTTTTTTAATGTAAAATAGTTTGTTTTATTTATGAGTTTGTCATTTCAAAATATACTTTTAAATCTTTATTCAACTTTGGAAGACAATTAAACAAGTTTAATTCACTGGAATTACATATTTCCCAGAATAGTTGCTCTAGGTTTTTAGGGATAAAATATAATGTTCCAATCTCCAGATTGCAGTGAGTTTCTTGTGTATAAATCTATATTCCTAAAGTATGCATCATTACACCTAGTATCAAGTTCTGTCATGCAGACAGAATTCTTACTTGGAAAGGAATCAGCCTCCTAGACGGCTATCCACGGACGTGTCTGTTTTCAGAATGGGACCCTGGCTGGTGTCTGAAAAGTTGGATTTCTCAAAATTTTTTAACTGATAATGATGGCAGCAGCAGTAATTGCCTGCTCGTACAAACAGTGGGGTTTATGTTTGCCTGCTTTTCTTTGTGAAGTTGTAATTCTGATGTGCGTTAGTCAGAGCGTGCCCATGTCAGAAGCAACCCATCAAAATCTTTGGAATTGAGTCTCTAAAGAGAATCTCTTGTAGAAAACATGTCCCACTTGTTGTCAAACTATGATGCTGGAGGAAGTGAGTGTGTCCTGCATAGCATCACTTGCATGATAATTCTTCTATGCTCCATTCATCGTGCCTTTTTGCTGAGTTAATCTCATGATATTTTCTGTGTAGGATTGTGCAAATGATAACTGATTTAAAAAGATAAAGGGAATAAAGTCCTCTTGGTTATGCCAAATTGCTAATTACTGACTATATTTAATATTTGTGGAGGAAAGTAGCTCAAAATAAAATTCGAAGAGCTTATATAATAAATCATAACTTGGAATTCCAAAAAAGACCCCAATAATTAGGAGAATATTTCATGTTGAATCCTGTTTTTTTTTTCCAACAAAATACAGAACTTTGGGAAATAGTTGGGGACTCTCATGCAGTGAGGAACCAGTGACAGTTTGGTACTGAGTGGGTATTGGTGCTGGGAAATCAAGCCGTTATTACAAGATAGAGTCCAGCAAACTGAGATGGGTTTGCCACTGCCACATAAAGAACCAACTCATGGCGCAAGAAGAAGCTGAGTCCTGTGAAGATTGTTACTTGTGCCTGAACCGGTTTTCAGTCATGGGCATCTAAAAATAACAACTTTGGTGTTCCTTTTGGTTCCTAAGAGTAAGGCTGTGGGAGTCACCAAATTAGCAGTAGAAGCTGGGTTCCGCCATATTGAATAGGCACATCTCTCTGAGAATGAAGAGGAGGTTGGTCTGCCCCCCGAAGCAAGATTGCAGATGACTCTGTGAAAAGAGAAGACATGTTCTACACTTCAAAGGTACTGTGTATATGATGAGCTTGTGTGTGCATGTTTATAATGTGGCCGTGTAAGGATCACAATTACATGACTGGATCAGTAGTTGCAGGTGAATTGTGCCTATTGGCTCAAGTATTCACACATAGACATCTATTAAAATTAAATTCCAAAACAGAGACAGTGATAGCTTTCTCATCATTGCTATGTTCAAAGTTATGACTTGAAATTCACTTTACTTTTCAGAGCTTCTCATCAGATTAGTATGATTTCATATGGTCTATAGAATCCATGATAACTATGATGATATTATAATTTTTCTTAATTCCTGGGTGACTTTCTGACACTTAATATTATTCTGACTCTCAATTGCCATGTTTATCAGACAGAGAGAAAGCAAAGTAAGAAAGATCAGTGAGTATTAAACAAGTGATAAATAAAGTGTTTCCAACTTGGGTACAGCACATCTTAGCATATTAAAAAGATTTTTTACTCCCTCAAGTTTCTAAGCAATACCTGCACATGTGTGCTTGTTGCAACTCTATTCACAATAGCAAAAACATGGAACCAACCGTGTTGCCCATCAAAACTGGACTGGATTAAAAAAATGTGGTGCATATGCTCAATGGAATGTTATGCAGCCATGAAGAAGGACAAACATATGGGCTTCGCATCAACTTGGATGGATTTAGAGTCGATCGGATTTAGAGTCGATCCTACTGAGTCATCTATCACAGAAACAAAGAACAGAGTACTATATGTTATCACTCATAAGCAGAACTTGAACAATTATAATACTATAAGAAAGGGATTGGCAGTAAGGGGAAACTGCCAGGGGGGAAAGGGGTGGGATTGGCAGTTGAGGGAAACTGCTAGGGGAGGGAGGGCATACCTCATCAACAAGGGTAACTGCATAATCGATGGTTGTATACTTACCCTGAATTGTACACCACATCTTTATAATGAAAAATTTTTTTTAAATGAAAAATGAAAAAAAAAAGTTTCAAAACAACAGGGATATTCATTCTTACCCATTAGATTGGATGGATGAGAGAATTAGACTGTTAACATCATTTGTAGACTCCACCAAGTATAATTCAGATTATGGGAATGATTGGTACTTGGTGATAAATTTTATCTTATGAAAAATTTACTTCTATCATTTAGTAAATGTATGAATTATATAGCTAACATATGATAATGTTCATTTAGATGGGGCAGAAACAAAGGGAACACTAGAAAAAAGGTATGGAGTTTTCAAGCAGTGGAAAAATGTCTAAATATTAGGTAAAGTAAACTAATAAAATTGGCTCAAGTATTCATTCAACACAACTTCCAACTTTAACCTCTGCAGCTTTGGTCTACTTTCCATAGACCAGAGTCAGTTCAACCAGACTTGGAAAACTCACTGAAAAAACTTCAATTGGACTATGTTGATCTCTATCTTATTTCTAATGGCCCTCAAGATAGGCATTTTATGTGATTAAACATCTTTCACCTCTGCTGTTCACATGATCAGGGTTTACATCGGTGGTTGATTTGAGCCTTTTCTTAGGCGAATGTAGGAATTATTATGCAACAAAATAATCCTAATTTAACATCTAATTCCCTCTTTATTAAATAAAATTGGAATTTCCACTTCTCCACTGCATGTCTACAAGAGAAGAGAGTACAGCAACCTTAAAGGCTCAGCCTCAAATACTTGAGGAAATAACAGTAGCCAGATTCAAGGAGCTGGATTGGTTATGGGACCTCAGTCTATCTTTTGGGATATTCACAGACACAGAATTTCCTGCAGGTGTGGTGCCCAGTAAAACTGCTGCACATGTGGTGAATTTCTATCATTTCTCATTATTTTACGCTGAAACAGACTTGGTGGATCTCACTCTTGGTTCATCTCACAGTTACTTCTACTGCTGGCCCATCGTTCCCAGAGGAGTTTTGTAACTATGCTTAACCATTAACTACTTTGTTATGTAAAACTTTTACTTTAAGTTATAGAAAACTACTAAAGCTAGCTTATAAGAAAGAGTTCTGGAATTATGTAGTCAAAACCATGACTGTATCAAAGGATTTAACATAGTTTCCAAAAATGTTTCTTTTCCCCTTCATTGTTATCTCTTCATTCCAACAGACTTACTGGATTCTTGTCTCAATCTTTTTCATTAGTAGCAATTGTGACTTTGGGACAATTTAAGGCTCATGGTCACTAACAGATGAGAGCCTTTCTTTGTCTTCCAATATCCACATTAATCCTGAAAAGGGCCTCCATTGACCATGTTCAGTTGATGATTCTGCCAAGGAAAATCAAATGCTCAAGGGAATAAGGAACTCTGATGGTCTTGCCTGGGTCACAGTTGCTATCAATTATTGCTAAATATTAGTGTTGCTAGCAGTTAAAGAGGTATTTCCCCAGGGGAAACCATAAGGATAGACAAAATTTTATATATATATAATATAATTTACGTGCCATTTGTCATGTAAAATTCAGCATTAGTTTGATCAAGCAGAGTTGGAGTGGTCCATCCGAACTCAGAGAAAAGGTGAATGATTCTGGAAGTGTAAAAGACAACCAGAGAGTGGATGGGTGAAGATGATTTGGCAGGAACTGGGTATAGGTAGAAAGGCTGTGAACACATGGCATGGGCAGTAAAGAAGGAGAAAAGGAGAATAATCAGAGTTCAGATGCCTGGGTGCTTTGTCTTGGTAACTCTGGTTCTTGACTAGAGGCACAGATACATTGAAAATTAACTGAACACAATGGAAATCATCCGGTTGGAGAGAAGAAGCGACTGACTAAAGAGGCATCTGTTTGTGACGCATGCAGTCAACCCTGAGGAACGTCTGGCGGAGCGTGGAGCTGACCCTGGGACGCCCACGACTTTGCCAGCTGCTGCTTTTTGCTTTATGCTCTCAAATGGACTGTTTAAGCACATCTGCTCTTGTATGGTTCTGTGCGCTTGCATTTTGACAATTTAGAATCAAGAAATGAAAGTCTACAGTTGAAATATATGTTGTATAATATTTTTGAATTTGGTATATAATAATACCAGGCCATGATTTTCACATTGAAAAGCTAAGACTTTAATGTGGCTTCAAATTTTACTTTAACCCAGTTTTTCATTATGGCAATTTTCAAACTTTCAGTAAATTTGAAAGCGTAATACAGGACATCCATTTGTTACCATCTACATCCAAAGTTGTTGACAGTATGCCCTGTTGCTAAATATATAGACATATATATATGGGTACATCTTCATAAATACGAGTGAGATTTTTAGAAGCTCTTAAAAGTAAATTGTAGTGATGATCTCAGAAAGCATATCATAGGAATGAAGACATTTCTACAGCTGCAGTGCCATTATTTTATTTAAGGAAATTAACAATCATGCTCTTATATCATTTACTATAGAGTCCGTATTAAAATTTCCCATTGTTTTCTCAAATGCCTTAGATAGGTCTTCATTTTTTAACCAGAATCCAATTGTGGTTTTCTGCGTTTTGTATTTTGATATACATCAACTTCCCCTCTTCCATCATAGTTGTTAAAAAGTAAGTTTCCATAAATTAGAAAGTAGATTTGAATTTTTGGCAAGAAAATGTTCTTAGCATGCTGTGTTTCTCAAATTTCCCTAGATTAGACAGCATGAAATGACAGATTGCCCCACTATTTGTGGTAAAGTTAGTAGAAGCCAGATTTGCTCTGCACAAACATGTTTTCCCCTTAGTAATCTGGTGGTTGATAATTACAAGCAGGAAAAGTCACATTCCATAACAATTTTTCATGTTACAGCTCAGTATACACCAATGATTTTTTTAAAAATGCATTTGTATTGTTATTTTCTTACAGTATTTCCATAGGAGTTTTAAGTGATTATTTGCCATTTTAACCACTAGTTTCACTATTCTTGCCTGACATTTTACTGTGAAAAAACAATTCTTCACCAAGTCATACTAAGAAACAGTTATTCCTCTAAGACAGGATGAGAAGTTAACTGTTTCCCTGTAATTATGAATGTCTTGAAAAAAGTATTACTTTAATAACCAGAATTAGTTAAGGCAAATATTTTTGTTATCTCTTTCTCTCTCACTTTCTCTCTCATCACTGTAGACTCATGAATGTTTTTCCTGTGACTTATTGATTGTACTCATTGTTCCTTTTTGTACTCAAATCTCCCCAATGACCATCAGTGTGATTTCGGTGAAACTTGTTATATGTTTTTGTCCTTCAGACTTGTACTCATGTATTTGAGGAAATTCTGGCTTTCTGGCACAAATTGTTGTCCAAGGTGCATAGAGTCTTACCTTAACCCAGATTTGTAATTGACCATGCCACATTTCTAGTGGACAAAGATATTAGAAACCATGATCTAGTTTACAGGGTTGTGTGTTTCCAGAAAAGACATTGAAAGGCATACTTTTAGAAGACACGGAGGATAACATTTATTTTTATGAAAAAGATCATTATCTGAGGTCACTATCCTCAGGTCAAATTTCATGTTATACAAGATTTTTATTGAGTTTTCAAATTTTTAAAATATTAACATAACTATTTCCTATAATCTGCCTCTTTTATATCTTATACCGGTAGAATGTCATCCTTATCCCATCCTTGCTGGATTACTGCAAATCAAAAATCAAAAGACATTGTGCTGGTGGCCTGTAGTCCTCTGGGGACTCAATGAGATAACCGATGGTAATAAAAACACAGGGAATTTATCTAAAACACTAGTTTGATTGACGAAAAGCTTTTAGTCATATCATATTCAGTTTTACTGGTGTTAACTCTCAAACGGCTAAGGAGGTGGGAAAATGTGCAATTCTGACCAGATCCCAGGTGACGAGATGCTTCTGGTCCAGGACCTCCCTGAGAAGCCCTGGTGTAGGATGGACACCTTCATCTGTTTTTTAACCAACTGGATATGCAACCTCAGGACTTGAGCATTTCTGTCTTTCCTTCCAGGTTGGATCCGAACTCCCCAGTCCTCTTGAAGGATATGGTTCTTTGTGCCGTGGCCAAAAAGCACAAGTGAACTCCAGCCCTGATCACTCTGCGCTACCAGCTGCAACGTGGGCTTGTGGTCCTGGCCAAGAGCTACAGTGAGCAGCGGATCAGAGAGAACGTGCAGGTGAGGGGCGGGGCAGTGGGCATCAGGGTTCCTCAGTGCCTTTCATGCATGTGCTTGTTGGTAAGGCTTTCGAGATGCCCTTGGGCCAAGTCCATTTCCCTGGCGTGCCCCACACATGTATGTTCTTTGTGCATTCATAAGGGTTTTCAACTACACTAGGAGACGAGAGGCAGCATGGGCGGATAGAGGGAAGACGAGACCACTTCAGAGATTTGAACTTTCGCGTTAAGTTAGAAATTTACCATATCTCTGTGCTAAAGACAACTCTTTTTTTTTCATTTTCTGAAATGACAACTTGGATTAGGTGTTCTTTAATCTCATTGTGGTTTGATTTTTTCCCATTTCTTTTGTATACTCTCGTAGTATAATTTTCATACACTGGCTCTTTCAGAGTTTCTTCTTTGTTAAGCACCTTTTCCCTTTTTTATTTGGTTGTTTTTCTTTCTTATGTGTAGGAAGCCAAAATTATACCAACAATTAGAGTCCTAAAGCAAAGTGCCCTCAACCTAGAAATTTAAGACACAGCCATTCATTTCGCTCATGATTCTATGGTTTGAAAACAAACCTGGGCTCCATCTGAAGTTGGCCAAGCTTTCCTGTTCCTGGCTGTGCTCTCTCAGGTTTATGCAGAGCAACGAGGCAGCTCCGCTTCAGGATGTTGAGGGACAGTTGTCTGGGCTCCTCTCTCTCTGCCATGGTTCCTCATCCTCCAGCCCAGACTTCACCTCAACCCATGGCACAGTCCCAAGGCTGTGAGTGGATGCCTGCAAAGCATTTTCGTATCTAGGCACACCATTGCTCTGGCAGATTCCACTAGCCAATGCAAGCCAGTGGACAGCCCAGATCCAAATGGTGGAAACAGACACCACCTCTCGCTGGATGGAGGTGGAATTTTATCGTACAAGGCATATGAGTACAGGGACATGTAAAATATTGGAGAGCATGTTTCTACTTCATCTGTCACATGGGCATATTCTGAATATTAGTTCTATCTGTATTTGGATGTATTGTTGAAATCTCACCTCCCAAAAAGGTAACTGTGTGCTTATGTCTGTATGCGTCGGAGGTTGTACTTGTAATGTTGTCAAATTCTTCATTATTTTGTGTGTAAGTGATGAATGCCATGTGTTTTCCTGTATTGAAACAGGATGAATTGTTACTATATTATCTTACAAAATTGCTAAGAGTATTTTCTTTTTTTTTTTCTCTTTTAATTTTTATTTTTCAATTGTGGGGTACAATTCAGGGTTCGGATGCAAATGTTCATTGTGCAAGTACCCTTATCGATGAGGTGTGTCCCCCTTCCCCAGGTGGATATTGACTCCCGTCAATCCCAGCCATACCCCACACCCCCCTCCCTGTAGTTTCCCGCTGCTTTCAATCCCTTTCTTAAGTAATACAGTAGTTGTC
This sequence comes from Cephalopachus bancanus, assembly GCA_027257055.1. Lineage (NCBI taxonomy): Eukaryota > Metazoa > Chordata > Mammalia > Primates > Tarsiidae > Cephalopachus > Cephalopachus bancanus. Next base: position 3,406,614 of record JAPVLO010000043.1, read on the forward strand.
CAAGGTTCACTTATGAGCAAGAACATGTGATATTCAGCTCTTTGTTTCTGTGAGAGATCACTCGTATTATAAGCTCTAATTCCATCCACGCTGCTGCGAAGTTCATGATTTTGTTCTTCTTTATGGCTGCATAATATTCCATTGTATATATGTACCACATTTTTTACCCAGTCCTCTTTTGATGGGCAGCACAGTTGGTTTCCTGTTCTTGCTATTGTGAACATGCTGCGATAGTATTTTCTTATAAATGTGGCTATTCACTCAAATATAATCCTTAACACTATGTGAATAACAATGCAAATATGTGTTTATAATTTTTAAATTGATATCAAATTTTCTGCTAACAATTATTACTATTACTATTTAGAAAGTAAGATTTATTGAGAGAACAGAAAAACTCCTACGGTGGTGAACCCGAGGGGATTGCCTCTACTAACAATTATTAAAAAGTCCTTACTGCTCATACAACTTGATTTTTCACTCGTATCAGATATGAAATGGACAAAAGTACTTCTCTGGCATCTGCTCTTCATCAACTGTTAAATTGTTGACATTTAAATTCTCTCATTCTTGTTCCTTGCGTCACTATTTCACAACATTCTGATGAATTTATGCACCTATTCAGATTTATGTGCTAGCCATTAGTGACATCTTTTTGATATTTAAAGTTTCTCAGTTTTGAATAGTGAGCTTCTCACAAGCCATACCTGTATCTTCTAAACTTGACATCCTTAGAACATGGAGAATTCCTTGTATTAGACAGGCTGAAAACAATTTTTCCACATTATACATGTTTATTATAGAGAGATAGAAATCCAAAGATATTCATCAAGCTTACTAAGTTATCTTAGATACATCAAAATTTGCCTCTAGATTCTTCTAGCTCTTCTAAGTTCATTACCCTATCATGTGTGCACAAGATCAGCTTTGTTTCATCTCAGGCTTCTTTTGAATTCTTCTCTTTGTCTGCAGTGTTGTGCAGTTTTAATATATTACATCTAGATATAGATTTCTGTTCATTTTTCATTGATTACTCATTAACCATTTGAGTGTCTAGATTTGTCTTTAGAACTTTTGGAAATGTATCAGATATTTTAAAAGTTGCCTCTGCACACTCCTGCCTGATATACTTGGGTATTCCCAACTAATAATTATGCAATCTAACCATAATAAAAGTTTTCTACTTCTGTGACAGGTGTTTGAATTGCAATTGAATTCAGAAGACATGAAAGTTGAAGATGGCCTAAACAGAAATTTTCAATATATTGATGTTGAGTAGTAAATAACTTTGGTCACTGGCTTGCCTAATCTATTTCCTGCGGAGGAACGTAGGATGGGTGTTAAAAGCCACATCAATATCAGAGAGACGGAGGCCAGTTTGACTCAGAAGTGAGTCAGGAACTTTCTGAAACTCTCTTCCCAGATTTACTCCCAGGCAACCTTCTCTGACAGAGAAGGCCAGGGTCAGCATGGGTCAGCATGTACAACGCCTCTGCTTCCCTACTCTATATGTTGCCTTTCCAGAGCAGGCAACATCGCTGCTCAATCTGCACCTTGCATGTTGACCTCTCATTTCCATTATAGTGTAGTGGACATACTCTGTGGATACTACCGATGTCGCCTAATTCCATGTTTCCAAATCTGTGTTTATATCTTCTTCTCCCAAACCTGCTTAATATCTTATCAGGTTAAAGGGATTTCCATCAATCCCATGGTCCATGCTAGAAAGTTGCATTTTTCTTTGTATGGAATCATTCACTAGATCCTGTCAATTCAGCGTCGTTAATAGTGTTTAATATCTTTATTTCGTCTATTTGGGTGTTTGCTCTTGACCCAAACTCTGCATTTGCCTTCAGAAAGGCTGGCCTTAGCCAAGTGAACACGAGCACTTGGTTTTGATTTTTCTGCAATGTAAAGATCTCAATTCAGAGGAAGAAGAATTTTTAGTGAGGAAAGACTGAAAATTATAGAAAGAGTATGGAGGCAAATGCTCTATTTTTTGGAGATAATATATAGCCCACAAAAGATCTTTACTATGACTTCATGCTTTAAGGTTTTAGAAGTCATAGGAGGTCACTTATGCAATGAGGGAAAAGCAAAACTTTGGTAACTGCTGTCAGTGAAGACATTAACAGGTAGAGAGAATGAGACGATCTATGGAAGAAATAGCACATCATACGTACTCAAATATTGGTACATATGTTGTCATTGCTAGTATTTTATTAGTTTGGAGAAAAATAAAGAAGAATAGAAGGAAATTATAAAAAAGTAACTGTAGCAAGAAATAGCAATTTTTACCTCCAATTAAATATTTAATAATAAGCAATCTTTTGTTTCTTACTTTATATTTTGTGTGATCTGCATATAGAGTTTCATAGTGTATTATAGCTTTTTCAAAATGGGGCCCTTGTATCATAGAAGACAGTTGTCACCTCTGAATCTAACACAATGTGTTGCATATGGCAGGCAGGTGGTAATTAATGAATAAATTAATAAAACCAAGTATAATTGCTACTGGTAACCTTTAATACTCGAGCTTATTGATTAGTGATGAACACATAGCTGGTTTGCTCTTTTTAAAAGTTAGGCACAATGAGTTACTACTACAAGTGAGAATTTAAAATTAAAAAGGCAGAATATCTGTTGGCTTTTTTGACAGATTACAAGAATATGTTTGAGCATTTGACTTTGTATGCCATGTGTGTTAAGTGTTAGACAAAGGGATATAACTTGAATATCTATTTTTTTAAAATGCAGATAAACATCTGTTCATAAAAATAAGAAAGGTAAGCCGGGCTCGGAGGCTCAGCCTGTAATCCCGCACCTTTGGGAGGCTGAGGGGAATGGATTGCCTGTGCCCGCGGGTTCGAGACCTGCCTGGGCGGCAAGACCTCATCTCTACAATCAATCAAAAAATCAGCTGGGCGTGGTAGCACGTGCCTGTAATTCCGGCTACTCGGAAGGCTGAGGCGGAGGGATCGCCGGAGCCCAGCAGGTCGAGGCTGCGGTGGCCGGGGGCGGCCACTGCACTCCAGTCTGGCCGACAGAGTGAGACTCCAACTCAAAAAAAAAAAAAAGAAAGGTGGATTATGCAAGCAGTCAGTAAACAAACTTCTTAACTTTTGCCCTAAAGGAATTTTATGAATGTTACTTTGCTACCACCCTAGTAAAGGGGTCACTGCATCCACATTACACATTATGCTTTCTCTTTTCAGTTTTGCTGGCCTCCCTAATTGCCCATTTTTGGATGAATATTAACGTGGGGGTATCTGCATGACTTAGACCAGAGCCCTTGCATGGGGGTGGGGATACAAAACATGTCTGTGATGCTTGTGATGGAACACATCACCTCTGGTTAAATCCATGCTGCTTAGTGACTTCAGTCAGCTAGAGACAACTTTATAGGACAGAAAGAAAAAAATAAGCTTTTGTCAATGAAAACAAATGAACGTTTTCTCCTAATTTTTTTTTACCTATTCCAGTGTCTGTTATCCATGTGTATTTCTTCTCTCGACTCATTAGAGCCCAATACTGTTATGTGGCTTGATATTTGGGATGGGCGGTGGAAGAGATAACAACCATTTAATAGACATTTCTGGGGGTAGGAGTGGGTGGGTTTTAGCCTCCAGGAAAGAAGCATGTAGAGGGTACCTATCAGTTAGTGCTTCTTTAGCCCTTTGAGAACAAGAACATAAACAGCTTCTCTAAGGTGAGGCACCCAGAGACAGACTGACCACTAACCCAAGGGTTCCCTTCAGTTGCACAAAAACCGGAACTCCAGGAACCAGGGGATGTAGCATCTTTGGGGCGGGAAAGGTCATGGTGGTGGGAGGATGCTTGCCCAGGAGCGGTGATTAGAAGTCAGCTTTGGGGAAGGCTTAGGAGGAGAGAGTGAGCTCCTCTCTGTTCAGAAAATATTGGCTCATGCTCTTTTCATAATTACATCTTTGCATTGAAAGGAGACTTTCCACAATGTTTTATCAAAACCCAGAACCGAGTTAAGCCTTGAACTTGACCTGCTTTGTGTGTCCAGTGATAGTCGTGGCCTTGCTGGGCTGTGGCGGGGTAGGACACCAAAGAAACAAATCACTAATCAAACTCCTCTGAATTTCAACTCCACCTCTAGAAAATTTTCTTGACTTCTATGAATGTTTGTTAATTTTTTATACTTGATGCTTTTAAATGTTTCACGTGTAAAAGAAGGGAAATTTACATACATAAAAAATCCCCCAGTTATGAAGTGATGTAAATTAATGTTAAAATGGCAAACTATACATTTAATAACTCAAATTCTCCAAATTTTAAAAAATATTTCAAAGCAGCACATGTAAATTACCACAATGCTTTCAAACTCTGTTGACTTTTAGAAATACCTCTTACAGAGATATAAGTATTTTGATAGCTTTTAGGGCTTCTAAGTTAATTGTTTGACTATGAGGATCTAAATTTTCTTTTCAGACAACTTTTTTGAAAACTCTGGACAATGTCAAGGGCTTCTGGTCAAAACATTGAGAAGGTTAACTTTTTGTGACACAGGCACACTTTTCAACACTGACACCCTCAACTGTTCTCATCCTGGGGGCCACCTTAATCCCATCAAAAAGGCTTTCTTAAGCCATGTCCTTCGGCTGAGACCCGTCACAACAGCTTTGTGGCCCACAATCTTTTCTAAAATTGATTTTACCAGAGGTAAATTTTTCTAAAATATTCTTGACCAAAGGCAAGGTTTTGAACTGCTTTCTGTCTTTACTCGTTTCCTTGATGATCTTAGGGAGCCTCATAACTTTTTCAACTATCTCCAGGCTGAGTAAACCCAAGCCAGCATCTCCGGCTCCCTTGAAATCCAAAGTGGAATTTCAAATTATCTTCTCAGCATCTCCACATTTATTTCTAATGGACATTCACACTTCAAAAGTCTCAAACAAAACTTATTTAAACTTCTGCCCTCCTGTTTCACCTCAACTTCTCAACTTAGGTAACAATTTTCTCACATCTTTTAACATAGCTTGATGTCATTGCCAAGGAAAGAGTGACATGTTTTTTCTCAATTTAAAAACGCAAAAGAAAAATTTCAAAATTTTTAATATGCATAAAATTTCTTTTTTTTTTTTGCCCCAAGATGTGAAATAATCATTAGGGTGATCATTTATAAATACTACATTTTCCAAAGGCTTATTTCAGTCCTTTCCTCTCCATTGTCACAGAAATATGAATTTTTTAAAAAGTTACTCAGAATTTTTTTTTTTTTTTGAGTTGGAGTCTCACTCTGTCGCCCAGGTTGGGGTGCAGTGGCACACTTACAGCCACCGCAGTCTCAACCTGCTGACTCAGGAGATCCTTCCACCTCAGCCTTCCAAAACACAACGCCCGGTTAATTTTTTGATTTATTGTAGAGACAGGGTCTCACCAAGTTGCCCAGGCTGGTCTCAAACCCCTGGGCTCAGGCAATCCTCTCCCCTTGGCCTCCCAAAGTGCTGAGATTAGAGGCTTGAGTCACCGCACCTGGTGATAGTTACTCAGAATTTGTTAAGCAACTTCTATTTCATGTCCCAGACTCATAAGTGATATTATGAAATTTCATGGCAGCTACCAATCCCTGAGTTTATTATCTTTTCTTTTGTATCTGGACCCCATTTGGCCTTCTGATATTCTGTACCCTCTTGTTCTCCTAAATATTTTTGTCACTTTAAGAGCATTGTCTGAAATCAAGAGAACATGTCTGTGATGCAGATTTTTCCGGTCAGCCTGGGCTTCAAGAATGTCAGCTCAATGGGTCAGCCAGCCAAGCCCCAGAGTGGGTCGTAGAGGGGCTGGTAAGCCTAACCTCACAAGTGTCAGCTCTAATGGGCTGGCAAACCAAGCCCTGAGAGTGCTGCTGGTTCGGTGGGCTGCAAGCCTAGCCCCCTGGGTGGCTCCGCTTCGAAGTCTCGCCTTCCTCCGGCAGCTCGCCCGGTTCAGCTGGCTCTGTTGGCTGACAAGTCAGCCTCTGTGGTGCATGACTTTTTGACTCCGATGATCTTCTGCAGCTCTTCTGGTTGCAGCTCTTCAGGGTCAAATTTCTTGTCTCATGCCCAGGAAGAATGAGGGACATGGACAGCCGGAAGGTGAGAAAGCAGGATTTCTTGAGGACAGATAAAGCACCTTCAGTTGGAGGAGGCCCAAAGGGGTTGCCCGTCTGGGGCCGAAAACCTGGCATCTATATAGCCCTAAGTCCAAGCTGATTGGTTCGCACTAGCTGTGCGCTGCTGCTGTTTTGACTGGTCAGCATTAAGTACCTAATGGTGAGCTGATTGGTTACTTTTTGATTCCAACAGTGGGTACTTAAGCTTTAGCTTGAGAGGCTTGCAGAGAGTTTGTTTACCAATGCTGAACCTGAGACACCTGCCAGGAGTTCACTACATTGTTACCAGAGTACTCGCCTGTCTGTCTGCCTCGCCTTTCTCTAGCTATCTCCTGTCTCACCTATATTTTTTCTCAGCAGGTGCTTCTCCCTGGAGTAGCCCTCACTGCTCCCTTCTCCTTCCTATCATTTTAGAAACCATAACTTCTCCTCTGACACATGGGTTCCACGTTCACAATGTTCATGAACTCACAAGGTAAAGTTGAGTGCCATTTAAATAAACGGACAAGGAATGTGTGGTATAGCTACGCAATGGAGTCCTCTTCAGCCTTTTAAAAGAATGAAATCCTGTCATTTGCAACAATATGGAAAAACCTACGGAGCATTATGTCAAGTGAAATAAGCCAGGCACAAAAAGGCAACTGCTGCATGATCTCTTTATGTGGGAAATCTTAAAAACTTGGCCTCGAAGAAGCAAAGGCTACAATGAGGAGTAGCAGAAAACTGGGGTTGTGGAATTGAAGAGATATTAGTCAAAGAGTACAAACTTGGGTTTAGCCAGAAGAAACGTGTTCAAGAGAAACATTATACAACATGGCTGTCAACTCATAACTTTCGTTAGATAGTGATCTTCATTACGTAGTTGTATAGTGACTATAGTTCATAGTGCATTATGCATGTGAAAATGCTAATGGTGTAGTTTTTAAGTGATCTCACCACACACACCAAAAAATGATTACTATGGGTCTTACTTGGTTTGTGCTGCTACAAATATAAAAATAACTGATGCTGTGTAATTTATAAAGAGCAGAAATTCATTTGTCATGGTTCCTGAGCCTGGGAAGGCCAACATCAAGAGATGAGCACTTTCGGTTTAGGAGAGGGCTACTTTCTGCTCCAAGATGGTGCCTTGTCGCCGTAGCATCTGGAGAGGAAGAGGAATCTGTGTCCTTACATGATGGAAAAGACAGAAGGGCACACGAGGGTTTAGCCAGTTTACCAGTTCTCTCCGGATCTTAGGGGTCATCGATCCTATTCACGAGTATGGGACCATCATGGCCTCAACACCTCCTAAGGGTCTCCCTTTTTATTATTTTCCATTTGGGATTTAAATTTCAGTGTGAATTTTGGAGATGACATATTCAAATGATAAAAGTATGTGAGGTAATGCCTAGCTCAGTAAACTTGACTTAACCTGTCCACAATGTGCACCTATATGAAAGCATCACATTTCACACTGTGAATATATACCATTTCAATTTGTCATAAAAAAAAAAAGAAACTTTCTCCAACACATATCTAGGCTAATAACTATCCCCTCTCCCCACCCCTAGTTCTTCTAGGATTCTATGTGCTCTTATCTTCTTGCATTGTAGATGATTTTTAATCTTGTATTAGTTTTAAGCTGCTGAAGTTGTAGAGATTTTTAGACACGGTGGTTCAGCTTAACTAGGTGCTACGCTAGGGGCACTTTGTGATTTGCAATCATGGTGTCAGCCAGGGCTGGGGTCTCATCCAAAGTTGTGACTGGGGATACATTAGCTCCCCAGCACATGTGGGGTTGTTGGCAGAACTTGGCCCCTTGGAGGTGGTTAGACTGAAGGCCTTAGCTCCTCACTGGCTGTTGGCAGGAAGCTTTCCTCAGGTTCTTGCCACCTAAGTGTCTCCAACGTGGCCACTTGCTTCATTGAAGAGTACAAGCTGGGTAGGCAAGCTGACAACACTGATGTCACAACCTTGTATAACCTGATATTGGAAGTATGCCCCTTTACCCTTGCTATACTCTATTGTTTAGAAGCAGGGTAAAGTATCACTCAAATTCATGCAGATGAAATACACAAGGAAGGATACCAGGAATGGAGTAAGTATAACAGGCAGCTTTCTTGGATTCTGTTGACAGTTCCTTAAATGAGCCATGCACTCTTTGAGACCATCTCTTCTTTAGTTAGCCTTTGAGAAATCGTAGAAAATAAGACATTTGCCAAGAAGAAAGAGTAAAAGTCTTTCCTACTCAAAGCAAAGATAGATTCTGTAAACTACAAGCTAAAAAACATCAAAGTAATTTCTGGAAATATATTAAGATAACTTTTTGCCTCAAAAAATGACATTATCCTATAGGTTTTTCTTTAATTGTGGTTTAAAAGGACACCAAATATAAAATCTCCCTTCTTAACAATTTTACATATACAGTTTGTAGTGTTAAATATATTTACATTTTTGTGCAAAAGATTGCCAGAACTTTTTCATCTTGCAAATCTGAAAATTCATAGACACTAAGCAACTCCCTGTTTTCTTCCCCCCAAAGCTCCTGATAACCATCATTCTACTTTCCTTTTATATAAATTTGCCTTAAATCTCTTGTATAAGTGGCAATTTTGTCCTATAATTTTGTTCTTCTTTATGGCTGTGAAATACTTCATCATGTGTATGTACCACATTTTCTTTATCCAGTCCACTTTTGATGGGCAGTAGGGTTGGTGTGCACATGTCTTTTGGGTAGAATGATTTATGTTCCTCCGGGTATATTCCCAGGAGAGGGATTGCTGAATCATATGGAAGGTTGATTTTCAGTTCTTTTAAGAATACCACACTGCTTTCTATAGAGGGTGAACTAGTCTGCACTCCCACCAACAAGGTAGAAATGTTTCCTTTTTTCCACACCCTCACCAGTATCTGTTTGTTTTTGATTTTTAAATGATGGCCATCCATAGTGGAACTAGTGGTATCTCATTGTGGTTTTGATTTGCATTTCTCTGAAGATTAGTGAAGCTGAGAATTTTTTCATGTATCTGTTGGTTGCTTGTATATCTTCATTTTTAAAATGTCTGTTCACGTCCTTTGCCCACTTTTTAATACGGTTGCCTATTTTTCCCTTTCAACTCATTTGGGTTCCTTGTAGATCCTGGATGTTAGGCCTTTGCCAGACACATAATTAGCAATATTTTTACTCATTCTGTGGGTTGTCACTCCACTCTCTTGATGATTTCTTTTGCTGTGCAAAAGCATATCAATTTGATGAGGTCCCACTTGTCTGTCTGAGCTTTTATGGCATTCATTTTGCCTACTCCAATACTGCCTACTCCAATGTGCATAAGAATGTTTTCTACATTTTCTTCTAGGATTCTTATAGTTTGAGGTTTTATGTTTAGGTCTTTGATCCATCTAGAGTTGATTTTTATATATGGTGATAGATAGGAGTCCAGTTTTATTATTCTGCATGAAGTCAGCCAGTTTTCCCAGCACCCTTTACTAAATATGGCTTCCTTTTCCCAGTGGTTGTTATTGGTACTTTGCTGAAGATGAGTTGATTGAGAGATTGAGTTTTTTCTTCCAGAATCTCTGTCCTGTTCCACTGGTCTATGTGCCTATTCTTGCACCAGTACCAGGTTGTTTTGTTTACCATAGCCTTGTAGAAAATTTAAAGTCTGGATGTGTGATACCTCCTGTTTTCTTCATTTTGCTGAGGATTGTTTTGGCTATTCAAACAAATAGGATGGACATCTTGATAATATTGATTCTTCTAATTCATGAGCATGGAATGTTTTTCCATTTGTTTTTGTCATCCTTGGTTTCTTTGAGCAGAGCTTTGTAGTTCTCATAAAGGTCTTTCACTTCTCTGGTTAGGTGGATGCCAAGGAATTTCATTTTTTGTGTGGCTATTGTGAATGAGATTATGCTTTCTATTTGGCACTCGGTCTGCTTGATGCTGGTGTATAGAAATGTAATTGTCTTTTGTACATTGGTTTTGTACCCCCAAGACTTTACTGAAGTCAATTGTCAGCATAAAGGGGGTTTTGATAGACCTCCCACCCCAGGGTTATCAAAATATAAAATCACATTGTCCACAAAGACATTGCTCTTTTCATATCTGGATACCCCTGATTAACGTCTCTTGCCTGATTGCTGTGGCTAGGACTTTCAGGACTACATTAAACAGGAAGGGTGAGAATGGACATCCTTGTATAGTTCCCATTCTCAGGGGAAATACTTCCAATTTCTGTCCACTGAGCAAAATATCAGCTATGGGTTTATCATAGATGGCTCTTACTGTTATGAAGAATGTTCCTTCTATGCTCAAGAGTTTTTGCCAAAAAGAATGTTCCTTCTATGCTCAAGAGTTTTTGCTGGATTTATCCAATGCATTTTCTGTGTCTAATGATAGATCATATGGTTCTTGGTTTTACATCTGCTGATGTGCTGAATTATGTTTATGGTCTTGCTAATGTTCATCCCAGGAATGAAGCCCATTTGGTCATAATGGAAGAACTTTGAGATGTGTTGTTGCATCCAATTTGTTAGTATCTTGTTTAGAATTTTGCATATATTCATTAAGGAGATTGGCCTGTAATTATCTTTCTTTGTTGAGTCTTTGCCAGGTGTGGGTATCAGGTTTGTTGACATCATAAAATGAGTTGGAAGCATTCTCTCTTTCTTGATTGCCTGGAAAACTTTCAGTAAGATAGGTACCATCTCTTCCTTGTATGTCTTACAGATTTCGGCTAGGAAGTCATTGAGTATGGGGCTGTTTTGGTGGGTAGATTTCTTATGACTCAGTCGACTTCCTGTATTCTTATTGGTCTATTTAGAGTTTCAGTTTCTTCTTGTTTCAACCTTGGGAGGTTGTGCGATGTCAGAAAGTGCTCTTTCCTTTAGGTTTTCTAGTTTAGTTGCATACGGGTTTTTATAGTGATCTTTGATAATCTTTTGAATTTCTTCAGGATCAGTGGAGACTTCACCTTTTACTTTTCTAATTGTGTTTATCTGGGCTTTCTCTCTCTGTCTTTCCCTTTAATCAATCTGGGCAGGGAACTGTCAATCTTATTTATCATTTCAAAGAACCAACTTTTGGTCTTGTTGATCCTTTCTGTTACATTTTTGTCTTCTATGTTCTGTAACTCTGATTTTATCATGGTGCTCTGGATTCTTGGGCTGAGTTTAGGATTTAGATGATCTTGCCTTTCCAGCTTCTTTAGGTGAGATGTTAGACTAACTACTTGAGATCTTTCTGTCTTCTTGATTTGTGCATGCAGTGCTATGAATTTTTCTCTTACTACTGCTTTCATGGTATCCCAGAGATTCTTATCAGATGTGTCTTTGTTTTCGTTTGTTTCCAGGAATGTTTTTATTTCTGTCTTGATTTCTGTGTTGACCCAGAAGTTGTTCAGCAGCATGTTGTTTAGAGTCCATGTCTGTTTGTGTTTTGGAGGGATCTTGTTGGTGGTGATATTTATTTTTTATTCTGCTGTGATCTGAAAACATGCATGGTATTATTTCAATATTTTTAATTTTCTCATGCCTGATTTACACCCAAGAATGTGATCAATCTTGGAGTATGTTCCATGTACTGATGAGTAGAAAGTATACTCTGTAGTTGTTGGCTGAAGTGTTGTGTAGATGTCTATTAAATCCATTTGATTGAGCATTGAGTTGAGGTTCCAATCTCCTTGTTGGTTTTTTTTTCCCTCAATGATCGATCTAAAGCGGTTAGTGGTATGTTTATAATCTCCTACTATGATTATGTGAGAGTCAAAGTCCTCTTTTAGTTTGCTTAGTAGTTGTGTTATAAAACCTAGTGCCCCTGTGTTGGGTGCATATATATTTAAGATGAATATTTCTTGCTGGTAGATTGAACCTTTTATCATTATCTGTGTCCTTTCACATTCTTTTAAATTTCTGATGGTTTGAAGACTGCTTTGTTGGATAGTAGAATAGTTGCGTCTGCTTTCTTCTATCTCCATTCACTGGGCAGCCCATTTTCAGTCTCCAGTCTTGCATACGGGTGTGTCTTTTGCAGTGAGATGAGTTTTCTGAAGGTAACAGATTGTTGGATCATGTTTTTCTATCCATTTTGCCACTCTGTGTCACTTCAGTGGCACATTTAGTCCATTCACCATCCAGTTGATTATTAATATGTGAGAGTTTATCCTTGTCATAAGGCTCCTTTAATTTTGCTTTGTTTAATTTTAACTTCCATTTATATATTTGTGTGTTTTCATATTTGTGGGTGCTCTGTATGCTCTGTTAACTCTCTGTTTGCCTATACTTTTTTGGTTGGCATGGCCACTCTTTTTTGTTTGTTTGCTTCTGTGCTCAACACCTTCTGAAGTGTCTCTTAGGGATTGAATGTCTGGGGAAAATTACAATTCTCCATCACTGATGAAGCTTGGCTTGGCTGGGTAGGAAATTCCTGATTAAGATTGCTTATCTTTAAGAACATTAAAAATTGGATCCCAATCCTTTCTGACCTGTAGCATTTCTGCAGATAAGTCCAGAGCAATATTGATAGGTTTTCCCTGGTGGGTAGTCTAGCCTTTCTTGCTGCCTTTAGGATTTTTTTTTTCATGCCTACTTTTTGAAGGCAAATTACTGTTTGTCTTAGGGATGGTCTTCCCATGTATTGTCTTGCAGGGCTTCTCTGAATCTCTTGTACTTGGATGTTCCTGTCTAGCAAGATGAGGGAAGTTCTCTTGGATGATCTCATGGAGTATTTGTTCCACAATGTTTTCATTTTCTCTTTCTGCTTCGGGATACCAATCAAACATAGGTTTGGTTTTGTGAACAAGTCACCCAGCTCCTGGAGGTTTTCTTCCATCTTATTTATTTATTCATTCTATATTTTTAACAGACTGTGTTAATTCCATATTTTGTTCTTCAAGGTCTAAGATTCTTTCCTTTGTTTGGTTGAGGCTGTTCCTAACATTTGTTACTTTGTTATTGACTTCAAGGATGGAGATCTTTATTTTCATTATTTCAGAGGAGGCTCTTTTGAAGTTGGACAACTCTGCTTTTCCTTCTTGTGCAATTCCTTTGAGGTTTGCTTCATGTTTCTCTTGGTTCCTGTCTATTTATGCCACCCATTCTCTGATTTCTGTGTCTGTCAACCGGGACAGGTCATTCTGGATTTTCCATTGTTTGTGCACGGTCTCCTAAACACTGGTTCCATTTTTCATTTGCCTGAGAACTCACTCTCTTTTATTCAGTGAGAGAGGGAGCAACTTCACTCTGTGGCAGGATCTTGCTATTGCAGCTTTTTTTCCTCAGCTGCTCAACGGGTTGGGCTAGTTTCTCCGCCTCCTGCTGTGTGGGACTGATGACCAGCTGGAGGGGTTGGGAAGGGAGAGTGAGTCAAAACAGCATGACCCAAAATCCCTCACCCCCATCCTCTCCCAGAGTGACCTCAGATCCTACACACCCTCCCTGCAGCAGGGGATGGGGTGCCTGGATTTCCTGCCTGCCTTTTTGTTCCCTGTGTGTTCAAGGAGTCCCTGGCTGAAAGTGTTACGCTTCCAAACTCTGCTGGGTGCCTCCTTTAATTTGGGCTGGATCTCCACTCTCTGCCCTGTCCCCTCCTTCTCTGTACAGATCTTCCTTTTCTGTGAGCCTGGTGCAGGGCGTGGGTGCCGGATGGGGGATGGGGCACCTGGAATTCAGTGCCTGCCTGGCGTTCTGGGGTCTGTGCACTCAGAGAGACCTTCCAGGGTCCACAGTGATTAACCCGTCCAGAAGTGCCCTGGGGAGCTCTCTCCAACAGTGCAGATTCTCTGCTCTCTGTCATGCAAGGGGAGAGCAGGGCCCATCAGCTGCTCCCCTGTGGCCATCTGGGGTCCTCCCTTAAAATGAGCTTTTTAAGCAACTTATCTACAAATTTTCTACAAATAAATTGAAAAAGCAACAGAGTCTTTGCATTTAGGCAAAACATTTATGCCCAATATTACAGGTAAATATTTTTTGAAAATTCTCAAAGGACATTAATCTTCCACTTCCATGACCAATCCTCCTCCTCAGGGATGCCCCACCACCAGGTTCCTGAAACTCTGATCTCTGTCTGGGATGCTCGAGGGAGAGCTGGGATTGCTGGCCATCCTGTCCCATGGGCCTCACCTTCCAAAACCTATACCATGTGTTTTCTATTCCTCTAAGAGGTAAACATGCCCTCCCTGATAAATCCCTGCCACCTGCTCCTTATCTAGGGGCTAAAAACTCCACCCACTTCCACCCCAGAAGTGCCTATAAAATGGTTGTGATACCGACTTCAAGGCAAATCACACTTTGGACTCTATTTATAATGCGTTGAATGGCAGACTCAAGAGCGCACACGTCACTTAAGACACAGATTCTGGCTGTTTGGCAAAAACTTGGCTCTAACCTTGTTTTGTTAATGGAAATCTAAAAGGTAGATTTATAGCTGACACAATCTTAGTATTACTACAACTTCGTGGAATAATAGAGTGGGACGGAATTCTCTTCTTGAACATCAGGATGATTGGTTGAAAACAGTACGATTAATTTACAAAAGAACAATGTTCTGTTCTATGGTTGCCTCTAAATGCCAATTAAACAACTACCAGAGAAGGAAAGGATGAAATGAGTAAAACAATTAAGCAAAACACTATGTATAAGTGTTATTTAGAGTAAGTCTCTTTTAAAGTGAGAGTTAATTTTATTAATATGGTTTTTGAGCTGCATTAAGACGCTATAATAAAGTGAAGGCACCCAGGAAGAATTGCATGATGGAGTTAAGGTGGCCACTGGAACATGAACAAGTGAGGGTGAAAGTGTTGGAAAGTGTATCCATGTCGCAAACAACCGTTCTTTTCCAAGTTGTTTGATCAGTAGTTGCTGACCTTGTCCCAAGCTTTCCCAAAATTGGCATGCAGTGAAACGTTAGGAATTTCTAGTTAGCTGATTAATATCGTGCTCTTAAAAGTGATGCAAAACAATTGCGTGTCTTTGTAAAAGATGTTCCTAAAATTTACCAAAATTTGAAAGCATTGATTTTTTTTGCATACACTATTTGCAAATATTTATGAAAATTTGAAGAATTTGGTTTACTTAATGTAGTATTTGCCTTTTTAATATTAGCTCGACAGTAATATTTAATGACTTTTATTTCTTGCGTTGTATATTTTTGAGTACGCCTTGTTTCGTGGGAGAAACTTTTAAAAGAATCAAGCGTAATACACTAATAGCATATTTTTAGAGCATAAAAATATTTTAATTACAGAGTTGCTAGAGGAGTTTAATTAGTCAATTGTTTCTTTGGTGTGTGCCTGACCACAACAAAGCAAGGTCATGGGTGCGATTTGGTGCACATAGGAGGTCATGGCCTGACTCTCAGCATTGTGGAAAGCTTCCTCACGCACATGACATAATTGCCAAAAGATAATTTGCTGATATTTGCTAAGAAGAGACGTACTCACTCCCTTCCCCTGCCACTTCCCCACATCTGACTTCTAATACTTTTTCCTGGGCAGGTACCCTCTCACTCCCTAGCAAACCCTCATGCTGGGATGCCCCACCCCCATGTTCCTGGACTCTGATCCTTGTGCTGCTGGAGGGAGCCTTGGGGTTGTTGGTCATTCTGTCAACATGCATCTCACCTTCCGGAACGATGCCATGTGTTTTTTTCTTGTCCAAAGTGATAGAGAAGAGCTAACTCCTAAACACCTGCCACTTGCTCCTTCTCTTGAACATAAAAACTCAACCCACTCTGACCCGAGAAATGTCTACTCAATGGTTGTTAACTCAACTTCAAGGCAAATCACAGTTTGGAGCTCTAATGAGTCAGAAGGAAGGAAAATATTCAAACAATAGAGACTGGAGTAGGTAAGAAATATTTCGTTTCTTCAAAGTGACAAAAAATTTATTGTGTTTTCTTTCTGACTGAAGTTGCTAAGCAGGATGGATTTATCCAGAGGTGACATGGCCTAACCCAAGTATCTGAGACATCTTCTGCATTGCCATCCGTAGGCAGGGGCTTCTGGTCCAAGTCTCGCAGATACTGCCATGTTAATATTCATCCGAATATGGATAATTAGGGTGGTCAGCGAAACTGAAAAGAGAGAGTATAGTGCATAATGTGTATGCAGTGACTTACTCCTAGGGTGTTGGACAAGTGACTTTGAAGAAGTTGCCTTCAGGGTAAATTAGAAGTTTAGTTCCTGACTACTTGTAGAGTCTGCCTTTCTTACTGTTGAAAACAAAGTTTCCTAATGTGTGCCTTTTTTTGCAATAATGCATTTTTCAAATTATAACCTCTTGTGTGAAAATTAAATATATTAACAAAGTCATATATTCAAACATATTCCTCTACATTTTTCAACAAAGCAAAGGCATATTCTACATTCCTATTTTAAATTATCATGAAAGTGGACCCATTCTGTCTTATTTTGAAAGAGACAAGCTGCTATTTATTTATCACTAATTAATTTGAGTGTTAAAGGTTACTGGTAGCAATTATAATATCTTTTTTTTTTTTTTAGTTGGAGTCTCACTCTGTTGCCCAGACTGGAGTGCAGTGGCCGCTCCCGGCCACCGCAGCCTCGCCTGCTGGACTTTGGCGATCCTTCCACCTCAGCCTTCCAAGTAGCTGGAATTACAGGCATGCGCTACCACGCCCAGCTGATTTTTTGATTTATTGTAGAGATGAAGTCTCGCTGCCCAGGCAGGTCTCGAACCCGCGGGCTCAGGCAATCCACTCACCTCAGCCTCCCAAAGGCATGGGATTACAGGCTGAGCCACCGAGCCCGGTTTATAATATCTTTTATTGACTTTTTTATTACTTGCTATCTACCTATCATAAGCACAATATTGTCTTATATTCAGAAATATAAATTGCTAAATATAATAATATGTTTCCAAGTTCAATGAGCTACAAAACATTAAACTCTATGTAGAAATAATACAAAATATAAAGTGTTGAATAAAGGAGTGGCTTCCATTCGATATTTTATTGGTGGTAAGAATTATCAGTGCCTGCTTCTTTTCCTTTCTTTTTTATGACTTTTTTATTCTTTGTTTTCCTCTAAACTAACACCATTTCTAAAATGACAGTATGCCTGTCAAGTTTTGAGTCCTTAAGATGTGCCACTGTGCTTATTTCTTTTGTACATTATCCCATCATTTCTACTACCGGTTAAAGCCTCCACTGGCACTAGACACACAACTTCTTGCTTTTCCCTCATCACATGAGTGGCCCTCTGTGGATATACTAGAACCTTACAGCATGAAGGCAAGCAAAGGTCTTTTGTTGGTAACGTTTTCTCCCACAGTGGGGTTTTTGTCTCCACACTCTTTCCTTGATTTTTATTCTCTCCTCTCTAAAATGTATTTGTCCTCTGCATTGAGATCACCACGTTGCATAAGATCGAAACCAAGTGCTCTTCCTTACTCTATTAAGGCAGACTTTCTGAAGAAAGAGAAGTGTTTAGGTCATGAGCAAACATTCATGTAAAAGGAACAAAGGTATGTGAAACTATGAAGAACTCTGAATTAATGGGATCCTGTGAATGATTCCATGTGGAGGAGATGGGCATTTCAAGCTTGAACCACAAGGCTGTTTGAAATGCCTTTTATCTGATATGGAATTTAGCATATTTGAGAGTATATGATATAAGCACAGATCTGGAAGCAATTAACGGGGCTACATTAGTAGTATCCACAATATATGCCCACCTGACTGTGGTGGAAATGAGAGGCCTACATGAAGGTGTAGATTCAACACTGACGTTGGCTGCACTGGATAATTCCATCGAGAAAGGAGAGCAGAGACCCATGCTGACCTTGAGCCCTCTCATTTTGTCAGAAAATAGAATCCAAGAGTAAATTGGGATGAGAGTTCCAGAAAGTTCCTGACTCATCTCTGAATCAAACTGGCCTCTGTCTTCCTAATTTTGAGTTATTAACACCATCCTACATTTCTCCTTAGAAAATAAATGAGGCAACACTTTTACCCAAGTAACTTACATTTCAGGAGCAAAATATCGCAAATTTCTATTTAGGCCATCTAGAACTTTCATGTCCTCTGCAGTCAACTGGAATTCAAAAACCTATCATAGAAGTAGAAAACTTTGTTATTATTAGATTGTATAACAGTTAATTGGTAATTTCAGACAGCTGAGTTTTGAGGCAACTCTAAAAATAACTGATAAATTTTCCAAAGTTTGAAAGACTTCATACATACTCAAGTGGCCTATGAATACTTGGTGAAAAATAAGTATAAGTTAATTCCTAGTTATAATATCTTCAAACTGCATGGAACTACAAGAAAGAGAAACTCTCAAAATAAATCTGAGATGAAATACAGTAGACCTTGCCTATACGATGGAACGATGTACTCAGAAGATCCAGAAGCATCTAATTTTGAAATATATAAGATAATTGATGAAGTTTGATAAATGTTAGATTTCTTCAGCTCTTTAGTGATCAGGTGGAACATGAAAAAATATTGTTTTTAATATGTTCAAACCAGGAATCATCCAAATACTAGTGATGTCCTATTCTAAGGACACAGGTTCTGGTTTGAGAAGTGTTTCTCTGAATTTGTGAGACGTTAAATATCAAATATACATCACTAATTGTTAACACATTGACAAAAATGACTTCATAAAATCATAGAAATATTTGGAAATAGTGATGCAGAGAGCAAGAGAGGAGGGAGAAGGAGAAAGTAGAAGATGTAAACAATTTGACAATTGATGAACCTAGGTAGGAGGTGTTTGTTGCATTATTCTTTAACATTTCTGTACATTAATTGAAAATTTTTTAAAAAAATCACAAAAGGAAAAGCAAAAAGTATCCAAAGACTGGAAAAATAGTGAATTATCTGTGAATAAATCTAAGAAAATGCATACAAATGCCTAAATGAAGAAAGTTAACTAGAATTCAAAAATCTATCATAGGAGTAGATAACTTTGATTATTGTTAGATTGTCAGATTGCTACCAACTGGTAATACTGAAGTATATCAGACAGTAGAGTTTAGAGACAACACGAAAAATATCTGATAAATTTTCAAAAGTTATGAAAGACCTCTAAATACTCAAGTGGTTTACGAATACTCAGTGAAAAGTAAATAAATATTCATTTCTAGATATAAGATATTATTAATGATTATAAAATATATTAAAGAACTACTGAAACAGTTGGGAATGAATTTTATGATTGTGGAACAAAAATCTCAATATTGTCAGGAAGTGAGTTCTGGCCACATTGATCTATAATTTCATTGCGATATCCACTGGAGACTAAAACATTCATTCTTGTGCAGAAGTTGATAAGATGATTCTAATTTCAATTTTAAAAAACAGTTACTAAGAAATAGCCAAGACATTACTAAAAGAGAGAAGTTAGAAAAAAGTTGTAGTATTTTTCTACCAACACTTTCTTTCCAACATGATCTAGATAATACCAAAAAGTCAATGATTCAATTGACAACATGAGAGAGACCAGATAACTACTTATGCACGTTCATGTATGAGAGAGTTGATAAGTCAGGATATGTGTGTAAATATGGACTTTTTGATAATTGTTAGTAGGGAATTTTTATATCAGTTTTAAAATTATATACATATATTTGGATCCCTGTTTTACATGATATTAAAGAAAACAATTCCATTAGAACTAACAGCCACATTTATAAGGAAAAACTATTCCCAATTTTATAAAAATTGAGGTGAGAAATTGCTATGTTTCCAATATAGGAAAAGACACAACAGTCATCAAACACAATAAATAGGCATGAAGTCTTAAGAATACAACCTTTGGTTCATAAAAACATAACCAGAAAGACAATAAAAACACAAGTCCAATTTGGAAGGTGTCATTTCAACAACATATCTGGGTATAAAAAGACATATATGTGTGTGTGCTATTGATTCATTAAAACCAGGACTTCCAATGTCTTGTGTCCCTGTGTCCACATGCATTTATACATTAATTTACGCCTCCTTCTAAAAGCAGTTGGTGTTTATTTTCGATCCGTTGAGTCTAGTCTGTCCAGTGACTTGCACTGACCAATAGAATTGGTCAGAAGCAATGGTGTGCCATCTTGAACCTAGACATGACAAGGTTTTGCACGTACCCACTCACTGCCTTGCGATCGTGCCAGGGAATGAGGTGAAACCTGGGCTGGAGGGCGAAGAACCATATGGGGAGAGGGAGGGACCCAGACAACTGCCCCTCAACATCCTGAAGCAGGGTTGCCTCCTTGCTCTGCATAAACATGAGAGACCCCAGCTGGGAACAGAAGATCTTTACCAATTTCAGATGGAGCCCAGACTAATTTCTAACCATAGAAGTGTGAGCTAATTAAATGATTCTCATTTTAATCTTCTATGTTAAGGAAGGTTTGTTTTACATTTCTACTGAGAGTATAATTATGGATTTCTACACATTCTACAACAAAGACAAATAGCCCAATAGAAAGCAACAAAGACTTAGACAATTCACAAAGAGGAAACTCTAGAGAATAAATGTAGGAAATTTGCAAAGAAATGTAGGAAATTTGCAAAGAAATGCAAAAAGCACAATGATTTAGAGACGAAAGAGCATCTAACCCAACGGTCTTATTTTAGAAAGGGAGGAAAAAGAAATATTCTAAGCCTAGGGATACAGAGGAATGTGCTGACTGAATGGTGAAACCCACAGCTCTGTTGGGGTCCAGTCTTCACTCTCTCCACCCATGCTGTCTCTCTTGCTGTAGCGTGACAGAAGACCCTTGTGAATTCCCCACAAAGCATAAATGCATGGGACATGGCAGGGAGACGGGCTTGGCCCAAGGGCGTCTCGAGAGCCTTACCAACAAGCACACGCGTGAAGGGCACTGTGAGGAGCCCTGATGCCCACAGCCCCGCCCCTCACCTGCACGTTCTCTCTGATCCGCTGCTCACTGTAGCTCTTGGCCAGGACCACAACCCCACGTTGCAGCTGGTAGCGCAGGGCGATCAGGGCTGGAGTTCGCTTGTGCTTTTTGGCCACGGCACAAAGGACCGGGTCCTCCAAAAGGACTGGGGAGTTTGGGTCCACCCTGGAAGGAAAGACAGAAATGCCCAAGTCCTGAGGCTGCATATCCAGTTGGTTAGGAGGCTTCCAAAACAGATGAAGGTGTCCATCCTACACCAGGGCTTCTCAGGGAGGTTCTGGACCAGAAGCATCACATCACCTGAGACCTGGTCAGAAAGGCACATTCTCCTATCTCCCTTAGCCAGTAGAGACTTAACTTTGGAAAAACCAAGTATGATATACGATTAAAAGTTTTTCATCAAGGTGGTGTTTTAGGTGAATTCCCCATTGTTCTTAATACCAGTGTTTTTCTCTTTGGCTTCCCAGAGCACTATAGGCCACCAGAACAATGTCTTTGGACTTGCAGAAATCCAGCAGTTTGCTCTGGTTGAGGTAAGGATGACATTCTACCTGCAGATGACCAAGACAGAAAAGCATCAGATTACAGGAAAATAGTTTTATTAATAAGAAAATATTTTTAAAAAGTGAAGCACAATAAAATTTGTATAGCATTCAATTGGTACTGAGAATATTAACCTCAAGTAATGACCTCTTTTATAAAAATAAATTTTATACCTCAGTGTCTCTTAAAAGTGTAAGTGGAAATGCCATTTCTGGAAATAAGCAAGTGTGGGAACCAGATCTTATTTTCTAAAACCTCTGCTCACTGGAAGAAGATATGGCGATATCCAGATCTGGGATAGGGCAAGACTCTTTGAGCCCTGTACATGAAATAGTGCCAGAAAGTAAGAATTTGTTCTAAGACTCATTAATGCACATCTCAAGGACAAAATAACTAGTTTTAAAGGGATCTCAATGAGGACTTTTGAGCAGATTTGAGCATCAAAAAGAATAATGAGTAAAATCAATTACTAATCAGGAGGAAGAAAATTTATGAGTTTATAGTGATGAGTAGGAAAATTAGAGAGAGAGAGAGAGAGAGAGAGAGAAGAAAAACCCTTGCCCCCACTAATGGTGGCTAACACAGTAAATCCTTTCTCAGAACATTGATAATCAGAGAAAAAGAGGTAAACTTTAACCATATTTTAGAGGAGTTTAGTTCCTCATATTGACTTGGTGAAGGATTTTTTTTTTTCATAATAGAGTGTCAGGTGACATTAGTAAAATTAATCATTAAAACTGAAAATAATCATTTAAAAACCCAAAGGCAATAACAAAACAATGAGAAAATAACCCTGCAATACAAAAAATTTAAGTCACTGATGTGTACTCAGCCACTATGTGAAAATTTGTTATGGAATATGACTTTTTCTGCTGTCTGTTATCACACAGCAGATTACTATTAATTACATAGGGTTAAGTACATTTTTCCAGAACAGATATGGCTACCAATAGCTTAACCAAGTGATCAAATTATCACCAACAATGGGGCAATCTGTCATTTCATGCTGTCTACCTTGGAGGGACACAGCCTACTAAAAGCTTTTTCTTGTGAAAAATGTTTAAACCAAATTAATAAAGCATTCAAATCTACCATTTAATTTACAGAAACCTTTTAACAACTTGAAAAAAATAAGTTGATGAATATTAAAATACAACAATCAGAAATCACAATTGGATTCTGGTTTAAAAAGAAGACTTTTAAAGGACTTTGGGGGAAAAAATGGAAAATTTGACTATTCACTGGATAGTACATGATATGGGAACATTATCATTAGTTTTTTTTTTTTTAGATAAATTAATGCCATTAAACTGGGAGACTGCCTTCATTCCTATGACACACTATGGTTTGCAAGAGTGAATTGCCATCCCTGCAGTTTACTTTGAAGAGGTTCTGGAACATTATACATATTTATGCATTTGCCCATGTATATATGCCCATATTTTTGGCAGTGTGGCAAATTGCCAACAATTTTGGATACAGTGGATAACATCTGTATTTGTGTTATTCTTTCAAAATTTGGTAAATGTTTAAAATTGCCATAATGAAAAATTGGGGTAAAACTCATATTAAAATGATGTTAGTTTCTTGACCTTTTAATTTGAAAATCAGAGCACTTTCATGTATATAATATACCATGTATTTCTATTGTAGATCTTTACTCCTTTACTCTAACTTGCTAAAAAGTCCATTAGAGCCCAGAACCATGCACAGAACAGATGAGTTTAAACTGTTTATTCGACGAGAGAAAGCACAGCGAAGCGGCAGACGAATGTGTGGGCAGTCACAGGTCAGCTCTTTGCTCATCAAAATGTTCCTCAGTGTTGACTTCATTCACCATATCCAGGTATCTGTATAAATCGGTGACTTCCTCACTCTAACCTGAATGGCTTTCATTGTCTCCAGTTAAGTTTTAGTGTATCTGTGCCCCGTCAAGAACCCTTTAAAGAAGGGATACCAAGACAAAGGACCTGATCATTCAACTCTCTTTTAAACCCTTAATGTCTACCTTTCTTATTCTCACTCTCTTCTTATTTACTGCCCATACCATCTTTTTCTGGCCTTCCCACTACTACAAAGTTTTCTAAAATTGCCTTCACCCATCAACTCGATTGTTGTCTTGTATAACTTAGGGATAAGTCTGCCGTCTACCTGAGTTCTTATTGAAGCTTGTAACTCCTCTTGATCTAATTTACCTTGAACGAATGTCACACACAACTCAGCATTCATTTACCATCATTGTTTTCATTAAAACTTTTTCATGCAGGGGCACGATTAGGGAATTTTGTGTTCTTCTAGACCAAGTTTTGCTTTCTAGAATGTTCTTTGTGACAAAGGTAAGTTAAGAAGAACCTATGAACCCCTGGCTATCATACAGGAAGAAAAGTGTGAAGAACAGGAAGGAGAGGAGGCTGGGATGCTCACCTGGTTGCAGACGGGCTTGTACTTGAGCCCCGGCTTGTTGAGGATCATCTCCAGCTGCCTGCGGTTAAAGTTGGACACCCCGATGGACTTGGCCAGTCCTGCGTCCTTACACTTCTCCATGGCCTTTGGAGAAAGGGATTGTGAAGAAACACTTGTGCAGTTGGCATGTCAAGGCAAATGAAAGGTAGAACAGTGAAAACAACCACTATCAAAACATGACAATGAAACCAGCTAGCAATGATTGTCAAGAAGACAAAAATTAAAACAGAAAATAGGGGAAGAAGACAGGGACATCAAGGTTAAGAATTTCTGTGTCCTCTTTAGGAAACAAGCGATTATTACCTATGAAAGGAAAGAGACACTTGTCCTCCTTGTTCCCAGTTCCTTTCCTGCGAGTTTCTCCTTTACCTTTCAGTCATGTCTCTCCCTACCTTTCAGAAAAATCTCCCTTGCAAAGCTTGTGAATTTCTTAATCCAATAATGCATTCTCATTCTCCCAGGTGGAAAGTGGGAGCCAGATTGACCGCTCTTGTCTTCCCATCTCTGCTCTCTCCTTCCAGTACTCACCTCCCACGTGGCACAGAGATCCACTGTGTCCAATAGCACTTTTCCGTTTTCATCTGTAGGTATAAGCTTCTCACTTGGCTGGAGTAGAAGCAGTTGTTTTAAAGATGTAATAAATTAACGTGCTCACCCATAACCATGCTCTCAGGTACATTTAAGGACAATAATGTTCTGGGAGCTATGTGGTACACATTCCAGAAACTGATCTTTGTAAAGACTTTCACATATGAAATTGTAAGGAATGTCTTTAGGAGACAGGTGTCTTTTAATTTCTTACAACTATTACATGTAGGAATAAGTACTATTTTTCCAGATCCTAACAGAGTCTCATAATTGACTTGTTACTTTTGTGTTCCCTGAAATTTCTCCTGGGGAGATGCCTCTCTTTGTCTGGGAAGCACCTTGATATTCAGCAATATTGTGTTGACATATTGACCCCAAAGATACAATGAAAGTTTCTTATCCCCTCAAAACATGTAATGTTCCAGGGGTGGTACCATGAACTTAACATGCTCAATGGATATTGTTTTCAAGATTCATTTGGATATTGGAAGACCCAAGAGAAACTCTCCTATATTAATGACCATGAGACTTAAACTGCCCCAAAGTCACACTATCTACCAATGGAAAAAGTTGGAACAAAAATCTAAAAATCATGTTTGGAATTCAGTGACAAGAATGAGAAAGGATATATTTTTGGAAATTACCTCAAATTCTTAAATGTAGCCAGGGCATTAACTATTCATTTACAAGATTCAATGAACTCTTTCAGATAAACTAACCTGAGTAGTTTTCTTTAACTTTAAATCAAAAGTTGTGCAAAACACAGTAAGTAATCCCTAAGCGTAACTACATAATTGCATTGTGAAATTAGAGCCAGCAGTAGAAGCAAGATTTTCCAAGTTCCCCGGGAAGGAACCTAGTTTAAGTTCCACCCAGAGTCAGATCCATCAAACTGTTTCTGCTTGAAATGATGAGAACGATGGAAACTCATCGTATTCCATGTGTGCAGCAGTTTTGTTGAGCACCTCAGCTGCATGAAACATCCAAGAGATGATGAAATGAAAAACTTATTTTCACAAGTTTTGAATAGAAGCTTTGAGATTGCTGTATGCTGTTCTCTTACAGGCATGTAGTTGAGAAGTAGAGATTCCAATTTTACTTTCTAAAATGGTCGTGAGGAGTTATACTTAGGGTTCTATTCCTGTGTAATAATCCCTACATTCCCTTAAGTAAAAGCTTAATTCTACCATCCATGTAAACAATGATCAGGCTGACAGCAGAAGTGAAAGAGATTTGAGTTCATAAAATGCCTACCTTAAAAGATACTGGAAAATGAATAAGATAAAGGTCAACATAGTCCAATTGAAGTTTTTTCAGTGAGTTTTCCAAGGCAGGTCGAACCAACTCTGGTCGATGGAAAGTGGACCAAAGCTGTAGAGGTTAAAGAGTGGAAGTTGTGTTGAATGAGTACTTGACTCAGTTGTATTCGTTTGCCTTGCCTAATATTTTGACATTTTTCCACTGCTTGAAAACTGATGACCCGCTGACAAAAAAGATTCCTTTCCTTCTAGTGTTTCCTTTGGTTCTGGCCCATCTAAATGAACATTATGATATGTTAGATGTATAATTAATACATTTACTAAATGATAGAAGTAAATTACTCAAAAGTTAAAATTTCTTGCCCAATGTCAACCATGCTCATTATATAAATTATACGTGGTGGAGTTTACAAATATTTGAATAGTCTAATTCAATCATCCATTTCACTCGATGGGCAAGAATAATTATCCCTGTTGTTTAGAAACTGAGGGTGTAAAAAACCCCAGTTTTTAGCATGCTAACATGTTCTGGACACTTTATCTCTTGTTTAACACTTACAGAACTGTCTTGTATTGCTTTATCTCTCTCTGATAAGCATGGCAATGAAGAATCAGAATAATAATAAATGTTAGAAAGTCATTTAGGAAATAAGAAAAACCATCATATGATAATAGTTCTCTCAGTTCTATAGTCTGCTAAATCATACTGATCTAAGTTGAGGCTCAGAAAAAATTGAAGTGAATTTACAAGCATAAATTTGAAAACAGCGGTGATGAGAAAGCCATCGTTATTCTCTATTTTTGATTTAAGTTTTAGTACAATTCATTCAAAACTGCTGATCTTGTCATACAGTTGGCATCCCTACATAACCACATAAAATAAATTTGCCCAAAGTTCATCATATACACAATGTCTTCTTTTTTTTTAAGTTGAGTTCTCACACTGCTAGAGTGCAGTAGCATGATCACTTCTTACCATAACCATGCTCTTCTAAGCTCAGGCAGTCCTCCCACCTCAACTTCCTAAGTAGCTGGTGCTATCAGTGTGTGACACCAAGCCCAGCAAATTTTTTGTAGAAATGAGATCTCACCATGTTACCTAGGTTTGTCTTGAACTCCTGAATTCAAGCAATTCTCCCACCTTGGCTTCCCAAAATGCTGGGCCTACAAGCGTGAACAACCATGGCTGCCCCAAATGTACAATACCTTTGAAGTATAGAATATGTCTTCTCTCTTCACAAAACCATCTGCAATCTTGCTTCGGATGGCTAGACCAACCTGTTCTTCATTGCCATATAAATGTGCAGAATCAATATGGCGGAACCCAACTTCTATTGCTAATTTGGTAACCTCTGCAGCTCTACTTTTGGGAACCTAGAGGAGCAATTGAAGATAGCATGTGGTGATCAAAGTGAATGAGAGGTACTTCAGGCAAAAACAATGACCTTCAAACAAATCAGCTTTTCTACCTGACTTAGGTTAGTTCTAAGATGAGCCCATCCATGCTTGCCTGGAGTGTTTCTAGTTAGAAAGTACGGTTGGTCTTTTCAGGAGCCCCTTTGGTACCAGGCTATCACTGGTTGATCACTGCCATTGGAGGTCCCCACACACAACCAGATTTGGTAATTCATTAGAAAAGTTAACATAACTCAGCTTATAGCTGTAGTTATAGTCAAGATTATTTTTAGTTTAGTAAAATTAACTCAAGAAAAAGACACGAGAAATGAAGTTTAAAATAAATACAGTGCAAACTCCCATGAGTTATCCACAGTGATGTTACACAGAAGTCAAAATTCTTCCAGTATCATATTTTGGCAACATACGGGAAATGTTTATGAAAGATGTTCTTTAGAGATTTTATTCTTAAGATCGTGACTGGATGCTGGTTACATGGACACATGCCATCTAAGGCACACCAAAATTCTTGACTTGCAAAGAAAAGCAGATATTCATAAACCCCACTACTTTTACAAGCAGTTAATTACAGCCACCATCCTTATCAAGTAGAGAATGGTGAGAAATTCAACTTTTTAGAGACCAGTCAGGGTTCAATTTTGGAAATAGGCACGTCCATGGAGAGCAGTTTATGTTGTTAACTCTTTCTACACAGCCATTCTATATGCATAACGGAACCAAATACTAGTAATCAAGATGTATCCTGCATATAGATATACACATAAGAAATTAACTACAGTCTGTAAGAAATTAGTAAAGTTGGTTTCAGACCTAAAACAAATCAGGGTCTTTTAGGAAAGATATAATTCCAGTGAAAATTCAAATTAATTATTCATATACCAAATTTGAATACTGATTTGAAAGTATATTTTTAAATGACAAACACATACATAAGACACATTTTTTTCCATTAAAACAGCATTTCAAAAGCTTTATTTTCCCAATGAAGTTACAAGAAACTCAATACTGGGTATTACTGCCTTTCTCTTTTACCTGCCTTGATCTTTCCTTTGACGTTTGAAGACACTTAAATTTATCAACCGTCAGTTGTGTCCTAATCCTTACTTTCCTTCCTGCCAACTGATATTAGAAAGTAAACAGGTACTACCACTTGTCTTCAAAATGTCTCTCGGTATATTCTTACATCTTCTAGATGAGAAAAGGGAGATTCAGATTTTGTGCAACCTGTCCATATTCAATCAGCAGACTGAAGACACTATTGGATTGCAAGTTTTCTTCCAGTCTAGAACTGCTTCAGTCAAGAAAATAAACCCTCCGTTTTATTCACTTCCATGTCAGAGGACTACCCCATCATTCTGATTCAAATTTGATACAAATTTACCTGGACCAATAATTAGGCTTTACTTTGCTTCCCTTTTTTATGATATGTTTTCCTTTTAGGTTCCTTTCCTAGAGGTGAGGGAGGCATTTGGGAATTTCTACTTAGTCCAGGTACAGTATTACCCAGTGGTACTCAAGAACACCCGGCAGAACAGCAGAGTTCTCCCAACAATTTTCATGCAACCCCTCTGCAGTAACTCTTACTGCAAAGATTTCTCTGAATCATGTCTACTTGGAAAGAGGAACGATTTCTTGACTTATAGTCATAAGCAGGAAACCACTCCCATTACAATAATCCCCAAGAAAGAGAACTGACAGGCAGTGTCCTTGATTGCTGAGTTTTACATATTCTTCCAAGGTGAGAAATAGACATAAATAGTAGAAAAAAGAAAACAGTTCCCAAGATAAGCAGTTCCCAAGATTCATTTACCGTCATTGTTTTCATTAAGACTTTTTCATGCAGTGGGACGATTAGGGACTTTTGTGTTCTTCTAGACCAAGTTTACAAACAAACCTCAATGCAGACAAAAACTGACTGCATTTTCTCTTTGTACAGAAAACAGCTCTAGCTTGTGAAACTTAACACCTAGTGAGTCACCTAGAGTCCCACTGGAAAATTATTCTGACGACCTATGTTGGCTTTTTGCTTAGTATAGGATTTTTCTTTTCAGCTCTCCACACTAAAAACAGTCTCGTTACCTCTGAAGGTGCATAGGTGCCAAATCCCAGGACGGGCATGAAGTGACCATCATTCAACTTCACACAATGTTTGGAATCCATTGCCTGTCACTCCTCCGGCTAGCAGATGTTTCTTCCTTTTTCTGCTTTGCAGATTACATAAACAATGGGCAGGCAACGCCCCAACTGCACACTGCCCAAAAATTAACCACAGGCGTTTAGGAGGAGGAAAAACGATGCAGCATTACACAGAGTTGATTCTCATCAAAGATAACTCTTTAATTAATTAATGTATAGTTTTATAATAGACTGATTAATTTCTTGCAGAGCTTTTTTGTCTATTCAGAATCTCTATATATGCTCATAAATTTTTCCTAGAGATTTGTAGAACAAATAGTGTCTATGTGATGGACAATAAAAAACCTCCAGCTACAAATATCTTTTCTGTTTGTGTCCTGATGATACCTCTTTTTTACCATACATCATTTAAAATTATTGACTATCTTACACCTTTTCCTCACACAAACACACACACAATTTAAATAAATGACCAAATTGAGTCTATTTTTAAAAAGCTGACACTCAAAAGTTAAAAAATGAATATTTGCCTTTTTAACCTTTACTATCAAAAAATTAATATTGTTTCTCCTTTCTTTACATTGTAGTAGGAATATCCAATCCTGGTGAACATGCAGTCTTGATGAAGTTGTAATTCTGACTAGAGTGTAGAAAAGATCCTGATGTGGTGTTTACTGGAGTATTAATTATTAACCATTTTTGAACTCTGGACACCATTTGTAATATGCAAACAGTGCCTTATGATATTTGTATCTTTCACCCAGTTTTGTAAGAAACTGCTATAAAGTAACTAGCCCCAAACATGAATAACTATTTTATATACATCATGATTTTGTTAAACATTATTCCTAAAGAAAACCTGGAAACTTATTATAAAAAATTGGTGACTGATCATCACATGGGGTAATTTTTACCCCTTCCTTCCTTTGGAGGACAGATTAGAACATGACTGCGGAAGTCTGCATGATTCATGATTAACGTCTCTGAGTAAACTTGACTTACAATATCTCCATGCACATATTCCCTTCTCACTGAAAAATAAATACATAAATGAAGAGATGGCTAAACTATCACATGGTGACACGACGCCCTGTTATAAAGACACTGACGTGTTTCACTTAGAATGACGTAGGCAAGATGATGGGTAGTAAAGCTCCCAATTTTCCCATATAAGCAGCAATAGGCAATGTATAACTAACCAAAATAAACTTATTTTTTTATGTAGTGGCTTGTTAGATATGCAAGGGGACTACATTTGCACAGATGTCATAGATAAAAAATTAAAGAAAGAAGCATAATTTATGCCATCTAAAACACTCAGGAGAAGCTGGGGTATACTTTTTTGAAATTTGAAAGTAGTAAAAAAAAATAGCACACACAATCCAGGCAGAGCTGAGTGAAAGAACTTCAGTTCTCAGATAGGACTGATGTCAAGACTAGGAGCATGTCAAGAATATTAGTTGATGATTGTGATGACACAGAACAAATCTACACAGAGTGAGGAAGGTGGCTGTTTTTAAAAGACCTAATTTAAAATAAAAATAACAAAAGCACACAAAGAAACAAGAAAACATGGTCCATTATAATAATAAAAATAAATTGCTGGAAACCACCTCTGAAGAATCGCGGCCATTGAAATAAGTAGAGAAAAACGTCAAAACAACTGTCTTAAATACGCTTAAATTGCTAAAGACAAACATGGACAAAGTATGTTAAGCATCAAGAAAACTATATAGGAAAAATGAAAATGCCAACAGTGATAGAGAAATTCAAAAAACAAAAATTGAAGGTGAAATATATAACAACTTAAAAACTCACTAGAGGGTTGTAACAGCAGATATGAGCAGGAAGAAGAAATAATAAATGTACTGAATGGATAGGATATTTGAATTCATCGAATCTAAGAGCAAGAAAAAAGAATAAGGAAATGTGAAAAAAGTCTAAAGTTTTTATGAAACAATATCAAGCAACCAAAATACAGCACAGTGAATTTCCAGAAGGAGTGGAAGGGACACATGGGGAAGAAGAAATTATTTGGAGAACATAATCATCAAAAACTTTCTAAATATGTTGAAAGACATAAATCTACCAATTCAAGAAACTTTTCAAAACTGCATATAGGATATCCTCAAAGAGATTCAAAACTACATATATTATAATCAAACTCTCAAAAGCTGACGACAAAGACGCAGCAAGATAAATGTGACTTGTAAGTTACAAATGATTCTGGATCAGATATCTTGGAGGACATATGAAATAATTATACTTAATGTGGAAAATAACTGTCACCCAAGAATAAATAAATATTAAGTTATTAAGACCATGTGAAAAAAAAAGCTGTAAGAGTTCATTGCCACTAGAACTGTTCTGTAAAAAATGCAGGAGGGAGTAATTCAGTGTGAAATAAAAAAATGGCTAGACAGTAATTTGAAGTCATAAGAAATATAAAGACCTCTACTAATGGTAAATATATTGTAAAACATGCACTTTTGAGAGTTTGGTTTGCAATGACTTTTTCTTCAAGATTTAAAATGCAAACACAAATACAAGTATTATAAGTACAAATCTATATTACCATGTACATCATGTATAAAGTTGTAATTAGTGACATTAATACTGAGAAATGAAGGAAAAAAGACCTGTGGAAAAGTAGACTTCTTGTATGGAATTGAAGTTAAATTGGCATCGATTCCCAAGTAGATTGTTATCGCTCTTGAACATTGTATGCCATCTTCATGATAACTATGAAGAAAATGACTAGAATATACATAAGAGAAGATGAGAAGGGAATCAAAAATCACTAAAAATATCATCCAACCACAAAAAAAGGTCTTAGTGGAGGCTATGAGGAATAAAAAACTGTAACATAGACCAAAACAGGAAAAGAAAACTGGCAAGTGAACTCTCATCACGGTCATGTGTTACCTAATGATGGGATATGTTCTGAGAAAGGGTTGTTATATGATTGCATCATTTTGTGAGCACCACAGAGTGTGCCTACATGAACCTAGATGGTATGGTCTAGTTCACATTTAAGCCATGTGGTATAGACTACTGCTCTGAGGCAATGAACCTCTACAGCGTGTTGCTGCACCGATTACTGTGGGCGGTGGTAACACATGGGAAGCATTTGTGTATCTAAACATCTCTCAACACGAAAAAGATTTTATGGTATAAGAATCTATAAGATTATAAGAGATTTTATAGGATTCTAATACCTCGTAACTATAAGGTATTAGAATCTCACAAAACCTCTGTTTTGTATATGTGGTTCGTCATTGATCAGAATGCTGTTATGTGACTCATGACTGTATTTTAAATGTGAGACATTTAAATACATTTCATTGAAATGTGAGACATTTTAGATACCTTAAATTGAAATGTATTAATTTTTTACAACAAAAGAAAGATAGATTTTTAGAATGGATTAAAAAATAATTCTAACTCCATGCTCTGCACTAGCAACTCACTTTAGAGCTAAGTATACAAATCGTTTGAGAGTGAAAGACAGAAACAGATATTTAATGAAAATAGTAACTAAAAGAGAGCTGTGATAGCTATGGTAGAATCAGAGCAGATAAAATTTAATCAAAAGCGGTGACAAGAGATAATCAAGACATTACACACATGCATACCTTGGAGATATTATGTGTTGGGTTCCAGACTACCGAAATAAAGCAAATACTACAATCAAATAAGTCACACAAAGTTCTTGGTTTCAAATACATATAAAAGTTATGTTTATACTGTACCATAATCCCTTTGATGTGCAATAGCATTTCATTTAAAGAAAAAATACCTTAATTTAAAGCAATGCTATATTGTTAAATTGTGCTAACAATCTCCTGAGCCCTCAGCAAAGCCATAATCCTTTTGCCACTGAAGCTTTTTCCTTCGATGCCGATTACTGCTGACTTATTAGGATGGTGACTACTGAAAGTGGAAGTGATCGTAGTTATTTCTTAAATAAAAAACAACCACAGACATTGCCACATCGAAAGATTATTTCTTTCATGAAAGATTTCCCTATAGATTGGCAGTGGTGGAAACTGCCAAGGGAGGGCGTGTGGGAGTTGGCAGTAGTGGGAAACTGCCAGGAGGTGGGGGCACACCTCATCAACACGAGTAACTGCATAATGAACATTTGTATACCTAACCCTGAATTGCACCCACAAATTTTTTTTTTAAAAGATCTCCCTGTAGTGTGCAATGCTGCTTGATAGTATGCTACCCACAGTGGTACTTGTTTCAAAGTTGAAGCCAATACTCTGAAATCCTGCCATTGCTTTTTCAACTGCACATATGCAATATTCCAAATCACTTGTTTTCATCTTGACAATGTTCACAGCATCGTCATTAAGGATAGATTCGATCTTATGAAACTGCTGTCTCTGTGCATCCACAAGAAGTAACTCATTATCTATTACGTTTTAATCATGCGAGTGTAGCAATTCAGGCACACGTCCAGGCTTCACTTGCAATTCTATTTCTATTGTTATTTCCACCACAACTGCAGTTACTTCTACCACTGATATCTTGAATCCCTGAGAGTCATCCATGAGGGTTAGAGTCAACTTATTTCAACCTTCTGTTAATGTTAGTCTGTGGAGCTCCTCCCATGAATTGCAAATATTCTTGATAGCATCCAAAACACAGTAAGTTCCATCTGGAGGGCTTTTAATTTACTTTGCCCAGATCAATCAAAGAAACCACCACCTATGGCAGATATTGCTTTAGGGAATGTATTTTCTAATCAATAAGACTTAAGATTCAAAAGTACTCCTTGATCCATGCACTGTAGAATGCATGCTGTGATAGCAGGCATGAAAACAACATTAATTGTGTAGTTCGAAGCTGTGAAACTAGGCATTGACGTCTTGTCTCTAGCTCTAAGAGTCCTAGGTGGCATCTTATTCCAATAGAAGACTGTTTAAACGACACTGAAAATTTGCTCTTGAGCACAGCACCTTCGTCAGTGATCTTAGCTACATTTTCTGGGTCACTTGGTGCAGCTTCTCTGTCAGCACTGGCTGCTTCACCTTGGACTTCTATGTTAGGGAGGCGTCTTCTTTCCTTCAACCTCATGAACCAATCTCTATGAGCTTCAACATTTATTCTGGAGTTTTTTCCTCACTTCTCTCAGCCTTCATAGAATTAAGAAGACAGAAGGCTGAGCTCAAGATTAGGCTTTGGCTGGTTTGAGCTACCCATGCCACTAAAGTTCTCTACATATCAGCAGTGAGGCTGTCTTGCTTTCTAACCATTTGTGCGTTCACTGGATTTGCACTTGCAATTTTCTTCTATAACTTTCCTTTGTAGTCACGACTTGGCTAACTGGTTGGCACAAGAGAGCTAACTTTTGGCCTGTCCCAGCTTTCAATATGTCTTCCGTGCTCAGCTTAATGATTTCTAGCTTTTGTGCTTGGGCACTTAAGGGCCATTTGGGGTAACTAGTGGACGGACATAGTTTCAATTACTGTTATGTCTCAGGGTAAATAGGGAGGCCTGAGGAGAGGGAGAGGGATGAGGAACCCACCAGTCACTGGAATAGTCAGCACACGTAAGCTCACTGTCTTATACGGGCACGGTTTGTGGTTCCTTGAAACAATTATAATGGTAATATCAAGTCTGACCAATCACATATCAACGTAACAGATACCACAAATGAAAAAGTTTGAAAAATTGCAAGAATTACCGAAATGCACTACAAAGACACAAAGTGCACACGTGCTGCTGAAAATTGGTGCTGACAGACACGATCAACACAAGATTGCCACAAACTTTATTTTTAAAAATGCGGTATCTGCGAAGGACGACAAAGTGAATCATGATTAAATGGGCATCCTTGTGCTGATAAATGGGCCAATTTATGAAGAATATAACAAGTGTGGTGGTGAATTCCAGGTGTCAACGGGACTAAAATTAAGGGGTACTCCAGCAGCTGGCAAAGCATTATTTCTGGGTTTATCTGTGAAATTCTGGATGATGTTGGCATTTGAATAAAGGAATCAACTCAAAAAGACTCACCCTCACCCAGTGTGGGCAGAGACCATTCTATTGACTGGGGTTTTTGGTGACTGGGGTGTCCACCAGTGACTCCCAGGTTCTCAGGTTTTCAGACTCAGGCTGAAAGTTACATCATCAACTCCCATGGTTCTCAGGCCTTCAGGCTTGGACATAGCCATGCTGTGGCAGAGAGGGGCTAAAACAGTTAAAATTATTTCTTTTAAAAATCAACATGCAAGCTCCAAAACCTGCTAGACATGGGGCTTGAAAAAACCAAATATCCAAAGGTCGCCTTCCTGGAAATGCACGGTAGTAATCCATTCACAACCTTACCCCCATATCCTCTCTTTATGAAGTTATCAGTTTACAACCCCTGCTTGTCATGTATACCCTGGAGACAACTTGTTCTTTGAAAACCTGGTTTTGCTAAATACCACCTTGAAAATTCCAAAGAAAAATGTATAGCCATACAACCCGACCCCCTCCCTTACCTAAACTAACAGATAAAACCCCTCTCCTCCTTCTCCCGGTTGCTCAGCCTTAGAGCATTAGCCCACTAAGTAGAGTCAGCGCTGATAAACTACTACTTCCTAAGATAGCCTCAGTGTCATGGTCTCTCTGTTTTCCTGCAAAAGCCACAAACATAGGTGCTCATAAGGGAACACATTGTCCATCTGAAACAAATTTTAATCACAGTTCATAAGCTTGCTTCCCTTAGAAACTTCCTGGACCATGAAGAACCCAGACATCCCTTCCACCCAGGGGAACAAGTGCTGCTAAAAAATTGAAAAAAAAAGAACCCAACCAACAGCTGCAAGAAAAAAAACAGAGATCCTATGGCATTCTAGTCATCATTGCATTAAAAACCTGCAAATATCAAGCCTCGAATACACCATTCCTGAATGGAAAAATATATGCCTGAATAGAAAGACCCTGTTCCCAGACCAGAGCAACTGCCTCAGTGGACAATTGAGCTGGTAAAGAACTTGAAACTGCTATTTAAACAATAAAATAATTCTCACTAAATGTGTATTTAAAATGGGCATATTCCTATGCTAGTACATTCTATTACCCAAATTGTTAAATTTGTGGGCAACTTCTAGTCTCAGGAGCCTCTGGGCTTCCCTGACAGGTCTCATTCCTCCAGGGGACTAACTGGAAACATTTAAATCTGTACAGTCAAAAGTTTAAAATGGGAAATCAAACAACTAATAGTAATAACCTAACAAAAATTAGTTTACAACAATGGCTCATTAAGAAAACAGGCAGTGTGTTCAATACCAGTCCCAACTACCTGGCATCAAATCTGGGAGTTTTGTGGAGCTGTGAAGTTCTATAAAATTTAAATACCTAACTTCTCCACTATAGCAAAACCCCTCTATAAAGCCACGGGGGGGGGGTGTTGTAAACAAAAGCCTCAGCCATAAAAAAAGTTCAGCAACCTTAGACTTTCCCCTTAGAAGGACTATTGGCAGAAGCTGGACTCATTTAGGCTGGATCCAGCTTCTGCCAACAGTCCTTCTAAGGGGAAGGTCTAGCCCCAGGAAACAAACAGGTTTCTCACCTTTTAAAATCCTTTATGGGCGGCCACCTCCTCTTGTTAAGGGCATACAGGGAAACTTAAAGGAGTTAGAAAATCTTACTCTAAAACAACAAATGCAGGCCTTAGGTTCAGCCTTAAATACCACCCATTATCAAGTCAAAAAACAGTTACCAATTAGTTTAACTACCAGTGCCCATTCTTTTAAACCAGGTAATATGGTATGGGTAAAAAAACGGCACAGCCTCTAAAACCCCACTGGAGGGGCCCATTTACTGTCCTTTTATCTACCCCAGCTGCAGTCAAAGTAGCCGAAATAATGACAACAAAGTTAAGCCTGTCCCCAAGACTGGGAGTGCACCACAGTTCTGTTGGCTCCTCTTAAGCTGACCTCATGGAAAGTCACTGAAGCCAACAGAAAACCCAGAATAGATTCCCCAACCCCAGCTCCAGCCACTCCGGAGCTGGCTAGTCTATGCGCGGCTGAAGTTTGAGAATCCACTGGCCTTGCTTCAGTCACACACTGGACGCTGGTTGATCTACACAAGGCAGAAGCTTAAGGACTCAATGGACCTCACGGATAAGCCCCTGTTTCGCTCTGTCAGCCTTTGTATCTGCCAATTGCTATACCGTTGGTCGTCTTATTTGCTGTAAGACTGACCTTATTTGCTATAAAATTGACAGTCGGCCCTACAAATTGGACATGCTGGAAAAAGGTTTCACTAGCATTTCTGTTCTTTCTTATACTAGAGATCTTGCCTATGTCCCAATACAAAAATGGCGTGGCATAAAAACTAACAGTTGGTTTAAAACATGTTCTCAGATCTGAAAGAACTTAAGTACATTATTGGATCTGTAATCCTATTGTTAAGATCCTGTCTTACCTTCCCTTACATAGCCCAGTAATTATAAACTCCATCTCTAAGTCTGTAAAAACAGTTGTCAAATGAAAAACTGCAGCCCATGCTGCTCTTAACCCATAAAGGGTCGAGCATCAAAGGGGGGGAAACGGCAGAGAGGGGCTGAAAACAGTTAAAATCATTCCTTTTAAAAATCAACTGGCAAGCTCCAGACCTCCTAGACATGGGACTTGAGAAAACCAAATAGCCAAAGGTTACTTTCTTGGAAATGCAAGATAGTAATCCATTCACAACCTTACCCCCACATCCTCTCTTTGTGAAGTTATTGGTTTACAACCCTTGCTTGTCATGTGTGCCCTGGAGACAGTTTGTTCTTTGAAAATCTGGTTTTACTAAATACCACCTTGCAAATTCCAAAGAAAAATGTGTAGCCATACAACCCGACCCCCTCCCTTACCTAAACTAACAGTTAAAACCCCTCTCCTCTTTCTCCAGGTTGCTCAGCCTTGGACCATTGGCCTGCTAAGTAGCGCTGGTGCTGATAAACCACTACTTCCCAAGATAGCCTCAGTGTCATGGTCTCTCTGTTTTCCCGCAACAATGCTAAAGCCATTCTTTATTTTCCAGCTTGCAAATGGCAGCTAGTGGCACTTCTCAGTCTCCATAATTAAAACGATGCAATTTCCCAAGTAAATTCTCTCTAATATGTGCATATATAGACACACACATATATAATTCATACACACACGCACATACACACATAAATATATACCCCTTGAGCATTTTTATATGCTTAGACTTCTGGGTTAATCTGGAGATTCAGAAGGAAACAAACGGGGAGGTGACCTGGGCCTCCACCCTTAGATAATGAGACTTACTTGTGCATTTGGTCCCGGGTTGGTTTGTGCTGGAGGAAATATGGGTTTATGGAGATACGGGAGGAAACATGTCTACCCCCAATCTGAGGTCTTCTCAACTGAGCCGGGGGAGGAAATAAAGCCCTCCAGTTTGCTGCCACTGTGGAGTTTTGGCACAAATTGTAGGACCGTAACTCTCAGGTCCTGAGATCACCACCTTAAGACATACTGGTCTCAGGTGGGCAAACACCTTAGAGACTTCGTCCATTTGTGCTGCTATAAAGGAATGCCTGAAGCTGGGTGATTTATGTTTTAAAAGGGGCTTATTTTGCTTACAGTTCTGCACACTGTCTGAGTAATATGGCACACCCACATCTGCTTCTGGTGAAGGCTTCAGGCTGCTTCTACTCACAGTGGGAGGGGAAGGGGAGTCAGCGTGTGCTGAAATCAAGAGAAGGGAAGGAAGGACCAAGCTCTCTTTTTTTCTTTTTTTTGAGTCCAAGTCTTATTGTCACCCAGGTTGGAGTGCAGTAGTATGCTCAGGGCCACTGCAGCCTCGACCTGCTGGACTCAGGATATCCTTCTGCCTCAGCCTTGCAAGCAGCTGGAACTACAGGTACATGCCACCATGTCTGGCTGATTTTTTGATTTCTTGTAAAGGAAAGGTCTTGCCAATTTGCCCAGACTGGTCTTGAACCCTGGACTCAGTCAATCCTCTTGCCTCAGCCTTCCAAAGTCCTGGGATTACAGGCTTGAGCCAGCACACCCAGCTGGACCAGGCTCTTTTTAACAAGCAGCTACTGAGGAGCCTAAGAGTGAGATTCATTTATTACTGCAGGAAAGACACCCAGTCATCCATGAGGGATCTACCCCTATGACCCCAAATCTCCCACTGTCCCCTCCTGCAATATTGGAAACCAAATTTAAGCGTAAGGTTTGGAGGGTCAGATAACCCAGCTATAGCATTCTGCCCCTCGCCCCATGAGCCACAGGTCTTTCTTACATGCAAAGTACAATCATTTCATCCTAACGGGCCCCAATAGTCTTACCTTGTTCCAGCACCAACATAAAAGTACAAAGCACAAAGGTTCACCAGAGATTCAAGGCAAGTGTCTGCCAGGTATGAGCCTGTGAAATCAAACACAAATTATTTACTTCCAAAGTACATTAGTTTAGTTGACAGTGATTGAACAAGTCCATTCCAAAAGGGAGAAATCACTTAAAAGAGAAGGGGGGTCAGGGTCATACAAGTTAGAAAGCCAACAGGCACACATTAAATCTTAACGCTCCAAAATAAGTTCCTTTGGCTCTTTGAGCATGCTGGTGCAAGGGATGGACATCCCTCTCCCACGGCTTTGCTTGGTGCAGCTGATGTGGCTGCTCTCACAGGTTGCAGCCCAGAGCCCTGACTTTTCCAAGCAGAGGAGGCATACGGCTGGTGGCTCTATAATTGTGGACTAGAGAGATGTGGTCCTGCGCCTACAGCTAGACAAGGCGGTGCCCCAGTGGGACCTCTCTGCAGAGGCTCAACCCCACATTTCTATTCAGCATTGCCTAAGCAGAATCTCTCTGCAGAGATTCCTCTCCTGTGGCAGGGTTTTAGATACGTCCTCTGAAATCTAGGAGGAGGCCGTCAAGCCTCAACCACTCTTGTGCAACACAGGGCTCAGGCCCGAAACTGCGCTTCTGTCTTTGTCTCCCTCTACTTAGCATTTCCTCCACTGCCTTGGTAGAAGGCCTCTAGTTTCCCGAGGCTCACTGCACAAGGTGATTAACACGTGGGGACTTCTTCCTGACCAGGTGGTAAAGATTCAAACTTTCTTCAGTTTGTGTAGAATCTGGTTGAAAAATAAACAAGCAAGCAACAACCACCAAACTAATGTCAGGGTGCCATGGAAATGATCAGTCCTACAGGAGAGAGAGAGAGAAAGAGGACAGAGGTAAAGGAAAACGAGTGAATGGAGGAAGACGGGAGTAAAATAAGAATGAGGTGGGAGAGGAGCGAAGTGTCCTTGACTCATAAATAAATAACACCCTGTGCCTCAGGGAAATAATTGATCTTACTTTCTGCACACGCGCTGCCTAATTCACAGAGAACTCCAAATATTTGCTCAGCAAATATATATTGAAATGATTTCTTTAAAAATTTGTGTCGGCAGTAGTATCTGCCCCCAAGAGGTTTCTTGTTTTGTGGAATCATTTCTCTGGGGTGAGTGCATTCTGTGCAAATAAGAAAGAGGCACACTTGAACCGCATAGAGATTTCTGGACGGGGACCAAGAGTGGGCGTTGAGGTTGTACAGGCCAAGAGTCAGAACTGCATTGCTTTGAAAATGGGGAGTAAGCAGAGGCTGTGTGGGAATGATAGATATGCTGCAGAGGGGGTTGGGGCATTGTTGATCTCCCGGGAGGGCCTTACCTGGGGAGAAAAACAGGTGTATGGGAATATCCATGAAGTTTTCATTATGCTGCTGGATGAAATTCATAGCACATGGATTTTTTTTTGAGTTGGAGTCTCACTCTGTCACCCAGACTGGAGTGCAATGGTCGCTCCCGGCCACCACAGCCTCGACCTGCCGAGCTCCGGTGACCCTTCTGCCTCAGCCTTCCAAGTAGCTGGAACTACAGGTGCGCGCTACCACGCCCGGCTACTTTTGATTTATAGTGGAGATGAGGTCTCGCCAAGTTGCCCAGGCAGGTCTCGAACCCGGGTTCAGGCAATCCACTTACCTCGGCCTCCCAATGTGCTGGCCACCGAGCCCGGCCAGCACATGGAATTTAAGGAAAACCTACCTTACTCACTATTGTTTTATAGGCTGAGTTTTGTTTGAAGAGAAATTACCTCCTGAATTTCAACTTTCAGTTAGCGATGACTCCACTGAGCCCTTTTTTGACATCACTGCATCTTCTGCCCTATTTGTTATTTTAGTTTTGTTCAGCTCCTATAATCTCCTCGTGCTTTTGTGAGGTGACTTAGTGGTTTTCACACATTCTGAAAACTCCTGGGTAGGTACAAAATGGGAGCGTTTTAAGAGAAAATTATTAACTTTGGTGTTTTTTGATTAGGAGACAATGAGTTCCAAAAAGCCTGTCTTGATCGATTTAAACCCCATAGAATTGCATTACTCCAAAAGCAAGAAGTCTGGAGAAAAGATAAGCTCTGAGTGTCATTTATTAGAGTTCAAAACTTCTCCCATCTCCTTCTGACTCTCCCCTCTACTTTGTATTGACATAGTTCTCAGACTGACTGGAAACAGCCACAGCAATTTCAGAACTCACAGTGCAACAGGACAAATAGCCAATCAAAGAAGGGGCCATATTATTTTAAAAACTTCTTAGAAGTTTGAAAAAATTTCCCAGAAGGCCCCTGCATACTTCCCCTCGGGTGGCATTGGTTAGGGTTGGACCGCAGCATCCTTCTCACAGCGAACACATGCCAAAGATAATAAAATCAACGTGTTTTCTAAACAAATCATTTGGAGTAGGACAGACATTGGGAAAGCTACCATTTGACCATTAAAATCAGAGCAAGAAAGTGATGATTTTAGAAAAGATAGGTATTTCCAATTTTGCCTACACCTCAGAACTGCTTGGCAGTTGTTTAAAACAACTCAGAATAAAGACTTAAATGTAAGAAATGAAACTATAGAAATACTAGAAGAAAACCCAGGGAAAATTCCTCTGGACATTGACCTAGGCAAAGTATTCATGACCAAAATCATAACAGCACAAGCAACAAAGCCAAAAAAAAGGCAAATGGCATTTAGTTAAATTAAAAATCATCTGGCCAGGCTCAGTGGCTCAGCCTGTCATCCTAGCACTTTGGGAGGCCTCAGCCTGAGCCCACAGGTTTGAGACCTGCCTGGGTAACTTGGTGAGACCTCATCTCTACAATGAAACAAAAATTAACCAGGTGTGGTAGCACGCGCCTGTAGTTCCGGCTACTTGGAAGGTTGAGGCAGAAGGATTGCCAGAGTCTAGTAGGTCGAGGTTGTGGTGGCCGGGAGCATGCCACTACACTCCAGTCTGGGAGACAGAGTGAGACTCCCAACTCAAAAAAAAAGCCTCTACACAGAAAAATAAACAATCAACAGAATAAATAGACAACCTGCATAATAAGAGAAAATATTTGCAAACTAGGCATTCAGTGGGAAACTCTTATCCAGAATTTATAAGAAACTCAAACAATTCAACAACAAGCACATAGCTTTTTGAAAATGGCCAAAGGACATGAATTAGACATTTTTCAAAAGAAGAGATACAAATGTCCAAAAGCATATGAAACAAATGTGCAACATCAGAGAAATGCAACTTAAAACCATGATGAGATATAATCTTATACAAGTCAGAATTGCTATTACAAAAAAAGATAAAAAATAATAAAAGTTGATGAGAAAAGGGAATACTTATACACTGTTGGTGAGAATATATATGCACAGCCTACATGGTAAATGGTATAGGGATTTTGCAAAGAACTAAAAATAGAACTATCACTGGATCCAGCAATCCCACTGCTGGGTATACACCCCAAGGAAAAGAAATCATTGCATCACAAAGATAGCTACACTTATATGTTTATTGCAACACTATTCACAGAAGCAGACACATGAAATCAGCTGAAGTATTCATTAGTGGATGATTGGCAAAGAAAATTTGGGGTGTGTGTGTGTGTGTGTGTGTGTGTGTGTGTGTGTATGTGTGTGTGTATACATTATATATATATATATAATGAAATACGATGCCGGGCTTGGTGACTCAGCCTGCAATCCCAGCACTTTGGAAGGCAGAGGCGAGTGGATTGCATGAGCCTGATGGTTCGAGACCCACCTGGGCAACTTGACGAGACCTCATCTCTACAATAAATCAAAAATTAGCTGGGCATGGTAGCGCATTCCTGTTGTTCCAGCTACCTGGAAGGCTGAGGCAGAAGGATCGCTGGAGCCCAGCAAGCCAAGGCTGCGGTGACCGGGAGAGTGCCACTGCACTCCAGTTTGGGCGACCGAGTGAGACTCCATCTCAAAAAAAAGAAAAAAGAAATACGATTTAGTCTGAAAAAAGAATGAAACCATATCTTCTGCGGCAACATGGATGGACCTGGAGACCATTATCTTAAGTGAAACAATTTAGAAACAGAAAGTCAGCTACTACAAGTGCTCATGTAAAGGTGGGAGCTAAATGATGT
This sequence comes from Cephalopachus bancanus, assembly GCA_027257055.1. NCBI lineage: Eukaryota > Metazoa > Chordata > Mammalia > Primates > Tarsiidae > Cephalopachus > Cephalopachus bancanus. The sequence goes on from JAPVLO010000043.1 coordinate 3,450,443, forward strand.
GTCCACATGGACTTAGAGTGTAAAATAATCATCGCTGGGGACTTGGAAAGGTGGGAAGGTAGGAGGGAAATTATTTAATGGGTACACGCATGCTTTGCAGGTGAGGTCTACTCTGAAATCTACAATATATCCCTGTATCAAAATTGCACTTTTGCAACTTAAATTTATACAAATAAAAGTAAATAAAACATAGCGATACTTAGGCTTTAGTACGGATTAAATAAGTAAGAATCTCTGGGGTGGGGTCTCAGCTTTTGATAAGAAGGTCCATGTCAATACAAGTAGAGCAATTTGTTCTGACTCTGGACACATTGGCTCTATGTGGTGGTATAAGAACAGACAAGTGGGTAAAAATAACAGAAGTCTCAATCAGTAGCAAATCTGTGTTTTTAAAAACTGTAGAGAGAATGAGTGGGGTCTGATAAATTTCAATTTAATTTAATATTTGCCTAATTTGGATGACGATTGAAAGAATGAAAAAAGAGAAGAGACCCAATGACCACAACTCTTGATGAATCAAAAGCTCAATGAAGTGTAGTAGAAACCACAGTGCAGTACATTTGATCGTATGAAATGTGTCAGTGTTAAAGCTTCCTAGATGAAGCAGTTGTAAGTAGGTAGTAAACATGGAAGCAGGTGCCTGAAGTGTAGTCTAGGTATGAGTAGAGACTCTTGGGAGTTGAGAATATGAAGAACGAAATGCCTGAGTTCTCCTTATGAAAAATGTGCTGGGCGCAGTGGCTCAGCCTATAATCCCAGCACTTTGGGAGGCCAAGGCGAGAGGATTGCTTGAGCCCGGGGGTTCGAGACCAGCCTGGGCAACTTCATGAGACCTTGGTTCTACAATAAATCAAAAAATAAGCCGGGTATAGAAGCACACAACTGTGGCTCCAGCTACTTGGAAGGCTGAGGCGGAAGGATCGCTTAGGCCCAGCAGGTCGAGGCTGCATTAGCTGTGAGCATGCCACTGCACTCCAGCCTGGGTGACAGAGTGAGACTCAAAAAAAAAAAGAAAGAAAAAGAAAAATGAAAAATGATATCTACAGAACCTGGGAAGAAATTGTAAACTAAGAAAAAAAGACAAAAATAAAAAGACCATATATATAAGTGGGGAAATGTAATAGGGTCTAGATAACAGCCTTAAAATATATATTTTAAACTGATAAGAACAGATACTACACTTGATCTTAGCCAAAAGGCCGAGAAGCAATAAAATATATATTTTAAATTAGCCGGGCATGGTAGTGTGTGCCTGTAGTTCCAGCTACTTGGAAGGCTGAGGTGGAAGGATCGCTGGAGCCCAGCAGGTCGAGGCTGTGGTGGCCGGGAGTGGCCACTGCACTCCAGTCTGGGCGACAGAGTGAGATTCCAACTCAAAAAAAAAATAGATTTTATTCATGTGGTTTCCCACTTGGTATCAGAGATGAAATCTCAAATTTCAGTACCTAATGGCTGGTGATAGAATTATTTCTATTAGAAAGATTAGGAAGCTAAGGCTTAATTGCTTCAAATTTGCCTCAAAGCTAGTATAGTGGGCTCAATAATAGCCACCAAAGACACCTATGCCCTAAATCCTGAACTCTGTGAGTATGTTACTTTATGTGGCAAAACAAAGTTTGCATGTATGATTGAGTTAAGAATCATAAGTTGGGAGGATTTTCCTGAATTATCTGCGTAGGTCAATATAATCACAAAGTTCTTATGAAGTGGGACCCAGGTGGGTCAGAGTCAAAGAAGAGACGTGAGGATCGATGCCTAGGAAAGATCTAAGATGATATGCAGAGGACTTTGAAGATTAAATAAGGGGCCATGAGCCAAGGAATGCATTCTGAAAATGGCAAGGAGATGAGCCTTCCCCTAGACCCACAGAAAGAAATACAGGCCTGTGGACCCTGTGACTTTAGCCCATTGAATCTGATTTTGGACTCTTGTCTCTAGAACGGTAAGAAAATTAATTTGTTTTGTTTCAAGCTGCAATAGTTATGATAATTTGTTACAGCAGCCACAGGCATACAGATATAACATACTCAGTTCTTTTCCTTTTTCTCCTGTACCATCAGTTTTCCTCTCCTTACTACTAGTCGCAGTAAATTGAGGCATGCTGCTACTTCTGTCATCTCACAGGAAATTCTCATTTGCAACTGTGTTCTTCTTCAGTGACTACTTGCTCCCTTTATAGCCAAGTATTTGAGCACTTTCTACACGTCCATATCTAATTACTCGCTTCCCACAATTTTTTGAACACACCCTATTCAGGCTTTGGCCTCCCCCAAGCTCTCAACACTGTACTTGACTTTGCTAAGGTCAACTGCCAATTCCAGCAGTGAACGCTGAGTCCTTTTCTTATTGGTCCAGTCAGCAGCATTTATCACTTTTCTCCTAGACGGTTTCTTCGTCTGCTTCCAGGAGAGAAAAGTCTCCCACTTTCCCTGGTACCTTCCTAGTTTCTCCCCCGGTCTCCTCCGGTTTCCCTTCTGTCACCTCAGCCTCTTACAAATGGAATGCCCTTTGTCTCCTTTTACCCTGCCTCCACTCTCTCACTCATTCAGTGTTTTCTCTGACCATATGAATTGATGGCTTCAAGAGGCAACTGTTTTCTGACCATCCCAAATATGCATCCTTGCCTGCATGCTTTCCCTAACCATAGACTTCTATGCTCAACTGTCTACATGGCATCTTCACTTGGATACATAATAGGCATCTCAAACATGACATATGTAAGACTGAACAGATCATCTTCCCACAAACACCTGCTCTTGCCACCTCTTCATCTCTGCCAGTGGCAGCTCCGTTCTTTCAGTCACTTAACCCCAAATTTCTGGAGTGGAGTTTTACTCGTTCCCCCCCACCCCATCATACAGCCAATGTGCTCGGAAGCCTTGTTGACTCTACCCTTAGAATATGTCCATGTTCTCACCAATGTTTACCACCTCTACTGCTGGTCTAAGCCAGAACAATGACAGGGTTTATCTACTTTTTTCCTTCTCATCAGCATTCAGAGTTGTCCTTTTTAAACCGTGTCAACTCATGTAACTCCTCTGCTAAGAACTTAAAATCATTCTCCATTTTTCTAAGAATAAAAGTGAAAGTTCTTTCAAAAACCTACGTGATACAAACTCCCCCTTGCTGCTCTGGCTCTTATGTCCTGCTATCATCTTTTTGGTTCAGAAAACTCCACTCACATTAGCTAATCTCTGTCAATGCAACAATGCAGGAACATTCTTTCTCCACAGCCATCGTATTTTCTGTTCCATGTGCCAAGAATACTCTCCCCCAGGCTGGGCACGGTGGGTCACACCTATAATCCCAGCACTTTGAGAGGCCGAGGTGAGAGGATTGCCTGAGCCCATGGGTTTGAGACCAGCCTGGGCAACTTGGCAAGGCCTCATCTCTACCATAAATTAAAAAATTCCCTGGGCATGGTGGCGTGTGCCTGGAGTTCCAGCTACTTGGAAGGCTGCGGCAGAAGGATCGCCCGAGCCCAGCAAGTCGAGGCTGCAGTGGCCTTGAGCATGCCACTGTACCCCTCCAGCCTAGGCGAGGAGAGTGAGACTCCAATTCAACAACAACAACAAAAGAATACTCTCCCCCAAACCCACCCATATCCACATAACCCACTCCAACTTTTGCTCAAGAGTCACTTGTCTAGATAAAATCTTTTCTGGCCATCCTGTTTAAAATATCACCTAACCGATAGCCACTGCATATTCCTGCCTTCTGTTTTGTTTTCCTCCAAATCACAGTGAAATCACAGCCAAAAGTCATGAAAAGGCTAGCATTTTTTTTTTTTTTTTTTTTTAGTTGTAGTCTCACTCTGTCACCCAGGATGGAGGGCAGAGTCACCCTCCAGACCACTGCAGCCTCGACCTGCTGGGCTCAGGTGATCCTTCCGTCTCAGCCTTCCAAGGAGCGGTACTACAGGCACACGCCACCATGCCTGGCTAATTTTTTGATTTATTGTAGAAATGAGGTCTCGCCAATTTGCCCGGACTGGTCTCGAGTCCGTGGGCCCAGGCAATCCTCTCACCTCGGCCTCCCAAAGTGCTGGGATTATAGGCATGAGCCACCGTGCCCGACCCAAGAGCTAACATTTTAACCTAACTTGTAAGCTAACTAACAATTTGGTTGGTTTTCCGAATGCTCATAGGAAGCAATGGAACTTAAGGGTCGGACAAGAAGAAAAGTTTACTGCTCATGATGATATCTGTAGCTAAAGTAACAGCATTTTTGTGTTTGTTCCTTAAGACCTGATTTCCAGAGGATAAAAGGGCCAGTGTCACCTGAACACGCAGTGGGTTGAATTACAAGAGAAAAGTCCCTGAGGGAACAATAGTAAACCTTGATTCCAGAAGTATGTGGAGTGTTCAAAATCTCCACCTCTCAATAAAGGGCCAAGGGCATGTCTGATTAGTACCAAGGAGATACGAGAACAGTGAACACTTTGGCACAACCATGCTTTTGATTTCTCAGAATTTCTGCATTGTTGCCACTCAAAAACACCATCCTGACCTCTGATACTTCCTCAGAGTAATTTTCCATCTACGGACCCCACCCTACTCCTCAGTTATAAATCCCCAGTTGTCCTGGTTGGAGTCAGAGTTGAGCTTGAAAGAAACCAAAATGTTTCACTGCAAAAGATACTCAGCCTGTAATCCCGCGCCTTTGGGAGGCTGAGGTGAGTGGCTTGCCTGAGCCCGCGGGTTCGAGACTCGCCTGAGCAACTTGGCGAGACCTCATCTCTACAATAAAATAAAAAATGAGCTGGGCGTGGTAGCGCGCGCCTGTAGCTCCAGCTACTTGGAAGGCTGAGGCGGAAGGATCGCCGGAGCTCAGCAGGTGGAGGCTGTGGTGGCCGGGAGCGGCCACTGCACTGCAGTCTGGGCGACAGAGTGAGACTCCAACTCAAAAAAAAAAAAAAGGATACATATTTGATATATTTCAAATATATCAAATGTTCAGAAGGGCTGGAAACACAAAAGCAGTGGAAAGCATTCTTTTGCGGAGGAAATTTGCATGTGCTAAAAAACAAAAACAAAATGCATTCATGTAGCCAAGCTTTCTCTGAGGCCACCCCTTGCTCCATCTAAAAAAGAGTAACTGAGAGTCTGACACCCTTAAAGGTCGGAAAGAAATATCCACCCTCTGTTTTCTCTGAGGGCTTCTCCCTGTATGGTTTCATCGATGTTACAAGACCACATCTGCCAGCCAGGTGTCCCCTCTGCCCCCTCCCGTAACCTGCCTTGCCAGTATAACCTGATTTGCCACCACAACCTGTCTAGAGCCATCTTCTGAGACCTCATATATTTTGTAACCACAAGATGTTAAATAAGATTCTTTTTTAAAAAATTTATTATTTATTTATTTATTTTTCTATTGTGGGGTACAGTTAAAGGTTAGGTATACAAATATGCTCCGTTCAGGCACCCTTGTTGATAAGAGGTGTCTCCCTGTCCCCAGACAGATATTTACTACCTAATCCCATCTCGCTTCCCCTCCCACCCCCATAGTTTCCCACCACTGTCAGTCATTTTCTTATAGTATTACACTGGATGTTCAAGGTTCACTATATGAGTGAGAACATGGGATACTTAGATCTTTGTTTCTGTGAGAGATCACTCAGTATTATAGACTCTAGCTCCATCCAGGTTGCTGCGAAGTTCATGATTTTGTTCTTTTTTTTTATGGCTGCATAGTATTCCATCGTGTATATGTACCACATTTTTAAAATTCAGTCCTCTTTTGATGGACAGCATGTTTGCTTCCAGGTTCTTGCTATTGTGAACAATGCTACGATAAACATACGTGTGCAGGTATCTTTTTGATAGAGTGATTTGAGTTCTTCAGGGTATATTCCCAGTAGGGGGATTGCGGGGTCATATGAGAGGTCAATATTTAGAGCTTTTAGGAATCGCCATACTGTTTTCCACAGAGGTTGCACTAGTTTGCACTCCCACCAACAGTGTAGAAGTGTTCCCTTTTTGCCACACCCTCTCCAGCAACTGTTTTTTTTTTTTGACTTATTGTTAATTGCCATTCTGACTGGAGTTAGGTGATATTTCAGTGTGGTTTTGATTTGCATCTCCCTGATGATTATTAAGGTTGAAATTTACACTGAAAAGTAAATAAGATTTTTAATCCCATTTGGGTGTAAGTATACTCTGTGGTTCTCCTCTGTATACATCAGAGCCAAGGGAAACAGGGCCCCTTTCCTCTCTGAAGAGTCACTGAAAAATCAACTCACAAAAGGCAGATTAATAAGAGAAAAGGCATACAAGTTTATTTAAAGTGTGCACACACAGAAGAGTTTAGAATGAAGACCCCAAGACATAAATGGAATTGTCAATTCTATGCTTAGTTTCAACCACATATAGACAGTCATGTAGAAATATGATTTCATAAAAAGGCTATTATTATCTAATGCTGATAGACTGAGTGAAAAAACACAGCAAGGCCTGTCTGTATAGATTCTATTTTATTTTGCTTTTCTGTAGTCTGGGTCTGTCTCTAATGTCTAGGCTGGAGTGTAATGGTATGATCATGGCTCACTGCAACCTTGACCTCCTTAGGTGATATGTCTGCCACAGCCTCCTGAATAGCTGGGACTCCAGGCCCATGCCACTACGCCAGAGAATTTTTTGATGTCTTGTAGAGACAAGATCTTGCTATGTTACCTAGAGTGGTTTCGAACTCCTGGATTCAAGTGATCCTAACCGCCTCAGCTTCCCAAAGTGCTGGGATAACAGGCATGAACCTCTGCACCTGGCCTGTCTAGATTCTTCTTGGTCTCTCAAAGTGGCATTCCTTCCTTCTGGATGTGAGGCAGGACCCTCTCTAGAATTATAGTCAAACAAAATAGGTAAGTTATGTTTTTTATGGTCAGATTTCACACAGAAAGGCAAAGGGAAGTTTAGAGTAATATTTTTGATCGATGGCTAGCTTTGGAGAAAAAGGGTTCTGGTTTCTATGGCCCACCTTGGGGAAGTCGGACTCAAGCGTCTTTGGCTCGCACTGGGGGAGAACAGGACTGTGAGACAGGAGGGAGGGAGGTCAGAGAAAAACGTCTGCTTCCGAGGCCTTCACTTTGGGGTAGTGTCTTCTGAGTCCCAACACGAATACAATTACATACTTTTTTTCTTATTGATCTGCCTTTCATTGGTTGCTATTTACCGAACATTTAGAGAGCAAAGAAAACACTTTCTATAGGTCCCGGCAGCTGCCATTTGACCGGAGGGAGATGTTTTCTTTTTCTTCTATGTCTGCACAATAAAAAATGCCTTGCATTTCCTTGGAGAGAGCTATTATCTCTATATGCCAACACTGTTCACTCTACAAATTTCTGGAGAAAAACTAGTGTGGAATGAAGGGTAGTTAGTACCACTGCTCATCCAATGCACAGAAAGCATGAGACCATGCAGAAGTATCATCCCTACAGGCACTAACCAATTTCTAACAACTGCACATTTCTTTTTTTTTGAGTTGGAGTCGCACTCCATCGCCCAGGCTGGAGGGCCGTGGCGTACTCACAGTCACCCCAGCATCGAACTGCTGGGCTCTGACGATCCTTCTGCCTCAGCCTTCCAAGTAGCCAGAACCACAGGCGTGCACTACCATGTCTGACTGATTTTTGATTTATTGTAGAGATGAGGTCTCGCCAAGTGGCCCTGACTGGTCTCGAACCCACAGACTCAACTGATCCATCCCAAAGTGCTGGGATGACAGGCTGAGCCATCAAGCCCGGCCAACAGCACATTTCTTACACCATTTATTTCATTCATAGCCTAAGTCCTCCACTAGACTATAAAGTCAAGGAATTTTTGGTTTTTGTTTTATTTTATTTTTGCTTGTTTAATTTATTGATAAGCAATGTCTGGAACACAATGGATATTCAATAAATTTTGCTGGATGAATAAATGAGTGAATGGCATATTACGCAAGATGTAATAAAATGCCAAGACATGGGTAGATGATTAAGAAACTCAATAAATTAATAAGATGTACGGCTTTACAAGTGAAATATAATTCTGGAATTGTTGAACAATATTTTTTAGCTTGGACCAATATTCTTCTGTTACATTTAAAAATATGTATCCAATCTGCACAGTGAAAATGATTTCAAGTTTGAAAAACCGTACACATTGGCATCAGAAAACCAGGAAGGAAAAGGGATCAGGTGTTATGCATTATTAAGTTTCTGTTTTTGATCATTTCTTTTTTATCTTTTAAATATTCTTGTAATTTGTATGTGTCGGTAGCTGGCCACGGAGGCCCACTGAGCATTAGGGATCAGAGAGGGCTGTGGACCCCGAGACCACTAGGATGCATTTGGGAGCTGTTGACCCATTCCTTCCTCACTTTTCTATTTAGTACACTTAGCCAAAAGGAACTCTGCTGACCTAAGCTGAAGGCTCTGTGACTGTGACAGGCCTGGCTCACTCTAGAGAAGCTCATTGTTCCTGTTTCCCATGAGCTGCGGTTTTGGCTCAGGTATTAGATATAATTCAAACTCAGGTCACATTTGGGAGCCTTCAATATGGTACAAGCTTCTTTATAAGATTTAAAAGTATATTTGTAGAATTAGTATATACATATGGAGAGCTGTTTTCAGCTTTAGATGGTGTAGACGGTTATCTAGAATTACCAGAAATGGCCCAGCATGAACTTTGGATTGGGCCACATTCCTAAGGACCCAGCGTGTACTTTGGACTGGGCTGCATTCTTTTAAACCAGTTTTAGCTACAATTAGTGTAGGGTTTTTCTACTTATTATAGAAACTGAATTTATTTTACTCATAAAAAGTATCGTAGAATATATCTGCTAATGCCAGGGAATTATGTTAGTTCAAGCATGATCAAACATGATATTTTGAGGTTTAATAAGAATACAGCTAACTTTAGAAATTTCATTGTTCCCATTTTTTACTAATTGTGGTTTTGGCCTTAGTACAATTTACAGTTTATATTTGAGTTTTATTTCAGAAGTTTTATTGCTGATGATCAGCTTTATATATTAGGATTAGGAATTAGAAATTTTATAGAAGTTAAGATAGATATATAAGATTTTAGAGTAGCCATTTTGCTAAGAGATTATAATCAATTGTTCCCAGAAACAGCCCAGCGTGATCTTTGGACTGGGTCACATTCTTTAGGAACTGGTTTGAGCCATAATTAAGAGTTTCCATAGTGTAGGTAGAATTAGCATAGAATAGAAAAGGTAATAGTATTTAAGTTAGTCGTTTTAGGTATTGTGTACACATAAGTTTTAGAAGTACTGATTATTAGAACTTCATGATGCTAGTGGAGATAGTTGCATTATTTTTGAGGAACATTAACCAAGCATTAGGAACAGTAGGATAATTCTGGGATTGTTCTTCCTCATGCTTGAGGAAACATCTGGAGGGTGGGGGGGGCGCCCCTCAACCACCTGGCTTTGTGTTCATGTGAAAGTCTTGTGATTTAACCCATGAAAATTTAGGATAAAAGGCTTATGGTTTGTCCCATTAAATGGCTTCTGCATTAGACAGAGTCCAGTCTCTTTCTTTCTTTCTTTTAATATCTATCCCTCCTACAAAATCACTGATGCTATCACATCTTACTGGGACCCCCAATCTCTGCAGGGGCTGGCCCCCTGCATGTATGTATTATTTTAATAATCAGAAAAAAAATATTTTTATTTTAAAGTTTTTATTATTTCATAACATGAAAAAGAAAGGCAAACACCTGAAACTATAGACACTACTTTCTAGTCCTTTCCACCTAATAAAATCCTCTCCAGTTGTTCAAATGAAGGAAATTCTGGTAGTGATGTGTAGCAACTCACAGTCAATATTCTTCAAAAAATGGATAATTAAGGTGATCAGTAACACTGAAAGAGAAAAGGCAATGATTGGTTAACTTTTTTCCCACTCTGTCCAAGAGAGTTTCTCTGAAGATGCAGTTAAATGGGCTAAAAGCTCTGAATTTGCAACCACGTTTCTACTTTTACCCCAGCACATACGATCTAATCTATAGAGCAGGTAAGATGTTTTTGTTTTTGTTTTTTTTTGAGTTGGGAGTCTCACTCTGTTGCCCAGACTGGAGTGCAGTGGCTGCTCCTGGCCACCACAGCCTCTACCTGCTGGGCTCTGGCAATCCTTCCTCCTCGGCCTTCCAAGTAGCCAGAACTACAGGTGTGTGCCACTACGCCCGGCTAATTTTTTGATTTATTGTAGAGATGAGGTCTCGCCAAGTTGCCCAGGTGGGTCTCGAACCTGCAGGCTCAGGCAATTCACTCACCTTGGTCTCCCAAAGGACGGGATTACAGGCTGAGCCACTGAGCCCGGCTAAGATGTATTTTTAATAACCAGACCTATACAATGTGATTAAAGTTTCTTAGTGATAATGTATGAGAATACTTGCAATTTGGTAATTAGTATATTTTTGTCCTATTTTTTTCTCTTTTTTCACAATTTGCTCTTTTCAGCTGAATGTCATTAAAGAACAAATTAGCAGCTCCATGTGCCAAGAGCTGTGTTATGGGCACAGGACCACTGAGATGAGGAAGAAGAAGCATTCACGGTCCCACGAGGTAGATCACAGACTTACGCTTAAAAGCCTTTGAGGACAGGAATGTTCCTTCCCACACTTTTCTCATTTAACGTGTTTTTCCTCGGGATCCTGTTATTGTTTCTCAAAAAGAAAAGGGCCTTTTTGATTTTTTTTAGAAGACTAACTCTTTATTCTCATAACTAAACCTTCACCCCTCCCTATTTCTAATCTCTTCTCTAAGCTTCTCTCTGTTTGATTTCTTTCTCCTCAACCTCAGATCCTGCAGCAGGTGAACCAATGAAATGTCACGTTTATAAATGAACCAAAGTGAAGGCATTTTGGGTTCTTACGAGGCAGATTTCTGATGGACAAAGGTGACACTTAAGTAATAGTCTTGACTTGAAGATCCGATAAATTCTAGGGGACCTTCTCTTGGTAAATGAAATAGACGACGTATCTGTGAAGAACTTATGAGGGTCCATTAATTTTATAATTTATTTATAATTCAGCTTGGTGAGATTATATAGCTGAGGAAATGGGAGTTGTGATAGGTAAAGGAAGCCAAGAAGAAATAAATTTGGAAGACATTTGTGGTGTTCTGAAAAGGGAATTCCACACTAAGTAGAAATGTCCCTGCACATTTGCCTTCATGGGTCCCACCACCTTAAAAATACCAAAATTGTGCCTCACGTTACCTTGGTGTAAACAGGAAGATGGTGCTAGGCAAGATTTATCGTTATGTATTTGTTATCATTGTATTTTTTAATTCTAATTTTAACATAAAGATAGGACATTATGATGAGACCCTAATAGTATCATGGTTTATAAGCAGCATGCTTTTTCATATGATGGGTAAGTAGGCCCTGAGTGCAGGACCTAGGTACAGGTAGTAAGGGCATCAAATAGTTGGATTCACAATGGTGCAAACTTCAGCAGCTTGACTTATGGATGCAGAATTCTTTGGGGTCAGAGCCTGAGCCCTGGAGGAAACCTCTGGTCTGATGGTTACAGGGAAGCTCCTATTTCAGGGCTAAACCTAAAACGAGACTTATCTTTCTGATTTAGGAATGCTTCAGCCCTCTGCTTGCCTGCGTGTTACAGAAAACAACTCGTGAAACAATCTCAAAGAGTCACTTACACTTTTAAAGGAAGATATCAGAAATTCCTGTTGAGGCCTTCGATGGCTTTCATGTCTTCTGGTGCCCATTGAAAGTCAAAAACCTGAAAGGAATTAAAAACAAAAACCACAGTGACTTTCTCCAGAGCAGTGTCTTCTACCTGGGAATGCAGGGACCTCCCAGGGGCAGAGGCAAGGTCGGCTTCGGGGAAGCATTTCCTCCTCATCGGCTTCCAGGTGCACGTGGCCTGAGACTTCTTCTGCCTGAGCTCTGTTGTTTGTACATTCCACCCCATTCCATCCACTCCACTCCTGGCCTGCTCTGCTTCACAAAAGAAAGACTTTCTTTCTTTTAAAAAAAAAATTTTAATTTTAAAGATGTGGGGTACCATTCGGGGTTAGGTACACAAATGATCATTATGCAGGTACCCTCAAGAAAGATTTTCAATTCATCAATCTAGAGATTTGCCAGAGACAGAAAAAGCAAATCATTTATTTCCACGCAGAAGGACCATCTGGATAAGATACCCACTTCCTGGACTTGCCCACACTCCCGGGCTTTTCCTTCCTCACATCTCTTGGACCTTCATCCAGCCTTGGACTGCACAAGTTTGAAGACAGGACAACTCCTCTCTAAGGTCTGTTGGCCTTGGGAAATGCACTTCCTGGTCAGCTGTTCCACCACATCACTTCCCATCTCAGGCTTCCAACACTGTCTGTTTTTATCTATCTATTTTGCTCTTCCCTCTAAAAAACTCTCTCCGATTGATCTTTGAGACACACAGAACTTATGTTCTCATTTGTCAACCCTTAGCCCCTGTTGAGATGCTCTCAATGACAAAAGAGAGAAATATTTGGTTTAAAAAGAATAATAAGTTTATTATTTCATCCAGGAGATCATTTCATGCACAATTAAGCTCGATCTGTCTATCTATCTATCTTTCGATATATCTATCTAATGTATTTTTTCCTCTGTACACATTTCTTTCCATTATGTGTCTATCACTCATCCATGTATCCATCAGCTGTTCTTAAAAATATATTCCTTCTGGAATAATAGGGCTGTCATTCAAACATGCATTAACATGTCGAGTTGAATAAAAAATAAAAATGAGATTAGTTTTCCGTACGGTTTAGCAATGAGATTTAGATTTACCTATGTCTCTTTTTCATCAAGTATTAAACTTAATCTACAAGGTTTTGAAGCAAATACATTATAAATCATAGACTTTAGATATAATGTTTTATAAATATTAAATTCATGATAAAGTTTCAAGAGGGCATTTTAAATTAAGAACTGCTGGCATAGTTTTTACAAATTCTTATGGGATTTAAAGCAAAATAAGCTAAAGACGATTGATTGATAGACCCAGAGAATATATGAAGAAAACTTTAGGGAAAATCTTTACTCACTGATATGTTGAATTGGCTAGTCAAAAAACTGACACCTAGCTTCCTCCCTCCCAAGACCACTGCTGGGAGAAAAGAGATAACAGATGACCAAGAGGAAGTCACTGCCTTGAAGGTCCATAGAACACAGTGACATATAAGCAAGTAATTGTAAGTTAATTTAAAAAGAAAACTCACGAACAGGGTCATGCTAGGGACCATCCTGGTCAAAGTGTGTGCTGGGTTGGCCCAGTGGTTTATCAAAGCAGCTAGCCCTATCTGGGTTTCATCTCAAAATACAAATAAGGGTTTGCAAGGCAGAGAAAATAAAGGAAAATCAAGGTCCTTAAAGTTCTTTACTATGTAGAAGAACTCCTAAAACTGACGAAAATAACAAAATTGAAATGCACTTAGTAGCAAAAACTAGTACGTGGCAAAGCCAGACCTAGCGGTCATAAACCTTAGGACTCACTCCAGGCCCACTGCTCCCTTTTTCCACTCCGCCAAGCTGCTCTCACACAGGAGAGAGACGCATGGGAATGAGTGAGACATGGTGCCTGCTCCTAGGCAAGAGAGATTGCCCCCGTAAAGCTCCCATGGCTCACTCTGGAGAGACTCTGCTCAACCCGTACCTGGAAGTTCTCTCTGATTCTCTTCTCGTTGAAGCTCTTGGCCAGGACCACCACCCCCTGCTGCAGCTGGAAGCGCAGAGCAACCTGGCCTGGGCTTCTACCGTGTTTCTTGGCAATGGCTTTCAAGATTGGTTCCTCTAAGAGGTGTGGGCTGTCCTTATCCACCCTGAAAAAAAAAAGGCATGAAGGAAGGAAAATATAGTGTGCACTGCCCCTTCTTCCCAAATTTCCCAGAGAATTGAGGAGTAGGCACAATAAAGTATGATTAAAAAGAGCCTGCATATTTACAGAGATTCAGTCAAAACTGCAGCAAACTGGCAAAAACTAAACTGCCCTTAACAGGCGAGTGTATAAACAACTTGTTGTATATGTGTCCATGTAACAGAACATTTCTCAAATGCATTGGAAAGAACTGCAAGCATAAGCAACCATATGAATATATCTAACAGACATATTGGGTAAAAAAAGTCAGACACAAAAGAGTGAATGATTTCTTTCATATAAAGTTCTAAAGCAGGCAAGTCTCAACTAAGATAAAAAAAATCAAAAGCTAGAGGTGAAGAGGGATTGTTTAAGAAGGAACACACCAGATCTTTTTTGGGAGATAGAAAGTTTCTATATCATAATAGGGATGTGGATTATACTGTATGCACATTTGTGAAAATTATACAATTAAAAATTGTACTTGAAAATCACTTTATGAAATTATATTTGGGGTGAGGTTGGGATAAGGTAGACATATAGATGAAACAAGAGGGACAGAATGTTGGTGACATGGCAGCTCACTGGTGGTACACAGGAATTCACTTTTTTATGTTTGAGTTTTTCCTGAATTAAACATTAAAACTTAATTTTCAAAAGTGATTCACCATCGATAGAGTTGCTGTCTTAAACCAACTCTTTATATTCTTATTACCACCTTGGGTCTCTACTGGATCCCAGGTCACCGTAGGCAACTAGAACAATGTCCTTGGGCTTGCAGAATGCCAGGAGTTTGCTCTTGTTGAGGTAAGGATGACATTCCACCTGCAATTTTCCAAGACCAAAAGGTATCAGAATACATGAGCCAATAACCGCATGTAAATTTGAAAAGTACTTTGAAGACATTTTTATAACAATGTTCATGTACGTACTATATTTTTTCAAATTGGTCATTTTCCCCATGGACCTCCTGAAATACCTTCAAGTTCCATCAGTTTTCACATTGATACAACATTTTTTTCTTACTCTCTTTTAATTCATGTCTTAAAATGTATACAATTTCTTTCATCCAAATTGCAGTCTCTAACCGCTATCTTTTACTGAAAGATAATTCACTAGAGAAATGACCAACTCCAGTTTTGAGTGGCAAAGCTATGAGTTTAGCCTAGAACAGTTCGCAGTTTAGAATGCCAAGAAGACAAGAAAGACCAAGAAGCATGTTAAAGAGCCCAGGAGCACCCTTGGAGAGGCTCCCTCTCGCTGGCCAAAATGGTGGCGATCTGGGCATTAAAAAGAATAGCAACTATAATGGATGGAAAAAACAATCTATTTGTTAAAGTCAATATAGGATTGATCCTATGTGATCAAGTCTTTAGCTCTTAGCTTCAATTTATAGGAAGTGCCACAGGGACCTGTCAAACTGTCACAGGCACCCCTTAGTGAATCCTATTGTGTGGGAATCTTTGCAAAACAAATGACCCAATTAACTTCATAAACAACCTGAAGAGGAGAAAGAAGAAATGTGAGAGAGAGAGCAAAAGGTGGAGGAGGAAGAGGAATAAAGGAGGTAGTGGAAGAGGAGGACAAAATGTGGAAGAGGCTGGGACGGTGGTGCAGCCTGTCATCCCAGCACTTTGGGAGGCTGAGGCAAGTGGGTGGCCTGAGCCTGCGGGTTCAAGACCAACCCGGGCAACTTGGCAAGACCTCATCTCTACAATCAAAGATCAAAAATTAACCAGGTGTGGTAGCACAGGTCTGCAGTTCCGACTACTTGGAAGGTTGAGGCAGAAGGATAGCTGGAGCCCAGCAGGTCGACGCTGGGGTGGCGGTGAGTGTGCCACTGCACTCCAGCCTGAGCGACAGAGTGAGACTCCAACTCCAAAAATGTGAGGAAGAGAGATTTAAGAGACATATCATCCCATTTCAATGTATGACCCTTATTTTCATCTCCATTTCAACGAATCAATGACAAAAATATAACACAATCACGTTTGAACACTCATGATATTTAACGATATCAAAAAATCATTGCTAAGACTTTAGGTGGCATATGATTCTGGCTATTTTTGTTTTAAAAATTCATAGATTTTTAAAAACATATGCTGATATATTTACAGGTAAAATGATATCATTCCTGCTTTGAAATCATCCAGAGGTAGGAGTGTATGGAACATGCTTGAATGTGAGATAATTGCTGCATAAGTGTGTGTGGGGAACTGGCCACGGAGGACCACTGAGCGTTAGGGATCAAGGAGGGCCATGGACCCCCAGACCACTAGGATGTGGTCAGGGGCTGTTGACCCCATTCCCTTCACCCTTTCTCTATTTGGCACACTCAGCCAAAAGGATCTCTGCTGACCTAAGCTGAAGACTCTGTGACTGTGACAGGCCTGGCTCACTCTAGAAACTCATTGTTCCTGTTTCCCATGAGCTGCGGTTTTGGCTCAGGTATTAGATATAATTCAAATTCAGGTCACATTTGGAAGCCTTCAGTATGGTACAAGCTTCTTTATAAGATTTAAAAGTATATTTGTAGAATTAGTATATACATTAGGTGGTATAGATGATTATCTGTAGTCACAAGAAATGGCCCAGTATGAACTTTGGACTGGGCCCCATTCTTAAGAGCCCAGCGTGTACTTTGGACTGGGCCATATTCTTTTGAACTGGTTTTAGCTAACAATTAATATAAGGTTTTTCTCTATGCATTATAGAAGTTGAACTTATTTTATTCACAGAAAGTATTGTAGAATAGGTTATGCCAATGTTAGGAAATTATGATAGTTCGAACATGATACTTTGAAATTTAATTGGAAATTTTTATAGAAGTTAAGATAAATATATACGATTTTAGAGTAGCTATTTTGCTAAGAGATTATAATCAATTGTTCCTGGAAACAGCCCAGTGTGATCTTGGACGGGGCCACATTCTTTAGGAACTGGTTTGAGCTATAATTAAGAGTTTCCATAGTGTAGGTAGAATTAGCATAGAATAGAAAAGGTAATAGGATTTAAGTTAGTTGTTTTAGGCATTGTGTACGCATAAGCTTTAGAAGTTATTAATTATTAGAACATCATGATGCTAGTGGAGATTGTTGCATTATTTTTGAGGAACATTGACCAAGCATTAGGAACAGTAAGATAATTTTGGGATTGTTCTTCCTCATGCCTGAGGAAACATCTGGAGGGTGGGGGGGGCCTCTCACCCACCTGGCTTTATGTTCACGTGAAAGTCTTGTAATTTTGCCCGTGAAACTTTAAGGTAAAAGGTTTACGGTTTGCCCCATTAAATGGCTTCTGTTCAATCTTTGATCAGTTGTCCAGTCTCTTTCTTCTTTCTAATATCTATCCCTCCAGTTTAATCGCCGATGCCATCTTTC
Source organism: Cephalopachus bancanus (assembly GCA_027257055.1). NCBI lineage: Eukaryota > Metazoa > Chordata > Mammalia > Primates > Tarsiidae > Cephalopachus > Cephalopachus bancanus. The sequence continues at coordinate 3,467,685 of JAPVLO010000043.1, forward strand.
CTACCAGGGACCCCAATCTCTGCAGGGGCTAGCCCCCGCAAGTGTGATGATGGCACATGAGAAAAGGCCATGGTCTTGTTTTTGTAGTTTGACATTTCATAATGGTGAAATGTTTTTTAAAAGTTTTAAAAGAAACACTTTTATGTTAAATATAGGAAAAACACCACAAAACACCTAGAATCCCATCAGAACCACACAGCAACTGTAATCATTTCACTAAGCTTAATTTTAGTCATTTTAAAAATTGTATGTAATTTTAGATGTAGCATAAAGAGTGAATGGTGTTGATAAACATTAATCCTGATAAGAATAGGGAAGAATTCTTCCCTTCCTCTGTCTTCAGCTTCAGTGCCCCAAGAAGTAGACTCACAATTTGGTGCCATGGTCTTTATTTTGCACTGATTGGTTGACTAAAAGCACATGATGTGGTTCCAGCCAATGGCACAAATTTGCTGGAAAAATTCAAGGAAAATTCTTCCACCATCTTTGAAAACAGTCCCCCAAACCCACTCTTTCCCACTGAACTTGAACCAGGAGACTTGTGGGAGCCAAACTGCAGCTATGAAGGGTAGGGCATAGAAAAATGCATTCATTTCAAGATACTTCTTACAGCTTCTGGCAACCAGACCCTGAGTCTTCCAAAGTAAATCAACTTTTTAAAAAGTATAAGACCGTCTGAGTTGAGTTTTCCATTTCTTGCAACTGGAAGCATACTAACTGGCAGAGTATTGTCTGATATGCTTTGTATGTGATATTACAGAAAAAGATTTTGCTTTTTGCTATTAGTTTTTTCAGTATCCTAGCATAGATCACCATAAAGCCATCATCAATTTAATCATTTCTCTGTTGGTTGATATTTAGCACTCTAATCAGTTGGTATTAGAAATAAATTGCGATTACACACACACACACGTACACCCGTGGTAAATGATTTTTACATACTCTGACTTTTTACAAAGTAAAAAATAAATGACTAAGACAAATAGCTTTTTTGTAGAATTATCAAAATACTCTTCAAAAGGCTGTAAACTTAACAACGTCATAAAAAATGTCGGATATTTGTCAGTATTAAGTGCTTCCTTACAGAACCCTTGCTTTAATTGTGATGTCTCCACTTCCTCTTCCCCACATCCTTCCACTGTCTGGTTTCAACTCTGTAGCTGCCCGGCTTGGATTCCCACGACTTCCCTCCACTAACCCAACACCCTTTCCCTCACTCCTGGAAAGCCGCCCCTCCGCAGGACCCGCCCTCCGTCCCCCTCAGGCCTTTCCACGCCCCCCCCTTTCTGCCTCCTGACACCACACTCCCCTCACGGTCTCCCCGCCTGTCTGGAAACTCCTGCTCCGTCTCCGTGCCAGGGCCTCTGTGCCGGACCCTTCCGTGTGGACTTCCCGCCTCTTCCTTTCATTCTATGAACTCCCCTGGGAAAGCGATCCATTCCTGTCAGGTTAGTTGCCATCCAGAGAGGAATGACTGCCAAAATCTGCCTCTCCGGCCTGGACCACCTCCGGAGCTCCAGACCAAGGCTGCCACCCGCCAGCTCAGCCTCTCCCCTTGGCTGTCCCGAGGAACCTCACACCCTCTGAAGAAGGAGATCCTGCTCTTCCCACTCTGCTCAGCCGCCTCCTTCCCTGGTAATTCCTGTCTTGGTGAAAGGAACTATGATCTAAGCAGAAAGTGGGAGACACAGTTAAGAAGGAGTGTGTGAGGAGCAGAAAGTCAGAGAAGGCCCCGGGGGACTCAGGGCTCGCCTGGTTGCAGACGGGCTTGTGCTTGAGCCCCGGCTTGTTCAGGACCAGTTCCAGCTGCTTGTGGTTGAAGTTGGACACCCCGATGGACCTGGCTAGACCTTCGTCTTTGCACTTCTCCAGGGCCTGGGGAGGAAGGAGAAGTATGGGGAACCTTTAGTGCGGTTTGTTCTTTTCGTTTATCCTTGGACTTGTGTGAACTGGAAACATTGTTATGTGTGTTAAACATGCAAGTCTGTTTTGACACACATAACAATTATACTGAATCCAACAGTTTTATCACCTGAAAACATTATTTCCTGATGCACTTCTTTCCTATCCGTATACATATTTATCTCCTTGATTCTATGACATGCACACTCAGGACAGCAAATAGATGTCAAGGTGCTTTACAATTTCTTCTTTCCTCTCCCACCGCTTTAATGGTGCGTATTTTGCAATTCGGCATTATATGTATACATACGTATACGAATACATATGTATCCACAGTTTAGCAAATTATGCCATCATCAAGAGCAAAAGGAAGTTTCAGATTCTCTGCTCACAGTGGGTTTGCTGCCATCTCCTTCCCAGAATGGTAAAAAATGCATATGGGAGGGGGTCTGTAAGGGCAGGTTCCCTCTCCTCTGCAGTCCACCCTTCTGGGTCGGCATTTCCCTGCCTCTGTGCTGTGTTGATCTGTCCTGAGATGAAGCAACAACCTGATCCCACAGGCAAAATAAATGCCTACTTACAATCATGGAATTTAAAATGAAAATGAACCTTCCACGTCACCCTGTACAACTCCCTCAGTTCACGAAGTGACAGCACAGAGGGGCAGAAAAGTTCCAGGACAGGTCTGAGGTCAGACAACGGCTGGAGAAAAATCCCACCCCTTGTGAATCCCCATTCCACGACTCCTACTCCGCCTCACAGTGCCTCTGGGTGTCTGTACAGATCATACCTCCCAGGTGTCACAAAGGTCCACGGTATCAAAGATGTATTTTCCACTGGCATCCCTTGGCAGCAGTTCCTCCCCAGGCTGGAATACAGAGAGAATGGAGGATAAAGACGGTGATTATCTTTAAAAATCCCCTTTCTGGTGCGAAAGGATCTTGGCCATCCTGCCTTCAGGAGGCTGTGATTATTCATCTGAATGTGGCTGTGTGTGCACATATGTGTGAGTGAGTGTGTGTGTGTGTGTGTGTGTGTGTGTGTGTGTGTGTGTGTACAAGAAAAGACATGGGGGAAAAGAAAGACCAGAATCTGAGACACCCATCACAAAATATGTCCCCCCAATTTCCTCCACTCTCCTTCCTTCACACACCCCTAAACTCCTCCAAGAATAAGTCTTCAAATGTTGGAATTTATTTCATTTCTCGAGGACAGGCTGGTTTGGAAGATAGCACTTATAACTATTAACCAGTGAGTTTAGCGCCAGTTGACGATAACCCAACTCAGATAGAGAGGATATTGGACGTGCTTAGAGAATGTCCACTGCGAGGAGAGGTTGGATCAGCAAAGCCCATGGTAGCCCTGCTGTGCAATATGAAACGCCCCAGGTACCTCTCTCTTCTTTGGCCTGAGAGGTGCACACGGGAGAGACCCTCCTTCTAAAGAGGTGGGGATTTCCCATTGTATCTCTGCAGATGGCAGTGAGCCAACCTTCTTGAGGACCCTAACCACCAAAGGCCCAGAGACAACGGCACCATCACTGAGACGTGTAAAACAGTGCCCTCGGCTCTCTGAGGAAAGGCAGTGAGATCACTAAACCTGCATCTTCCTTAAAGCGGGGGGATGAGGAATAAAAGAGAATCTTGATGGTTGAGTGACTCAGCTGTCAAGGACAGTCATGAATGGCTTGGGGTTCTCTGTGGGCCTCACTCAAAGCTACCTCTCTCAGCAAGAACCCAAAATCTGAAAGGAGAGAATGAAGAGTTAATGAAAGTTATCACGCAGTCTTGGGCATAACAAGGAAAACAAAGGCTGACCTTCATAGCAAATGGTTCATGAATAGTGAAGCGATCGACATAGTCCAAGCCAAGCTTCTTCAGTGACCTTTCCAGGGCTGGTCGAACCAATTCTGGTCGCATGAAAGTATGCCAAAGCTGCAGTAAGCAAAAGAAACAAACCGGGGCTTACGATTTGTCACATTTGGAGACCAAAATTAAACATTACAGCTAACAGATGGAAAGTGAGTGGCAAACCGCTGTGGTGATCTAAAACTAAAGGAAGTGGCGCTGAATTCGTGTTGCTCAGTATAAATCGGGTTTTGGAAGGGACACTGCAAGTGTAAGGAAACCCGTGACCAGGCCCGGGGGCTCAGCCTGTCATCCCAGTACTTTGGGAGGCCGAGACAAGTGAATTGCCTGAGCTCTCAGGTTCGAGAACAGCCCGGGCAACTTGGCAAGACCTCGTCTCTACAAGAAATCAAAAAAAATGAGCCGGGCATGGTATTACGCGCCTGTCGTTCGGGCTACTTGGAAGGCTGAGGCAGAAGGCTCGCCTGAGCCCAGCAGGCTGACGCTGGGGTGGCCATGAGTGTGCCGCTGCACTCCAGCCTGGACAACCGAGTGAGACTCCAACTAAAAAAAAGAAGAAAACTGTGAACAAAAATCAGATGGGGCAGGAAAAACAGCCTCAATATGTCAAGGGACAGAGGAACCAAGAAATGTCAGGACAAGGGGGGTGGAATTGCCTGTGTAATAATTTCCTAAAAACAATTCTGCTGAGAGTTCCACATTCATTTTTTTAAAAAGTTGTTTTTATTGATGAAAACACGCATAGGATTTATCTACAGAGACCTCATTTCTGTTTATATTGAAGCAGGTTTCTCCACCTAGGGAAATGTTAGACAGTTCAGAGAACTCAAAGCTGATGTGAAGAAAAAAAGCGTTTCCTCTTCTGGTTCCCTCCTCTGAATAGTATTAACTTCACTTGATAAGTTCTAAGAGCATCTATGGAGAATGAAAGGTGTAGACCCGTCGTGTCTGGTGAGCCCACACAGCAGTTAAAGAGGAAAAGTCTTGTTACTTTCATGTTATGGGAATGCCTGATGCTCAGAGACCTTGACACCTTTAACACATATCAGAGAAAGCAAGGGTTTTCTATGTTTCTATAATGCGTCTCCACGATATTAGGAAATACATAAATTATTTAACCGTATCAGTTATTTTCTTCCAGAATGAAATATCTGAACGGACAGTGGCCTCTGGCGACTGCACACACGAGACCTTCACCTTGGTGGTGTAGAAGATGTCCTTTCTCTTCACGGTACCGTCGGCGATCTTCTCGCGAATGGCCAGTCCGACCTCCTCCTCGTTTTGATAAAAGTACGCTGCATCGATGTGACGGAAACCTACGTCAATCGCCACTCTGGTGGCCTCGCCAGCCTTGCTCTTAGGGATGTAGAAAACAGGAGTAAGAAGGGTGGATGATATGTGCCTGGCTCAGAGAGAAGCGATGTCTTTCCTCAGAGGCATTTTCCCCAGGGGTTTCTACGGGCTTCCTGCTCCACTTGAGGACGTCAACTAAACTCCACTATAATATCGAACCCACAATGAATTTTTGAAATGGGCTTCACTATGGAGCACAGAAAAATCAAGTCTCATTAAATCATTAAATATCAATCAGTTGTATGGGAATAGTTAACAAGAAAATTTTTGATCCTAGAAGAAATATTCTTAGCCACTCAGTCAAAAGGAGAGGTCTACACACACACACACACACAAACACACATACACACGTGCGTGTGCGCACACGCATGCACACATCATAGCATCTATTTTGGACAACAATTAAAAATGATACAGATCCTTGGTATCCCTCAGGTCCCCTCCCACTGTGGGAAATTTTTTGTCCTCTCAATAAATCCTGCTTTCAAAGAGTTCATAGTACCCATCCTTCCCAGTTTCCGCCCAACTAGGTCCTTCAGCACATTCACGATTCTTTTGAATTCTTCATTCCCAGGTACTCTCATTCAACATCTATACAACAAGCATTTACTGAGTACCTCCTGTGTGCGGCATCTTGGCCTCTAAGGTGATTAAAATCACTGTCCCGTTTAACATGAAAAGGGTTATGGGGAGTGGCTGTCCCCTGGTCAGTGTCAGAACTTCTGGGGAAAGTCTCAGGAGAAACACTGGATCCAGGTCCAGGGAGTATCAAGGTGAGAACAGTCAGAGACAGAAGCAGAGCTCCAGAGAGCTGACTGCCACTTGTATGACCAGCTGGTCTGACCCAGAGCACTGCCTCGTGTCACCAGCTGGCATTGCCTACGGGCAAAGTCCAGGCATTAACATATGTGCGATCAACCTCAAATGTCACACAGTGAGTGGATTGGCGACTCAGTCTGAGGTTCTGTCCTCACGTGCCTCCCAAAAAACAAACATGACAGGACAAATAAAGCACAGCACACACCCTGGAGTGTGCTCCTTGTTTCTGCAATGACTCAAGTTAAAAGCACAGATTAGAGTTTTAAGGAAGCTTCCACTTCACTTTGCTCCTTTTGTACTTTCTGATTCTAAAGCATATGCAGGCCAGGTTCGGTGGCTCAGCCTGTAATTCCAGCAGTTTGAGAGGCCGAGGCGAGTGCATTGCCTGAGCCCGCGGGCTCGAGACCCACCCGGGCAAATTGGCAAGGCCTTATCTCTACAATAAATAAAAAATTAGCCAGGCATTGTAGTGCACACCTGCAGTTCCAGCAACTTGGAAGGCTGAGGTGGAAGGATCGCCAGAGCCCAGGAGGTCGAGGCTGCGGTGACCGGTAGAGTGCCACTGCACTCCAGTCTGGGCGACAGAGTGAGACTCCAACTCAAAAAAATAAAAAATAAAAAAAATAAAGCACACACATACTACTTCTCTTCTTGGAAGTGAAGGGATTATGGAGCATCTCCGTGGCACTGTTTTATCTTTAACAACAGTTGTAAAATTTGGATAGTTCCAAAAAGTTGAAGATAGTGGTTTCTGTCATGTGTAGGCAATCCCTGCAAAACAACCTCAAATTGCTCCTACCTCACTGTGACCAGAGTGTGACACTTTAAGTTTGCTGCAGTGAACTGTGTGGATAGGTGAAGAATGTATTGTTAAGAAGCATGAAGGAAATTAAAATATTCCATCCCCAAATACAGATCCTTGGTATACTGAGTATTTTAAATTAAAAACCCAGCTAGGTACGGTGGCTCATGCCTGTGATCCCAGCACCTTGGGAGGTGGAGGTGAGAAAATTGCCTGAGTCCATGGGTTTGAGACCAGCCTGGGCAACATGGTGAGACATCGTCTCTACAAAAAGATATGAATAGACACTGCTCAAAAGAAGACATACAAGCAGCCAACAGATACATGAAAAAATGTTCAGTTTCACTAGTCACCAAGGAGATGCAAATTAAAACTACACTGAGATACCACCTAACTCCAGTCAGAATGGCCATCATCTTTAATTCAAAAAATAACAGATGCTGGAGAGAATGTGGCAAAAAGGGAATACTTCTACACTGTTGGTGGAAGCGTAAACTAGTACAGCCTCTGTGGAAAACAGTGTGGCGATTCCTAAAAGTTCTAAAAATCGACCTTCCATATGACCCCACAATCCCCCACTAAGAATATACCTGGAAGAACTCAAATCACTTATAAAAAAGATACCTGCACACGTATGTTTATCACAGCGTTATTCACAATAGCAAGAACATGGAGCCAACCGTGCTGCCCATCAAAAGAGGACTGGATAAAAACATGTGGTTCATATACCCAATGAAATATTACGCAGCCATTAAGAAGAACAGAATCATGAATTTCGCTGCAACCTGGATGGAATTAGAGTTTATAATACTGAGTGATCTTTCATAGAAACAAAGATTTGAGTACCACATGTTCTCACTCATAAGTGGGCCTTAAACAACTACCATAATACTATAAGAAAAGGATTGACAGTAGTGGGATTAACAGGGAGGTGGGATTAACAGTGGTTGATGTCTGCCTGGGGAAGGGGAGCACACCTCATCAACAAGGGTACCTCCAAAATGAATATTTATATACCTAACCCTAAATTGTACCCCACAATTTTAAAATACAATTAAATTACATTTAAAAATAAATAAATAAGATAAAACAAAGAATTAGCCAGGCATGATGACACATGCCTGTAGTTTCAGCTACCAGGAAGGCTGAGGTGGAAGGATGACCTGAGCCCAGCTGGTTGTGGTTGCAATGGCCGTGAGCGGGCCACTGCATTGCAGCCTGGGTGACAGAGTGAGACTCTGACTCAAAACGAGACAAAACAAAACAACCCATAGACATCAATGAGCACTGGAAGAGATATTTCCCCTATCCACATGAAGATATATCTGATCCACCCAGGAGGGCAAATGCTCCTGTAGCCCTTCCTGTTATGCCATTATCCATCATAGGAAAAAAGACCAAGAATGCAGCCACCTAAACAGACACTTTTTAAAAATAATGGGCCAGGCGCGGTGGCTCACGCTTATAATCCCAGCACTTTGGGAGGCCGAGGTGAGAGGATTGCCTGAGCTCATGGATTAGAGACCAGCCTGGGCAACTTGACGAGACCTCATCTCTACAATAAATCAAAAAATTAGCTGGGCATGGTGACATGTGCCATGGTTCCAGCTACTTGGAAGGCTGAGGCGGAAGGCTTGCCTAAGCCCAGTAGGTCGAGGCTGTGGTGGCCGTGAGCGTGCCACTGCACTCCAGCCTGGGCGACAGAGTAAGACTCCAAATAATAATAATAATAATAATAATAATAATAATAATAATAATGATTGTCTCTCCAAGGATCGCTTAAATCCCAGAGAGAACTATTTACAAGTTAATTTGTTTCCCAATTCTATCATTTCCCAATCTGATCCTTCTCCCTAGTCATCACTTACTGCCCCTCAATAAAATTGCTCTTTTCTCCCATCCCACAACCTGTTTCACCGGGATCTAAGACTCCCTTCTTCTCTACCCCTCAGATGTTGCTAAGCTTCTGCACCTCACTGGGAAGTTGGGTCTTCGTTCCGAAGACTCCCATGTACACGTGGTAAATAAATTTGCATACTTTCGCTCCCACTCCTCAATCTGCCTCATTCCAGTGATTGTCAGTGAAACTTTAGGGAGCCAGCTTGGCCCCAGTAGTTTTCATGCATTCAGAAGGATCACCAAGCCACTCTGCTCTTCTGGAAACAGCGAAGAGAACCCAGAAAACTCATCTGTCTCCAAAAGGTAAAGAGTTTCTCACCGCCCGGGCTCCCCATCTCCCTCTCCCTGTGGATCCCGTTGAGTGGATGGTAGAAGTCATGGTCTCAGCTTTCTTCTTCTAATTCAAGGTTAATGAGAGAAAAGGTTTTGTGTGACTAGTTTTAGTTCATGACAGGTGTATTTGGGGGTTTAGAATATAAATATTTCTGTTGTTTGATCACTTTTCTCTCAGAAACAGCCCCTTTGTGTTGCTGCTTCTCTTTATCTTTGTTTTTCTGTGTCCGTCTGCCATAAAGAAGGATACTAGAGCATAGAACACAGGCCTAAAACCCTTATAAGCCTGTTATTCAAGCAGGCTCTGCAGAATAGTCAGTTTTGCGGTTCCGACTTGACCAGTGTCTGTTAAGACAGACTTTGCTTTAAGTCCTTGAAATAAATAGCAGATGATACTTTCATCTCATCTTGGTTTATGTCCTTGAGAGCTTGACTTGTGACCACATGGGATTGCCACTATACCGAGGCATTGATGTTTTGGTGTCATGCCAGATGGCCAGTCTGAAAGCTGGGAGTCTGAAACACACAACATTTTGAACACCACCCTTTCTGCTCCGAGTGTGTTAAGCTCTTAAGGGAGTTCTGTCTTAAAACGTTCCCATCCCTATGGGACTTTCATCACTGTTGCTTTCTTCAGCCTATTCCTGAGAGTGAATTTTGGGGCATCATGGAAATTACCTCCTTTATGCCCTCTCCAGGAACGCCTTTTGCTTATGGGGTAAAAACCTGAAAAATTACCACCTGGGCTTTGCATGACAAAACATTTTGACTGAGTCACTTTTGGAATTAAGAATACCACCGAAAATTGTGATTGTCAATAGCCAGACTATAGCTCTTTTAAATTAGCTACAATTCCTAAATTTAAAGAAAGATTTTATAGATCTCTTATTCTAAACAATTGATGGGGAAATCACATTTAAAGAAGGATACCCAATAGTGTCATGGCTAGCCTTAAAAATTCTCTTGACTGGCTGGGTGCGGTGGCTCATGCCTATAACCCCAGCATTTTGGGAGGCCGAGGTGAAAGGATTGCCTGAGCCCACAGGTTTGAGACCAGCCTGGGCAATTTGGCGAGACCTCATCTCTACATAAATAAATTTAAAAAATAGCCGGGCATGGTGGCACATTCCCTTAGCTCCAGCTACTTGGAAGGGTGAGGCAGAATGATCGCCTGAGCCCAGCAGGTCAAGGCTGTGGTGACCATGAGTAAGCCACTGGATTCCAGCCTGGGTGACAGAGTGAGATTCTGACTCAAAAAAAAAAAAAAATCTCCTGACTAAACTAAAGAGCAAAAATCTGATCTACAGCTACACTCAAACTGCCTGCTTTGGATTCTTTGTGAGATTAACAATAAAGGCTGCTCCCTTTTTTTTTTCTTTTTTTGAGTTGGAGTCTCACTCTGTCACCCAGACTGGAGTGCAGTGGCCACTTACGACCACCGCAACCTCGACCTGCTGGGCTACGGCGATCCTTCCTCTTCAGCCTTCCAAGTAACTGGAACTACAAGTGTGCGCTACCACGCCCGGCTGATTTTTTGATTTATTGTAGAGATGAGGTCTTGCCAAGTTGCCCAGGCGGGTCTCGAACCTGTGAGCTCAGGCAATCCACTCACCTCAGCCTCCTAAAGCGCGGAATTACAGGCTGAGCCACCGATCTTGGCTAGGCTGCTCCATTTTGCAGTCTAGTAGCTAAAATTCCCACTACAGCCTGGGTCCCCTTTCTAATCAGGAATCAGTCCATTTGGGTTTGATATTTTTGTGACTTTTGAAATACGAGTGAGGACTAAACTTGACCTTTTTTTTCTCTCTCTTTTCTGAATTCCTGACTAAGAAGCCTGGAGAGTCATGCCTGAAAAGGACTCACCAGATGGGGTTTTATTACCTTGTTACCCTATATACTCATGTCTGTTTTCCAACCTGACTCTGGCATGGCATCACATAATGAATAAAGAAGAAAACCAAAGCTGTTATGGCCCTGCAAAGTCATCTCTAGGGGACTCCCAGGCTCCGGGAACCTCACGAGACACTTATCTACCCTCTCTGAAGTCTACCTTCATCGACGAGCAGGAGACAATCATACTTAGAGAGCTGTCACAGAAACACAGAACCAAATACCACCTGTTCTCACTCATAAATGGGACTTGGACATTAATCACAATAGTCCAAGAAAGGGATTGGCAGTCATGGGACCCGGGGTGGGGGGATACGTAACAACACAAAGTTTACCTGGTCCTTAACCAGGGGTCATGAAGACCAGTTGGAGGCTCAAACTTCACCTGCACGTAGATTACTTCTTTACCTAAACTTGGCTTGTACCCCACATCTCTATAATAAAATAAAGAAAAAAAAAGATTTTAATTCATTGAAAAAATTCATCCAAAAGCAGGATGTAAGAGAAAAAGAAGAAAGGTATATATATATATTTACCAGTCTACTTTCGATGGACAGTAGGGTTGGTTCCATGTTTTTGCTATTGTGAATAATGCTGCAATAAATGTGTGTGCAGGTGGTGTCTCTCTTTTGTAGAACAATTTGTGTTCTTCTGGGTATATTCCCAGAAGGGGTATTGCTAGTCAAGGTCACTTTTTGGTTTCTTTAGAAATGGCCACTGTTTTCCAAAGAGGTTGGATTAGTTTGCACTCCTACCAATGGTGTGGAAGCATCCCTCTTTCTCTGCACCTGCGTCAGCATCTATTGTTTTCTGATTTGTTAATGATGGCCATCCTTACTGGCATTAGGTAGTATCTCAACATGGTTTTGATTTGCATTTCTCTGATGACTAGTGAGGCTGAGCATTTTTTCATGGATCTGTTGGCTGCTCTCAATGAACTAAAACCTTTAAGAAATGTGCTTGGCACCTGTGTTCACTTCCCTTCTTCCTATTTATTTTTACTCTACCCTACTTCTCCTTCCTCTTTGCCGTCTTTGAAACCCTTTGCCCAAGTTCGATGAGAATCTGTTTATTTGACACAATTAGATACAGTGGATATTTTACCAAGAGCTTTGACTGGAATGGGGTATTTTCATATATGATCAGACTGCTTTGAGGAAATTGAGGCTGACTTTAAGGAGCTCATAAAAGTCTCTTTGAAAGACTAGCCTGGTATCTTGCCTGTGAGATTTCTTGACAATGCTCTTGACCTGTGGCAAGTCAAGAAGGCCACTTTCTGATAGGCCCAAGGATGTCAGGTTATTTGGGGACTTTGAGAAGAAAGGAATTCGCCCATTGTATACAAGTGTCTGCAGGTACAGATGAATCCTTGATTGGGCTCAAGAGGTTTTCAAGAGTTTAATCTGAGATTTCTTATAAAAATAAAGTTCTAGCAAAAACAATTTAAAAAGAGCCTTTATGACCAATAACCATTCTTGCTGTATGTCATGCAAATAATCAGACCAAGTTATAAAAGGACTAAGATTTATTTTGCATATAATAAATTGGTCCTACTATGATTTGCCTTTGATAGAAATGGGAAACTGGAGAGAGAAAAATTGTATTTTAAAGGAAACTATAGAACACCTGTTCTTCAATTCTAGCCTTGTGCATGATGTTTCAATTTTTAATATTCATCTACAATTAGATTGGATTCTGAAATTTTCCTGGCTGTAAGTCTCAAAACTAATACTTTCAAATTTTCTTTCGTTTTTGTGACTTGAAATTAGGAGAAATTAAAATTGTTTTTTTTTCTTAAAGCCCTGCAAACTGAAGCCAGACAACTTAAATTTTGGGGAAAATACCAGCAGTTGAAATATAAATAGTCTTCCTGCCTGCCTGCTAATGTGTGGATTTCTCAGAAATTTTACTTGAATGCCTGATTCAACCTACAATCCAGAAAAACCTGCCAGGTTGCCACTGCAATTGTGAGATGTTTCAGCGACTTTAGAGAAATGGATCTAAAGGTTGCTCCAGACACGAACCCTTGTCTTTCTTCTGTTTCCATAGAAACGCCTGTTATTAAAGATTTGGGGGCTTGCATCACGTATTACAGAAGCCTACCACATCAACCTTGGCACCTGCTGGAACAGAGTTGTCTAACTGAATTGATCTAGCCTCAGGACAAATAGACTGACTAAACAAGATATGGGGCGATATATTTAAATATGCTCATTTCTGTGCGTCCCAATTTGCCTTTCAGTTCCTTTGTCTATTTCTTTTTTTGTTTATTTGTTTTGTTTTGTTTTGAGTCAAAGTCTCACTCTATCACCCAGGTTGGAGTGCAGTGGCACATTCACGGCTACCGCAGCCTCAACCTGCTGGGCTCAGGAGATCCTTCTACCTCAGCCTTTCGTGTAGCTGGAACTATAGGCCTGTACCACCACACCTGGCTAAGTTTTTGATTTACTGTAGAGATGAGGTTTCACCAAGTTGCCCAGGCTGGTCTCAAACCTGTGAGCTCAGGCAATCCTCTCACCTTGGCCTCCCAAAGTGCTGGTTTTATAGGTGTGAGTCACCACACCTGCCCTCCCCTTTGTCTATTTCCATCTAATCACTTCTAACCCAAATTTCTTCACATCTCTGAGCTTGGCTTTTAATAAGTGAATTTTTTTTTAAGTTTCAAAGAGGAAACTGAAGAAAATCAAAACATTTCACCCCAAAATATGACTCCCTGGTATAATGAGTATTTTAAAATAAAAACCCTTAGAGATAAACAAATGCTAGGAGAAACTTTTTTCCTATTGTTAAACCCAGAACTCTAATCCGAGAGAGAGAGACCACAAAAAGCCAGCTCCGATGCAAACACACGAGAGTCTGGGCTCACGTATGAAGCAGGTAGTGGCTTCAGGGAAGAGAGCTTCGATCCAGTATGGCAAGCAGTTTTTATGCACAATTACAGAGGGAGGGGAAATAACTTTAAACTTGATTTTACATGATTGGGTAATTTCTCCTAATGGGTACGGGAACACTTAGTATTGGTGGGTGCCTTTCGTGGGCTGTAACCTGACTGCCCGTGATTGACAGAAACCCACTTAACGGGTAGAGTGAAATGTCAGATAAGTTAGGTTTATACAGTCACTGCATATAAAGTAACTCGAGCAAGCAGGCAGGAGGTTACACTAGTGCCATTAAGTCTGCTGATACTGAGGAATGCTTAGGATGGCTTGTTTGCTTAACATTTACATAACATAACATGGTCATTATGGGACAACAAAAGCCAAACTTAACAAAGTTTAAAATATGAATGCTGCAAACACATACAGTGAATGTGGGGTAGAAATTCATATAGTACTAATTCTGGGAATTTATAAAATATCACAAATGTCTTATAGCAAGGCGGCTTTTGTAAAAGTCTTTGATCCCTTCAGGTTTACATAGCCACTGCGTGTAAATTAACACTGGCATGGAAGCAGGTGGTTTAAATCAATATAAAGCCCACCTAGAGAGCAGCTAGCACCTCAGAGTCTACTGCGATAGCAAAGGAATGTCTGAAAATGGCTTATCGCTTTAACATTTACATCCCGTTGTAAAAGCAGAAGTCAGCATGGCAATTGGCACTGACAATGCTTAACCCAAGAGTTCTATATACAAACACTACTTAAGACATTATATAACTACACAGTCACTACCCAGCACCCAACATATGCCCAATTCTACAGGGTCTGAGGTAGGATTTAAAGTACTAAGATTTCATAAAGTACAATGAACATGAGGTAGGAATACACAAAATATATAGTAAACATGAGGTAGGGATATATGAAATATAGTGAACTAAACACTACTTTTACAGCAAGTATGGCTTTTTAGTTTCTTGGGTCTCTCAATAGCATGCTCTTAACCTAAGTCCATGGTATAGTTTATTTCTGTATAGTTTATTACTGTCCTCTCACTATCTGCATGAAGATTTGACTAGCTCACCAAGAAGAATAACTGTTCTTGTTCCTGTCTCAGTCATTTCATTATCTATTACAAAATAGAAAACCACATCTGTACAGACTCATTTACAAGGTAGCAATTGTCTCCAAGGATCATTTAAATTCCAAGGAGAACTATTTACAAGCCAATTTTTGTTCTCTGATCCAATTGTTCTTCCTAGTAGTCAAGTATCACCCCTCAATAGAATTTCCTCTCTTCCCTTCTCGTAACCTGCTTTGCCAGGATCCAAGCTCCTATTCCTTCTATAACCTTAGGATGGCATGTAAGCTCCTGTACTTCACTGAAAACTCAGGTCTTCATTCTGAAGGCTCCCGTGTGTGCATATTAAATAAAGTTGGATGCCTTTTTTGCTATCAGTCTGCATCACGTCAGTGATTTTTCAGTGAGCCTTTAGGGGCCACGGCTCAGACGCCCAATCCAGTCTCTGTTGTGAGTTAACGTCTCCAAAGTCTTCCTTTCTAAATACCTAATCACAGTGGCAAATCATAGTGAAATCATAGTGACCAAAGGTTTGTTTTTTTGTTTTTATTTTTTTTTGAGTTGGGGGTCTCACTCTGTCGCTCAGACTGGAGTGCAGTGGCATGCTCCCAGCCACCACAGCTTCGACCTGCTGGGCTCCAGCAATCCTTCCACCTCAGCCTTCCAAGTAGCTGGAACTACAGGCACATGCTACCACGCCCGGCTAATTTTTGATGTAGTGTGGAGATGAGGTCTCACCAAGTTACCTGGGTGGGTCTTGAACCTGCGGGCTCAGGCAATCCACTCGCCTTGGCCTCCCAAAGTGCTGGGATGACAGGCTGAGCCACCCCACCGAGCTGGCCGACAAAAGGTTTGAATGGTTGGAATTCTCCGGCAAATGCTTTCAGTTCCCACAACCTCACAGTAAGATTGCTACCAAGTATTCATGTTGACTTCAGTTTCCTTCTGGGCCCTTTGCCTTTCATATTTTTAACCCATAAGAGAGTGACTCTGACTGGGGCAGGAGATGAGTACAGAGAGAGCAGCCTGAGATTGGATTTTTAAAACCTAAGAAATGATAATGAACACTTACCTAGGAGAGTTGTCGAGGAATTGAGATAATGCATTGGAAACACAAAATACAATGGAAAGCACTTGATAAATGTTAGATAACATGAATCATGATGATAACAGTCTACCCACAGCATTTTAAACTTCTGAATGTTCAGAATCAAGACAGTGCCATCCTACTTAGTGTAAAGAAGAGAACTGTGGCCAAGAGAGGCATTAGTAAGTCAGAGAAAGTGAAACGGAGTCCAAGATGAGTCGTTCCAACCACCCACTGTCTTGCAGGTCCAGGGAGCCTGCCTGTTGACAGTCCATCCAGGGCAGCTGACAAAGCACCCTTCACTCACTCCCCTGGGTTCCACTTACGTCTTCAGTAGCATAAGTGCCAAATCCCAGCACTGGCATGCAGTGCCCATCATTCAGCTTCACGGAGTGACTGGGTCTCAGATCCATCATGCACTACAGCACAGCTGATCTGATTCAGCTCTGTTCCTGCTTTTCCTCACTGAGAGCCAAGTAAGAGGCAAGTTCCTTGGTTTCTTTATTTCTACCAACCACAAGATAGGCGGGGCTGGGATTATAGCTGCCAGAGGTTCCTCCATGAAGCCGAAGGCAATCCATGGATTTTTTTTTTCCTGATTCTCTCGTGTCTCTGCAGGCATGTATTACAGGAGAATCATACGGAAACGTCACACATGCTAGAGGAGTTAAATTTTCTCCTTGACATTGTTCATACTCAACTACTAAACTGAAAAATTAACCATGCCAATCTATCCTTGATAATTACAGCAGGCTTACTTTACTAGACGCAAAATTATCACTAAGCTGGTCATTTCTGAAGAGTAATTCTGCTGCAGGATCTCAGTTGAGTTCCTTACCCTCCATTTTACCATAAATCTCATTTTATTTATTTATTATTTTGAGTTAGAGTCTCACTCTGTCGCCCAGACTGGAGAGCAGTGGCCGCTCCCAGCCACCGCAGCCTCAACCTGCTGGGCTCTGGCGATCCTTCAGCCTCAGCCTTCCAAGTAGCTGGAACTACAGGTGTGTGCTACCACGCCCGGCTAGTTTTTTGATTTATTGTAGAGATGAGGGCTTGCCAAGCTGCCCAGGTGGGTCTCGAACCCGCGGGCTCAGGCAATCCACTCACCTCAGCCTCCCAAGGCGCGGGATTACAGGCTGAGCCACCGAGCCTGGTCTATATAAATCCTGTTTTAAAATATCTTTTTTTTGAGTTGGAGTCTCACTCCGTCGCCCAGGCTGGAGTGCAATGGCATGCTCACGGCCACCACAGCCTCGACCTACTGGGCTCAGGTGATCCTTCCACCTCAGCCTTCCAAGTAGCAGGAACTACAGGTGTGCACCACCACATCCAGCTATTTTTTATTTATTGTAGAGATGTGGTCTCACCACGTTGCCCAGGCTGGTCTTGAACATGTGGGCTCTCATCTCTGCCTCCCAAAATGTTGGGATTATAGGCATGAGTCACCATGCCCGACCCGTTTTAAAAGATCTTATTGAAAAAAGGCTACTGGAACAAAGCTTGATGGCTAGTCCCAAAACACATGTAAGAAAACTCATTCTGAACAATCACCCTTTCACTGCATTTTTCTGTCATAACATGGCTCCATTTCATTTTCTGATTCTCTCTGACTTGTTTTTTGCATCTTATCGACAAGAAAAACTTGCCTGACGTCATGGATAAATGTCTGCGTATTCTCTTTGTTTCCATCATTTCCTCTTTCCAGAACAACCTGCTTGCTTCTGCCTGGTGTCCAGCAGTTTCTGAGCTCTTCACTTATCCTAAATGCACCTGCTTCAGCTTCACATCCTCCCCGACGCCTCTGACCTTCCCGGATGAGGCTACCACTCCTTCCTCCGTGGCCTTCATTCTTAGAGCTTCTACACAGGTTGAAAAAACCCCATCAGTAAAATTTCACTCTCAAGTAATACAGGATTTCTGCTAGATAAAATCCCCAAGTGGTGCGGTGTTTAATGTTACTATTACACCATGATTCCCCAATCCGTATGTGTGCTGTTGTTGGCATTTTAGAGGCAACCATGAAACACAACACTGTGATTTATCTGCTTTTCCACCTCCCAAGTGAAACAGAAGCCATCGTGCAAGTAGGTTTAGGGTAAATGCTACGGAACTCCTGTTCCTCTCTTGCAACTTGGAGACACTAGAAGGGAAACTGACCCTCCCCCTCCCCTAAAAACAAGGAAGAAACCAGGAACATAAACTCGATAAACTCTGTCTTCTTCAACTTTCTTCTTGCTCTGAGGGACAGCCAGGCTGCTGACCCTCAGAGCTGACCCTCTGTTGTCTTCAATCTTCTGGTCTCTTACTTGGTTCTCGGTGAGGAAAAGCAGGAACAGAGCTGAATCAGATCACCTACGCTGTGGTGCAAGATGGATCTGAGACACAGTCACTCCGTGAAGCTGAAGAAGCGATCAGTGCTAGAAGGAAGTGAACCTTGCCATGTCGTGACCAGTGCCCAGACAGAGCCCAAGCAGCCTCAGGGGAGACACAGGAAAAGGGAGAGAAGGAGAAGAAATTCTCTCTCTGAATTTGCCCCTGGGGGGGAGGCCGAGTCAGGATGATGAGTGAGCCATGTTTAGAACTATACTGCGTCGATGGCTTCATGGAAGCCATGAGAAACTGTGGGGTGGTGACAAGGATAAAGGACATGCTGAGAGAAAGAGCCCTCCCTGGAGTCAAGAAGAGGGTGTCTATGTCAGTCGCAGAACCTGCTTCTTCCGTATACTGAGCGCTTCCCAGAGACTCTCATGCTTATCACGGAGAGGTGTTTTCATTCACCTGAAGGAAGTTTCCGATCAGTGCATGCACTTTGGCCACATGAATGAAGGGTCACCGGAGGCTGGCTGTCCCTCAGAGCAAGTGTTCGCTAGAAGGGGCCAGTGCTGTCAGGCATCTGTGGGATAGCTCACCCGACCCCAGGAGAAAAGGAGATGTGAATGGGGTCTTCCTGGACATCCCCCAGAGCATCACAATATGCATTCAACCACAACCCTGAGAATCTTGCAGTTAAAAAAGTCAAAGCAGTAATTATTCAGGTAAATATATTTTTACAGGGAAAGATTTTTCTCAGTGCAATTCTTAGCATTCACACACTCGCACACAGAGTTTCCCATTTACTCTCCTTAGCCAGCGGCCCTTACCAAACCTTGGCCTGGGCCCAGTAGCGGGTAACTGGGGGCGGGAGGGAGAGAAGAAGGAGAGACAAGAGACCCAACAGGGATGTCCCTCGTTTCATGAACACCAATCTGCAGCCCTGCTTGAGGGCCATTCCTTCGTTGCCATTGAAAGGTAGCGCTTGCTACCTCAGGGCTGACATTTGTTATTTTGCTTTACCTTTTCTGGCTTGCATGCCACTCTGACACCCTTGTGGGGGCTGTTAGAACCAAGGGAAGACTTCCCCTTTGCCCTCTGAAGGTTCTCTGAAATCTCAACCGGCAAAAAGCAGGTTAATAGGAGAAGAGGCGTATACATGTGTTCACATGCATAGACAGAACCACAGCGTGACTGCTTCCACCTCCCAAGGGCTTCAGAAGCTTGTATCCACTCTTGGAGTTTCCGAAATAATGAGGACTCAGAACATGGCCAGAGAAAGGTTATGGTGTCATGTCGGGCTGTAGTGGCAAGACAGGTTATGGGAAGGAGAGGACAGGAGGCCTGGCAGTAAGGGAGAACGCTCCAATCCTAAGCCCCCAACCGACTGAGCAGACCCCCGTTTGGCCCAGGGGACCCCTGGGAAACCCTGAACACTGAGTTCCTGGCCATGAGAGGACAGGAGGCCAGCTACTCGTCAGGCTGCCTCTTCCTTACTCGTTTTCACTATGGTTATTTCCCGAGGAGTGAGAGGAACCAGCTCTAGAAACTCAGAGGCAAATGACTCCCTCCCTCAGCACCTCCAGCCAGTGGCCTGAGCCTCAGCCAGACTCCCTCCCTGCTTCTCAGTTTCTACAGAACAGCTCCAGGTTTCAGGATACATTCCTTCCTGATAAGAGACCCGCCGGGCCAGGCTTCAAAGGATAAGCAGTCAGGGAGTCAGAATTTTCCTGTCCTCTGCTCCACCTTTTATTTATTTATTCATTTTTAGAGTTGGAGTCTCACTCTGTTGCCCAGGCTGGAGTGCAGTGACACACCCCCGGCCACTGCGGCCTCCACCTGCTGGGCTCAGGTGATCGTGATCCTGCCCTTTCAGTCCTCCAAGTAGCTGGAACTACAGCCGGGCGATACTTCACCTGGCTAGTTTTTTTTTTTAATTTCTTGTAGAGATGAGGTCTTGCTATGTTGCCCAGGTCTCAAACCCCTGGGCTCTGGCAATCCCTCACCTCCATCTTCCAAAGTGCTGGGATTACACAGGCGTGTGCCACTGCACTCCAGCCTAGGCGACAGGGTGAGACTCCAACTCAAAAAAAAAGAAGAAAAGAAAATGAAAATGCAGAGTCTTCACTGCTCAGTCCAACACATTTTTTTTTGGAGGGGTTAGGGGAAGAGCAGGTGAATATTAACCTCATCACATATGTTCTTTCATGGGGAAAAAAATTAAAAACATTACCCTACTGAATCAGAGAAATGACTAGCGGTTTCCATAAACATTTCAAGTTAATGTAGAGCTTAAAATTTTCAATTAGGTCCAATGAGGTGCTGAAATAAGGACCCCCCTGAATGCAATGTTCACAAATACAAAGAGATTTTAATTCTATGAAAGGTAAACCAGATGATCTCACAAACTAGAGCTTTTGTTAGGGTTGCCATGTCACCGAATGCTTCTGAGCACCACATATGTCTGAGCACTTCGGTTTAATTGTATGAAGAGTAAACCAGATGACTTCACAAGTCAGAGTTTCCTTAAGGTCACTGTGTCACCAAATACCTCTGAGCATGACTCTTGGGGAGAGGACTCTGCAGCTAAACCCCAGGCGGCCTCCTGTGGCTGGACAGGGCCATAGCAGATCAGGAAGGAGCCTTCCCCCAAAGGGGCAATGCAATCATGTCTTAAGACAGTCTGGATGTGAGACGTGTGAAAAGAGACCCTTACCAAAAAGTGACAGGATCATAAAGCAGGAAAAAAGAACCCGTAAGACAGCAGAGGACAGGAGGCAGTGTAAACCGTGAGAGAGGATCCAAAGATTTCAACAAGAAAAGAAAATTGTAGCAGAAAGCAGGAACCCAAAAACCTGAGCCATGAAATGGGAACGATTTCTAGAGAAGTGACCGTAGTCAATAGAATGCCTGAGACTGTGCAAATTATAATGAAAGGAGATTCGGCTTTTACAGTTCTGGAGACTGGAAAGCCCAAGGTCATGGGGCCCAAATCTGGCAAGCCCCTTTCTAGCTTTATCATCCCAAGATGGAAGACAAGAGGGCAAGAAAGCAATAAAAGGGGGAAATAAAGAGAGAAGGAAAGAGAGGGAGAGGAGAGAGGGGGCCAAAACATGTCTGTTGATCAGAATTCCACTTCACGGATAACTAATTCATTCCCAAGGTAATAGTATTACTCTAATTCATGAGGACAGAGCCCTCCTGACCTCATCACCACTTAGAGGTTCCACATCACAACACCATTGCATTGGGGATTAAATTGTGAACAATGAATTTCTGAGGACACATTTAAACCACAACAAGTAAGTAACAAGAGATTTTAAGTTTCAAAATTACAACTATTAAAGTTGTTGCTGTGATATGAAAAATACTGTAATAGCATATTTCTGAAGTGTGTCTTTTTTTTTTGCAACAGTAGAAATAAGCTCCAACACAAGGGAAAAGAGATTATTAGAAGGACCCTGGCTGGGCTTGGTGGCTCAGCCTGTCATCCCGCGCCTTGGGAGGCTGAAGTGAGTGGATTGCCTGAGTCCGCGGGTTCGAGACCCGCCCGGGCAACTTGGCGAGACCTCAGCTCTACAATAAATAAAAAAATTAGCCAGGTGTGGTAGTGTGTGCCTGTAGTTCCAGCTACTTGGAAGGCTGAGGTGGAAGGATCGCCGGAGCCCAGCAAGTTGAGGCTGCGGTGGCCAGAAGTGGCCACTGCACTCCAGTCTGGGTGACAGAGTGAGACTCCAACTCAAAAAAAAAGAGAAGGATCCAGGTAGCCCAAGGAATAAAGGAAGGGTGGAGCAACCAGGGCTTGGGATACTCAGGGACCATGGTGGCCAGGACTTCTCAGTTTTAGCAACCTGTGACTCTTTCTTCTCTCTAAAGTCACAAAATAACACGTCCCAGCACTTATGACTCCCACATTCTGCAATCTTCTTCCAGACTTCAAATTTCCTTAAAGAAGCTCTGATTGAGAATCAGGTGTTCATCACTAGATGAATCTCTTACAGTATAGAAAGATATTGAAGAAAAAATTATTGGTGATACTGTGTAGGTCAAAAATAACATTGTAAACCCCTTAGTCAACTGATCGTCCCCCTCCAGGCTAAGGAAAACCTGATAAGCTAAATCCCAGACCATGACAAGAGATCAGCTGCATCTAAGTATACTCCTCCTTTTGAAGATCAGGCAAAACAGGTTAGCATTCACATTAAAATAGAGATCACTCAGGAAACAGTCTCTGGCAATAAGGTGCCAAATTCCAACCTGACTCTGGTATAAGTATCATATGACAAATAGCAAGCCCTAAAAATAATTTAAAATAGTCTGTCCCCCAAATATATTTCTTGACATATTTTGAAATGGCCTTGCAAAACCGTCTCTTAGAAAAATTCACATGTAGAGAATTTCTATCCCTCTCTAAATCATTCCCAGATTCAGGAGATATTTAACTAACTCTGATACCTTTTAACATCCAAGGAAGACATTTAACATCTAATCTCTCTGAAGTCTTCTACTTAAAGGCTTCATCTATTTAACAAAACCTTGGCTTTCACATCCTCCTTTATCTTTTTATCTTAACTCAGCATTTCTTTCTACTAATATCAGATTCTTTGGATAAAACTTAAGGTTTTCAACTCTTTGCTAATCAGAAAATCTTTGAATCCACTTTGAGATGTCCTGCCTATTTAGGCCAAGGCCACATATACCATAAATATATTGATTTATTTCTTTGTCTGGAATTTCTGTCTCCCTAAAATGTATAATATTTCCTTTTGCCCTCTAAAGTTTTGCTAAAAATGCAACTGACAAAAGGCAGATTCAAAGGCGAAAAGACATACACATTGATTAATATTCCTGGAGGATAATCCCAGAGTGATTATTACCTCAAACCCCTAATGGGTACAGAAACTTATATATCATCTTAGGATTATAGAAAAATGGGGGTTGGATTTCAGAAAAATAGGTCATGGTGCCAAAACAGGTCATAGAAGAGAGAAGAAGAGGCCTGGTTAGCAAAGGTGGTCTTTGATGCTGAGTGGAGTTCGGCTCAGACTCCTGGCTTCTGTGACTCAACTCTGAATTGATTTTCAGAGTGGCAAGTGAAGTTTTAGAACAGAGTTTATTAGTGAGAAGACAGGGAGAGAGGAAGATGCATGTCAGAAAGACCTGACATAGATTCTCCAAAGAAGAAAGGCTAACCACTAGGTGTAGCTGCCCTGTCATTGATATGCTAACCATCACCCTCTCCACCTCTGATTGGAGGTGGGATAGTTTTATGATCATTTCTATGGTTTTGATCAGTTAAGAGATAGGGTTGAGTCTTTTGCCTTCAACAGGGAACCTGAAGGACTTTTTTAGTGATCAGTATGCTAAACCGTGAGCTGAAATGATGGGCTGTTCTGTTCTTGCATCTGATGGGACTTTCTTTTGATTAGCTGAGAGGGTGGAAGTGGACTCCTGAGTCCACATTCCAGCCTAGCCTGCAGATAAGGAAAAACAAAAACAAAAAAACGCTTCCTAAAACCTTCCCACAAGAAATGTATCTACCTATGCCTAACCTGTACTAACTCAGTCTCGTTAAATGAAACCTCACAGGTAACCGACCTTGGAGAGACTAGTTGGTAAACGTTTCCTTTGGACCTTTAAAGGTGTCAGATTCTCAGTTGATCTTCCTTAGTTGACCTCAGAAAAAGACTGGCTGCATCAATGCAGATTTTCTTTAAAAATGCAAACCTCTCCCACAAAAGACAAATTTTCAGCTATTCCTTTTTTTTTTTTTTTTGGAGTCTGAGTCTCACTCTGTCTCCCAGGCTGGAGTGCAGTGGCTCACGGAACTGCAGCCTTGACCTTCAGCTATTCTTACTGTTAAGTCTGTGGGATGGGCTGGCCAGAGGGCCAGTGTGCTGAGCCAGTGCTGGGTAAGATGCAAAGAACTGCACCAAAATTACATTGGAAAATATAGTTAATTTAGAAAGTGCGGGGGTCCTACCCCTGCGGGTCTGGGATTTCCTGAAGGAGAGACGAATAGGTGAAAGAAGGAACTTACGATGAAATGATATACACTTGGACAGCTGCTTGCAGGCCAGAAGCCTGCAGGCCAGATGCCATTCTTTATTAGTTAACAGAAAGCTTTTATACTTTTTGTAAAGGGGCAAGACAAAGAAATTCCTTCATGTACATATACTTTAAAAGTTACCACCATCTAGCAGTCTTAGAAGTAATGAACAACCCAAGAACACTGTCTACTTTCAGTTAATGAGTCTTAAGATAAGTTTAAAAGGAGTTTTACTTAAACTAAACATAATGCATACAAGGTTTACTTTGATTTCTGTTTCACTTGTCTCACTAAAAAAAGCCTTAAAATCACCAAAGCAAAACTATAGATTGTACCTAGTGATAGTAGGAATATGAAGCCCATTAACTTGACCAAAAAACAGTGGCTAACATTTGAAGAATAACTATGAAAGTGACTTACTGTGAAAATACATACACTAATCTTTACTCTGAACAAACATATAAAGTGAACTAAACATAATGAAATAAAACAAACACAACTAAAATTATTATGGTTGCATAATTGCTAATGAGCTTTTAAGTTTAGGTTAAAGGTGATTTGGCTGTTTTCCCTTATGCTTTGGCAACCTCCTGGAAAATATCTTTGTCTTAAGATTGGCACCTGAGCAATTATTATTATCTTTAAGGCACAAATTCTATCATTATGTGAACTTAAACTTATGAACCTAAAACAATCTTCAAAGTAATTATAAAACACTAAACTACAGCATTAAAACTTAACTAATGACTCAAAGTAAAACCTTGCTAAACATAACCAGAGCCTAATAATTTTTGTCAACCCTCATATATATGTATATTGATTATATAAACTTGCATGATATTACTTTTACCAATTACGCTTAATACATGGATAAAACAATGATCATGTCTAGAATAGCACTACCAGCAACTCTTTTCAAAACAGCCCCAAATCACAGTCCTTGAAGTGCTTGAAGAAAGTTTCCAGGTGCACACTTCCCCGTGTATCGGGAGTTTTCTCTCTGGGGCTTCTATGACCTTCAAGCTTCATAATTGCCTCCCTTGTCCAGGTGTCTTCGTTACTTTTCTCTTATCCTGCAGTGTTTATTTTTAAAGAAAACTAAAAGAAGCTTTTAGTGATGTTTCCCAGGCCCCCAAGGTTGCTTTCTGTCTTTAGTTAATTTATCATAAAAGTATTAAATTAGTATATTATGAATTCAGTGAAAGCCCACTCTATAAATGTTAACGTAGAATTTTAACTATTGAATTAAGTAAAAACCTTAATGATTAATTTCATCCTAAATCTGTGAAAATAGTGTTATAAATTACCTACATAACTCCTAGATAAGTGTTAGAACTTATAATGAATTCATAATGAACTTACTATAAATTGTGCTTCTAAAAAACCTCATGTCTAAACACTAAACTACATAATTCCAAATCAAATAAGGAGTGAATATACTTATATCATTTTTTACTCAAGCAATATCTAGTAACTTATAACCAAGTGAAAGAAAGCATTCTTGATGTGCTTCAGAGTTTAACCCTCGCATATGTTAGAAAAGGCCAAACGGCATAGTGGGAAATGGGAAAATGAACCATGACATTTCCAGGTTAGCTGTGAGTACTTCACATAAACATGCCATTTTCTTCTTCCATGACTGCACAGAATTCTTCGGCAGTACCAAACAGCAAAGGTGGAAGACAAAAGGGCCTCAGCTTCCTGGGCTCGCCCTGTGGCCCAGGGTCTTCAGCCCACCAGGACCTGTCAATCAGGTGGGCCTCCAAGGCTGGCTCCCAACAAGAAAGTAAAAGAGAGAGAGGAGATTCACCTCAAGATTGAGGAGGGGGGTAAGAACTTAAAGAGAAGCATGGCCACTATTGCTTGAGATACTTTTTAAACTTTTCCTTTGATGGAGGCAGGTCGTTAAGGTGATGGGTGGTCTGTTTTTACATCAGAACAAAGGGAAAGGTAAGCACAGGTGCCAACTGTTAGCCTTAGGAATGCCATCATAGATAGTCCCTGCCATTTTGCTAACACAAAGAGGAATGGAAATTTACCAGCTGAGCACCGATGTTAAGAGCAGCTCGCTAATCACAGACTTCTTCCTCAGCTACCTCCCCTTAGCAACCAGCTAATCAGCACCCTTTCCCCAAACTCCTATAAATGGTCCTTAATCTGTAAGCAGGCGGGCCTCAGTCTTATGTGGAATCTCGCTCCACAGGCTTTCCTCTCTGGAATAAACCTGTATATTGAGTCTCTCCTACTAAAGCCCAAATTGCCAAAACAAACATAGCCTATCTCGAACTCACTATAACTCCTACAGCCTAAACCATTCCCACACACAGAAACACCTCATTCAAAACATGCCTTTCTCTGCCTCCAGAGGGTATCGTCTTTCTTTTTTAGACCTCACAGAGTATTTTCAATTATGGATACCTAATTTTGGTCTGTTAACCAAGTCTCTTTATGCAGCTAAACAAGGCCCTATCCACAAACCTTTAAACCCTTCACACCCAATTAATTCTCATTTTCTCAAACCAAAAGAGGTCCTCCTAAAGCCCTCAGTCCTAGGACTGCCAACCTACTATGTCAGTCCTATGGCAATACTCCACAGGCCGTAGCATATCTGTCAAAACAGCTAGACTCTGTCATCCAAGGCTGGCTGTCATGCCTCCAAATTTTGGGCACTGCCACTACAATCACAACCAAAACACTAAAATGAACACTCTACCTACACATAACTGTATCCTTTTCCACACCCATGACAGTCAAAGTTACAGGCCTTACACACTAAATACGCAATTCAAAATTGAAAAGGGCTCCCAATCTTACACTTCACATGCCTCCGTTGACACCAAAGACTCCTAAATATACTTTATTTCCTATGAGACCTAACTCTCTTCGGCTAACGAAGTTCCTAAACTTCCAGAATCTCCTAAATCGCATGCCAAAAAGGGCCCTTAATAACTCCATACATATGGACATTCTTTTAATAATACTACCAATAGTCACTGCTAGAATATTCAGCTTAGCCTATATTGTCAGATATTTTTTGTCAAAAATCTCCACCCTGTAACACCCCATAAACTTTCCTATTTCTCGAAACTAATAAACCCCACCTTCAACAATTTCTTATGTATCCTTCACTCTAACCTTATCTTTTTTTTTTTTTTTTTTGAGTTGGAGTAGTCTCACTCTGTTGCCCAGACTGGAGTGCAGTGGCCGCTCCCGGCCACCGCAGCCTCGACCTGCTGGGCTCCGGCGATCCTTCCGCTTCAGCCTTCCAAGTAGCCGGAATCACAGGCATGTGCTACCACGCCCGGCTGATTTTTTGATTTATTGTAGAGATGAGGTCTTGCTTGCTGCCCAGGCGGGTCTCGAACCCACGGGCTCAGGCAATCCACTCACCTCAGCCTCCCAAAGGTGCGGGATTACAGGCTGAGCCACCGAGCCCGGCTTGGCTAACCTTATCTTTTATCCCTTAATAATGCTACTACCTCAGCAGACCAACTACTTTCAACAATTAACTAATCTTTAGTTACAAGGAGAATGATGATTTCTCCCCTAACCTTATCACTTAGTTCTCCTTCCTAACTTGCATTTTAGTTTACAACCTCCTTACCATGCCATGAAGCTCAACCCTTTTCTGCATTGGCCTCTTATTCTAACCATAGTCTCCTTATGCAACTCATTCCCACTTACATTGTCCTATAACAGTGGGGCTCCTTTCATCGGTCACACACATCAATTCTTACACAACACACAGCTTCCGCTTACCTCTAACTGCTAGATTTGCCTGTCAAGCCAAACCCAGTGGTTTACAGCCATCCCAGCCAACCTAGCCACTTGGGCCCAAACAAACATAAATTTGCTTCTCACAATGTGGCAGAAAGGGAGCTGGTAGCAGTTAAAGGTATTTCCTTTTGAAAGTCAAGCAGCAAGCTCTAAAGACCCAACAGGCCGGTTTTGTTTGAAGAAGTCAAATGACCAAAGACTGACAGCTCTCAGGGAAATGCAAAAGAAAGAATACCTAATTCACAACCCAACCCGACTGCTCTCTTTATCAGTTTACACCCCCTACTCGCCCTGCATTTCCTGGAGACCATTTGTTCTTTGAAAGATCTGATTTTTCTGAGCACCACCTTGTAAATTCCAAAGAAAATGTGTAATCGCTCAACACAACCCCCTCCCTTACCTAAACAAAGGTATAAGACCCCTCTTCTACCATTCTGGGGGGCTCGACTTAGAAGCATTAGCTTGTTGAGCCCGCCAGCGTAATGAAGTTGCCACTTCCTATAATAGTCTCTGTGTCATGGCCTCTCTGTCTTCCCGCCACAACATTTCAAATAAATCCTCTTTTAAAACCTTTTAGTGACCTTTGTCACCTAATGACCCATTCCAAAACCTCCAAAGGGGCATTTGCCCAATCAGATACACATCTTTATTTTTGATAACACATTCCAAAATGGTGGCTTTTCCTAGCCCATTTCCTACCAAAAACACCTTAAATCTCTAACCTGGAGACCCATTACCTCTCAAACTTTATTAACCACCCCAACACCTCTTTGCCTCCAGCATTCATTCCCTAACCCTTCTCATAAGCAAACTCTTCTCCCAATCCTTGCCAACATATACTCACTCTCCAACCTTCACAGAACCACCAGTCCCAGTATTTCAGAGCCTGAACACACCCTCTACAAGTCTCTGGCCCTCCATCCGTTGCCATGGAAAATTATCAAGCTCTTCCTGTGCTTTCTGTCAACCCCAGTTACCAAATGTAGTTACATGGGGAATGACATGGAAAACACCTACAAACACACCAGCCTAAGTTAGCAGTCCCTCCTACTAACAGACGTTTTCAGGCCCTCACCAGAGCTACACTTCCAAATGCATATTCCGTTTAAGAATATAAAAAAGACAAAGGCACATAATCAGCCTCCTTACCTATAGTTTTGTCTTTCTACCCCAGGAATTTTCTTCCTCTGGTACTTACTCCTATCTCTGTCTACCTGCCAATTGATCAAACATTTGTACTTTAATACACCAATCTCCTAACATCAGTATTCCACCTGATAATCAGACTGTTCAAATCCCTCTGTCAGCTTCAATCTTTTCCTCTGCAATTAAATCCAAAGGGAAAATTTAACTCGTGCTCAAGCTAGCAGGATCAAGCATTTATGATTGAATTCACTAGCAGGGGTAGTGCTCCAAAATAGGAGCGTGCTTAACCTCCTAACAGCTAATAAAGGAGGTATCTATACATATCTCCAAAAATAGTGTTACTTTTTGTTAATAAGGCACAGTTCAGGACGTAGCCTATAGACTTCAAAACTGGGCAACAGAATTCAAACAGCAGGCTACTAACTAGAGTGGACTGGGTCATCCCTCTCTACCTAGATGTCCTAAATAATCCCATTTCTCAAACCTCTACTCCTCATCCTTCTCTCACTCACCTTTTGACCTTGCCTTACTAATTTTATCACCTGATGACTAAATGCCTTTATTCAAGCTATCAGAGAAAAGCATACCCACAACATCCTTTTGCTTTGCCACTCCAGATTTTATAACCTTCAATACTAGATATTATGCAGCCTCAAGTCTAAGGACTGCACCACACAACCCCAAATACAATACCCTGCCTCAGCAAGAAGTAGCCAAAGGACCTATGATGCCCCTCTTACCACACCTATGTGCCCTCCTCTCCTATCTATCTATCTTATCTATTACCCAAAGGTAGAAATATTAGCCTTAAGAACACCATTATAGATAGTCCCCGCCATTCTGCTAACACAAATGAGGTGGAAACTTACCAGCTGAGCACCGACTGCAGAATGCGTCCTCTTAAGCAGCAGCTAGCTAACCACAAGATTTCTTCCTTAGCTACCAACCCTCCCCCGCCCTGCTTTGCAACCAGCTAATCAGCACCCCTTCCCCAAACTCCTATAAATTGCTTTTAGTCTGTAAGCAGACGGACTTCAGTCTTATCTGCAGTCTCACTCTGTAGATTTTCCTCCCTGAAATAAACCTGTGTTGCTGTGGAGCCGCCTGTCTCCCACCTCTCTTTTTCTATCTGCTCATTTTCTTGACCTAACACTGACATCATGGTGATGGACAGCAAGCAGATGGGTGGGTTAATTACATTACTGTTGCCGTGATAATGGGGTCTGTTTTTGTCATTGAGAGAACCATAATAGAGTATACCATAAACTTAGGTTAAGAGCATACTATAACCCAATAAATATGTAATCGGCTTGTGGACAATAGCACAGCCATTTTAGTTTTCTGCTTTAAAACATAATCTGTAGCTGTTTAAAGTTTCAGTTATGGGAAAAACTGCAAAGCTCCAGTTCAAGCTTCAACCCCTTCCCTTGACCCACTTTCCCCTTAGCAACAGCCAATCAGGTGCCAGGGGAAAATCACCTAAAGTTTCCAAATGTCTCTGCAACTTCCCCAGCTAGTGGGCCAAGGTCAGCCCGAGTGAAGCTAGCCAATCCTCCACGATTGGGCTGACCACCAGAGGTTACTACCCAATTAAATGGTAACAAGACTGGAAAGTCCCCCCAAACTCCTCCTCCCCTTGTGTAAAAGCATAAAAGGTATCTGCTTAAGGAAGTCAGGGCCTCTGGGTGTACTCTGCTGCATCAGTTGTTGACAGAGGTCCAGGCTCGAGCTTGCAAATAAAGACCCTCTTGAACTTTCATCGGAATTGGCTCTTGGTGGTCTCTCGGATTGAACTTCCGGCCACTACATCATGTTGGTCATGAAGGGCTGCTTCATGTGATGGGGTCTGTCTGTCTCTGTAGGTCATGAAAGGCGGATTACAATAGCTGAGGTCATCATGGTTCTTTATAGCTGAAAGACAAATACTTGGAATACAAAAGTAAACAGTACAAAGCAGGCCTGGGGAGGTTGCAAGACAATTATCACAGCTATCTCTGAGAAACCAGTTCTGTCCCTGGCTAATGATTAGAGGGTAAATTTAAGTAAATTGCTGAAAGAAACATGACAAAGTTAAGCAACGTTAAAATGGGGGCTCTTTGGCTACATCAAATTCACTTTGGTCTTTGTTCTTTCACTTATATTTCCAGAAAAGAAAAAAACCTCTACCCTTTTTGACAACAGGAAAAACTCAAGTTTTCAGACTGACCCTTATATTTGTCCCGAAACTTGAAGATCAAGCAAGCATGACCTCTAAACAGAAAAGCTTTAAAGAACAATAATCCAAGTTAAAAGTTCTCTTCCCTGAGGTGGATGTTTAGTTGCCATTTTAATTACCAAGCGTGGGTTTATTGTAACTTACCATATAGTTTGGTAAGAAATTAATCACACTTTTAAACCTCAAATATTTAGTGTGCTGCTTAAAAGTACTAGAACCCAGAGATAAATGTCATATTGATCTGACTTTATTTTCACAGTCTGTAGCTATTACATCATGAAAGCCAGAAACAAATTTGGCTACTGCTAAAGTAAAAAATAAACACAGCTGGACTTCAATCAAAATGGTGAGGACAGACTTTATCAGTAAAATCTGATTGCAATAAGGAAGAGGAGCAGCATGTACTGAACTGAACTATGATGTGTACAAGGTGACTCAGTATTTTCATGGAGCATGAGGGAACAGGAAGATGTGTACAAGGACTGAGCACAACAGTCAGCACTAGAATAAAAACTGCAAGGACCTGGCTGCTCAGTGCACTCATTCCTTCTGAGTTTGCTAACTGGTGCTTGGAAGTTGGACTCCTGTCCTCTCTCAGAAGCCGGGAGACAGACACTCTGTCTTCAGGTATTGGCTAGAACAAACAGCAGATTTTTGGGGGCCAACCTTGGGTGTTATCATCCTGGCACTTTACAGGGATTAAGTCATCTGGAGATGTGGCTTTGAACTGTTAGGAACTTTGTTGTTTGTTCAGATCTTTATAGACCAATGTTGAGGCCTAGTTGAGGGGAGGCTCAGAAAAGCCTGGCTCGAGTTTGAGCAAGAAGAGAAATTTTTTTCCTGTGCTTGGGGTGGTTTGTGTGTCATGTATGCAGCGTGGCACACGAAGAACTTATCAGAGGTGTTTCCAGCACTGCCTGACATGCCTTTAGAGCATATTTGAGTTGACTTCATGTTCCCTGATCCTTAATATGCTTATCTGGAGAGAGAATAGACAAGAGTCCATGAGAGTAGGACTGATCTTTGCTCACTGACCTCTCTCGCTCCTTTCTTCTCTTGCTTACACACTCTTGCCCCCCTGCCTTCTGCCATGGGATAATGTGACACAAAAGTCCTCACCAGGTGTGGTGAGGCTCTGCTGTTAGACTTTTTAGCTTCTGGGATTGTGAACCAAATAATTTCTATTGTTTACGAATCACTCAGTTTCAAGCATTCTGTTTTAGCAACAGAAAATGGACTAAAACACTCCACACAATTCTCTTTGAATAAGTGAGAATCTGTTGTGAAGCAATGAAAAGAAATGTTGCCAAAATGTCTGGGACAGCCCAATTCACCCCTACTTCACCACCCCACACGAGCAGAGCTGATGAAAAGTTCACCTTTTAGGGTTCTGAAAATGCTCCCTGAAAAGTCACGTTAAATCTATCTCCCCTTCTCATTGAGTGTCTTAGAACATTAAGGCTGCCATAACAAAATACCATGGAGTGCGTGGCTTATCAAAGACAGACATTGACTTCTCATAGACCTAGAGGCTGGAAGTCCAAGGTCAAGGCGCTGTCAGATTCCATGTCCAGTGAGGTTCACTGATCGCTGTCTTCTCACCATCCTCATACAGCAGAAGGGGAGGGTAAGCTCTCTGGGCATGCATCCCATTTATGAGGGCTCCATCTTCAAAATCCTCACTTCGAAATATCATCACCTTAGGGGTTAGAACCTCAACAAATGAATTTTGTAGAAACAAGCATTCTGTCAATTGCACTGAGCACAGGGAGGCTATGGGAGCAGGGTCATCTTTAACTACCAGTCACTGTTCTGGGGCTACTTACTGTCCTGAGATCCTTGGCCCCTACCTTGACCAAGTCTCCATGTTCATCTGGACAACTCCTAGGTTTCGCATGCCAAGTAGAGACTTGGGCTCCAAAGGATGCCTCCATAGACACACCCACTGCCCTTGCAATAATATGATTATGTCCTTGTCAAGATCTTGACTAGCAAAGGGTGGGAGCTATACCCAAAACTCGTACCTTCCTGAGCAGAGGTTCCCCAGAGTGCCCTGTGGCCTCATCTATTTCATCATTAGGATTTTGGCTTCGCTGTCACCTTCTCAGAAAAGTCTTCTTCACTGTATCCCTCTCATAAAAGTAACTCCTTATTCTCCAAGTTCACTCTCCTTCTCACCCCGGTTTTAATTTCTTCAAAACAATTGCCACTATCCAGATATTATCTGATTTATTCATTTATTTTCCAGTGTGTTTTCATATTTATTGTCTGAATTATCCAACACTGTAACCTCCACACATAGAAAAGCCCCAAGCATAAGTCAGTGCCCAATAAATATTTGTAAAATAAAAAAAAAACAACTGAGCTTTGAACATAGCCACATTGGGTAGTTTTAAGTTAGTCTGCTCTTTTCTTACTTTCTGCAACCCCCAAATTCTCTCTAAATCGCTAATAAAAGTTACATTCCAAACTGCACTCTGCTGCATTTGAGAAGCCCATCTTGCCCTTGAAACAGAGTCTCAATGCTTTAGAAGGAGTGGCTTTAGAGACATCACAAATTAATGTCTCCAACTATAGCCATACTACAAGGACCACCCATGGCTGGGAAACTAAAACTTCATAGGGTAGGTGGTGCAGTGTTCCAGATACTGGTGTTTGCAAAGTGGTTTACTTATGGAGTTGTAAGGAATGTCTTTAGGAGACAGGTCTTCTCTAAAATATCACATGTACTGTTATGCATACTAATAAATACCATTTTATTAATTCTTGATGGGGTCTAACAGTTGGCTTATGTTTCTTTTCTACCCCCTATACTTTTCTTTGTGGAAATGCCTCTTTTTCACTGGGGAACACAGTAGTTAAACGGCCTTAATATCCAGCAATACTGAAGTACAATCTTGACTAAAGACAGACAACAAAATTTCCTTATCACTTTGAACATGTGATGGTCAAAGGAAGGCACAAGATCCTAACAGGGTTGATTTTTTTCCCCATGTAAAACAATGCTTTAAGTTTTAATGTTTATTGCCCCCAAGATAGCCTAGCCTGCACTCTACTTGGATAAATTTTACAAGCGAGTTTTCTGCTGCTTCTAGTTTTAAACTTTAACTTTGTTTCTGATGACAAGGAATGCTGCAAAAATACTCTAGCAAAGGGTTATGATCACAAAATAATTTTTATCCATTCTACAGTGTTTCAGAATTATCAGTTGATTTTTAAACACAAAGTAGATATAGATGCTAATGGTGGCTAATCTGGTATGTTTCTTATAGCTAACTGTTGATTAAGGTTCTTTTTAGTATTGGTTGACACTGGAGGATATAGCGAACACTCAGGTGTTGATGATCAGGGATGTTAAAATGTCCTTTGGTCATATTAACACCAACGGTCATACTGGGACAAAAATAAAGCAATCTATAGGGACTCAGAGGTAAGGAATAAAGAAAAGGAGGCATTTCAGAAGACAATTTAGAATCTTTAAGTGTATGATGCCTTAGACTTCTCACTCACATAATCCAATAAACTCATTTATGTAAGGTATACTGAATAGTTTTCTATTATTTTAAATAAACTTTAATACAAGACACATTACTAGTGCTTCATCATGAAGATGGTTGATGGTAGAACAAAAATATCCCAAATCTGTATGATGCTTGATAGTTTTAAACTCACCCTGAATGAGCACCACCAAATTTCATCTTAGCTTGAAACGAGGGAGATGATGGCAGCTCACTATGCTCAACCTGTAAGGCAGTTTCATTGTTCACTGCACCTGCGTGACGCTCTGTGTCTGTGAGCACCCCTGAGAGTCTTACTTTCCTTAAGCAGGACTGTGCCTTGAGCATGGCTCTGTCCCTGTAATTATAAAATGTTACAATGTTTCTTCATGCTTTGGGGACCAATAATTTGAACCTGTTGAACTCTCTTGTCTTGGAGGCCTGAAAGGGAAATTAGAAACTTTGAAACTCCTCAAAAGACAAGAATGATTAGTTATGATTATTTCATTGTATGATAACACACTCCATACACACAACACCTTTAAAATGCAACTATGTCATATCTCTTCACAAGGCCATCTGAAATCCTGCTTTGAATGACCCACCCAACCTCCTCTTTAGTTGTTTGCTTCAAATCAAAAGTACATAAACAAGGACTTAGGATTGAAGATGCACCCTGAAAAGCATTTTCTTTTCTCATGAAGTCATGGTATGTCTTCCATTCAATACATGTGCATGGGAAATTACAGGTGGACTATTTGCTGCTGGGCACATAGTGGGACACCCAACAGCAGAACCGCAATTCTGTTCTGTTATTTTGTAATAGTTTATTTTAAAGTTGTGGAGTAAAATTCAGAACTAAGTACACAAGTGGACATTGTATAGGTGAAGTTTGGGCCTCCCTTTGGTCCCCATTATGCAGCTCATCTCCAGGATCTTTTATCACAAAAATTTCCTCCTTTCTTCTTTTTTTGTTTAGTTTTATGTTTTTTGGAGGGGAGGTCTTTCTCTGTTTTCCAGGTTGGGCTTCAGTGGCACAATCACAGCTCACTGAGGCCTCAGCCTCCTGGGATTTGGCGATCCTCCCACCTTGGCCTCCTGAGTATCTGAGACTATGGCACGTACCATCATGCCTAGATATTTTCTTTTTATTTTGGCAGGGACAAAGTCTCATTTTGTTGCCTGGACTGGCCTTAAACTCCTGAGCTCAAGTGATTCTCCCACCTCAGACTCCCAAAATGCTGGGATGACAGGCATGAGCCACTGTATCTCTTCCTCGATCATGTCTTTCTGGAGAAAGAAATATTTATTGAATTATAGAGATCAGCCGAGAAGCCACTTCAATTAAAAATCAATTTTCTAATATTCCATTGTGTATATGTTTCCCCTTTTTTCCCCACGGTTTTCCCAATTATAAATCTTTATTTCTTGTTGCATTCTTGAATTGATACTACGGAAAACTATTTGTATCTATGATAACAGTTAACCATGGGCTTGGTGGCTCAGCCTGTAATCCCGCGCCTTTGGGAGGCTGAGGTGAGTGGATTGCCTGAGCCCGCGGGTTTGAGACCCACCTGGGCGGCGAGACCTCATCTCTACAATAAATCAAAAAATCAGCCGGGCGTGGTAACGCATGCCTGTAATTCCGGCTACTGGGAAGGCTGAGGTGGAAGGATCGCCGGAGCCCAGCAGGTTGAGGCTGCGGTGGCCGGGGCGGCCACTGCACTCCAGTCTGGGCGACAGAGTGAGACTCCAACTCAAAACAAAACAAAACAAAACAAACAAAAAAACCCAGTTAACCAGACAAGACCAGAAATAACTAGAATAACTAGAATAAATATGTGAAAACAGTAAGTGGAAAACAGTCTCCCCAAATCAAAATTTGTATTTTCATTGATATATAATAGGTGTACATATTTATGGGGGTTCATGGGATATTTTTTTCCTTTTTAAAATTTTTTATTTTTTATTACAAAGATGTGGGGTACAATTCAGGGTTAGGTATACAAACATTGATCCTTCAAACACCTCTCTCCACTTTTTTTTTAATTCAGTACAGATTTGATGGGCAACATGGTTGGTTCCATGTTTTTGCTATTTTGAATAGAGCTGCACCAAACATGTGTGCAAGTATCTTTTTTGTAGAATTATTTGAGTTTCTCCAGGTATATTCCCAGTAGGGGAATTGCTGGGTCATATGGAAGGTCAATTTCTAGTTCTTTCAGAAAAAAAGGAAAGAAAATCAATTTCTAAGCAAGAAAACTGACAGGCAGTGGTCTTGACTGCTGAGTTTTGTCTGTTTTTTCAAGCTGGAAAAAAACCCTCAAAAACAGGAGGAAGAATCAGTGCTCATAATAATCAGTAGGTGTCCACATGATCAGACCTTGATGCAGAATGAAGTCTGACTACCTTCTCTCTTGTGCATGCAATAGCTCTCTCTATCCTGATGATACTGAGAAACAAGTGTCCCAGGGACACATAGAAACCAGGTGATGACAATTCAGGTTAGCTTCCACTCATCCTAGGTCTATTGTTTAAAGCTTTCAAATCCAAGACCTCTACTGTTACCTCTGGAGGTGAAAAGGTACCAAATCCCAGTAGAGGAATGGCTTGTTCATCATTTAGCTCCACAGATGGATGTTGGGATTTGCTGTCACTTCTTTGAATGAGCAGACTCTGTTTCCTTCTTCTGCCTTCACAAATTATGTGAAGAATGGGCATGCAATGCCCAAGCTACCCACTGTCTAACAATTAACAAATAGCAAGTAGGAGAACAGAGGTGATACATTAATTTCTTCTACATAAGAGAGAATTCTTAAGGATATTGCTAAACAGTGATATCAATATAAAGATATCAGTAGCATTTTTTTTTTGAGTTGGAGTCTTACTCTGTTGCCTAGACTGAAGTGCAGTGGCACGCTCATAGCCACCGCAGCCTTGACCTGCTGGGCTCAGGCGATCCTTCCGCTTCAGCCTTCCAAGTAGCTGGAACTATAGGCATGTGCTGATTTTTTTTTATTGTAGAGATGAGGTCTCGCCAAGTTATCTGAGCTGGTCTCAAACCTCTGGGCTCAGGCAGTCCTCTGGTCTCGGGCTCCCAAAGTGCTGGGATGACAGGCTTGAGCCACCACGCCGGGCCAGGGCATTGTTTTTTAATGTGCACATAAGCAGACCCTTAGAGTTCATGTCATCTTTCCCCTGATATATAAGTTTTAGAAAATGATCATTAAGTACCCCAGAATGCTGACAAATATTGTATAGCATTCATGACCTTGTTGAACATTATTCATAAAAGAAAAACATGGAAACATCTCAAATTCCTGTAAGTTTTAGACTGTAGTTAAGTAGCATTTGAGGTATTACTATAATGTAATGTTATGAAGCAAGTAAAATGAACATATAATATTGTATTAATAAATAATCTTAAACTGTAAAATTAGGGGTTTCTGATGTGTTAAAATAAAAAAGCAAAGTGCATATTGTTAATATTAAATTATGTCATATGGTCATACTATTTGCATTTATAAAATTTGAGAGAGATGGCTAGCTGTTAATAGTCGTGATTTCTGCAGCCGGGCTCCGTGGCTCAACCTGTAATCCCGCGCTTTGGGAGGCTGAGGTGAGTGGATTGCCTGAGCCTACGCGTTCGAGACCCACCTGGGCAACTTGGCGAGACCTCATCTCTACAATAAAAATCAAAAATTAGCCGGGCACAGTAGTGCGCGCTGTAGTTCCAGCTACTCGGAAGGCTGAGGCGGAAGGATCGCCAGAGCCCAGCAGGTTGAGGCCGGGAGCGGTCCGTACTCCAGTCTGGGCGACAGAGTGAGATTCCAACTCAAAAAAAAAAAATAGTCATGATTTCTGAAAGATGGAACTATGGGTCACTTAAATCTGCTATCTGTGTTTTTTAAAGTCTTCTAGAACGCATGACTTTTGTAATCTGAGAAAAGCGTTTACTTACAAGAAAAGATTGGTCCTGGCAAATGGAATAAAATAGAATTTCCAGGCAGATCCCACCTCTCTAAACGCTACCCCCAACCGCCTTTGCAGGACACCACAGACTCACCTGGTGCCTTCTGTCTCTGCTACTTTCCATCCATAATTAACTCCTACTTATCCTCTCTAAAGAGATTCAAATTTGGATTATAACATCTCCTGACTCCACCTGGGTTGGCTTTCCTGGATAATACCGAAAGTCTCTCATTCCTTGAGCTCAGAAATTTTGTCAGTCTTTGGATATATGCCTTGAACTAATCCTGGGCTCCCAGCTGGCATGGTTTGATTTGCTAAAATTGGTCACAATCTCAAGAAACCAAGTATGCCTTTGTTCC
The DNA here is from genome assembly GCA_027257055.1 of Cephalopachus bancanus. Taxonomy (NCBI): domain Eukaryota; kingdom Metazoa; phylum Chordata; class Mammalia; order Primates; family Tarsiidae; genus Cephalopachus; species Cephalopachus bancanus. Next base: position 3,506,923 of record JAPVLO010000043.1, read on the forward strand.
ACACACATCACACCTCACAATTCGGTGTTCTCCCTCAACAACCTTCAATAGCGACCTCTACTTCTCTCCTGCTTTTTATCTGACTCAAATTTTGTATATAAAGCACACACACATACAGAAACACACAAATCTGAAGTGGTTCTGTAGACAGGAGAATCCCTAATTCGATGCAAAGATGCCCTGGTCTGTTTCCTCACTTTCTTCTGTCCCATTCCTTCTCTATTTTAAAGAAAGATGCAAAGCCTCCCTTTCTCCTGTGTGGCCATGCCTCCAGGAGAAATAAAGTCTTGGAGTAGGATAAAGCTTAGATTTTTCACAGGAATTGGCTCTCAGGACTGGAAGGGAGCTTGAAGGCCAATGTAAGTCACGGAATAAGCAAAAGCAACACATCAACATAGGAATAACATGTGAGGAGATGTGCATCTTTATCGTAAAAGAAGTTTATTCTAATATATAAGAGAAAGTCTCAGATTCTCAAAAAAGAATCCAAAGAGCTCTTCTTTGCCAAACATTCATTTCAAACATCACGAGATTTTTATCAGTCTGTCTTTAATGAGAGCAATTTCATCATGTCCTGTAGCAAATAACTCCATTGTTCTTGTTCTGATAGCCAGAAAATCACTGATAGCCAGGGTACATAAATTTTCATCCACAAATTCAGATGAGCAAGAAGAAAGAAAGTCTTCTTGTTTTCTTAAGATTGATTTTAATGGGGCTGTTTCAACCTTGATTTTGGGGGAACAAATTTTAGCTGAGGCGCTTACCATCTCACAAATGTAAAGCCAAGGCTTCAGGCAGTTCCTCTGCTTGTCATTCTGTTTCCATGGAGATGCCGATTATTCCCAAAGCATTGCTCTGTCAGTTCTATTTGCTCTGTGTGTTTACGAATGTCAACTAGATCCAGAGAAAGAAGAGATCGTTGAGGTCTCCAGCTCTAAATGGGAATATGGAAGAGCAACAAATGAAATGTCTAGAAGATTTTAACATGACACAAAAATGGTTCAAAAGGAAATGAACCTAGAGTGAGTAGAAGCTGACGGGTTGTCAAGCAACCCAGCTTCCGTGTGTGACTCTGACGGGGTTCACTTTGCTCCCAGTTGCACCAGACTAGAGCCACTCCACGTGCAAAAAAAGTAGTCAGACCTTCTTCTACTTTGGGAGCTGATCATGTGGTCAACTGCTGGTGATCTGAGGCATTTTTCTCCCTATTTCCATCAATTTTTCAGCTTGGCAGAAGACGTAAAACTTGGCAGTCAAGAATACTGCCTGTCAGCTCCCTTGGTTGGGAGTGAGTTGCCGTGACAGTTGTTCCTCTGTTTATTTACATAAATCAAGAAACATTTTTTCCTACCAAGAAGACATGATCCAGAAAAATCTTTTTGTGAAAGGTCTTGGATATGGGATACATGAAAAATGATCGGAGTGAATTTCTCTTTTATTATAGGGTAGCCTTTCGTGTAGCAGGGCAAGAAATACTCCCCCCGTCATTTCTTGCATCCTTCTCTTACTTCTTGGAAACTCATTGCTGATGGGAGATAGATAATAATGTCAGGGAAAACGTTACCACCTTCCAGATAAGTGTCTAATTCTTGGTTCTTTTTTGTTTTGTTTTTGGTTTTAGCAAACATTTAGAGTTGGTCGTTGGACACTAGAGGGAGCACAATGGAGAAATCTCCAGACTGAAACCCAAATAGTTGCGCTTCCAATTTTGTCTTCAGACGACTTCATTGTGTGAAAAAGGGGTTCTATCCTCATCAAAATAAAAAGAAAGAATAAATACTCGTTTCTTTAGAGCATTGATGGAACTGATTTTTCACTTTGTCATGCCAGGTGAGAGGAAGGATGACAACTCCACCAACACTTCAGCCTTGGGAGACCTCCGAGGACCCACACACCCGAGGAGAGAGCAGGGCTGGGACCCGCAGGAGGTAGGGAGGACCCAGAATCTAGGATCTTGTCATTTCATTCAAAAAGGAAAGACGCTGAAATGCTTGGAAAAAATGGTTTGTGTCGCCTATCTTTTCATGTTTATCAAATCTCGTATTCATGTTCTGGTGGGAAGGCCAATAATTTTAAATTTTATTATAGAAAATAGCAAGTGTCAGTGAGGATGCAGAGAAGAGGAAAACCTTGCACCCTATTGGCAGGAATGTAAATTTGTGCAGCCATTATGGAAAAGAATATGGAGATGCCTCAAAAATGAAAAATAGAACTATCACATTATCCAGTAATACCACTCCAGGTCTGTATTAAAAGGAAATGGATTCAATGTATGGATGAGATTCTGCATTTCCATGTTTATTGCAGCACTATTCATAGAAGCCAAGGTGTGGAATCAATCTAAGTGCCCCTCAACAGATGAATTAATGTTAAATGTGATATACTTGCACAATGGAATACTATTTAACCTTAAAAAAGAAGGAAATCCTGACACTCGCAACAACATGGATGAGCATGAAGGACACTGTGCTACATGAAATAAACCAGGCACATAGAGACAAAAAAGATAAGATTTTACTTATATGTGGAAGCTAAAAATGCTGAATTCATAGTAGAGAAGAACGGTCATTACCAGGGACTGAGGTGGTGGTTAGGGAGTTGTTGGTTGAAATGATATAAAGTTTCAGTTAGATACAAGGAACAAATTTAAGAAATCTACTGTACAACATGATGACAATAGTTAATAACAATATCTTATATTCTTGAAAATTGCTGGGTAGATTTTAAGTGGTTTCACTGCAAAACCATATGTATGTGATGTAATACATATGTCAATTAGCTATATCTAACAATTTTACAATGTATACCTGAGAACATCATATTGTAAACAATAAATACATTTAGTTTTCATTTGCTAATCAAAAAGAATATATAAACTAAAATACATAGACTTCACTATAACCATATCTTCCCTGAAAGTATCAGCCCTGTTTTTCAGGATTGACAATGACTTTATGAATCCATTACAGTCTGTAATTAATTTCTTATGTATGAATCTCTATTATTACTGTTTTTCATTTTCAATCCTAATATTTAGTTTTTTTATGCCTCAGAGTGTGTAGAAAAGAATTGATATTATAGATTATAAAAAGTCCTTATTTGCAAAGTAGACCCATGTGTGATTCTGGGTCTTGGATTTTAAGAAGAATCCTACCATTTTTAACTGATAAGGGTGGTTGACTGCACCTGAAATACTTGTAAACACTATGAGATTTATTTTTTACACCTGCTTTCCTCTGGGGGAAATTTTGGTGTATACTAGGCAGAATATGTCTGTTGACCATAGTTCCCAGTTAGAAGCCTAGGTATTTAGTTTTTAATAAGCTTCCCTTGGAGACAGCATTTCTCACATGTGGTCAAACTTCAGTGCTCAAGAATTAAGAGTGTTATTTGTGATCCCTTAGATGAGGACTCAAAAGGTTATGCTTGATTTGTTCTATACTTACTGTTATGCTTTTTTTTCTTTGGTTGATTTTGTTTTGCTTCTATTACTTTAGTGAAATAACAATAATGTATTTTTGACTACAGCTATATGCTGAACCCGGTGAAAACTACCAACAAATCACTAAACTTGGGAATATTCTTGGGGATCCATGGCACCAGTGACTAACGAGTGGCTCCTTGGGACTGAAAAGGTTAAAACTTAGAAAGTCCCAACACATTGGGGTGGGTTAGTCATACCAATGTAGAGGTAACCCAAGGCATACAGGAATGACTGACTTTGGTGAAGGCCACTGCTTTTGGCCTCAACTATATATTATTAAGTGTCTTTTCAACTAACAATTTTTATTGCTTCTGTAGCTTCAAAAGAGTCAAGCTGAGGAAATCATCAAATTAGCTACCGATGCCATATTCTGCCATTTTGATTCTGTTTACACATACAGTAATGAAGAGGAGGTTGGACAGGCAATAAGAAGCAAGATTGCAGATGGCACCATGAGGAGAGAAGACAGTCTATATTCTAAGGTGCTGTGCATATGGCATGGCATTTTACATGCAAATTTATGTAAAATGGTTGTGTGAAAATGATGATTCCATAATCAGATCTGTAGTTTGGTGCATTGAGCTTATCAGTACACATTGCATTACATATAGAAGCAAATAAGCAAATGATGGTGCCTTTCTTATTATTGCTGTATTCAAACATATGGCTTTAAATAAGGTCACTTTACCCTTCTGAATCTTAGTCCCAATAGCGTGATTTAGCACGGACCATAGAATCAGACAGAACTGTGATCAGATTATGGCTTTCCTTACATATTGGATAACTTTCTAAAACTTCTTGTCATTCTAAATCTCAATTCTCACCTTTATCAATAAGATAGAATAACATAAAAAGACTCTTTAGGTGTTAAAAAGTATATAATTAAAGTGTCTTGAATTGTCTTCAGCACATATTAATGTGTTTTATAAATTTATTTTCCCTTCAGTCACCTAAACAAAAGAGATATTAAGTCTTCTTCACTGTACTGAATGATTGAGAGAATTAGAGTATTGAACTGCTTTGCAAACTTTATTAAGTATATTTCAGAACATGGAGATTATTACTTGATAATAATTTTTATCTCTCTAGTAATTTCCTTCCATTGTTCAGTAGCTACAATGACAATGTAATAGAGTTTATATTGGGGATCAGATAAGAAGGGAACCCAGGACAGAAAGGAGTATGTTTTGCCTATGATCATTCATTTCCAACCAGTTGAATAATATCTAAACATTAGGGTGAAGTGAGTCAGCAAAATTCTCTAATATATTAATCCTATGAAACTGCCATGTTTTAACCTCTGCAAATTTCGTCCACTTTCCATCATCCATAGTTGGTCTGACCAGCCTTTGAAAGGTCACTGAAAAATCTTCAATTGAACTACATCGATCTCTGTATTATTCATTTCCCAGTGGCTTTGAAGGTAGGCAATTTGTGTGACCTCTTTTGCCTACTTCACTTCTACTGTCACCATGACTGACATCTTGCATGGATGGTTGGTTGAAGATCTGTTGCAGAAGGCTGTAGGATTATTACATGGGAGAAGAACCATAAATAATACTTCCTGACTTTTTAAATTTTGTAATTTTTGAATCCTTGATTCACTTCTCTATGCTTCCAAGAGAAGGAAATGCAACAACATCAAATCCCTTGCCTCAAAGTCTTGAGGAAATAGCAATAGCCATGCTCAGGGCACAGATGATGACTCCTGAATCCCTTGGGGACACTCACAGGCACAGAGTTTCAATCAGCGGTGCTGAGCAATGAAACTGCCTCACACACGATGTACGAGTTTCTATCATCTCTCACCATTTCATGCTGAAAGGAGATTGGGTGGCTTTTATTCTGGGTAGATCTAAATATAGAAACCTTCAGAGGAACTTGAGAAATCTTGCTTCTATTGCTGGCTATCTTTATGACAAATTTTGTAGACTGCATCTAGCCACTAATGATGTGTTATGTAGAGATGATCATTTAAAATTATGTGAAACTACTCAAGTCAGTTCATGTAAAAGATGGCACTGGATTATGCAAAGGAGAAATCCAAGGATTTTACATTCTCCTCCGAAACGTCTTTTTCCATGTCTTATCTCTGCATTCCTACACGTTTGCTCAATTTTTGCCCCAGCCTTTTTCCATTTGGTGGTGAAAATGGCTTTGGGACTGTCCAAGGCTCATGGACACTAGTAGTGGAGAGCTCCTCTGGGTGATCCAGTGTGCATATTAATCCTGATAAGACTCTCAGTTGACCCTGTTTAGATCGTGCACCATCCTGGTACCAATATACACGTTCAGGGGGATAAGGAGCTCTGATTATCTAGCCTGGGCCAAGATGGCAACTCATTATTGCTGAACAGCAAGACTATAAAATTACCATATTTTTCAGCTCCCTCCCCCGCCCCCACCGAGAGAGAGAGAGAGAGAGAGAGAGAGAGAGAGAGAGAGAGAGAGAGAGAGAGAGAGAGAGAAAGACTAATGAGGAGAAGTCAGGACAGCCAGAAATGAGCAGAACTGACAAAAATATTGGAAAAAATGTCTTGAATTGTGCGTCAACATCATCAACAGGTGTGAGAAACATAAAAGACCAAATCACCATCAATAGAGAAACAGTTAGGAAAATCTTAACTGAAAATCTTGGCATGAGAAAGGTGTCTGCAAAAAAAGGTCCTAGCCGGGCTCAGTGGCTCAGCCTGTAATCCTGTGCTTTGCGAGGCTGAGGTGAGTGGATTGACTGAGCCCGCAGATTTGAGACCCACCTGGGCAACTGGAGAGACCTCATCTCTACAATAAATTAAACAAAAATTAGCCGGGTGTGGTAGCGCACATCTGTAGTTCCAGCTACTTAGAAGGCTGAGGCAGACGGATCACTGGAGCCCAGCAGGTTGAGGCTGCAGTGGCTGGGAGCGGCCACTGCACTCCAGTCTGGGCGACAGAGTAAGACTCCAACTCAAAAAAGAAAAAAAAAAAAGGTCCCGAAGGAGCTCTTGCATCACAACAATGCACCAGCTCACAAAGCATTGGCTGTGAGGGAATTTTTAGCCAGTAAACAAATAACTGTACTAGAACATCCTCCCTACTCACCTAATCTGTCCCCCAATGACTTTTTGCTTCATGTGAAGATAAAGGAAATATTGAAAGGAAGACATCTGATGACATTCAAGAGATCAAGACTAATATGATGACTGCTCTGATGACCATTCCAGAAAAAGAATTCCAAATTTGCTTTGACAGGTGGACTAGGCACTGGCATCAGTGCATAGCTTTCCAAGGGATGTACTTTGAAAGTTATCATAGTGATATTCAGCAATGAGGTACGTAACACTCTTTCTAGGATGAGTTCATGAACTTAATTGTCAGACCTTGTAGTCTAGTAAACACCCATCCACTCTTCTTGTTTCATCCATTGCTAATATTTCACCATATATGTATATATATATATACTTTTTTTTTCCCCAGTTGGGGTCTCTCTCTATTGCCCAGACTGGAGTACAGTGGCACATTTCCAGTCACCGCAGTCTCGACCCTCTGGGCTCAGGTGGTTTTTCGGCCTCAGCCTTCCAAGTAGCCGGAACTACAGGCACGCGCTACCATGCCTGGCTAATTTTTGAGTTATTGTAGAGACGAAGTCTTGCCAAGTTGCCCGGGTAGGTCTCGAACCCTCAGGCTCAGGCAATCCACTCGCCTCGGCCTCCCAAAGTGCTGGGATGACAGGCTGAGCCACCGAGCCCGGCCATATTTTGTTACATTTTATTTCTACCTTTTTTTTTCCTGTGGAACCACTTAAAAATAAGTTATAAACACCATACTTTAGTAAGACATTCCCAGGAGGAAGTACATTTTCTTTTGTAACCACTGTTCAGTTATCACACTCAAGAACAAAAAATATAACCTAACACACAGTTTACATTACAATACCTTCAGTTGTCCCCAAAATGTCTGCCTTAGGTTGGGTTCCCCTGGAAGCATCATCTGATCAAGGATTCAAGGGCAAGTAGTTTACTCAAGAGGCAGTACCAGAAAATACCGGAAAAGGAATGAAGAAGTGAGAGAGAGAGGAAGGAAACCCGTAATGGATTGTCCAACTGGTGCCGCTCAGGACCCTTGGAATTTAATTTCCCTGGGAAACTCATTTTAGAACACGCACTGCCCCGATCCCTCCCCAGATACAAGGAGCCAGATCAGTAATTACAGACCGCCTTCTGCCAGTCATTGAGGGCTGCTCCCAAACGAGCATTCGTTTCCCGGTCCTTACAGCCCTCTGTCAAAATCTGAAGAGGCTCAGCAGTAAGAGAAGGCCTCAGGCAAAGAGACGGGGGACGGCCAGTGCAGGATGGTCCAGCACACCCTGAGACGGCGAGGGCTGGGTACCACAGTACCAGCTTCCGTTATCACTAACGATTCCTCCGTTCAGGATACAAACAGTGGCCACATCTCACTTCATCATCACGTGTATTTGGTTTAGAACAGCCCCCTGCTTCTGTTTCTCCCTTTGATGACATCCCCGCTTTTGGAGAGGCCAAACCGATGGTTTCGCAGTAGGCCTCACCATCTGCATTTGCCTTGTCCACAGAAAACCGATTGCGGAAAATGCCGGAGGTGGTCTCTGGCAAGTTCGTGGTTAGGTCACAGAGTCCTGTCTTCTCCATCGTTCTCCTCACACTCGTGCGGAGTGGGGCCTTCTGGAAGTTGATGTCTCTTAAGTTCTAGTCAGAAAATGAGGCCTCGGTTCATTCCCCCTCCATGTCACTGAACTTCCAGGGGACTCTGTTTCCCCTCTTTATCCCTAGAGTCATTGGCGTATGAGAGAGAACAGTTACGTTTTCCTCTTTCTTCTCGTTTTCTCTGCCTCAGGACAGACCTTGATGCTTCCTTGAGTGACCCTACGCAACATGCTGTAATAAAACCTTTAAACTGACCTGACTCTGTGGCTCATCCTGTCACCCCAGCAATTTGGGAGGCCAAGGCGAGTGGATCGCCTGAGCCCCCGGGTTTGAGACCCACCTGGGCAGCTTGGAGAGACCTCGTCTCTACAATAAATCAAAAAATTAGCCGGGCATGGTAGCGCACGCCTGTAGCTCTGGCTACTCGGAAGGCTGAGGCGGAAGGATCATCGGAGCCCAGTAGGTCGGGGCTGCGGTGGCCGGGAGCGGCCACTGCACTCCAGTCTGGGCGACAGAGTGAGACTCCAACTCAAAGAACAAAAAAAACAAAAAAACCTTTCAACTTTCCCCATCTCTCTCTCTGTTGACTTGTGTCTGGTCTTCCATATCACACCCAAGGCAATACATTTATAACACAAGCAATATTCTGGATGATTCTTTTGAGACAGAAGAAAGGAGGAATGGTGAGAGGGCCAACGATGGAGGAGCAGGTGAAATCCGGCTTTCTTAACGAACTGTAAGGAGACCAGGAGGTGAGGCTGTGGGTCCCAAACCCTGTAGTGCTCAAGCTCATGAAATCTTGGTCTATGGAGGGATAAGAACCACCTCCAGGGAGACAATCCTAAACCTCCACGCTTAAGAAACTCACCGGAACTCAGGCCAGGTCTCTGAACTGAAAATGTTCACCAGCGACAGATGTGCTGACGTTTTTAGCATGCAGCTGTCAAATGTGGGGAGGAAGACAGCACTTTAGCTGAAATACTAGGAATCTTGGCACCTGTAGATGAGTTACCTGTGCTTCAGCTTAACCATCAAAGCCTGGGCATGCTCAAGAGAGTGTTGTGTCCATGAACATGATGTACTATCGGAAAATTCTAGGAATTACGGCTTGTGCAACCTCTCCTTTGAAAAGTAACTGAAGAGAAAATATAAGGCAATCTATCTCATTTTCCAACTAAGTTTCCTGAACAGAGTCCTTCATGGCCTGGACAACCCAATAACTCTTCATCTCAACCTTCTATAACCCACGGCCATACTTGCAGAGGAAAGAAAGAGGAAAAGAAAGCACATGTGAGCCTTCTTTAGCGGACTCACTTCTCTTAGAGGTTAAGGATAAAAAGTTAACCGATAAGATAACTTATTTTTGTCGCCATTTGTGCACTTGATTCATATCAGAATCTTAATATTTTAAAATTCTAAACATGACAGCCTGATAATGTCCATATGAGGACAGTTCAAAATCACCAACTTGAATACATTGTCTAAAGTCTAAATTTCTATATCAGACTGTAAACCAAAAATAAAATTCTAAGACCCCCTAACTGACCACACGGACCTCCTCTGGGCCAAAGGCAACCTGGAAAGCTAAATCCAGGTTACGATGCAAGCGAAGGTCTGACACATCTCCTTATCTCTCCTTTCGTGTAGAGTTAGGCCCAAATGGCCAGCATTAACGTTAACATATGAATCATCACACCGACTAAGTGAGCTCTGTGGCACTAAGATACCAAATTCCAAGCGGACTCTCGCATCTCATCACGTGACAGATAGCAGGCCCTAAAGGAAATAAAAATATTTTATCTCAAAATATGTCCCTTTCACATATTTTAGAATGACCCTGCAAAGCTGTCTCTTAGGAAAATCTGTGTCTCTATGGAATCTCCCTTGCTAGGAAGAGTTGGCACCTTTTGAGACATTCACCACCGATTTTCTCTGAAGCCTACTACCTAAAGGTTTCATCTACATCAGCAGTCCCCAGTCTTTTGGGCATCAGGGACCAGTTTCCTGGAAGATGAGTTTTCCAGGGGGAAGGGGAGTGGTTTCAACACGATTCAAGCGCATTGCATTTATTGTAAAGATCAGCTGTGGCATTAGATTCTCATAAGGAGCATGCAGCCTCACATGCACGGGTCACAGTAGGGGTCCTGCTCCCGTGAGAATCTAATGCACCCCCAATCTGACAGAAGACGAAGCTCAGGCATAACGCAAGTGTTATGGAGCGGCTGAAAACACAGATGAAGCTTGGCCCACTTGTCTGCAGCTCACGTCCTACTGTAAGCCCTGGTTTCTAAGGTACCACGGACAAGAACTGGTCAGTGGCCCAGGAGTAGGGAACCCCTGATCTACGTAACAAGAACCTTGGCTTCCACAAACTCCCTTTTCTTAATTCAAGTACTTCTTTCTACTGATTTCAACTGCTCCTGCTTTTACTGCTGCTGTGAAGTTCAGTATCTTCCTATTCAAGGTTGGACATGCCCTAGATATCGCTCAGAGGTAAGCACCAAAATCTTTACATAGTGAAAACAGTTCTCTGGGTGTCAGAGATTATTCCTCTCAATATGCCACCATTACTCAGCTGTAAATCATAATGCACACTTTGGGATCTTTTTAAGTGATTGTCATTCACTATCCCTATAATTTGATATTATTCTTAATTTATTTTTTATGTATCAAGAAAGCAAATTATAAATACATAATTCTGAATGAATGCATAAGTACAATCATATGCATGCTTCTTGGCTGAACGTTTTTCATTCAACTTTTTAGTTGAGTTTTTCATTTGCTTTTTTCATTTTACCTATTCCTTCTCTTCTTTACTTTTTTCCGTAACTCCTCCCAATAATTCATGTTAACAGCTTGAGATTCACTTTCCATATTTTTCCATGCTCATATAATACATAACTAAAAAGATATTTAAATGTCTGTTTATATATATAAACACCATATATGGAAGGTATTGAGTCATGGTTTAGCTGGATCCTAATACAAACTTGTCTGTATCTAGCACGTGGAAATTCTTCTAGTGCATCAGTGTAGCAAATATTACAGATGCAATATGCAATTTCAATGCACTCCTATTATTTAGTGATTTGCCTGTGGGTGACTGTCCACTTGGTCCCAGTGTTGGAGAAATCAAAAAATCAGCCGGGCGTGGTAGCGAGTGCCTGTAATTCCGGCTACTCGGAAGGCTGAGGCGGAAGGATCGCCGGAGCCTGGCAGGTCGAGGCTGCGGTGGCTGGGAGCGGCCACAGCAGTCCAATCTGGGCGACAGAGTGAGACTCCAACTCAAAGAAAAGGAAAAAATGCATTACTTATTAATCCACACTTCTGCCCACAATAGATAATAGGAGTCATTAAATTTTTTGTGACTTAGTCCTCTGTTACCTTGATTCACCTTTGGCTGACTGTTGGTGAAACTAGATATCTTTTACTATACTTGTGGTTACTTGGGTCTGTTTTTCTGAGAAACACCTCCTCATGAGCTTAGTCGATTTTTTTATAAACTGCTGATCCTTTTCTTGTTAATTTTTGAGAGCTCTCTCAGGTTATAAATATCAGGCTCTCTCATCTGGTTTACAGATGTTTTCCAAATCTATCATTTGCTTACGAACTCTGTTAGCAGTAAAATTTTCCCTGAAAATGTTTTGATTTTTATGTAATTTTAAGTAAATGTCTGTCTCTCTTTTCATAAAATTTGATTTTTTGGTCTATTTGACAAGGTCTTCTCTCACCCAAGATTGCACCTTGGCATTTCTTGTAAGTTTTTTCTCTTCTTTTTTATATTTCATATAATTTTATATCTGTAATTTATTTCTATATAGGGTTTAAGGGAGAGAGCCCAATTCTATTTCACTGATATTTCTGTGTAACCTTATACCAACACTACTCCTTAGACTGTATTGATATCACAATAAGTTCTAAGGCCCAGTATAGCACATCTTCCTCACTGTTTTTCCTTTTTATAAATTTTATCCTGGCATTAATTTTTTTAATATACACATAAATTGTTTTTAACACACCTGAAGACAATATATTCAATTAAAAACAAGCTGGTCAGAACTCAAAATAGAATTGTATTTATTTTTATAGTTTATAAAAATAAGATAAAAATAGCACAAAGCAATGTTATAATCTGCAATTAATAGTGTCTTGGAATTAGTGGGAAAAAATAAAAAATGTTAAATAGAAACCTCTTTATTATAAAATTTTAATTAAATATTTTGCAATAGGAAAATTACTATTTTTTGGTAAATTGCATTTAATTCTATTTTTTAAATGTCTTCAATTTATATTTTACTTACAGTTTTATTTTAAAAATAAAGTATTATTAAGCATCTATAGATATGTTCTTTGTTTTAACTTAATGCTGTAATGGATTGTTTTGCTAGATTTCCTGATATTAAACCATGATTATATAATTACCAAAAAAACTGACATAGTTAGCATATGGTATTATTTGATACAGTCCTGGATTCTGCTAGGTAATATTTTTGTTTAGAATAATGCATCTAGATTTATCAGTGTACTTGAACCATAGTTTATCTTCTCTCTTTTTTAAGTATCATTTATCAGGTTTATTGTCAGCTATTGTGCCCTCATAAAATATATTGCGAGTTTTTCATATTTTTCACACAGCCTGAAGCACCTTAAATAAATTTGAATCTATCTTTTCATTAAAATCTTAGGATTTCTTCATACTCTTAAAATTTTTTGAAAAAGCTTTTGTTTATATGTATTACATGTGCTTACAGGAGAAATTTAAACTGAGAAAATTTGAAATATTTATGTATCAATTCATTTAAAAATAGTAACCCTAACTACATACTAGTATTAATATTCTGCAAAAATCACAATATTTTCTAAAACAAAAATCATTTCGAGATAAAAATGGCATTGTTTCATAGTGTTGAAAATCTAATAAGTAGCTTAATAAAAGACAGCTAGGATCTCAAATCTGCTTCCATATTTAATTGTTACAATATCACATGCCACATAAGCCTCTGAGAAACTTCACAGTATACTTTTAAGTGGAGCTAAACACTGGGCACACACGGGCATAAGGATGAGAACAACAGACCCTGAGGACTTTTTTTGCTTTTTTGGTTTTTTGTAGTTGGAATCTCATCTGTTGCCCAGACTGGAGTGCAGTGGCATGCTCCTGGCCAACATAGCCTCAACCTGCTGGGCTTGGGTGATCCTTCCACCTCAGCCTTCCTAGTAGCCGGAACTATAGGCACACGCTACCACGCCCAGCTAATTTTTTCTTTATTGTAGAGACGAAGGCTTACCAAGTTGCCCGGGTGGGTCTCGAACTCGCAGGCTCAGGCAATCCACTCGCCTCAGCCTCCCAAAGTGCTGGGATTGCAGACTGTGTCACTGAGTCCAGTCACTGAGGATTCTTAAAGGAAGGAGGGAGGAAGAGGGGTAAGGGTTGAAAAACCATCCATTGGGTATTATGCTTATCACATGAATGACAGGATGAATAGAAACTCAAGCTTCACCATGACTTAATATACCTAAATCACAAACATGCACATTTATCCCTTGAATATAAAATAAAATTAAAATTAGACAGAGATATTATAGTGAATATAAGTAGACACTCCCCCACAAAAAGGGGTAGGGAAAAGCAACCCAATACCTGGTGTAAATTATTGTGAGGAATAAAAAGTCTGCACTAGTAATCTAAGTAAGAATTCATGAGGGAAGCCTGACTTTGGCAATGTGTGAGGTTAAAATTAATCTCGTCACCCTAGTATGATACTTTGCCTTAAGGATCTGTGGTTAAGGAATTTGGACTTAATAAAGATCGCTGTAATCTTAGATCTTGTGTGGGCTATGCAGGGACCCGCTGGAAAAAAACATCACAGGAAATACTGATCCAGTTTTTATAAAACTCCTACCATTATTTTAACTATGGGATAAAGTATATAATTGGTCTATATTGACCTGGTTGTGCAATTCTTCAGCCATAATTGTGTCAAGAAAAGTAGTTCTTTAAAAAATAGGGAAACAGAATGCTGAAAGGGAAGGTAGGGTTGATAGTCAAGGCAATTTTGGCAGACTTTACACAGATAACTGAAATAAAAAATACACGAGAGGGTGGTTTAAAAGCAGATTTTGGGCAAGTAGATTTGAGTATAGTAAACAGATTTTAACAAACTTGAAAATAGAACAATTAAAATTATCAAGAGTGAAGAACAGAATTTAAAAATGAAGAAAATTGAACAGAACCTAAGAACAGGAGCTGTAGGAAACCAATATATGCATTGTCAAAGTCTCAGCATGAGACAAGAAAGAGAAAAATTTCTTCATATTTGAGTAAATTATGACTGAAAATGCCTCAGGTATTTTGAAAAATGTGAATCTAATAAATCCAAAAGCTTTCATGAACCCCAGCTACGATAAATTCAAAGAGACTTACACCAAAACACGTAGTCAAACTACAGGCAAGGATCCTCAGTAAGACCGTCTGCCAATTTCTTGTCAGAAACCTTGCATGTCAGAAGGCAATAGGTTGATATATTCAAAGCGCTGGAAAAAAAACCTGTCAACTGTGAATTCTATATTGGACAAAACTGCCCTTCAAAAGTGGAGAAATTAAGATATTCCCAGTTAAACAAAAGCTGAGGAAGTTGATTACCTGAAAACCAGCCTGCAAGAAACACAAGAGAGTCTCTAAGGTTGAAATAAAAGGAAGCTAAAGAGTAACTTAAACCATACGTAGAAATAAAGAACTTCAGTAAAGATAAATCCATGGTCAATTACAAAAGCTACTATTATGATAATGTTGGTTTGCAAATCCACTGTTTATTTTCTGCATGATTTAAAATATAAACTCATTAAAAAAATCATAAATATATGCTATTGGGCACATAATGTACAAAGATGTAATCTGTGACATTAATAACAAAAGGTAAGTGAATGGAGCTGTATAGAAGCAAAGTTTGTATATGCTTTTGAAGTTAAATTGGCATACATTTAAATGGAATTGTTATAACTTGAGGATGTTAAGTGTGATTCCCATGGTAACAACAAAGATTATATCTGCACAATATGTGAAAAGGGAAATGAGAAGAAAATAAAAATGTTTCACTAAAAAATAACCAACTACATACAAAAGAACACATTGGTGGAAGAAATGAGGGACAAGAAAGTTAAATATATAAGAAACAGAGAGTTGACTGTAAGTAAACCCCTCCTTATCAATAATTACTCTAATGTAAATAGACAACACACTGTGCTAAAAAGACAGAGACTTGCAGAATGGGTAAAAAAATTAAAAATGTATCAACTGTATGATGCCTATAAGAGATGCACTTTAGGTCTAAAGACACAACCAGGTTGAAAGTGAAAGAATGGAGAAAGGTATTCCATGCAAATAGTAACTATAAGAGAGATAGATTGACAATATTACTATCATATGAAATCGGCTTTAAAGCAAATTTATAGGAGACAAGACATTATATATTAATAAAAGATTACAGCAAGAAGATATAACAATTGTAAACATTTATGCACCTAATACACAACCTTAAAATACAGATAGCAGGCAAAAGTGACAGAATAGAAAAGATAAATAAACAGGTTTACAATAAAAGTTGGAGACTTCAGTACCCCACAATCAATAAAAGATAGGGCAACCAGACGGAAGTAAAGAACTAGAAGACTTGAATACCATAATAAACCAACTATACCTAATGGTTATATGCAGAACAATCCACCCAACAGAATACACAATCTTCTCAAGTGCACATGGGACATTCTCCAGGATAAACCGTATGTTAGTCCACAAAACCAGTCACAATAGATTTAAAAAGATGGATATAATACCAAAAAACTTCTCTGACAACAACAGGGTAAGGTAAAACTCAATAACAGAAGGAAAACTTGAAAATTTACTATTATGTGGAAATTAAACAACACACTCTTTAAAAAATAGGTAAAAAGAAACACCACAAATCATAAGGGAAATTATATAATACTTAAAGAAAATGAAAATGAAAACACAGCATGACAAAACTTTTCAAATGCAGTGAAAGTAGTGCTCAGAGGGAAGCTTATAGTTGTAAACACTTACATTAAAAAGGAGAAAAATCTTAAAATAATAACTTTGTTTTAATTGTAAAAAGCTAACAAAAGAACCAACTAAACCCCAAGTGAGGAAAAGGAAGAAAATAATAAAGAAAAACCAGTGAAGAAAAACCAAAAGAATGAAGAAAAACCAAAATAGAGAATAGAAAAACAATAGGAAGCCGGGCTCAGTGGCTCAGCCTGTAATCCCGTGCTTTGGGAGGCTGAGGTGAGCGGATTGCCTGAGCCCGCAAGTTCAAGACTCACCTGGGCAACTTGGCGAGACCTCATCTCTACAATAAATCAAAAATTAGCTGGGCGTGGTAGCGCATGCCTGTAATTCAGCTACTTGCAAGGCTAAGGCAGAAGGATTGCTGGAGCCCAGCAGGTCGAGGCTGCGGTGGCCAGGAGCGGCCACTGCACTCCAGTCTGGGCGACAGAGTGAGACTCCAACTCAAAAAATAAAAAAATTTAAAAAATAAAATCAATAGAAAAAAAATAGAAAAAAATCAATGAAACCAAAAGTTTGTTCTTGAGAAGATCAACCGATCAACAAAGAGTTCAACAAGGTTCCTTGTTAGATTAACAAAGAATTAGAGTTTAAAACTAAACTCTACTAAAAATTAATATATAATTACAAGTATAAATGAAAGTGGGAACATTATAGTATTAAACTCAAGAGTTATAAAAATATTATCATAAATTACATGTCAATAAATTAAATAACCTAGAAGAAATGTACAAACTTTTTGAAACATACAAATTGATTAAACTTATGGAAGAATAATTAAAAGCAACAACAACCATAATGGTAAATAGATTGAATTAGCAATCAAAACCTCACATCAGGATAAAGTCCTGGACTGGATGACTTCATTGGTAAAGCATTACCAAACACTTAAAAGGACTTAAAACCAATCCTCAAACTCTTCCAAAAGTTGAAAAGGAGAGAATATGTCTAAACTCATCATATGAAACTAGTCTTACGCAGATACCAAAATCAGATAAAGTTATCATAAAAAAGAAAATTAGAGACCAATATTGCTTATGAATTTTTATTTAAAAATCTTCAACAAATATTAGAAAATAAAATTCCATAGTATATTAAAAGGATTATACATGCTGGTGAAATGGGATTTATTTCAGTAACACAAGAATAATTCAATAAAGGAAAATCATTAATGTAGTATACCACATTAATATAATGAAAGAAAAATAACTCACATAATTACCTCAACATAATAAAAGTCTTATATCACTTTTGATGAACAGCAGGATTGGTTTTGTATTTTCGCTATTACTATTTTAGAAATCGCTATACTGCTTTTCATAGAAGTTGAACTAGCTTACATTCCCACCAGTGGTGTAGAAGTGTTCCCTTCTTTCTGCAATGGTGCCAGCACGTATTGTTTTTTGATTTATTAATGATTACTATCCTTACTGGAGTTAGATGACGTCTCATTGTAGTTTTTATTTGATTTTCTCTGATAATTGGGTTGAGCCTTTTTTCATGTGTCTAGTGGCTGTTTGTATGTCATTTTTTGAGAAGTGTCTATTCATGTCCTTTGCCCACTTTTTAATGGTGCTGTTTTTTTCCTTGTAGATCCTAGATGTTAGGCCTCTGTCAGATGTATAATTTGCAAATATATTTTTCTCATTCTGTGTTATCCCTTTACTCTTTTGATGATTTCTTTTGCTGTGCAAAAGCTTATCAGTTTGATGAGGTCCCACCTGTCTACCTTAGCCTTTATAGCATTTGCTTTTAGGGACTTGGTCATGACTTCATTGCCCACTCCAATATCCAGAAGGGTGTTTTCCACATTTTCTTCTAGAATTTTTATAGTTTGAGGTTTTATGTTTAAGTCCTTTATCCATTTTGAGTTGACTTCGTATATGGTGACAGGTAGGAGTCCAGTTTCATTCTTTTCCATGTGGTCAGCCAGTTTTCCCAACACCGTTGGCCAAATATGGTCTCCTTCTCCCAATGATTGCTAATGGAAACTTTGTCAAAGATGAGTTGTTTGAGAGACTATGTTTTTACTTCCAGAATCTCTGTCCTATTCCATTGGTCTATGTGCCTATTCCTGTACCAATAACATGCTGTCTTGGTTACTGTCACCTTGTAATAAAGTTTAAAGTCTGGAAGTGTGAAAGGTGGAAGACTAAAGGAATTTTCCCTTAATTGAAGAGCAAGACAAGGATACCTGTCTTCACCATTGCTATTTAACATTGTAATGAATATTCTGATTAGAACTAGTAGACAAGAAAAAAAGGCATCCATTTTTTAAAAAAGTAACCAATTAAAAGATTAAAAGTAAAATTTTTAAAATGTAAAAAGTAAAAAAAAAAACAACAAACAAGCCATCCAAATTAAAAAAGGAAGGATAAAACTCTAATCACAGATGGCATGTCCGTACATCTGGAAAATCCCAAATAATTCACAAGAAAATGATTGAAGTCAATACATGAATTCTGCAGAGTTGTAGAGTGCAAGATCAACACACACACAAAATCAGTTGTTTCTTTATATGCCAGAAATGTACAAAATGTCAAAAAATGTGTGAAAGTTCAAAAGAAAAATTGTTAACAGGTACAAAATTTCTGCTAGGAATGACAAAAATGTTTTGCATATAGAAGTGGTGATGGTTACAGAACATATGAATTTTAATGCCCCTAGATTATACACCTATGAATGGTTAAAATGATGTCATGTTAAATATATTTTATTACAATTAAAACAATAATAATTTATAGAAAGATAACTATAGACATAATAATAATAATTATACAGAGTTAAGGCTCACAACCTGATTCCATATAGCCCATGAACTAAAAATGGTTTATATATATTTTAATAGCTGAAATTTTTAAAAAGAATAATGGCACTTTATGACATACAAAAATCATATGAACTTAAACTTTCAGTGTTCATATATAAAGTTTTATGAGAATCCCCCAAAAAAGGTTAACCCAAATTGACATACTTGGATCATTGATTGATTGATTCTTAGTAGATTTCAGGTATGTGCGCCTCTCCCAGAATTATTCAAACCCAAGGCCATTGATCATTAGACTGAGCTCTCTTTAAGGTAAAATTTGCTTTCTACATGGGTTAAAAAATGTCTGTGTGGCTGGGCTCGATGCCTCAGCCTGTCATCCCAGCACTTTGGGAGGTCGAAGCGAGTGACTTGCCTGAGCCCGCGGGTTTGAGACCAGCCTGGGAAACTTGGCAAGAATAAAAAAAAGTCTGTGCCTTTTGCCTTTCTCAGAGGTTTTACTAAGTTTGCAATCTTGTGTATCTTTAATTGATAAACTTTTTTAAAGCTTTCATTTACCAGTATTGTATAACTATATATATTGTATAATATTTTATGAGCTCTGTCCCACGCTGTTGAACTTTTCTTGTACTTGTGTAATATAATTGACCACAGGGTTATTTGACTTTTATTTTTCATGGCTACTGATTGGATTTGTAGTTCTTGTACATGGCATGCTTTCAGACTGCCTGACTTGCTCTCAGTTTTGTTTCCAAAACCAGAAAAATATAAATATCTTGATTGTTACCTTTCCTAACTTACTAAAATCAGTGAGAAGTCAAGCACACTTCATTTTATTCACCTTTATTAAGTATTTCAACGACATTTTTTAAACTTTATATTAATTTTCTTTTCTCAGTATAATTATGAGTTTCTGGTTTTTTATAGACCCTACTTCTTCCAAACAACAATGTTAACATTATTGTCAACTTCAAATGTCACAATATGGCAGTGGGCAGCTGTGTCCTTTAGGAATCATCGCTAGCAGCCTTTGAAACCTGTCTTGCTTTCTGACAATAGCACAATATTCAGATTTGTCCTAAAGTTTTTCATTGCAAGCCAAAAAATAG
This sequence comes from Cephalopachus bancanus, assembly GCA_027257055.1. NCBI lineage: Eukaryota > Metazoa > Chordata > Mammalia > Primates > Tarsiidae > Cephalopachus > Cephalopachus bancanus. The sequence continues at coordinate 3,527,027 of JAPVLO010000043.1, forward strand.
TTACTCTATAAGAAGATAGAATTCTTTTAGAAGGAGGTAGAGTTAGTAATAAAATGTGATCATTAGTGTTTCACATGAAAATTACTGGTGGGTAAAAGTGCTGCTGGATACTGTTTGGCCCTTTGGGACAGACAGAGCTATAAGATTATTTGAAAGGTAGGAGTTCATGTCATTCTACTTGCAGATATTACATTTCTTAGAATGTGAAGAAATGAAGAAAGTAAAAAAAACATTAGAGTCTAGCAATGCCCCATTGAGCACACTATCTCAATGGGAATCACAGAGAAAAAGGAGAGGCAGAAAGGAGATAAGGATTTTTTTAAAATGACCAAAATGTTTTAAATTTTGAAAAATGTTCATCTGCACATGCAACAAAACATCAATGAGCACCAAGAAGGGTAAATTTAAAGAGATACAGACCTAGACATACCTTAGTCAAACTGTTGAAAGACAGAGAGAACCTTGAAAGCTACAAGAAATGTGACTTGTGTACTACATTGGATCCTCAATACAATTACATAACTGATTTCCCATTCAAAACCATAGAGTTTAGAATGAGATGGGATGATACATTCAAAGTGGTGAAAATTGGGGAAAAAAGCCTGTCAGCTAAGAATTTTATATCCAACAAAACTGCCTTTCAAAAAATGATGGCACAATTAAGACATTGTCAAAACAATTAAGACATTATTTATTTGCTATTTGTCAAATAAGCAAATCTGAAATAGTTTTTGCTAGCATAACTTACCTACAAGACATAATAAAAGAAACTCATCAGTTTGAAATGAAAGCACATTAAATGGTAACTTGAATCCATATGAAGGAATAAAGAACACTCATAAAGGTAACTATCTGGGTGTAAGAGATAGTATAAACTTTTGTTTGTAATTCTTTTTGTCTTCTATATTTAAATGACAACTACATACAGTAATAATTATAAAACTGTGCTTATAATATGGTAGAAAAAGATGTAACTTTATGCAGTAATAGCACAAAAGAGGGGGAAAGGAATAGAGCAATAATAAAATAAAATTTTTGTAGACTATTGAAAATTAAGTCAGCATTAATTTGAACTAGGTTATTTTAAGTTAACATGTTAATTTTATCCCCAGGACAACCAGTAAGAAGATATCTCAAAATTATAGTAAAATAAACTGTAAGGTAATTGAAATGGCACACTAGAAAATAATGACTCATATGAAAATGGCCCAATATAGTCTCTGTATATTGGCACCTAAGTTGTTTTTTCTTCACTGCTTGCTAAACCATATTAACTCAAAAGCCATTGGCACCAAACTCAAAGTTTTACACACCCCCCAAATTTGGAAAGACCTCAGATTAGCATACTTTTTGCCTGTTTGCTTTGCATACTTCACAAAACCTAACCCCACATCTGCTGGCCATTGAGCAGATAGCTACTTAAAAGACCCCAACCTGCCATAGCCTTTTGAAGCTCTTTTGACCCAGAGACTGCCCACCATGCTACTGAGTGACATCACTTAAATCACTTAGACATGCATTTCCTCTCTGATCCTCCCCTGTCTTTGGAATTCCTTTACTCTCCTCCCTTTGAGTCGTGACCTTCCCTTGCTATAACCTCTGGACAGATTCCTTTGCAAGAAACTTTCCCTCCTATACAAATCTGTCAGAGTGTTACCCAATAAACCTTGTGGAGTCTTCTGCCACCTTATAGTCATGTCTTTTTCCTGGATTGGACTCAAAATCTCTCATACCCCTGTACTTAGCAAAAAAAGGAAGCAGTCATACAAGTAGGGAACATGCCAAAAAATACAGCAGGCAAATATCAAAATGGCAGATATACATTCTATGTTTTTAGCAATTATATTAAATGCAAGTTGACTAGCAATTCAATCAAAAGATAGAGATTGCCATGATGTATGTTCAAAACAAAACAAGACATGGTCCAGTTGTGTGCTCTCTACAAAATACACCATGGACTGAAATGCAAAGATAGATGGAAAGCAAAGGGCTGGAAAAGGCATACCATGCCAACCATAAGAAAAAAGGAGTTGTTATGGCTAGTCTAATATGAGACAAAACAGACTTTAGGACAAAAATTGTTTCAAAGGCAAAAAGAACATTTTATGACAATAAAATAATCTATGAGGAACACATGACAATTGTAAACATATATACACTACCAACAGCTCCAAAATATATGACACAATAACTGACAGAATTAAAGACTAAAATAGTCCAATAATAAAATTTGGAGACTTCAGTAGGCAACATTTAATTATGAATTCCACAACTACATAGAAGACCAATGAGGAAATATGTTTTGAGTCACACTATCAACCAACTAGACCTAGCAGGCATTTATACAACACTCCATCTTACAACTAAAGAGTATACATTTTTCTCAAACACACATGGAACATTCCCCAGTATAGATAAGATATTAAACCCTAAAACAAGCCCACATGCATTTAAAAACGTTAAAATTATACAAAGTAAATGTTTTGACTTAAATATAATGAAATTAGAAATTACTGACAGAAACTTGAAAATGTCACATAAATGTGGAAATTAAATGGCACACCACTAAATAGGCAATATATTAAAGAAGAAAGTATAGGGAAATTAGAAAAGATTTTGAAACGATAAAACAGAAATATAACCTGTGAAAACGTATGGGATGCAGCAAGACCAGTGCTTACAGAGAAACTTCTAGCTGCAAACACATATATTAAAATGAAGAAATGCTTAAAATTAATCACCTAACTTTACACCTTAAGAAACTAACAAAACAAGAGTAAATAAAACCCAAAGTAAAATAAATAATAAGTGTTACAGGGAAAATAAATGGAGTAGAAGTAGAAAACAATCAAGAAAATCAGTGTGACAAAAACATGGAATATTACAAAGATCAACAAAATTAATTATCCTTTAGACTGATAAAAAAATATAAAAATAAAATAAAAAATAAAAATAAATAAAATAAAATAAATAAAAAAGATGCAAATTACTAAAAGCAAGAATAAAAGAGGGGCATTACTATCTCCCTTAAAATAACTTAGATGAAATGACAAATTCCTAGAAAAATGCAAAATACTAAAACTGACTCAAGAAAAAACAGATAAACTGAATAAACTATAACAAGTAAAGAGACTTCATTAGAAATGCATATTTTTGAAACTCACATAGAAAAGCCTAGACCCAGTTGGCTTCACTGGTGAGTTATACCAAACAGTTAAAGAAGAATTAACATTAATCTTTCTTAATCTTTTCCACAAAAAGTGGAGGAAGGAACACTTCTAAGAACTCATTATTAGAGACTTCTATTACTGGGTACCAAAGCCAAACACATATCATAAGAAAAAAAAGATACAGAACAAAACCCCTTATGAATAGCATTTATATAATTATAAAATAATTAGCAAAATACTAGCGAACTGAATCTAGTAGCATATAAAAAGATTATATACCATAACTAAGTGACATTGACTCCAATTGTGCAAGATTTTTTTAACATCCAAGTATCAGTCATTATAAAACACCATATTACTAGAATAAAGAACAAAACCACATGATCATCTCAATAAATTCAGAGAAAACCATTTTACAAACACCAATATCCCTTCACAATTTAAAAATAGCACTCAATAAACTAGGAATACTATGATTAGGAATTTCTTCATTTCGTAAAGAACAACCATGAAAAACTCCAAAGCAGCATTTTTGTTGGTGAAAGAATGAATGTTTTCCTACCAAGTTCAGAAACAAGAAAGTCCACTCTTGCCATTTCTATTAAGCGTTAATATTTAACCACAAACTGAATGGCTCAGAACAACAAAAATGTTCTGCTGGCTTGAGCCCCAAAATCAAGATGTTTACCAGGCCATACTCCACTTAGGAAAGAATCTTCCCTTGCCTCTTCCTAGTTTTTGGCGGCTTTAAGTAGTAGTTGGCAGCTCTTGACTTACAGCTCCATGGCTCTAGTCATTCCCTCCATGGTCATATGGCCTTCTTCTCTGCGGATCCTCTCCTCTAAATATAAACAAATAAATCATTGCATTTTGGGCCCATCTTAATCCAGTATTACCTCCTATTGACTAATTATATCTGCAAAAGCCTACTTTAAAATAGGATCACATTCTGAAATTCTTGGTGAATATGAATTCTGGAGGGACATCATTCAAATCATTATAAAAAAGAAGTAAAACTACTTCTACCTGCAAATTGCATACTCATGGCTGGGTGGCTCAGCCTGTAATCCCGCGCCTTTGGGAGGCTGAGGTGAGTGGATTGCCTGAGCCCGCGGGTTCGAGACCCGTCTGGGCAGCGAGACCTCATCTCTACAATAAATCAAAAAATCAGCCGGGCGTGGTAGCGCATGTCTGTAATTCCGGCTACTCAAAAGGCTGAGGCGGAAGGATCGCCGGAGCCCAGCAGGTCGAGGCTGCGGTGGCCGGGAGCGGCCACTGCACTCCAGTCTGGGCGACAGAGTGAGACTCTAACTCAAAAAAAACCAAACCAAAAAAACCCAAACTTTAGGAATCCACTAGGAAACTATTAGTGGTAATAAAACAAATTCAGCCAGTTTATAGGATACAAGATCAATATATAAAAATCAATTCTTTATCTATACATTAGTGATAAATAATGTAAAAATAAAATTAAGAAAAGATAAATTTACAATAGCATCAAAAGAATAATGTACTCTGTAATAAATGTAGCAAAAGAAATGCTAGATCTGTACACTGAAGACGTTGAAGCATAGTTGAAAAGATTAAAGAAGATTTAAAAAATAAAATGATGTCCCATATTTATAGACTGGATGACTTATATTGTAGTTTCAATGCAACCCATATAAAAATCCCAGCTGGCTTTTTTCCCAGATATTGACATGATGATTCCAAAGTTATATGACAATATGAGAGACCTAAAACAATCTTGAAAATAAAGAACAAAATTGAACGCTCATACTTCTAAATTTCAAAATGTGTTACCAAGTTATAATAATCAAGACAGTCAGTGTGGAATAAACTGGCATATGGATACACATGTAGATTAACTGATAGTCCAGAAATAAATACATTTGTTTTTAATTAATTGATTTTTGACAAGGATTCCAATACTATTCAATGGGAAAGAATAATCTTTTTAACAAATGGTTCTGGGACAACTGGATAACCACATACAAAATAAGGAAGTTGGACCCCCAACCTCATACTATATGCAAAATATTTACTCAAAACAGCTATAGATCTCAATATAAAAATCTAAAACTCAAAACTCTTAGAAAAAATATGGAAACCAATCTTCAAGACTTAGGATTAGACAATAATTTCTTAGATATGACAGCAAAAGCAAAAATGGCAAAATAAAAAAACTAGATAAATTGGATTTTATCAAAATAAAAAACTCATGCTTTAAATACACCGTCAAAAAAGTAAAAAGGCTGGGCTCGGTGGCTCAGCCTGTAATCCCGCGCCTTTGGGAGGCTGAGGTGAGTGGATTGCCTGAGCCCGCAGGTTCGAGACTCGCCTGGGTAACTTGGCGAGACCTCATCTCTACAATAAGTCAAAAATTAACCAGGCGTGGTAGCGCGCGCCTGTAGTTTCAGCTACTTGAAAGGCTGAGGCGGAAGGATCGCCGGAGCCCAACAGGTCGAGGCTGCGGTGGCCGGTAGCGGCCACTGCACTCCAGTCTGGGCGACAGAGTGAGACTCCAACTCAAAATTAAAAAAAAAGTAAAAAGACCATTCATATAATAAAAAAATGCATGTTTTATATGTGCTAAAAGACCTATACCTAGAGTATATCAATAACGCACATCACTCAACAATAATGAAAAGACAAATGCTCCAATGAAAACCTGGGCAAAGGATATGAATTGACATTTCTTCACAAAAAAAGATATACAAATGACCAATAAGTACATGGAAATACACTCTATATCTTCACTCATTGGAGAAATACAAATCAAAACCATGAGATACAATTTAACACTCTTTAGGATGGCTATAATTAAAAAGACATAAAATAAGTTGGAGAGGATGCAGAGAAATATGAACTCATAAAATGCTGTTAGGAATGTAAATACATGCAGCCATCTTGAAAAATATTTGGCAGTTACTTATAAGGCTAAGCACTGATTTGCTATATGACCCAGCAATTTCACTCTTAGATTAATACCAAAGAAGAATAAAACATATGCCCACACCATAGCTTATATGTGAAGGTTCACAGTAGCCTTATTTGTAATAACCAATAAGTATAAAACCCAATGTTAATCAACAGATAAATGGGCAAATAGAATGTGGTATATCTATACATTGAAACATTATCAGGCCATAAAAAGAATGAAATATTGATACATGCTACAGCATTGTTGAACTTCAAAAAAAAATAAGTTAAAAACTGTCACAAAAGGTCACATATTGTATAAACCAATTTATAAAAGTGTCCAGAGTAGACCAAACCATACAGACAGAAAGTCGATTAATAGTTGCCATGGGGTAGAAAAATGGAAGAATGGAGAATTATTTCTCATGAGCATGAGGGTTTTTTGAAGATAATGAAAATCTTCTAAAAATGTATAAAGGTGACAGTTCTATAACGATACCAAAAACCACTGAATTGTGTACTTTAAAGCAGTGATCTGATGTGAATTATATCTCATTTAAGTTATTATAAAAATAGCCATTGTATTTTTTTTGTCGCTACAGGTTTCTCTTAAAAGGGAAGAAAGCTTGTTTCTTAAGAAGAGTTAAACAAGATGAGTTGTATCAGACGCTTTTCTGTAAAACGGAGTGATGGACACTTCATGCCTGTGCTGGGGCTTGGTACCTCTGCTTCTATGAAGGTAACCATCATGGTATTGGAAATTGACATGGTTCCTGACCAGGACCAGTCACTGTGAGAATTTGGGAAATTCAGATGGGGCTCATTTCCTTCATCTTTAAGACACTTTTCTTCAAGATAGGTTAGTTACATTTTGCATGAAGTCAGTGCTTTTCAAAATTTAGAGGCACTATAAACACTTGAGGATCTTGTTAAAATTACAGATTTGGAGGGCTTAACCCAGATGGTTCTGTTTGAGTAGGTCTAGGATAAGGCTTTAAAACGCTCATTTCTAATGAGCTACCAAGTGATTCTTAGTGTTACTTGTCCAAGAATCACACTTGGAATGGCATGATATCAAGGGAGATAAAAGCATGTCATGTTTCAGAATTCAAGGGAAGATATATCTATTTTTGTTTCTATCACCTGCTGTCCAGTTGTAGCCCTTACACAGTATGTCTGGATAAATGAAAGTTAGTTGTCGTAACTACCTAGTGTTAGAAACTTTATAGCTAACTTGCTTGTGAAGAAATTGATCTCTATTTGTTCATGTCCAAATTCTCCCTGTCCACCACTAATCACAGAACATTTAGAAAACGCTCTGTGGCAAAGGGACTTAGAAAAAGAGAGACAGGCTTAGAAGGAGTTTGAGTGGTCTGGGGTGGACACAGTCTCTTAGAGGCCAGGTTGTTAAGTCTGTGGATTGGTAGAGCTACATGGCACTTGAAAACGTTTCCTCTCTTTGGAAAACTAAGCTCCACGCAAGTTTCTGGATCAAACACTACAAACTTGCAAGGGCACAGCTCTAGTGGTTCTTAATGAAGACGCTTATAATTGTTCGAGAAAATTTGTAGAATCGGATTCTTAACATGAGAGGGACATTGTGTACAGAATTTAACCTGGAGATGATCAATCTTCGTGGAGCTCAATTGACTCAACAGGAATTGGAAATAAATACACAGACCCAGGTGGCATTTTAATTGCTGAGTGAGGTAGAAGGAATGATTGCAAAAAGAGAAAAATTATAAATGACTACTAGAATCTAGACTGGTGGACCAACAGAATAGTAAGCACCTAAAACAAAATAACAAAGTGGTGAACAAGAACATATCACCTAAGAGCCAACTTAACAACAACAACAAATTATAAGATTTTTTTAAGTAAAAAAAGAATTTATTTTCTTTTTCATATTTGTCTGTCCTTGAATGTTTTTTGCAGTGTTTTTCCAAGTTTAGATCAGTAAAATCATGAATTTATTGTGTCTAAAGTTACATCTTTGCATTGATAGATAATTATTAGCATTGAATTTCTGGGTCAAAGAATTTAATAATCTCTTATAAAGCAAATTAATTTAGGAATGTAAATCTATAGATTGCATAACTAGTGTGAATACATTGATAGAGGGTTATAACTAGTGATGTGCTGGATCCAACTCATATGGACACACAAGTCAACATCTTTTCCAAATTTTAGAGGCTGGAAATTAGTCACGGTACGAGTATTTACACCATAGAAATTGGACAAATACTACAAACCAGAACTTCTTTTCTTCAGAATCAGTTGTTAAACATTAACCACTAGCTATAACTCAATATCTAATCTTGCTACCTCTAGACTTAGGTGTTAGAAAAAAAGTTAGGCTTTGTTGAATAGCTCTGCTTAGATAATTGGTCATCTTTTCCAGAGTCAAGTAAATCTTCCAGTTTATGCTTTTCTAGACTAAGAGCAAGGTAAAAGAAGCCATCCAGATAGCAATCGATGCAGGCTACCTCCATATTGACTCAGCTTATTTGTACCTAAATGAAGAAGAGATTGGGCAGGGTATCCGGAAGAAGATCTCTGATGGCACCGTGAAGAGAGAAGACATATTCTATACTTCGAAGGTGCTGTATACATTTGCATGTGCATCAGTGGGAAACTTACTCTCAGCTGTGTAGTTTCTTGCCAAATTCATCAATTCATTTGTGTAGTTTCTCTTCTCATTCATTTAATCTTTTTTTTTTTTTTGAGTTGGAGTCTCACTCTGTCGCCCAGACTGGAGTGCAGTGGCCTCACCCGGCCACCGCAGCCTCGACCTGCTGGGCTCCGGCGAGCCTTCCGCCTCAGCCTTCCGAGTAGCCGGAATTACCGGCATGTGCTACCACGCCCGGCTAATTTTTGATTGATTGTGGAGATGAGGTCTCGCCAAGGTGCCCAGGTGGGTCTCGAACCCGCGGGCTCAGGCAATCCACTCACCTCAGCCTCCCAAAGGTGTGGGATTACAGGCTGAGCCACCCAGCCCGGCTACTTGCATCCTGTTTTTGCCCTGCCTTCTTACCCATTTTTTTCCCGTTACTTTCCATGTGTCTCTTACGCAGTCAATTGCCGCCTAATTGACTGATACCTGCACTTTGAAAGTCTTGTCCCTCCCACTGTCACCTGTTCTCTCCTACGCCCAGCCCACCCTTAGCATCTCATATGTATTTTTCTTCTTGAGTCAGTTATGCAGATCATTCCTGACAACCTCTTCCTCCCCAGGCCATGGAGAAGTGAAAGGACGCAGGACTGGCCAAGTCCATCGGGGTGTCCAACTTTAACCGCAGGCAGCTGGAAAGGATCCTCAGCAAGCCAGGGCTCAAGTACAAGCCTGTCTGCAACCAGGTGAGAGCCCTCAATTCATTTCACCAACTTCCTCTTCCTTGATCCAACAAGGACACCAATGACAGTTTCCTCTCATGTATTTTACCTTTGGACATCAGATGCTTCAAGGGAAGAGGACACACGCCGAGGTGTTGGAAACAGTGCCCAAGGCCATGTCACTTTATAAAAAAAAAACATCTAAAGGTTAATTTTTATTTTTTAGTTGGAGTCTCACTCTGTTGCCCCTGGCTGGAGTGCAGTGGCACACTCACAGCTACCGCAGCCTTCACCTAGTGGGCTCAGGCAGTCCTTCCACCTCAGCCTTCTAAGTAGCTGGAACTACAGGCCCACGCCAGCGCGGCTGGGTAATATTTTGATTTATTGTAGAGATGAGGTCTCACCATGGCTCATCTTGCCCAGGCTGGTCTTGAACCCCTGGGCTCAGGCAATCCTCTTGCCTCCGCCTCCTAAAGTGCTTGGATTATAGGCGTGATCCACCATGCCCTGCTGTAAGACTTTTTTATACTGAGAGCATACTCTGCTAGGTGTTACTTACGGTGGTTGATTGTAGAAGGTGGAGCTAGCAAATGACTGACAGCCACTTCTTATCTCATAAAAGGGTCAGCAAATTTGGAACACTTGCATGTAAAGGAAAATGGATGATTCATCTTGTAAAAATTTTATTTTAAAGACGCGAGGTACAATTCGGGGTTAAGTACACAAATGTTTATTATGCAAGTATCCTTGTGGATGAGGTGTGCCCTCCTTCCCTGGCAGTTTCCCTCAAATGCCAATCCTCCCCCACCAAGTCTAAAAACGCCTCTAAGTACTGTGCTTTGAGACAGCCTCTGAGCCTCTCCATGGTACAAAATCTCTTTCAAATTTATTACTGTTTTGAAAAAGACTACTCTGATGTGGAGATCAGTGATAGCTGTGTAATAATGTGAATGTCCTTAATGCCACTGAACTGTGCACTTAAAAATTGTTGAAATTATACAATTTATGTATTCATATTTTACCTAGTAAAACAACTAAAATTAGAAAGTTTTTCTTTTTTTTTTTAAAGTGAGAAAGCAGGATTTATTGAGAGGACAGAAAAGCTCCCACAGTGGGAGGGGACCCGAAGGGGTTGTCAGAAAAGGTTTTAGAAGTCTACACAATAAGACAAATCCACTTACAAGAGCCACACATATATGGCCATATCTTAGAGGGTTGTGAAGTCACATGAGCACGGATTGATAATGCTTCTGTGCTACAAAAGGCCATGATTCAGATGAACGCACCTGCTATGTGTAGACTGAGTGAGGACAGTCCATCCACATATTAAATATTAGCAAGGCATTCACTTTTCTGCTATTTTTGGATGAGAAGTACTGATTGGAGTTCTAAAAAGTTTTTTCTTGTGTGCCCCCCGGAAGACTTGCTTATACTTTGGGCATCACCCATTTAGAGAAAGGAAATAATAGCTTCGACTAAGGTTGTTGGTGAAGAATCAAAGGGGAAGCTAGACCTTACCCTGAACTCTAGAGTGTGGAAGGAATTTGGCCCAGTGGAGGCTGATTGTTTGGGAGGGGGCTCAAGGGAGCACGGAAAGCTTGAGCCAAAGTTCATTACAGTGTGTGCAGCGTACCAGCCATCATGAGAAATTAGCTCAGGTGAGGTGTTGCAGGGTCTAGGTTGGTTTTAATCCCTAGATCCAATAAACCAGGCTTCCTCTTTCTCAATGTTCATGGCTATGACAGCAAACACGCACGCAGCAGTTGCATAGAAAGCTGGTTTGCGCTTAATGACTGAGCCAGCCCTAGCAACCTGAGGCAGGCTCTCTCCTGCAGGCTGGGGCATACAGTTCAAGTGGGCCTGGAGTGAAGCTTCTTACTTCCCTTTGAATCTCTGCCCATTCCTCTTATCTAATCACCAGAGTCAGGGGACAAGCAGAGATTAAAAAACTTGCAGCAAAAATTTTGTTTGCCAAACTTTCAGTTTCTAGGCTGGGAGATCATGAACTTGGAAACATTACTCATATCCTCAAATAATAAATACAATTCAACAAGAGGAAAACTAACAGCTCTTCTTAGACCTGTCAGTGAACGGAGGTCACAAGGCAAGTTGCCATCCCCAAAACTGAAGAGACAGGTTGATGCAAACAGAATCGGTGTCATGCAGAAGCCCAGAAGCAAACACCACAGCTGGAGACCGTACTGGGTAGGAAAAACTCAACTGTGACTCACGAACTGCTGGAGACTTAGTGTGGACAATTCTGAGAGGGGAAATCTCCATGGGTTCCAGTCTTAGGCATGCCTCCATCTTTTGTAAGTTTTGCATAGGAGCTTACCAGGTTTTCACAATCAATATCAAAGAAATATTTCCTCATGCTTCTGGATGGGGGGGCCCAAAGTAGCCATTTCTTCTTAGCCGGGCCTGTTCTCCACAGAAACCATTTTAATACAGCCTAAATACCTGGGATTTTGCATGTGCCTCGCTGACTCAAGGAAGGGAAATACCAATTCCTGCTGAAGAATCAACAAAATCTTCTGGAACTAGTAAGTTATTACAGGAAGATTGCAGCATAGAAGGTAAATTTATTTTTTTTAAATTGGCCCGGCGCAGTGGTTCAAGCCTGTAATCCCAGCACTTTGAGAGGCCTAGGTAAGCGGATTGCCTAAGCCTAAGGGTTTGAGAACAGCCTGGGCAACTTGGCAAGACCTCATCTCTACACTAAATCAGAAAATGAGCCAGGCATGGTAGCGTGCTCCTGTAATTCCAGCTACTTGGAAGGCTGAGGCGGAAGGTTCACCAGAGCCCAGCAGGTTGAGGCTGCGGTGGCCGGGAGCGGCCACTGCACTCCAGTCTGGGTGACAGAGTGAGACTTCAACTCAAAAAAAAAAAAATTAGGCGAGTGAGGTAGTGCAAGCCTGTAGTTCGGCTACTTGGAAGGCTGAGGCAGAAGGATTGCCTGAGCCCAGCAGGTCGACGCTAGGGTGGCCATGAATGTGCTACTGCATTCCAGCCTGGGCAATGGAGTGAGACTCTAACTCAAAAAATAAAATAAAATAAAAAATGGATTGCTTTCTTATACACCATTAATGAACAAGTGGAATTTAAAATTAAACACACAATACCACTTACATTAGCATCAAAAAAGAAACATTTAGGTATAAATCTAACAAAATATGCATAAGATCATATGAGGAAAATTATAGAACTCTGAAAAAGAAATCAAAGAAGATCTAAATAAATCTAAAGATCTAAATAAATCAATTATGTAAATGGACTAGAAGAGTCAATGTTATGAGGTTAATTCTTAACTATTTGACCTATAGATTCAATGTAGTCCAACTAAAATTCACAATAAGTTATTTTGAAGAGCCCAATAAACTAAACCTAAAATGTATACAGAAAAACAAAAAACCTAGAGTATCCAAGACAACATTGAAGAAGAACAAAGGCAGGTGCCTAAAACTACCCAACTTTAATACATGCTGTCAAGTTATGTAATCATGATTATGTAGTAATTGTGTAAGAAGAGACAAATAGATCAATGGAACAGAAGAGAAATCCAATAAATAAACGCATGCAAATACAGTCAACTGACCTTTGGCAGTGGATGAAAGGCAATTCAGTGGAGAAAAAAGTCTTTTTGACAAACGATACTGGACCTGCCCTCCCCCCAAAAAAGAACTAGGCACAGAAGCTATAAAACTTCTAGAAGATAAAATAGGAGAAAAGCTAAATGACCCTGAGTATGGCAATGACTTTTAGATACACTACCAAGAAATGGGCCAGAAAAGAAAGAGTTGATAAGCTGGACTTCATTAAAGTTGATAAGCTGGACTTCATATATATATATATATATATATATATATATATGGCAAAAGATAATATGAAGAGAATGAAAAGACAGGCCACTGATGGGAGAAAATGTTTGCAAAATATATGTCTGATAAAAGATTGATACCCAAAATGCACAGAGACTAATAGAGAACCCAGAAATGAATTGCATACCAATGATCACTGATCTTCAACAAAATCAATAAAAATATACACTGGGAAAAGGTTACCTTATTTAGTAAATGGTTCTGGGAAAATTGGATAGCCATATACAGAAGAATGAAACTAGACCCGTAGCTCTCACCATATATAAAAATTAAATACGGATACAAGACCTAAATATAAGACCTGAAACTACAAAGAGCTAGAAGAAAACCTGGGAAAAACTTTTTTTGGATATTGGTCCAAGCAAACCATTTATGGTCAAGTCCTCAAAAGCACAAGCTAAAAAACAAAAATAGACAAATGGAACTTATTAAACTAAAAAGTTTCTACACTACAAAAGAACAATTAACAGAGCAAACACACAATCTGCAGAATGGGAGAAAATATTTGCAAACTATGCATTTGACAAAGGGCTAATATCCACAACCTATGAGGAACTCAAACAGTTCAACAAGAAGAAAGCAAATAATCCAATTAAAAGCCAGACACAGTGGCTCACGCCTGTACTCCCAGCACCTTGGGAGGCCGAAACAGGAGTATTGCTTGAGCCTAGGAGGTCAAGACCAGCCTAGGCAACCAAATGAGACCTCATCTCTACAAAACACAAAAGAAAAAAAATAGTAGCTGGGCATGGTACATGAACCTGTAGTGCCAGATGCTTGGGAGGTTGAGTCAGAGAACTCCTTGAGTCCAGGAGACGTAGGCTTCAGTGAGCCATGATTGTGCCACTGCACTCCAGCCTGGGTGGCAGAGTGAGACCCTGATTCAAATATAAAATAAAATAAAAAGAAGGCAAAGGACATGGACACACATTTTAAAAAGAAGACATACGAGCAACCAAAAAATACAAGAAAAATGCTCAACTTCACTAATCATCAGAGAATAGCAAGTTAAAACCACAGTGAAAAACTATCTTACACCACTTAGAATGGCTTCTATTAAATTGTCAAAAAACAGCAGAGGCTGGCAAGGATGTGGAGACAAGGAATTCATATATAGTTGGTAGGAAAGTAAATTAGTAAAACTTCTGTGGAAAACAGTGTGGAGATTCTGCAAATAACTAAAAATAGAACTGCCATCTCATCTAGCAATCCCACACTGGGTATCTACCCAAAGGAAAAGAAATAATTGTATCCAAAAGATACCTACATGCATATGTTTATTGCAGCACTATTCACAGTAGCAAAGATATGGAATCAGCTCATCTTTATCTATCAGTGGAGGACTGGATAAAGAAGAGGTGGGGTACACACACGCACACACCATGGAATATTATTCAGTCATTGAAAATAATATTGTGTCTCTACAGCAATATAGATGGAGCCAGATGACATTATCCTAAGTGAAATAACTCAGAGACAGAAGGTCAAATATCCTATATTCATACTTATAAGTAGGAGCTAAACACTGAATCCACATGGACATACAGGTTAAATAATAGAAATTGGAGTTACAGATGGTGGGAAGGGTTGAGGGTTGAAAAATTACCTATTGTTTGTTTACTATTTGGGTTATGGGTACACTAAAGCCCAGACTTCACCACTACCACTCTATGCATGAAATCTTGTTCCTTCTAATTCCACAAAAATTTTTAAAAATACACAAACAAATCTTAAAACAATAGAATACAACAACCAGAAACCACAAACAACTCAATTAAAAAATGAGCAAAAGATCTGAACTGACAATTCAACAAAGATATACAGACAGCAGATAATCATATGGAAAGTTGCTAAACATCATAAGACATTACAGAATTGCAACAAAAGCAAGATGCTACTACACATCTACTAGAGTGGGAAAAATCCAAAACACTGACACCACCAAATGCTGGGGAATTTCTCATTAATAGCTGGTGGAAATACAGAACGTTATAGTCACTGTGAAAGACAATTTGGCAATTTACAAAACTAAACACTCTCTTGCCACAACTGAACATACTCTTACCACAGCAATCACTCTCCTTGATATTTACCCAAACTAGTTGAATACTTAGGTACACACAAAAATCTGCACATGGATGATTAAAGAAAATGTATTCAAAATTGTCAGTCCTCTGAAGAAACCAAGACGTCCTTCAGTAGGTGAGTGGATAAACTATGGTACATCCAAACAATTGAGTATTATTCAACAATAAAAAGAAATGAGCTACAAAGCCATGGAATGACATGGAGGAAACTTAAATGAATATTATTAAGTGAAAGAATCCAATACGACATGCTATGTACTCTGTAAAACCTTTACGAAAGTTTATTCTGAGCCAGATGTGAATGATCTGGGCTCGTGGGACCATCCCAAGAAGTCCTGAGAACACGTGTCCAAGATGGTTGAATTGCAGCTTGCTTATATACACGCATCCTAGAAAGACAGAAATGGCAAAAATCATAAATCAATACATGTGAGCTTTACATTGGTTTGGCCCAGGAGGGCTGGACATCTCCAAGCAGGGACTTCTAGGTTGTAGATGGATTCAGAGGTTTGCTCTGTCTAAGGAATTTTAAAATCAGTAAAGGAAATGCCATGATGAGGGGGACTGAGATAAGGGGTGGTTAAATAAAGTTACATTTCTTGATATGTAGATGAAGTCTCATAGGTGGCACCTCGGAGAGAGAATGGATAGCAAACATTAACGCTTCTGTAACTCTTCAGAAAGAGGATTCTATACAGATGCAAATTTCCCCAAGAGATGGCTTTGTGGATCATGAAATAATTTTGATTTCCTTCTTTATCTGTTATGTGATTTTATGCCAGAGACAGATCGAAAATAAGCCACATTAAAGAAAGTTAATTAAAAACAAAACAGACAACAATAACAACAAAAAAGAAACACCATCTGATGAGACTCCCCCACTCCCTTGGTTAGGAATTTGGCAAGAGAGGAGAGAAACGTCAGAGTCTATTCCTTATGATCATAAGTTTGCTGTTGCCGCTGGCTTTCTTACAGATGTTTAATACCATGCAAAACAGCACTGCATGTTCCTGGTAGACTAGGCGTGGGTGGTCCTGTGACCTAACTCTCCTGCTTGGTATTCTGCAGGTGGAATGTCACCCTTACCTCAACCAGAGCAAACTCCTGGACTTCTGCAAGTCCAAGGACATTGTCATGACTGCGTATGCTGCCTTGGGGTCCAACTCAGACGAGGAATGGTAATGATCTTCATACACTTATTTTAATCGCAGATACAGTACCTTCTGAAGTCATCTCTCAACTCTCTAGGGAAATTAAGAATAGATGGCAGGAATAATTTATCTTTATACACCTTTTACCTAACTCAGGTGGACATTATAAGGATTCAATAAAACATCATAAAATAATAAAATTACTGGAAATATTTTTGAAATAGCAAATTCTTATACAATGATTTGCTATGAAGATGGTGGTCCTACGGTCTTTCTTTGGGTAATTTTGTCCACTTAACATATTTAACCTTTTACTAAACTTCTCAGAAATGCTTTAAAAATAATAAAGTACCCAAGTTTCCTCTGCCACGTTACTTTCCTTTGTCCTTCTCCTTTGGATATAACAAAATAAGCAAAACAGATATTGTGACAGCCAGAGGGTAAAAGTGAAAATTCTAGAGGGTAAGCCAACTAGCAGCCCCCAAGTAAAAAGAGTGTTCAGCCTCAGCCAGGCAGCATCTTTGTCTCTCCTCTCAGGGTGAACAAGAGCAATCCCGTTCTCCTGGAGGATCCAGTACTCAATGCCATTGCTGAAAAGCACAGGAGAACCCCAGTCCAGATCGCCCTGAGATACCAGCTGCAGCGGGGGCTTGTGGTCCTGACCAAGAGCTTCAATGAGAAGAGGATCAAAGAGAACTTCCAGGTACAGGCCAGGGCAGTGGCAGCAGGGGATAGACGGAAGCACATCATGTCCCCATAGTATGTGGGTGTTTGTGAGGCTCTCAAGGTATGTTTGGGCAAAGTGTATCTCCTTACATACTCTATGCACATGAATAGCGTCCCTAACTGTTTTATCCTTCAGTGCTGCAGGGGAGAGTGTGATTCCTGGAAAGAATGCTCAACGGAGGGTCAGGATTGGGTCCCACTTCTGGATTTTCTTGTGCCTATGGCCCTGGGTAAATTACTCCTTGATTTCTACAGCTGTAAAGTAAAGGAATATACTTCCATGAGATGTGGGCTCAAATATTTCTAGGATTCCTTTGCTACAATAACAGCTTCTCAATAAAAGTCTCTGAGGACAGACTGGAGATGCCAGTCTCAGTTACACAAATGGACAAATTCCCACAACTTTTGCCACCCAATGAACCCCAGGTCTATGACTTCTGCCTCATAAAGCTTACATGAATTTGCGCGATTGGAAGGAAGGAAGGAGAAGGACAACCATGGCCTCAGGGAAGTGGATTGATCTTCTCATATTTCCGATAGGTTTTTGACTTCCAGTTGACACCAGAGGATATGAAAACTTCAACCAGATGGCTTGAACAGAAATGTGCGCTATTTTGAAGATAATCTGTAAGTAGCTTGTCCCATTGTAGACACCAGGGAGCAGGATAGGGAGGAATTCAGCTTATTCTGTCCTACAGAAGGCAGAGTCTGTGGCTTAGGAAAGTTGTTGGAAAACGCTTTTTTTAATGCAGACCTCAGACCAGAGGTTTACTCCAAGGGTCAGGCCTGGGCTCTATCTGTCTACTCAGTGCCACTTAGGAGTCTACTAAGCATTTACCACATTTATTATTGGGCTCATGATGGAATCGGCAATTCCTGCCCTCCCCTGTACACACACACACACACACACACACACACACACACACACACACACACACACACTCCAAATATGCTCTTATGAAAGTTATTGGGCTCATGATGGAATCGGCAATTCCTGCCTCCCCTGTACACACACACACACACACACACACACACACACACACACACACAATATGCTCTTATGAAAGCCTTCCTGATCAAATAGCTGGCTTCTGGTTATTCTCCCTGTCGGTTGGTATTGCATCCCATGCACAGTAGCGTGTGAACAGTTTACAAAGCAGGTGTGTCTCTTCTCGGTACCAGATAGACTGCCCTCTTAGCGACAAGATCAGCTCTTTACAACGACCTGCCAGGACCAATAGACACTCCCTCCACTACCTCTCTGTGTCTCTGTCCTCCTGTTCTTCCCCTCCTGACTCCAGCACAGCCCCGGCGAACTCCTTGTTGTTCACCACATATGCCACACCTGTCTTGAGGCCTTGGCACTGGCTGTTCTTGCTGCCTATAAAGTTCTTTTCCCAGGTAGCTGGACGGCTCACTCCTTTGTCCTTCAGGTCTTAAGTCACATGTCAACCAGTGATGCCTTCTTTGTCACTTACCTCAAAATGCAAACTTCCTAGAACAGTTTTTTCCTCTATCTGCTTTATTTTTATCCTTGCCACATACCCCTAACATACCATATATTTTATTAATTTATTTTGTTTATTTTCTGTTTATCACATGAGAGTTTTGGATTCTGACGGTAGGAATTTTGCTTTGTTTTTGTTCTTAAACGTCTCTCTCCCCGGGAATTCCGTAAATATTGGTTGAATAAATAATGTAATAAATGATAAAGTGGTAAGGGGAAGGGAGAGTGTCGGAGCAGGCAGTAACTCTCAACAATAAATATCAGTAATATCTTACAAAACAATCATTACTCAATGATTTAGCAATTTCTGTCTGTCTCAAAATGATTACTTTGTATGCAAAGAGAATTCAACTTCCTTGCTAAAATGGAAGGTCCCATTGAAGGGATTTCATCTTACCGTCCCTGTGTCTATCGCTAAGTCTCACATATAATTTTCTCCTAGAAAACTCATAGACAAACTATTTGTGAGTGCTAGTAAGAATGGTAACAGTGTTTTCATCGCCTTCCTCACCATCACCTTAAAGCATTGATTAACTTTAAGTATTAAATGAGTCTGAGCGTTGTTTTAAGAGAGTGATGATTTGTCTCTGCCATCCTGGAAGTTCAAAGTATGAGCATAAATAGTTAATTTCCTTAAGTTGTAGAATGACATCCATGCAAAAATGGAATGTGTTGGTATATTTGTGTGTATGTGCTCATACATGTGTGTATATTTATTTTCTACTTGTATTCATGACAGTGTGATGCAGTGGTCCATAATTATCAGAAGACTAGCTGGGTGTGTCCTCACTTCAAAAAGGAAGTTGATGATTTTCATGCTCATGCCAGTTTAACAGAAGTCTCTTTTCATCCATCCCAGAAACAGTTAACTGACTAAGACTCTCCCTTTACCTTTTAGCTTTTCTCATCACCCGGATTATCCATTTGCTGATGACTACTAACAGCAGAGCCTGTGGTTGCTCTTAATGCTTTGATTTTGGTTGAGGATAGAGAACATCTCAAGGATGAGACATTATCTGGTTGACTCCGTATTACTCAGTCTTCTCAGTCACAAGTTGGCTCAAGTCCCTGGATCAGGAAATAGCAGTCTCGCAACCTGGTCTCTTCTCATCCTCCTAAAATCAAAAGATGCATTTTAAATAACCCAATCTAGTACAGCTTTGGCATTTGCTTTTTGGCTTTTTAATTCTCACTAAGGTTGAAATGCTGACATCCCTGGAAGTGATCTTCAGACAAACGACAATAAAAGCACAACACATCAAAATCTATGGGATGCAGCAAAAGAAGTTTTAAGAAGGAAGTTTATAGCAATAAATGCTGACTATAAAAAGGAAGAAAGATTCCAAATAAATAATTTAACTTTACACCTCACAGAGCTAGATAATTTGTGTAGAACAAATTAAACCCAAAGTTAACAGAAGAAATAAAATAATAAAAATAAACAGAAATAAAGCAAATCAAAAAAACAAATATAGAAAAAATTAATAAAGTAAGGAGTTGGTTCTTTGAAAAAGGAAGCAAAATTAGGAAAGCCCTAGCTAGACTGATTATTAAAAAAAGAGAAAACTCAAGGAAATAAAGTTAGAAGTGAACATGAAAACAATATAATAGATACTTCAGCAATAAAAAAGGATCATTGCAAACTATTGTGAACAATTGCATGTCAAAAAATTGAATAGCCTAAAGAAGATGGGTTCGTTTCTTAAAAAATAGAGCCTATCAAGATTGATCAGTAAGAACTAGATAGCTTGAACAGATCAATGATAAATAAAGTTATCAAAGAAGTAACTAAAAACCTTCCAACAAAGAAAAGCACAGGACCCGATGTCTTACATAGCTGACTTCTCACAAAAATATTTACAGAATTATTGCCACAATTTTCAAACTCTTCTAAACAATAGAGGTGAATAAAATACCTTCAGACACATTTTAAGAAGCTGGCATCACTTTGAAATCTAAGCCCCAAAAAAGACATTTCAAGAAAATAAAGTTAAAAGATAATATCCACAATGAACATTAATGCAAAAATTCTTAATAAAATATTAGCAAACCAAGTTAAATAACACATCAGAAAGATTATACATTTTGGGGGGGGTAGGTATCCCTGGCATGCAAGGATAGTTTAGCATTTGCAAATCCATCAACATGATACATTAACAAAATAAAAGACAAAAGACAAATGATCATCTCAATGCAGAAAAAGCATTTGATACAGCTCAGCATCCTTTATTGTTTATTTTTTAATTTGTTTTTAGAGAATGGGTCTCGCTCTGCCACCCAGGTTGAAGTGTAGTGGTATGATCAGAGCTTACGGCAGTCTTCAACTCTTGAACTCAGGCATCAGCATTTTTTCCTGATAAAATCTCTTAACAGTTTATGTATAGAAAGAAAATTCCTTAACATAAAACAAACCATTTATGAGAAACCCACAACTAACATCACAGTCAATGGAGAACAATGGAAAATGTTCTAAGATTCAGAACAAAGATTAACATAATACTGGGAGTATTAGGAAGAACAATTATATGAATAAATAAATACAAAGTCAGAAGGAAAGAAGTAAAATTATCTCTGTTTGAAGATGACATAATCCTATGTATAGAAAACTGCCAAGATTTCACAAATAAACTGTTAGAACTAATAAATGATTTCGGTAAATTTGCAAGGTACAAAAATCAACATACAAAACTTGATAGCATTTTTATATACAAATGACTGTCTAGCTTAAAATAATGTGTTTTATAAAAGCATAAAAATAAATAAAATACCTAAGAATAAATTTAACAAAGGCAGTAAAACTATAAAACACTGGTGAAACAAACTAAGGAAGACACAAATAAATGATAGACTGATGTCTATAATTCTATTCTTTTTCAAAGTAAAATAAATCATTAAGTCACAAGAAAAATATTAAACCATGCTTTATTTTGTTTCGAAATTTCCATTGCTTGCTACCATGAATACATGTCACAAGAGTAATTAATGGATGATGGCCTGGATTAACATATGTTTTACAACTTAATTATTATTATTTAAATTTTTCCTCTCAAGAACACTATTTACTTATAAGAAAGCAGGACCAGTTTTTTTTTTTTAATTTCTGCATTTATTGCTCTAATATCAGAAAATATCATAAACTTTTTTTTTAATAAACTAAGATTTTTATGTGACTTGTTAAATATCTTTATTTGGACATGGAAGTTTGAAAGGTATAATCTCTGTTTGTGGAATATGTCATTTTACATGTATATGTAATTTTTACACTGTTGATTGTAAGCATACTTCCTTTTTTCTATAACTCTCCTGTGTCAGAGTTAATAAAAATAAATCTGTGAAATATTCCTTTGCAATAATGCTTTTGTACATTCTCTAAATTTATTTCTTTGTTTGGTCCTCTTTTTATTTATTTTAATATTGACTGAACTCAGTGTTGAAAATCAAATTTAAAAATTACGTGCAGCCGGGCTTGGTGGCTCAGCCTGTAATCCCACGCCTTTGGGAGGCTGAGGTGAGTGGATTGCCTGAGCCTGCGGGTTCGAGACCCGCCTGGGCAGTGAGACCTCATCTCTACAATAAATCAAAAAATCAGCCGGGCGTGGTCGCGCATGACTGTAATTCCGGCTACTCGGAAGCCTGAGGTGGAAGGATCGCCGGAGCCCAGCAGGTCGAGGCTGCGGTGGCCAGGAGAGGCCACTGCACTCCAGCCTGGGCGACAGAGTGAGACTTCAATTCCAAAAAAATAATTACGTGCACTTTTCACCTAACCTTTTAAAATCACCTCTTTCCTTCATTCCTAGAAGTAACTACTATCAAATTTAGTATTTACATTTCCATGCATATCTTTAATCTTTCCCCACCTTTGTATATATTTCCTACAAAAAATGTAGAGGATCTCTGAATTTGAACACTCTGGGTATCTTACAGAAGAACAATGTAAAACTTGTTGCAAATGTGGGTGGCTGTCAGATTTGTCCTTCTGGTTTCCAACACCTGAAGCATCTCTAAATTGCAGCTGAGCCCTCATTAATAATCATGAAAATGTAAATTAAAGCCATAATGCTCCATTTTGAATCTCCTTAGAGATACCAATGCTTTTTTTTTTTTTTTAACCCAATGCTGGTAGTGATTTACTGACACTCTCATCAATAAACTAAATTATTCTGTAGTGTGGTCCAACTTCTTAAGAAACACTTTGATGTAGCCATTAAAGATGACAAAAATTACTTTAGGTGTTGGGCCAGAATTTGACTTGTCAGCATTTGCCTTAAGGAAATAATTGAAAATATTTTTAAAACTTACACAAGTTTAAAGTTATTTCTTATACTGTGAGTTAATAATTTGAAGTAACTGGTTGCTACAGTTTGAAATAACTTGAAAGTCCAAGTGACAGGTAAAGCTTAGTGTCAACTGAATAATGGCTTCCCAAGGATGTTCGTGATCTAAACCTGGCAATATGCCAACTTGCATGGCATAAGGAACTTTGCAGATGCAATTGAGTTAAGAGTCTTGAGATGAGAAAATTATGCCGGATTATCTATGTGCACCCAGTGTAATTGCTGGTATGCTTAAAAGGGAAAGAGAAAAGCACTAAGAGTCAGAGTCAAAAAAGAGATGTCAGAACAGAAGCAGAAGTCAAGTGATGCAATTGTCAACTCCAAGTTGAAAATCAAGGAATGTGGGTGGTCTTCAAAAGACTGAAAAGTTGAGGCAAGAGCCTGACCCCTAGAGCCCCTAGAAGAAATACAATCCTCCTGGCACCTTGATTTTAGTTCAATAAAACTTATTTCAGACTTCCAATTTACAGAACTTGTAAGATAATAAAGGTTTGTCATATTAAGCTACTAAGACTGTAGTAATCTGTTACAGCAGCAAATGGAAACTAATACACATGCATACTTGTTTTAAGCCAACTGATATATATAAGTTCACTAAAAAGGTTGGTAGGGTTAACATTATCAAAAACTTTCCTGGTTGACTCCTTTTCATATTTTTAATTTTTAAATTTTAGTCTCTAGTTTCCTGTTTAATCAACAGAATGTGTTTCTTTTCACAGCTAGTATTCTGATTTTTGAAGAGACATCATCTTTTATGGCCTAGATCTACACATGCTTGTAAAGTTTGGTTAATAGCAGCCACTTGTCTACGTGTCTGTCCAGCATTCATGGGTTTAGGATAGGACCTCTACCCAGCTGAAAACACCAAGTCAGCCAGAGAAAGTTTGAGCTAATAAAGAAAATTTTAAAATGTTTTTTCTTTGTGGGGCGCAGTGGCTCAAGCCTGTAATCCTGAACTTTGGGAGTCTGAGGCAAGGGGATTGCCTGAGCCCACGGGTTCGAGAACAGCCTGGGCAACTTGGTGAGACCTCGTCTCTACAATAAATTAAAAGATTATCTGGGCATGGTGGCGTGCACCTGTAGCTCCAGCCACTTGGAAGGCTGAGGCAGAAGGATCGCCTGAGCCCAGCTGGTTGACTCTGGGGTGGTCATGAGCATGCCACTGCACTCCGGCTTGGCTGACGGAGTGAGATTCCAACTCAGAAAAAAAATGCTTCCTTTTCAGTTTTGGCAGTTCTACAATAACTGGTTGCATAGATGAGAAAGCCAATACCTCTGTAACGAATTTCTCCCTCTGAGAGCTTTACTTTATCATTTTATGGAAAAACAGGTGAATAAGAATGTCTTGCTTAAAAAAATTCTATATATAAATATTTACATAAAATATACATTAGATATTATTTATCATGTTTATATAAATATATGCAATATGTACCACTGACTCTTGAACAACACAGGAATTAGGGGTGCTGAGCTACAATGCTGTCGAAAATCCATGTATGGGGCAACCCTCTGGTGTCCCCTCCTGTTGTGGGAGCTTTTCTGTCTTCTCAATAAATCCTACTTTCCAAAAAAAATGAAAATCCAAGTATAACCTTTTATACTGAATATAACTAACACCTTACTGTTGACTGAAAACCTTAATGATAAGAAAAAATGATCAATTCATGCATATTTTGTATATTATATATATCTATTATATATGGTATTCTTACTGTGAGGCACACTAGAGAAAACGCAAATTTTGTGTGTTTTAAAAACATTTAAATTAACAAATAATTTTAAAAATATTTTTGAAATGCAATGTGATGTTTTTGATACACATATACATTGTGGCATGACAAATCAAGTTAATTAACATGTTCATCACCTCACATTGTTATTTTTTTGTGATGAGAACATTAAAAATCTACTCTTTTAGCAATTTTCAAATGTGCAATACATTTGTATTAACTACTGTCACCATGCTGTGCACTAGATTGCCACAATGTGTTTCTCCCATCTGAGACTTTGTACCCTTTGACAAACATCTCCCATTTCTCCCTCAACCCTGCTCCTGCCTCCTGTAACTATCATTCTACTCTCTGCTTTTACACGTTTGAATTCTTAAAATTCCACATATAAGTGAGATTGTCAATATTTGTCTCTGTGTGCCCATTTCACTTAAAGTAATGTGATGTCCTATTCAGCCTTAGCAAAAAAGGAAGTCCTGTCCTTTGCGACCTATGCATTAACCTAAAGGATGAAGTATTTTTACCCTGATAGGCTTGAGCTGAGATGCATGCATGGAGCTACTGCTCAGTAAACACCTGAGTAACAAGTTGGAAAATGGCTGGATGTTGGGGTGTGAATGTGACACGAGTGAGCATAGAGAACCACTGGGAAGAAATCATCTTTGTTGCAACAAGCTAACAGAAGGTAATTTATCCTTTTCCCAAACTTAACTGTAGCGGGAAGACAGAGAGGTTGTGACACCAAGACTATTATAGGAAGTGGCAACTTTATTACACTGGCGGGCTTGACGGGCTAATGTTTCCAGGTTGAGCCCCCCCAGAACGGGAGGAGAGGGGTCTTATACCTTCGTTTAGGTAAGAGAGGAAGTCGTGTTGCACAGTTACACATTTCCTTTGGAATTAACAAGGTTGTGTTCAGAAAAATCAGATCTTTCAAAGAACAAATGGTCTCCAGGAAATGCAGGGCGAGCAGGGGCTGTAACTGATAAGGAGAGCAGTTGTGAATTAGGCACTCTTTCTTTTGCATTTCCATGACAGCCATCAGTCTCTGGCCATTTGGCTTTTTTTTAAACAATACTGGCCTGGCGGGTCTTTAGAGCTTGCCGCTTTTGACTTTCAAAAGGAAATACCTTGAACTGCTACCAGTCCCCTTTCTGCCACATCATCCCCCCCTTTGATGCTCGATCTTTCATGGATCTAGAGCATCATCATTCTTAATCTGGTGCATTAACATTATATGGGCCACAGTTTTTCCTTCAACAACTGTTTCTACAAACTTGGAAATGGCGTTCATAATTACTGGGGCCATGCAAGAGAGGATAAGACAGGATCCCACCAATAGGACTACAGATCCAATCATATACTTAAATCCTCCCAGACCTGAGAACATGTTTTCAAACCAACTGCCAATTTTTATGCCTTGCCATGCTTGCACCGGGACAGGTGCAAGCTTTCTGATATTGGCGGCTATATCAGTTATTGCTTTACTATTATTATCTATTTGCAAACAACAGTCAGAGCTATTAAATTTACCACATACTCCTCCTCCTTCCTCCAGCAGGTAGTCCCAAGCTAAGCAGTTTTGATAAATAGCTGTGCGCATTTGAACTTGTTGCTGAGCAACAAGCTCAAAAGCTGTGGCTGTTTGATTTGTTATAATTTCTAAGACAGTTTGTAACCTAATAATGCAGTTTAGCGTACATATAGGTGTGCGGGATCCCCAACTTTCATCTTGTGCCCATGTGGCTGAACTATAAGTATTTATAATTCTCTGGAGTGGCCATTCGTCATCATTCCAAACATGGGTCCCCCCTATATTAGGAACTTGGTCGAGGGATCGAACGTCTTGTGTTTTGAGGCTTTCATAAAGGGGAATGCCTAGTTCATCCCCCCTTGGGTTAGGCAGAAGGAAAAATCCTGGCTGGATTATTCCTATGGTACATGTGCCTTTCCATAATGCTGGGAGCTGGGCATATGCAACCTTTACACATATCCAAAATAGCCCTTTAGGGCTTTCCAGAGGTCTGGATTTACAGAGGACAGTTCTGTCCAGCTCTGACTTATAATGGGGATACCTTGAAACGGGTTAGCCTGTTCAGAGGATAGTACTGTACAGTTACTTATAGTTTGGGTAACAATAGTACATTGAGAAGATTTAGTTGCATAAGCAGGTGCCCAATACCAAACAGGCCTTGTTGGCCATCAGGTCTGGTGGGTTGAATTCCAGTATAATATTCTTTTGCAAGGAGTCTCTCCTACCCATTGAGTATAAGCAGAGCCCGCTCTGCTTAAACAGTCTTCTCCAATTACTTTTGAGGAGAGGATTCACTTTTGGGGTATGTTACCTGTTCTAACAGTTACAGAATGGTTCCATTGGAGGAGCTGGTATGCATCCAGACTAGTTCCCTTCCAAGGCCACTCTTCAGTCATTAGGGCTCCTCCACATACCCAACAATTGATGACACCAAGTGTCCGGGCTATATTTTCAGCCAAATTTATAAACAGATTTTGGCCGACTTCCCATGGTTGAGGGAAGGGGGTTAACTTTGAGTGTTGGGTGGCCGGAGGAGCTACAAATGGTACCGTTTCTTTAATCAGTTTCTCAGCTTTGGATGCAGGGGCAAGATCCCAACAAACCCAATTTGTGCTTCCGGGGGTGTTACAGGCTATGACACCAGCTTTAGCGTACTGGTAGCTTTGTTTTGATAATCCAGTAAAGTATAGCTGGCCATTATGGGTACAGACATGTTTGCCAGTATAACAAACTTCTGGCTGGGATGAATAACAATGGAAAACTTTTACATCTGGTCAGATAGTTTCTATACATTTACATGCTGGGTATGTGGGGGGAAGTGGCAGATACCCAAATTAGGTAGAAATACGTAAAAGCACAAGTAAACTTCCTATCGTCAGAAAGAACAGGAATGCTAGTGAAACCCTTTCCTAACATGTTCAATGGGGACAACTCTGTTAATTATATAGCAAATAAAGTTAGTTCTGCCGCAATTAAAATGACGAACAGTTTGGCAAATATAAAGGCTGACAAAGCAAAACAATGGCTTATCGGTAATGTCTGCTGAGTTCTTAAGCTGAATCCTTAATCTGCCGTGCGTTGATCAGTCAGCCTCCAGTGTGTGACTGAAGCAGGACTGAAGTATCCTCAGGCTTCTAGAGCAGGGCTGGAGAAATTGGTTCCGGGGCCTTTGTTGGACTGGGTGACTTTCCAAAGGGTCAGCTTAAGGGGTGTTGCCGAATCTGCGCTGCCCTCCCAGTCCTGGAAGGCCAGCTTAATTCTGCTGTAATGGGTCCAAGGAACTACTTCGGCTACTTTGACTGTGGTCGGGATAGATAAAAGAACAGTAAATGGCCCCCTCCAGAGGGGCTTTAGAGGTTGTACATTCCACTCTTTTACCCATACCATTTCACCTGGCTTAAAAGAAGGGGCATCGGTAGTTAAACTAATTGGGAATTGTTCTCTGACTTGACAATGGATGGCATTTAGGACTGAACCTAAGGCTTGCATTTGCTGTTTTAGGGTAAGACTTCCTAATTCTTTTAAGTCTCCCTGTATGCCCTTAATGAGAGGGGATGGCCACCCATAAAGAATTTCAAAAGGTGAGAAGCCTGTTTGTTTGGTGGGGCCAGACCTCACCCTTAGAAGGACTATCGGCAGAAGCTGGACCCAGCCTAAATGAGTTTCTTGGCATAACTTACTTTGTTGTGACTTTAAGGTCTGGTTCATTTGCTCCACCTTCCCTGAACTTTGTGGCCTATAGGCGGTATGGAGCTTCCATTGGATTTGCAGTCCTTTAGTCATTAACTGTACTACCTCGGCTACAGATGCAAGTCCATTGTCCGATCTGATAGTGATCGGGAGTCCAAACCGGGGAATAATTTCCTTTAACAGGAGTCGGGCCACCTCAGTGGTTTTTTTCTGTCTTTGTGGGGAAGGCCTCAACCCATCCTGAGAAAGTACACACGAAAACAAGGAGGTATTTGTAGCCTTGGTAGCGTGAGAGTTCTGCAAAGTCCACGAAAAGATCCTCAAAGGGTGCCCCCCCCAACAGGCTGCACTCTGGGGGAGACTCTAGGTCCCTGCTGGGAATTATTTTGAGCACAAGTTGCACATTGTTCACAGACCACCCATGCTATACTGGAGAGTCGGGGGACATAGAAGTACTTACTGAGAGAATTTCCAAGAGCAGTCGGTCCGCTGTGTGTCTCTTGGTGGAATTGCCTGACAAATGCTGGAGCCAATGATTCTGGAATCGCTATTCAGCCATCTTAGAATTTCCATTATCTGGCTTGCAGGTAGTGTCCCATCTCGGTTCCAAACCATGTTTTCTCCACTGCTGAGTAGCTGGGACTCCAGTTTGTCAGTGGGCTGGGAAGTAGTGTCGCGGCTATTGCAGTTGTTCCAACAGTTTCTTTTGTTGCTGCCAGCTTTGCTTCTTGATCTGCTCTGCAATTCCCTCTGGCAGTTATCGCATTTCCTTTTTGATGTCCCCTGCGATGTATGACTGCCACCTCCTTTGGTGCCCACACGGCGTCTGGTAGCTCTAGAACCTCATTGCCATATTTTATGTCCTTTCCCCCTGAGTTGATTAAACCTCTCTCCTTGTATAAGACCCCATGTACTTACAAGGTAGTAAAGGCATACTTGGAGTCCGTATAGAGATTAGCGTGCAGCCCTGCAGCTAGGTGGAGTGCTAGAGTGAATGCAATGAGTTCTGCCCTCTGGGCTGAAGTTCCTATCGGCAGTGGTTTCGCCTCCACTGTTGAGTTTAAAGTTACCACCAAATAGCTGGCGAAGCACTCCCCCTCCTTTATGAAACAGCTTCCATCTGTGAAGTATACGACTTCAGTGCTCCTGAGGGGCTGGTCTGTTAAATCTGGACGGCTGGAGAACACTTCATTTATTATTTCTTTTTTTTTTCTTTTGTTGAGTTGGAGTCTCATTCCTTTGCCCAGACTGGAGTGCAGTGGCCGCTCTAGGCCACCACAGCCTCAACCTGCTGGGCTCCAGCGATCCTTCCGCCTCAGCCTTCCGAGTAGCCGGAATTACAAGCGTGCACTACAACACCCGGCTGATTTTTTGATTTATTGTAGAGATGAGGTCTCACTGCCCAGGTGGGTCTCGAGCCCGCGGGCTCAGGCAATCCACTCACCTCAGTCTCCCAAAGGCGCGGGATTACAGGCTGAGCCACCGAGCCCGGCTTCATTTATGATTTCAATGCAATCATGGTCTGGCTGCCCTGGCTCTATGGGTAGTAAGGTGGCCGGATTTAGGGACTTTACCACCTCTAGGCGAATGCGTGGGTTTTCACGGAGCATTCCCTGATATCTGACCATTTGAGCATTGGCTAGCCAATACTGCCCCTTGTATTCCATTAAATTTATCACCGCACGAGGCACCCTGACTGTTAGATGTTGTCCCATAGTTAATTTGTCAGCTTCCGTTATCAGGAGTGCTGTAGCTGCCAGGGCTCGTAAACAGGGCAGCCAGCCCTGGGCCACAGAATCTAGCTGTTTGGATAAATATGCCACAGGTCTATGCCATGATCCTAGCATTTGAGTTATGATGCCAACGGCTGTGCCAACACATTCGTGCACATATAAAAAGAAAGCTTTAGCCACATCTGGGAGTCTCAGACGGGTGCCTTGGTGAGAGCCTGTTTGATTTGTTCAAAGGCTTGTTGCTGGGCCTTTTCCCATTGCAGGGGTTCCCGTTCACCTCCCTTTGTGGCTTCATAGAGGGGTTGTGCCATGATGGAGAAGATAGGCATCCAAATTCTACGGAACCCTGCAGCCCCCCAAAACTCCCGAATTTGGCGCCGGGAGGCGGGGACTGGTATCGAGCACACTGCCTGTTTCCTTTCAGGGCCAAGTTTGCGCTGGCCTTGGGACAAATGGAAACCCAGGCACCTGATCTTTTCCTGCATATTTGAGCCTTTTTCCTTGAGATCTTGTAACCTGCCTTTCACAGGAGGGTGAGCAGTTTCTGCGTCCCTTGCATGCAGCTTTCTTGGGTGGGTGCTGCCAATAGTAAATCATCTGCATACTGGAGCAAAGTACACCAGTGTGCTGGAAAGACTTTAAACCTGAGCCTAGTGCCCTACCAAAGATGGTTGGAGAATTCTTGAACACTTGGGGCAGCTGGGTCCAAGTTAACTGTCCCTTGGTGTCATCTGTCAGGTCCTCCCATTGGAAAGCAAAGATTGGTTGGCTTTTTGGGACCAGGTGGATGCAGAAGAAAGCATCCTTAAGGTCTAAGCATGTGAAGAAAACAGCCTCAGCGGAGATTAGACCCAGCAGCGTATAGAGGTTAGGGACAACGGGGTGCGGAGTTACTGCCACCTTGTTTACGGCTCGCAGGTCTTGAACTGGCCAGTAGTCATCTGTGCCTGGCTTTTGCACCAGCAACAGAGGTGTATTCCAAGCAGACTGACAAACTTGGAGGATTCCATAATGCAAGAGCCTTTCCAGCTGTTTACGGATTCCTACTTGTGCTTTGCTTGGAATGAAGTACTGCCTCTGCTGGACCGGCTCGCCCCTTGGCTTTAATTCCACAACCACAAGGGGTATTTTTTGCCAGCCCTGAAGGATTGTTCTCTGCCCACACTCCCAGCAGCTCTGGGGATTTTTGTGAGGCTTCTGTTAAGCTGTAGAGCCACCATTCCTCTTCCCGGGGGATTGTGAGGGTCATAATTTTAGCCTCTGGGCCTCTTAATCTCAGAGCTATCATGTGTAGAGGAGTCAAAGGTTATCTGAGCATGAAGCTTCCCCAGGAGGTCTTGCCCCATTAAGGCTACAGGGCAATCTGGGAGATACAGGAACTCTTGTATAAACTCATGGTTGCCAAATGTGCAAAGGGATGTTTGACTTGACACCCAGAGACTCTCACAACATTAGCCTGTTTTTGAGAGAAGGATCCTACAGGCTGGGTGGTCACGGAATGCTCAGCTCCCTTGTCGACCATGAAGTTCATATGCTGGTCCCTTACTGTCATACTGACCATAGGCTCCTGGGGACCTAAAGATAGTAGGGAGCCCGGTCTGGCCTATTCTTGTTGCAGTCCTTCCATCGAGGCCAAGCCCATAAGGCCATTGGGAGCTGGTGGGTCCTGTTGATAAATGGAGCCTTGTGGGCCACCTCCCTGATGGGCTTTCTCATCAGCCACTCGTTGGGAGCATTCACCTTTCCAGTGACCTTCCTGATAACAGTAGGCACACTGGTTCCTTCCTTACTTTATAGGAGGTCGTGATGTCCCTTGTGTGGGCTGATAGATGGAGTTCAGGGATCCTGGGCAGGTTGAGGTGTTCCGGGCCCCGCTCTGGGAAACCACCAGCCTGGCTGTCTTCTTCCCCGACCTCTGCCTCTGCTTCCTCCCTGCAGGCCTGTTACCTGATACCCTGAAATGGCAGCAGCAAGCATGGTCATTTTCTTTTTCTGCTTTGCTCTGCCTCCTGCTGAGCCTCTTTATCTCGGTTAATGAATAGTTTAGTGGCAACTTCTGGCAGCTGGCTGGTATTCATTCCAGCAAAGCCCTCTAGTTTCTGAAGCTTATGTCGAATATCCCCCTGGGATCGTCTGACAAAAGTTGTATTTACTTTATGCTGATTTTCTGCTGCCTCTGGATCAAAGGGTGTGTATAGTCGAAAGGCTTCACAGAGTCATAGAACTGGCTTGGACTCTCCTCAGCTCCCTGGAACACCTCAGAGACCTTGCTCATGGTTATGGCCTTTTTCCTCCTTCTCTCATGCCTTCTAGGAGGGCCTCCTGATACCGTTCAAGCATTTGCAGCCCCTGGATGCTGTTGGGGTCCCATCTGGGGTCCTCCTCTGGGAACTGATTTTGGGCAAATGCCTGGGCATTGAGTGCTCCAGCAGGGGCATGTTCCTCTAGCCATTTTATAGCCCCCTGTGCAATTCTCCGATGCTCCTCAGTGTTGAATAGGGTCAGGAGGAGTTTGCAGCAGTTGGTAGGCCTCTGGGTCTGGATAATGGACTGCATTCAGTCAATCGTGACCCGAGGTTTTTCCGTGAAGGAGGGTGTGTGATTCCTTCAGTTCAGGAGGTCTGTGGTGGTGAAAGGCTGGTACACACATAAGCGTTGCCGCCTTTGATCTGGTCTCTTCATCATAATAAATTGGTCCCCTAACCTCCCTCAGTGGCATCTGGAAAGCACCCTGGCATTCCCCTGAGGTGAAGTCAAACATGCATTCTGGCAGCTGCTTTCTGGGTAGGGTGTGGGGAGTCAGAACTGGTGGTTCAGATGTGGCCTCCGATTGCTTGGGAGGTGAACTAGGCTTAGGGGTGCACTCAATTTGTGAGCCTCTATCAGTGGCTGGTGACGTGGGAGCAGGTGGCAATGGTGAGTAGATTGGAGAATAAGATGGTGGAATTTCTGGTTCACTAGCCAGCACTGGTTTGTCAGCCAATTCATCAGACTCTGATGGGCACTTGGACTTAGCTGTTTTGAGGGCTACCATAATTTTGCCATTGTCTTCCCAGCAAGCCTTTAGCCAAGAGGCCGTGCAAGGACCACATCCTGCCAACAGTCGATGTAAGGGAATTGGTCTGAGTGGCCTGGCTCTCCTGCTATAATTCTATATACTCTCCTAACGGTTTTTCTATCTAGGGATCCCTCTGGTGGCCAACCAACCTCAAAAGAGGGCCAATCTACTTCACAGAGCGTATGGAGCTTTGTCCGAGACAGTTTGACACCATAACCATCTTCACAGAAACTTTTGTTAAAGTTCTTAAGCATACAACCAAGGGGGGTATCCTTACTTTGGTTTCCACCCACTTCCTCCCCCTAACAGACGACAAGCACACACATGTGTGTGACAGGAGGGATCGGGGGATATGGGGTACACAGCCGCTTTGTCCTCCTCCAGACATACTCCTCGTGGAGGTATTCAGACACCTCTTAGCAATTGGCAGGTTGGTATAAACCCCCAACCCAGACCGATACAGGGTCGGGACTGCCCTCAGCTGTATGAGGTCGCCACCAGCTTAGATGGGGACTCAATACTTGCTTCGGTCCTTGGGTCAGGTTGGAAGCCTTCTGCTGGCCGTCTTATTCACAGGCATTCGCACAGCACATCCTCCAACCCTCCGCCCAGTTCCTAG
This sequence comes from Cephalopachus bancanus, assembly GCA_027257055.1. Classification (NCBI taxonomy): domain Eukaryota; kingdom Metazoa; phylum Chordata; class Mammalia; order Primates; family Tarsiidae; genus Cephalopachus; species Cephalopachus bancanus. Next base: position 3,561,002 of record JAPVLO010000043.1, read on the forward strand.
GAGGTGATGGTTTCGTCTTGAAGACGCGTTTCCTCCCCTGCCTTTCAGCCCTTTCCTTCAGGCTGGCGACGCCTCACAGACTCCGGGAGGTGATCAGGCTCCCCTTCTGCCACCTACTGGCAGGTCTATGCAAAGGCCCTTGGTCCTACCCTTCTCGTCAGGCGGTGCTCCTCATGCCAGTTCCATGCCTCTTGGGCTCCTATTGTGCTTTCATGGTCCTAGCCTCAGCTTGCCGGGAGGGGCCTCCCTCCTACGGATCAAGAGGTCCGTTGCATGCCAGGTGAGATTGCCTCTCCTGTCACCCCCGGGATCATACCCCGTTGACAAAGGGGGTGGAACACACCATCTCTGAACTCTCCTTTCCCGGTCAGCGCACCCAAATAATGTAGCGGGAAGACAGAGAGGTCGTGACACCAAGACTATGATAGGAAGTGGCAACTTTATTACACCGGCAGGCTCGACAGGCTAATGCTTCCAGGTCGAGTCCCCCAGAATGGGAGAAGAGGGGTCTTATACCTTCTTTTAGGTAAGGGAGGGGTTCGTGCTGAGTGATTACACATTTTCTTTGGAATTTACAAGGTTGTGTTCAGAAAAATCAGATCTTTCAAAGAACAACTGGTCTCCAGGAAATGCAGGGCGAGCAGGGGCTGTAACTAATAAGGAGAGCGGTTGTGAATTGGGTACTCTTTCTTTTGCATTTCCATGAGAGCCGTCAGTCTCTGGCCATTTGGCTTTTTTCTTTTTTCTTTTTTTTTTTTAACAAAGCCGGCCTGGTGGGCCTTTAGAGATTGCCACTTGACTTTGAAAAGGAAATACCTTTAACTGCTACCAGCCCCCTTTCTGCCACATCATTTTTTCCAAACTTAACTATTCTTAACTCTTCTCACCAGAAATCCAAAGCAGTCACTTCTGCAGGGGAGGTAATGGGGTTTTTGCTTTGAGGCATGTTACAACATGCTGGAAAGCCGTTGGCCAGTGGATAAGACAGAGATCAACACAGTCCCTCTGAAGCGTCCTCAGTAATACTTCCAAGGCTGGCTGGGCGATGAAAGTTTGACCAAGGCTGAAGTGGTTGAGAGAAATGAAGTAGTGTTGATTTATTATTTATGTGGTGACAGGATCAAGGCCCGACACCACAGAAGGTGGATGGATTGCATAAGCCCAAATGGGGGTGGATGGGTGAGCAAAGCTCAACTGGTGATTCTTTTCATGGAAAAGTCCTTGAGTGTCTGTTATATATTCAATTGGTGTAATCTATCTGTGTTAGCCTGTGTAAGACTGGGGAGTTATGATGGGTTAAGAATACTGTTAGTAATGTTAACTATCTGTCAGAATTAGCATCCCTACCACCATAAAATAGCCTCCTTACCCACTCTTTCTGAGTTATCAGTGCAGGACCCCTGAGAGAGAGATGCTTGCATAGAAAACACCAAAGATATTGCATGCACATCACTAGCTGGGGTGTTGGCCTCTCATCTCTATTAATTTTCCAAACATGATGAACTTGGGTAAAGTCTCCATACATTCATTTTTTTTCTGAATTAGGGATAGGCTTAAAATGTTTGTCCTATCTTCTCTCCTGGACTCGGCTCTGATTTCTGCATGCACTTCTTATGCCTATACACCCCTCGAGCTGGAAAAAGCAGGAGAGGTCTTTCATGACCATACAGCATCAACAAAGAAAGGAGGATCAAAGAGCAGCTTTAAGTAAATATTCTGAAAGGAAAACAGGGGTGAGAGAAAAAGATTTCTCCAAATCATTCTGTAAGTAAGCAAGGGCTTCAGCCCAGATCAGTTATTTGCCCTTGGCACAAGTTGGAATCCCCTCTTCTGGTCTTGAGAGGATTAGAGTGAATGATTCCCTGAGGGTTCTTATAATACAAGGCTAACAAAAGCTATGCAAGAGAGAAACTTTAGATGGTGGTGAGAAAACAGAATTACTTGAAGCAAGGAAATCCCCCTCTCTGGGGAGCCATTTATAAGAGGAAGAGACAAGCTAGTCTCATGTCCTACCTGTAGAATTTGTGACAACAACGTTGAGTTTGATGACACTTTGACTATGGTGGACACACATAGGGAACCCTCTTTCCCTCTAAGCTGTGGGATGCTCCAGGGAGAAATTGGAGGATGTGGCTCATGGCCACTCAGGTAGCCCATTTGAGCACTGCCTTACCCCTTGGGCCTCACTTTCTTGTCTCTGACTCCTCTATCTATATTCCTGTTTTTGCTGGGATGATCTGTAAGGAGACCTGCCAAACCACAGCAGCAAAGACCTGAAAAATCACCTAAGTGCTATTTACTAATGAGAAAAAGGAAGCCCATAGTCATCTCATGCCCATGCCATCCAGTCCGTGGGTTTAGCTGGGAACAGTAAGTGGTGAATGAATGAAGCGATATTCTGGCAACAGAGAAGTCATGACTGCTTATCGCAGGCAGCCCACCCCCAGCCTTACCGTGCATCATGTCAACACACAGCACCTTTGAGGTCTAGAACATGCTTCCTCTCTTCTCTGCCATCTGCAATCTTCTGGCTAATAATCCATCCAACCTCTTCCTCACTGTCATAGACGTAAGCTGAGTCAATGTGGTGAAAACTAGCTTCAATAGTTTTTATGGGGTCCTCTTAGTAAGTGCTCTGAGGAATCTTTATGACACTGGACACTTCTGTTGTACTTTCTGAGTCACACAAGCGTAACTTGATATCTAACCAGCAGCTGTCACCTTTTTTGATTGCCCCTCTCTCAGTAAAATTTGCTGAATTTGCATGAAAATATATGCGTGTTTATTTATTTGTTTGTTTATTAAATAAATGTATTGCTTTACTAATGTAAGAGGGGGAACCAAGAAAAATCCAGAATTTATCTATAAAAACTTGTGTATCGATTCTCATACGTTAAAACTTCAATCACTTTCAAAGTACTCTCCATTGGCTACAATACATCAATCAAATGTATGAAATTATTTCTGTCATTGTCAAATTTTATTGTTAAAATGAGAGAATTGTGGCACCTACAAAAATTCCCTGAACACTTTAAAAGTTTGGGATAGAGTGTTTTAATCTGTTTGAAAATCTTTCAAATAAAACTTTTTGCAAGTTTTGAACCACTGCTCAAAACACTTTTGATGCCTTTTAGTGCATCTGTTGTTTTTTGTTTCACCTCTTTCACACTGGCAAAATGCTTTCCTTTGAGGACTTTTTTTTCAGCCAGGACAACAAAAAAAAGTTGCTCGGGGTGAGATTGGGTGAATAGGGAGAGTGGGGCATGCGGTCATGTCATTTTTAGTCAAAAAGCACAGAACATGCAGCACAGTGTGGGCAAGTGTACTTGCAAATCACCCATTATGAAACGGGCAAATGCGTTGAAAGAATCTCTAAAAGAAATTCAAAGAAGCCAAATGCAACCTCTCCCAACAGCATTAGCTGGTACACTGATGCTGATGGGTTTCTCGAACACTTACCCTGCAGGGAAACCCTGTCCTATAAGGGGTTCATCCTCCAAAAATAATTCTGCTTTTGGGGGGTCCCCCCTCATATAGTATGCATCACAAAACACCTTCAAAATACAAAAAGTTAAAGGATGAGCCAAAAATGAAATAACATTTGAACAAGAAGAACTGTATTAATTATCCAAATTCATCCATTTTGCTCTTGGTAACATATTGTGATTAATAACAAACTCTTTTCCAAAGCAATGATTTGAACATGACTTATTGGCTTTTTCTTCTTGAGTTAATGTTTTTTGATATAAAAAGCTGAATCCTGGATTCTAAAATCAGTTTAATTTGAAGCATGGTCTTCATGGCAGATGGCTGCAGTGCAGGACTCCTCACTGAGACACGACTATGCACATGGACTTGTACATCCTTGGATGGTCTTCATAAAATATGGCACATTTTTCTTAATCCTTTTTACATAACAATTATATCATTTTTGAAATTTGACCTGTCCTTTTTTATTTCTACAGGTGCCTGTCAGACATACTTGATAAATAATTGCAATCAGGCTCAAAATTTGCAAAACGCTTTAGTTGAAAGATTTTCAAACAGATTAAAACACTCTATCCCAAACTTATAATGTGTTCAGGGAATTTTTGTAGGTGCCATACTTCTCTCATTTTAACAATAAAATTTGACAATGACAGAAATAATTTCATACATTTGTTTCCAAATGTGTTTCTTAACACAATGGATTTGCTTTGGAAAATAGTTATTTTATCAGTCCTTGTTAATCTCTCTCTTTAAACTGAAGGCCGCAGACATAGTGTGATATATGTACATATATTTTTTTAAAATCTGAAAACTAGTCATCATCAAGAAACACATTAGCAAATGTAGATCACTAAAAAAAAATTAAATTATGCAGCCTATGTGCAATGACTCATGTCTATAATTTCAGCACTTTGGGAGGCCAAGATAGGAGAATTGCTTGAGCCCAGGAGTTCAAGATCAATGTAGGCAGCATAGTGAGACTTTGTCTCTAAAACAAAAATTTTAAAAATTAGTCAGGGTGTGGCTGTGATCTGCTGTGGAGAGGCTGAGGTAGAAGAATTGTCTGAGTCCAGGAGGTCAAGGCTGCTGTGAGTTGTGATCCTGCCACTGCACTCCAACCTGGGCAACAGAGTGAGGCTCTTGCTCAAACGATAGCAACGACTGTGCAACGTGTCTTTATTGTTGGCAATCATTTGAAATAATTTACCACATGGTGAGTGAACTGTTTTTGTCTGCCCTAAAATATTTTCATAGTCACCCCTCATCTCATTATAAAGTAGCAAATATTTCCTACTATATTTTAATACTCTTGTTTTAATAAAATGAACCACATCCAAGACATTCACTACCCAGGATTAATGAAGGTTTTGTGGCATTTTTAGATTTTCTTATAAAATATGAAAATTTGATGCTTTGCTGTGTATTGCTTTTTAACTAAATGCCTCTTTTAAAGACTTTTTTTTTTTTTTTTTTTGAGTTGGAGTCTCACTCTGTTGCCCAGACTGGAGTGCAGTGGCCGCTCCCGGGCACCGCAGTCTCCCCTGCTGGGCTCTGGCGATCCTTCCGCCTCAGCCTTCCGAGTAGCCGGAATTACAGTCATGCGCTACCACGCTTGGCTGATTTTTTTTTGATTTATTGTAGAGATGAGGTCTCGCCTGCCCAGGAGGGTCTCAAACCCACGGGCTCAGGCCATCCACTCACCTCAGCCTCCTAAAGGCGCAGGATTACAGGCTGAGCCACCGAGCCCGGCTTTTAAAAGAATTTTATAGAGAAGGTGAGGAAGAGGATGATGAAACCTGCCTAATAAGTATAGCTTCCAAACTCTTCCAGAAGCATCTCATTCCAATTTAAGTAAAATAGAACTCAAATTATAAACTAGACTCTTGAAATAAGTTGTCACCAATAGTAAGCATGATATTAACAATACGGTTAAATAGGATTTCTGTAAGATAATGATGTGAAAGAAAGAATTATTAATACAATCTAAGTGACTAGATAAAGTGGGGAAGGGGATTATACCAGTACCCTAAAACTAATTTGAGGGAGGTTAAGTAAATAAATAAGTATGAATTAAGACTGAATTCCAAGATGGTGACAGAGTCAGTTGAAATGCTTGAGACTCCACATAAATGAATGGATGCAGGGATGAGTATACATGCTAGAGTGTTGGCAAACTGGTGTGCAAATGTCTGATTGAGTGGAGATGTAGGAACAAGTAGCTTGAACTCTTCTGCTTAGGTGGGTGTCCTATGCAGCAACTTGGACCTCATTGTGCTCTATGACCCAGAGACAGGCACTATCTCTACAGCACTACCCAGAAAAAAGGGGGGGAAATGGTGTAAACCACCCACTGTGGGTGCCGCTCACTACTAAAGCCTTTGACGCCAGATCAGACACTGGCAATGGAAACTGTGGAAAAAATATGCCAGAGAAATCCATCACCAAGTCCCAGCTAAGGACAAGACTCAGAGACAACCCTATCACCTTTGTCCTGATACTCAGGTGGAGACAGGCTCCAGTCTGCCCACTTAAGCAACGGAGCTACTCCCTGATACTGAGGGGTGAATTCAGCACCACTCTGATGTTGATCACTGTCCCGAGAGAAGAAACCCTGGGTGCAGTATCCCCAGAGGGACAGAACTACTGAGGAGACCCAGGTGTCCCATCCCCCACTGAAGCATTTGTGGTCTGTGGCTGCAACCAAAGAACCCAGCCCTAGCCCACAGCAGATGAGTGGCAGTGAGTTTTAAAGTGACCAATCACCCTTTTCCTAGTGATTAGTGAGATGCGTGATTCAGGCGGGCAACATCCTGACCAGCACACACGGAGAGGACTGAACATAGGCAAATCAGCTGGGGGCAGTTCACAGCCTCCTCTCAACTGCATGGAGTGAATAGGGGTTAGATTTAGAAGTCAGAAACACCTTCCCTCAGAAGCTACTCCCCTCTGTCATGAGCTAAGAGAAGCAGTGCTTGGGTCATGTCTGCAAGAAGCCCTAAGTCTCAGAAACTGCCACAAGAGAGTGATCAAGGATTACAAAAGTATTTATATGTGTGAGTCTACCCGCTTTTTGAAAATATAGCTTGTTGGGAGTGGGTATTTCTTTTTGCTTTACCCCTTCTCCTGCTTCTTTCTTTCCAGTAAGGGTATATATGTACATGAAAAATCTCCTCATATTATTGGTTTTAGTTTCTTTGGCTTTATTTCTTTTTTTCTCTCCCTTTTTTCTCTCTTTTTGCTTGTCTGTCAGTTTGTATGTTTTTCCTTCTCTTCTTTCTCTTCATTCTCTCTTTCTTAATTCCTTTCCTTTCCCTCATGTTTTATTGTACTCGGAGGCAATACATAAGTTTCCATTGCATGGACATACTGTAAGGTGGTGTGAATAGACCGTGGGGGTCCACACACCAATCAGCAAACATTGTGATATACAGGCAGCTTTTGAATCTTAACACCCCATCAGCCTTATTCAAATCTCAAATCTGCAAAAGAATGACTCAGCTACCCACCTCCAATCCAGCTTCAAAATCGAACTAATCCAGAGGCTTTACCAAAGGAAAAATAGGAGGTTAAACAAAAAGAAGTGAAATCTACTCCCTCACTGAGCAACAGAAGTAAAGAAAAAAGAAAAACCTGTCATAAATGAAGAGAAGTCAAATAAAAAATGCAGGCACCAAACAAAGTCTAAAAATGATAGTCTGCAAGAATACAGACTTCAGAACTCAAACAATGAAGAGCACCCAGATCAACTGGTCTCAGACCACAAATGTAGAGATCAAAGAATGGTTGGAAAGATGAATAACAGCAAAGACAAAAACATGAAATAATTAATTATTGAGATGCAAGCTACAAAGAATACAGCAAATGGTGTAAATAATAAACTGACAAGCATGGAAAGCTGAATTAACTAAGCAGAAAAAAGAATCTCAGAGCCTGAAGACCAAAATATGGAACTAATCCAGTCTGTTAAAAACATAGAAAGGAGCCGGGTTCGGTGGCTCAGCCTGTAATCCCACGCCTTTGGGAGGCTGAGGTGAGTGGATTGCCTAAGTCCACGGGTTCGAGACCCACCTGAGCAGCGAGACCTCATCTCTACAATAAATCAAAAAATCAGCCGGGCATGGTAGCGCGCGCCTATAATTCCGGCTACTCAGAAGGCTGAGGCGGAAGAATCGCTGGAGCCCAGCAGGTGAGGCTGTGGTGGCCGGGAGCAGCCACTGCACTCCAGTCTGGGCGACAGAGTGAGACTCCAACTCAAAAAAAGAAAGAAAGAAAGAAAAACATAGAAAGGAATCTTAAAAGGACAGAACAAAACCTTCAGGAGATGGACAACTATATTAAGAGACCAAACTTATTCCTGGTAGGTATCTCTGATGCAGATAAGGAGAATGACAGCAGCCTGGAATAAACATTCTATAAGGTCATCTAAGAAAACTTCCCAAATCTCATCAGAGATGCAACAATATAAACAAGAGATACAGAGAACCACTGCAAGGTATCAAATGAGAAGATTAACTCCTAGACACATAGCAATTTACTTACACAAAGGAGGTATGAAAGAAAAAATACTAAAGGTAGCAAGAGAGAAATGTCAGACTAACTACCAGAGAAAACCAATCAGAATAGCAGCAGACTTATCAGCAACATTACAGGTGAGAAGAGACTGGAGTTCAATCTTCAAAGTGCTCAAAGATAAACAATTACAACCAAGTATTTCCTATCCAGCAAAACGTCATCAGTGAGGAGAATTAAAATTTGTCCCAGACATTTAATCCCTAAGGATTTATGTTGCCTCCAGACTAGCTTTACAAGAGACATTTATGAAGGTATTAAGCACAGAAAAAAGGAAGAAAAAAAAAAAAGAATGATCACATTCCTCCCAAGACTGCATGAAAACAGAGAACAAATACAGCACGCACCATGATTGCAAGATTGAAAACACATACATATATCAGCCTCAAAATCAAAAGAAAACAAATAAACGAAGAACAACAACAAACTGTAAGAGCCTCATGACAGGGATAAACTCTCACATCTCAATAACCAGACTGAGCATGAATGGACTAAATGAACCACTGAACAGACATAGAATGCAAAAATGGATTAAAAAAAAAAAGATGCAACAATATACTGTCTCCAGGAGACACACCTCACCAAAATGGATTCTCACAGACTCAAAGTTAGAGGCTAGAAAACAAATTTTCAGGAAAATGGAGCACAAAGGAAAGCAAGAGTCATCATCTTAATATCAAACAAAATAATCTTTAAGCTATCAAACATTACAAAAAATGTGGAAGGACACTACACAATGACAAAATGTTCAATCCATCAACAAGAAATATCTATCCTAAACACATATGCACCCACCATAGGAGCATGAGCTTTTTATAAGGCAGCTACTAGGAAAACTAAAAAAAGATATTGACTCTAACACTATCATAGTTGGGGACTTACATACTAACAACCCTAGATAGATCATTGAGGCAAAAAAATCAACAAGGAGATCTGGAAACTCAACTTGATGCTTAACTAAATGAACTTAGTAGACACTTACAGAACACTGCACCCAACAACCACGGAATATTCTATTCATCACCATGAGGAATGAACTCCAAGATTGACCACATCCTCAGTCACAAATACAGCATAAGCAAATTTTATAAGATTGAAACACTGCCATTCACCTTCTCAGATCACAGTGGAATAAAAATGAATAACACCAACAAAGTTACCTCAAAACCTACAAAAACATGGACACTAAACAAGATGATGATGAAGAACTCTTGGTTCAGCATGGAAATCAAAGCAGCAATTAAAAGATTTCTAGAAACAAATTAAAATAAAGACACATCTTACCAAAACTTCTGAAATCTGTACTAAGAGGGGAATTTATTTCTTTGTGAGCACACATCAAGAAAATGGAAAGATCAGCTGTGCACGGTGGCTCATGCCTATAATCCTAGCACTTTGGGAGGTGGAGACAAGAAGATTGCCTGAATCTAGGGGTTCGAGACCAGCCTGGGCAACTTGGCAAGATCTTTTCTCTACAATAAATAAAAGAATAGCCAGGTATTGTGGTGCATGCCTGTAGTTTCAGAAGATTGGAAGGCTGAGAAAGGATTGCCTGAACCCAGCAGGTCAAGGCCATGGTTGCCATGATCCTGCCACTGTACTCTAAGCCTGGGCAACAGAGTGAGATTCTGATTTAAAAAATAGAAAATGGAAAGATTACAAGTTAACGGCCTAACAAAACACCTAAGGGAACAGGAAAGACAAGACCACCTAAACTCAAAATTCAGGAGAAGAATCCAGATCACCAAAGTAAAAGTCCAAATACAAGACATAGAAGACAAAAATATCATAGCAAAAAATCAACAAAACAAAAAGTTGGTTCTTTGAGAAGATAAACAATATTGACAGACCCCTAACCAGATTGACCAAGAAAAAGAGTGAAAAATCCCAAATAAACACAATTAGAAATGCAAAAGATCAACTCATAACTGATCCTGAAGAAATATAAAGGACTTTTGGAGATTACTATGCACACCTGTATGGAAACAAACTAGAAAACCTAAATAAAATGGACTACTCTCTAACATCACACAACCTCCCAAGGTTGAAAAAAGAAGAAATTGAGACAATAAATAGACCAACAAAAACCTAAGAAATTGACTCCATCATGAGAAAACTACTCTCAAAAATAAAGCCCTGGACCAGATGCCTTTTCAGTGAAATTATACAAAACATACGAAGAGCTGATACCAATCCCACTGAAAACATTCCAGGCAATTGAGAAAGATAGAACCTCCCCAAATCATTTTGTGAAGCTAACATCACATTGATGCCCAAATCGGGTAAAGATCCAACAAAGAAAGAGAACTACAAGCCAATATCCCCAATGAACATAGATGCGAAAATTCTCAACAAGATTCTAGCAAGTTGGATTCAACAACACATCTCAAAAATTATCCACCATGACCAAGTAGTCTTCATTCCCAGGATGCAGGGTTGGTTCAACATCCGTAAGACCATAAATGTAATTAAATACAGCAACAGATGTAAAAACAAGAATCACATGACTGTACCACTAGATGCAGAAATAGTTTTTGATAAAATCCAGCATCTATTCTTGATAAAAACCCTTGAATACCTAGGCATAGAGGGAACATACCTCAAAATAATAAGAGCCATCTATGATAAACCCATAGCAAATATACTGCTAAGCAGACAGAAACTGGAACCATTTCTTCTGAAAGCATAGTATTGGAAGTTCTAGCTAGAGCAATCAGGCAATAGAAGGAAATTAGGGTATCCAAATAGGAAAAGAGAAAACTAAGTTATCCCGTTTTGCTGATGATATGATCCTATATCTTGAAAGTCCAAGAGAATCTCTCAATAACCTCCTTGTACTAACAAAGGACTTTGACCAAGTTTCAGAGTACAAAATAAATGTGCAAAGGACAATTGCTTTCTTTTTTTTTGTTTTTGAGTTGGAGTCTCACTCTGTCGCCCAGACTGGCGTGCAGTGGCCGCTCCCGGCCACCGCAGCCTCAACCTGCTGGGCTCTGGCGATCCTTCTGCCTCAGCCTTCTGAGTAGCTGGAATTACAGGCATGCACTACCACGCCCGGCTGATTTTTTGATTTATTGTAGAGATGAGGTCTCGCTGCCTAGGCGGGTCTCGAACCCGCAGGCCCAGGCGATCCACTCACCTCAGCCTCCCAAAGGCACGGGATTACAGGCTGAGCCACTGAGCCCGGCTACAATTGCTTTCTTAAACACCAACAACAAACAGGCAGGGAACCAAATGAAAAAAATCCCATTCACAATAGCCACAAATTAAAAAAAAAGAAATACCTCAGATCTTCCTAACCAGAGAAGTGAAAAACCATTATAATGAAAACTACAGAACACTGTTCAAAGAAATCAAAGAAGACACAAATGGAAAAACATTCCAAGCTCATGGATTGGAAAAATCAACATTGTTAAGATTTCCATCTGACCAAAGGTAGTCTACAGATTCAACGCCATACCCATTAAATTACCAGCATCATTCTTCTCACACCTAGAAATGACAATACAAAAATTTATATAGAAACATAAATGGCCACAAATAGCCAAAACAATCCTCAGCAAAAGAAGCAAAGTGGGAGGTATCACACTTTCCAACTTTAAACTTTATTATAATGCTACAATAATCAAAACAGCCTACTACTGATACAAGAACAGGCATAAAGACCAATGGAACAGGATAGAGATCCCAGAAAAAAAACCCCAATTTGTCAACCAACTCATCTTCAACAAAGAATCTATCAACAACCAATGGGGATAGGAGAACCTATTTTGTGCTGGGAAAACTGGCTGACCGTGTGCAGAAGATTGAAACAGGACCCCTACCTATCACCATACACAAAAATCAACTCTAAATGGATCAAAGACTTAAATGTAGAAACTCAACTAGAAGAATCTTAGAAAACACAGGAGACACCCTTTTGGGAATCGGAATAGGCAATCAATTCCTGATCAAAACCCCAGATGTCCATGCCATAAGAGACAAGGTAGACAAGTGGGACCTCATCAAACTGAAAAGCGTCTGCAAAAAAAGAAACCATCAAGAGAGTGGGAAGGTAGCACACAGAATGGGAAAAAGTATTTTCCAACTGTATATCTGACAAAGGCCTAACATCCAGCATCTATATCCAGAATCTACAAGGAACTCAAATGTGCCAAAAGGAAAAAAACCCAGCCCCATTAAAAAGTGGACAAATGACACGAATAGACACTTCTCAAAAGAAGACATACAGGCAGCCAACAGACACATGAAAAAGCGCTCAGCCTCACTAATCATCAGAGGAATGCAAATCAAAATCACATTGAGATACCACCTAACTCTAGTAAGAATGGCCATTATTAAAAAAAAAAAAAAAAAGATGCTGGCGAGAATGCAGAGAAAAGGGAATACTTCTACATGGTTAGTGGGACTGTAAATTAGTACAACCTCTGTGAAAAAGAGTGTGATGATTCCCGAAAGATCTAAAACTCGACCTTCCATATGACTCAGCAATCCCCCTTCTGGGAATATACCTGGAGGAACTCAAATCATTCTATGCTAAAGATACCTGCATACACGTGTTTGTTGTAGCATTATTCACAATAGCAATAACATGGAGCCAACTGTACTTCTCATCGAAAATGGAATGGATAAAAAAATGTGGTACATATACATGATGGAATATTATACAATCATAAAGAAGGATAAAATCACAGACTTTACAGCACTTGGGTGGATTTAGTGCCTATAATACTCAGTGAACTATCACGGAAACAAAGAACTGAGTACTATATGTTCTCACTTTATAAGTGGACCTTGAACATTTTCATAATACTATAAGAAAGGGATTGACAGTAGTGGGAAACTGCCAGCAGAGTGTGTGTATGTGTGTATATGGGGTGGGGGGGGGTTACACAACATCCATAAGAGTACTTGATTTCAAATCAGGCAAAGTGAGGACCAAGGGGAGGTCCAAACTTAACCCGTATAATGGCCACTTGTATACCTAATCCTGAATTGTACCCCACATCTTTAAAGAAAAGAATTGAAATCTCGAATTTTTGGTACAGAAGCAGAACACTTATATCTGCAAAGACATTTCCTAATTTTTGGCATTCTAGAAATGAGATTCCAAAGAAACTTAGTAATCTGTGTGAATTCATGAGCATTTAACATTCATTTATAGGAAAAACAAATGAAGAAAGGAAAGATAAAAACTGACATGTATTTAACATCCATGCTAAAATAAAATTCATTCAAGTTTAAAAGAATAACTTTAAGATCTCAATGGGCAGATGTGAAAATATATGATCATTGAAATTAAGATATTTAAACAAATAACGGAAAGTGTATATTCAAACTTATAATCTAAGAATGAACGGTACAAAGTAGGTATGTATAGAACCTAATTATAGAACCAAATTGGATGATATCATACCACGCCATTGTCAGTAACATCTTTTATGGCTTGCTATGATCATGAATTGCAAGACCAGCTTTCCTGCAGCAACTTCCTTTCTTTTTGCAGAGATAATAAGTACATGAGTGAAAAATGAAATATTCCCACATTTTTTCTGTGTATCAAAATTAATACCAGTTGGAATAAAGCATTGCCTATAATGAGTAAAACCACAGAAGGATTAGAAAAACTTATAGATTAATATTTATCAGCTATTGGACCTAAATTCAAAGGAAGGAACCCTGAGGTATGAAAAGAATGAATAAGGTTAATCCCTAACAAATTAAAAATGTATATATCTGGCTGGGCTCAGTGACTCAGTCTGTAATTCTAGTACTTTGGGAGGCCGAGGTGAATGGATTGCCTGAGCCTACAGGTTCGAGACCCACACAGGCAACTTGGCGAGACCTCATCTTTACAATAAAATCAAAAATAGCCAGGTGTGGTAGCGCACGCCTGTAGTTCCTGTTACTTGGAAGGTTGAGGTGGAAGGATCGCCCGAGCCCAGGAGGTCGAAGCTGCAGTGGCTGGATGCTTGCCACTACCCTCCGGTCTGGGCGATGGAGTCTGGAGACTCCAACTCAAATAAATAAATAAATAAAATAAAAATGTATATATCCAAAACTTATATAAAACAACATTAAAAGGTAAACAATCATATCCCCCCCAAAAATGTCCAATCTATTTAAAAGAAAAAACAAAAATTATTAATCCAGAAAAACAGCTCTTATAAATCAGCAAGAAAATGATCAATTCACAATTTAATAAAGATAATACTGAAGTAATCCTAGTAATGAACTGTTCTTGGTTACTTATTTGGCGTTTAGTCCTCAAAACAACCATATGTGCTGGGTACTGTTTATACACCCACTTTAAATTTTAGAAGACAGGTGGAGGTCAAGTAATTTGTCAAAGATTGCATAGGCTGTACATTTTGAAGGTAGGATCTGAACCTAGACCATAAAGGAAATGAACAGGTTATTTTTGGAAGAAGAAATTCCAAAGGCTAGTAAGAGAAAAGAGAAAAGTCAAACTGAATAAGTGTTTCCCTTAATTCCACTCAAATTGGCAAAAAAAAAAAAAAAAAACCCAATGAGAAGCAAATAATAATAATAATGTCTCCAATACATTTGAAGTTTGTGAAAAAATAGTCATTTCTGTAAATTTTGGTAAGAATATAAATGTGGAAAGATCTTCTAAAAACAATTTGGTATTGTGTCTCAAAATCCTTAAAATGTACATAATTATTAATTGGCAACACTTGGGCCTTTAGCCATTGATGCTTAAGAAAAAACAGGTTTTCCCGAATCGTTTGAAATTCTAGGGGAGTTAAAACTGGATTTTAAAAACAATTTCTAGAAAGGATTGTCCCCCAGTTCCAAGGTTTGGTTTTTTTTTTTAATCTTCTTGACCTCATTTTTCAAGTTCACAGTATTCTTACTGTATGTTAACTTGCAGTGCTGTGTCCTAGGACAGGCATGAAATTTCCATCATTCAATTTCACAGAATGGTGTGTCTGTTTATATTTCAGCTAAGTTGGTCCTGTTTATAATTCCACCTCCTTCTGTCTGTGCTCTGACAGGAATTTTGTTTTTGGATTATGCAGTAAATGGTAGGAGGGGCTAAGGCTGGAATCACGTCCAAATTCTCTTGACAGTGGACTGGAAGGAAACTCAAAAGAAGAGGGCATATGGAGCTGAAACCAACTTTCCAATTTCTTTCTCTTTAAAAAAAAATTAAACTTTACGTTGCCATAACTGTAGAGTCACCTGAAGTTGTAAGAAAAATCCAGCGAGATTCTGTGTGCCCATTATTCAGCTTCCCCCAGTGTTACCATCTTGCAGAACTAGAGTCCAGTACCACAACCTGAATGCTGACATGGACACATTTGGGTTTCCCTGGATTTGCTTGTCCTCCTGTGTGCGTGTGCGTGTGCGTGTGCGTGTGTGTTTGTGTGTTTACTGTTGTGCTGTTTCTCACAGGTACATGGCTCCATCT
This sequence comes from Cephalopachus bancanus, assembly GCA_027257055.1. NCBI lineage: Eukaryota > Metazoa > Chordata > Mammalia > Primates > Tarsiidae > Cephalopachus > Cephalopachus bancanus. Next base: position 3,576,495 of record JAPVLO010000043.1, read on the forward strand.
GGACAATCGAGATACAGAACATTTCCATCGTCACGTACACCTTGAATGCAACCCTTTCATAATTGTACCCACCTCTCCTCTGTCCCCACCACTTCCTTAACCTCTGGCAACCACTCATCTGTTCTTCATTCCTATAAGTTTGTTATCTCAGGAGGGCAATGTAAGTGAGGTTGAAGTAGGGAAGATCGTGTAGGTTAGGCAGAGATAGATGAGTATCTTTGCAGGCAGGTCCAGCTTAGGTAATTGGAGAATGTGATAGATAGACACCAGGGCTCTGACTTATCGGAACATAGCTTTCTAAAACAACACCTACACTGATTAGGACCCTAGACGCAGTTCCGAATGCAGGGCAGCTGGTACCCTTGGCTGCCAAAACCAGAAAGACAGGAAGGGAATTATCGGAGGCCCTGTAGCATGGTGTTTCCAAAACCAACTTACTCAAACTGTGAAACAATAACTTTTACCATTATTTCAGTAAATAAGCCTAGGAGTCAGCTTAGTAAACAGCAGTAGGAATAAAACTTCGTGATCAATAGACTGTCACCTACCACATTCCCCATGCAGTACATAGTACATAGATGTTTTTGCACAGATATTTTTCATTTCAGAAAAAGATTGCTTAACTATCATCTTAAATAACGTACAGAACTCAGCTAACAGCAACTCACTGTGTCTCTTCTCTTAAGATCCCTGTGTGCACACTCTCCAGAATGTGTCTTTCCTTCATTATAAATTCTACTTTAAAATTTCTACTGGGACTCACACTAAATTTCTTTTTTGCAGCAAAGTCAAGAACTCACAGAAGGCTGGGCGTGGTGGCTCAGGCCTGCAATCCCAGCATTTTGGGAGGCTGAGGTGAGGGGATTACCTGAGCCCATGGGCTCGAGAACAGCCTGGACAACTTGGCAGGACCTCATCTCCATGATCAAATAAAAAAATTGGCCAGGTATGGTAGTGTGTGCCTGTAGTTCTGGCTACTTGGAAGCCTGAAGTGGAAGGATTGCCTGAAACCAGCAGGTCCATGTTGGGGTGGCTGTGAACATGCCACTGCACTCCAGCCTGGGCGACAGAGTGAGACTCCACTGCCCTGCAACAGAATCTCACACAATGTAACTTTTCAGGACAGGAATGTCCCACTAAGCATGATTACCTTGAGATGCAGCCATGGTGTTGCATGCATCAGTATCCATTTATTTTCATTTCTGACTAGGATTCCATGACATAGATGTGACATCCATCTGTTGAAGGACTAGGTTGATTTCTTTTTAACCCACAGTTCTGAGTGTTGTCTTCAGTAACCTATGTATGGGGGCTGCTCTGCCTGCAGTGTTGTCTTCTTCCATTCCTCTTTTTTTCTAGTGAGCTTGCTTTCTCTCTACCTGTTGGCTCAGTCTTGAATTCTTTCCTTCATGAAGTCAAGAACCCATTTGGTTTTTTGTGCTGGATGTCAACTTTGGAGTCCTCCATCCTCTATCAAAACAAGACAACCAGAATGTTAGCAATTGCTGAGCTGGGTGAGGGGAACCTGGAGGTTCATTATCAAATTTCGTTTCATTTGCATATGGTTCAAATTTCCCATCATCAACAACATATCTCAAAAATCATCCATCATGACCAAGTAGGCTTCATTCCTGGGATGCAAGGCTGGTTCAACATTCGTAAAACCATAAAGGTAAGTAAATACATCAACAGATGTCAAAACAAAAACCACATGATTATATCATTAGATGCAGAAAAAGCTTTTGATAAAATTCAGCACCCCTTCTTGATAAAAATTCTCGAACATCTAAGCATACAGGGAACATACCTCAAAATAGTAAAAGCCATCTACAAGAAACCCACAGCCAGCATACTCCTAAACAGAAAAAAATTGGAACCATTTTCCCTGAAAACTGGAATAAGACAAGGATGCCCACTCTCATCCCTCCTGTTCAACATAGCATTGGAAGTCCTGGCTCGAGCAATCAGAGAAGAGAAGGCAATCAGGGGTATCCAAATAGGAAAAGAGGAAGTCAAATTATCTCTCTTTGCAGATGATATGATTGTGTACCTTGAAAACCCAAGAGAATCTGTCAAAAACCTCTTTACACTGATAAAGGCCTTTGGCAAAGTCTCAGGATACAAAATAAATGTGCAAAAGACAATGGCATTTCTTTACACCAATAATAAACAAACAGAAATCCAAATAAAAAACACAATTCCATTCACAATAGCCACAAAAAAAATGAAATACCTAGGCATCTTCCTAACCAGAGATGTGAAAGACCTTTACAATAAAAACTACAAAACACTGCTCAAAGAAATCAAAGATGACACAAACAAGTGGAAAAATATCCCATGCTCATGGATTGAAAGAATCAACATTGTGAAGATGTCCATCTTACCTAAGGCAATCATTGAATCTAAGATTCAATGCAATACCCATCAAATTACCAGCAACATTCTTCTCAGACCTAGAAAAAACAACGCAGGAATTCATATGGAAACACAAATGTCCAAGAATAGCCAGAACAATTCTCAGCAAAAAAACCAAAGCAGGTGGTATCACATTACCAGACTTCAAACTCTACTATAAAGCTACAATCATCAAAACAGCTTGGTATTGGTATAGGAATAGGCATATAGATCAATGGAATAGAATTGAGATTCCAGAAGCAAAACCTCAATTTCTCAACCAACTCATCTTCGGCAAAGCCTCCACCACCTACCACTGGGGAGAGGAGAACCTATTCAGTAAATGGTGCTGAGAAAACTGGCTGACCACATGCAGAAGATTGAAACAGGACCCCTACCTATCCCCATGCACAAAGGTTGACTCCAAATGGATCAGAGACCTAAATGTAAAACCTCAAACCATAAGAACCTTAGAAAATGAAGGACATACCCTCATGGAAATCGGAACTGGCCTCCAATTCCTGAACAAAATCCAAATCCCACAGGCCATAAGAGAGAGGATAGACAAGTGGGACCTTATTAAACTGACAAGCTTCTGCCAAGCCAAAGAAACCATCAAGAGAGCAGGGAGACAGCCTACAGACTGGGAAAAATTATTTGCCAACACCAGGTCAGACAAAGGCTTAACATCTTTGATATACAAGGAACTCAAATGTGCTGAAAAGAAAAAAACAAACAACCCCATTATAAAATGGGCAAAAGACATGAACAGACACTTCACAAAGGAAGACATCCGAGCAGCCAACAGACATATTAAGAAATGTTCACCCTCACTAATCATCAGGGAGATGCAAATCAAAACCACACTGAGATACCACCTAACTCCAGTTAGAATGGCAATTATCAACAACTCAAAAAATAACAGCTGCTGGAGAGGGTGTGGAGAAAAGGGAACACTTCTACACTGTTGGTGGGAGTGTAAACTAGTGCAACCTCTGTGGAAAGCAGTGTGGCAATTCCTAAAAGCTTTAAATATCAACCTCCCCTACGACCCCGCAATCCCCCTACTGGGAATATATCCGGAAGAACACAAATCACTCTATAAAAAAGACACCTGCACACGTATGTTTATCACAGCATTGTTCACAATAGCAAGAACCTGGAAGTAACCATGCTGCCCATCAAAAGAGGACTGGATTAAAAAATGTGGTACATATACATGATGGAATACTAAGCAGCCATAAAAAAGAACAAAATCATGAATTTTACAGCAACCTGGATGGAACTAGAGTCTATAATACTGAGTGACCGCTCACAAAAACAAAGGTCCGAGTATCACATATTCTCACTCATATAATGGACCTTGAACATCCAACCTAATACTATAAGAAAATGACTGACAGTAGTGGGAAACTATGGGGGGGGGAGGGAGATGGGATTAACGAGCAAATATCTGTCTGGGGATGGGGAAGCACCTCTTATCAATAGGGTGCCTGAATGAAACGTATCTGTATACCTAACCCTTAACTGTACCCCACAACTTCATAATAAAAAATATTGATTATAAAAATAAATAAATAAATTTCTGAATAATACACATGTGCACCCTCTGAATCTAAAATAAAATAAAATACATTTCTTAAAAAAAAAAAATTCCCATCATACAATTTTTTAAACCAATCCTATTTTTATTGATGTGAAATCATGGGGATGCCAAAGCTATTTTATTGAAGTGGTTTTATTATAGAAAAATATAATGAAATCTCATCTTTTTTTAGAATAAAAATTTAAGTGTAATTTTAAAATCAAAACTGTGGTTTCTAAATACAGTATTTCTTTCATTGCAATCCATTTCTCAGGGCTCCGTATGGGCTAAACAGTCATCAGTTCATGTCACAGGTCCTCTCAGGTCCTGGACCAGGCATCAGGGCAAACCCGTATACATTTCCCCCCTCTTGTCAGTCTATGTTTCCCCTTGACAAGGTCCCGCTTTCATCAGGCCAGCTTGAGAGCAGAGCCTTTGACACAGTGGCCCTCCATGTGACTTGAGAGGTAGTGGATGCCATTGTGACACGATTGGAAGCCCGGACAAACGAGATATTAAGAGAGTTGAGTTTTGGTTCCTACTTTGACACCTGGTTTCCTATCTTGGAATTAACTGCTTTCTGTGTAAAATGAGGTTCAGATCCCTTCCAATTTACGAGGCCCTAGTTCTGCAATAGGTAGTTCTCCACCCACACCCCTGTGAAAGAGGTCAACCAGCGTCCCCAGCGGCATTCTGAGAGGGTACTGTGGACGGTGCTCCCTTTAGGTCAGCGGTAGGGAGGCCTCCAATCTCTGCCACCATCCTGTGGTCTCCTCTCCCTGCTTTCTATTCTGCAGAAGATGCAGCAACAACCACCACCTGCAGAAGGTCCCCTGGAGGCGGGATTTCAGGCAGCCGAGCAGAGAGGGGGTTGCACAGCCGCAGCCAGAGATGCCCTGCCGGCTCCGGGGAATGCCAGGTGTCAGCTGTCCTTCACTTCTCACCAAAACGTAGCAAGTGTAGAGAGGCAGGGACTCCGAAACTCAGGTCAACAAGAACGTTGACTACGTCATTTTCGTCATCTCAGGAAATCCTTCGTCATCCTTTTCTCCCCAGGCCCTGGAGAAGTGTAGAGATGCAGGTTTAACCAAGTCCACCGGGGTGTCCAACTTCAATCCCAAACAGCTGGACTGACCCTGACCAAGCCGGGGTTCAAATACAAGCCCATCTGCAATCAGGTGAGCGCACCTGTAGGCTTCCAGGGTCTCCTCTTCTTCCTGCCTCCTTTTTGCTTTTCTTTCTGGAAGGACTCTAACTGCACTTCTTCCTCAGTGCTTCTTCCCATCCTCGTAGTGGGCTGAGAACTTTTCTGAAAGGCAAGATGTCTGCATAAAAAAACATGGTGTACATAAGATAAACTCAAAGACTGAACTCTTTCAAGAGGGCCCCAGGTTCATTTGGAAAATAGATGTCACTGTGGGTAAGAGGGGCATGAGGACAGAGGCAGGGGTTAAACTACTGTTTATGTCAGTTCATTTTCCTAGGAATGATCACATCAAAAATATAACAAGTTAGTTATCTGCTGAGCACACTGGAAAATAGAGAGGCGTGATTCAAAGTGCCAGGCACATTGACAAGGGTTCAAAGTACAGGAGAAATGAGACCCCGTTTCTTCTCTCAGTCTGGTGATGGATAAAAATGTCCCCACTTGCATTCATCAGAGTCAAGTGGAAAAAAACCCAGAAATCATACCAGGTATTTAAAACAGCAGGAATGTTTGATTTATCCAGGCTGGGAGACAGAGTGAGACTCCAACTCAAAAGTAAAAATAAAAAATAAAAAACAATAGAAATGTAAAACAAGGGTTGAATATACTATGGTCAGAAAGACAACACGACCCAAAAGGTGGCTGTGAGTTAATCCAGAGTTTAGTGGCTGCAAAAGCAAAACAAAACAAAAAACAATTTTACATACCTCCTAGAAGGCTGGGAGAACAAAAGGAAAGAGGTGGTGCTACCATCACCCAAAAGCACAGAGAAGGTTCTGTGTCGTCAGTGTTGAAAAAAAAAGAGGAAGAGAAAGCCCCAGCAAGTATGGAAACCAGAGGAGGGGCCCTGGCTGGTGCAGGAGGCACCGAGGACTGGGCCAGGGCCGGAGGTGGAGCAAAGGTCCTTCCTTCATCTAAGTGGGGATTCCTGAAAGGATCCGTCATGGCAGACTTGCTGACACAGGAGAGCCTGTGTCTCTTTTCCTTCTGTCTTCTGGTATCCTTCCAGTGCCTCCTGTTTGCAGGAGCTGACAAGAAAACACCAGGCAAGAGAGGCTAGGTGTGGCTTATGCCTATAATCCCAGCACTTTGGGAGGCTGAGATGGGAGGACTGCTTGCGGTCAGGAGTTCAAGACTTGCCTGGGTAACATGGTGAGACCCTGTCTCTACAAAAAATTTAAAACAAAACAAAACAACAACAATAACAACAAAAACTAACTGGGCACAATGGCTTGAACTACTTGGGAGGCTAAGGCAGGAAGATTGCTTGACCCCAGGAGTCTGAGGCTGTAGTGAGCCATGATGTTTCCACTGTATTCCAACCTGGGCTACAGAATGAGATCCCATCTCTTAAAAAAAAAAAAGACAGAGGGAAAGAGAGAGAACCTAGGCAGTTTGCAAACTCTGAGCCTCAGTATCTCAGAGCAGAACAGAGTTAGGATAGACATAGAGATGAGGGGTAATAGAAATGTAAGGAAAAAATTCTAACTGTAATTCAAGTAGACTGCTGTTTGGCTACTTATAGAAATAGAAACATGCTTTATGTAAGACTAGAAGAAGAATAAACTAGTTCTAAATTAAGGGCTCAAGAAACACTTCTCAGGAGAGATGGCATTTGACCTGGACTTCGAATGAAAAAGTTTCAACAAAACTTTTATCCATGGAGAAGGACAAAATTATGAACTTCACAGCAACTTGGATGAACTTAGAGCATATAATACTGAGTTATCTATCACAGAAGCAAAGAACTGAGTATCACATGTTCTTACTCATAAGAGGACCTTGAACAATCATTTTAATATTATAAGAAAAAGATTGGCAGTGTCGAGAAACTGCTGGGAGTGGGGAGGGGAAGTGGGATTGACAGTAGTAAGAATCTGCTGGGGAAGGGGGGGCACACATCATTAACAAGGGTACCTGCATAGTAAACATTTATATTCTTAGCCCTGAATTGTACTCCACATCTTTAAAATGGAAAAAAAAACACAAAACTTTATCCCTCCACCCTCAAAGAGCCTACAATCTATAAGAAAGACAAATAGGGCCAGGCTCAGTGGCTCAGCCTGTAATCCCAGCGCTTCGGGAGGCCGAGGTGAGTGGATTGCCTGAGCCCGCGGGTTCGAGACCCGCCTGGGCAACTTGGTGAGACCTCATTTCTAAAATAAATAAAAAATTAACTGGGCATGGTAGCGCGTACCTGTAGTTCCAGCTACTTAGAAGGCTGAGGTGGAAGGATCGCCGGAGCCCGGTGGGTCGAGGCCGCAGTGGCCGGGAGCAGCCACTGCATTCCAGTCTGGGTGACAGAGTGAGTCTCCAACTCAAAAAAAAAAAAAGACAAACAATAACGGGCATACAGGATGAGAACATGACTAAGTGCCAAACAGTGGCGCAGAAGAAATCAAACGGCAGAGATCAACTCAGGCTAACACAGTGAGGGCAGACTCACAAGAGAGGCGGCTGAGCCAGCCCTTGATGACTTGAGCAGACTGAAGAAAGAAGAGGAGTGTGCTTTGCAGTAGAAAAGCTGGAGAACGTAATGGAGCAGAGATAAGTGTAGCAACTCTGTCCATCAGAAGGAGACTAGTCAGATGAAAGTGGAAGGGACAGCTGATCGGGGTGGGGGCATTAGCAAATCCCAGTAGTCAAGGCAAAAGAGGAAGTTTAGAAAGAGTCTGCAAAGCCAGCCACAGGTCCTAAACTCTCTGAAGGTGATTGGGAGGTAGTGGACACAAAGCAGCAGAGTGATGTGATCAAATGAGTTGTCAGAGAGCCCTCGTCTGGTAGAATTTTACGAAATGGATAAGGGTAGCAGAAGAAGACAAGAGTGGGTGGACCGAGAGAAGAGGTTTTTACAAAGAGTGTGAAGATTGACTGGACTGAGAAATGGCCACGCTGACGAGAAAAAAAAAGATAAACAGGAAAGTTGTTTCAGAGGCAGCAAGGATGTGCACTGGGACAGTGTGCAGGTAAGGAGAGAGAAGCATCAGAGGTCCTCATGCAGTGAGAAGACGGGCACCTGGGACGCTCCTCTTCCCTCCAAAGACCTCTTCCTTCCCCTTGCTCGGTTGCTGGCACCAGGCCCCTGTGTAAGTTTCTCTGTGGTGCCTTGCGTTCGGTCTAGCCTTCCCCAAATGAGAATTCCCCTGCAACCCAGCAGCTGCAGTGGCTGCAAGAAGGCGAGATACTACCTCCTTTCACTCATAACCTGATGGCCACATGAGATGCTCTATGTTTCTCGGGAAAGCATATGTAAGGTTTTCCTCTTGGCCCAGCCCGGGGGTTCAACACATCTGTGTTTTGGCTGCCTTAGATGGAAAGTCACTCATACCTCAGCCAAAGCAAGCGGCTGGCCTCCTGCACATCAAAAGACATTGCTCTGGTAGCATGTAGTGCCAGAAGTTCAGTTCATGGTAGTGTCAGTAGCAGAGAGAAAGCCAAGTTAATCACTTGACTGAGGATGAAGCCAAACGTTGCTTCTCTGCTACTCAACATGCAGATACGCTTTGACGGGAGGGAAAAGCTAGCAACCAGAGCTGAAATGCACTGGAAATATAAAATTCTTGCTTTACCCAAGATTTTACCCCATCTTCCCATCCCATTATAGAATTTCTTATAATAATAGTAAAATGAACCGATTAGTCATCCCCAATGCTGAGGCTAGAAGAGGCTGCCAGGAGATGGATAACTCTCCTCTTCCCAGCCGAGGGGGGACACGACATCACCTTTTAACAGATAAAAGCCAGGAAGTAGTATGTTAGGCCGTTGGGTTGGCTACTTCCGAAGACTTGCCAGCAAGACCCAGGCCTTGCAGACAGGAGAGGCCACTCACTCCAGGCCTGAAGGAGCAGTGAGAAGCTGGAGCTTGGGTAGCATTCAATCCCAAGGCAGCTATGGCCCAGCTCACCGAGCCATCCTACGGCTCGGAAATGGATCCTGAGTTCTCCTCTGCCCCAGGGACTGAGTAAAGAAAGGCCCAAGAGTGGCTCAGAGTTATATTCGCTGAGCTTCCTTCACCTTCGAACGTGGCAAGTGGGAAGTGTCCTCACTAACAGTGAAAGTCAGAAAAACATTCAGTCACAAGCACGGACACCCAAGATGTGTTCCCACCTCACCAGGCTGGTCCAGAATGGCCCAGTTCGACTTGATGACCCAGTTCCTAACAATATAGCCTGGAAGCACCTTAAGACTCCAGCCCGGGTCGCCCTGCATTACCAGCTACAGAGAAAAGAGAATTGAGAACTTGCAGGTGCAGGAACTTCTGGCACTTTGGGCATGATTCGCCTGAGTTCTTTCTTTACAGTATGATAAGAATTCTATACTTACTGTATTTCTTATGGACTGTAAGATCATAGTGGTCTGCTGTGTTCAATTCTGTATTCTAGTATCTGAGACTTGGATGGCAAATACTAGGCATGATTAAATATCACCCATCGTTGCTTTTCCTGCATTTGAAACTCTCTTCCCCTCTGGCTCCTTCTACAGCATCTATTTGGTAGTCCACAAATCCTTTTTTTTTTTTAACATTCTCACTAAAACATAGTGGCCTATGGACTCATTTTCTCCCCCTATCTTCTAGCTCATTCTTTTGAAAACACAAATCCAATATTATAGCTTATCTCTATGAAAACTTCCTAGACCGAGTGTGGTGGCTTATGCCTGCAATCCCAGCATTTTGGGAGGCCAAGGTGGAAGGATCACTTAAGCCCAGGAGTTCGAGGCCAGCCTGGACAACAAAGCAAGACTCTGCCTCTGCAAATAAAACAAAAAACAAAGAAAGTGTGGTCGTGCTTAGAAGGCTAGGTGGAAGAATTGCCTGAGTCCAGGAGGTTGAGACTGTGGTGAACCATGACTGAGCCACTGTACTCCAGCCTTGGCAACAGAGTGAGATCCCAGCTCAAAAAGAAAATCCTGTCAGTGAAAGTTTGACCTCAATAAACTCACGGGTCTGGCACATATGGGGACAGTCTAGGCCTTGCCAACTGTCTTGCAAGGACAGTTTCTGACTTAATCGGCAAGGCCTCCTAGAAAGACAATAGCTTATCACAGTTATATCTATGTGTTGACAGAAGACAAGAGACCCTGGAAGATCACCTGATACAGACAAGGGCTGGTAAATCCCTTGGCTCAGAGGACCCAGAATTTTCAGAAATGCAAGAAACGTAGGCAGAATATATTTCAACACTTTTATCTTCTGCATCATCTCTCGCTGCTCCTGAGCTAATTCCAGCCATTGGAAAGCGAAACCAAACAAGACAAAATAAAACAAACAAGCAAACAAACAAAAAAGTAGTTCTCTTTAAGAACACAGTGCTCACTCCTGCCTCAATTACTTTGCTTGCATTTCTTCCTACGTCCCTCCCTCCACTTTTTCACATGCCAAATAACCCCTCGCGTTTGACCTTATCTCCAGGATATCCTGTGTCACGTCCCCTGTCCCCTCTGTGCCTCCTTGGTGCCCTGTAGAGAGTGTCGTCATAGTACAGATCACACTTCACACTTCACTCATTTTTCATCTGTTGTATCTTCTCCTGAGACAGACGATGCAGAAATGATGCTTTATTCGTATTTGTATCCTAAACCCAATAAGTTGGCATTCAATTCATGTGGGTGAAATAAATGAATGATTGTGAGAAAACTTCAAAGACCATACATCCTTTCTCTGATAACACCCAAATTTCTTAGTATGTTGAAAGGGACCTGGCCTCTGTCTGCCTTTTAGGCTCACCTGCCACCCCTTACCTGCAAGCATTCTAAACTCCCGTCATGCCAGCTAATTGCTGCCCTCTTAGTGTCTGCCTTCCGTCAGGCTTGCTTCACCATACAGGACAGTGTATGAGATGCCCGAAACATTTCTCTCTGTATGGAACAACCAGAGACTTTCTATTTAATTCTAATGATTCATCTAAAATGTCACCACACTCTGGCCTAATCTTCCACACACTTACTTCCTTGTAGCACTAGGTTCCTTGCAATAATTATTTGGTTACATGACTGTCTCTAGCATTTAATATTGTGGCATAGACCAAATACTATTCATCTTCTTATTTATTTTTATTTTTTATTTTTTTTTAGTTGGAGTCTCACTCTGTCACCCAGGTTGGAGGGCAGTGGCACGATTCCGGCCACCGCAGCCTCGATCTGCTGAGCTCTGGAGATCCTTCCACTTCAGCCTTCCAAGCAGCCGTAACTACAGACGCACGCTACCACGCCTGGTTAATTTTTGATTTATTGTAGAGGCGAGGTCTCACCAAGTTGCCAGGGTGGGTCTCGAACTCGCAGGCTCAGGCAATCCTCTTGCCTCGGCCTCCCAAAGTGCAGGGGTGAGAGCCACCGAGCCCGGCCCATCTTTTTATTTTTAATGCCTAATATGAGGTTCTGTTTGCTGTAGACCCAATACATGGGCGAATGAATAAATGAGGAAATAAATAAGTGGAATTATAGGAAAACAATAAAACCTGATTTTCCTAATCTTCTTCATACATGTGAAACCTCTTCATATATGTGAAATCTCGTATTGCCACCTCCAATGACCTAAAGTTGATCTTTGCAACCTTGCTTCCCTCAAGTAATACTATGAGTTGTGCCAAGCAAAAGCCAGAGAATAAGCACAACTCATTTTGCTGAAGCGTACATTTTTTTCTCAGATAAATTAGCAAGAGATAACATTTGTTAAACAAACAAGCATAAAAAGCCTCACTTGAAAGGAAACCCTAGGACTGGAATTCATCTCCACTAGTGGATTCTACCAAGCATTTAAAGAACGAACACCGATTTTTCTGATTCATTCAAACATGTTCTAACTTATATAAGGTCGACATTACCCTGCCACCAAAGACAAATTCACCTCAAGAAAAAAGTAATAATAATACCACAGGCCTTTATCCATTTAAATATGAATGCACAGTGTTCTCAATGAAACACTTAGCAAACTAGCATGGGATAGACGGACAACCAATTAAGTTCACGAACTCATCCCAGAACAAGTGCTCCATACCTCATTGGTGAATATCACCAGGGTCACCTTTGAAGTACTCCCCTCGGGAAGCTACGCGCCTATGTAGCTTACCTGTCAAGGCAATTTGGGAACTCTTTCTGGAATGGCCATGAGAGCCATCATGGTATTACTCTTGATGTCCTGAATGTCATCAAAATGTCTTCCTTTCAATATTTCCTTCCTCTTGGGGTTAAGAAAAAAATCACTGGGGGCCAGAGCAGGTGAGTAGGAAGAGTGTTCCAATGCAATGATTTGTTTGCTGGCTAAAAACTCCCTCACAGAGAGGGCTGTATGAGTCGGTGCCTTCTCGTGATGCAAGAGCTCCTCCGGGGCCATTTTTGCTCATGCTTTTCTCATGCCCAGATTTTTCAGCTAAGATTTTCCTAACTGTCTGCTATGCATTTCACAGCCAGTGAACAATATGACAAATTTTTGCGATGTTTTTGATTCTGCCCCTTACTGGCCATCCTGATCTCTCTTCATCAATGACACATTCTCTTCCCTCAGAAAAAAATTGAATCCATGTGTACACTGCTGTTTTCTTCATGACATTATCCCATAAATTTGGACTAACATGTCCCTGATTTCACTTCCTCTCATGCCCAGTTTAACAAGAAGTTTAATGTTTGCTTGTTGCTCTAATTCAATCTCCAACATTCTCGTGACAGCGCACAAAACCACGCAACAACAGTCATGAATGCCACTCAGCAAGATACTGCCACAGGTCAACATCAGCACAACTGTGAGATGCTGATAGACCGAGGTTATGAAACCTTATCGAGTTGTTTGTGCAGTGCTGCCAATGTAAGAGCATGGTGGCAAGTTTGAAAACTTAATTGTCAGACCTGTGGCATGTCATCTTTTTGATTGGCTATTGGACAAATTGACTGGCACATTGAAAGGATTATGCATCATAACCAAGTGGGATCTATTCCTGAAGTCAGGGATGATTTGATACACAAAAATCAATGTAATATAGCTCATTAACAGAATGAAGGTGAAAAACACACAGCCGTCTCAATTGATGTATAGAAAACAGCTGACAAAATTCATCACCCTTCCACATGTGTTGAACACTAAATGAGCTAGAAATAGAGGGACTATTTCAATGTAATAAAAGCCACATATGAAAAACCTACAGCTAACATCATGTATCATGATGAGTGGCTGAAAGCTTTTCCTCTAATTAGGAACAAGATACCAATGCTTGGTTTTACCACTTCTATTCAACATAATATTGGAGGTTCTAGCCAGATAAATTAGGCAAAAAACCAAAAACAAAAAAAACCCAAACACGAAAAAAACAAAGCCATTTAAATTAGAAAGGAATAAGTAAAAGTTTGTAGATAACCTGATCTTACAGTTGAAACTCCCAAATCTTTCACAAAAATGCTTTTATAACCAATAAACAACCCAATACCATTGCAGAATACAAAGTAGACACACAATCCATTGCACTTCTATGCACTAACAACAGATAATCCAAAAAGAGAATTGGCCGGGCTCGGTGGCTCAGCCTGTAATCCCGCGCCTTTGGGAGGCTGAGGTGAGTGAATTGCCTGAGCCCGTGGGTTCGAGACCTGTCTGGGCAACTTGGCGTGACCTCATCTCTGCCATAAGTCAAAAATTAGCTGGGCATGGTAGCGCGCGCCTGTAGTTCCAGCTCCTTGGAAGGCTGAGGCAGAAGGATCGCCGGAGCCCAGCAGGTCGAGGCTGCGGTGGCCAGGAGCAGCCACTGCACTCCAGTCTGGGCGATTGAGTGAGACTCCAACTCAAAAAAAAAAAAAAAAAAAAAAAGAGAAACAATTCCACAGAATACCTAGAAATAAACTTAACCAAGAAGGGAAAAACCACAAATGAGATTCCATTTCACATCCACTATGTGACTAATATTCACAAAAAAGAAAAGAAAAGAAAAGAAAAAAATATCCTGTGTGCTGGTGAGAATGTGGAAAAGTTGAAACTCATATATATTGCTAGTAGGAATGAAAAATGAAACTTCTGTGAAAACCAGTTTTGTGTTTTCTCAAAAGATTAAACATACAAACAGTTCCATCCCTAGCTATCTTTCTAAAAGAATTGAAATCGGGGACTCAAACAGATATTTGTACAGCAGTGTTCACAACAGTATAATTCACAGTTGTCGAAAGGTGGAAACACCTCTACTGCCCATCAGTGGATGAGTAGACAGACAAAATGTGGCATGTACATGCAACCAAACATGAGCCTTTAGAAGTAAAAAGGAAGGACATCTTGACACATGCAACCACAGGGGTGAAACTCGAAGACAATATGTTTAGGGAAATAAGTCAGAGAGAGAAGTGCAGATTGCATGGGATTCCACTTAGATGAGGCCCCTAGCATCGTTGTTACATTTACAGAAATAGAAAGAAACTGGAAGTTGCTGGGGGCGGTGAGTTATTGTTCCATGGGCAATTTCAGTTGAGGAAGATGAAATACTCTGGAGATGACTGTGGTTGCACACCAGTGTGAATGGACTGAATGCCACTGCACTGCTCACTTACTTGTGACTAACGTGGCAAGTGTTATGTCTGTTTTACCACAATAAGAACACTTGGACACGTCCTGCACACATTTTCAAAGCTCAATTCAAGACTTCAAAATAACGTCGACCTTCCTGCCAACCACAGCAGGCTGTCACAGCTCTGGATTTCCCCGGGATAAAGACCGACTCTTCCTCTACCTTGCGGTCTACTTCTGCGTAAAAGTTTGACCCTCTGTGCTCTAAAAAGGAAAAGCCATGGCTTCAAAGGAAGACAAAGTGATATTTTCATTTCTCACAAGTGTTCGATTTTGAGTTGCCCCAGAGGACATGTAAGTCATCTGCAGAAATCTTCACTATCTCGACCCTCCGTTGTATGTATCTGTCTCTCGCTTTCCCATAGTGCGTGGGCCAGAGGAGCAGGTGGATGTGCACCAGTGCCTAGAGAAAGCAGCTGGTCTCGGTGGCGCACGGGAGTCCACTCCAGGGCTCCAGTTTCTGACGGGGCAGGAGACATCTGGGCAAGCTCGTCTCTAACCCCTCCCACTCTCCTTCCTGGTTTCCCTTACCACATCCTCTCACTCCCACCCCAGAAGGTCAAGGACATCATGCTGTGTCTGAAGCATCCCACACTGGCCTCTCCTGTGTGATGCCTAAAGCTTATGTCTTCTTCCCTTGTCACTAGAATTCCCGTTTCCTCTGGTCTTGCTGTCCAGCCAGGGATAAATAAAGGCAGCTGATAAACTAATTCCCTCAAAGGTACTGGTACGTGACCCTCATTATCACTGCAGCAAAGGTAGCGTTATATAATGGAAAGAATCAGGGCACTGCTGCCCCAAAGTCATGGGTTTGCTTCTTAGCTCTACTCCCATTCATGAGGCCAGAAGAGTAAGTGATGAATAAAAGGCTTCCTCCCCCCCTTTTTTTGAGTCGGAGTCTCACTCTGTCGCCCAGACAGGAGTGCAGTGGCCGCTCCCGGCCACCGCAGCCTCGACCTGCTGGGCTCCGGCAATCCTTCCGCCTCAGCCTTCCAAGTAGCTGGAACTACAGACATGCGCTACCACGCCCGGCTAATTTTTTTGATTTATTGTAGAGATGAGGTCTCTTCAAGTTGCCCAGGCGGGTCTCGAACCCACGGGCTCAGGCAATCCACTCACCTCAGCCTCCCAAAGCACGGGATTACAGGCTGAGCCACCGAGCCCGGCTTTTCCCCTTTTCTCTCTCTTTTTTTTTAGTTTAAGAGATCATCAAAATTATCCATTTTGTAAGGAATATGATGGGAAGCCTTTGGCCAAAACTTCACCCAGAACTCCTTATGGATAAAATTTTGAAGATACCATATTCAAGCTCCCTGGGTGTTAAACAATGCTGAATTCCTGATTTAGTTTTTCCAAAGAAAAATACTTAAATGAAAAAATAAAATGTATGCTCTTATCCCTTGCTGTTGACCATTGTGGTTCCACGCGTCTTGCTGGAATTAATTTATTGAAGGATATAAATGTGCTTACGTTTTATCTACACGGGGGAGTGAGGGTTACAGATTTAATAAAGAGCTCATTCTTAGGGAAAGTGGTAAAAATAACTCATCACTCACTGACAATTTACTGACGGCCTTTATGAATAAGCCCTGTGATGGGCACAGAGAAGCATTGATCATTTGAAACTTTTAGCTGGAAGGGGGCAAAATAATGGACTTTTTGAAAAGGTCCCCACTTCTATTGTCTCTGAAAACTGGTTTTAGGAAGTTTCATCCAGTGATGGCTTTCTTTTACACCCTTGAGATTTTAAGTCCTTTCCCACAAAAAGTGGTGTCCGCTAGTTTATGTTCTGTTGAAACCTGGAGTCCTACAGTCATTTAGTTCTGGGGTGATTGCTGCTGCAGGATCAGGTTCCAGTCTTGCTGCCACGTTCCAGTGTTGCCACATGAGTGAAATCCACAGTCCAGCCCTGGAAATGAGCTGCACGGGATAACACGGTAGGCTGAGGTAGGTTTCTTAACACATCACCATGACGACCTATAACAGGAGTGCAGGTCTGCACCGAGAACCTTCTGAACTCAAAGCTCAAGTCACCCCATTCAGGGCTTGCCTACCTTCTCGTCAAACCCACAGATGACCCATGCACCTTCCCTGACCCACCTTGTCTGAAGCTAGCTGGAGGTAGTTGGTCTTCTGACATCTCGGCATCTGTCTCCAGGGCCATTGCAACCCTTCTTCCCCATCTCCGGATTCTGTTCTGGAACCTGTTTCTCCAAGTGTGACACATGAACCCCTGGGGCCAAGACACGTTCAGGGCGTCTGTAAGGCCAGTACTGTTTTAACAACAACAGAAGCTATTTGTGTTTTAAACTGTGTTGACATTTGCACTGACAGTAGGGGGAAAATAGTGAGCCAACTTCTGGTCTCAGGCAATAGCAGCAACCGCTCCTAGGGTGTCATGTCTCTATTTTTTTTTTGAGTTGGAGTCTCACTCTGTTGCCCAGGTTGGAGTGCAGTGGCACACTCGCAGTCACTGTAGCCTCAACCTGCTGGGCTTAGGCGATCCTTCCGCCTTAGTCTTCCAAGTAGTAGGAACTACAGACGCACGCACCATACCCGGCTAGTTTTTGTGATTTATTGTAGAGATGAGGTCTCACCAAGTTGCCCAGGCTGGTCTTGAACTCCCGGGCTCAGGCAGTCCTCTCACCTCAGCCTCCCAAAGTGCTGGAATGACAGGCTGAGTCACCGTGCCTGACCTAAGGTGTTGCGTTCTTTATTGCACGCGAGCACACTAAAAAAGGGGACGGTTTCATTGTGAAGGTCCTTGATAAAGCAGTTAAAATTGTTAATTTTATTAAATCTCAGCCCTGGAGTGTGTGGGGATTTGTGGTTTTCTTTGGGGGAGGGGTTGTTTAATTGTCTGGGTGACAAAATGGAAAGTAAACATTTCCACTCCATTTTGAAGTAAATAAAAAAAACCTCAAAAAGAAAAAGCAGCTGTGCTGTTGTTAAATCCCTCTGATTTAGCTACTTTTTTTTCATGGAACACCTTTTTTAACTAGAAGAACAGCAGGCCAACTATGGGTATCTAGAAACACTGGCAAAAATATTCTTGAAAATGAAGTGAACCTGTCACTTACAGGAAAAACAAACAAATAATCAAACAAAAACCCTTGACAATGTTGTGACCATTGATAATATTTGAGCTTTCAAGAGAAAATTAGGATTTTTGAGGTGTGGCACAGTTTTCTAATGAGACAGGTAGTGATATTCATATTTTTTTAAAAAAACTTATAAAGAAATATTAAGACTTAAGAACATTGCATAATTTGATTCTCAAAGCATAGTATGTTAAAGCAACGGATTTTAATGCAACAAAAAATAAAAAGTTCACTGGCACAATTTCCAACTCCTTATTCATTGCAATTAGCCCTAAATAAACTACCATTTGTCCATTCTGATGTGTCAATGAACATTCTTGATTATCTGAAAATGCTACAGATGCTCTTCCAAGGCTGTGGTGAGCCATGATCGTGCGACTGCACTCCAGTCTGGGTGACAGGGTGAGACCATGACTCAAAACAAAAACAAAACAAAAAAGTGTCCCTTTTCCAACTGCACACAATCCACTGAACACCAGGTAGGGCTGGGTGGTGTGGCCTAGTGGCAGGCGTCTGTTCTTGCAGCGTTCACCAGCTCGACCCAACCTAATGTAAGTTCAGAGAGTCTCTTCTTCTGGATAGTCTCCGGCTAACTGTCCCCCTTTCACTGGTGAGAGCTGTTCTAGTTTGATTGTTAGTTACAAGAATCAGTTGCACCACAGTTTCTGTCATTCCCCAGAATCTGTCCGGGGACTTCTCTGCCCACAGGGTCTTCTCCACTGAATGAGGAGGTCAGCCTTTGCAAGAGGAAGGTAGACCTCTGATCACGCCCTTCAGCTGAGACCATTCCACTTCCCCAGGGCAATGCTGACTTTTCTACCCAAGAAACTGCTGTCACCACATCTCCTTCTGAAGTAACACGTGCCCTCGGTTTAAAATCAGGTCTGGGGGTGAATCGAGCATGTATTGGCTTGAGTCCATGTCTTCGGCTTGTGTTCTCCAGCGATTTTGGGGGTGAGTTAACACAGGTCATCTATAGAATGGGTTTCTGCAGTTCAGTGAGCTCTTCTGCTGATTTGGCATCCAAACGGGCTTCAACGCTGCCAAGGAATGCCAGGCTTCTCACTGGTGTCACATGGAACTGAGCTGTGTGCCAACAGGTTCTGGCACTGCTGCCAGGCCACATGCCAGCCCCATGGGGTGGAGCATCCTGTCCTCTTGGGAACCAACACCCCAAGCCTCACCCTCTCTTTCTCACACACATCATTTGAGAAGAAGATTCATTTCATGATAAACAGCGTGCAGACGGCTCTTTGCTGCACAGCCTTTCCTGGCTCACACTGAGGTACTTACCAAGGCTGGGAAGAAAACACAAACACTAGACTAAAACTGCAGACACACCATAGATACATAAACAAACGAGCGAAAACCTTTATAACAATACACATCACAAGCTAACAGGTAGCAGTCCAGACAATGCCAGAGTCTGGCAAACAATGTCAATAGGCCTGGCTGATCCACAGCCAGTGGCTAGGACACACCCTCTTATGCGAAGACGCTCCCCATTGGCTAATCAAGTTAGGCAAAGAGACGTGCTGCCTAGTCCCTGGCTCAGAGGCACAGGGTTCGATTCCCCCCCTGTCTGCTTCCGGGTGCACAGCACTGTCTGATATGTTAAAAATATTCAAACACTGATCGGTCCTTTCTTGATCAAGAGTGAGTCTGCAAGCCAGGAGTGGTAGTCTAATTGATTATTAATATTATCATTATTATTATTGGCCAGGTATGGTGGTGTACTCTTGTAGTCCCAGTTACTCAAGAGACCGAGGCAGAAGGAGTGCCTGAGCCCAGGAGGTCAAGGCCACGGTGAGCTGTGAGCATGCCACAGGATGGTGACGCAGGCTCTGAAGCCAGGTTTCCTGGGTCTGTTTCCACTCCTTCACTTACTAGGTGCATGTTTTTGGGTAATTTATTGAACGTCTTTATCCCTTGGTTTCTTCGCCTGTAAGACAAGAACAATAATAATCCCTACCTCTTTGTGAAGATGAAGTGATTTCACACATGCAACATACTTAGAGTTGTACCTGGTACAAGAAACCTTCCAGTAAGTACCCGTGGATGTTAGGGAGGTTTTGGTGTTGGCGCAGGAGTGGAATTCCAAGCGTCAGAGGCCGTACGTGAACACACGCTCACCGAGAATTGTGGTTTTCCTGGTTCTCCGTGTGTTCGAGGCACCCGTGGCGGAGAGGCTTCCAGCCGAGCACAGCACACGTGAGGACGGTGGACCTGCAGATTTGCTGGTCAACATTCCCTCGGGCCAGAGCTCTGCTAGGATCCTACATGGCCTGCGACTGACCACAGCATGGTGGAAGTCACACCATCTTCTGCTGCAAACCTAGGTCTGGAACGTTTCTTTGCCCCAGTGTACGGGTAGGTAAGAGAATTCAGTCCTGTGAAAACACGCTGCCCAGCAAGGAAAAGAAAGCAAGGCAGTGAAGACAGAGGATGCTGTGATCACTTCCACCCTGTGAATTGAGAACGTGCTGTCACCACGCAGGCCTCTCACTCCACAACCCGCTGTTCTGTATTCGCCTCCAAGTGTCTGCCCAACCCATTCGAACATGAGGTCCTCAAGGGTGAAACCAAGTCTCCCCCGTCTTTATATCTCAACAGCACAACAAGGAAAGAGTATTCGGGAGTCAGGTGGGCTGCAAGCACCGATGTAGACATGCAGAGCTTAAGGTGCATCTTAGATATTGACAAGAAGGAGAGAGAGGAAAGAAGGAGAGAGAAGGAGGAGGAAAAATCAAGACGCGAATTTTGTCGTTGCTCCCAGCTGGAAACTACCGGCTCTGTCTAAATCCGCAGTCCCGACACTGTGCGCCAAGGCACGTATGTTCCTTGTCACTTGTTCCCAGACTAGCGTGGACTCGTGGGGAAGCCACGGGCATTCACAGAGACACAGGGGGCCAGTAGGCCCGAGAAAAGGCGCCCAGCCTCATTAGACATGGAGGAAGTGTAATTAAGCCCCGAAGAGACACCGTTTCACACCCATTAGAACAGGTTTCGTCGCAAAGGCAGATCGAGACTCACATGGGCGAGGGTGTGGAGACACGGGAGTCTTGGCATTGCTGACAGGGATGTATTTCTGTGCATGCTGGAAAACAGCCAGTTGCTTCTCAAAGCAGTCTAAAACACCCTCCGGCCAACCGTCCTTCATCCTCCCCCGCGGTCTGTCCACAACCAGCCACGGTTCCCAGCACACACCCTGCCTGTCCACACCTCCTGCTTGTTGCTTTTATGCCTTTAGTTGCCCCCAGTCCTTGGATTTTGCATTCACATGAAGTGAGAAGGTGCCCAGGGAAGACACGTGTCTACTGAGTTGGGTCCCGTCTCATTGTAAAGTCACAGCCCTGCACACGTGGCCAGTTGACACAGGGACTTCCTTAAATAGCACACGTCCACACCTTCCCTGGAGCCTGCAGGCCCCAGCCTGGGAAAAGGCTGACAGAGGGAAAGCCAAGCCAAGCAAGAGGCGACCTTCACGGTCTCCACGCCTGGACCTAAAAGGTGAGACCAGCCGGGCTCGGTGGCTCAGCCTGTCATCCCGCGCCTTGGGAGGCTGAGGTGAGTGGATGGCCTGAGCCCAAGGGTTCGAGACCTGCCCGGGCAACTTGGCGAGACCTCATCTCTACAATAAATCAAAAAATCAGCCGGGCGTGGTAGCGCATGCCTGCAATTTCGGCTACTCAGAAGGCTGAGGCGGAAGGATCGCCGGAGCCCAGCAAGTCGAGGCTGCGGTGGCCGGGAGCGGCCACTGCACTCCAGTCTGGACGACAGAGTGAGACTCCAACTCAAAAAAAAAAAAAAAATCAAAACTAGCCAGGCGTGGTAGTGTGTGCCTGTAGTTCAGCTACTCGGAAAGCTAAGGCGGAAGGATCACCGGTGGCCGGGAGTGGCCACTGCACTCCAGTCTGGGCGACGGAGTGAGACTCCAACTCAAAAAAAAAAAAAAAAAAAAAAGATGAGACCACGGTGCCCGCTGCCAACTGAACAGGAAATTAGCAAAGTCTGGTAGGATACATCTGTTCTACTCTGGGGAAGCGCCGTAAGCCTCACCATGGCCCGGGGCTGGCTTCTGTTTGCTAGCCGTCATTTCTTTCCTCATAGCAATTTCACAAAGTGTAGGAAATCTTGCAGTTATGTAGGCAGAGTCAAGGTTGCCATCTCCTTGAGGAGCCAGGGACTTGAACTTGACGTGGTCCCCAAGCGCCACCTGGTGGCAGATTTGCTTTTTTAGGATTCAAAATTTTTATTACTGAGAATCCATCGCCAAAGAGTTCCCAAAGCGATTGTGCCAATTGACATTTCCACAAGCAAAGCAAATGAGAGTCTCTGGGGCTCCACATCTTACCCAATACTTAATACCATCCAGGTTTTCCTTGTACCCATTCTGGTCGGTGTGTGATAAAATCTTATTGTGGTCTAATTTCCATTGCTTTAATAAATATATTTTTAAAAAACGGTTTCACACAATTCCATAAATGTATTAGGCACTTAGATATCCTTTGTTGAAGGCTTCTGTTCAAATATTATGTTGGCATTCTGGTGACAAAGTCTTTCAGCATTTGTTTGTCTGAAAATATCTTTGCTGTATGTTCTCATTTCAAAGATGCTTTCTTTGGTTGTAGAGTTTTAGTTTGGAATTTTTAAAAAAAGATATGGGGTACAATTCAGGGTTAGGTACGCACGTGTTCATTTTGCAGGTACCTTTGTTGATGAGATATGCCCCTCATTGTTTTGCTTTTTTGAGACAGGGTCTCACTCTGTTGCCCAGGCTGGAGTGCAGTGGCAACCCCCCAGCTCACATGGCCTTGACCTCCCCGGGCTCAGGTGATCTTTGCGCATCAGCCTCCCAGGAGCTGGGACTACAGGTGCGTGCCACCATAACCAGTTAATTTTTTGATATATTTATATTTTAAGAGACAAAGTCTCACTATGTTGCTCAGGCTGGTCTCAAACTCAGGGGCTGAAGCAATCCTCCTTCCTTGGCCTCCCAAAGGGCTGGGTTGACAGGCATGAGCCTCCATGCCCAGCCTCCGTTGTTTGGGGCTGTTTACTGTAATAACTCCCCCCCCCCGTGGAGCACTGATGCCTTCCTCCTGTCTAACTGTAACTTTGCACCTGTTGCCTGACCTCTCATCCCCCCTCCCCAGCTCCCGGGGGGCCACCATTCTGCTCTCTATTCTCGTGAGCTCGGTGAGCCATGGTTTAGGGGTAAGTGACAAGGAACATAAGCAGGGCAGCAGGTCACCTCCAGGTAAGCTCCATCTCTGCCTGTGCATTTGCTGCGTGGAACGTGATCCTGAAGGCTCCAGAGACACTGTCTTTCACCTGCCTCATGACATCTCAGGAAGGAAGTGCTAGAATGACCCCTGTGCTGCTGATGGGTGGCCCAGGGGGACCCGCGAGAGGCATGGTGGCTTTTCCAGGGTCACAGAGCTGGAAAGAAGGGGAAGCCGAGTCAGAACCCAGATCTATCTGCACAGGGCTGGGGTCCTGGCAGCACTCAGGCTGCCCCCAGGGCGGTTGAGCCGACCTTGACATCGGTGTTTACGGTTACAGACAAGGGGCGGGGCTAGAGGGTGGCCAGCGGCAGGCCTGAGAGGCCTCATAGAGGTCTTGTCTGAGGAAGAGACCCGGGGAAGCTGACCCTAGGAGGTGACCTCGCTTTTTGGGCCATAGACCCCAACAGAACTCGGAACCCCCATCACCAGGCCCTACAGTCTGCAGACAGCCTCTTCCCAGCTTATTTGACTGGGGACCCTTGAGAAAGCTGTGCCTGGACTTTCCGAGGCTCTGGCCTCAGGACACCCAGAGTGAGAGTCCTTGAAACTTCAAACAAACAGCAAGCAGCAGCCAAACCCTGTTCTCATGGTGGCAGTTCCAGCATGCTGTCTTTATGGACTCACACTTTCACACAAAGGACTCAGTCTTCCGAGTCTTGCTTGGAGTCTTGCGTGGGAATGACATCATTAGCTCAGGAACCTGCTGTGCTGAGTGATTCGAGTGGGGCGAGAAGCCAGGAAGAAGCCAAAAGGCTGAAGGCATCACCCCAAGACGGGTCCTCACAAACAAGCACCTTTTCTGGCACACAAGGGCTCTCCTTGACTTTTTGCCCCGCAGCCTGAGGACCTGTCTTCTGCCAGGGTTTCACTGCCGCTGAGCCATCAGTCCGCCAAGTCCCAATGAGCATGCTTTTGTGTTCTCAAGAGCAGATCCGCTGGTGTAAATGGTGCGGTTGTTGTCTTGCCAAGTCAACAGCTTTAGAAGGCAATAGACGGCTTAGAGGATGGGGATTTTTTGTCTGCTTGGTTGTTTGTTTGTTTGTTTGAGTTGGAGTCTCACTCCGTTGCCCAGACTGGGGTGCAGTGGCCGCTCCTGGCCACTGCAGCCTCGACCTGCTGGGCTCCAGCGATCCTTCCGCCTCAGCCTTCCAAGGAGCTGGAACTACAGGCATGCGCTACCACATCAGGCTAATTTTTTTATTTATTGTAGAGATGAGGTCTCGCCAAGTTGCCCAGGTGGATGTCGAACCCCGCGGGCTCAGGCAATCCACTCCCCTCAGCCTCCCAACGCACGGGATGACAGACTGAGCCACCAACCCGGCTGAGGACAGGAATTTTAAATGGGCCCAAAGGGAGGGAAAAAAACTCCAGAAAGAGGATATAAGATTTATGAGCTTTGAGAAGTCACCTTTGGCACAGCCGGTGAAGGCGAGATGGAATGGGAAGCATGAGACCCTACACAAAACCGTCGTGCTGGCTCTTCCTGGACAAGGCATTCCATTTGCTCGGCCATCCACTGGGTCTCTGGGTGTACCGTTTTGTTTCATAAGAAACTAAAAAGGCCAAATTTGGCTCAAAGGAAATGCCATGCCCACGCAGGCCACAGCACTGGTCTGCACAACCTGGACGAGATTGGGTGGCCATCATGGAAGGGGCTTAGGAAGGAATGCGTGAAGGCTTGATCTGAAGTGCCCGGCTAGAAAGAGATAGGCAAACACTCCTGGCATGCCACCTGAGCCATCAAGGCAAACGCATTTTTCAAATGAATGTGGGTTATGGCAGAGAAAGACACCGTCGTGTGCGGTGAGAGGCCTCAAAGTCCTTTCCAGAGTGCAGTGGAAGGAATCGGAAGGAAATTCTGCAGGTAAGGGCTCACGAGACCTCACACAGAGGGAAATCCCTTCCTCAGGTCTCACATAAACAGATTCCACAAACAAAGAAAGCAACCCCTTAAGTCACTGGAGCCAAAAATAAGAGACAGCCATAAATAGGTGCGTGAGTTCATGAGGACAAGATGACAGCGTTAACATGAGCCCTTTCTCACAGAAGCTGCCCCATGAAAACCATTCTGTCTTCTACCACAGTGAAGCTGCTGTTCTCTTGGAATTCCTCACTTATCTTATCTTGGTCTCATGATGAATTTTAAACACTTCTGGGGGGGGGCTCACAACTGGAATCCCAGTGCTTAGAGAGGCCCAGGATTGCTTGGGTTCAAGACCAGTCTGGGCAATACAGTAAGACCCTGGCTCTACAAGAAAAAAAAATTCAAAAGGGGAATGACCAAATTTTCAAGCAACCTCAAGTGCAAGAAATGTGGATTTCCCCCTGTACGTGGCTTTGAGATCTTCTGTGTGTTTCTGCTAAGAGGACTGAGATCCGGAGGGTTACCGACCTGGCTGTTGCATCACCAGTGTGTTGATTTAATTCAGTCTTATTTGACATTTCACCCCATGCAGGAACATGATTAAAATGCTGAATGTTTGAGGCAATTTTTACAACGTTCATTTATCAATTTATAATTTCTCAAAATAGTTCATAAGTTGAAGCAATGGGAGTAAAGGCATTATCATATTTTCTTGAACAGATCATACATGTAGGACTAATATGTATTTTTAAAACGTTACTTCATAAATAATTATTAGATTGTTGATCACATATAGATTCAGAGAAAATGTGCAGTTTATGGACCAAACTGGTTATTATTTAGAGTGTGCTTCACTTGAGCTTTGGAAATATTTTGTGACTCTGTAGAGACAATTTTAGTTACTTGAAAGTTAAGATTGATGAAAAATAATTGTATGTTAAAAGTTCCTTCATAGGTTGGTGCGTCCCGCCCTCTGGTGGCCATTTCTCAAAGTGCGGCAAGGCCACAGGGAGAGGAAACAATGTAACAGCCTGAGAATTGTCTTACTCTGTTTCTTCTTCGTTTTGTAACAGTCAGATGCCTGAATCACATAGTGTCACTTGAGATTACTGGCAAACAGTTGAACTGTGGCGTCTCAACTCTTTGACTTAGTATGAAACCATCCACAGCTACAAAACTTCATGTGTGATTAATCTTAGACCTTCACCATTACCAAGTAAATACAACACTTTTA
Organism: Cephalopachus bancanus; assembly: GCA_027257055.1. NCBI lineage: Eukaryota > Metazoa > Chordata > Mammalia > Primates > Tarsiidae > Cephalopachus > Cephalopachus bancanus. The sequence goes on from JAPVLO010000043.1 coordinate 3,602,703, forward strand.
AATGTACTTATTTTTTCCCCTACTCTGAGGTAAGTCTTTTAAATAGTCTACATTTTTATTTCTCATCACTGCCGTGTACGCTGTGTGAAGCAAAATCTTTTTTTTTTTTTCTGAGTTGGAGTCTCACTCTGTCACCCAGGTTGGAGTGCAGTGGCACGCTCCCGGCCACCCAGCCTCGACCCGCTGGGCTCCGGCGATCCTTCCGCCTCAGCCTTCCAAGTAGCTGGAACTACAGGCGCGCTACCACGCCCGACCGATGTTTTTTTATTATTTATTGTAGAGATGAGGTATTGCCAAGTTGCCCGGGCGGGTCTCGAACCCGCGGGCTCACGCAATTCACTCACCTCAGCCTCCCAAAGTGCTGGGATTACAGGCTGAGCCACCGAGCCCAGAAAAGTAAAATCTTTTACTCAGATTTCACAAAGACATGGAGCAAGTCTGAGGGAGGCGGCTCGAACTCAGTCCGTGGCAGGCCCAGGGGCTGACGGACAACCAGACTCCTGAGTTCATGTGTTCACTTTCTCTCTTTGAAAAATCCATGGCGTTCCTCAAATGCAAATGAATTTTTGGTCATTTAAAGTCAGAACAGGGATATTAGTGTGCACCTTGCAAAAGTGTGTAAGATGTGATATTTGTTTAAGGCAACGTTTGGTTCTGCATTTCTTCATGTGTGAGAACGTATGAAGACGTCAGCCTCAAAGATTTGTGTTCTGCTAAAAAACTGGAAAATCAGGCTGCATGATTTTAAGGAAGGTGAGTTTTTGGAATACCTGAAATAAGGTTTTTCACGTTTTAACCGAGAAATTAATAAGCGCACCTAGCCCGGGTGTCCTTTCAAGAAGGGGCCAAACGGGCGCCTGTGGACCAGGGAAAAGCAAACCCCGGAATCACAGAATCAAAGAGCAGGGATCCAGATTAAAAGGCGTCTTGCTTCCGAAGGTGCTCTTCGTTATGGAGCTGCAGACTAAGCCTCGGTCCGGTCCCCTGTCGAGAATAAAAAAAGCTCCTTGGGCATTCTGGGACAGTCCCGGTTTCAGGCGGGGTCAAGTCATCGTTCCACACACCGTCACTCTGACCACTCCCAGGGGCTTTCCTCCCTTGGGTTTCCACAACCTCTGACTTTCTTATGCTGTTCTTTGGTCCTGCTGGCACACCCACAGAGCAATAGACACGGCCAATCCACCCCAAAGAACTGAAAGCCGAGTCACCCCGTAGGAGTTACGCCTGCAGACCCCATGCGTCACGGGAAGGCCAGCCTCTTGCAAAACAACCAAGACGTGGGGGACCCCTCGCAAGACCAGAGCGACCCCGGCGCCGTCGCAGGAAAGCAGAGCGAGAGATCCAGGTTGACATCAGCTCCACCGGGCCGGTTACGCTACTGGTGTGAAGAGCGTGTTCAAATAACCCTGTAGCTGCTTTGACATGCGTTGAATAATACAAGCGACAGAACATACTGGAAAACAACTGTCCTGATTCCAGCGACTCTCGCTGCCCCCCGGAGTTGGGTATTCTTGTTCACCATGCTTCCGTCATGGGTAAACTGAGGCCCAGAGGCGTTCAGTGGCCTTCCTGGGATTCCAGTCTCATAAGCCATGGGCAGGACGGGGTGCCGGTTCCCAGATCAGCACACTCAAGGCCGCCGGTGCCACCCAGCGTGCGGCGGCCCACCCTCCTGGGCTGCGGGCTCTGGGGCTGGAAGCGTGGACGTGATCCTCTCACTGTGCACCCTGCCCCGTGGCAGCTGCAGCTGGTGACTGCGTGTGTTGGCAGAGAGAAGGGAGCTGGGAGGGTGGCGGTCTCCCTGGCTTTTCCGCATAGCCTGGTCCTGGAAGGGACCCAGCTGGAGAAGGGGACAGTTCATCCCTGTGGTCATCATGTGCTGCGCTGTCGAATGAGACCCTGCACTGGTGAAAGAAACCCCAGGGACGCACGCCATTCCTGCCCCCCAGGCCCTGACCACCTTGAGGGGACGGCGTCTATATGGATACAGCCCTGGCCAGCAGGGGGACTTCCACATCAATCCGACACGAGCAGGCCCTCGTCACGGAGCTCCAAAGTGTGTGGATCAAGGGTCGGTGGAACCAAAAACGGGACACAGACCTGCGGTTGCGGCTGGAGTGTTCCCCCGCCGCTGGGCCGTCGACGGAGTGCGTGGGCAGAGGCGCTGGCCAGCGCCACCTTCACAGGGCAGAGCACGCTACACGCTGGGCCGTGACACGGGTGGGGCGTGTTTGACAGCACTGACGCCTCACCACACGGTGCTCCCAGCCGCACGGCCGTCTCCGTGTGCAGGTGAGGAGGACACCCGAGGGACCGGCCAGCAGTCGGGTGGCCGCAGCACCCATGGGCAGGGCCAAGGGCCTGAGCTCAGCAGCCCAGGGCGGGGGGTGGGCTCCAGGGTGTGCCCAGCCAGACGCACTGCCGGTGCCCCGGGAACAGGCACGCGGCTGGGTCAGTGAGTGGACGGCGACCCCACTGACCAATGACAAGAGTGAAAGACAGAGGGGCAGAGTCGGAAGGTGTCCTGTGTCGGTGTGCGGGTGTGTCTGTGGGTGGAGGCGTCTGTGTGCGTCTGCGTGTGTGTCTCCGTGTGAATGTGTCTGGTGTCTGCGTATAGGAGTGTGCGTGCGTGAGCATGACTGTGTGTGAGCGTTGCTCCGTGTGTTTCTGTGTGTGTGTTATTGGCTGTGTGTCTGTGCCTATGGGCGCGTCTGTATGTGAATGGGTCTGTGTGTGAATGGGTCCGTGTGTGAATGGGTCTGTGTGTGTCGCTGTGTGCCTCTGTGTGTATGTGTGTGTCTGTGTGTCTTAGTGTGTCTGGGTATGTGAGTGTATCTGTGTGTATGTTTGGGTCTACGTGTGTATGAGTGTGTATGAGTGTCTTCGTGTGCATGTCTCTGTGTGACTCTGTATATATGAGTGTGTTTGTGTGTGTGAGTGTCTCTACGCATGTGTATGTTACTGTGTGTCTGTATGAGGTTTGTGTCTGTGTTTCTGTGTACATGAATGTGTCTGTGTGAGCACATCTGTATGAATGTCTGAGTGGGTTTGTCTGCACCTACAGGTGTGTCTGTATGTGTGAATATATCGGTGTGTGTGAGAGTGTCTCTGTGTGTGTGTTTGTGTGCCTATGTCTGTAGGTGTGTCTGTGTGTGTGTCTGTGTGTGAGTGTGTCTTTGTGAAAGCATGTCTCTGTGTGTGAGTTTCTTTCTGTGTGTGAGCATGTCTCTGTGTGTGTGTCTGTCTACAGGTGTGTTTGTGTGTATGTGAGTGTGTCTGCGTGTGAGCATCTCTGTGTGTGAGTTTGTCTGTGTGCGTGTGTCTGTGTCTATAGGCGTGCCTGTGGGTGCATGTGACTGTGTGTGAGCATGTCTCTGTGCGTGTGTGTCTGTCCGTTGGTGTGTCTGTGCATGCATGGGTCTGTGTGAGCGTCCCTGTGTGTGTCCGACCCCAGGCGGTGAGTGAAGAGCTGGGAGGAGGTGACAGGAGGGGCCCGGACCACAGACACTGACGGGCTGAGCAGAAGCTGAGTCCCCCGCACAGTTGGGCTGGAAGAAAACCCGGTGCGTGGGCAAAGCCACAGAGTCGCCTGGCATCCACCCAGCACATGCCACCCTCCCTCGCACTGGTGGAGCCCCAGCCCCCTTTCCACAAGAATCCGGACGGCCCTGGTGAGCCCACGCCTGGCAGGGTGGTCTTCTTTCCCTTCCCATCATTTTTGATTAATCTATAAGGGGGACTCCCCCAAATCCGGAATTTTTGTTGTAAAAAAATCGGTGTTTATTCTTACACGTTTAAGTCTCATTCACCTTCAGATACTCTCCACCTGAAGCAATGCACTCACTTATCGAGGTCCTTTTCCCACGGCTCAGAAGAGCTTTTGAACTTGTCGGTCTTGGTGCCATTTAGTGCTTCTACCATTTTTTGTTTTGCCTCTTCCGTGTTTGCAAAATGTTTCCCTTTGATGATTTTTCTCATCCAGGGAAACAATAAAAAAGTCACTCAGGGTGAAATCAGGTAAATAGGGAGGTATTCTTGTCATAAACTGCCGAACACTCAGTGTGGTGTGGGCAGTGTGTGGTTATGGTGGAAGAAATAGTTGCCTGTTTGCCACCAATCCTGACGTGACCTTCATACAACTTCCAGATAAAAACTTTGGTTGACCATCTGATCCAGAGGAACAGATTCAGAGTGTGCTACAAGGGGCCTCCTTCCAAAAGACAATTCTCGTTTTGCTTGGGACTCCCTCGACCCTCGAAGCTCCGTCATTAGGCCCGTACTCATTTAAAGTTCGTGTGTACGTCACCCTGTTAAAAAGGAACTTATTCATACAGACCTTACCTGCCATCCCAAGATGCATGTCTCATCTCTGGATTCTTTCACCAAGCGCAATTCCCTGTGGGACCGAACCATTTATGGGGCACAAGGCACCCAAGCCCAAGTGAGATGTCTTCCACCTAGGAGCCCTGCTGCCAAGACGAGTCTTTGTTCTCAAGGTCTTGAATGACTTCCCGGGGGGTGTGTGGCCTCCAGAGGACAAGGGCATGCTACGGGATTCCCGGAAACAGTCTTCAGGCTCTACAGGAAGGATGCAGGGGGGAGGTACAGCGTCCCCACTTCTGACGGACATTGGGTGTCCGGGTCCCTCTTGTCACACACAGGCATGCACGTGTTTACGCACTCACACACACGCACATGGCCACCATTCTCTGTTTCTTTCTCTCTCTTCCCTTATCTCTCTCTCTCCCTCCCTCTCTCCTCCCCTTCTTTCTTCCCAACCTCCTATTTCTTCTCTCAGTCACGTGCTCGAGCACATACTCTCACATACATGCACATACTCTCACACACATTCTCTCTCTCTCTCTCTCTCTCTCTCTCTCTCACACACACACACCACACACACACACACACACAAAACCTCAAGTGAACCAAGTCCCCAAATAAGCATGACGTCTAAGCACAGCCCAACTGAAAAGGAGAGCAGACGTGCCCTTGGTGACCCATGTGTGACGTGTCAGCCACGCAGACCCCGGACACAGAAGTCAAGAGCGAGGCTAACTTCAAGAGATCACAGGATTTCCTTATCGATGATCTCATTTCTAGCTGGGTTTTCTGAAACTTAAGCTAGAGAGATCCCAATTTTCATGGCGTGGCGTCACAGACGGCCAACCCAAAAATTGCTTCGAGGGCGAAATCAGTCCGTGGAAGGCTCATGGGGGTGACGCACGTGGGTGCAAGATAAACCTCAGCCGACTTAAGAGAGAGTGGGAGGAGAGAGTGGGATGTGGGTGGGAAAACTTTGCTCTGTTCCTCGCAGAGTTTGGCTGTGAAGGAAGAGATTTGGGAGAGCCAGACGAGGGTCAGAGTCAAGATACTCTGGATCGTTTTGATGCGTATTTGTTAAGGGGGGATCCGAGTATTTTATGTGCTGGGGGAAAAGATTCACCGAGAGAGGGAACACGGCACAAAACAGAGATGGGCTGGGGAAGAACCAGCAGGACACAGAGCAGGGAAGAACCGATCTGTACTAAGAGGTAGAAGGCCTGGCCCCTGGCCTCATGAACTAACGTCAGGGCTATTGTCTTCCACCACAGAATTGTCACGCACCACGCCTTTTTTCTTTTTCTAATTTTAGAGATAGTCTCTCACTCTGTCGCCCAAGCTGGAGTGCAGTGGCACCATCCTAGCTCACTGCAGTCTTGAAGTCCTGGACTCAAGCAATCCTCCTGTCTCAACCTCCTGAGGAGCTGAGACCGCAGGCACACGCCGCCACGCCTGGCCAATTTTTTTTTTTTTTTGTAGAGACAAGGTTTTTCTATGCTGCCCAGGCTGATCTGACTCCTGTACTCAAGCGGTCCTCCTGTCTCAGCCTCCCAAAGTGCTGATATTGCAGGCATGAACCACTGTGTTCTGTCCATGCAACACCTCTTAAACATTCCTCGTCAGAAAGCTATTTTTACTTTTCTGCCTGTTTTTTTTTTTTTGCCCCAATTCATTCTCCATGGGAAACATCACCGTGCAGACTCTGGCCCACTGGTGAATAGTACTTGTGAAGGAATTCCGAAGCCCTATGATAATGTTCAGAAGTCCCAGAAGCCCTATGATAATGTTCAGAAGTCCCAGTGAAGATCCACGGCTAGGAGACGGCAGAGCAGGCTGCTCTGCCGTCTCCTAGCCATGGATCTTCACTGAAGGCTGAAGGGAGACACCCTAGGTCTAGACATTCAGAGCCTCCCTCTTTCAGGACCTTTCATCAATGTCTAGCCACCTCATCTTCCATTCCTTCTGGGATCACCTGGCCCTATTGAACACTTCCATAATTCTGCTGAACAACACAAAATGGAAAGCTTGAACACACATTGGAAAAGAGCTGAGAACCAAGACTTCTGTGAGCCTTTTGGAATTTAAATTTGATGCATAGATTTAATTGTAGTCAAGTGCTCTCTATGTTCATGGTGTGTTTAAGGTGATCTGTGAGCCAAAAGTGAATCATGAACATTGAAAGTGGAACAATAGAATAGGACTTCTGATTCCTCTTGGCTAATGTCAGTGTCCAGTCCTGTGGTGAGCACGCTGGCTAATGAAGTACAACCCTTACCTCGAGAATCCACCCAACCCAGTGCTATTTGACCCAGAATCATTCAATAAACATCACTGGGTACTTATTTGGGGACCACACACGGCACTGGAGGCAAGGGATAAAAATACACATATGATGTCCCCATAGTTGCTTTCCTGGAGCTTAGTCTTTTAAGGATAACAAGCCTTCAGCTTAGTTATATCACTTTCACGAATCTCTGTATGAATATATGCCCATATATAATAAACACCTCAACGACCTATCATAATATAATGCATGTGAAGGAGGAAAATTTGCCTCTTCTTGGAGAGTCAGGGGTAACTGAATGAGAGGTTGTCTGAGTGGAGGCATGCGATATGATTAAAGCACGTCTTCATAAAAGAAAACTCCAGAAGGAGTGTGAGCAATGCGGATGAGTCACAGAAATACAAGAAATTTGGCTTTTGTAGACCACAGTATTTCAGGAAAAAGAGAAGCGATGAAGCTGAAATCTTATATTAGAGATCCATTTTTAATATGCTGAAGAATTTGCATACTTGTTGCTGAAAGGGGTCTTTAGAAAGCTTAGGAAGAGACGTGACTGGTGTTCTACTTTGGATAGATGATGGTGGAGAGGACAGATTCAAGTGGAGATAAGATGAGAGAAAATGAGTGACGTGGCCTTGCAAATATCTCAGGCAAAAGACTCTGACACTGGTTTTGAAAGGATCTGAATTTTTCTAAAAATATTAGCAAAGTGAACCCAGCAGTACGTTAAAGTGGCCTTCTATCATGGCCATCTGGGGTTTGTCCTGGAAATGAAAGGTTGGCTCAATATTTTAAAATCAATCAATGTCAACAAATCATATTAACAGACTAAAAAAGGAGAAACATATAATCACATCTCCAGATGCAAAACACTGACATAAGTAAATATTCATTCATTCAATAGAAGAATTCATTAGCCGCAAGCAATATATCCACAAAATACCTACAACTAAAATGATATTTATTAGTAAAGGGTTGAATGATTTCTTTCTACCAGGAACAAGACAAAGATGTCCCCTCTTACTATTTATTTTTATTTTTATTGTAGAGATGAGGTCTTGCCAAGTTGCTTGGGCTGGTCTCGAACCCACAGGCTCAGGCAATCCTTAGCCTCCCAAAGTGCTGGGATTACAGGCTGAGCCACTGAGCCCGGCCCCCTCTTACTATTTTTATTGGTCATTCTGGATAGGTCAATGTGGGGAAAAATAAATGAAAGGCGTATAGATTGCAAATACAAATAGAACTGTTTCAGAAAGTGTAATTGTTTGAGTAGAAAATCCAAATAAATCTGTAGGGAGCACTAGAACCAATACATGATATTGGCAAAACCATATTTTTAAAAAATCAATTGCATGTTAATATGGCAACAATGAACAATTAAAATTTGAAATTTAAAAAGAGCACCAAAAAACTTGACATAATTGTGCTGTGTAAGTCTAACAGACTATGTGCGTGACCCATATGTCAAAACTGCAAAACATTTATGAAAGAAGTTCTAATTATTCACCTAAAAAAAAAAAATAAAGGTATACTCTAATCATGAACTGGAAGACTCATAAGGTGATAATGTAAATTCTCCCAAAATTAATTTATAAGAATTAATGCAATTAGAATCAAAATCACCCATAATTTTAAAAATAAGAATTGATAAGACGCTTTTGAAATTTAATGAAAATTCAAAAAGAATGGCTCAAACCATGCTAAAAAGAACAAAGCTGGGCTCACACGACTTCGCTCAAGCTGACTGTAAAGCGACAATTGTAGTGGGGTATTAGGTAGGCACACGAATCAATGGAACTGAAAAGAGAGTTGAGAAATAAACCTCCTATACATTGTCAATTGGTTTTCTACAAAGTTCTGCCAAGGCAATTCCACTGAGCAAGAATAGTCTTTTCAGCAAATGGTGCCCGGGACATCTACATGCATACAAATTGAACTTTGAGCCATACCTTGCAAAGTACACAACAGTGTACTCAAAATGGATTGTAGACCTAAATATTAAAACATATACAATTTCTAGAAGCAGACTTTGCGACCACGAATTCGACAAAGATTTCTTAGACAGCATCAAAAGCCCTGCCCTTAAATGAAAAGATTAAATATAATTAACTGACATGTAGAACTTCCACACTTTAAAAGACCTCTTAATAAAATCAAAAGAAAAGCCAAAAAGAGAACATATTTTTTAAAAAATATATATTTAATAAATGGTTAGCGTTTAGAATACATGGCAAACTTTCAAAATTCAATAGAATAAAAAGGATACAGTAAAAAATTGGGCAAAAGATTTGAACAGACACTTCCCCCAGTAACATATGAAAAGATGCATATGAAAAGATGAAGAGCATATGAAAAGATTATCAACATCTTTAATTATTAAAGAAATTCAATTTAAACCACAACAAGATACCACGACACATCTGTTAAAAGTAACTAAAAAAACAAGAAATGGACTGACAACATAAGTGTTGGCAAAATTGCTGAGTAAAGAGAACTCTCACCTATTGCTACTAGGAATGAAAATTGGACAGCCACTTTGGGGGAAAAATGTTTATAGTGGCTTTATTGTAATACTCCTGCAAACTGGAAGCAGATAAAGAGACATTTCTGCCATTGTCAGACATTTACCCACTCCCTAGGAATCTTTTGAGGATAAACCTATTGCCCATTGGGACCAATAAGGATTTTGAATATAAAAATTGAGGTTTTCAAATTCTGAGGATTAGTGATAGTGAATTTGTTGGCACATGTGTATTTTTTTTTAACTTTATGCACTTTCTCATTCTTTTACAAGCATTAACCCTGAGACCCCGGTTCCTTCTTTTCATCCTCACGTGATAATCTCTGGGAAAACTTTAAAACACACTTACAAAGGACATGATTGCAACTCTAGCACGCTCTTTCAGCAGAGCTAAATTCAGGATATAATTATTTTCTTTAAAAATTCAGTTGACTCAACATATTTTCAAAAGAGGAAATTCCAAGGCATTGAAAAACACATCTGTGTTATAGAGAAAACATTTTCTAAGCAGAAAAAGTCTTTCTGACTATGAGAAATGTCATCAAATTTTCAATCGCATGTTTCTGGTTTATCTGTATCCAAGATGCTTTTTCTTGAGTCAGTATGATTTAGAAATGTGGGCAAGCAAGTCATGACAATGTCAGAAGCTTAGCCAAACAACTGTGAAAACCAAATACTCCATTAGAGGGTTTTTTTAGGGCAACATAGCAGCTTTTTTAGTAATCTCTGCATTTGCACTGTACAGGGATTAAGCACGATAATGGTGTGCTTCTCAAAAGCGTGAGACAGGCGACCTCTTCAGCTGTTTGTGATAGACGTATACACCCTTGGTAACTATGTCTTTATTCTTTTAAAGTGAAATGTTGTGGATTCTTTTAAGCTTGTATGCATCGCTACATCCCACTAAAGATCTGTAGTTGAGCGAAAAGGATAAAGATGATAGATGAAAAAAATGATAGATGAAGAATTGACGGGGATGATAGCATCCAGAAAGAAAACTTTGAGACCACGTGATTTTCTCCTGTTTCCTCTGTCATGTAGAAGGAGGTGGGACCCACACTCCAAGCCCTCCAGAGCCCTTGGTGCCTTTAGATAGGAGGAGCTCTGAGACAGTCTAGTCCCCTCCTCTGGGTGTCCGATGTCACGTGTCCAGGCCGCAGACGGCACCGGAACCCAGAGCTCTGATGTAATGACGGAATCTGAGCTGCACAGCTCAGCAACAGACAGTTTTGAAAAGATGCTAACATCATTTTTTTTAATAAAGAAAACAAATCTATTTAAAATTGCTCGTGTTGCAAGAGGTTGGAGGTCATCTCCCTTTATTTAGAAGAAGAGAATAATAGTCTACGGGAAGACGGACGAGGTTAGTACCACCTTCTGAGTAGGAAGCAAAGAGAGTCAAGGGGCTGACTCACACCGACCTGGACACTCGAAAGGACAGGGTGCATTGCTGTAGCAAGCAGGAAAATTCACCTCTTTCCAAGTCACCGGGAAAACCCAAAGAGGAGGTGGGTGCTCCACCCTCCTATCCTCCTCTGCACCCAAAGGCCTGAGACAAAGGCGTGTTCTTAAACTGGGCAGTTGCCCGGGCAGTCGTAGCGGATGTTGAAACCGAAGCAGATTTGATTTGCTTCTTGCTGTATTTGTTTGTTGTGCTGGGTTTTTTTGTTGTTGTTCGCCTTCTAGGTTGTAAGAGATGCTGTCTGAGAGGGTGCATGAAGGTTCTCGACATCACTCTTAATTGTGGGCAAAACACCAATGCGGCAAACAGTCCTTGAAAGGGAGCCCCTCACAGAACAATGTCCACATTCTAGAGGATGTGGCCAGGAGGCTTATCGAGATTGTTCTGTTGAAATTCAGTCGCTCTGTGATGAGAGATACTGCCTCGCACTACGTGCTTTGTGGGTCAACACAGAGGACGCTCCCTGGCTACTCCCCGATGCACGGGTGGTGGGGATGTCTCCCATAGCTCCTGCCAGCGTGACTTTGTCTCTCTCCTTCGGGGTCCCCTTCTATACAATGTACACAGCCCATAATCCCTGATCTGAGATGGTGAGAGTAAGGAAGGACAAGGAGGAAGAGAAGTTCAAAGGTACGATGTTGATGAGTTATGCATGCCTCGGTTTGTGTGAGTCGGGGTGTGTCTATGAGCTTCAGCCGGGAAAAACACTTCGGCATCGGACCGCCAACTCTACCCAGCTCTACCAAATAGTCAAACAATTAGCAATTAAATAGAAGGAATGAGGCCAGTTATGTGCCATTCGGCTTAGCTTGAGAGCAACTCAGGGCTAGGCAACCTTCACGTTTTCACCTCTTGGGCGGGAGACACTCGGCCTTCCCTCGATTCCTGAGCTGTTTACTCCATCCAAGCGTTGGGAAGAAAATCACCTTTACGATTAGTGGACACACATTTGTTTGTTACTTTTCCTTTTATTGTGCAGCAGCGATGTCCACGAATAAAGCCCACATCTTTTCTAGCACTGGGAACTTGGATGGTTTAAAACATCTGATCAAATTCAGGGAAAATTAAATTCATGGGAAAATCTATCTGTGAAAGAAAATCTGAATAAGAATAAAAGATTAGTGTGTTGGCTCTTTCTCATCAAACTTTAGTACAAGGATAGCACCTGCTCATATGCTTAATTACCTAAAAATGAAGAAACATATGACACAAAATATACACAAAATTTAAAATATGAAATTATAATTAAATGGTTATGTAGTATTGTTACTACTTTAGAAATGCAATATTTCACAAATTGAATTTGACAGGTCATGATCTTATTAACAATTAAAAACCACTTTATAGGATGTATGTCTCAATTTTAAATTTTAATTTTTAAAGGCATATCTCTCAATTTTAATACACAATCCAGCAGTCCAATAAAAATGAAGAAGCCCATAGCACTTCTTATTGCTTTAAAAGATTATAATATTGTCTTTTAGACCTATACCCAAATCTTTAAATAAAAATTAGCTAGTTATTGTAAACATTAGACACACTAATTTTTATTAAGGAATGCACATTGGATATTTCTTGCCCAGAGAGTTGCATAGAAAAGAAACCCCAGCCCTCACCTTCTGTCTTCTCTTTCTCTCTCTCTCTCTCTCATACACACACACACACACACACACACACACACACACACACACACACACCACACTCCACAAATTGAGTCTTTTCATTTAAACAAATATGAACTAGATAATCATGATAGTACCTGAAAGATAAACCTCCTCTTTTTTTTTGGAGGGATGGGAGGGTGGACTTGTAAGAGTAAAATTTAATTAAAAAAAAAAAGCAAATAATTAGTTGAAATAATACAACTGTGTTGCAAATGAAATTTTAAAAATTCATCTGAAGTCGTTACTGTATTCAGTTATTTTTATATTAATTCATTTTAACAACTATTAATTAACACCCACTAAGAAGGAGAATTAAAAAATGCAAGCAAGTCTTTCTGGCTGCAATTAGCAGAACCCCGCTGAGAGAGCAGAAATGAGCACTGTGACCTCTTGTGGGGATATGGGGCGTCCAGAGGAGCACAGAGAGAGGTCTCCCTGATGGCGCCTGCACACACTGCCACCCAGGGTGGCAGGTCTCTCATCTTGGTCTTGCTTTTCTGCTTTGTTCTTTCTCTCCTTGTAAACCATCTTGCTCTGATTTTTGGCACGCACGACTCAAAACTGCTGGAACTGCTCTCAGCCCTTGAGTCTGCAGGATGCCAGTGAAGGCCACCTGCAGACACGGATGAGCGTCTGAAATCCAAATCCACATTCCAGGAAGAAGGTCTGCAGCGGTCCCTGCTTTGCCTTCACGGCACCTTGGATTCATCGCTTAATTATATTTAGGGGTCAGTGGAGAATAGCTCTCCAAAGAGGGCCTGGGCTTGTGGAGTCGAGTCCAGGAGACGTGAAATCCTGAAGACAGTGGTTTTCAAGGCCATGGTACCCAACACCTTCCCTTCATGACCTTGATAGAAAATCTACAGATAATTGTACATCACTACACAAATAATGGCAAACGTCAACATGCTGCCATCACTGCCGTGCAAAGAAGGGACAAAAGGAAGATAATTTAACACAAAATGATGTGATTTCAGTGTTTAAATATTTCGACACCTCCTGATGCTTCTAGGATGCAATGTCACTGTAGCAATGACATACACACTACATACAGATGTGTAGCAATTTGATACAGGCTAGCTTTATTGGATCTTTACATGCTCTTTGTGATATGATTCTCCCGAAGTGTGGAGAGTTTTGGAACCACACTACCATCTTCTCTCAATCTGAACACTAGCTGAGTGTCCATAAAGTTGAGCGCATCCTAAAATCACGCCAAAATGTAGCCTCAGATAAAGAGATCTGTGTCTGAGTGTCTGTGAGTGTCCAGCAGAGCCCCGGCGGGCTGGGGAGGAAGACGGTTCTGCACCGTGTCTGATGCTCTCCTACCCACTGTGGGCTATCTGGATTTTCTGCCGTGGTCCAGCGAATGCTCTCCAGGATATCCCTGCACATCCAGACTCCCACTCCCGCGAAGGGCCACAATTTTCAGACTCACATTTCTCGAAAGACTAATTCACAAACATCACATCCGTCTCTCCCTCGTCTTTCAGTTCTCAGACCCTGACCTTTCTCCCACCAAACCTCGTCTTCTCAAAGCAGCCCAAGTACTTCTAAGATACATGGGCAGCCTCAGCCCTTTTCTTAGTTGACTGGCTATTTCTCTGCCCACATCCAAGCTGCTTCCTAGGTAGACGTCTCTTCTGATGCCTTCCCTTTGTTGCTGTTACTCTTCAGATCTCAGTCTTACAAAGACCCCCCCCATCTCATCTCACATGCTCCCAGGAGAGTCCTTTTCGCTCTCAGGCCTCTAACAAGCTGTAGGCTGATGGTTCTATCATTTATATCCACAATTCAGACCTCTCTTTATAGATCCACAAAGCATGTTTTGCTGCCTGCTAAAAATCTCCCTTCAATGAACCCACAGAGACCTCAAATACAACCTATGAAACCAACCTTGGCATCTCCCTGTCCACCTGTCTCTCCTCTGCCCCAGGGGATCCAAAATTAGTTAATGGAATAGAAAGTAGAATAAGATGCCCATAAAGAAGAAGTTGCCAACTGCTCTTTTCGTGGGGAGACCTAGAGCCTCACATTAGAGCACAAGTGTCTTTCAACCTCTAAGTCATTTCAATGGTTCTCTTGGTTATTTAAATGCGAGACGAGCAGAGCGCCAGACCATGAGCAAAATTAGTGCTCCAGTTGCTGGTTATAGGTGGGTGTGTGGTGTGACTGTCTTAGAAAGAACTGAATTTCCCTGTGGTTTTCATAGGGAGGGTGGGCAGGGTGAATAAGAAACCAGGGGGGACCTTGCAAGGAAATGACTGAGACTTCCGCATCCTTTCTTCCCGAGATAAGTCAAGGGGAGCATGGAGGAGCTGGTCTTGGGACCCTCACCAAGGTCCACTGGCAGACAATGACCCAAGGACCCCAAAGACTTGGTTATGAGGTTGGTGAAATATTGTGACAGAAACCGCGGATGGTTCCAGTATCCACTCTCTCCTCATTCTGCAAGTAATGAAATCTTCCTCCTAAGTCTCAGCCGGAAACATGGCTACTCATGCAGACCCCCATACCCTGCTCCCTTCCATCGCCATGACTGGTGGAATGGGGTGAAGGTCAAGTGTGCATGTCCATGTGGGCACTTCGGCCACATAGCTCATTGTTCTGGACTGTTTTCTTCCTTCTACTATAGCGCATGTCCATGGCAGTGACCTGGCTTTGAGCCAACAAAGGGGAACAAGTCTCCAGTGTGGAGATTCTTAGCTTAGGTTTCCATGAACTGGTTATACAAAAAGATTATAATTTTATTTGCACGACTGTCTAAAATTTTGCCATTCCTTTTAGCTATGAATTAAGAAAAAAACCCACAATAGCGTGAGCAGTGCCTCTGACTCACCAACTGAAACTTCAGATGATTTAACATCATATCACGCTTATTAGAGATGCCTTAAGATGACCATATTGTTTACTCTCAGCATGACTTCAAAATGATGCTGGTCATCAATCTTCCTCTGGGTGGGGTGACCTACTGTCTTGTTCAAGAAGCACGTGCTAAAATATATCTCGGTTCTTAAATATTTTGTTTTTGCATTTGATGTTTTGAAAACGTTTATTTCAGTTTCCTTTACAGCCTTTTGTATTTCACCTTCCCATTTTTTAAGAGACCATAGGATTTAGCAGCGACCAAAAAGAAGCACTACAAATGAGAAGGTTAAGAACCCTGCCTAGAGTGCCGCTTAATCATAGCATATCAAAGTGTCAAACCAAAGTATCTAAATGATTGCACACATCCACTGCTCCACCGGCCTGGACCACTCACTGTGACATCACTACAAGAAAGATGAATAAAATTCCGTACAGAATCCTGGAGAATTCTGTCTAATAGCATGGTTCCCCTTGACTGCCACAGGCCACCCGCAAGGATTTCAAGAAGACTCTATGGGCAGAAACACTGCCAACTTGGACTGAAAGGGGCAGAAATAGGATCACAAGAGAGAAGGTCACGGGACTCACAGCATTGTACCAGCAAAAAACAGAACAAGAGAGCTACTCATCTGAAAAGATGCTCTACTCTTTAAGAAAAAGGAGGGATGACTCCAAAGACACAGCTGGAATGCCCGAGACTGAGTGCGCCCCACCCTGAGCCAGAGGCTGGTGGAGTCACTGCTGCAGGCCCAGAGGCACAGGCCACTAGTGGGGCAGCCGTGGGTCCAGAGTGGAGGACTGAGCCAGGCGAGATTGGTCTCAGGCCTCAGAAACTAAGAGAATTTGCTGTGTTGGGCTTTAAGCTTGCTTAATACCTGTGGCTTCTTTAGTTCTTTCGTTTTCTCCCATTTGGAGTGGGAGAAAGAGGCAATAACAAACGTCTGCCTAGTTTTTTTTTTTTTTAGTTAGAGTCTCACCCTGTCGCCCAGACTGGAGTGCATGGCCACTCCCGGTCACCGTAGCCTCGACCTGCTGGGCTCTGGCGATTCTTCCACCTTAGGCTTCCAAGTAGCTGGAACTACAGGCGCGCACTACCACGCCCGACTAATTTTTTGATTTATTGTAGAAATGAAGTCTCGTCAAGTTGCCCAGCCGGGTCTCGAACCCGCGGGCTCAGGTAATCCACTCACCTCAGCCTCCCAAAGTGCGGGATTACAGGCTGAGCCACTGAGCCCGGCTATGTTTGCCTAGTTTTAAGGAGAAGACACAGAAGCCCATCACGGTATCTCAGATGCTGGATTCAGGTCCAGAGAAAGAGAGAGAGAGTGTGTCAGCCTAGGATAGATCATACCTGGAGTTTCCCCCGTACTTGATTTAGATAATATTTGGTATCTTTGGGTGATCATATTTAGACGAGATTTTAACTAAGAGTTGATACCCTAATGGAGTTAGGATTTTCCGGGCTGTCGGGATGGGATGAACGTGGTTTCCATGTGGGGCAGACATGAATTTGGTGTGGATAAGAGGCAGACTCTAGTGCAGCAGTCCCCAACCTTTTTGGCATTGGGGACCGGTTTCATGGAAGATGATTTTTCCATGGATGGGCAGAGAGGAGGAGGGATGATGTGCGGTCAAACCCTGCTGCTAATCACCACCTCAGCTCCACCTCAGATCATCAGGCGTTAGGTTCTCATAAGGAGCACACAACTCAGACCCTTCGCATGTGCAGTTCACTGTAGGATCAGCACTCCTATGCGAATCCAATACTGCCGCTGATCTGTCAGGAGATGCATCTCTGCTCACCCACCGCTCACCTCCTGCTGTGAGACCCGGTTCCTTACAGGCTGCAGACCAGGTGGCCCCGGGGGGTGGGGACCCCTGCTCTAGTGGATTGAATCGGTGTCCTCCAAAAGATACGTCCACTGGGAACCTCAGACTATGACCTGAGTTGGAATAAGAATTTTTGAAGACGTCATTAAGGGAAGGATTTCAAGATGACATCATCCTGGAGCAGGACTGGCTCTAAATCCATCAATTGGTGTTCATGCAGGAGAAAGGAGACGCAGGTTTGAGACACGGGCACAAGACCACGTGAAGGTGGAGGCAGGAATTGGAGGGGCGCTGCCACAAACCAGGGGCTGCCAAAGATCACAGCCATAACTAGATGCCAGGTAAAGGCAGCAAACATTCTGCTTCAAAGCCCGGGGAGGAACCAGTCATGTGGACGTCTTCACGTTGAGCCTCTGGCCTCCAGAAATGTGAGATATGAACTTCTGTTGTTTCTTTTCTTTTCTTTTCTTTTTTTTTTTTTTTTTTTTTTGAGGTGGAGTCTCACTCTGTCGCCCAGACTGGAGTGCAGTGGCCACTCCCGGCCCACCGCAGCCTCGACCTAGCGTGCTACCACACCCGGCTAATTTTTTATTTATTGTAGAGATGAGGTCTCACCAAGTTGCCCAGGCGGGTCTCGAACCCACGGGCTCAGGCAATCCACTCACCTCAGCCTCCCAAAGGCGCGGGATTACAGGCTGAGCCACAGAGCCCGGCTAACTTCTGTTGTTTCATCTGACCAAGTATGTGGTTGTTCATTACAGAATTCCTCTAAAACTAAGAGAGTTTAAATGTAAAGCACAGTTTTGTGGAGACCATTTCCTATTTCCTTTCATTAATGAGAGCTGAAAAAGAGATTGTCTTTTTAAGAGGAAACACTGTTTTCTTGTCCTTGGGTCCTTCTTTTGCATTTTTAGGATTTACACTCTGAATTTTTTAAATGTGCGTTTTATTTTTATTTCAAAAATAACGAGGTCACCTAGAGGTCATGGCTTATCTTCATCCAAATTATGAGACGGAAAAAGGAACTAACAAGATGTCTTTGGAGAGTGAAGCATGGCCACTAAACAGCCACCTTAGTTCTCTTGGTCAATAAAGTAGAAAGTCATTACACTCCCTTTGAGAATTTGAGATGTGTTAGGATGATCTCAAAATGGTTTTCTAGAAGGTAAAGCTTAATGGTATACAATATGAGAAGAAGCCATAAGAAATGGAAGAATTTGCAATAATAGTGAATATTATCATCATTATAAAAATGGTTTCTGAGTTACACCGTTTCCAGATCATTGAAGATAGGCTCTAGAGATTTAAATATAAGAAATATTAGACAGGGGAATGTGGCTAAATGAAATTTGGCTTGTTGGTGTCTTTCCTGTGACTCATTTTTATCTTTCTGGGAGGATGGCAGAATCCACAGAACTTAATGATGGCATGGGTATGGACAGGAATAAGTTGTGGAAATCAAGTACTGAGAGTGATGGTGCTGTTCCGGCAGACTGCTAAGATAGGCAAGTGCTTACAGGAAAAGAATATTTATGTGATCTTTTGGAGATACGTTGCACTGATAAAATAATGAGACAACTAAATAAAAAAATATGATTCAGTTGCAGATTTGGGTGTGATTTTGAAAATATGCATAAGAAGTTAAGATGTAGTGGTGAGAATCATTAATCCTCAGTTATTAGTCTACATTGATCTATCATCCATCTATCTATTTTAGAGACAGGGCTTGCCGTGTCACCCAGGCTGGGGTGTAGTGTTACCATCGCAAATCACTGCAGTCTCCAACTTTATAGGCTCAAGCAATCCTTGACTTCAGCTTCCTGAATAGCTGGCACTACAGGTGTGCACAACCACTCTTGGCTAATTTTCTTTTGTAGTTATTATTTGTAGAGACAGAGAGTATCCCTTCGTTGCCAAAGCTGGTCTTGAACTCCTAGCCTCAAGCGACCCTTCTGTCTCGGCCTTTCAAAGTGCTAGGATTACAGGCCAGTCTGCTATTCTTTTTTTAAAAAAATATTTATTATTATAAAGATGTGGGGTACAATTTAGGGCAAGGTATACAGACATTGATCATGCAGGTACCCTTGTTGTTGAGGCATGCCCCTCCCTCCCCTAGCAGCTCCCCCAACTGCCAGTTCCACCCCCCCCTTTCCCCTGACAGTTTTCCACTACTACCATTCTCCTTCCCACAGCATTATAATTGTTCAAGGTCACCTTATGAGTGAGAACATATGGAACTCAGTTCTTTGTTTCTGTGATAAATCACTGAGTATGATCGACTCCAAATCCATCCAATTTGCTGCAGAGTTCATATATTTGTCCTTCTTTGTGGCTGTATAATATTCCGTTGTGTATATGTACCACATTTTTTTAATCCAGTCCAGCTTCCATGGGCAACACAGTTGGTTCTATGTTTTTGCTATTGTGAAAAAATAGCTGCTATTCTTAAAGAAATAGGTTTCCAAGACTTGTCCACGACGGTGATTTTGTCGCATGGCCCTGCTTGCTCTCTATTTCCCCCTTTCTCAATGAAAGCACGTAGATTTTTGCTTGAGGATTTCCCACCCCTCTGGGAGCAACCAGACACCTTCCCACCACAGGTCTGTGCTTAGGCTGAGGCTCACCAAGGCTGTCCCTGCTGTGACCCCAGCCTCTGTCAAATGGACTATTTTAGGGATGGGCAGCTGCTCCTATTTGATCCAATCAGAGTGATGTCCAGAGCTTGATTTAATGATTGAGGAAGAGACTGGGCAGCAGGCTTGAAACTGCAGCAAGCAGCTTGCTACCCTAAGTGAAGTCAGCCTGAGTTTGAAGTCCAGACACAAAAGGAGGGCAGAGCCAGGAAAATCAGAGAAGCAGAACTGGAACTTGGAGGAGATTCTTTTCAGCCTGAAATACTCTGAGCTTTCAGTTATGTGTCAGTCACTCTCCTGTATAGTTTTAGCCAATTCCAGTTGCTACTTGCAGGTTATATTTTTGTTACATGTCGCATTTGCTAATACAATTGATTTATGAGATGCAATTTGCAGAATGCACCAGATACTCCAATCACGTATTAGCATCATGTACTTCTGGCTATATGCTGTGAAAACCTTGATAGTTTTATCTGAGAACTTCACGCTGTTCGGAACCTCTATGATCATACAGTTCAATTCCTCATTTCATAAATGAGAAACTGAGGCCATCAAAAATAATTGAAATTGTCCCACTTAATAGATGAAGATAATGACTTCGTTAGGGTTAAAAATTAGCTCATTTTGGCACAAAAATCACTTCCCCCAGTATAGAAGATGCTCCATTATGTCCCATAAACTGTGAAACCCCGTCACAGGTAACCAAGCTAAGACAGCCAAGGGAGTTTTGTGAACAGAATAAGAAGTCCTCAGTCCCACCTGGAGTGGAAGTTAAACCATTAAGGGGAGCAGATACATTTCAGGCCTTGGGGAGACTTCCCCCATCTCAGAGAGCAACAACTTACTAGCACAAAATGGATGGACGGGAAGAGACAGAAGCAAAATAAGCTGCTGTGGCCCCTTCTCTGATGTCTTTATTTTGCAAGTGCTATGGGTTACTTTATTCCACACCTTACACTAAGTCTTGGTGATAAGAGAAATAGAACCCAGGCTCTGCCCTGATGGAATCCGACAGGAGGGAGAATCCAGCAAAGAGACGATTGTAACACAGATGGAGGGGTGCGTGCAACGGACAAATTGGGGTTGAAGCAAGCCTCCTCTGACAGCAGGGCAAGGAGGATTTAGCAAGTGGAAGTGGGAGGACGGTATTTCAGGTTGAGAGAAGAGCACAGGCAAGGTTTGTGGTTGAAAGAAAAAAGACAGGAAACCCGAAGACATTTGCGTATTCACGTGTCTGGAGGAGGGATGTGGAGACGGCCAGACACTTGGGGAGGACACTGACAGAGGTGGATGTCGTCAGAGGCTGCACACACCTCCCTGTGAAACGACATTTAACGAGCCCTTCGTTGCCTGAAAGAACCGAGCTTCCGGCTATAATTAGGATGGAGATTTTGCAATTTAGAAAATCATTTTCAAAGCAAGCCCGCTTTATAATTTGTAAAGGCCATATGCCTTCAGCATTAGCAATCGTATGTTTTTGTTTTTTGCTTCTAGAAGTATGACAGGTGGCTTTCCTTTCACACGTTACAAGGCATTTTCAGGTTTAGAAAACTGAAATGCATAATTGAACAAAATTCCTGTAAATAAACATATATTTATCGGTGCCTTTGCAGAAATAAAAATTGCTCTCTTTAACATTTTATTACAGCATAATTTGTCTTTTCTACAGAGACATCTAGATTATTTGAGTGTTTAAACATTTTATTTCTGATATAGCTAGTCTCATTTGTTTCAATAGCATCGTTTTTTTTCTTACTGTATATATATGTTTGTCAAATTATGTCTTAGGTACGCTTACAGTACTTGGAGCAAAAAGAGCAGATGTCTATGTTTTCCAGCTTTATGTAAATTCTTTCAACATATATAATCCCTCACTCAATTGTAATTTTCTTTCTAATTAAAGATATTTATTGGCTTGCATCTTTTCTATGTTAAGCAATGTGTGCCTCAGATATAAGTTCTGAACTCCTTAAAATAATGATGCCTGCTGTGTTTGTGGTTAACTAACCACTCACCACACATTGGACATACTGATAAAGGGTTAATCTACTCTGAAACCTGCCATATTTTCTCAGATTTCAAAATGGAATTTGGACAGAACATTTCATTTTCTGTGACCTTTTTCTTTATGCCCCTTTTAGTCAGTTTCAAAAGCTTCCAGATTCAAAGTAGCTATGAGGCAGGAAGCTTGAGTTTAACCACATCTATGAATTTCATTCAATTTTTTATTGGGAAGAATGGTTCAAATTCTGTGAATGCCATTTATTATTTCTTACAGCGTACATCTGAAACTTAGAGTGGGATGAGCTCATTGTTCATAAGCTATCTCAAAAATCGAGTAAACGATGACGTTTAAAATGGGATGCTCTACTTTTTTTGAAATGCTCTGATTTATTAAATTTTTGTCATCTTTATTTATAGACAACAAAAGAACCAATTATAGCTGTATAGTGTCATGTGCATTTCCATCACCCAATGCAATTATCTCAGGATTTCTCCAACCACTCTCACATGTCTTCTTTCTCTCACTACAGCTCAGTTCAGCCAGTTTCACAATTTCAAATAAATGGATGCATAGAGTATGTATATACTGTGTACACACATCTTAAGTATCTACTGTGTATACACATTTTAAGTATGATATTTGCTCAAAAGATGGCGTTAATCAAATGAATGTTAACATCACTATGCAACAGGCAGGACAGTCAAAGAAAATGGAGGGAACACGGTTGTGCAGACGTCATATTACACTTCGCTACCTTAATTCAATTCAACTTCAAAAAGTAACACATAGGTAATATATTTACTGGCTTGCTTTTCTTAGTGTATTTTTGAGGTTCATCCATGTTGTGTGTCTGTGTAGTCTGTTCTTTTTCATTGCTAAGTAACTCTCAAATATACGAATATTCTGCAATTTATTATTCATGTACTTATAGATGGGTCATTGGGTTCTTCTTAGTTTGTAGTCACGTACAAAAAGTCTTGCCACATGCAAATCTCTCTCTAGAAGCATGTTTTGGCTTCTTATGGGTCAATATCTATTTGTGAGATTTCTTGGCCAACATTTAATTCCCAACCACAGTGTATGAGGTATGAAGTTGCTGTATACCTTCACCAACACCTGATATTGTGATTCCTTTAATTTTGGATATTATATTTGTAACGTGTTGGTATCTCGATACAATTTCAATTTGCAGTTTTCTGATTACCAAAGATGTTGATCATCTTTTCATATATTTCCTGACCATTTTATTATGTTCAAGTCCCTTGCCCATTTCTTAGTGTCTTGTCTTATTAATTCTTTTGTAAATATTATTTGTATGTGCTAGATAAATATCCTTTATTATATGTTTATTATGGTATATATTTCCCCTTATGTCTGTGGGTTGCAATTATCTTTTCTTAAGGATGTCTTAGAAGAGTAGATGACTTTCATTTTTATGTCTAATTTATCATTTTTTAAAGATTGTGTTTTTGCGTTTTGTGTCTTATCTATATTTTAAGAAGGGTCATAGTTTTAGGTGTTACAATTAGGTCTACAATCAACTTCCAATAAATTTCACCTTGTGTCATGGAGGTCACTTTTTTATGTAGGTATACAGGCATTACGACAACATTTGTTGGAAAACTTACTTTTTCTTATTAAAATGTATTTGTAGGATTTAAAAGAATCCATTGACCATGTACAAAGAGGACTCCCCCAAAACCAGAATTATTGATTAGAGAGCAGGCCCCCTGTAATACTGACTTCCCCTGCCAGATAAGCGTTCTAGGAATTTATCAGCATCAGTGTATCAGCTAACATTGTTGTTGTGAGAGGCTGCATTTGGCTTCAGTGAATTTTTTCTTTTGTGGGAGGGAGATTCTTCCAACACATTTGCCCATTTCATGATGGGTGGTTTACTAACTCACCTGCCCACACTGTGCTGAGTGCTCCGTGTTTGACCAAAAGTAGAATGAACCCCCTGCCCCAACTCTCTCAATTTTTTCCTGAGCAACTCTTTTTGTTTCCTGGATGAATAAAGTCCTCAAGAGGAAATATTTTGCCTATGTGGAAGGGGTGGAACAAAAAACAGCAGAAGCACTAAAAGACACCAAAACTGATAAGTTCAAAAACCATTCTGACTAGTGGAAAAAGCATCTCAACAGATGTACTGCATTAAGTGGAGAGTACTTTGAAGATGACTGAAGTTTAAACATGTAAGAATAAATACACAATTTTTCATAAATAAATTCCGGGTGGTTTTTAGTTTCCCCACTTGTATGTCAGGTCTATTTCTGGACTCTCTTTTCTTTGCCATTAATTTATATGTTTACATTTATGCCAAATCTGAAATATCTTGATTATTGTTGCTTTATAATAAGTCTGAAAAGAATTTGGCTTACATCCTCCAACTTTATTTTATTTTTCAAATTTATTATTATTATTATTATTATTGCTATTTTAGGTTCTTTGAATATTATTATTATTGCTATTTTAGGTTCTTTTAGGTTCTTAAAATTAGCTTGTCATTTTCTGTGAAAAAATATCTGCCAGGATATGGATTGAAAATGCATTTAGGCCGGGCTCGGTGGCTCAGCCTGTAATCCCAGTACTTTGGGAGGCTGAGGTGAGTGGATTGTTTAAACCCGCGGGTTGAAGACCAGCCTGGTCAACTTGGTAAGACCTCATCTCTGCAATAAATAAAAAATGAGCTGGGTGGGGTAGCACGTACCTGTAGATCCAGCTACTTGGAAAACTGAAGCGGAAGGATCGCCGGAGCCCAGCAGGTTGGTGCTGGGTGGCAGCGAGTGGTCCACTGCACGCCAGCCTGGGCGATAGAGTGAGACTCCAACTGAAAAAAAAAAAGAAAAAAAAAAAAGAAAATGCATTTAATCCATAGGCAAACTTGAGCAGAACTGACATCTTATTGCACTGTTGCCTTGGAGTATTCTTGTATTAATCTAGATTACCTTTCATTTCTCTCAACATAGTATTATATTTTTCAGTACATAGGTCATAGACACTTTTGTTAGATACATTCCTAAATATTTCATGGTTTTGATGCCACTGTAAATAATTTTTAAATAACATTTTCTAGTCGCTTGCAATGTTTGCTGAACCATAATTTCTTTTCCTTAAAAGGCCTCAGAACCTAAGGTTTTACTAAATTTATTAATTAATGTTAGCCCAATACATTTTTAATTACTTAGGATTTTATACAGAGACAATTATGTAATCTATGAAAAGAGATTATTTTAGTTCTTCATTTCAAAATTTCTGTTCCTTTCTTTCTTTTTTTTTTAAATTTGTTTGGTTTTTGTTTTCTTATTGCACTGGCTAAGATTTCCATACTTTTTTTTTAATCTTGGAAGAAAAGCATTCAGTCTTTCATATTAAGTATTATGTCAGTTATTCTTCTTTAACACATGACTTTAGTCAGATTGAGAAAGTTTTGTCATTTTTGTCGTTTTTGGAGAATTTTTCATGGATGGATACAGAATTTATCAAATGCACTATGTGCATCTGTTTGGTGGTTATACATTTTCTTCTTTTTTTAATATGGTGAATAATTTGATTTTTGACTGTTGAACTTACCTTATATTCCCAGGATAAGGCCTATTTACTGTGATGTGTTTTTCTTTTAAAGATTTTTTTTGTTAATAATTTGATGGAATTTTTGTATTATTTAAATCTTCAAGAATATTCCTTTCATGTCTTATGTCAAGTTTTGGTATCAAGATTATTTGTTCTTATGAAATGAGTTAGAAAATAGATTGTTCTCTATTTTTGTTGCAAAAGTTTCAGAAAGTATTATTTTTATATAAAATATTTGGTAACATTTAATAGTGAACTTCTCTTAGCCTGGTGTTTTCTTTGTCAAAATATATATTTTCAAACCGGGCTCGGTGGCTCAGCCTGTAATCCCGCGCTTTGGGAGGCTGAGGTGAGTGGATTGCCTGAGCTAGCGGGTTCGAGACCCGCCTGGGCAATTTGGCGAGACCTCACCTCTACAATAAATAAAAAATTAGCCGGGCGTGGTAGGGCACGCCTGTAGTTCCAGCTACTTGGAAGGCTGAGGTGGAAGGATCGCCGGAGTCCAGTAGGTTGAGGCTCCGGTGGCCGGGAGCAGCCACTGCACTCCAGTCTGGGTGACAGAGTGAGACTCCAACTCAAAAACAAAACAAAACAAAACGATATATATTTTTTGTTTCTTAAATAGATATAAGCAGATATTCTCTCTCTCCAAGAGCTTGCTAACATTCTGCCAATTTTGTTAATTTCAAAGAAACAATTTCTGCTTTGTTAATTTTCCACTGACTTTTTGTTTCATTCCATTAACTTTCAAAGAACATTCTTTTTTTTCTAATATTGCCATTTAAAATCATACATTTTCCTGTAAGGAATCCTTCAGAAACCTATTGAAAGTACTATTGTGCTATGTTTTTACTTTCCTTCAGTTAAAAATATATTCTAAGTTCTCTTGTGATTTTTTTGTTTGAATCCCTAGTAATCAAAAGTGTACTATTTGATTTCCGGGTAAATGAGGTTTCTCTATAGTTCTTCCTGTGCTTGACTTAAATTGAAGAAACAGGCCAATCCTACATTACTGGAGTCTATCTTCTGTAGTATAACTTCTACAGATTTCAAATAATTTTCCCCTAGAAATGCGTGATTACATTTCCAAATACAGAGGGGTTTTCTAGAAATGTTACTGTTAACAGTTTCTATAGATAAACAACTCAAAGAAAAAAAAGAAAAAGAAAAACCCTGTTTATCAAACTGAGCAGGGTCATCCTGTGATAGCATTTCGTAGCCTCTAGAGCAAAACACATGGATTCAAATAAAGGAGTTATTTTGCTCTTAAGTAATTCTTTCATGTGTATGAAAGCTGCTTTCAACACCAGCCCTAGGCTACCTGGGGTCTATCTTATTTTTTAAAGGTCCATGTTTGGGTTACAACACCCTCTGTCACAAAAATGCTGGGTGGGTGGTAACGCAAAAGGGTCTCCATTCAATTAACATCTAATCCATCATTTCTGAAGTGGCTGATCTTTTAAAATAAAGATGTGGGGTACATTTCAGGGTTAGGTATATAAACATTGATCATGCAGGTTCCCTTGTTGATGAGGTACGCCCCTCCCTCCCCTAGCAGTTTCCCTCAACTGCCATTCCCACCCCCCCTCCCCTGACAGTTTCCCACGATGGAATATTATGCAGCCATAAAGAAGGACAAAGATATGGATTTTGCAGCAGCGTGGATTTTGAAGTGGCTGATTCTTATCTTCTGAAATCTCCTTTGGGTCACAGGACTCGGTGCTCACCAGGACATTTTCCCATCAGCACCGCTCGGTTTGGAAGCTGAGCTTTGGGAAGCACAGTGAACCACCCTGAGGCGAGGAACTCCCTCCATGCGGAGCTGGCTGTGCTGTCTCCACAGCACAGGCACACTCGCTGTCCCATGGAGAAGATCTTGAGATGGGCCGTGCTGCCTCTCTGTCGTCTTCAGGGCCCTTGGTGAACTCCACTCCACCAGCTCCTCCAAGCCTCCCTTCCACCCTGGACACTTTTGTTACGGCATTTTCTGCATCGCTTTTCTGCACATCTCACTCATTTTTGCTTTTCTGGATTGCAGCAGGGAGTCACAATACAGGTTGAATTTATTTAGCAAGAGTGGAGGACTGAGGATAGAATACTGAGAACACTATTAACAGTCATGAAAAGGGCAAAGAGGAGGTGAGCAAATACAAAGCTGAACATGATTCCAACGGATACAGTGCGTCAGCATTATGACGTCAAGAGAGGAGTGTGTCAGTAAACAGCATTGTCACATGAGTTAGAGAAATCAATGATGCAAAAACTGAAGCATGATTTTTTGACCTGACAATGAGAAGATCATGGACGAATTCAGTGGTCCCCACTTTTTGGTATCAGGGACCGGTTTTGTGGAAGAAAAATTTTCCACAGATGGGGAAGGAGAGGGTGGTATGTGCACTCAAACCTCACTGCTGATGTTCATCGGTATTTGTAGTCGCTCCCCACTGCTAGCATCACCGCCTCTGCTCCACCTCGGATCATTAGGCACTCACTCTTTCTTTCTTTCTTTCTTTCTTTCTTTCTTTCTTTCTTTCTTTCTTTCTTTCTTTCTTTCTTTCTTTCTCTTTCTTTCTTTCTCTTTCCTTTTTTCCTTTCTTTCCTTCACTTTCTTTTTTCCTTCTTTCTCTTTCTTTCCTTCTTTCTCTATTTCCTTCTTTTTTTCCTTTCTTTCCTTCTCTTTCTTTTTTCTTTCTTTTCTTTCTCTCTCTCTTTCTTTTCTCATAAGGAGCATTCTCTCTCTCTCTCTCTCTCTGTCTCTCTCTCTCTCTCTTTTCTCATAAGGAGCACGCAACCTAAATCCCTCCACACGCAATTCATAGTAGGATGGGCGCTCCTATGAGAATCTTAAGGCCCCTGCTGACCGGATAGGAGAAGGAGCTCAGGCAGTCATGTGAGTGATGGGGAGCAGTCATCAACACCAATGAAGCTTCCGCTCACTTGCCCTGCCGCTCACCTCCTGCTGTGTGGCCGGTTCCTAACAGGCCACGGATGATACCGATTCATGGCCCAGGTGCTGGGGACACATGGATTAACTTACCAAGTATATTTTCAATAGAATAGAAAAGACTGAAGCTGACCTGTCAAGTTCTAAGCAGTGGAAGAGAGCAGATAACAGAACTGGCTAGACAAATTATGATACTTATTCAAGATATAAAATTATAAACCCATTAAAATTATAATTCTGACAAGTTAGTTGAAAAATCAGTTTAAACCCTGTTCAATCTCTGCCATCTATCTGGAAAGTAGTGTAGTGTGTTATTGTTATTTTTCTTTATATTTTTTATGTTTTGCAAAGCACCATTCTTGTTAGTTGGTATTACATTCTGAACATCGTGTTCTCTTTATTACACTCCTACTTAATGAGAAATAATAATTTTGGTATAGTAGTAAGCGCCTAGAGATGCCACTTTTAGGAGAATGACCTTTCTTGCAGTAATTCAGATGTCTTGGCTTTTCAATCACAACGAGCTTTCTTGCCTGATAGTGTGTTCATACTTACATTAGATCAGCATCTCTTGTGTGTTTTTAAATTGTGATCTATGTTCTATTCATACATACACATTATTTTTCATCATTCTCCCATTTTGAGCCAAATATTCTTGAATGTTTGCAGTTACCAGTGACTCAGAAAAGGATAATTTCTGGGCTTATTACTACCCAAGCAGACACCTGTGTTAAAAGAGCTATTTCACTTCGATTGGCAGGTTGGCATTACCTTCTGAAGGTGGAATTTATCCCACCTTTTGTAGAAGCTTGATCGCATTATCATAACTCAGCAACAAATATCACGGTGTGATTATTTGCAATTAAAATTACAAATGTGTAAATCTGTACTCTTTAATTGAAACATTTTTACCCAAAATAATTTTCCCTTTAAACAATCCAACTTAGTGTGGTTTTTACAATTCATGCAAAAGTTTAATTACGATGTTTTGATCATACCTGTTTGCCCCTGGACAATATTTAGTATATTGTATTTAGTCTATTGATATTATGGTTACTAACCTGACCCATTCTTCTTCCTTTTGCTGTATCATGGCGGATCTATTTGCAAGTGTCATTTTTCATATGAAGAGTAGAACACATTGGTCTTTTTTACTATTTGGCTTGTTGAAGGTTGACAAAGAAACAACGCAAAGCAACTTGCCAGGTATAAAATTCCATTTAGTTCCATATTTATTTGGAATTACCCAACGGCATTTCAGCCAGCAAGTATTCATAGGATTCCTTCAGTGACAAGTCACTACTTTTATTTTTTGTTCCTCATGCCATGTTATAGATATGGCTGACAACATTTTCCTTAGGTGGCCGAGGAAGAAAAACGACATGAAATATCATTTCCCAGCTGTGGTCTCATGTGGCTTTTAGGGCAAGCATATAGACAAGGCACTGAGGATAATAAGGATGTTGCCTTATTTTAAAGAAAATCTGCATTTAAAATGCATTTTAGAAAGTGTATATCAATCACATGTCACATTTATGCAAGTGCTTTAGGTGGGAGCATTAAATATTTCCTCCTTTTAAATTAAAATTTTGAAACATTAAAGCATGGGATTTATGCCATACAATTAAAAGTCTCCCCAACTCTGTCCTAATGCATATTTTTCAGATGTTACATATTTATGTACAAGATGCAGCATCATTTTTTCTTAACATTTTGCTATTTTGTTCTAACTCTTGTCATTAATTATAAAAAAGATCTAGTTTAATATCTGCCAATGTTACATTCATAAATGTGCTTTGTTGAAAAAATAAATGGTTTAATTTTTTTTAAATGATTTTCTTTAGCTCAAACAGTTTTAGACCACCATTTACCTAAACAAATATATGTTTCTTACTGCAAACTGACAAAAAAAAAATCAGATTTCAGATGTTTGAGGAATGTTACTGTTATACTGGTATTGGTATAAATTTCAAATTTCCCAATAGTCATTTTTGAAATCAGAATTTATTCAAACAACAAGCAATACATTTGAGATGATTATTTATGCACATAAATGATCCCCATTTGTTAAAAGCAGCAGTGCTTGTTCTTATGCAAATGAGAGTCAGTAACTCAAAACAGTTAAGGAATATTCCAAGGGGGTTGATCTGTCAGTAGGACCTCACATAATGTTAATTCTGGTGATGTATTTAAATAATAACAGCAGCAATAGCTCACATTTCATAAACGCTTATTCCTTGCAATGCAAGGCACTGTAATTTATGCCATACATATTATCTCATTTAATCTTCAGAACAAACTAAGGAGAGAAATAATACTACTCCTAATATAAAGGTGGATAAATTGAAGCTTAAAGATATTAAGTAGGTTGTCCACTGTCATCCCACTGTCAGAAGGAAATCTTCAACCCTACAAACTGTGGTCTTAGCCACTGTGCTGTGCAGTTAGTGGTATGTACAGAGTGATTACATTAAAACACCACAAGATCTACAGCCATCTTGGATCCTCTAAATAAATGTATTCATCTGAAAACAAAACAAAACAGCCTATAGTAATGACGGTTATACCTTTTCAATTCCAACATGAGGTCTGACACGTATAAACAGTTTAGTGAATAGAATGGGAAAGGACCTTTGATACTGCGACTGTCCCACCCATTCACAGAATAATGATGATCGTTACTGCAGGTTCAGTGGACTGAATTAAAATGAACTAATCGCAACACCACTTTTTCCAAATCCATCATGAAAAAACCGATGATAGGTTAGATCATTCGTTCTACTTCAGCCCATTTCTAAAATATTATCCTTATTGAATTCCAATATTGTGTTTAAGAATACACAAGGAACAAGAGACAGCTACCGGGAAACAGATGAAGGAGATTGCATTTTGTGGGTGTTTTCTGGAATGTAAGCTAAGCAAGTTGGAGAGTACTGCATTTTAAATCCATAACCATGGGACATACATTTTTCCAAGTCTAAGCAAAGGCTACATAAACGTGATTACGACCTCCAAACTACTTCTTTTCTTATGTCCCACTGTAGTAAGCAGTTTCCTTTACAACAAATATTTATAGAGTCCATTTCAATGAGAAGCAAGGAAAAAGGAGAATCTTTTCAGTCATACTTCTTAGCCACATTTTTAAATGCATTCACCTCTCTAAAATGTAGTCCACATAATTGCACACTTGGAAATATAAATCGGGTTTTGGCTCCATGGATATGGTCTGGATATTTGGAATAAAGTCAGGGAAAGCATTGTGTGAGCTATATCACTAACCTCTTGTGAGGTATAGGGTGTAGACACATGACGGATAATGTACACAGAAGAGTCTATTGCACAGCAGGACTGCAGTTTTTGCCTAAGAAGGATAATGGCACCGTGGCACATACCTAAAATCCCAGCACTTTGGGAGGCCGAAGTGAGAGAATTACCTGAGCCCACGAGTTCGAGACCAACCTGGGCAACTTGGCAAGACTTCATCTCTACAATAAATCAAAAAATTAGCCAGGTGCAGTGGCTCGTGCCTGTAGTTCCAGCTACCCGGAAGGCTGAGACAGAAGGATCGCCTGATCCCAGGGTCAGGGCTGTGGTGGCCTTGAACGTGCCACTGCACTCCAGCCTGGGCAACAGAGTGGGACTCTGACTCAAAAAAAGAAGGATGATTATTGTTCGAACATTGGGCTTTCCCCAGGAGGGACTGGTGAATTGACTTTTCTGGGGTTTATTTACTTGTGGGGCAGAGGAGCAGGCTGGGAAAGGGTGTCTCACCAGGGAAGACAGAATTAAGATGTGCAAGTTTGATCCAGGAACTGTGCCTCAAAATCAAAGTTAAAGGACAATTTTTGGCAAGGCGGTATTTGTCGGTCATGTTTTTGATCCATTTCTACCAGCTGCTGGCTTTATGTGAATGGCCAGATGATACCTGAGAAGATGCCCAGGATTCCGGGCTGAGAAACCTGGTGATTGGTCAGATATACCCAGCAAGCCCTAAATCCTCTGGATAATTTCCATTGCTCATGCTTCATTTCTCCACCTGGCCGCCTCAGCGGCCAACCAACACAAAGAGGAAGAAGATATCTGATTCCACAACACCCCATTACTTTTCTAGGAAGCCGGTTCCAACAGCCTCGCCTGCAGAGAATTCGAGTATTTGACCAGCTCAGCTGCCTTTAAGGGCACACATTCTCTCAGAGACACTACGTAGGGACCATGCTGTCTAGCCACCTCAAACTAGGGTAGATGAGACACGCTAGCGGCTGTTTTCCATCAGATGACATGGGCGGCTCTCTTCTGGGGCTTGACCCTGCTTTCGCTATGTGCCAGAAGGCTGAGTAGTCCAGTCTCAGAAGCTGAGCTGTCAGCTTGTACCAGGGAAAACTCAGATGTGACTGGACTCTAACACCAGGGGCAATGAGCCATGTGGTGAGTCTGAAAAGGGCAAACAGTGTTGGTCACGGAGTGAGCACACAAACGTCAATTACCTTTTGTATACCTCTAGTCCCAAGGCCTTCCTTCCACAGGGTTTTCTAAGACATATTTGTGTCACAGACCTCACTGCATATTCCTTAAACATTACTTCTGGAAAGAAAGTATTTAGAGGGAAACTGTTCCTCTTTTCACTGCCCACCAGATATGTTGTCGGATAGATGATCCCTAGCAAATCTTGCTTTGGAAGAATGCTAGAACATTTTTTTTTGAGTTGGAGTCTCACTCTGTCACCCAGACTGGAGTGCAGTGGCCGCTCCCGGCCACCGCAGCCTCGACCTGCTGGGCTCCGGCGATCCTTCTGTCTCAGTCTTCCAAGTAGCTGGAACTACAGGCACACACCACCATGCCCGACTATTTTTTTTTTTTTTGATTTGTTGTAGAGATGAGTTCTTGCCAAGTTGCCCAGGCGGGCCTCGAATCCGCGAGCTCAGGTAATCCACTCATCTCGGCCTCCCAAAACGCTGGGATTACAGGCTGAGCCTCCGAGCCCGGTCTAGAACATATTTTATGAATACCCGAAGATAGTGATGTTCCCATGATATTATGTGAACATATTATCTACAGACAGGGAGAGGGAGATGGAGAGAACAAAAGAGACGGAGCACTGGCCTGATAGAGGCTGAACCTCCGATTACTCAAGTTTAAATCCTGAATTTGTTATTTACTTAAGAATAACTAGAAGTTAAATGAGAAACTGTCAGACAATTATTTAATTAGCAAGTTTCTTTACTGCTATCCATAAATGCAGACGAATGTAAGAAATTTGAGATGAAAGAGAAATAAGGTCACGTTTTTGCCATCTGAGTTGAGGCTCTAAGTTTTGCTTTCCAGTAGTGGTAGATTTTGACTGGTTTTGTCCATGTGGAGGTAAAATATTGTATACTTCCCTGTATTTATATTTGCTTGTTCTATTTTCAACTTCTAAAATACTTTGTCATGGCTTCTCAAACAATCCTCCAATAATTCTGAGCCTGTTGTGTACAGTGAGATATAATTGTTAACTTTAAGGAGCTTACTATTTAGTTGAGGAGTCAAAATTTATGTTTATATAATAATACTACTATGATGTAATATAAATGCTAAATTGATGGGGCAGACTAATAAAACCATAGCATTCCAGATAAGAGAGTTAAAACTGATACTGGCTGGGGATGTCTAGAATAATAAACTATTGGAACTCTCAGGGCGCTTGGCATAGAATAAACTCTTAATACTAATCATAGAAATGGTAAAAAACCAAAAACATATGTGCGTGAGTGCATGTAATTTGGCTC
The DNA here is from genome assembly GCA_027257055.1 of Cephalopachus bancanus. Taxonomy (NCBI): domain Eukaryota; kingdom Metazoa; phylum Chordata; class Mammalia; order Primates; family Tarsiidae; genus Cephalopachus; species Cephalopachus bancanus. Next base: position 3,636,575 of record JAPVLO010000043.1, read on the forward strand.
TCTAGATGTGCACTGAGAGGAGAAAGAAATGAGAATGGGTAGAAACAGCAGAATGAAGACTCCCCAGTGCTATTGTGGCAGCAACTGAGATAGGAGACCATGAGAAAATGTCTACTGCCAGAATGGAAAGGGGGGTGGACTGTCCACTGCAGCTAAAAAGAAAAAAGGAGAGGGTAACCGCTGCCGATGGGAAAGCCTGAGGCATGCTGCAGCCAGAGGTCTCCATGGACATGTCGTCAATAGCAATGGCAACCGCGGTGCATAATGGTGACAACGGACTCAATCAGGGCTCGAAGGAGAGTGTCGAAGATGTGGACCTGGAAGAGCATCCTGATTTGAGCGTGATGGGTGAACGCGTGCAAGGCGCCATTCAATCTGCAACTCTTCCCTCGTTTCCATGGCTCCTGCAGGTTTATTGCAACTCCGGAAACATTGAGCTCATGGTCAACGTGGCCATCACACCGCAGACACTCACGTGCATTTCTAGGAGGTTGAAGGTGAGTCATCAGTCAGGTCCACTAATCTAAGAGCGGCCCAAGGCTCAATAGCAAGATACGACTGGTGTGGGAAGATGATTTGAAGCGGGACTTGATGTTCATGCAATAAGCTAGAAATGTTGATTGCTACCTGAAGTACACATTTGTTTTCCAGAATAAGTGTCAAAGCTTCTGCTTCATGACAGTGTCATTCAGGACAGCAAGACTTCCTGGAAATAGCTTTCATGCCTAATCTGTGTTTGTGTTTAACTATAGGACCATTTAATCCACAAACTCATTGTGACCTCATCAAAGCAGGGAAGATGTTTCCTTCATTATAAAAATAAAACAAAACCAAGGACTTCTCTCTACTTCAGATTCCTTTGGAATACTAATGCATAAATGCCCAGATTAAATTAATCTCAGCTGTCTCAGTCACACTTGGCTAATGAATCATAAAATAGTTTCATCTCCATATGACAATTTGCCCTTGATGGCAAATTAAAATCTTAATAAGAGTTTTTAAAATACACAGGCATATATACATGCACAATCTCTTTTATTGGAGCTCAATGTCAAAATACAAACTCTTTTGCTTTGCATTTCAGATACTGTGAACTTTGGAGTATATCTTCCCGATTTTTTTATCTGATGATTTCAAATTGTCTATACACTGGATTGCTTTTCCTTAACCTCCAAAATAATTGCTTCGGAAATCTTGCTAAAGTCATTAGATAATGCTTTGTTTAATAATACTGCATAAAAATTATTTATTAACTGTTTATTTAAATAATGCAAATGCTAGTGGTATAATTCTTTCCCTCTCACCCTTCCTCAATGAAAGGCTTCTTGGAGTCATGAAGCATCAGAGATGTCGGAGACCAATTACGGGTGGTAGATGTCAGAAGCAACATAGGGAAGAAGATATGGGGGGAAAAGGACACGAAACAATGAAAGACAAAAGCAGTAGCAACAAATTAAACTTTAGCTTGGATTTTATGTAGCACATCCTGGTAAAAATAATGTTCAAATAACAGTAGCTATTTGGAACAGGGCTTCTCAAACTTGAATTCGGCACACACACACACACACACACACACACACACACACACACACACACACACACGTCCTGGGGGAATCTTGTTAAATAAATGTTAGGTGTTGCTGATCTGTGGACTACACTTGGACAAGCAAGAAGGAGCATACACACATATAAATAGAGTATTTTTATTTGGCTTGAAGGTGTAAATCCAATTTTAGAAGATAAAGATGTGTCAAGGCAGGTAGTTACAGTTTCTCAAAATATGATGGATTAGCTAGCAAGCTTCAAATACCTTTGTCTGCCTACCTTTGAATTCCAGTTTCTTTGGAATTCTCAACACGAGCTTCATCTTCCTCTCATGTGAGATTTGACTCAGAAGGGATCCTTCATGAGATTTAAAGTTAAAAAAAGAAAAGAAAGAAAAACAATACTGAAATATAAATTAAGAAGAAAAGCGTAATCCTGAAATGATTCAAAATAGTTCTTTTTTTATTTACTTTGTTGGATGGAAGGGAGTATAACACTTTACATTTATCAAAAAAGATTTAAAATGAGGATTTGGAACCTTACAGTTTATTCAACCATTTAAGACCCATCATTCATTCTTACTTTGATCATCAAATCTGACGCTTAGTGGAACAAATACGTATTCAGTACAAATGTTAGTATTGTGATACTAACATTTATGCCAAGTAAGAACTCCAATTCAAATGCCAAGACATTTAGAAAACTAAATTCTTAGATGTTATTTCAGGATTTTTTTTCTTTTTTCCAGAGAGAGAACATTGTTATTGGTGTACTGACCTTTCTCCCAGGTCCTAAACTCAAATGATTGTTCAAAAAGCAATACTCTCACAGTCAAACTACAGATTTATTATTTGAACGCTCCTCAGCTGATCTCCCTTTTATAGATTTATTAGAATAAAAGTTTGTTAAATATCAATTCTGTTATTGGTATTTGTAGAATGGAAAACAGAAGCAAAAACCTAAGCCCTCCAAGACCATGCTGCCAGTTAAAGGGACGCTTAATACAAGATTCAAGTCCTTCGACTACTTATTTTACAGATAAGTGATATAAAACTACACGGAAAGACTGGAGGTAGATTTATTAAATATTGAATTTAAATTCATCTGAGTTATTGGAAGTTAATTTTAAAAGTATATACTTGGTTTATGAGTTTCTCCCTCTAGTCTGGCAATATCGCAAAGTAGAACTCAAATAAAAGATTCTTAACACTAGTATGTTACGCTACCACTGAAAAACCATGCCAGTGATTTTAACGAGTTACACGACTATCTTGTTAAAAAATGTTTTTATGTATTAAATGTCAAATGAATAACATAAAACAAAAATTTTACATATTTGGAAAACTACAGGCATTAGATTTTGGATGTACTTAAAAATATTTTTAGAGTAGTTTAAGATTTATAGAAAAATTGGGACGATTACAGAGGTTACATAAAACCCCCACCAATTTTCATCTGCATAAACATCTGATCTCAGCATAGTACGTTTACCATGACTGCAACAATACTGATACATCATTAACCAAAGTCCATACTTTATTTAGATTTCCTTTGTGTTTACCTGGTTTGTTTTCTTGCTCCATCATTCCATCCAGGGTACCATGTTCCTTTTGTTCATTTCTCCTTATGTTCCTTTTGACTGTGACAGTTTCTCAGATTGCATTTGTTTCTGACGACCTTGGTGGCTTTGAGAACTGGTGAGGTATTTTGTAACACTGCCTCGAGGTAGATTTGCCTGATTTTTTTTTCTCATGATTCGACTAAGGTAAATGGTTCTTGGGAGTAAAGCCACAGAGGTGAAGTGCCATTTTTATCACATTTGGAGGTACAGGCTGTTAGCTGTTGGGGTTAACATATCGCCATTGATGTTGGCCTTGATTAGTTGGGTAAGGTGGAGTTTTTCAGGATTCTCCACGACAAAGTTCCCCTTTTTGTTCACTTTTCCATATGGCACTCTTGGAAAGAAAAGTCACTACGTGTCTACCGTCATGCTTAAGTAAGGAGTTGTGTTCCAATTCTTTGAGGGTAGAATATCTATATAAATTATCAGAAATTGTTTTGCAAAAGAGGTTTGACTATTCTCTTCATCTACTTGTGTATTCATTCAACCATATAGTTATAACAACACGGACTCATACATTTTTATTTTATATTTTGGGTTATAATCTAGCAGTATGCACTTGATTTCTTTGCTTGTTTCAATTGTTCCAGCTTTCACCATTGGGAGCCTTTTCACTTTTCTCCTGTGTTCTTTCAACATACTCACATTGCTGTGGGTTTGTTGTTGTGTCTGTTTGTTTTGAACTTTCTTACTTTCTGGCTCTACAAAGATGTTCAGACTCATCTTGTGAGTTCACTGAACCAGTCCTGGAATCATCCGTTTCTCCAATAAGCCTTAGTGCCTTCTCTCAGAGAATGGTATTAGAAATCAAGACCTGGGTGATACGTGCGCACACCGCTATTGTTGGGTGATTGTTTCTGGGTGCCCTCAATGGACAGAGCACAGAAGTACATGTGGCTACACTATCCCATGTATGTGTGCATGTATATAGGTAATACTTTTATGTGTAAACATGTGCTTACATAAGTTAATAAATTACATTAAGGTGAGTATACATTCATACTGATGTACCCAACTCAAAGCCATTATCACACGGGTCATTGTAAACACCTTCATTATCTATAACTTCCCAGTTAAGAAGTGAAAGCTTCGCTGGTACCGTCTTCCACTGTCTACTTAATTGCTCTATTTAATTGTACCTGCTAGGGGGATCCCGCAATGGAATTTACTTATTTTAAAATGTATATCTATTCTTACATGTTTAAACTTCACTCGCCTTCAAAGTACTCTCCATTTAATGCAGTACGTCTATCGAAATGATTTTTGCCCTGCCCCAAACAGTTTTGGAACTCATCTATATTTTGATGTCTTTTAGTGCTTCTGCCATTTTTTATTTCACCTCTTCCACATCGGCAAAACATTTCTTTCCCTTTGAGGACTTTTTTCATCCGCAGAAACAAAAGAAGAGTCGCTAGGGGCGAGATCAGGGGAATAGGAAGTGTGTGGCACAAGGGTCATGCTGTTTTGGGTCAAAAAATGCTGAACACTCAGCTCACTGTGGGCAGGCACACTCACAAATCACCCATCATGAAACGGGTAAAGGCACTGGAAGAAGACTCTCCCCCCAAAATTCACTGATGCTTAAAGCAGCCTCTCACACCTATGCCAGCTGGTGCACTGGTGTCGATGGGTTCCTAGAACACTTACCTTGTGGGGGAAGCCTGTACCACAGGGGCCTGCCCTCCGAGAGAAAATTCCAGCGTTTTGGGGGTGTCACCCCGTCGTATACGATGACTTCCCTAGGAGGAAACAACTTTATCAGTGAGATTACTGGATTTAGGTGCAGCTCCTTTTGATTTAGGCTTATAGAACCCTCACTTCGGAAATTACTTAGATTAGCCCCTTTTCTGCATCCCCTTCTGTGAGGTCATTCCATTTAATTACCATGTAAACATCAATTGGCCAAGTTTGGATCTATTTCTGGGCTCTGGGTGCTAGTCATTGATCTATGTGTCTATTAGTTTTCAAATACGATTCTCTCTTGATTACCCTGGACTTTATGGTAAGTCTTGAACTTGGCTGGTGTGAGTTCTCCAACATAGTTCTTCTTCATCAATTGACTGTTCCAAATCTTTTGCATTTCTACATACTTTACGATCAGTTTGATGATTGAAAAATAGCCTGCTGGGATTTTGAGCATTACATATCTATTCATTTATTTAGGTCTTCTTTGATCTCTTTCATCAGCCTTTTATAATTTTCCACATACAGATACCACATACAAAATTACATTAATTTTTGTTATATTTGTAACTAAGTAGTTAATTTTTTAGTGCTATAGCAAATTGTATTGTCTTGTTAAATTCCAATTGTTTATTCCTGGTATAGACGAAAGCAGTAATGATATCTGCTAATATTGTTCTCTGTGACCTTATGCTCTTCATTTATTACTTCTAATTTTCCTTTTTTTTTTTTTGAGTTGAGGTCTTACTGTATTGCCCAGGCTGGAGTACAATGGAATGATCTCAGCTCACCACAGCCTCAAATTTTTGGGCTCAAGTAATTCTTCCACTCCAGCTTCCTGAGTAGCTGGGACTACAGGTGCATTTCACAACTTCTGGCTATTTAAAAAAAATTTTTTTTTGTAGAGACAAGATGTCCCTCTGTTGCCCAGGCTGGTCTTGAACTCCTGGGCTCAAACAGTCCTCCCACCTTGGCCTCCCTAAGTGCTGGGATCATGGGCACGAACCGTCACTCACAGCTCACTGTGATGTACTTTTAAAAATACATTGTTGGCTTTGACCCACTAATATTCTGTTGAGGTATATATATCACACTTGTGATTGTAAAACACATTGGCCTCTTGTTCACACTTTTGTGATATCTTTATCTGGTCTTGGTGTGAAGGTAATTCTGGTCTCATAAAATGTGTTAGGAAGTATTCCCTCTGTTTCTAATTTTTGAAAAAAGTTGTTTGTGCTATTCCTTCTTTTATGAGGGGTGGCATTCACTGGTGGTAAACCGAGTCTGGTCCTTTATTTTTTGGAAGGTTGTTAATTATTAATTAAATTCCTATCAAAATATGAGACTCTTTAAGTTTTCTCTTTTTCCTTGTGTTGTGAGATTTGGTTGTTTATGTCTTTTAAGGAATTTCTAAGTTTCATCTAAGTCATTAAATTTTGGAACATATAGTTGTTTGCAGTATCATTTTATTATGATTTTAATGTTTATAGATCAGTAGTGACGATCCCTCTTTCATTTCTGATCATGCTGTTTTATATGTTCTCTCTCTCTCTTCTCATTCAAACTGACTACAATTTACTATTTTACCAATATTATGAATCTATTCAAAAGAGTAGCTTTTGGTTTTAATAATCTTCTCTACTGTTTTTCTGATTTCAGTTTCACTGATACCTGCTCTAATTTTTAATATTTCTTTCCTCTCCTTACCCAAGATTCAAGTCATTGTCTTCTTCTAGATTCCCAAAGAGGCAGCTTATGTGATTGATAATAAATCTTTATTTCTTCTAACATATGCATTTAGTGCTATAAAATTCTAATGATTGATTCTGCTGCATCCTATAAATTTTAAGTTGTATTTTTATTTTCATTTAGTTCAAAATAATTTTCGTTTGTCTTGAAACTTCTTCTCTGACTCATGGGTTTTTTAGAAGTATGCTGCTTAATGTCTAGATATTCAGAGACTTTTCAGGTCTATTTCTGCTATGTATTTTCCATTCAATTATAGTGTGATCTGAGAATATACTTCACATGATTTCTATTTTTTAATGGCTTAAGGTGTGTTCTATAGCCCAGCATGGGCCTTGGCTTGGTGAATGTTTCATGTAAGCTTGAGAAGAAAGTGTACTCCGGTATTGCCAAAATAAAAAATTGTATCCATGTGATATTTTGATTGCTGGCACTATTGGGGTTATCGACATCTTTCCTGATCTTGTACTTGCTTGACCTAACAGTTACTCATAGAGGAGTGTCAAAGTCTCCAATGAGGAGTGGACTTGTATATTTCTTCTTTCAGTTCCATCAGGTTTTGCCTTATGTGTTTTGTCACTCTCTGGGTAAGTACAGTCACAGTTAGGAGAGCCATATATTCTTGGATTGTTAACAGTGTGCAATGCTCCTTTTCATGCTGGAGCCTAAAATATCAGAAATTGCAAGTCTTTTAGATTTTTCTCTGAGACCAATTTCTTTGGAGAAATAAATATTCTAACTCCTGCCTGAAGGCTATCTAGTCAACTTTTATTTTGTAGGAGATGAGTGGGAGGAGAAGGGAAGATCTCACCCCGAAGTTTATAAACTGCAAACTAATTTCCCTAGCTTTCTCGCCTAATTACCACTCATTGCTGTGCCTCAATTTCTTTTTTTCTGAATGGAGGGAAATCATCACCAGACTTTGATGAAGATGTTTGCTTGTCTTTCAGTCAAGGTCTCCTTCTGTCAAGTCACAGCAGCCTCGACCTCCTGGGCTCAAGTCATCCTTCTGTTTCAGCCTCCCTAGTAGCTGGGACTATAGGTATGTATCACTACACCTGGCTAGGTTTATTATTATTATTATTATTATTTTCTTTTTGCAGAGACAGGGTCATGTTATGCTGCTCAGGCTGGTCTCAAACTCCTTGGCTCGAGCAATCCTCCCGCCTCAGCCTCACAAAGTACTGGGATAACAGGCGTGAGCCACCAGGCTCGGCCGAACTACGCTGAAGTGCACAGTTAAAAGAAATAAGACCTAGTGTTTGATAGAGAAACAGGGTGACTATAGTTTACAATAATCCATCATATATTTCACAATAACTGGAAAAGAATAATCCAAATGTTCTTAGGATAAAAAAGATAAATATTGGCCAGACTCGGTGGCTCAGCCTGTGATCCTGCACTTTGGGAGGCCGAGGTGAGTGGATTGCCTGAGCCTGCGGGTTCGAGACATGCCTGGGAAATTTGACGAGACTTATCTCTACAATAAATCAAAAAAATTAGCTGGGCGTGGTAGCACGCGCCTGTAGTTCCAGCTATTTGGAAGGCTGAGGCGGAAGGATAGCCGGAGCCCAGCAGGTCGAGGCTGTGGTGGCCGGGAGTGGCCAATGCACTCCAGTCTGGGAGACAGAGTGAGACTCCAACTCACAAACAAACAAACAAAAGACAAATATTTAAGGTGATGGGTATTCCAATCATACTGATTTGATCTTTACACATTATATGATTGTATGAAATCATCACATGTATCCTGAAAACATATATTATGCAACAATAAAAAGATGAACAAGCAGGGTAGAGGGGCAATCCTGGATGTCTAAGCACCCTTGACTCCAGCTGTCAGTCAGCCTTCCTGTTTGCTCCACTTGTGGGACTCTGTCCTTTCCAAGGTTCTTCAGTGAAAAAATCCTTTTAGGATTTAGCTTCCTCTGCTCTGTGAAGTCAGTTTTTACCGTTGTTCTGCTTTGTTGAGTCCAAATATTTGCTAATGTCGTTCACCCTCTAAAGTCTCCTCTTTCGTTCACTTGTCTGTGAACTTACACTTCTTTTTAAAATCGTTTTAGTAGTATTTCCAGAAGGAACCAGCATAGGTGAGAATGTGTCTATTCTGCTACATTTACCCAGAATTCCTGCAATTTATTTGCTTAGAAATGTTATGAAGCTTATTTCTAAATCATATGACATCCATAATGTATTATTCAGTAGAGTAGAACCTTACATTTTGCGAGTTTATCATTCATGCAAAAGTAATAGAAACCTCAAGGAGACTCGATCTTAAAAGGCTTCAGGCTGAAAAATGTCCGATTTATGGAATCTCAGAAACTTATGATCCTTAGGGTAGAGACAGATATTTCTCTTTGTGGCAAATCCTCCCCTTGCCCTAGGATGAAATGATTTGGTGAGCATAATGTCACGCATGTGAAACAGTTTCAGCATGAACTCATGCAGCACTGAGTTTGGTATCTGGTCATCATGCATGGTACGGAGAATAAGCCCACATGCAGTTTCCTGGAGTGGAATCTGGGTGTATGAACTAGGCAGTATCTTTGTACATTGAGAGTATTTGACAGCCAATTTTAGATTTAAACTATCCTGAGATGGAAAAGTAGGCAAGGGATTTTACAGGTTTGGAGGCCACACGGCTGCTGAAAGGAGACGTCAGTGTCCTCTCTCCTCCACACTCCTTGAAGAAAACGCCATGACAAGGATTTGTCTGGGCTGGCCCCCTGACTCACTATGAGTTATTCCGCAGAAGGTTATTTAAGAATGAATACATATGACTCTGGGGAAAGTGGACTCTTTCATTTGTATTTTTTTAGTGAACAAACCATTTCTGGTGTCTGCTTTCTATTGAAATGCATAGACATCTTTTTTATTTCATTTATTTTTTATTTTTTATTTTTTTTAGTTGGAGTCTCACTCCGTCGCCCAGACTGGAGGGCAGCGGCCGCTCCCGGCCACCGCAGCCTCGACCCGCTGGGCTCCGGCGATCCTTCCGCCTCAGCCTTCCGAGTAGCCGGAATTACAGGCACGCGCTACCACGCCCGGCTGATTTTTTGATTGATTGTAGAGATGAGGTCTCGCCAAGTTGCCCAGGCGGGTCTCGAACCTGCCGGCTCAGGCAATCCTCTCACCTCAGCCTCCCAAAGGCGTGGGATGACAGGCTGAGCCACCGAGCCTGGCTTATATAGACATCTTGATGGTCAGTTCTCCTGGAGTGGGAAAGAAGGCGCGGCGTAGATTTCTGCCATTATTTTGAGAAGGAACATTAGCAATTCTTCCCCAGTCATCCCCTCTTCCGGTCCCTCTGACCCCCTTCATCCTGGCATCTACCTCGGCAGGCACTGTTAGGGGACATGGCAGGCATCTCAGAGGATGCGGTGTTTACCAGGAACGAGGAATTGAAACCCACACCCAGAGACGGAATTACCTGAAGCTTTAACATTCAGGGAATCTTGTCTGACAAACCCCTCCGAAATCTTGGAAGAGGCTCCATCAGTATTTCTCCATGGCGATATGTTTCATAAAATTTGCAAAAAAGAAAAAATATATATATGTGTTATAGGTGCCCATTTTTTTTCCCCCTAATTAATGAAGAAGAGGAAAAAAATGATTAAAATCTCAGTCATGGAAGTGTCACAAACTTATTTTCCACTCTCTTCACTATCCTTTCTTCTCTGGAACTTTCTCAGCCAAAAACATCATTTGGAAGAAGCAAGAACAATCTTATCTTAATGGGTGTGGAGAGAGAGCTCGGTATTTACAAAGAATTTATTTCCTGCTTCCTGTAGATGGAGCTAAATCCTTAAGCATATGTTTACATGTCTTGGCATTCCTGGGAAGGAGATCTTTGAAAGACCGTGATAAAGTCTGCTGCTGAAAGCTTTTCATTCTTTTGACAATAAGTGTTGCTACCACGTGCAGGATATGGTGCTCAAGAAAAAAATCATTTGGCGGCACTGTCCTTTGTCTTTTGCAGAAAGCAGAGAATTTGTCATTGAATAGAAATGGCCAACAATGCTACCACTGCTGTATTTCGCATTTTGTTACTGTTTTGTATTTTATTTAAGGTCGTGTCTGACTTCTTCTGTTTGTTTGCTTAATAAAAAATTAAACTGTTAAACTGCTCGTTTTCCATTGTCCTTTGTCGCGGGTGTTTCCTGGTCTTGTCTGTTGCTCAGTGCGATTGAATGGCCATGTATGACCAAGGGTAATGAGCTCACAGAACTTCCCTTAGTCAGTTAATAAACACTGCGTATCTGTGGATGAAGAGATGCACTTTATTACTTCCCCATATGGTCTCAAAGGGATGTGAGCTCACAGTGTGTCAGGCCAACAGGAAATTTTTAAAAAGAAACAGAAGAAAAGACGTTTTTAAAGAATCGGACTGTGTTCCTACCGAGTTGCTCATGGCACTACGTTTGTTCATGGATCCCAAAATCAGACAGAGGAATTTTATACCTTACAAAGAAGTCAAAACATATCTCAGGAATTTTAAATATCCATATTAATATAGGCAGCATTTTGTGTGTGTGTGAATTTGCTTATGTATTCGGTGCTTTTTTGTTTACTCAACAGGAAAAAGTACATTTTACTTCTAGAAATAAGAAATCAATGACCCCTCAATAAGTTTTTAAGACTTTTAAAAAATTTTCTCTGATCAGTTTCCATCTTTGTAGCTAGTACACCAATTCACAGGCAAAAGAAACACAAACCAATGCAACATCAAATAGTACTTGGAGTTTAAGGCATCGTAGTTATCAGGAAACAAGAGCTTCTGACATCCAAGTAAGTTTCAGGAGTTACATTTTAAAACGGTGTATGGAAACCTCTTGCACCCTTGTGTATATTTTAATTCTCTAAAATTATGACCAGTTTCAACAGTCAAATATATTTTTCATTTGACTTAACATATAGCTCTGCAGATTGGGTCAATTTTATTCATGTCTGAATTTTAAATTTGTATGCCAAAAACTTCTCAAAAATATTGGAGTACTCAATGTTCCAGACTGGTTAGCATTTAGATGTGTCATTTACCATTAGGTTTTAGAATTTAGGGGATTAAAGAAAATAAATATTGGTACTAAGTAGGCAAATTATAAAACCTGTGGTTTCCCAATCAACATCTAGTATTGTTTTTTAAAAAAAACAATATAATTAAATCTTCTCAAAGTTACATTTACTATTATACAGCTAATTCTTTGTTTTGATTTATTAGGAAGACATTAATGGCATATTCTTTTTATGCATTTTTCTTAAGACTCCATTAAAACAAATGGCTTTCCGGTCTGTGCCCACTTCCAGGTCATCTAACAATTTTATATTGATTTGCAAAAGAGACTCCATTACAAAAAAACCTTTTGTAATTATCTAAATTCTATGCATTTAGGAAGCTTTTGAAACATTCAGGAGTAAGCCAATTTCCGTAATGGTGAGAGAGGATTGTATGATGGATACAATAAATGCTTCTTTATTTACTTAGGTTTGTGCATGAATCTTTAAGTATTTAATTTACTATTTTTAAAAAAGTAAAAATAATTAATCTTCAGTCATATTGCTGTTTCCTACATAAAAAAGCAAACACTAGCAATTATAGTTCTATTTCCCTGTGATAATATTGTCAATAAACTATCTTGGAGATGGAGCTAAGTCAGAGGTAATAGTTAATGTCGAAAGGAAATTTAAATGGATTTTATACACTATAAAGTGTGTATATAGAAAAGTTATTAATAAGCAAGCATAAAAATGGATTCCAAAATATTTAAAAATATTGACTGATAGAGATTTGTAGAGATCATTGAAAAAGTTCTTATCTTTGCCTATGTAGCTATAGCATGTTTGCATTTTACTTTGAGCATGTTTTTTTATGGGCTATGAGTTTGCAAACTGACTCTGCTCATATCTGTTCTTTCAAATTCCGCGTTGTTTAGGGCCCTAGAAAGCAAGCAGGACTAACTGAGTTAGGGCAATGGTCTTCCAATGTCCTCTTGGCTGTTCCTTTATTTAATAAGACATGGCTTGTGCAGTCACCAGTTGGATTTGATTATGGTCTTCCTGACATTTCCATTCGTTTTATTGCCCAGGCTTAATATGTTAAGCACGATGGGACCCGGGGCCAGGATGATTTTCTTTTGAAAGCATCAATCCTCATCAGATTTAAATATTTATCCTCCTTCGATATCTAAGTCAATTACATCCTTTCCCATAAAAGGTTTGAAGGACAAACAACAATCAAGAAAGGAACACATTCAAACCTGCCCCCTCGATTGTAGATGGTGAAATGAAAGCGTGGATTTCACTGGATTGTTCTGGCACAGCAGTGTGTTTTGTCAATTTGAGGAAGCTTGGCCCTGGGAAGCAAAACCCCCTGGGCGTTAAGGTGCCCCTTAGTGAATTTCTCAATGTCTCTGTGATCTTTTCTTGAGCCCTGCACCACTTACCTACTAAGAGGATGAGGTGGAAGGGAACAAAGATGGAAGGGAAACAAATTACGCCGTAAGGTTATTCCAATTGCATAACCTTATTTATGCTAATACTGTATTACAGGCATATGTAAAAATTAGTTTGCATATCCTGAGCACATTCTGCCTCACTTTTCTTGTGAATAAACCACAGACTGTCCTGAACTCAAGAATTCCAGCCAGCGAGGAATCAGGAAGCCCCGGATTCTTTTGGCAAAACTCAGTCAAGAACATATTGTCAGTTCTTCATGGACTAAACTGAATGTGGGCTCGATTCAAAACCCCTTTTCCTTCGCATGTCATGTAACCTTGTGGCCAACATATTTATCAGCAACCCCAGTGTTTAGCTGCCAGATTGCTTCCAAATAGTACAATATGATGACATAACATTTGCAGAATTTGGAGCCCGTCATTTCCATATTCAGGGACAGATTTCAGATTTCACAATTTAAAGATGTCTTCCTGGTTCCCTTATCGCCTTCAGGTGCTCGGCTCACGTGGCCTGAAATAGCAATGAGTGCAGTCTCTGCAACCCTCCTAAACCACACACTTTTCTAGAGAATTTTATGCAAGCCTGCCTCGTGTGAAGCACGACAGAACACAGCTAATTTTTTCATTGCTAGAACTGCACAAAGCCACTGAGACTGTATCACCTTTTTGTTTACCCTGAGAGAGACAAATATTCACCCTCTCTGGAAACACAGAACATCTTCAAATGCACCGTTGTGTTGGTGAGAGAGACGTAATTTGGGGAACCTTAAAAGCGTGGAAGAATGGAGGATCCTGTTATTTATTCCTTTGATAATTCTACTAAAAGTGCATTTTTAAAAAACAAGAAGACATTTCTTTGTTCTTTGTTCATTAACGTGGCTTTATTCATCATAACTTTGAATCAAACGGTCCCTTTCACAAAACTACTCACGTGGTTTCCTGTTCCTTGGCACCACGAAGTCATGCATATGTATAGCACATCACGAAGTGTCATTTTAGGAAAGACCCTGTAGTGTGCCTATGGAAAGAAGCAGAGAGATGACTGTAGCCATGGAAGCCACTTTATTTTGCAGGCTTCAGCTTCCTGGAGGGAGTCTGGCCATGGGAAGGGATTCCATTTTAAATACTACACTGTTAGCGTGCAAATGCTCTGCTTATTTATATCACCAAATTCAATCTGGACATCTTAGTTTAAAAAATGCACGTATCAGTCCCTCTTTGAAGAAACATGCGGCAAAAATGTCTGTGCTAGAGCTCACAGTGTTACGTTATTTGCAGATCATGTCAGCAATCTTGGCATTTGTACTGACCTTCCGTGGAAATCAGAGAACATTCTGAAAGCTTTTTGGAGCAAGAGCAGGGGGAATGAAACATGCCATTACAACAGGAAGGACGTTGCAATCACCTAATTAGGCAACTTCAGATCCACCAGCAGATGGCGCAACAACCTATTTAATAGTTACCAGTATCAAAAAATAACCAAAAAATAACCCCAAATGGCATCTTCCTCTCTTTGCCTGTTAATTCTTAATGCATCTAAAAATATAATGACTTTATGGATAACGACATTGAAAGTTATAAGCATATAAGCTGTAATGATTGTGCTGGGTAATGACAGAACTGTTATACATAATAGCTGCCTTTTTAAAATAGAAGTGACCTTGGGAATCTACAGTCCAAGTCCTCTATGTAATAGCCAAGGACACTCAAGTTCTTAACCTTAAATTTCAACCACCAACTATGTAGGGTATGACGAGAGCATGACTGAGTCCATTCCTTGTTAGCTCAGGTCCACTGCCTCTCAATCAAATAGCGTTTCCAGCCCAACAATAAAAAAACGGAGTGGGGGGATGTATTTGATCAGCCATGTCAATACTTTTCAGCAGACATTCACCTTTGGAGACTCTTTACTGCTACTGAAAGAGCATTTATCTTTTCAGAGGAGTGGCATTTCCAGGTAGAACATGAGCTCCTTCCAGCTCTAAGTTTCCGGTTGTGAACCAGCATGACATTTTGCCAAATGCTTCCTGTCCAGCCTCTGGCTATTTCTGCAATACAGGGAGAGAGTTGTTGTTATTGTTGTTGTTGTTGTTTCCACACATTTGCTTTATACTATGAAAATGTTTCCTACGCGGTCAACCATATCAGGAGATCTAGCTTCTGTTCTGTTGCGAGAATGCTGGTGGAAATGTACTCTAGTCTTCAAAAATAGATGCTGACATTCACCTGCCCTGCGCAGGTTAATAGAAAAAAGAAGAATCCTAAAAGTTTGAGTTCATAAAGAGAACACAGTACACCAAAACCAAAAATAACCACCTTACCTGATAATTGAAAAAGACAGAAAATTGATATGGCAGTCATGGACTCTCAGAAAATGGGTTATTTTGGGGGGGGTAATTTACATGATTTCATCTTGATATTGTTCACAAATGACTTGAACCCTGCCTGAAGGACCAGGCATGATAAATTAGAAGCTTTTGTTGCAAAGATGAGAAAGGAAATGATTTCTGGAAAGCCAAAATATCCTATAAGATCTATCCATATTTTTTTCTTTTCTCAATGGGTAGTACTTTCAATCTCCTAATAAAAAACAGGATGGTAGTCTAACAGTGAAATAACTTTCAATGTGTCAAAATTCATAAATACAAGGTAAACAAAGGTATCATCACATGTCTGATTCAGAAAAAGAATTTATGAAACTCTAGAAATATTGTTTTGAAATACGACTGTCTTTTGAAAGTTTCTGGAAATCAAACTGCCCAGATCAGTGTGATCATTTAACAACATTCCAACGTGAGAAAAGGCAGTCCACTAGGATGTAGGCTGTAGAGGTGAAATCAAATGAGCAAGCACAGAAGAAGCATTTGCCCTTTGCCTGTGTCAAATAACTGGCTACTGTTATTATTGCCCTTGGAATACAGCAAAATGGCCATCCAGTTTTCAGCACATGCTACTCTTGCGTAGAAAGACCTTTAACAGGGAACGCCATGTCCAGGCCTTGGCTTACTCATCAAAGTTGACGGTCAAATCAGATGTTCTTTTAGAGCCTTCTGCGGCTTGACATTTGGTGATTTTCTGTCTTACTCCAAATAAAGGAAGCAGAGAAACTGCTCTGATTTTATTTTAAGGTCTCTGCATAAATAACGGTGTAAAACACAAAATTGACATCATTATGAGAAAAACTGGGAGAAGAAATTATCTTCGTGATGCCTATTTGAATTGGAAATGACCTGCTAGGGGACATGACTTCTTCGATGCTGACCTCATTAGAAACATCCTAGACAAAATGTTGGCAAAACAGTCTCTTGAAGACAATTCTGGGATTTTTTTAAAAGGTGGAATTCATGTTCTAAAATTTTTTTGTTTACATTTAAAGGTAACCCATTTTGCATACAATGTCTTTTTCTTTGGACAATGTTCAACCTAGATTTTTTTTTCCAGATGAATAGAAGATTAAATACGTAGAAAAACTACCAATGATTTGTATAACATGAACCATGAAAATATTTTGACCATTTTGAACCTAGTAATAATTATTTCAAAATATTTACTACTAATAATAGCTTACTAATGATCACTTTTTTAAAAAGTATCTACCCTTGCTGGAGTTGACAACTTCCCAAATCTGAAGACTATGACATATAAGAATGTGAGAAGCTTGATGAGTCAACCATCTTAGGCCTCAGTTTCCCCATTTGAAATGGAAAGCGTTCTGGTGTATTCTCTCTAGCTGACGCCTGTGCTCAGTGACTCCAAGTCCCCATCAGTGAATGGAATATGTACCCAAAGTCTTATCCAAAACACTCTGGGTCTGAAGTGTTTCAAAGTTCAGATTTTAAAAATTTTTCTTCGATTTTAGAAAGCCTATACCTCACAAAAGCAGTGTATTATATAACGGCCCCAGCAAGGTAGGGGGCAGCTTTGTGTAATCAAACACATTACAGATTCCGCAGCCACGGGTGTGACATTGGGGGGTGGTAAACAGGAACTAAAAATAGGTTCTCATTAGTTCAGGCCAGTTACTGTACTTAATGAGTTAGGGAAAAAATTCTCCCTTTTCCTTCCTTCCTTCCTTCCTTCCTTTCTTCCTTTCTTTCTTTCTTTCTTTCTTTCTTTCTTTCTTTCTTTCTTTCTTTCTTTCTTTCTTTCTTTCTTTCTTTCTTTCTTTCTTTCTGTCTCTTTCTCTCTCTCTCTTTCTTCCTTCTGCATTGTGGATTTCAGAATTGTGGCGAAAGACTGTGAACCCATGCAGCTGCAAAGCTTACTGACTGACATCAATATTATAAACACAAAGAGAGCAAAACTTGTGATAACTCTTTGCACAGTAACGAGCATTCAGATACAGAGCGATGAGCCTTTCGCTTCCACCCTCCACAAAAGCCCTTTCTCAAATGGAGACAGAGAGAGGGTCATGTCTGGGGGAAGGTGTGGGCTTTGAGGAGGGTCAGTCTGTATCTACCTCGTTGGTTCCATTCCAGTAGGATTCTTAACATCTTCACTTTTTTGCTTTTCATGGCAGTGAGAACATACATGACGACTATGGCGACCATTAATTTGCAATGACACCCATTTTAAGCAGTGTAAGTATTCAGACCTCAGCTGTGGAGGGGTTTTATTATGGAACCACTAGGAACTCATTGGCTCTTTTTATTTCGTTAAGTGGAAATAAATGAAGACCCGTCGACTAAGAAAGGCAAAGGCTATGTGTTCAGAGTTTGCTGTGGTGAGCAAGTCAGCCACCAGCATTTGTACTTAACAGAGACTCAAGGGCAGGCGGAGGGCTGTGAAGCTTAGTAGCAGGAAAAAGGAAGGCTGGGTGTTCCCTGACTGGAGATGGCTGGCTTGGGGCAGCTGTGGGTGGGCTAACTTGCAATGGGACGTCTTATGGGATTGATTACGGGAGCATACGTGGTTTTCTCCGCTGGGTCCTAAGTTGGGAGTGATGGCAAACATTAGGGAAGCTGTCAGTTACTGATCAAGTGGTAGCCATTTGGGGTTGGATGCAACAGAGTTCGGGTCAGAATTCTATCTTCCCACATGGTCTAGCTGTTGGCCATTAGTATTGTTGGTTTCTCAGCATAAGGCAGTTCTCGTGGTAGTTTCGGAATTTCTGAAAAGGAGAGACTTAAGGAGGTAATTTTATGAATGGAGAGTCTAGGAGAATCGTCATTACACTGCATCTGCATGGAAAATGCCCTGATTTGACTGAGAACTTTTGTTTCTGTGGCGTGGACCCCACTGGGCACCCTGAGTCTGCCGGAGCCCCCACTGCCTCTGCATCTCCACGGTTGGCTATACCTTCTTGTGTCCACTTTAATTCTTTCTCATCAAGGAGCTGACATTAACTTTCTAATTGTAGTCAAGCAGTAAGAAGCTCTAAGAACAGTCACGCATTTAGCATTTTAAATAAAACATTCCCTTTCTGTGCAAAACTCTGTCCTAGTGAAGTATGCTACCAAGTAATTTTTTTTGCAGGCCCAGAAAAGTCCTTGGAAAAATGGTGAATGGAAAGAAGGGTGGAAGAATCGAGAGATCCAGCTGGGCGTGGTGGCTCACGCCTGTAATCTAAGCACTTTGGGAGGCTGAGACAGGAGGATTGCTTGATTCCAAGAGTTTGAGGCCAGCTTGGGCAACATAGCAAGTCTTCATCCCTACAAAATAAAAATAAAAAAATTAGCTGTGGGTGGTGGCACTCCCCTGCAGTCCCAGCTACTCAGAAGATGAGGTGGGAAGATCGCCTGAGCCCGGAGGTCGAGACTGTGGTGAGCTGTGATTGCACCACTGCACTCCAGCCTGGGTGGCAGAGTGAGATCCTGACTCAATAACAGCAACAAAAAGCATAGAGAGACTGAAGAGAGATGGGTCAAAGAACTTTGGAGTAACTTAAACAAAAATCAAATACGATGAAAAGTAATGATTAGTCAAATCAATTGATTTATAAGATGAAAAGCCCACTCAGAATGAAAATAATGATGCGAAATGGCAGAATAACTGCATTTGAGGTTATTGAAAGGAAAGAAAATCTCTGCAGTGACTGCGGTTAATGGCCTGCCCTTGCCCTGAGCTCAAATCCTTTCATTCGGAATGTATATATTTTCTCTCTCTTTCCCCTCCACGGAATATTAATATCTATGTGACTATTGGCTTACTTCGCACATCATAATAAAACAAAATGATGATGTGAATATTACTCCCATATTTTGACTACTCCCTGAAGTGTCTTTCGGGTGATTAGAGTGATTTTTCATGGAGTACGCAAAGATACTGATTTTTAAACGAAGGCTGCATACACGGCACCAGAATGCATTGTATCATTTTACATTTTTATGAAGATGTTCCTCTGCAGCTTTCGAAGCCCATTGCTGATTTAAGGTCACTCGCATCCAGCCAAGCAACCGCTCTGAAGACACAGGCCCCATGTAGCTCCCAACTGGGGCTGTCAAGGGCTGTGAAGGCTCTAGGATTTTACCCTCCTTGCAACACACAAGCTGGGCTGCCACGGTTTTATGGATGCTGTCAAAAGATGTGACACCCCTGGGTTGGAGACAAAAGACTTTATTACTCATGGTGCGGCTGCCAGCTTGAACAACATGTTTGCTGAGTTAATGCCACTTGTCCCCTAAGTCCCACCGGAGGATGTGAGTGGGCCCAAATGGAGTAATAGATGTGTGTATGTAGAGGTGGTATTGCAGGAGAGGAGCTCTGAGCTTAGAGAACCCAGTCCTTTTTTTCAATTGTTATTAGAGAGGAGGTCTCGCTCTGGGGCCCAGGCCACAGTACAGTGGCACGATCATGGCTCACTGCAGCCTCAATCTCCTGGGCTCAAGTGATCCACTCGCCTCAGCCTGCAAAGTAGCTGGAATTATGGGCACAATACCACCATGTCCAGCTTCAGATCCTTCATATGGGGTGGAAAATATGCCTGTGATGAGAAGGAAACAGGGAGGAAGTCTTCTTCGTGTTGGGGAACATTCACACTGTGTGTTCTTCACATACCCTTGGGAAGATAGACTGAGATGCAGGGCAGTCGGTGCCTTTGCTCACAAGATGTACCAAAATCTGAAAGACCCATGAATAATTATCTCCCCAAAATATGATGCATTTCCCCAAAGAGTATGCCACTTTGTTGACCACTATGATTAATCTGACCAGCATAAGGAGAGGCCAAATCTGTTTGATTTGCCTCCCCTCTCATCTAATTCAGGCTATTAGCAACAGGAAGCCAACCTGCAGTAGAGACCTACCAAGACCTTCCATGTCGACTCCTGGATCCAGCTAACAGAGCAAACCTCCTGAACTGTGAGTTGGGAAACTATCACCCATGCCCAGCCTTTACGCATATGTGTTTTCTATGAGTGTTATTGCACTCATAAGGGCCGCGGTTGCAACAAGGCCCTCCCGGCCTACAAAG
The DNA here is from genome assembly GCA_027257055.1 of Cephalopachus bancanus. Taxonomy (NCBI): domain Eukaryota; kingdom Metazoa; phylum Chordata; class Mammalia; order Primates; family Tarsiidae; genus Cephalopachus; species Cephalopachus bancanus. The sequence goes on from JAPVLO010000043.1 coordinate 3,657,033, forward strand.
CCCCAGATAATTACTGGCTGACTCTTCCCAGAAAACATTTGCAAACCCTGACGTAAACCATCAGGTTTGACTGTAGAACGCCCCGTGGCTCTCTCATTAGGTTTCTGTTTGGACGTGTCCACAAGGTCTGAGGCGTTCATCCAAGAAGAGCAGGATGTCTTAGCAATTGCATCGCTGCTGCCTTGGCCAATAAGGAAGGCATCTAGGGCAGGTCTGTCATCTGGAACAACCCTGGCCAGAGAGTTGAGGCTGACCTGCATGCTTCTGTGGTCTAAGCAGTGTCACCGATCACTTCAGGTGAAGACAGGGGAGATTCCTTAGCATCTGCTCAGATTGGTTGACTTCCATGGTCAGAAAAATGACGCTCAGGATGCTTACAAAGACCAAGTCTTTCTGAGACGCTCCCTTGAGTTACCAAAGGAATCCTCATGTTTGAGAGACCTCCTCAGACATCTGTGGACTTTGTGGAGTTTCCTTTGATGTTTGCAGATCTCCTATGCCAACCCCATGAAAGTTACCATGTTTGGGAGACAGGCATGTAGCATGCTGTTTTGACAAGAGCCTGCTAGCCGGACAACGACTGCTTTTCAGGGAAGGGTACACCTAGTAAAATCCAACTCCACTCAGGCAACTCCATGTGAAGTCCTCCCCCTCTCACCAGAAGATTCTGTTGGCGAAAACCACCAGTCACAGCGATGTGTAGCTCAAGGGTCACTAGGGTTGTGGTAGTGAGCAGGCCACAGCTTGCTGGACTCGCATCAACCCAGCTCGTTGGTCTGGGTGCCTCTCAAAGGAGGCAGGTGTGTGGGCTAATCAATAAAAATGGCCATATAGAATGCTCAAGCAAGTACGTGCTGTCTGCAATACCCAAAGAGTTTAATTAGGTGCCGGGCTCCTTTCCAGGTGGTTTGGGAAGGGTGAACAGCAAAGAGACAGCCTTGCATAGGTGAATGCCAGAGAGGCCGACGGCTGGGAATCTAACCACACAATGCCAAGAAACCTTGCCTGTGACTAAGCCTCTGAATTTTGATGGCAGAGGTGTGATGATTCTACAATCAGGGCCACTGAGGGAGAAGCTCCTGGCCTCCCAACCAATATGAGAACTTGGGACATAAGTCAGGAAGAGCCACTCCCACCAAATCCTGACCCATCCCCGAGGAGCACAGGCCTGGGCAGTTGACCTTCTAGTTCTTTTCTTCCTGTCACTCTTCTTGACGGGAAGATGGTGCTAAGGGGGTGGGAAGGACTAGTGTAGGACATTTCACTTCCAGTTATACATTCAGATCAGACAGAACATCCAAAGGCCTCAAGGCCCCCCACCCCTTCCCCACTGAGAACTTCATCCATTGAATTCGGGTTTCTATAGGATTAAGCGGATTTTAGACTTGGGAGTCTTTACCCAACAAAGCCAGAGGAGCTTTGGCTTCTCCCTCCTGTTACCCAGCAGATTCGGAAGAGTGGGTGTGGGCTTCTGTTCCCTTTAGGGAGCAAGAGAGTTCGATTTCATTCAGAACCATCTTAAGGTGTTTTAATCCTCTCTTAACGAGCTTTAACTTCAACCAATACTCTGCCAGGATTTTTAAATGACCAGGAGAGGAGAATTATGATTATTTATTCATCTCTTAACGTAACGTATGTCCAAGGACAGGTGTTTTTGACTTCTTTGTCTCTAAGGACTGTTTAAGTGTGCATTGTTGGGTCATCACTCCTTCTTAGACTGGTGCTGGCGACCGTTAATTGTCCCAATGTGGTACAGTCCTGTCCTGGCCTGTGTCCTTTGAGGTCCGCCATTTTTTTCACCAAGCTGCTCCAAGGCTCTCGACCACATTTCCATCTATCTAAACCATTCTACCTTTCAGTAGGTCAAGCTGAGGGAGGGCTTAAGACCCACCTTGCCCTCTGCAGATCCCTAATTCTGGTCTTTATCTGACCTGTGACCCTACGCCCCTATCTCCCGCTCTAAACTGCTTTTTTGGCTTTTCTTCTCCTTTCCCCAGACCTCTCCTGACCCTTTTTCTCTTCTCCATCTGAATACACCAAGCCATCCTTTTCCTTCCTCTTTCCTCTTCGTAGATGATTCTCGGAGCTATCTTTAGTAGGAAAGTGTGCCATTTTAATATGCTCTGTAAAGCCAGTGGCATGAAGGGACTAATGTCTTTGGGATTCCAGTAATGATTGGCTTCTGGAACGCCCTGATTCCTAGCTCACGCCACTTCTGCCAGTCTGTAGAGGGTCCACGAGGGATAATGCGATGCAGTGGGCAAACAGCCCGGGCCAACCGCCACATGCTCCAAAACAGAGTCTCAGCAAATCTAACCCTTCACCACTCACTGCGTATACTTTTAGTGTAGTAAAACATGCATGACACAAACCTTACCACTTGACTCGCTTTTTAAGTGCACCGTTCAGGGGCAATGAGTCCATTCGCGCCGTTGTGCAGCCCTCACCCTCCTCGTTCTCCAACCCTCACCCTCCTCGTTCTCCAGAGTGCCTCATCATCTCAAACTGAAATTCGACACCTACCCACATATTTACAAGATATTTAAAGCTGACTTTGTTTTATATCGGATGGCTTTACTTCTTTCTTAAATAGAACAACACAACAACGCAAACCCAATGTATGGGAACGACATATGGGAGGCGGTAGCAAGTTTTCCCAGCGTTTCCTTCCTGTCTTCTTTGTGCCTCACTCCCATGTCGAGAAGGGACAGAAATATCTTGAAAATTACATAAAGCCTAGTCAAGGACTTCATGGTTAAAAGTTTGTCTCCCAGCCGGGCTCGGTGGCTCAGCCTGTCATCTCGCGTCTTTGGGAGGCTGAGGTGAGCGGATTGCCTGAGCCCGCGGGTTCGAGAGCTGCCTGGGCAGCGAGACCTCATCTCTACAATCAATCAAAAAATCAGCCGGGCGTGGTAGCGCATGCCTGTAATTCCGGCTACTTGGAAGGCTGAGGTGGAAGGATTGCTGGAGCCCAGCAGGCGAGGCTGCGGTGGCCGGAAGCAGCCACCGCACTCCAGTCTGGGCGATGGAGTGAGACTCCAACTCAAAAAAAAAAAAAAGTTTGTCTCCCATTTTCCCTGGGTGAGGACTAATTAAAAGTTTGGAAAAGTATACCTATTTTTTTTGCAAATTTACCTTCTAAATCATGCATATTATGTGTTTTTCTTTATATAGTGGTTAAATCTTTGCATTATATGTAGTGTTAGGAAGTCTACTTTGTGTGATATATATAGATATATATATACATATATCTATATATACACACATATATACACACACACAGATACTTTTAATGTAGCAAAATAGGCATAAAATAAACTTTGCCATTAAAAAAGTAGACGGTTCAGGGGCATTAGGAACATCGACACTGTTGTGCAACCATCACCATCATCTTTCGCCAGAATTCTTCGTCGCCTCCAACTGAAATTCTGCACCCACCCATTAGACAATAACTCCCCACTCCCTCTTCCTCCAAGACCCTGGTGACTCCAATTTGCCGTCTCTCCGAATGTGACTTCTCCAGACACCTCATTCAAATGGAACCATACAATATTTATCCTTTTGTGGCTTACTCTGCTTAGCCTAAAACCTGCAAGTTTCATCCATGCTGTTGCATGCATCAGGGTTTCATCCCCTTTTCAGGTTAAAATTCCTGAAGTATATTTTTAAATAGGAAATTTTTCATCACTCTTTTTATTTCTTTGAGTTTATCAGATACTATAATCCCGACTACTCACATTCTTTGAAAGGATGTTCTTTTGAGCAATTTGGGAACTCTTGAGAAAATGAATACGGTTTGAATAAACTATCTAAAATCTGAATCACGCCATAGATCAAGATACAGTGTCTCAGTGAGGAGAAATTCAATTCTGCTGACCAGGATACGCAAGTTTGACCTTTGTGGCTTTGTCTTAACGAAATAAAAGCAGAACACTGTGCTATTAAGTAGTTTATTCATGGATCAACAGGGTGAAGAAGACCTTGATCTTAGAGAAAACTGTTTCTACAGAGACACTCAGACTTTTATTCCTTCAACATTACTGTGGATTTCAGAGAGCAATGATGGCTGTAAATCTGCAGCTGGTTGCATTTCAGACTCTCCGCATCCAGCCTTCGTGTGCACTTGACCTCTTTATCACATTTTTTTCCACCCCCTTGCCAATATCACCTTTTTCTTATGTGGGTTGCACTTCGGCCCCCTTCAGCCATACTCACAAACGGGGTGAGATCCATATAAGGAGGGAGCCCAGGCATGCCGAATTGAAATCGCTTGCCTCAGAAGCAGCAAATTAGGTGTGGAACAAGAAATAGAGCTCCAGAGTGCACCTTTCCAGCCGTCTGCTTCAGCTGGAGCCTGCGTCCTTCCGTGAATCAATCAGCATTTACTTATCCGTCCCCTACAGTGGTTTTGCAAATCGCTTTCAAAAATCTTTGTACCACTCAGTTTATCCACTCTGCAAAATATACACAGCTTCTTCTCACAGCTACCGGGGTTATCTGCTCTCAGCTACATGCAACTCTTTTTACTACTTTTGATTTCAATAAGCGGAAAATAGATACATCTGCTTAGGGAAATTGCTCTCCCCACGTAATTGCCTCTTGTGTTTAAATGCCTACAAGACCCTCCCACGAAATAGAGTAGGAGAGATGGAACTTAGGTTTTTCCTCAACTTAAACACATCTGTCTTGTACATGATACCCTTGGTAACGGCCAACCTTGCTTTCTGCCATCTCCAGCCAGCTCCAATGACATCACTAACAAAGACACTGTACACTGTCTCTACCCTTTGGGGCCCATTCCAGCACTTCAGAGGCACCGAGGGTCCAGAGAGGAGCTTCTTCTGGTCCCCTGGATCTTGCCATGCGAGGCAGGTGGAGGTGGAAAGCTCTCTCCCTGCAGACAGAGCCATGCTGGGGTCATGATTCTGGTGTTTTAGTCCTGGTTCCGTCTGCCTTAGTCGATGGTGACTCTTGCAGGTTCCCTGATATGACTTCTCTTCCTTCCCTGCAAAATGAAGATAGCACTTTCTCCCTCACAAGGTCTTCAGCGCCCCTCACCTTGCGTTTATGTTGTTCTGAACTGTATGAGGGACTATATTATATCTATCGTTTTGTGAATGTGGCCACAGAAACTGGAAGTGAGGGCCAGGATGTACCTCTTAGGTAAGTGAGTGAAGGCTGTGCTCCTATATTGCAAGCTGACCTAAACAATTTAGCTGTCAGCGATAGTTAGATTCTTTTGGTCAGTTGTGACATTTAGAGGAAGCTGGGAACATATGTGTGTGTATGTGTATAAAGGTATATGTAGACATGTATATATATATAATGTCTATATATAGACATCTAAGTCTATTTAAATATATAAATATTTATCTAAATATATAAATATTATTTTGCTGCTAGGTCTTTTGTTACAACAAAATTGTATGCATAATTTTGACACACACACATATTTTTGTAAGCAGACACAAATACTATCATATTAAAAAAAATACCACAAAAGGCAGAAAAAGAGTGGAAGTAAAAATAGAAACAAAAACCGAAAGCAACACATAGGAAAAGTTATACACATGGCAGTTACGAACCCAACTATACCAATAGCCACATTAAAAGCCAATAATCCTAAGTAAATCAGACAGTGGAATATGACTCGGCACTAAAAGGAACAAGCTGCCAAGCCATGCAAAGACATGGAAGAGACTGAAACACACGCTGCTAAGTGAAAGAAACCAATCTGAAAAGGTTTCATACTGCGTGATTCCAACTATAGGACATTCTGGAGAAGTCAAAACTATGGGGACAGTGAAAAGATCAGTGGGCCAGGGGTTGGGGAAGGGAGGGAGGACTAGGTGGGCCACAGAGGGTTTTTAGGGCAGTGAAGCTACTCTGTGTGCTACTGTAATGGTGGATACAAGTCAACAGACATTTGTCCCAACCTACTGAATGTCCAGCCCCAAGACTTAACCTTCATGTACACTGTGGAGTCTGGGTGACAGTGATGTGCCCAGGTTCATCAGTGGATACAAATGTACCCTCTGGTGGGGAATATTGATATATTGACAATGAATGAGGTTTTATATGTATGGGAGCAAGGGGAATTATGGGAAATCTCTGTATCTTTTGCTCAGTTTTACTGTGAACCTAAAACCTCTCTAAGAAATAAATTCTAGAAGAAACAAACAACCATAAAGCCTGCTCTGGTAGTTCTGTTCTCTGCAGTGAGGTGTCCCATCCAGACCTGTGGACACAGGAAGATTTCTTGGGCAGGACCAGCCCACCCTGGATGCAGAGGCAAGTGACAGGGACCTCTGGGAAGAAGAGGGCTGAAGGACACGGGAAGTTCTCGATGACACTGAAGGTCAGGCTTCTGGACGCCAGGGGCTTATAAAGTCTTTTTCACTAAACGCTATGTGGAGCTTCTTTCATTTTATTCATGAATATTATTTCTGACATTCTTTGTGCTTTTTAACAAACTCTATGGTGTGGATTTGCATGATATTTAAATTGCAGAGTAACTACTTGTGGCTGGTCCTTGATTAGGGCACTAAAAATGCTAATGTAACACCCTTGGGATGTAGATTAAAGTTAGCTTGTACTCACGCACCTATCCTGGTATTGATGCCAGAGACTTAGTGCTTCAGTTGACAAAGTCTCTGTCCCATGCACTTTCAATATTCCCTTACTAATAAGCTATAGGAAGAGAGACATGAAAATGTTGACTTCATTATAAACCTTTGGAAATTGCCCGATTTAGGAAAAAAGAGTGAATAAACAGGACTTTTATAAGAACTTTTGGATAAATTGGTAGTTATAAAATCAGCCTTGCTGTGATAACACTACAGGTTATTAGTTAGAAAAGAAAGCATTAAATCTCAACCAAACAATTGATGCTTTGTGTGTTATAAAACAAATGTGTTGTCACTCAGTACATAGTTCAAGCAGCCACTTTGAAATTCTCCTCTGGCCACAGGGCTCCCCTGCTGAGGGTCCTGAGATTTCTTCTCTCTGTTTTGAATGCCATGAGGCCCCTTTCTCTACTGTGGCCTAAGGCAAACTCAAGAAAGGATCGTATGTTGTATATCAGTATGAAAGGGAGGTTGTAGTTTTGGGGTCTTAAGGAACCGGGTTTTTGTCCTAAGGACTGGTGGAGAAAAACTCTTTCTTGCCTATAGTACAGTTCTGTCAATATCATGCTCTTTTAAAATCCCAGATCTGCAGTCATGTCTTTCATAAATACACTGGAATCCCAACCAGAACATGCAGTGCACGAAGGGGTTAATTTAGTACTCAACTTATTAGATGTGTTCAAAGAATATGTCTAATGACTGGTTGTGAACTGGATTTTTGAGTGTCAGTTTTCAGTTTCTTTGAGATGTCCCTTGGCGTCCAGTCACCAATAGCTATTGTAGACCGAGAGTAAAACCAGCCTGGGTTTTCCTAGCAAAAATTTTCTTTACCTGCCCTTCAGCGGTAAAGCCCAAGATGCTGAAAACCTAGGTTGGCATGGTAGTGAGGGTGAACAGGGTGCTACAGAAAAAAATTAAAAATGAGGGTCAGAAGGTGCTGGGCCAGGAAGAGTCTACAAGTGCAATGTGGGGAAAGAAACATGGAAGAAGTAATTTGAGGACTCTGCTGTCTCACTTTGATCCTGGCATATGGCTGGTGGGTGTACAGCCATGCCTGGCTGCTACCAGTGAACGCTGGCATCTTTGAGATTCTGGGGGAAAATCTCCACAGCTTGGAAACAGACCCATCTTTTAATCCACTTTTCAGGCTTCCTAATGGTGAGCCAACTAGACTTCAGAACTTATCCCTTTCAGAGAATGGGATCTGGGGTCCATGTCTTCCTTTTTAAAAATCAATTTTGTTCCTTTAAAATAAAACACACTAACACACAGTGCATATTAAATTAAATGCATACTTTTTTTTTGAGTTGGAGTCTCACTCTGTCTCCCAGACTGGGGTGCAGTGGCACGCTCCTGGCCACCACTGCCCTGCTGGGCTCCGATGATCCTTTGGCCTCAGCCTTCCAAGTAGCAGGAACTACAGGCGTGCACTACCATGCCCAGCTAATTTTTTATTTACTGTAGAGACGAGGTCTCGCCAAGTTGCCCGAGCTGGTCTCGAACCCGCGGACTCAGGCAATCTACTTGCCTCGGCCTCCCAAAGTGCTGGGATTACAGGCTGAGCCACTGAGCTCAGCCAATGCATACATTTTTAAGTGTATAGACTGATGAGTTTTGGCACATGTCATCAGCACCCCAGTGCAGATTCAGACCATTTGTATCACTTCAGAGTCTTCCACCATGCCCCTTTGCAGTCAGTCCACCCAGGCAACTCCTGATCTGATCACCATTATTTATATTGCTTGTTTTAGAACTTGACATACCTTGAATCATATAGATTGTACTCTTTTGTATCTGATTTCTTCCGCTCAGCTTTACACTTTTAAGATTCATCCATCTTCTGGTAATTATCAGAGTGTGTTCTTTTCTGTTGCTGAATGGTATTTCACTGTAAGAATATATGTCAATTTTTTAATCCATTCACCCGTGGATGAGCATTTGGGTTGTTTCCAGTCTTTTACTGTTATGAATAGAAGCTTCTCTAAACACTGTGTACATGGCTTTTGGGACATATTTGTTGTTCTTTGCTCATTTTGACAATTTTTTCATGGATACATACATTGTATTGGAAGTGCTGGCTCATAGGTCTGACTTTATAAAAAGCTGCAAAACTGTGTTCCCAAGTGGTTGTGGAGTTTTACTCTTCCTCCAGCAATATGCATGGATTCCATTCACTCCACATCCTCAGCAGCATGGGCATTGACAGCGTTTATGATTTTAGCCATTCAAATGCATGTTATCTCCCGATTGTAGTTAGTGCTTCCATAATGATGAACGGTGGACATCTTTTCATATCCTAAGACTCTTAATGCCTGAATATCTTAATTTGTGAACGTTCATTCGAATCTTTTACAGTGTTTTTTAAAAATTTACTTGGATTATTTGCTTTCTTATTAACTTGTTAGAATAAAGAATCATGGATACAATCCGTGTGTATGTGTATGTGAGAGATTCTCTACATCTAATATCATGTCTATATTCTGACAGTTTGCCTAGTTGTTTTATCAGTTACTGATTGTGGACTTGTTTTAGTCACTTCTTGATTAAAGAAGTCTAAAATTTTAAGCTTTGCCATTAGGCATATGGGTATTTAAGATAGTGTAGCTTTCTTATAATTCTCCTTACCTTTTTAATATTCATTATTTTGAAATCTGCTTTCATAACACTGACAGAACTGTTTTAGAGTACTTGCTTGGTTTGCATGCTACATATTTTCTTTGCTTATAATTCAACTCATCTATGTATAATTTTAAACAGAATTGATTGTAGAAAGCATATCTTTTTTTTCTAATCTAAAGAAATCTGCCTTTTGATGGCATTTTTAGTCCATTTTAGCTTAATTTCATTATTGACACAGATTTAATTTTGTGATTCTTTTTTCATCTGTCGTTTCTGTTCGTTCTTTTGTTGTTCTCTTACTGCTTGTATTTTATGTTAAGGATTTTTAGTATTCTACTTATTCCCTCTACCACAATTCTGAGCTATACCTCTTTTAAAATTATTTTTAGTGGCCGCCCTGGGGTTGACAGCATGAATCCTCCATTTATTGAAGAATATGTGGACTCAGCATTTTACCATGTTACACTTTACACTCCATACCGGACAGTTCACAATTCACATGTCATAATTCATGCTTCCTGCTTCCTCCTCGCTTTCAAAACTCTCTGCTTTCCCAGAGTGACAATATGATGGGAACACAGGTTCTTTTTCCTGTCCACTTATCATCTATGCTCTTCCTGTCTTGCATTGTATTTCTATATATGTTGTAAAATTTACTTTAAGACATTACTTTTGCAAACAGTTTTTTTAAAGGAAATTAGGAAAAAGGGAAAAGTCTTTTATTTTTTCCAATATAGGGCTATTTCTAGTGTTCTTGATTCTTTTGGTGCAAATTCAACCTTCTAATCGTTATCGCATTCTTTCATTTGGCATTTCTAAGAGTTCCAGTGTACTGGCAAATTCTTTCACCTTCTGTATATCCGGAAATATCTAATTTTATCCTTGTTTTTGAAGAATATCTTCCCTGGATGTAAGGGTTTGAGTCGTTTCTTTTATATTTTAGCACACTAGAGGTGCTGTTTTATTGTCTTCTGGTCTCTTATTATTTGATAGGAATTAATAGCTATTGATACAATGTTTTCCTTTTGTATTCTGTGTCAGTTTTACTCAATTGCTTATAAGAGTTCATCTTCATTTTGGATAGTGATATGTCTGGGCATTTTTTCTTTTTACTTATTCTTCTTTGGTATATAAGTTGATGTTTCATTAAAACTTTGTAATTTTACAATCATTCTTTCTTCAAATTCTTTTTCTCTTCTATCTCTCCTATCCTCACTGTTTTTCAGAACTCAAAAGTTGTATGCGCTAATCTGTTTGTCATTTTCCCACAAGAAATTGTGTTTCTGTGTCTTTTCTGAGACTGCATATGTGTTTATTCATCAAGACTGGAATTTCTTTTAGTTCTTTGAACATATGTATAATAGCTTTTAAATCCAGCATCTGTACCATGAGGTGGGCATATTTCTCATAATTTTTATCATGGGCAACATTTACTTATTTCTCTGCATATCTAGTATTTTTTTCTTATTGTATCCTGGGCTTTGTGGATGACACATTGTGCAGCCTCTGAATTCTGTTCGCATCCTCTAAACAGTATTGATATTTAGTGGACAATACAGTGCTTGGATGATCAAATTGAACTTTTATAGTCTTGGCTGATCTGTGAGTGATCAACACATTCCCCAGGGCCCTCTCATGTGGGCAACTCAACCTCCAAAATATCTCTTCTCTAGATATATTGTTACAGCTTTGCTTTAGGGTTTGTTGAGGTGAGGCTACAGTAGGATGTACTGTAGGGTGTGGCTTCTATGCCTAAAGAACTTCTCTGGTGTCTCATCTTTGTGTCAAGGGTGTTAATGAGATGTCAACAATATACCTCTATGATAGTGGGCTGAACTCCCAATACCTCTCAGGAGAATTCTCTTATCTCTGTTTATTCTTCAATCCTATAGCAGCAGTATGTTAAGACATCAGCAGTCCAGTACACACATGTGTAGACAACCCCTCAGCCAAGATCTCAGGAGAGGTTCCCACAAGGGACTTTTGCAGCTCTCCGTGGCTCCTTGCTCTTCCTAAACTCTGTTCCCTGCCTTTTCACCTCAGTGAAGTTGCCCTTTTCTGCATGGGTGCCAACTTCCCGCACTGCTACTTAAGGAACTAACCCACATAGAGTCCCAGGACAATCATGGGTTGACCGTCTTTCTGGGGTCATATTCTTGTGCTGCACATTGTTGATGCCTGAAAATAGTTGCCTCATGTATCGGATCTAGTGTTATGTTTGCTTATGAGGGTAGACTACTCCCCAGAAACGACTTTGTCATAGTCAGTGGCATATTTAAAATTCTGTTGAACTAATAAGAATTTCTCAGGGCAATACCTCCACTAAACAGAATACTTTATACACGGTGAAAGTTTTTTTTTTTTTAATGAACCAGATGTAAGTTAAGTAATTTGTTAGCGTGGCCTTACTTAACATTTCCATCAGCCATGAGAATTAGGCCAGTGATTACTATCCCCATTTCAACGATGTGAAGACTAAGGCTCAGGCAGGAAAAATAATTCATTCAGTATTACATGCTCACAAGGGCAGAGCAGCCATTTAAAGCCAATTTTGAACGACTTCCGAAGTTCTACTCTTGAGCACATAATGTGTGTCCCTGTCCTCAAACACATGCACATACAGCATCTACCAAGTAAATAGTGTATAAGAAAGCAGAACATTAGAGATGATGCAGACCCTTTTAAAAATGTCCCCAAAAGTTGTCTTCAAATATTTTGGAAGAAACCTCTAAATAACTTCTTTCTTGAACCTATAACTGCCAATTATTGATTCTCTGCAGAAAAACAAAACAAAGACACACATCACGCAGAACAAATTTACTTGAGAAAGTTAGAAATCATTATATAGGCAAGACTGAGGTTTTATCACCATTTTATGAAAGAATGAATGCTTGTATTAATTGTCCTGAAGCTGACAATGATATGGTATAGATGTTTTCAACAGCTCTTCCTGCAATATTGCTGTTAAAAAATTACAAAACTCAGAAACAACAGATGCTAGAGAGGATGCAGTGGAAAGGGAAAACTTCTACACTGCTGGTAGGAGTGTAAACTAGTACAGCCTCTGTGGAAAACAGTGTAGCGATTCCTGAAAGAGCTAAAAATCAGCCTTCCATACGACCCTGCAATTCCTCTACTGGAAATATACCCGAAGAACTCAAATTACTCTGTGAAGAAGATGCCTGCACATGTATGTTTATTGCAGCATTATTCATAATAGCAAAAACATGGAACCAACCACACTGCCCATCGAAAGAGGACTGGTTTAAAAAAATGTGATAGCCGGGCTCAGTGGCTCAGCCTGTAATCCCGCGCCTTTGGGAGGCTGAGGTGAGTGTATTGCCTGAGCCCGCAGGTTCGAGACCTGCCTGGGCAGCGAGACCTCATCTCTACAACAAATCCAAAAAAAAAAAAAAATCAGCCGGGCGTGGTAGCGAATGCTTGTTATTCCAGCTACTCGGAAGGCTGAGGTGGAAGGATCGCCGGAGCCCAGCAGGTCGAGGCTGCGGTGGCCGGGAGCGGCCACTGCACTCCAGTCTGGGCGACAGAGTGAGACTCCAACTCAAAAAAAAAAAAGTGATACATATACACCATGGAATATTATTACACTGCCATAAAGGACAAGATTATGAACTTGGCAGCAACTTGGATGGACTTAGAGGCTATAATACTGAGTGATCTATCGCAGAAACAAAGAACCGAGTATCACATGTTTTCACTCAAAAGGGGACCTTGAACAACTATCATAATAGTATAAGGAAGGGATTGGCAGTAGTGAGAAACTGTCAGGGGAGGGGGGCACACCTCATCAACAAGGGTACCTGCATAATGAACATTTGTATACCTAACCCTGATTTGTACCCCACATCTTTAAAATAAAAAATTTTTTTAAAGTTACGTGGCATAAAAGAAAGAGGCTGTATCCCTTCCTCTTGAGACTGCCAGTCAGTTGCAACTCACCTGGCTAAGCTGATCCCCAGAATTTGGCCTGGAAGATTCAGTTCAGTTCAAGGCTGGTCCACTGTTTCTTCAGCTTCTGAGGACTATCGACTACTTGGAGGTGTTTTCGTGGCGTTTCATATGAGTGCCAGATGGATAGACCTGCGTGCAAGTTTAAATAATTTTGCATACTCCACTCAAACAGCTAAAGCAATCTGTGACCAATGCAGCATCTCCAGGCAGGTGCCTGCACGCAGACTACTGTACTACACTTCAAGGTCATACAGAGGAGATAGTAAAATGTGATTGATGAATAATAAAGACAGTGATCCAGCCTACCACTGTGGGCATTCACGTATGTTGACAGTAAGCCCTTTGGTAAAGCAAGCTAGAGAAACCAGAATGATCTGCGTTCAGCTCAGCTGTCTAATCAAAAAGTTGGAACCTGGAATGAATGGTGTCTTGAAGACTTACCAAACAAGGGTTAGGGAAATATCAGTTAATGCCAATTCCATTAGGGAAATATCAGTTAATGCCAATTCCATTAATTATTCAGGGAAATTGGAACCAGTACCCTAAAAGGTGAATATGTTTGAAATGATCAACAAGATTATCTTTTCTCTTTCCATTTTTTTGGAACTTAGAATTATTTTGGTCGAGGAGGATATGGACTAGTTTTAATTTATATATATATTTTTTTTTTTTAAAGGGAAGACAGTTGTATTTTAAACAGAGCTAACTAAGGTATTTATTTTAAAATTAGAATACCCAAATGAGCTCAACAGATCTGCATGTAATGAAATGTAGGAAGTAGATTAGCTTTTGTTTCTTAAAATACATTGGCTTTGCAAATGTTTAGAAACGAGTCGCTCATACTCTCCATTTCTTCGTTTTCCGAATATTTTAAATCAGAAATTTCATGTCTCATTAAGTTTTCCTATTTCCCCTATAAATAAAAGTTCTAAACTTATCTGTATAATTTACAAGAAGACTGTTTGACTACTTTATTCAAGTTTAAATATTAAATATTTCTAAAAAGCTAGCTCTCTTTATCAGTATTTGTATCTCAACCTTCTAAGAAAAAATTTATGTAATTATTATATTGATAAAGATTTTTTTATTTAGTATACTTTCGTCTCACTCTTGGGCACTGGCTGAAAAATACCTCTTAGCTCAGATTTTTTTAACTTGGTAGATTTTATAGTATAAACTATTAATAAAAATATGAGCCGGGCTCGGTGGCTCAGCCTGTAATCCTGTGCCTTTGGGAGGCTGAGGTGAGTGGATTGCCTGAGCCCGCGGGTTCGAGACCCGCCTGGGCAGCGAGACCTCATTTCTACAATAAATAAAAAATTAGCCGGGTGTGGTAGTGCACGCCTGTAATTCCGGCTACCTGGAAGGCTGAGGCGGAAGGATTGCCGGAGCCCAGCAGGTCGAGGCTGCGGTGGCCAGGAGCGGCCACTGAACTCCAGTCTGGGTGACAGAGTGAGACTCCAACTCAAAAAAAAAAAAAAAAAATATGGCTATGTTTAACATAAGATATGTTCCTTATTGGCTATCATAAACAGTGTAAAATGTAAGTCCTATATTTATTTTTTCAGAGTAACTTGCTGTCAGTAAGAGGCAGATTTTATGAAAACACATTTAACAAACATTATCAGATTTCAACATCTTTAACTTTTCAAGAAAGATTCTGTGTAATTAGAGAAAAATTATTTTAATATTAAATACTTTTCTTAACACATATATACTCATTCATGAGTTTGGTTAAAATTTTCATTTTTTAAAAACATAAACATCAGGTATGCTTAAGTAGAATTTGGAAAACTCTAATTTTCACTAGACACTCATGTGCTTTGACTGACAGTGTAAGAATTTTGGCAGAATAAAAATGAGTCAGAGTTGGAGGGAGGGGACGTTTAATAAGAGACACACAAAAAATGCTTTCTTTAGGTGAGAGATGTGATTGTCACTTGCTTCTCAAATTAAAGCAAAAATTCTACTGTAGAAAATATAGTTTTCCAGATGTGTTAAAAGTTGATAAAACCCAAGAAGTGAATTTTCACTTTTTAAGAGCATAAAAATACCACCTTGTCTCTTCATTTATTATTTATTCTAATAAATGCATTAGACGCTTATTTCAGTTCCTCATTTTTCTTTATGTGCCTGATATTTTCATCCTTAGACCTTACTAATGCTAGAAATATTCTAATTTCATTTGATAATTTAATATACTATTCTATTCAGTCCAGAAATATAAAAAATATGTTACTTTGATTTAAATAAAACCCAAACATTTCACACTGTTTTCTTGTCATATTGCCAGAAGTTGAATAATAACTGAGAACAAGAGATGGGAAGGTTTTCTGGATTTTAAGACCCCCCTTTTCTAAGACCTGCTTGCTTTTGGTTGGGTAATCTTCCTTCCGAGTCTTCAAATGGAGTATTTTCCCCTCTTTCTACAGATAGACTTGGTTATAGGAGAAAGGCAGAACAGTTTTCGAGTATATAGAGTCAAAACACAGAGTTATTAATGATTGTAACAATGTCTTCATTTATTAGGTATGGTATGTTGAGCGCTGTTCTAGAAGTCTTTATGCAAAGAGTCCTGTGTTGCTGTGTATAGTGTTGCCAGGTATACTACCAGAATCGCCCTCAACGACGGGCCAGGGTCACCCTCGAGGACCGTGCTTCTCCTCTGCTTGTCTGTCAGGACAGTGGACCCTGACTTATCACAGCTGAATCTGTCTGCAGGAACTACCCGTGGCTCGGGCAAGCAGCCTCATTCCACTGGAGACACCAAGGAAGGGTCACGGACCAGCTCAGTTCTAGAAGTCCTCCTACATCCGTGTTTGTGTCATTTGATTAATTCTGATATTGATGTTGTATTTCTATTTAAGTTATTTGATTATTTCTGCATCTATATGTTTGTGTAGTTTTTCAACTATGGATTTAATGCTTGATTAATTCTGTAACAACGAAAACTGTGATAAAAAGTCAATCTAGAAGAAATTATTAATCCTTTAGAGTCTTGTGTTCACAGATATTTGTGTTCATATTTTTATTGTAGGAAAATAATATGATTTTCAGTAAAGCACTTTCAGGCATAAAAACATTTGCATTAACATAAAATTATGTGGGAGAAAGTGATGAAAGTTATTTTAGAGAGGTAAAAAGATGCAGAATTACAATTGTTAATTGAGCTTTTTCATGTATATTTCTCAAGGAAAGATCCAAGACATAAAATTATTATGATACTTGGGTTTAATTAGATGCATTTAAAAAGATGTGCCCACTTTTTGTTGACCTTTTTATTTCTTTTTTTTGAGTTAGAGTCTCACTCTGTCGCCCAGACTGGAGTGCAGTGGCACGCTCCAGGCCACCGCAGCCTCGACCTGCTGGGCTCCGGTGATCCTTCCGCCTCAGCCTTCCAAGGAACTGGAACTACAGGCGCGCGCTACCATGCCCGGCTGATTTTTGATTTATTGTAGAGAAGAGGTCTTGCCAAGTTGCCCAGGTGGGTCTCGAACTTGCGGGCTCAGGCCATCCACTCACCTCAGCCTCCCAAAGGTGCAGGATTACAGGTTGAGCCACTGAGCCCGGCTGACCTTTTTATTTCTAATACTCTCATATTTGTTGATTGGAAAGTACACCCTTTACAACTATTTCAACTTAAGACAAAAACTTTGTAGTTGCCACTTACAGTTGCAATATTGTGGAAGAGAATACAATTCTTCAAAACAGTCAAACATGTCCATCAAACAAGATGACCCCAAATTTCCGGTTGTCTAAAAATTCAGTGATAATCTTTTATCTTCTAGCAGTTGAATCAAGACTTAACCAAGACTTTTGTAGTGGCCATGCATTCATGGTGGGAAAAGAGTTATTATCAATCATTACCAGGAATACAAAAAAAAAGGAGGTGAAAAAAGTTAAAATCTTTGAAAAAAGTACAGTAAGTTATTTAGTGGGTAATTTAGGAATTCTGTCTTCTAGGTGATGCTCTAAACTCTTCAAATCCCCAAACACCAGCTTCCTGTTCACTTCGGTCAGTGTTGACAAGACATGATGAAAAAGTTGAATGAGACCCATATGAATGAAAGCAACAATTAATTAAGCAAGTACCACGTATTAAATGGTTTACTTCTATTTTCTTGTCCTTCCAGGGCTGCCATAGCAAATTACCATAAACTCGGTGTCTTAAAACAACAGAAATTTATTTTCTCACAGTTCTGGGGATTAGAAGCCTGAAATCAAGGTGTCGGAAGACCATGCTTTCTTCCCCAGAGGCTTTAGGGGAGAATCCTTCCTTGTCTCTTTCAGCTTCTGGAGACCTTGTCTTTGGCAACTGAAATCCAATCTCTGCATCCATCACCATCTGACTTTCTCTCTGAGCCTCTGTGTAGCCTTTTATGTTCTTTACTAAGGCACTTTCACTGGATCTAGGGACACCCAAATCCAATCAGCTTTCATCCTGATTCTTACTTTAACCACATCCAAATAAGAGGTTCTGGGTGGACACGACTTTCAGGTGGACACTATTCAACCCATTACATTTTATGTATGTAATGTTACCAAATATCCCCACCACCCAGCAAACATAAGGAGAATCACTGTGTGTCAAAGGTGTTTATCTTATCTCACAGATGAGGCAGGGTAAGCAGACTGACACTTCAAAATGTCCGAGCTGAGGTCAGAGTCCAGAATGTGGGATGACAAGTGTCGTGCTCTGTCCACTAGCCGTTCTGTGGTTCCAGCCACTGCCCCGTCTCTTCTGCAAACCAGCTACGCATGCCAACACCACAAACCTTAGACTCACATCTCTTTGGCGTTGTTCTTACTAGAGTGAAAAGAGAAGGAAGTATTTTGTGCGATTTGACTCCAGGATAGATCCCAGGAGCCAGCTCTCTGCATCCTTCCCAGGCCCCCAGATGACTCTGACTGTGAAATGCTTCCAGCAGATGAAAGCCCTCCTGCACAGAGGAAGAGTCCATTCAAGTCTGCATAATCCATCCCTTCAGGTATTAAAAGCATGTGATGCTCAATTAAAACAGGCAATCTGGCTTTCTGTGTCCTCATAACTGAACCTGATCAGAAAAATATGTTTAATAGCTACAGGCAAAAATACTGCAGTTGGCTTCTGGAATCATACTGATCTTCTTAATGTTTGACCTTTTTCATGTGTCATGCTTGTGTATTGGCCTTAATTATTGCATGAGCATTACCAGGATAAAATCTATGATTTTTTTATGCCAAGATTTTTTGAAGAATTCTTTAAAATGAAATCTGTTAATCACCTCTGACATTCTACTTGAGATCTTTATACAAGGAATGTAAGTAGATGGAAATTATGTTCCCTTAATGTATCTTTAAAGAGAGAGCAAAGGAGTACATTTCTTCCCTGAAAATAGAGAGTTGCCGTAAGCAAGAGATGATAGAATTATAATGAGATATAAAAGAGCCGGAGAGGAAAAAAAAGGAGCAGAAGATCATCTCACACCTCTCCGAGACAATTGGAGCTATGACTTCAGGTCTCTATCCCGTTTTTCTAGAATTCAACCAGAGGAACGACTTTGTTTCCTTGTAAGAAGCATCATTGCGGATTGAATGCAAGAGGACTTACTCTAGTGCACATACCTACCCAGTGCCGGCAAGGGGCAGTGACATTCTATTGACCAACTTGCAGGATGGTAGAATTCTATTGATCAACTCTTGCCTGTGGCACTAGGCACTTAGAACATGATCACCAGGGTATTTACAAACTCTGTGGATTTTCTACATTTTTTCAAACTGCAATATTTCTGTGCGTTCCTGCTTTGTAATTCATTAAACCAAATAAGAAAGCCAAACAGACATGATGTTTTTCTTCTCCCTTCTCTTCCATCTGGAATCATTGCAGGAGTTTTTGCTCACCCACCAAAGCTTAAATCAGCAGCTTTATCTTGTCAAGAGAGAAGCACAGCCGGAATTACCTCCACAACCATAGATGAAGCAGTGATTCATACTTAGTTATTATAATGAAGTCCTTAAATTAAGTTCTCATCAATAGATGCACGCATGCACAGGTGAAGAGGCAAGTGGGATATGCCTCATATGTAGAATTACTACCAGTCTCTGCAAGTGAGACATCTTCCTTTCTGTAGGAAAAGACAGAGGATGGCTGCCTACCCAAATTGGTCTGAAATAAACTGCATTTGTATTTAGAACAAACTGCATTTGTATTTAGAACAAACCCATGGCGCCAGGAGAGAGAAATATGACAAATATGAAAATACTAATAAAATATGATAACATGCTATTGGAAGCATAAGGAAAATTAATAAATCTACAATGATAAAGAGTTCTCTTTACCTTTGCTTTTTTTTAAAGCAGGATTTATTGAGAGCACAGAAAAGTTCATACAGTGGGAGGGGACCCCAGGGGGTCACCCCTCTTTACTTCTTAACTATTTTATTTTAAAAAATTCAACCTTAGATGTTTTGCAAAATTCAGAAAGCTCTTGTGTAAATTTGGGTGAAGATACTTCGACAACAGGTTAATGTATGATTGAGGAGGCTCTTTTCATAATGGAGTTGCAGGACAAAGTGTTGAGTGTGATCAAATCTCACCTTAGCTCTGCCAGGTTTGATCATGTTGGTTTATCTAGGCAGGTCACAAAACATGAAGCTTCTTGACTTCCTCTGTCAGAAAATGCAGATCTTAACTTGCTGTAAAATTAAAGCTGATGACTTTTTTGCAAGACCTTTAAAATAAGAGTTGGGGTTTTCTCACTCACAGTTATTCCAAATTTGCTAAAGTAAAGATAGATAGATAGATAACCTATCTATCTATTTACAAGAATTGAATTATTTTTCTAGCAAAAGCAAATTATAGCTATAACATTTTCCAAAAATTACTGATACTAACAGATTTTTCTACAAGAACCAGGGTCATAATATTCCAACAATGTATGGATGGAGACACAAGACACCCAATTCCGTTGTTGTTCACTTGTTTTTCCTTTCAAATGATTCCAGTTAGTGAAAAATGAATAACATACTAAATAATAAACTAGAATGATTTTTAAAAATGAAATCCACAATCTGTTAAAGTTCTCAAAATAGCACATTGTACAAATGAAATGAGAGCACCCCAGAAAAACCAATTGTTATGTAATATGTCCCTGTTACCAGTAAGTCTCAACCTAATACATTTCAAGAATAATTTACAGCCGGGCTCGGTGGCTCAGCCTATAATCCCGCGCCTTTGGGAGGCTGAGGTGAGTGGATTGCCTGAGCTCGCAGGTTCAAGACCCGCCTGGGCAGGCGAGACCTCATCTCTACAATAAATAAAAAAATTAGCCAGGCGTGGTAGCGCATGCCTGTAATTCCGGCTACTCGGAAGGCTGAGGCGGAAGGATCATGGGAGCCCAGCAGGTCGAGGCTGCGGAGGCTGGGAGCGGCCACTGCACTCCAGTCTGGGCGACAGAGTGAGACTCCAATTCAAAAAAAAAAAAAAAAAGAATAATTTACTCTTGCAAAGTGACTTAAAGCTATACCATGGAAGGAAAGACACATTCTTTGTGGATCTGAGATCCAGAGAAAATTGAGAGGTCCATCCAACAAGTCAGATGCTGCCCAGAGCTGGAAAGCCATTGGTGGCCTTGAGACATACATCCAGCATTAGATTTGCTCATAGGATGGCCATACTGTCAGCTGGAGAGGACAAGCCATTTCCCCTGTTAGAAAGTAAGCCCAGCTGCACACTATTGGCTTGGGTTTTACTTCATAAGTGTCATGCTCAGTGGATACACGATAACTGAGATGTTTTCTGGAGTTATATTGGCCCAGAATTCTGAAATGTAGTACAAACCACTCATGTAAAATTTCCGCAATAGCTCTCCTCTGGCAGCTACCATGAGAATTTCAAGTTATCTAAAACCTACATTTATAAGCGTGTACAAAATACCATAATTTTCTCTTACATTTTGTTCCTGCCAAATTAATAATACCAGCAACCAAACAGAAAGCTCACTGACAATATAAAAATATCAAACCGACATTGGTGATATCATGACGATCTTTGCCTTCTCCTGCTTCCAGTCTGGAGGAATCCTTGGTCTTTCTTTTCTACGCAGGTATTGACATTCTCCATGGAGAATTCCTCAATCTCTTTTGTTTTAGAAGATCTCCATTTCTTCAAGTTCCCTTTTCTCTGCCACACAATTAGCACCTTATTGTACAGAAGCCGGGGCACTAATTACGTTTGTCTGGCAATGTAGCACTTGATTGTGAACTATTCTGTTCTTCAATTTTTCTTGAATATTCTGCCTGTCTCCTCAGTCATGTTATAAATCTTGTGTCAGATCCAGAGCCCGTGTGCCCAGATCCAGCCCTGCTCCTCCTTGTAAAAGTCTGTGTAACCGCAGGAAAATTACATAGATGACTTCAGTGCCTCCGTTTTCTTCATGTAGAATGGAAAAAAAAATAATAAACAGTGTCTTATATGGAATAAGTGTTAAATATTGTTAGCTACCATCATCATTATCAATTGTTATCTTTTCTTTTTATCTCCAGGGCCAGGAATCTTCAGACTTTACCTTTTGATTGATGCCTTACACAAGACTGGTCTTTTTTTTCTGAGTTGGAGTCTTACTCTGTCACCCAGGCTGGAGGGCAGTGGCACACTCCCGGTCACTGCAACCTCAAACTGCTGGGCTCAGGCGATCCTCCCGCCTGAGCCTTCCAAGCAGCTGGAACTACAGGTACATGCCACCATGCTTGGCTATTTTTTTGATTTATTGTAGAGATGAGGTCTTGCCAAGTTTCCCAGGCTGGTCTCGAACCTGTGAGCTCAGGCAATCCTCTCACCTTGGCCTCCCAAAGTTCTGGGATTATAGGCTTTTTGGTCTTATAGTGAGTGTTCCATGGATACTCTCTCCATACACGTTTGGCTGTTACTAATGATTAAACTACCAGCAACACTGCATGTGGAGTCCTGAAAAGGTCTATGTAGCCTTAAAACATAATTGTGAGATGCTGATGAAACAACAGCACAGATATGAGCTCACAACCCATGAATACAAAATGGTATGGCTTCTAAGTCAAAGCTTTTCTGAAGGTCATGATGATACAAAGTAGAAACACTGAAATAAATGCATGGAAGCTCTAAGGACAACTGAAATGCAGCAACTATTGAAAAAAAATGTTCATTTCCTTAATTCTACTTATTTATGTAAATAAATCCAACATCATAATCTTTGAAAATTCAAGGAAAAAGATTTAATATGAGGGAAGGATTAAATAAATTAGGTACATTCACGTGGTAGAATTTGATACCACGATTCCCAATGCCATCATTGAAAATACTGAATAGCCGGGCTCGATGGCTCAGCCTGGAATCCAGCGCCTTTGGGAGGCTGAGGTGAGTGGATTGCCTGAGCCCGCGGGTTCGAGACCCGCCTGGGCAGCGAGATCTCATCTCTACAATAAATCAAAAAATCAGCCGGGAGTGGTAGCGCGCGCCTGTAGTTCCGCCTACTCGGAAGGCTGAGGCGGAAGGATCGCCGGAGCCCAGCAGGTCGAGGCTGCGGTGGTCGGGAGTGGCCACTGCACTCCAGTCTGGGCGACAGAGTGAGACTCCGACTTAAAAAAAAAAAAAAAAAAAGAAAAAGAAAATACTGAATAGATGGAAAGTATTTTGTGATACACTGTTAAGAGAACAGAGGTCAGTGTGCTTGAAGTTTTGCAAAGGATGAGGAAGAGGTGGAGAAAGAGAAGAACAAAGAGGAAAAGAAGAAGGAGAAAGGAAAGAGAATGCGAAGGAAACGGAGGAGGTGAAGTGGGATAAATAGAAGAAACAGGGGAGGAAGAAAGGGAGAAAAAGAAAGGAGAGGAGGAGAGGAAGGAAGAGGAGAAGGATTTACTTCTGCTAAGTAAGCAGAGCTTTAAACTAGAATAATTCTGGCAGAGGAATTTAATCGAAGCTTTGCATAGAGCTGAATCTATGTGTGAGGCTCACTGAGAGGGAGGAGGTGAGAGCCTGGAAGCGATGTGCACGTCTTGTGGACAATTGCTCAGATTTAAATATAGAGAACTGAGATCTACACACGGCTCGGAGACGTTATGTGTACTGTTGTCCCGACAAAATAACAGATAAAAATGCCTTCTTAATAAACAGGATTTAGGTAGTCTTAGGACAACACGAGCAGAGGAGAGAACAAGAGTAAATAAACAACTGTGTATATATACCTTTTATTAATTTTAACTTTGATCCTACCAAATAAGAAGTAGCTGCCTGTTGTGTATATGGATGCAGAAATCTGTCTCGGTTCACAAGCACCGACGAGTCCGCTGCACATGTAGTCCTTCATCTGTTCCTTGGGAACATTTTACACAGAGACACACAGAGCATACACCAGCATGCTGCTTATGTTTGCCGGATGCATTCACGTACGGAAGCATATTTTGAATGACAATTAGAGGTGGTAATTTTTATTCCATTTGTCATATTTAATCTTTTCTAATTAAACACGGTTTATTAGAAGGAGAGTCATGAGACCCTCTTAAAATTAAAAGAGGAGGTGTTTAATCTGACTTGGTTACAGGCCAGGGGAGCTGCAGCACAATTCCAGGCTGGAGAAAATGTAGGCTTTAAGTGAGTGAGACGTACTGGCATTCTTGCAAGCTCAAACCCAAGACAACACTTAAACAGTAAAAACTACAGGAAGCTTGCCTGAACCCGCGGGTTCAAGACCCGCCTGGGCAGCGAGACCTCATCTCTACAATAAATCAAAAAATCAGCCAGGCGTGGTAGCACATGCCTGTAATTCTGGCTACTCGGAAGGCTGAGGCAGAAGGATCACCGGAGCCCAGCAGGTCGAGGCTGCGGTGGCCGGGAGTGGCCACTGCACTCCAGTCTGGGCGACAGAGACTTCAACTCAAAAAAACAAAAAAACAAAAAAACTACAGGAAGCAAGCGCAGGAGAAGTGTGAGGATTAATTCTATTCAGATCAAGTTATTATTAATATTGTTATCCATATATCAGAATGACTGATATATTGATAAAATTATAATCATGCTATTAGACTATTCTATCTAAGAATATGTTCTAGTGGTTACATATATTTGTACTAAGGCTTATATCCACATAGATATTATTCTCTTCAATTCATACATTTGGGGTTTTATATCAATTCTCTGAAAAAAAAGTGTTTTCATGAAGTGAATCAAAACTTCAAGCACTATGGCCATTCTCAATTTCTAATAGAAAACAAATTTCATGGTTCAGTTCCAAATCTCTATTATATATGTATGGCTTGTACTGCCTAGCAATTTTTATTTACAGGTTTAGTAGAAGGATAAAAAAAGTTTAAAAATGCATATAAATTGGCAAATATATGCCTAGCTGCATGTATATGTGCTTACTTCATTTTCTGGAATGTCTCAATCTAATTCTGGTTGGAATTAGTCCAGAATGTACTATGGTCAAATGCATGTTTTTACTGTTTGCTTAACCAGGAAATACTTTGCAGGCTATGAATTGGATTGAAATTAAGATTATAGGATGACAGTAGGGGTGAATATTTTTGCATTCTGAATGAAAGATTCATGGATAAATCCTTTAAAAAGGGAGAATAAAGAAGTAAATATTTCAAGGCATCACATGTTATGAATAGATTGGCTAGTATGTCAAAAGGAAAAAGGCAACAGTGAAGTATAGGAGAAGTGAGAAAGAGCTCTCTGATGCATCCATCTATCTTCTCAAAAAGATTTATTTTGATTGACATTGATCAAAGAAAGGAAACAGAAAAAAGAAAAAAATGGAAACCAAGGAAGCGCATGAGAATCTCTATAGTTCATACTGAATTTCCCATAAAGAGTTTATTCAGGGGTATGTGTTTATGGGATGCATGTCATGTGTGTGTGGGGGGGGTGTGTGTGCGTGTGTGTGTGTGTGTGTGTGTCTGTGTGTCTGTGTGTGTTGTGGTATTGTGGTGTGTGATAGTAGAGAAAGAGAAATTCCCAGGAGATTAAAGGATTTGGAGACCCACGGTTGTATTAAAATTCCAAAACGTGAACTTGAATTATGAGAGTCAAATATTGCATTTATTAATCCATTCATTTATATAAATAATTTAGTCACAATATTATACTTGGGGATGCAGAAGTTAATAAAATGATCTCTTTATCCCAGGTGCTATTTTCTCAAGAATTGAACCTTTAGAGACTATCTGAAGCCAATTTCTAAAGTGTACATTTATGAACAATGAGTTAAGAAAGGAAGTAGGAAGAAACCTTAAATTTGGCAAAAGTAATGTGAACAAGAGTTTGTTAGATGAAACTTAATGATATTCACAGTTATAATAGCTGTGTGTGAGTGGCAAAACAAAACAACAAACAAAACAACAGAACTATAACAGTCATTTATAGTTCATGAATAGAACATAATTCTCTCTGGAAATAGTTGCTTCTCATTATCTGGTAAACAAATGTCATTCAAAGATATCAAAAACTCCTGCAGACTCCACACCTTGCTATTCCTTCATTCTAAATAATATTGTCATTCTCACAGCCTGTGTGGGTCAGGTCTGCCTATAATTGATAGCTCTTGCACACAGGGTGTAAACTTTGCAAAGCTAGGAGGCGAGTTAAGGTAAACAAAGAAGAGATGCGGAAGGAACAGAAGCTGGAAATATCAGGTATTTACTGTCACTCTTACGCCTGCTGGGAGAAACAATAGATAAATAAGACGTGGCTTCCAGAGCCCAGAAAAGGGTAGTGTAGAAGAGTGTCATTGGACAAGAGTCACTAGGACCTCCGAACCTTTGAGCCCAAGGTCATGGAAATGAGAAGCAACATTTTTTTTTCAAAATTTGACATTGGTTGGTTCCTAAAACTGTTCATTTCAGGTATGAGGGAGGTGGCCTCAAATAATACCTTCTGGTTGAATGCATTTGCTGCAACCTGTAGGACAGCGCCCTAACAATGAAGGTGTCATCTCCCAGCTGGTGACTCAACTGAGTTTTTAGCCGGCCATTTACCATGCTGTGCTGCTAAGGGACATGGCATGTGACAAACCACTGCATGAGTGTTTGTCTCAGGAGTTTAGGTTTGTCTCAGGTTGTTGGAGAAATCCCGCTGACCTGAACTGGAACTGGCTGAACTGGAACGCAGGAGGCACTCATCCTCTGTGGCCAGCTCCTGGGCGGGTTGGGAGCTGGCCAGTCGAGAATGTTCTCTGGGGACAACTCAGTTCTCCTCCACCCATGTCATTCTCCAGAGACAGGTCCAGCATGTTCTTTGTCAGCACCTGGGTTCCCAGAAAGAGTTTTCATGTCTCGTCTTGCAATATGTTTTCTGTTGTCCCATGGGCCAAAGCAGGTCTCAGGGCCAACCCAGAGTACAATATGGGAGGAAACTGACAGTGGGTGTGAACACAGGGAGATGTGGAAAAGGAAGATTCTTAGTGCAATCTACCATGGATATGCTGGTCTCAAAAAATTAGCCTGGAAGAGCTCTATTTTTAATGTTCTCTGGACAAGGGTATGAACGTTGTTTTTGTTTATTTCTCAAATGCTTGGAAGAGTTAATCAGCAAAGCTATTCAAGTACAGGTTTTTTTCTTTTGGCATGTTTCCAATGACATTTAATCAATTAATTTAGGAGATAAATAATAATTTCAAGCTTTTCTTTCAGTCTCAATTTGATAAATTTTAATTTTTTTAACACAATCATGATGCAATTTGCAAATATTTGTCATTAGGTGATTTTTTGAATCTATGAGATTTGTAGTGATAAGCTCTGTGTCATTCTTGATATTTTCAATCTGTGGTTTTCTGTGATTTCTAGATCAGTGTTGCTAGGTTTTTATCACTTGTATTAAAAATGTATATTTGACCTTTTGAGAGGTAATGCCATGAAATACGTAAGAGAAATTAAGATTGGGCAGGAAACACCATCAGGTTGTGACGAAGATCAGACATCTTGGAAATTCAAGTTGAAAATAAACAGTAAGATGGTACATAAAGACTCAACTGTATCAGTAGCAAGGATGTGTAAGTAAGTTTAATTCCTATGAGGAGAGGTTGGTAAATGAAAGAATGTGGAATCAGAAGACCAGACCTGAGAAGTTATGAAAGCTGTCTTCAAATAATTCAAAGGCTGTCACATGGAAGAAGGGTTAGTTTTCTTCTGTGCTTTCCCAAGAGATAAGAATAGGTAGAATTTACTGATGGAGGCTATAGGGAGGTGGATTTCAACTTTATTATGGGAGGCCCTCATTGCTGACCCAAGAAGAGATGGCTTGGCTTAAGTTGTTCTCACTGAAGCTGGATCCCTGCTTAGTAAAATTATTATAGAGCATTGGATCTAAATGTCTTCTATCCTTGAGCTCTGGCGGGATTTCCTCATGGTCAAAATGATTTTTATAATTATAGGAAGGCATCACTTGTCGTTTGTGTTACACTGCTGGTGCAAAAGCCATCATGGAGAAAACTACTGATAGCTTTTTCATCATCAACACAATGAAAGAAAACAAGTATGAGTTTCACTTAAGAAACTTCAGTAACATGCATTAATTTCTATGAATCTTGACCCTTTGGTGCATGTCATTTTTAATACTTTGCGTGACAGAATGACAAGTATTCCTACTGCACTCCTGGAGGCCAAAGTATGATGATTATTTTAAGGAATACCATTTGTGTGATTAAGTTGTGGGTGGATCTAGCCACGTTCTCATGGGAAACAATTTTTATTTGAAAGAATGCTAACAGAAAACCCCAGGTTATTCAGACATGGGTATCAAGAGTGGACATTTTCTTAAACAGAATAAACTGATCCTTCAAGTCAAGGAAAACAACAGACACTATTTGTGTGCCATCTTGAGCTTTCAAGAGATAGAATGTGGGGAAATTTGTAACCACCATCGTGATCTTGCAGCTTTCTAGTAGGTGTGGGCTTTTCTTATGATATCAGTGGTGATGGTGTAAGGGTGAATTTTGCTATGAAACATGTTAACATTTAGAAGAACTCAATAGCTCAAGGAGCACATGGTACCACACATAATTTTATGATATTAGGACACCAGGCATAGGTAAAAGATACCTGAAAGTGGGAGATAAGTCCTTGGATATTAATGTAATAAAGTATAGAAAGTTCCTTGATAAGTTTTCAGATTCTGCATTATAGTTTTCACATTGAAACTTTTAAGAAACTCCCACTTATCAAATTTGGGTATGGTTTCCAACAAGAATAACCACAACTACCTGAAAAGGCTATTGTAATACTCCTCCCTTTTCCAAATACACCTCTGTGTGAGGCTGAATTTCTCCATATACTTCATTCCAACATAACATATTTCAACAGAACAAATGCAAAAGCACATAGAAGGATTCAGAAAGTCTGACTGTGTTCTATGAAGTCAGGCATGAAAAAGATTTAAAAAAGTAAAACAATGCCTTTCTTCTCACTGCAAAAAATATTTTGTAATATATAGTTACTGTTATTCAAAAAGATATAGGTTTATTATCATTATTTAAACGAATCAATAAATAATTATTTAAATTTTTCTCAGTTTAAACCTGGAATATGTTAAAGATTTATAGACATAACCCGTATAATCAAAAGCTCTTTGAGATCCTCCAAAATTCTCACAAGTATAAAGGGTTTTGAGGCCAAATGTCTCTGAACAATTGTTACAGAACAAAGAAGTGAGTCAACCACACAGGACTTACGCATTGCTTTTGTGAAAATATAATATCTGAACTCCGATGTCATCATTTTGTTGCATAATATCTCGCTGACTTAGTTCCTTCAGTTCCAATGAGTGAAATTCCAAATATTTGTGTGATAGCTGATAGCTGTATTGTTGGTCAAAATGATTGACATAAATGTCAAAATTATTTTCATTTTATCGTGTGGGCATGGTTTTATTTTAAAAGAAAAGAGGTCTAATATCCAACACTTCATAGAAAATGTCCACTTATGCCATTTGTAGGTAAATATTTTATCAGTTCAAAAAGACACATTAACTCCAAGAAATGGAAATAATCTGACTGGTTTCAGAAGGTGACAGCTATGTTATGACCATCAGTAGCTTACTTAGCTGGAATAAAGACTTAAATGGTCTATAATTATATATAACAAAGACTGGCCAGTTATTAAAGGTTCTCTTTTAAAAATAAAATAGAAAAGAACTTCATGTGGCTTTAAATTGTGTAATATTCATCTTGTTTCTCTCTCTCACTATGTTTTATGATTCCCTGGAGGGCACATTATATATTAATAAATCGCTGAATTTCACTTGATTTTTTTTTCATCTTAAACTTTCCAAATGGCAAAAATATGTTTACATGTGAACTTTAAAAGTTTGAGTAAGATGCTTCAATGCTAATTGAATTTTTCCCAGGAGAAATCACTTCTAATTAAGATTTTTTAAAATGTTCACCTCTTAACCTAAACTTTCAAATGGTATTTTCTCATACCGTGATATGCCAACTACACACATATACCAACTACACTCAGAATTGGAAATCTTTGTCCTTCAAAAGATATCAAATGTCCCCAGAAGAGTATTGACCTAGTTGTAATACGTAGTCTATAAATACAGTTATTTAACAAAAACGCTTTCAAATATAGACTGTTACTCTCCAAACAGAAAATAAAACACTTTTTGTTTCTTTTTTCTGACATTTTAGGGCATCTTAGCACATAACTTTGTAAACCTAAGAAATGTGCTGTTACTTACAAGGTTGAGAAAACAGTAGGTATCCTTGAATGGTCTCTTCTTTTTTTTCTTTCCATTTGTTTAAGCAAATATGTACTGATGCCATGTAGGTGCCACTAACTTAGCAACACACCAGCATACAGTGGGGGCCAAATAGACATGTCTATTAAGTAATAGTTTTCTTGTTTCATGAATATCTAACCCTAAATTTGTCTGTGATCTGCTATTCTCGGATTCATCACAAGTTTTAAGTGTCGTTTTGCCATTGCAAGCACAGGGAAGTTCAAGAATTGTATATTAATTCTTACTAATGAGTACAAGGAAGCCTTCATGCACATTTTTCGCTCAATATTTATGTTGTCTTCATAATATTGTAATGGAGACATTTTATCACCTCTTGTTTAAACATTGATGTATATGGTCTATAAAAACACAGTCAAGGTCAACACATCTAAGAGAATGAATATTGTGATCTACTAGTCTGTTAGTTCCATGAAGGCAGAAATCATACAGTTTTTAAAAAATTACCTAAGCAGTGGGCTCTAGAATGTGGGGTCCTTATACTGAGATTGAATGTAATTGGTCAGGGAGAAAAGGAATTCGGTTTTTAAAGTTTCTAAAGTAAATATATTTTTAAATCAAAAAATAAAAATGGACTGCGCTTGGTGGCTCAGCCTGCAATCCCAGCGCTTTGGGAGGCCGAGGTGAGTGGATTGCTTGAGCCCGCAGGCTTGAGACCAACCCTGGCAACTTGGTGAGACCCTGTCTCTACAATAAAGAAAAGAATTAGCCAGGCATGGTAGCGCGTAACTAGCTCTGGATCCTTGGAAGACCGAGGCGGAGGGATCGCCGGAGCCCAGCAGGTCGACGCTGGGGTGACTGTGAGTGTGTCACTGCACTCCAGCCTGGGTGGCAGAGACTCCAACTCACAAAAATTAAAAATTAAAAATTAAAAAAAATTAAAAAATAAAACTGACCTATGTAGTTAAATAATACATTTGTCTTGAAAAAAAATTATTCCTGAGGTCTGTATGCTTTGTCATTGCAAGTAAAATAGAAGCTTCAAACCACTACTCAAGAAAAAAACAAAATCAGTAATGTTTCCAGATCACTTAGTACAAAACTGAGAAACAATATCTGTGTGTTACGCCATGAGAAGCAGTTTTATCAACCGATATACTTGCAGAAATGTTCTGGGTCATTAGCCAAGTGACTTGGTTATTCTTCTCATTCATATAGATGTATTACTGGAATCTGCATTTATAAGCAATATAAAACACAAAACGTAGAGAAGTGAGTCTATCATCCTTTTAGAGAAGAGATGACTCATCCTGAATTTGAAATAAATGGCAATTATGATGTAGGCCTGAGCCAACCACTGCAGTAGCCAGTAGTTTCATGTGACATGGCCAGACCTAACTGAGAGGTGTTGTCAGTACAAAATACACAACAGATTTCTTTTCTTTTCTTTTCTTTTCTTTTCTTTTCTTTTTTGAGGTGGAGTCTTACTCTGTCACCCAGGCTGGTGGGCAGTGGCATGCTCCCGGTCACCACAGCCTTGACTTGCTGGGCTCCGGGGATCCTTAAAGGCCGCTTCAGCCTTCCAAGTAACCGAATCTACAGGCAGGCGCTATCACGTCCGGCTAATTTTTGATTTATTGTAGAGATGAGGTCTCGCCAAGTTGCTCGGGCGGGTCTCAAACCCATGGGCTCAGGCAATCCACTTGCCTCGGCCTCCCAAAGTTCTGGGATTACTGGCTGAGCCATCGAGCTTGGCCCACACCAGATTTCAATGAGGCACTAGGAAAAGGAATAAAACATATTTCAAGAAATAGTGTTTGCCGGGCTCAGTGGCTCAGCCTGTAATCCCGTGCCTTTGGGAGGCTGAGGTGAGTGGATTGCCTGAGCCCGCGGGTTCGAGACCTGCCTGGGCAACTTGGTGAGACCTCATCTCTACAATAAATAAAAAAATCAGCCAGGCGTTGTAGCGCGCGCCTGTAGTTCCAGTTACTGGGAAGGCTGAGGCGGAAGGATCGCCGGAGCCCAGCAGGTCGAGGCTGCGGTGGCCGGGAGCGGCCACTGCACTCTGGTCTGGGAGACAGAGTGAGACTCCAACTCAAAAAAAAGTAGTGTTATATTGATTGCACATTCAAATAATGATTTTTGAAAATATTGGTTTAAATAATATATATTAAAGTTAATTTAGTCACTTTCAATGTCTTAATGTGGGTACCAGAAAATTTTAAATCACTTCTGTGTCTCATTTCTCATTATATTTCTATTGGCCAGGACTGATCTAGGTGACTGATGAGTGAAGTATAAATTTAAAAAAGAATCCATATTCACTCACCCATAGAAAAAGACTGTCAAAATGTCAGTAGCGTATCTAGCATTAAGTTTTTAAACCCTTTTTATGTTTGTCAATAAAGTTTTTTGATTTATTTAATACAACGAATCTCCAAATTTGTTGGCAATGGCATATATAACTACCTACTGAAACAATTTAATTTTCTTAACATCTACCTTACTTTATTTAGCAATTCAGAATGGTCATGTATTTAATAAATACCAGCAACTTGCCTTTGAAAGGAGCTTGCTTGAAAATATCAAGAAAAAAAAGTATTTTAACATCTTAAGACTACTTGGAAACACACTGACAAGCAAATTGCATATGAAATCTGCAGAATGTATATAAACACTTTTATTAAAAGACAGTACCCTTTTTGCAAAAAAAAAATGTATATATGTATTTGCAAAAAAAGAAAAATATATATGTATTAAACAAAACATTAAACAAAATCAGTACTTCTGGTGACTTGAAACATTGTTCTGTCTCTGAGCTGACAATAAATTTCAGACTTGGAATTAGGCCATTCCTCCCAAACACCTGACCCTGCTTCTACCTCAAGGTCATGGCCACTTTGCTATGTCAGGCACTAAGGCATTAATGATTTAAATCAAAAGGACAGGAAAACATTAAATGACTAAAGGCTAAAGGCCTAAACTCCAGTCCTATCTTTGTTGATGACGGGGTGATTGTGAAAGACACGAAGTCAGCCGTGCAATGGCAGAATGAGAAGACGTGTCTCTCTTTCAAGTATCTGCTGTAAGTTACAAGCTCTCAGATTTTCAGCAATCTGCATTTCATTGTCTTTCCAGATAGCTTCTGGGCTCCAGTGAAAACCCTCTGCAGTCCCAGACATTGTAAACTGGTCTAAATTTTTGCTTGTTTTGCTTCATATTTTGGGGAGACTTGTGCAAATCCACCAAGAATTTAGAACTCTTTTTTTTTTTTTTTTTGAGTTGGAGTCTCACTCTGTCGCCCAGACTGGAGTGTAGTGGCCACTCCCGGCCACTGCAGCCTCGACCTGCTGGGCTCCGGCGATCCTTCCGCCTCAGCCTTCCGAGTAGCTGGAACTACAGGCACGCACTTCCACGCCCGGCTCATTTTTGATTGATTGTAGAGATGAGGTCTCGCCAAGTTGCCCAGGCGGGTCTCGAACCCGCGGGCTCAGGCAATCCACTCACCTCAGCCTCCCAAAGGTGCGGGATTACAGGCTGAGCCACCGAGCCCGGCTTAGAACTCTTAACAAGCTCCATCTGACACCACCTATTCTAACCATCTTCCGCTAAACATAGCTCTTTCCTGTCTCATCCCATAATAAAAACCCATCTGATCTGAGCACAGCCCTGAAAAGTGACTCAGGAGACGGATAGAATAACACAGTTTGTATGACTCTGATAAAAGATGCAGATGGCATTGTGTAGTACGCCTCCAGGTAACACACAATTTAACAGTGACCTGTTCAATATATACTGCTTTAATAATGATACAAGAAATTTATGACTCAATATTCAGGTATGAAGTATTTGGTATAAAATTGACTTTTTCAGAAGTCTTTGAATTAAATATTGGACAAGATTAAGCTCTGTTTTGATTCTTTCTTGATAAAATTTATGTAGTTATCATCTTGCTCTCAGTCAGTTTTTGATACTCTCCGTCATCCTTTGGATTATAAAGGTCTCAAGGGAAATTTTCTCTGTCCTTGAGCCACGAGGCATTTAAAATGTGAATAGAGAAGTATAGACAGCTCCCAGGACCTTGACTCCTTCTTGTCTGCAAAGCTTTGCTGAGCAGAGTGCATCCTGGGCCCCCACTCAGTGTGATTTGATTTGGGGAGGCACTTGGGGACTGCAGTCCCGTCTAAGTCTAGACATTTCAGCTGCACATCATGGCAAGCTTGTGGGAAGGGTTGTTGCATTGGTGCCCATAGTTGAGAAAGGATCAACCATGATTCTGGTATTAGCTTGGGATCAATAAGAACATGTTGCCTTAAGCTCTGGGCCACGACCCTTGTCCATGGGGCCTGTCGCAGGGCAGCTATCTCCCTGGGACGGCAGAAAGAATGGTCTTGGGCAGGTTAACTTCTTTGCCTCACCGTGTTTTCATAGGTAAGCTCCATTTTGATACTCAGAAGAGCAAATGCTTGGAAAGGAAGGGGTTGATTTGCAATTAAACAACTCTCCTTCTGGAACCCTATATGGCATTTTCCAGCCAAGTAAAAACTGCATTTTATTTAACGGTGGAAAGTCTTAACACAAATAGTCTTTCAAGTGAGTAGACTCCTGGACCGTTTTGAAGGCCTATAAAGACTTACGTAATGCTTTAGTCCAGATTTCTGTTGCTTAAGCTTGTTTCCAGTTTGAGTGGGTAAATACAACTTCGACCTATATTCACTACTATCTGTTTTACACAAACAGACTATTTCTTAGTACTTAGACTGATTGTAACATATTATTCAGATGTTTATATCATTGTTAAATAGCCCAGAAAAAGAAACAGGTGTTTGAATATCTACTCTAAATATAAAAGTAGTATTTTGAACTAAAACCTCTAAATTTCGTGTTTTCATTACCAACACTGCAGTTATTTTTAAACAAAATCTTTTAAAAATAGCAAAAGATGCTAACTTTAGATAAGGAAATTTAATAAAAACGATTCCTTATGAATTTCTTATTTATTATTTGTAAGATTCATTTTTTTGTGTTTCAACTCAACAACTTTTGGAATGAGTTAAAACATATAGTTAAACTCAATGAAAGCCATGTTGCCAAACGTTTAGGATTTATCTAAATCATTACCCTGTAATCTATTATCTTCAGATCTTTCTCTGATTCTTGAAAAGTTTCATTTAAGATAATTTTAAGGAAAATTTTTAAAATCATGCATTTTATCTTACATATTAGCATGATTTTGAATTTAGAATTACAAAAATTAAATTAATTTAATACCACTTACAAACTGGGAAATATTTTATTGTAAATGCTCTCACAATCAACTATTCTCTGAAGAACTGAATTTAGTGTATCCCAAAAGTCAACTTTTGTTCATGTAGCAATGAATGGACTTTTGAACCTGCAAAATAAGGCAGATGAAAAAATAAGTGGCTTAATGTTTTACTTTCTTAATCCTTAGTTGACATATTTCCATGACAATGTTTGGATGGCATGTTCAAAAAATGCTAAATTGAAGCAAGGTCTTTGTCAACACAATGACACAAGAATTTCTATTCCATTAAGTACAGACATTTACATATTTGGAAATGTTGAACAACATGCACATGGCTTGCTTAAATTTGTGAATCACCTCTGCAGTGAGATAGGTATAAAGGGCTACAGTGTGATCTAATGTCAGAATGAGTCATAATGGAAATTACATGGTCAAAGCAAACAATAAAAAATACACAAACCAATGCTGTAGAGAGAAATGATGACATACTACCGAGTAGTTAAGCCTTGAACTTTAAAATAGATATCTGCTAGATATTATTCTAGGGCAAAGACAGCCACGTAGAGAGTCATTTTTCTTTAAAAAGAGCTCTTTGTGGAGACTAAATATAATTACTATTGTGTGATTTATAGACAGCTCTCAAGTAATGCAGGAATTTTTTTTCTCTCCCTCTGAGTCTGAATGTTCACTGTTGTTCCATATTTGGATAAAATATCATTTTTGAGCTTTGGTCTGTTAAACAAATTCTCTACACATGTTGTCATTGTTAATTTAAATTTGGGATTCCAATTTCTATCACATAAATCCCTAAGACAACGATATTCTTATTGGTCAACTTTCTCATATTACTTCCAAAGGATAAAAGCTTTGATTGAAATATTTACCTGTACGATGACCACTTATCTACCCAATCCTGAATTGTACCCCACATCTTTAAAATAATGATAGAAAAGAAATCTTCTATGTACAGTCACCTTAAACCAGAGCTGCTTCTGTTTAAAAAGGAAAAAACGTAGCCAGGCTCGGTGGCTCAGCCTGTAATCCCGCGCCTTTGGGAGGCTGAGGTGAATGGATTGCCTGAGCCCGCAGGTTCGAAACCCACCTGGGCAACTTGGCGAGACCTCATCTCTACAATAAATCAAAAAATCAGCTGGGCATGGTAGCGCGTGTCTGTAATTCCGGCTACTCGGAAGGCTGAGGCGGAAGGATCGCCGGAGCCCAGCAGGTGGAGGCTGTGGTGGCCGGGAGCGGCCACTGCACTCCAGTCTGGGCGACAGAGTGAGACTCCAACTCAAAAAAAGAAAAGAAAAAAAGTATATTTTTATTTAATAAGAATATTCAAATACTATGTAAGTCAATTCTGTACCAAAAAATATATGGATTGACTTGGGGAGAAAGTAATAAGAAAAGAATATAGAAAGTATGATATAAAAAGAAGAACCTTTTGGTGTGTAAAAAAATGTGTCTCAAAGGAATTGTTTTAATATTCTCTCAAAGTGGTTTAAAAACAAATAGTAAGTAGAAAGATCATGCCTAAAAAAATCTATTTATGAGCCAGCATTAAAAAGCAAACCACTTAGTGAAATAAATATTCAGCTTTTAATATATCTGAAAAGAACCCACATGGTGTAAACTTAATTTTATTATTACATTTCCACTCTTTCCAAATACATGGATTTATTTCAGCTGGCTTGTCAGTGAAATGTTGAAAATAAAAATACGTTACCTAGTATTACTTAACACAAGACATATAAAAACATGGATGAATACATGGAATATTATGGATAGTTCAGATAATGTGAAGAAAAGAGGAGTGAAGAGAGAACTTTTACCATTAAGTGTTACTGGTAACCTCTAAGAATGACGAGTTTTATTAGTGCTGATGTAGTAAAATAGCATTGACTGTCATATGGCATACATGAGCACCCAAAGCCATCTGTAAGAATTTGGCATGTGGTAACCTTGCATTAGAGTCAAGGGAAGGGATTGGTGCAGAACTCAAGCCATGTGGGACAAACGAGTTCCAATTATATTCTCCCCTTCAAAATTCCAGGTGGATCTAACACATATTTCATGAGTAGATAAATGAAAGAAGAAGGAAGAGAGGGAAAATAATAGCAAGAAAGGATGAATAGGATGAAGCAGTTAGGGACAAGATTATGAATATGAGTTATGAATTTAGTTGGCTTAAAAGATAAAGGCAAAAATTACAAAAGAACATATTTTAGGTTTGGCTGCACAAAATGTAGACGTTTCTGGTTACTAAAAACATAGCAGGGTAACCCCCTCAGGTCCCTTCCAGGTCTGGGAGCTTTTCTGTCTTCTCAATAAATCTTGCTTTAAAAAAGAAAAAGAACATAACAATCAAGACAGACAATAGGAAGCAAGCACACACATGCAAACGCACACACGCCCAAGCATGAGTGTGCACACACGCCCAACGCCAATAAAAATGGGCAGATAACATTGACAGAATTGACTCAAGGGAAAACAAAATGGATTTTTTTAAAAAGCTTCTGAAAAG
The DNA here is from genome assembly GCA_027257055.1 of Cephalopachus bancanus. Lineage (NCBI taxonomy): Eukaryota > Metazoa > Chordata > Mammalia > Primates > Tarsiidae > Cephalopachus > Cephalopachus bancanus. Next base: position 3,694,735 of record JAPVLO010000043.1, read on the forward strand.
CCAATCCATTGATAACAAAATGTTATAATATTACGATACTTTCTTTCTTCTTTATATTTTTTTTCCAGGATTAAAACTGTTTGAGGTGATGTAATATGAGATAGGTGGGCTCTTTGACTTTGTTGTTGAGAATGTAAATTAGGATAATTAGGTTTTTAAAATGTATCAAGAACCTTTAAAATGTTCATGATCTTTGATTCAGTAATTCTATTTTTAGAAATCTAGTCTGGGCCGGACTCGGAGGCTCAGCCTCTCATCCCAGCACTGCGGGAGGCCGAGGCGAATGGATTGCCTGAGTCCGCAGGTTCAAGACCAGCCTGGCGAGACCACGTCTCTACGATAAATCAAAAATGAGCCGGGGGCATGGTAGTGCCCACCTGTAGTTCCAGCTACTCGGAAGGCTGTGGTGGAAGGATTGCCGGTGCCTAGCAGGTGGACACTGGGGTGACCATGAGTGTGCCACTGCACTCTAGCCTGGGTGACAGAGTGAGACTCAGACTCAAAAAAAAAAGAGAAGTCCACTCTGAAATATAAAATATAAAATAGTGATCAGAAGTATTTAGAACTTGTCTTTGGTGTAAGTATTCAAAAAGCTAGGAAAGGTTAAATAAGGTAGCTAGGTAAAGGCTAAATGTACAATTTTCTCAAGTAAGTTTTCAATCAGGTTCAAATGGATAACCCGAAGGAAGCTTTTTTAAGCGAACAAAGCAGGATATGACTGTAAATATTGCATAGATTAATCTCCAAGTGGAATAAAAGAAAGATTGTCAGGAAGTATACCAAAATATTGGGAATATTTTTCTCTGAGGTATGGGCTCATATAGAATCATTTTTTAAAATTATGTTTTCTATGCTTCTATTCTCATTTCTATATTTCTATTATTTGGCATATTCTCTTAATAATTAGGAAAAAAATCATTATTCTTCTGCAAATCTTTAAGAACTTGCAATGTGAGATGCGGCCCCAGGGCACGGGGCACTAACTTGCATACACGTCCTCTCGCTCCTTCTAGGAAGCCTTGTCTAAGAAGCCAGAGTTTTTCCTTCCTAACATTCATGGTTAAAACACACCTCCCTACAGCGTGAAGAGATCTGAGCAGATTACAGTGCTAAGTCTTTAGGAAAATTACACCTAAGATTTTAAGAAAAGTATTAAGCAAAATTTCTGCTCTTAGAAAATGACAAATGACAGCGTTAACTAAACACATGCTTTCTTTTTTTTTATTGTAGAGATGTGGGGTACAACTCAGGGTTAGGTATACAAACGTTGATTATGCAGGTGCCCTTGTTGATGAAGTGTGCCCCTCCCTCCCCTAGCAGTTTCCCTCAACTGCCAATCCCACCACCCTTCCCCTGACGGTTTCCCACTACTGCCAATCCCTTTCTTTATAGTATTATAATTGTTCAAGTTTCGCTGATGAGTGAGAACATATGGTACTGTTTTTTGTTTCTGTGATAGATCGCTGAGTATGGTCAACTAAATCCATCCAAGTTGCTACAAAGGCTATATGTTTGTCCCTCTTTATGGCTGCATAATATTCCATTGTGTGTATGTACCACATTTTTTAAATCCAGTCCAGCTTCAGTGGGCAGCGTGGTTGGTTCCAGGTTTTTGCTATTGTGAGTAGAGCTGCAACAAACATACGTGTGCAGGTATCCTTTTTGTAGAATGATCTGAGTTCCTCCGGGTATATTCCCAATAGGGGAATTGCTGGGTCATATGGAAGGTCAATTTCTAGTTCTTTCAGAAATCGCCACACTGTCTTCCAGAAAGGTTGCACTGGTTTGCATTTCCTTTTTCTCCACATCCTCGCCAGCATCTGTTGTTGTTTGTTTTATTAATGATGGCCATAAGCCCAGTAAGAAACACACGCTTTTTAACCCAAAGAGCGGGAGATAAAGAAGGGGACTTCGTAAGTTCTCTTTCAAAAAACTAAAAATATGGAGAAATTCATTTTCACGCCCATGAATTGTCATACACCTTCTCTTCTTCAGTAGAAATGTTATGCTACTTCTTTCGTGAAAATACTTTGTTAAATCTTTGGCCCCAAATTAACAGAGACAAACGCAATTGTGATCCACTCACCACAATCCCAGGTCCCCTTCACATTTACCGCATGGCTACAGGAAGCAGAGAGTTTGACTTGGTTGAAAGGGGCCTCTTTAGCTGCAAATCAAGGACAGCAGCCCTGGAGACCATGTTGACCATTTGTTTCCAACCCACGTCCGTTTGTTCATGGCAAGACAGTGGAGAAAATGAGACATTAAGGTGCCTAACAAGATATCTGTCCTCCAATACAGAGACAAATGTCTCCAATCACTGGACTCACCATGCCCTCTGGAAAATGATCTTGTCTCTTTGTTACTCATTGATTGATTCATTCATTTAATTCGTTCATGCATTCATTCAATGAACATTTCAGAGCACACTGCCAGGAAGACACAAAGGTTGTGTGTAAACGTAACTAAAACTACTCCCTATAACTTTATATTCTAGCAGAAAAAAGCAAGTCTCACACATATATCTTCTTCTTCTTCCACGATATTTTTTCACATGCTACTGACCTAAGCACAGGCGTGCTGCTCAGTGTAGACCAATGGCTGACACATATCTACACCCTGCTATACCGAATAGGAGGCCAGGAGTGATTGTCTTTAAAAACCTGTTTCTTAGCCGGGCTCGGTGGCTCAGCCTGTAATCCCGCACCTTTGGGAGGCTGAGGTACGTGGATTGCCTGAGCCCGCGGGTTCGAGACCCACCTGGGCAACTTGACGAGACCTCATCTCTACAATAAATCAAAAAATTAGCTGGGTGTGGTAGCGCGTGCCTGTAGTTCCAGCTACTTGGAAGGCTGAGGCGGAAGGATCGCCGGAGCCAAGCAGGTCGAGGCTGCAGTGGCCGGGAGCAGCCACTGCACTCCAGTCTGGGCGACAGAGTGAGACTCCAACTCAAAAAAAAGACCCCTGTTTCTTTCCCATTAAATATATATATATATATATATATATAATTTGTGTATATATATATAATATACATATTATATATATATATACATATAATATACATATAATATACATATATATATATAATTTGTGGTAAGACTATTTAAACACAAATCTCCACAGTATATTTAAAATATGTTTTGAAGGAGGAAAAAGTGTTATGAATTGTGCTGCAGATGCATTTTTTTATGCTGTATAGTGAAATATATTTGTACACAATAATCATCACCAGATGTTTGCTCCTGGGAGGCTGGATGAAAATAAGATTCAGGAACACCTTTGTGACCCACTTGGGGATTGTGAAATAGTGAGTGGCCTTTGTGTGGAGAAGCAGTTAGCTAAGGGACCTGAGGAAAGCTGTGACTCAGGGGCGGGGCCTGGTTTTCCAGTTGTTCTTGTTTCCCGAATGAGTTCACGTCCGTTTGCCCGACAACCTCACCACAAGCAAAGCAGCACAGCCGTGCTGAAGAAGGCTGCTGCTGGGACTGGCAGTGGGTGGGGATGGTTTGTTTGTTAGTTTGTGTGTGTTTGGTTGGTTTTTCTGGGGTCCCCTGTATAGCAGCCATATCAAGTTTCCCAACAGATAATTTCTGAGACATTTTTTTACTTTGGCTTGTGATATTTAGATGGTATTAATTTAGGTCTCTTACCTCTTACTGAAGGTAGGCCTGAAATGGGTCCCGGGGGTGGGGGAGAGTGGTTGGGCTGTGGTCACATGTTCCACATGTGAAGTGCTTATCATTGTTATCTTTCCATTTTATTGAAATCTCTGTAATGCAAAACTACAACCCACAGGGAAACTACACAGCTGCACCCGATGGAAGCTGTAGCCCTCGGCCTTGACGTGCTGTGGGTTGACTGGCTTGGCCGCACTGCAGCCAAGCATCGATTGACGTGCTGCAATAAGGATCCCCTTGCCCAAACAGAGATTCCCAAATTGTGTTATATTTTTGTTAACCGAACCACACAACAAATTAAACATTGCAAAACTCTAGCGCTAATTTTCAATTCCACCTCCTTAAGAATGCCTATAAACCGTGTATTTATCTTGACAAGATGTTCCCTCCACATGTATTTTAGAGCATACTAATCTCATAAGCTGCTCTACAAAAATGAGATGTGTGCTGAAATAAGTTGGGGCCTACCTAAGTTCTACTCCCCCCTCCTGTTGGGCTTATGTATTAGTGCATCAAAGGGCTGAGAAGAATACAAAAATCTGGTCACATTCATTTAATCCAGAATTTCCCAGTTCACTTGTTCACATATATCTTTTCAACAAAACACCTTTGAAAAGCCACAGAGAGTGGATTACTCTAAAGCAATCTACTGGGAAGGCTGGCTGAGGGAGCCTCTGGTGTGATCCTTGTTTCTGCTCTCGTGACACTTGTATTATTTGCGTCTTCTTTGTGGACTCTCTAGTTCCTGTGTGTCAAATTCTTGTCTCACCTTGGAGTGTGTTTCTCTGCAGAAGGGCTTTTATCACAATATGCAAAAAAAAATTAAATTCCGTGGCTACGTTTGCAAAGTGTGCAAAGTTCACATTTTAAATGCTGATTCTCCATTAACAGCTGAAAGTGTTGCTTTTCTTGTGTTTCCTCTTAAATGTAACAGGAAACGGTGGTTATCAATGAACACAGGATATTATATGAATCCAGTGACTGAGTATCTCTACAGCATTCTGTGTTCTGGAGTGCCCTGGGTCTGGAGCCTCTTCTGTTTCCTCAGCTATAAGTCAAAGGTGAAACGAAAACTCCCCTGTAAACTTCCTGCTTAATGACAATACTGCTGGATGCAGCTGCGGTTATATTGTTTCAAAATCTCATTCCCAGTATAAGGAGCATCACAACACTTACTGGGAACGTGAGTTACTGTATTTAAAATATGACACAAAATGGAGTTCGTTTTAGAATAAAATCATCCAAATAAAATTAGACTTTAAAAAAAATTAGACATTTTTTTTGAACTGCCTTTTAGCTTTTTAAAATGTCTTTATTTGCCCTGAAAAGGACTGGGACTTCCATTTGTATTCACATTTATTATCTCTTGGTATATAGTATAAGTTTGCATCCAGATATTTTTGTTCTCACAATCGCTCTTTGTTTTTTTTCTTCTTGGATGATTCTCTCCACTACCGGTCATCTGAAAATATTGAAGTTTATCCAGCTACCTATTCAAGTCCAGAACTTGAACAAAAGCTTATCATCGTATGTCCTGTCTCAGCTAATTGCTAAGGATGATAGTTACAAAATACAAAATGCAGGTGCGATTTTTCTAGTGAACTCTAGCTAAGTTTTGTGGATCATGAATCCACAGCCTCAAATTTGTCCTTCAATATTTTCAGGCCCACACTGTCCCCCCAGAAGGCACCTACTTGAAAATGTGACGGCATGGCATTTTGCTTGTTTGTTTGTCCTTTTCTGAAGATCCATGAAACCCCTAAGGGCAACGATCTCCTTGGCATCCTTAGTACCAAGCAGTGTGTGGACAAGAAAATGTTCAACCGCGGTTAGATAAACAGTGGATTCATCTGCAACTTGTAATTCTTTATACTTACAAGTTAAGAAACTCTTTCAGAAATCTCAACTACACATGGCTCAAAATTCAGCCAGGTCAAATAATATCCTAGGAATACAGGCACATTTCCTATTGTGCTGTTTACTAAGCACATGGGTGCTGTCTTTCTCTACACGTTATTTTTATTTGCTTTCATATTGTTACAAAATAATTTTTGACAAGGCCTCTTAATGATTATGTTGACTGACTGTATCATGTTTTGTACTCATTATGTTTTAGTTCATGAAATTGTGTTATAATTGTTCAGTGATTAGCATGCATTATTGTTCAACAAACATTTACTTCTTAGCTATTTACAGTTTGTAAATAATATAAGTAAAATTTGAACTCCTCTTTAAACTGCTATGTTACACTTGATTTCTAGGCTGCATTTCTTACCATGCAATCTTCAAGCCAAAGTGTACAATGATCTTTCTGGGTAGACTCTTAAGTTTACTCACCATTTTAAAAGCAAAAGTATGTCAGCTGTACAAGAATAATATTATTAATTAAAATATTTTTTGTGATTTTTTTAAAGTATGAAATCATAGTCTGAAGTTATTTTAATTTGCAATTTATATTTCTTAGAGTCAAGAGTGTTTCCTGTGTTCATTACGCTAGGGTACGGATAGGGTGACGGTGGATGGAGAGGTCAAGAGACAAGAGGAAGCACGACACCAGGAACCTAGAGATCCGAGTAATGCAAAGAATTGCAACACACAAAGAGACAGAGAAAAAAAAGCTTATTTAAAAGTAAATTAGAAGCCGGGCTCGGTGGCTCAGTCTGTAATCCCAGCACTTTGGGAGGCTGAGGTGAGTGGATGGCCTGAGACCACGGGTTCGAGACCCGCCTGGGCAACTTGGCGAGACCTCATCTCTACAATAAATTAAAAATGAGCCGGGCGTGGTAGCGCGCGCCTGTAGTTCCAGCTACTTGGAAGGCTGAGGCGGAAGGACCGCCGGAGCCCAGCGGGTCGAGGCTGCAGTGGCCGGGAGCGGCCACTGTACTCCAGTCTGGGCGACAGAGTGAGACTCCAACTCAAAAAAAAAAAAGGAAATTAGAGAGAGAAAGAGAAGGGAGAGAGAAGATTCACCTCCCCAAGGTGGGGGAGGGGGCCAAAGCCAGAAAGCGTGGCAACAGCCATAGTTCAAAGAGCACATGACCACACCAGAGTCTAGCAGGGCAATGGCCACTGGCTGCTTATGGCTGAGTCCTTTTAACTGTTCCCCTTGATGGGGGAAGATCATTAAGGTGCTTGTGTAGTGGTCTGCTCCACCTCATCACAAAGGGTCAGGCAAGCACAGGTACTGACATCAGGTAGATGGACATCAGGTGTATGGACAGCAGGCAGATGAGTAGGTTAGTCACATGATTGCCGAACATGGTGAGGTTTATCTGTGTCATGTAGGACACAAAGGGCTAATTAGGTTAACCCTTGGGAGGGTTTTCCTGAAAGAGACTTGTTAGACATTTGCAATTCACAAACTCAGACGTTTGCAATTCACAAACTCCTTGACCCAAAGGTGATCCTATTATTACTTTTGTGACTTTGGCCAACCAAAGGGTGATTTTTGATCTTCAACCTTGACAAGGAACCTAAAAGTTAACTACAGATTATTTTGCTAAACCATGAATTGAAAGGTTGGGCTGTCCTGGTCTTGCATCTGATAGAGATTTGCCTAGTGGGGATGGGATAGGCTGCTGTTTGTCTTGGAGTAGAATGTCTGAAAGCTTTCTAATGGCTATGTGAGACAAAAAGACTAAACTAGGAATAAGCTAAGCTTCTTCTAGGTTTCTATAGGTACCACACATAGCAGTATTTTACTTGAGAGAATTATTTTTATAATTTTCAAAATATATCATTTGGAACTTTAATTGTTTTGTTTTGAAATTAAGATAAACATTAAAATTTCCTGTAATAACTTGTAAATATATACTTTTCTGGTTTGTCAGTGTGTTTTTTGTCATTTCATAATTTATTTTAGCTTTTAAATGTACGCAATTTATAAATGTATTTTGCCTTCACATGTTAATTTTAATCTTTTTAAGTCTTTTTAGTTTTCAAACGTTGCAGTCTGTGTTTCTGATACACCCCAAAGATGGAGACATTATTATTTCTACTCAGGTCTATTTATTTTCAGCTTTGAGGTATATAACTCTTTAATCTACTTAGAGTTTATCTTGGTATATAGTATAAGTCTGCATCCAGGTATTTTTGTTCTAACAATCGCTATTAAAAAGCTATTTATTTTTTTCTCCCCAGATGAAAACTCTGTGAAATCTGCCATATAGAATTAGTCATGGTTCTCTCTACTACCATTCACCTGAAAATACTGAAGTTTATCCAGCTACATATTCAAGTCCTAGAACTTGAACAAAACCTCATCTTCCCATGTCCTGCCTCAGCTAATTGCCAAGGATGATGATTACTTAATAAAAAATGCAGGTGCCATTTTTCTAACCAGACTTTTTAAAGTTAGCTTTCTGTTCAGTATTGCATTTGGCCCTTGTTAGAGTGCATACAAATATAGCATCCTGAACCTATTAGCAACATTTATGTGTACTGAAAGCATACTATCACTACAGGAATAAAACACAAGAAAGTCTCTCTGGAGTGAGGGCCCAAGAAGTGGATGAAAGTAATGGAAACGGCCTTCTGTCCCTAGATTGATGTTTCCAGCATCCTGGTCCTTCTCCACTCCCTGTTACCCTATTAGGAGAGGGAGGGTAGTTATCCGAATGGGACATTTGTAGAGAAGGAGCTGGCATGCAAGACCCTGCCCCCTCTCTGGGATCTACCTGTTGCCAAGGTGTTTATTGTTGGTTCTTGGCTTTTGTGCTCTTACAGTAAGTGTCCGGCCTCCAGGAGTGGAGGAGGTGATGTTGTAGATGCCTGTGTCTGGAAGGATGAATTTCTCCGGTTCTAGGATTCATTCTTCAGAAGCCCATAGTGCTGCTGGCCTCAGCCAAATCCTTCTCCTTAGCAGTGATCACGCTGATATTTTTGTCTCCACCGTCTCCAGGTAGTTCCACGCCTGGGTGGGTGATGGCAGTGGTTTTCTTCCTAACGGCAATCCAAGATCAAGAGTAAACATATTGAAAGGCATCAAACTCTTAGCTTCCTGTTTGCTTGAGATTCACTTAATCTATTAAGTGAGTATTAGCAGCGCTAAATGATGCTTTCTGATTTCTCTTCTCTTTGAGTTTTCGTAAATCCACATTCAAGCACGCTCAGGACACAACAGTATACTGAGAGGATAGACATCTGTCTTCCCTTATTTCTCTCCAGTGTTCACAGAACATGTTTAAAAGCTACTCATCTTAGAGAACGAAAAAGGTTTGTTTTCCTCCTGTGTTTTAAAGGCTTCAAACGTCAAAGGAAGCGAGAGTTACAGATGTGGCGTGTATCACCCTTCAATTACATTTAAACTTCAGGTTGGTTGCTGGGAGTTGGCTTAGCTGGTTTTAGCTCCCCATGGGCCTATGAGCATTCTCCCAACCCTACCTGCTAGCAATACTTCACAGAAATTGCCGAATGCCTCTGGTTTATTTGCGATAGACTTAAAATGAAAAGGAGCCAGACCGTGGTTTCTAAAATGTAGGTATGTTATGCCTCTCAAGTTCAGTTCGTGGGGCCTGGAGTGTGAACACCTTTATTAGTAGTTTTGTTATCAGCATGTACAACAGGACTCTCTCTTTCTCTCTCTCCATGTATGCATATATTTGGCAATAAATATTGTTTAAAACAACTCAATTGAATAAGAAATATTCACCCCTGAAGCCCTCTGTGTCTCTCCTTCAGGGAAGGACACATGAGGCGGGAGACTCTGTGCTTTCCTTTCCCCCAGGAGCTGGTCTTCCTCAGCAATCACTTTCTACTTCCTTTCCTAGGCCAACTCTCAGGGGAGCCGGTATGTTCCGAGTGCTGCCTGGCTGCTCGTGTGGCGTGCAATTTCCTTTTAGTGGCATAAAAAAACTTTAGTGCGTTGGCCAAGGGCTTTTATAAATAAAGACATAGGATTCTGAAGAGCAAAAGGAGAGAGAAGTGTTTTGGCTTGGGCAGAACTTGTGGTTTTAAGCTTTGGTGACCAGAGCTGTGGCTTTCCTTGGCAGTTCACGGAGGACAGAGCTGGGTCATGCAGCTTAGGGTTTTAACTGTTGCAACCTGGGCTCTTGGCCATAAGTGTTGGACAAATGGAATTTCCAATTTGGCCGGTCTCTTAAGCTGAAGGCTCCTTTTCGCGTGGGACGGAGGGACTTACTAGAGCTTGGTTGGGCCACGAGAGCAGGCCCCTGAGTCCAGGACTCCCAGGATGAGCACAAGAAGGGACTGGGGACCACGGAAAATAAGGTCCCTGGGGCCCAACAGGAGTGTGTCTCTCTGGGGATCTCAGCAGACACCTCTCAAATTGCCCTTGTAAGACAGCAGAGGTGAATCCAAAATGCCTTCAGTTTCCCAATCATGGACTTATTGATAGCACCACGTTAAAGATTGTCCAGCTCTTCTTGGTTTCCCATTGGAGGGGCATTCTGCGCCTGCTGGATACATCTCACTTTATCTGCACTCAGACACCAGCAGTGGCCTAGAGAGACTTGTTTAAGCCTTGAATTCAGGTCTTGCACACAGTTGAATGCCCTTTCCTGAATTTCTGCATATTCCTAGAGAGGCCTAAATCTCACGGTCTTCTCAGCTCTACACTCCTGCGTATTCTGAATTAGTGCATCGTGTGCAGTATTGGACCCTCCACTGCCTTCTGCGTGGCACCCATTACTACTCACAGTTTTGGACTGAAAGTTTGTATCCCCCCAAATTTACGTGTTAATACCTAAATCCCAATGTGATGGTATTAGGATAGGATGTGCAGCCTTTGGGAGATGATTAGGTCATGACAGTGGGACCCCATGAATGAATTAGGGCCCTTATAAGGGGATGGAGAGACCAGAACACCCTCCCTTCCTCCTTCCCTCGCCTGCATTTCTCTTCTCTCTCTCTCTCTCTCCTTTGTGAGGATGGAATCAGAAGTCAGTTGTCTGTAAACCCAGAAAAGGGTTTTCACCACGAACCCAGGTTTTCACCACGAACCCAGCCATGCTAGAACCCTGGATTTGAACTTCTAGCCTCCAGAACCATGGAAAAGAAACGTTTCCCTATTAAGTCACCCACTCTGTGGAATTTTGTTACAGACTGGGACAGTTATTATCACTCCTATCGTAGGTAATAAGCTAGGCTGGGGCCAACTTGGTTTTTAGACATTTATGAGCACCACAGTGTTCACTGTTGTAAGACTTTAAATATAAAGGTTGGTATCTTGTCTGTTTGTGTTGTTATAACGAAGTACTACAGACAGGGTAATTTATAAACACTAAATACTTGCTTTCATGGTTCTGGAGACTGGAAGTCCAAGATCAAAACACAGGCAGGACTGGTGTCTCGTGAGGGCTCTTGCTGCTTCCAAGATGGCACCCTGCGGCTGAGCCTCCCGGAGGGGAGGAACGCAATATCTTCACACAACAGAAGGGTCAGAAGGGCAACAGCGTGCTCTGTTCAACCCTGAGTCCTTTTATAAGATGCTCATCTTACTTATGAGGGCGGAGTTCTCATGACTTAATCACCACCCAAAGGCCCCATTTCTTTTTGTTTTTGAGTCGGAGTCTCACTCTGTCGCCCGGACTGGAGTGCAGTGACCGCTCCCGGCCACCGCAGCCTCGACCTGCTGGGCTCCGGCGATCCTTCCGCCTCAGCCTTCCGAGTAGCCGAAACTACAGGCGCGCACTACCACACCCGGCTGATTTTTTGATTTATTGTAGAGATGAGGTCTCACTGCCTAGGCGGGTCTCGAACCTGCAAGGCTCAGGCAATCCACTCACCTCAGCCTCCCAAAGGCGCGGGATGACAGGCTGAGCCACCGAGCCCGGCTGGCCCCACTTCTTAATACCATTTCAACATAAATTTGGGTGGCAGTGCACTGTCATTCATATCATAGCAGTTCAAGTCCCATGTGTGCGACAGAACATTAAATCACGAAGTTGGTTTCATTTGTTCATCCAGCTCCTAGAAATCCTTGGTTAGAGTAGCCTTTAGTCTGAGAAAAGGGAAGGGTGAATGCCAGGCTATAGAAGACACCGCATGAGATGGAACCTTCACCAGGAGCAGGCAGCCAGGCTGGGTGGATGGGGGTGTCGTGGCCCAGATCAGGGGAGCGAAGGTTGGCCCTAGAGAAACCCACTCAGGCACAGCACCAAGGGCTGGAGAGCAGTGGTCAGAGAAGAGGGGGAAGAAGCTGGATCCACTTCACCTCCCCTTTTCATGAGACCTCAGACCCCTCAAACGTGATGTCAAGGCAGCCTGACAGAGCCCTGGGGCTGGTGATTGTTTTCTGGACTTCGTTGTGGGGGTGATGTCTGTGCTGGGGCAACTTTCAGCTTTTACAAACTACTAATCGCTATTTTACTCTTCGTACTCTGAAAAACTAAAATGTATTTGAGACTTGAGGTTGGA